>CM070526.1:46332828-47685759 GCA_036346145.1 Olyra latifolia
ACAGCTGCTGCCGCAAGATTACTAACTCCTGTATTTTTGTCCATTGTAAATGGAACTATACATATGCTGTGCTGCTATACTAAATCAACCAAGGAAAAAAAGGGAAATTACCAAAGGACAATTCTATCCTTCCTCAACATTTGTAGGTGAAATAATGGTGAGTACCTAAGATCACCAATAAAGAAACATCATTGAACTTCTACTTCGGTAAAAACTTGGCTGCAAACTGCGCAATGTTCCTGTCAGAACTCCCTCCTTCCTGCATTGCCTTCTTGGACTTCTGCATCCACTTGCTAGCATTTCTCTTGTACTCCAGCATTCTGTCCCCACCCATTACCTCCTTGATGCACCTCTCCACATCTTCTCTCCTCACCAATCCTTTCTCGTCCCGCCGAACACACAAGCCAATCCCCCACGCGCCCTCTACATACTTTGCAATGGTTGGTTGGTCTGCCCATTGTGGTATCGCAACCATGGTATCAGACACGTTCCATCCTTCCCTTGGCGGCGTCCGGCCAGCGGTCGGGCCTCAGTGCAGGGGGCAGGGCCGTCCTCGGGTCTCGCACCCCACCTTCCCCTTGCTCATCGGCCTGCGGAGGCTTGCCTCCCAGTCGCCGACAGCTGGCCCCACCGTGGGGCCCGATTGCGGTCTTCTCCCCTTGATCGAGTCGAGGATGGCCTTGTTGTCATACGATGACGACGAGGGGTTAGACCTCAACTTCGACGACTGCGACGATCTCGATGACGTCGACGAGTCGTACGAAAGATGGCAAGCTGGTTTCCTCGTCGAAGCCCAGGCTGACGAAATGGAGGTAGAGGCATCGCCCATCTTGGGAGCAGCTATCCGGCCCCCAACATTGCCCCGCCAGATCGGCACTTCGCTGACTCATGTCAGCGAGACCCTCATGGAGGGACTGGAGGCACCGCCACCAGTGCCGCAGCTGGACGGACCACGCATATTCGTGGTCCTGTTCGAAGAGGAGGATCGGTCCTGCGCGCATCAGGGCAGGCAGCGGACCAAGGTATGCCCATGATAGTTGAAGGTGCCGACGGCACCGTCTCCGTGGGTGACACCGGCATGTCCCCCTCGCGGGAGCCCACCTCACGCCACGTCTTTGCGGCGTCAGGCGAAAGGACTACGCACGACGCTGCGTCTTGACCTGGCGAGAGCACCGGCGGCGTGAGACCGCTGGCGTCTTATCGCTGGTTTGATCGGGCGGACCTTGGCGACATCCGTCGTGAGGCCTACCGCCCGACGCCGCCACTCGCGCGCGCTGCCGCTTCATCATCCCGCTATCGCCACCAACCCGCTACGCATAGTCGAGAACGGGTTAGGACGATTGCCCAGGTCATGCGTGACCTGGAGAAGGATCCGCGTGGATTTACCATGGCTGACCTAGGCGCTGCGGTTGCGGACGGTCTAGAGGAGCTTGCCGAGGACCTCGGCGAGCACCTTCTGGCCCAGTCGCGCACCAGCGGCACCTCAACGCAGCGCGTCCAGAGCATCCGGTCGCGTCAGCAGGCGTCCACGTCCACTCCCCAGCGCACCCCGGGCGGAGTATTTTCCCGTCTCGGGCCGCTTCCGGGCGGAAGGCCCCTCGTTGGAAACAACGGAGCTGCCCCAGGGTGTCCGGCCTTATCCCGAGCTTTGCACGAGGCTCCTTGGCCTCTAAAGTTTAAGCCTGGGAACATCGAGAAGTTCGATGGGAGCAAGAATCCCGATGAATACCTCACCGTATATACTACCGACATCTTGGCCGCCGGCGGTAACGAGGCCGTTATGGTCAACTATTTCCCTACCGTCTTGGAGGGAATGGCCCGAACTTGGCTCTTTAACCAGCGCCGAGGTTCTATACGCGGCTGGGAACAGCTGCAAGAAGTGCTCCGGACAAACTTCCAGGGCTGCTACGCGTGCCCTGGAAAGCCCCAGGACCTCAAGCTGGTGGTCCAAAAGACGGGGGAAGGCCTACAGGACTACGTCTGCAGGTTCGTCCAGGTGCGCAATACTATTTCGTCGATCTTCGTCGAGGCCTTCAAGGAGGGGGTGCGGAATACCCGCTTCACCGAGGACCTTGAGCTCCATCCGGTCCACACCGTAACTGATTTATTTCATGCTACGGAGGGATACATCAACGCCTCCGAGACGGTGAAGCGCAAGAGGGCAGAGCGGAGGAGAAGGCGGCGGCTCGGACCGGAGCAGACGACAAGAAGGGCGACTCTGAGAAGAAGAAGAAGAAGAAGAAGAAGAAGAAGAAGGAGCCCACCGCCCCGAACTACATCGCGGCGGTGGAACCCGAGAGGCCCGCTCCTCCTGAGCGACCTTCTCCCCGACCAGCTCGTCCGGCGGGTGGTGGAAACGGCCGTGGTACGGGCCAGGGGCAAGACGAGCTCCCCAGCCCCGGTCTCGACCGGCCCAGGAGGCGAACCCTCCGAACAACCGCTACTGCCTTCTCCATCGCCAGTACGGCCACGACCTACGTAATTGCAGGACGTGGGCAGCGCAGTTGGAGGACTTCTATGCCGGATGCGGGCCCATGCCCAAACTCCCCGACAACGGAGTTCCGGAAGATCGGGCGCCCCAGAGCGGCCACGGCGATGCCTTCCAAGAGGCTCGCGGGCACGCCACCGTGATTTTTGGTGGCGTGTCCGCCTACGGCTCGCGACGCGAGCTTAAGGCCGCTGCCCGAGAGGTTTACCACCTCGAAATAGGTAAGCCCGGAGACACACCCATGCGGTGGTCTAACCAGTCGATCACCTTCTCCGAGGATGACTATCCCCCCGGAATGATGAGGACCCAGCGCCTGCCACTGGTGCTCTGCTCCACCATCAGCAACACGCGAGTCGACCGCGTACTGGTGGACGGCGGGAGCTCCCTGGACATCATCATGGCTCAAGTCCTAGAGCAGATGCAAGTCCCACGTTCCTTTCTATGGCATTGTGTCGGGGTCATCCCTGCAACCGATCGGGCAAATCGTCTTGCCCGTAACGTTTGGGGCTCCTCAGAATGACGGAGTACGCCACCTTCGAGGTGGTGGACTCCGGGCTACCATACAACGCCATTCTGGGACGCCTCGCCTTGTCTAAATTCATGGCGGCCACCCACCACGGGTACCATCGCCCGAAGATGCCGGCCCCTCACGGGGTCATCACGGTCAAGGGTAGCTACAAGACCGCTATGCCCTGCGATGAGAACGCCCTAGCGATGGTCGGACAGCTCCCAGAGCGCGGCCCAGCTAAGGGCAATCGGCCGCCAGCCCGCCCTAAGGTGGCCCTACAGCCGCAGGAGCCCACCAAGGCAGTTCCCCTCTCCGAGGATGACCCCGCTAAGGTCGTCCACGTAGGGGCCAACCTCGAATCCAAATAGGAACTCGAGTTTGTCGCCTTCCTCCGAGCTAACGCAGACGTGTTTGTCTAGGAACCATCCGACATGCCCAGAGTCCCAAGGAAGGAATCGAGCACAGGCTAGCCGTCCAGCCTGTTAAAAAGCCTGTTAAACAGGCCTTACGGCGCTTTTCCAAGTGGAAGACCGATATCGTACAGGAGCAACTCGGCAAGCTCCTCCAAGTTGGCTTCATCCGAGAAGTCGAGCATTCCGACTGGCTCGCCAACCCAGTCGTCGTCAAGAAGAAGGGCGGAAAATGGCGAATGTGTGTCGACCATCGCTACCTCAACGCCGCCTGCTCCAAAGATAATTTCCCCTGCCGCGCATAGACCAGCTGGTCGACGCAACGGTGGACTCGATGCTTATAAGCTTCCTGGACGCCTACTCAGGCTATCACCAGATGGCGCTAGCAAGGGAAGACGAAGAAAAGACAGCCTTCGTAACACCTTTTGGTACCTTCTGCTACACGACCATGTTGTTCGGTCTGAAGAACGCGGGAGCCACGTTCCAGCAGTTGATGCAGAAGACGGTCCCTAATCAGATAGGGCGCAACGTTGAGGTTTACGTAGATGACATCGTTGTAAAGAGCAAGGTCCCACGGGATCATGTGACCGATCTTCAGGAAACGTTCGCTAATCTCAGGAAGCATCAAGTCAAGTTGAATCCTGAAAAGTGTGTTTTCCGTGTCCGGTCCGGGATGTTGCTCGATTATGTGATAGAAAAGGCGAGCATAGGGGCTAACCCCGAAAAAATCGAAGCCATCGAGAATATGAGATCGCTAACCTGCACCAAGGAGGTGCAAGCCCTCACCGGGCGGATAGCAGCTCTTAGCAGATTCATATCTTGTCTCGGCGAACGCAGTGCACCTTTCTGCAAAATTCTGCGCAAGCACAATGGTTTCGAATGGTCAGAAGAAGCCGACGCCGCTTTCAGCGAGCTAAAGCGCTATCTGTCCATGCCTCCCGTCCTAGCTATGCCAAAGCTCGGGGAAGCTCTACTCCTCTACTTGGCGGTCGCTCCGCAGGCTATGAGTGTTGTACTAGCAGTCGAACGCGAGGGCAAATAATAACCCATCTACTACGTAAGCGAGGTATTGTACGGACCTAAGGAGTGGTACCCCGAGGTTCAAAAACTTTTGTACACCTTGCTTATGGCCTCACGGAAGTTGCGTCACTATTTTCAAGCCTATCCAGTCACGGTCCCAACGAGTTTCCCGCTAAGGGATATCATTAGAAACCCCGACACAAACGGACGGTTTACAAAGTGGGCGGTCAAGCTTGGTGAGTTCGATATCAAGTTCGTACCACGAACATCGATCAAGTCCCAAGTCGTGGCCGACTTTTTGACTGAATGGACTGGGCCGGCAGACCCTTCGGGGGTTCGCTCGAGCTTACAAGCTAAGAAGCACACTGGACCATATTCTTATCTGGGTCACGCCAATTCGAGCGATCAGGTTGCGGTTTTGTTCTCATCTCCCCTAAGGAGAACAAATTCAGCATATAGTACAGCTTCATTTTTCCGCAATGAACAATGCTACAGAGTACGAAGGCTCCTAGCATTCGTACTCCTAGCCGGCCTACGAGCATGCACTGCGCTCAGCATAAAACGGCTAACAGTGAAAGGGGATTCGCAATTGGTCGTCTGCCAGGTAAATAAGGAGTTTCAGTGTTGCGACGACTCAATGGCGTGATACTTGGTAGAAGTGAGAAAGCTGGAGAAACACTTCATGAACTTCGAAATGTGTTATGTTCCCAGACTGGCTAATAGCCTAGCCGATAAGCTCGCAAAGCTCGGCTCCTCATAAGAAACCGCCCCGGCGGTGGTGCTCGTGCAGCACCTACTAAAGCCCTTTATTCCCTCCGGAGAAGGGGCCCCCGAGAAGACGGTTGCCTCGACCCAAACGACCGATACCGTTTCGTTCCTAGAGCAGCGCGACACCTGGATGACGCCATTCATCCAGTTCTTGGCGCATGGGACACTGCCACAGGACATAGCCGAGAAATACCGGCTCCAAAAGCAAGCACGACCTTACCGATTACCCGGGGCTTGTTGTACCAAAGGGGTTCTAACGGCGTACTTTGCACGTACGTGACCCAGGAGGAAGGCAAATTTCTCCTCCAAGATATCCACGACGGGATCTGCGGGCCCACTCCTCTTTCAGAACCTTAGTGGGGAAAGCCTTCAGCATAGGGTACTACTAGCCCACTGCGTTGACGGACGCAAGGGAACTAGTAGAACGTTGCCCGGCTTGCCAATACCATGCCGGAGTGTCCCACCAGCTAGCATACGAGCTACAAACCATCCCGTTGACCTAGCCGTGTTCAACGTGGGGAATAGATATACTCGGTCCGTTCCCTCGAGGCTAAACCGGTGTCCAGCATATCAGCCCAAACGACCAAAAGGTTCTTCAGGAATAATATCGTGGCGCGATTCGGCGTCCCGAGTAAGCTAATCGCTGATAATGGGACACAGTTCACAAGCGAGCTATTCCAGGACTACTGCGAAGAGCTCGGTATGAAGGTCGCCCTAGCTTCGGTGGCTCACCCACAGAGCAACGGCGCAGCTGAACGTGCGAACGGGTAAATTAAGCAAGGCATTAAGCGCCGAGTATACGACGCTCTCGTGGAACAACGCCAAAACTGGGAAGAATTACCCTCGGTACTATGGGCAGCCCGGACAACTCATAATCGGGCTACTGGAGAAACCCCATTCAGGCTCGTATACGGCTCGAAAGCGGTCCTACCCATCGAGCTAAGACTTGGATCAGTTCGCGTTGATTTTGTAGGTCAGATCAACAACGACGAGGAACGGCTGTTGGATCTCGACCTATCCGAGTCTTGCTGCGAGTAAGCACTATTGCGAGTGGAAGCATACCAGCAATCCCTACGACGGCACGCGGCAAAAAGGGTATAGACCCGGACCTTGCAAGTTGGCGACCTGGTTCTAAGACGAGTTCAGAACCTAGCCAACGCCAATAAGCTAACCCGAGGTGGGAGGGTCCGTACACGGTCGTATTAGCCACACGCCCAGGGGCTGTGAGACTGGCTATACCGGATGGTAAAATCCTCAACAGTTCCTAGAACATCGTTCAACTTCGGAGGTTCTACGCTTAAACCAAGGTCGTAAGTCTCCTTTCTCACCTCTTTTTTTTTCGTTTTTTCCTCTCCTTAGTAAACCCCCAAACAACCCCCAGAAACCTAACCTATGATCGGGCTTGGGAGAGGGCTCAGGTTGTCTCAGCACACATCGGCAGAATAGCGGCTATGCAGAAGCTATACCCCCGGGACTCCCTTGCACACGGGTAAGCCGATATCCATCGCACCACGCAAGATCCCGCGCGGGCAAACGCTTTTCGGCCCTATACCATAAGCCCGAATAAAACAGCTGACGCCCGGGATAACTCCAGAGCTCCAAAACTCTGCGTCTTACAAAGAAGCAGAGCAAGGGCCACGAGCTTCGTTCTAGGGGCGCGGTCTCTCTAAACCACGACCGACCTTCTGTCAATCCAGAAGCTCGGCTGTGGCTCGGGGGTAAGGGTCGATTTTTTCAAAAATTGATCTTCTCTAAACCACGATCGACCTTCTGTCAATCCAGGAGCTCGGCTGTGGCTCGAGGGCAAGGGTCGATTTTTTCAAAAATTGATTTTCTCTAAACCACGACCGACCTTCTGTCAATCCAGAAGCTCGGCCATGGCTCGGGGGCTAGGGTCGATTTTTTCAAAAAATTTGATCTTCTCTAAACCACGACCGACCTTTTGTCAATCCAGAAGCTCGGCCATGGCTCGGGGACTAGGGAATATTTTCTAAGGGTTGATTGCCCGAGGGTCGATTTTCGATATTCTCTAAGCCACGCCCGAGCTTCTGTCCAGAAGCTCGGTCCTGGCTCGGGGGCTAGGATCGATGGGGCTATACCCCGACCTTCAAAACCTTCTTGCCTATACGACTACTTATTTTATTCTTCGCATGTAGGAAGGACGATAAAGGAAAAAGACCAAAACAAAGCAATAACGTTACTTTTAAAAGAGTATCTACAAAAAGATAGGCCGGACTACAACAAAAAAAGAAGGCAAAACAAACAAATATATTGTTTCCTTGAAGCGGCGGAGCCGATTACAGGAAATGCCGGAGAGCACGGCCTAGCGCTTCGACGATCACGTTGGCCACCTCGACGGGAGTCGGGATGACCTCGGTCAGGACAGCGACGGTGGCAACGTCGCGAGCACGGGCTTCTTCTTCAGCAAGCTCGGCGAGAGCAAGATTGTAATCGGCCCAAAGAATCTCCATGAGCTCTTCGTAGGTCATGGGAGCAGGCGGGGCGTCCTGCGTCAGCGAAGCATCTATAGGAGCGACGGAGTGAGATGGAGACGCCATTGCGGCAGAAGTTCACCAGAGCAGGAGTAGTTGCAGGAAGAAGTTTGGGATGAAAATCGGTTACCGCATTGACCTTTTTTTATAGCCAAGCTTGGGAAGGGGAAATGATTTCAGGAGTAATGGCATTGGGAGGCGATTCAGATGTAAACAGTTTTCGTGATTTGACGAGGATGTCTCTCGGGACACGGTGCAACAGTCAAATCGTCGATTGGCATTCCAGGAAGAAGATCGATCGGTATTCTCGGGAGCTGTTGGGGAAAACACGCGGCCCATGGAGATACGGCCCATTCACTTGCCTCTAGACTAGCAGAAAGCGCGCACCCGAGCTTAGCAAGATCACGCCCGAGCTTCCCCGACTCCGAAGCTCGGATCGCTCGCCTCCGGGCTTCGGCCGGGGCTCGATCGAGGCGGGGCCACCCTCGGTCTCGTGCACCCCTTTTTTCCCTTCAGCGCAGCGCGAGGTGTCTTCTCGCCGGCCGCCCTCCAGCCGCCGACCTCAATAAAGCCAGCGGCGGTCAACTCCTTCAAGGTGTCCTTGGAAGTGAGACTCCGGGTGAAAGGCGCGATTGGAGGAGGAGGGTCAGGAGGTGAAGGTGGCAGGAAAGCGAAGGATTGAAAAGGCAAGAAGGCAGCAGCAGAAGAAAGGACGCAAGAAAGGGTAAAGGAAGCAACGTGGGGAGGCAAGCCACTTCTTATGAGCCGGCGCGGGGAGATGAACCGTCGCCTGTTCGCTTAAGGCGCGGGAACCGAGGAAAAGACAGCAGCGCGCATAAACACGCTCGGTTGGAATTCACGCCGAAGCCAAAAACCACGCGCGCAAGGAACAAACATTTCGCCCGGGGGCAATTACTCATAAACCTCCGAGCGGCACGTCGTCGTCTCGCTCGATGCTCGGGGGCTAGCTGTTGAGAAAAGTACGTGGCCCATGAAGATACGGCCCACTAACTTACCTTCGATCCCACGGAAAGAACGCGCAAGCTTTATGAGCTCGTACCCGAGCTCGGTAAGCCCGCACTCGAGCTTGGCAAGCTCGCGCCTGAGCCTCCCCGCTCCGAAGCTCGGGTCACTCGCCCCCCCGGGCTTCCGAAGCCCCGCTCGGGACCTAAGGCGGATGCGCCACGCCGCCATCGCACGCCTGGGTCTCGCAGTCACCGCGAAGTTAAATCGACCGCGATGCGAGGCACGCTTGACACAAAGCCAGCGACGAAGTTGGTGGCAGGACGCGTCAACGGTCAGCTTATCACCCGCCCCTATAGGGAAAGACACGTATTGCCGGGCTGCGGTCCGAACGTCGATCCTGGCGGGATGAGAGAATACGCCCGAATATCCGGCGGGTCTCAAGCGTCCGCCACGCCCCAGCACGGCAAAACAGAAGAACACGGCTAGTAACCGAGGGACAACATGGTGCATCACAACGGACCAAGGTCAAGCTGCAGTAGCCGGAGGCCACCTATAAAAAGGACGCACAGGCCACAACCAAGAGAGAAAGGGAGAGAGATATACAAGGACACTCGCAACACACGCATAGGAGGCAACAAGGGATAGCCAGGAGAGCACTCGGCCACCATAGAGCAGGAGCACTTGCACTCACGTAGGAGCTCTAGTTCCAGGCGGTTGTTCTTCGTATCCAGGTACTGTTGGAACACATATAGTGTCTTGAGCACTCATTGTACTCGAGCCCGGGCTTCCCAAAGCTCGGTTTCACCCCATGTACTCGTTTAAGCTTGGCATTAAATGAAGACTGGACGTAGGGCTGTTATCCGACAGTGGAGGCCTAAACCAGGATAAAAATCCCTGAGTCGCAACAGCACTCCGTCATCGGACACGTTCCTTCCTTCCCTTGGCGGCGCCCGGCCAGCGGTCGGGCCTTGGTCCAGGGGGCAGGGCCGCCCTCGGGTCTCGCACCCCCACCTTACCCTTGCTCATCGGCCTACGGAGGTTCGCCTCCCAGTCGCCGATAGTTAGAAAAAGGTTTCTTAGGATTTTCTAATTTTTTAATGAGTTTAGATTTTTTTATTTTTTATGAATTTTAGATTTTTGAAAGTTTTTACTGATTTAGGATTTTAAAAGATTTTTAAATAATTTTATAGTTTTTAGAGTTTTTGTAGAAATTTATGGTTTTTCAAGAATTTTTAATTTGAATTTATTTTTTATTGATTTAAGATAACAAGAGGTCATTTTTTATCACATATTATACTAACTAGGCAGCCCATATCATCATCAACACCACCTTCCATACCACTTTGAACCTACATGAATCAATCGTGTACCCACATATCCAGTTTTGAAAATTTTAAATCTAAACGAAAACACAACATAACTTTAAGAACCTGTGGTGCAATTTACTCTACTAAAAGGAAAGGGTTAACTTCGCACTCTGAAGCCGCTCTCCCACCGTCTATTCGAGTATTGGCAGATTTGGCGCTGCCAAAGCCCGTCGGTCAGCTGCATCACCACCAAGGATACTAGCATTGGCAGCGCCGCGTTGCTGTTTCAGATCCTAGATTCAATGTTATTGCACATGGAAGGAATCCAGCCACAGGGAGAGAGAGGAGTGGAAGGTTAGGCTGTCTTCAACCGTTTCTTTCATGGGCAGGATTCTCGTCATGAAGGAATTAAGGGCCTATTTGGTTCATGGCCATGAGTTGCCATGCCAACTCAATGGTTATGCCAATCCATGGCATGCCAATTCAATGCCAAATTTTACTGCGTTTGGTTTGTAGCCAATCAAATTTGGCCAATGAAAAATAAAAAATAAAAAATTACAAAAGTATTTAAAATGGGTTGCTTATGATTTTAGATGAATTATAAAATTTATTTTGTGCGATTTGGACACTGCACGAATTATATACAAAATTGTGAAGTTTAAATCAAGTGTAAAATAAAAAACTAGCCGTTTGCTGGTCGCTGCTTGCTATCATGTCATCGCGCGCTGAGAGCCTGCCGTGCGGGCCTTGCGTGTTGGCGAAGCCGGCGTTGGCATTGGCGGCCGAATCGGCCGCCGTTGTCAAATCCTCTCGCGCAGTAGAAAATGTGATGGCAAGCCAATAAGTTGGTAAGGCGAGCCAAGCAATGGAAGCGAACCAAACGGCTGCCAAATACAATGGCACGCCAAAAAATTGGCATGGCAAGCATTGAACACAAACCAAACACGCCCTAAATCCCATTTTCTTCGTGGCTTAAATAGATTCTCTTTACCGTTCCCTTCTGAAAGGGATTCTCTTTTTCATTCCCTTTAGAGCATGTACAATGGTTGAGACAACAGCTGTCTCTAACTATTGCCATGTCATCTAGAGACAGCGCTAGAGATAACATATACAATAGTAGAGATGGTAGCACATTTTTATAAACAGTTTCCTCACACATAAAGTTTCTTAATTCTCGTGTAGAGTCGACTCTTGCATTGGAGACGGCTCAAATATCTATGCATGCTCTCTCTCCTCCATATCATCATATGTCTTACATGGCAACCCTTAGAGATTGCTTATAGATAGCTGACGTGGACCATTGTACATGCTCTTAGGAAGAGATTCTCTCTTCTTTCTTTACATCAATCTTTTCGAAAGGATGCTATTGGAGATGATGGAAAATGAAGGGATCAACGAATATGGGGAAGGGAATGGGGAAGGGAAGGAAATGAAGGAAAAATAGTTGGATTAGATGAAGAGACATAATGGGAGGGAAATTCATTTTTTCACAAAATTCATATGGCTCCCCGACATCGCGGCAATTTCGTTGCCTAAGGCCTAGGCGTACACAAACATTGTGGATGGCTTACACGGGACGAGTATCGTCTGCCTTTGATGCATAAAGGCATCGTGCATTAACGCAAATGAACCATTGGATCGGTTTTGGACGCACAGGGCTGATATAGGAGACTGGAGCTTCCATATAGCACTAAATTATTACGGCAATAGTACTGTATATGTCGATATAGCTGTCTCTTTGTAACCTAGCGCGCCAGATTAATAAGATCCACCGTGTTGGATTCTAAATTCAACCCTAGGGAATTCGCGGCTCCTTAGGGCATCTCCACCGAGTGTGTCCTATCCAATACTGTAGTAAGTGAATTTAGGGTATATTGTTGAGAGGTAAACAATGACGAGGCATGAATAGTGAATAGAGTGGGACTAGTAATAGAGTTGTTGTTGGAAGATAAGTAGTGATGGGGCTTAGGCATGAGACTAGAGATGCTCTTAGTAAAACTAAAAAAAACCCTTATTTAACTGTAGTCTATGGCTCAACAGAGGAAAACAATAAGAGGGTCTTCCTCTTGGGGCTAGAGGACATTGCTTCCAGTGTGCATGAACCTTGGTTGGTAATCAGTAATTTCGGCCAGATCTACAGTGCAAGGGACAAGAACAAGTCGAACTTGAATAGGCCATCCATGGGAAGGTTTAGGAGTTGAATTGATAATTGTTTGCTGAAGGATTTGCCACTTCTAGGCCACTCCTATACATGGAGTAATGAACAACAGACGCCCACCCTTGTTCGGTTGGTCAGAGCCTTCTGCAACGGAGGCTGAGATTGCGCCGTCAGTATGGCCACTCTGTCGGAGCTCTCAATGATGGTATAGGATCACAGCTCACTCTTACTTAATTTTGGCCTGACTCCCAGAGCATCTAAGCAATTCAGGTTCGAGTCCTGCTAGCTCCACATGTCCGGCTTCAAGGAGATAGTCACCCAATCTTGGACCAAACCGACAGCATGCATCAACCCCATCAGAATCTTGGAATACAAGATGAAGTGGCTTGCTACACATCTTACTCGTTGGAGCAAAGCCGACATTGGAGACATTAACAAGCAAATCATGGTCGAGCAGGAGGTTGTTTTCCAATTAGATAGCACAATGGAGAATCATGCTCTTACCCTGGAGGAGGTTGATTTCAAGAAACGTCTCACAACTAGGTTGCTCGGCTTCCGCGCTATCCAAAAGATTAGTCGCAGATAACGGTCTAGAGTGCAAAATCTCAGACTTAGGAATGCAAACGCAAGCTTTTTCATGTAAAAGCCAATGGCCACCGATGCAAGAACCGCATCCTTTCCTTGGAATCTCAAGACGGCCAATGCAGAGAGCGGACCACCAAGACATGGCCGAAATTCTTCTCAACCATTCTAGCTCAGTCATTTGTGCTCACAGCCTAATGAGCTTTAGTTTTAATTGAGAAAGCTTGGGGTTGAACAACATTGATATATCTTCCCTAGAGACCTCCTTCTCGGAGAAGGAAATAGAGGCAGCTATCAAGTCCATGCCGACCTGTAATGCCCTCCGGCATGCGGTTTCACAACATGTTGCTAGTCAATTTTGAAGCATGACATCACCCGGGCTTTCGATCAATTATTATATATGAATACCAATGGTTTGCAAAAAAATTAATGAGGCTACAATTGTGCATTTGCCGAAAAAGGAGGATGCCCGTAGAGCTTGTAACATCCTAAAAATTCGGTGAGTTTAAAATACTTTGATTTCTACTAAATAATTAAAATAAATTAATTTTATAATTTTTCTGCAATTAAAATGTAACAGCCCAAATTTTTGGAACTGAAATTTTTTTGGGAACATTGACAAATACATCCAAAATTCTCTACAAAATTTGTTGGGCAATGTAAATCTTTTCCTTACGATAGAAAGAAATTCAAATCTTTAGCATACACACCAGGCTATCTTTTGGCCTCATGTAAAATTCGTATTTTGAAAATTCATAGGAGTATTGATCATATTGCCCTTTCCCCCTAAATCCCATTTCAAACCTATAACTTGTATATTGAAAACTCTTTATGTTATAATATTTAAAGGAGCCCTTTTTTGGGTTATATTTAGGGTCTTGTGCAAAGTTCATATTTTCATATACATGAAAATATATTAAATTCAAATTTTTGCTTGAATAGCCCCTTGCTCAAAGTCAAATTTAAAATCTCTTCAATTTTTCCTGGAACTGACCTACTTGTTTGACCATTTGATTTTATTTTACACTCTTGCCCCTTGACCAGCTGGACCCAGTCAACAATTGGGCCCCATTGGTCAGCCCACTCTCCATCTCACTCTCTCTCCCTTCCTCGGCACTCTCTCTCACGCATGCTATCTCTCACCCGGGCACTCACCCTCTCTCCCTCACCACGGTGCGCTGGAGCCCATGCTCTGCCAAGCCTGCCTCGTGGTGGCCCTTCCCCTGCAACCGTCACCTCGTTGCGTTGTGCTCGGCAATCACTGCCCGGTGGAACCACCATCCTGGCCGCATTGACCCGTCCAGGCGCTCCTCTTATCTCGCGCCCCTGTTTCTCCCTCTCGGCACAGCAATGCACTGCGAGACACTCTCCTCACCTCACTCGCTGTCCCCAGCAGCCTATAAGCCAGGCCCGAGCCTCGCTCTCACGCTCTCCCTTCGTTTTCTCTCCAAATCCACTTTCCGGTGAACTTCGGCATCACGGCACCGCTTGCCTAGTGAGTGATTCAGCGCGTTCTTGGTATCCTTGGAAAGCTCTCAAGCTCCCCTACGACGTCCTCAGCTTAATCGAGCTTTGATGCCCTACAGAGCCCGGGAGGCTGCGAGGACCGTCGCCGCCGAGCTTCGTCCCCATTTCGATTTCTCTCTCCCCTATGGGCGACCTTCGATTCCCTGCATCTTGCGCTTCCTGTGGCTAAGATTAACCCGACCGTGCCTTGCCTAGGGCTCAGGAAACCTTGAAGTCCACAGTCGATGTGCTTCATGTTCAGCCGCCGTCGTCCTCCCCGTCGCCGGCCATCTCCGGCCCGTCTCCGTCCTCATCACTGCCACAGGTATCTTCTAGGTACCCCTTATATGCTTTTGAACCCATGCACTAGGTCGTTGATGTTGTAGTTCATCGCCGTCGGTGTCAGCCACTTCTAGCCGTAGCTTGAGCATGCCGCTGCTCCTTTCGCTGAGCCGTTGATCCCGTTGGGCTCGAGATGGCTTGTAGATTTCGTTTTCGCCCCTGACTTGAGCCGCGCAGCTTTGTAGCTCCGGCCAGCCCAACTCCCCGGCGCCCCCCCTGGCCGCTCGAGCCTTCGTCCCGTGGAAGAAGATGACTTCCTTTGTAGCGTTGAAGCAGCCGCCGTTTAGCTGACTTGCGGGCCCTCGGTCCCACCTGCTAATTAGGTGAAAGCGTACAACTCGTAATACGCTTTTAGTTAACCCCTCTCGTATTTTGGTAATGCTGCTTTTGGCCTGTGGCCCTCGTGGACTGTTTCTGGGCCTAGCTGGGCCACCACTGTGATTTCCTGCGTGGCAGACCGAAATCAGCCCACGTCCCCCATTTTGCTATTTAATCCAGATTTCCAAGTCGCACCTTTAGGATGTATTTAACATAGTTAATGATGTCAAAAAATTATGAAACTTTTTCTATAAATACTACAGAGAGAATAGAACCTAGAAAAAAATATTAAACAAATTTTTGCAGTACAAGAATACATTATTAAAAATATGAAAGCCCCCCTACCTGTTGCTACCGTAATCCTAGCATTATATAATTTAATAAATTATTTAACTATATTTTAAATCCATGGGAACGTAAATGGAGGATAAATTATGAACAATAGGATAATACTTAATTTTTATCTAATTAATTAAATGCAAACCTTGAATCTAAGCTTTTCTTGTAATATTAAAATCAATTTGTTATTTGTTTAACTTCAAAATTGCTCTTACACTCTAAAATTTAAGTTAATGCCTAAAGACAAATTATGACAACATTGAACCTTCTTAAGTACAATAAGACTAATTATCCCATTTTTGCTTCTATTGTAAAAGATTTTCAAAACTTTGAGTAGTTTAAAAGGAAGCTTTTACTACCCACAACATATATTGTTTTTCCTAAGGATATTTATGATTTCCCTATAGCTATAACAAAGGGTATAAATCCCATGAAAAGTGTTGAACCTGATTTATTAATAGTAACTCAATTAAGTCATCTAATTTAATCCACAAACCTCATTTATTCCACTTGTGAATAAAATCAAAAACAATGTTTTCCATTTAATTAAATTAATCATTAAGTTTCTAAAATCATGATAAAATTCTAGTGAGGTATAACTATGATTAGGATAGTTAATAAATTTATTGGACAATTTTAAGACCCATATTGCTCTCTGGATAATTAAATTGTGCACTTAAACTATTCTCCTTATGTATTCATAAAATGGAAACTGAATTTGATTTATTTTAAATACCAAATGACTTCAATTAAATCCCAAATATTTAGAGAAACCTTGCTAAACCTAAAATGAATTTATTGAAAATATAGGGACTTAATAAAACCTGATAGGATTACTTAATTGCCTAACTAGGGTAAATAAGACCTATAAGTTATAGGAATTTAATACCAATTTAAAATTTACAGCAAACCGTTTACCCTAAAAGCAGTAGGTAATTCGCTTTGAGTTGATGAAGGAAATACTTCAAACAAAACTATTTTCCATATACATTTATTTGCCAATCTATAGGAAAATTATTATGGGTATTATTATTACTGCATCACCATCACCATCATCATATTTCATTTTTGTTATCGTTCACCTCTGTTATCCTAGCGGAACTTTATGAACCATATTAGGCTCATGGAACTTCCTTGATATGAAAGTTAGTTCCGTGTTGATTTTTCCGACCGCTAGGTTGGGCGAGTTGCATTCCATGCATCATGCTTTCTTATTGCACTTTGTCGCTTTATTTATTGTTCTTCAATTACGTTCCGTTGTTAGACGCCGAGGAGCCGGCATACATCCCGAAGAGTGACAGGAAGACCCTCACTACTCTCAGGACCTAGGCGAGTTAACATTCATTAGATCATAATGAATCCTAGTTTTCCAAAGTATTTCATTTAAAGTATCAAATTGCATGCTCTTTAATTAATTATGCCCACTTGCTTAATCATGATATATCATGTCTCGTTTATTTACTTGATATTGCTTTACCATGATGATCTTGCCTTGTAATAGTCATCTTTCTTTTGACTCTAATAATGATTGCCTTGATGATCACTCTTGATAGCCTGGTTAGGTTAAATAAAATGATTTAGACTCTTAAGTCTTGGTTAAAATCTTGCTTAGACAATGCTCAGGTCTAATTATTAATTTTTAGGCTACTTGCCTCAGAACGGTGAACCGACATTCACCGGACATGATTACATAATAAACATGGATAACTGAAAATTGGGCCTAGCATGCCAGTGTGTGTGGTTATGGAATACGGACGTGGTCCGGCATATGAATAAGGGTGTGCAGTAGCTTAACTACTTGTTGTGAAGAGGGCTATCCGTTCGAACATGGTGCTGAGAAGAGTGAGGATGGAACACGCGTACTGCCTAGCGATGCCCAGGGGGTTCTGTCACAACGTGTGCAGGGCACATGGAAGAACGATAGAGGTGAATGAAGTATGAACTGGGTTCGGGGGTAGTACGATCTAAGGCTCTGAGAGTGGACGTACCCCGAATGCCACTAAGTGGACAGGCTGGGGTGGAGATGAGTTCTTCCAGACGGGTGCATCGGGGATGCACAGTGGGAAGTCGCTGACTATCTGCCTGCGGGGATAGTTCCTACCACCACAACGCGTGGCCATCGTGCGGTAGTACAAGTATGAGTAGGGTTTGGGGGTAGTACGATCAGAGACTCTGAGAGTGGACGTACCCCGAATACCACTATACTTGAGATAAAGGCGAAGGACGCTGTCACCTACGGGTGATCTGGATTGCACCTACTTGAGTTGCGACCCTTAGGATGGGTTGGCAAGACAACTTTGGACTCGGGCTCTTGTGGGGTAGTGTGATCCTATAACAGATGTGCCGTACCTGGAAAATGATGGTGGAAGTAAGGAGAACGTTTGGCAGTGCATGGAAACTGCCATAGGATGGGTATGGACTGTGGTATGGATTATGGAATGGATTGGAAAACTAAAATTTGAAATATTGATTAGTAGAACTTTGGGTTAAAATTGTTATGTCATAGGTTTTGGTTTATAAATCTTGCTTTCTGCAAATAAACAAACCCCAACCTTTTCTTTGGAACCTACATCACTCTTACCTTACAAAAACTCACTCTTTTAGATGGTGAGTATGAACAAGACCAATATGCCTGCCATGAAGACGATGAACAGGAGTATGCTGATGATCAGGGCAAGGCTTAGGGTGCCTCTCCAGTCGATTGTTTAGGCATAGCTGGCAAGAGACTCTTTTGGATCTTTTATCGCACTCTGATCTTTTGATGTTGTTGGACTATTTTGGGCCTATGTGCCATGTTGTAATATTTAATAGCCTTCAGGCTTAATACAGGTACTTTGTATAATATAAGACTTCCGCTTATATGAAATGATTCGGCTATGTGAATAGTGTGCACTAGTATATTGATCCAGAGGCTAGTGTAGATCATGTGGTGGGCAAAGGACATGCCTCACATAAAAATAATTAAAAGGGTATTTTCTAATAAACCTAGCGCTTTTAAAATAATTAAATAAGAAAATATAAAAGAACTATGCTTGATAGATTTTTGTTAAGTCCTAAATGCTTCATAGGATTTTTGGGACTTTTTTCAGAATTTTCCAGAGTGTTTTGGTATTTTTAGACCTAAGAAAACATTAATTAGCATTTTAGAAAAGGGGAAAGGGTTTCCTTTTTCTTTTCCGGAGAGGGGCGACGTGGCGCAATCTGGGCTGGTATTTTGCATGCGTTCGCGTTAACAGCAGTCGGATGCCACTTATCCGAGCGAACCGGTATCCGTGCATCACGGGCCCTCAATCGTGCGCTGTGGCCACATGGGAGCCAATGGATCTTGTTACCGTCTCAGTCCGTGGCTGAATCAGAGACGGCTGTTGTGCCACCGCGAGCCGCATCCATGGCAATGGGACCATTTGAATCCCCGAGCCGCTGCGCTAGGCTTCATAGACATTGTAGCCGCTATCGCCTTGACCCGAGGAGGACAGAGCCACCGAGGAGAGCTTGAGGAAGGTTTCAGGCTCGAGAACTTTAGCAAGCAAGTCCGTTGTCGCCGTTAAGTCTTAGCTTTTGTTGCAAGGAAGGCGGGAGCATCATCGCTGTTGAGTTTTGGGGCCACCACCACTGTTGAAGGCTGCCGAAGCTAACCGAAGGTTCCTGGAGTCACGCATTATCATGGTAAGGATCTTGTTAGTCCCTAGATTCCGATTTTGGGCTTAGTTTAAGTTAGGGAGGTTCGTAGCGCCTAATTGCATGTAGACCGTGGAGCTAGTTGGTCGCTGGTGATGACCATGTGTCCCAGTGAGTTGGCGAGGTCGAAAGCAGCCCGTAGAGCTCAGGAGCATAGAATTTGGTGGTCCGTAGCGCGAGATTGAGCTCACCAGAGTTGCGACACCATGCTAGAGGAGAGCGTCGCCGTGGAGTTTGGTCGCCGGAGCGGCGAGGTGACTTGGAGAGTTCATGGCCGTTGGATCTGGATCGATCAGATCAGATCAGATCGGAGCGCGAGCAATTCGGTTTAGATTGGATCGGTCTAGTGGGCCGGGTTCACGATGAACCGTGTCGCTGCCATGGAGTCCCACGTGTCAGACTGACACGGGGTGCACCGTAAGCACGTGCATGGGCTACATGGGCTAAGTCCAGCATGGGCCGTAAGGCTGGCAGGTGTGACCCGGTTGTCAGTCTGGTTTAGGGATTTCCTGAAAAGAGGAAATTAATTTTGGAAATAGTTTTAATTGTTTAAAATAGAATAAAACTTGTAAAATTCATATCTTTTAATTAAGAAGTTCAAAAATACCCATTCAAGTCTTTAAAAATTCAAAAAAAAGAGATTTACCTGTTTATGATTTTTATTTAATTTTTTAAAATATTTATTTGCTATTTAGATTTTTATTTGCTATTTTCTATATATTACGTGTAGAAATGATTGTTTTGGAAGGTGTGAAAGGAGAAGATTTGGCAGCATGTCAAGAGTGGGAGTGGCAAGACAAGTTACACATAGTCCATGAAATTATTTTGTTTTAAATTATGCATTGCTATATTTATTTTGTTTTAACCTAACTTATCATCATTTTAGTTAGAGAGTGATGATATCTATGAGATTGGTAGTTGTAATTAGTTTGCTTAGTTATGCATGTACCCTAAAGGATTAATTAATATTGATTAATGAGATATATTCAATTGAGAGTAAATGCATATGTTGCTTTTACATGAGGGAGACGTGTTGCTTCGTTTGGAAAAGCATGTGTTGCTCTTATGTAAATGTTGGCATGTGTTGCAACCAGGGTTCAAAAATCCATGAAAAATCGATAAAAAGAGGTGGTTTCTCGCCGAACCACTGGGCGGCGGATTGAGAAACAGCCGGTTTTGACTCGGGCAGGTTCAAAATTTGAATTTAAATTTTATTATTTAAAAATAAAAAAAAATCTTATAAAAAACTAGAAGTTTTGTAGAACAATTTGTATAAAGCAAAATTTTAAATTAAGACCATTATTTATGTTTAGGGGAGATCCCACATCTCTCTCTCTCTCACTCTCATGTCTATTTTTTCCTTGTTTGAATATATGTTTTTGTTGAAAACTACCATGCATATTATATTATTGACTTCATATTGATATGTTCAAATTGATATGTTTAAATTGACTTCATATTGATATTTTTGGAAACTACCTTGTTCAAATTATTGACTTCATATTGATATGCTCCAGATGTCATATATTTATCAAAGGTTCTTACAAATTTTCCCATAATTAAACAAATTACCAACACATATATCTCATCCAATTTTTTTAAATTTTTAGACCTCTTTTCATTTTTTTTTATTTTCCACGTTTCCCCTGATTTTTGGAGCGGTTTTTCGCCAAAACCACCGATTAACCGCTAAAAACCACCGGTTTCTCGGTAAAAACCACTACAAAACCGTCCCGCTTGTCCGCTACTGTCTGACAGTTTGAATTTGAATTTGAGCGGTTTTTAGCGGTTTTTACCGAAAAACTGCCCTGCCTATATGGCGGTTTCGGGTGTCGAAATGGGTTTTTGTACCCTGGTTGCAACTTATTAATAACGTGGGTGATGTTTTTGACTAAGACAAGCACATCTGCTAGAGGGTGGAGCTTATGTGGACAGGCCATGAGGCAAATTTAGATGAAAGTCTTGTGTTAGTTACCTCTAAGGACTTAATCTTGTAAAAGTATTGTTAGGCTAAAACAGTACAAAACCATGAGCTTGATTTCGGTTAATTCTGACAGTTAAGCTATTAAGTGTTAGCTTGTCGCACCTTAAGACAAGTTAGGAAATGTAGTCATGTGTTAGAACATTTGAGGGAGATATGCAGCTTATGAGGGCCATCGTCCAAGTGATGATGTTGTGCTTCTACGTGATCCCAGTGATTCAAATGTTTGGCTCTGGGTGGCACAGTAGGTATCGAGACGACCATGTGCTAATGTTTAGTCTTGTAAATATTAGGTTATGAGTATCTTCTTCCTAACGAGAGGTTGAGATATGAGTATCTTATGGGTAAAAATGTGCAATCTTTATAGAGTATGAATAAACTATTGAATAGCCATGTCCGCAGTTACGAACAATGCTTGGTTATACTTGAGTAAGGTATAATGTCTTAAATGTTAGCGGGTGGTTATCATATTGGGCTGATGGGAACAGGTTGATAGGTTGTGTGTCAATGCTTATAATCAAATGCAGGTTTATCGAATGCTTTATTTAATTGCTTTGGAATCTATTATTATATTATGCTTTTGCTAAATGCTCATTATACAAAATAACCATTAGCCAATTTGTTATATAAAGCTTGCATATAAATATTAGAATTGCATCATTCTACTATGTGTGATATGTTGAGTATTCGTTTATACTTATTCTTGCAAACTTTGTTTGCGGGCTACCTATTCCATCCGATATGATAAGAAACTGAAGAATCCTCACTACTGTTTAAGAAGGAGCTCATTCAAGATTGCGAGTAGCTACACATGTTTCCCAGCCAGAAGCACGTGGCTCATGATGGAATATTTATTTGAATTTATTATCATTATTTCTGCTACGCTGTAATAAGTAATCTGATGAATTTATTTATCCTTACCTGGATTTGCTTCTTATTTGTAAGGATTTATAATAATTACTGTTATTTTCTTGAAGTATTGTGATGATATACACCAATGATGTCACTTGTGCATATTGGAATTGATCCTGTACCAGTGTGGCATTAGGGTCACCAAGTTGCGTAATTTAGGGTCCCGATAAGAGCTGAAGATTACTGATAGTCAGCTTGATCCACAACAACCTAAGTTGTTCATGAAGGTCCTATCTTGATGGCTGTTGGTACATAAAAATAGAGGACTCTGTCATGGTGACTCCTTGTGACCCTGTCTTTTCATCATTGTATCCGCTTGTTCGTCGTCTTCATCTTGCAACCCAGCTAGGCCTGTAGTCGAGCCTCCCTCATCATGGTGGCAACACCAGAATTTCTTTGCATGCCGATGATGCAGCCTTCTTCACTAGGCCTGTTAAGAAGGATACTGACAACATCAACACACTGCTTACCTGGTTCGGTAATGGCTTTGGCCTTCGGACCAACTTCCAAAAATCAACCTTTCTTCCAATTGCTTGTGACCGAGTGCACCTAGACGAAGTGCTCATCAATTTTGTTGGCCAAGGTTTCTAGTTTTCCGGCGAAATATCTCCGCATTCAACTGTCACTACACAAGCTCAAATGAGTTTATTTTTAGCCTCTCACTTATCACATCGTAAAAAGGCTAGCAGGATGAAAGAAAGTGCATCTCATGTGAGTTGGCTGCTTAGTGTTGTTAAAGAGCATGCAAATAGCCAAGCCCACATACGTCATGGGAGCCATCAACTTACCTCTAGGATTTATTAGCTAGATTGACCGTCTGCGTAGAGGATGCCTTTGGAAAGACATGGACATGGCCATCGGGGCACAATGAAAAGTATCTTGGAGCAAATTAAGTCTATAGGCCAATGGATTACAGGGGACTGGGGGTGTTGAACTTGTCTTACTTTTGGAGAGCTCTTCACATTAGGTGGCTATGGCACAGATGGAAAAAGGACACTGGTCCTGCACAGAATTTGTCAATTCTGCACTAGGCTATTTCGGCCTTTTCAGAGCCTGCACTTGCATCACGCTAGGAGATGGCAGTCGAACCAAATTCTGGAGCAACAATCGGCTTCTGGGGAAAGCTCTATTTGACATCTTCCCTAAACTCTTCAACATTTATGCGAGAAAGTTCAGAATAGCGAAAGAAGATCTTGCTAATGACCTATGGATCGCAGACCTTCACAGGCATCTTACTCTCCCACCGCTTGGTAGATACATCTGACTTTGGAGCATGATCGCTAAGTATCTGACCGGCCAACCAATTAATCCTCTCTGTTTAGACATCATCAACTAGATGTTCAGTGCTTCAGGATCCTACTTCGCTCGATCGGCATACTTAGTGAAATTCTAGGGCAATGTTTGGTCTCCCAATGATTCTCTAATCTAGAAATGTTGGGCACTGACTAGCTGTCACTTCTTCTCCCGACTGCTGGTCCAAGGCCACATCGACACTTCTGATAGACTTGTGAGTAGAGGTTGGCCTAATAGCCATTGGCCCCTTCTTTGCTCTGTCTGCCCAGAATCTATTGATCACCTATTCTTTGGCCTCTCCTCCATTCAATTATGGGTGGACATTGCTTCATGGACCCAATTGCCTTGTTTAGCCATGTCCCTTCTACTCATGGCGACTAGTAGAATGCAAGGACACCTCCTTTAGCTTTGGTTGGAGCTAAGCAACAATATGTCGGAATCTAATGTTACTAACTCAATCTTCATGCTTGTTCTGTGGGAGTTGTGGCATGAACGCAATAGGAGAATTTTTTCCAAGCGGTCTCAAGAAGTCGGATGACACGAATCAAGAAGTCAAGGATAAGCTGATAGCATGGGACTTACAGGTGCTTGTAATATTTTGCTGTTCCTCAATGCTAGTTGTATAGTCCCTTAATTTCTATCACCTCTTCTTGTAATATAATTGTACTCCATTCTATTTATCTAATATACTAGCCGTCCGTGGGTATTACGCTAAAAAAAACTCCACCGAAGCACACCAACCTGGAACCTACATGAGCAGCATCCTATGATTTGGGACGTACGTTCAATCCTATCATGTAATACTAGTCAAAGCAGAGTTCGTACACGTGCTCTCTCTGCCGCGGCTGCCACATGCCACATCCACCACAAAGCTTATATTGACTTGTATTCACTTGAGAAGGCAGAGTAAAGCAAAGCAAAAGAAAAAAAAAAAAAACTTGTGCGCCACTCTGCTGACACTTGTATATATCAATGGTTCCCAAGCTAATAGGTAGCTAACAGCAAGGAAAATCATACATGATGGAGAGCGTGAGCAGCTCCTCCTCCGGCCATGGAAACGGCGGCGCCCACGTCCTCCTGCTGCCGTTGCCGGCGCAGGGCCACACGAACCCCATGGTGCAGTTCGGCCGCCGCCTCGCGTACCACGGTCTCCGCCCCACCCTCGTCGTCACCCGCTACGTGCTCTCCACCGGGCCGCCGCCCGGTGACCCCTTCCGCGTGGCCACCATCTCCGACGGCTTCGACGCCGGTGGCATAGCCTCTTGCCCCGACCCGGTCGAGTACTGCCGCCGGCTGGAGGCCACCGGGTCCGAGACTCTCGCGCAGGTGATCAGCGCCGAGGCACTGGCGGGGAGACCTGCGTGCGTGCTGGTGTACGACCCGCACGTGCCGTGGGCGCGACGGGTGGCGCAGGCGGCGGGCTTGCCGACGGCAGCGTTCTTCTCGCAGGCCTGCGCGGTGGACCTGATCTACGGGGAGGTGTGGGCGGGACGCGTGCCGCTTCCGATGACAGACGGGAGCGCGCTGCGGCGCCGGCGGGTGCTGAGCGTGGAGCTGGCGCCGGAGGACGTGCCGCCGTTCGTGGCGCAGCCGGAGCTGTACCCCAAGTACCTTGACGTGTCGACCCGGCAGTTCGAGGGCCTCGACGACGCAGACGACGTGTTTGTCAACTCCTTCTACGACCTCGAGCCACAGGTGGTTGAACGACGTAGTGGCAGATCGATCAGACTGATCTTGCCTCCACACCCATGGCCTCCACTGGCATTACATATTTGCATACGTCGACCTGCATCTACCAAAAAATGATGTGAATGCGTGCACAAATGTGACCTATGTATGATGTGGAACATGATCGAGCAGGAGGCGGAATACATGAAGTCGACATGGCGCGCCAAGACGATCGGTCCGACAGTGCCGTCCTTCTACCTCGACGACCACCGCCTGCCGTCGAACAAGGCCTGCGGGGTCAACTTCTTCAGCAGCACTGCACCGTGCATGGAATGGCTTGGCAAGCAGGCCGATCGATCCGTCGTCCTTGCATCCTACGGGACCGTCTACTGCCTCGACGCCACTGAGCTAGACGAGCTCGGAAACGGACTGTGCAACTCCGGTAAGCCCTTCATCTGGGTCGTCAGGTCCACCGAGGCCGGCAAGTTATCTGAAGAACTCCGTGAGAAATGCAAGGAGAAAGGATTAATTGTGTCTTGGTGTCCCCAGCTTGAGGTCTTGGCACATAAAGCCACAGGTACGAAATAACAGAAAATATATGCATAGAGCCATAGAGTGAATAATAATGTCTTGAATCTTGAGATGTTAGGTAACAATCTTGCGCTCATTCGACATGCAGGTTGTTTCTTGACGCACTGCGGGTGGAACTCGACAACGGAAGCGATCGTTACCGGTGTGCCGATGGTAGCTATGCCACGGTCGGCGGACCAGCCAACCATCGCGAAGTACATTGAGATCGTGTGGGAGATCGGTGTGCGGATGCGGCCTGACGAGGAAGGTTTGTTGATGAGGGAGGAGGTGGAGAGGTGCGTCAGGGAAGTGATGGATGGGGGGAAGAAGGATGAGTACAGCAGAAATGCGGCTAAGTGGATGCGCAAGGCCAAGATGGCAGTGCACGAAGGAGGCAGCTCGGACAAGAACATCGCTGAATTCGCAGCCAAGTATTTATCGACGTGAGTCGAAATCCAAACTATATATGTGTTGGGATAAAAAAAATATATTAATTACGTTTTAATTTAAAACGTGATTAATTATCTCTGATAATCCCTATCTAATTCTATCTCTATCTAATCCTATCCCCTAATCCCGTTCCTATCTCTAATTCCCGGAGAAAACTCAGCTCGATCCCCTATTTTCCGGATCTACCTAGCCACCCTGAGTCCCTATAAAGCTGCGTCTTCTTCCTCGCGCGAAAAAAAAAACACAGAGATTACACAGGGAGATCACGTTTGACAGCCGGTGAAAACACACAAAAAACACGGAGCTTTTGCAGGCACACGGAGTCCAAGCGGGAGGAGGCGCGCGGATCAAGAACAAAAAAAAATCACATCGGAGACAGCCGGAGCTACACGCAAGGAGAAGAAAAAGAAAGAAAAAGGTGAACATCACAGACTCTTCACGTGGCTATCTGCTCCATGCCTCCCGTGATCTTCTTTTCTTTCTAATCTCTCTCATGTCCTCTCTGCATGCGCCATGCATGAGCAAAGGGATTTACATCTAATCTCTCTCTCTTCCTTTATCTTTTCTTAGGGGGGAAGCTCTGCTTCTTTCACTTCCTTCTTTTTCCCGTATTTCTCTTTCTTCATTGAACCAGACGCCGCCGCCTCGTTGCGCCGCCTCCGGGCCGCACCGCCTCGCCGCAGCCGCCGCGAAAGTCACCCCGGGCTCCCGCCGCCGCCGCCGGTTGCGCCGCCCCTGGGCTCCGCCGCCGCCGCCGCGTGCGTCGCCTCAGGGCCCGCCGCCGCCGCCGCGTGCGCCGCCCCTAGGCTCCGCCGCCGCCGTCGCGTGCGCCGCCCCTGGGCTCCGCCGCCACCGCCGCCGCGTGCCACGCCTCCGGGCCCGCCGCCGCCGCCGCGCGCAACGCCCCTAGGCTCCGCCGCCGCCGCCGCCGCGTGCGCCGCCTCCGGGCCCGCCTCCGCCTCCGCCGCCGCGCACAACCTCCGGCTGCTCCGTCGCCGCCGTCGCGTATACCGGCCCAGGCTCCGATGTTGCCGTCCGCGCTGCTCTACGTCGTCGCCCACACGCACCCGTGCCCGGAGCCGCGACCGCCGCCGCCGCCCGGAGCCGTGCTCGTCGCCACCCGGTCACGTGCCCGCCGCGCGCGCCGTTCCCGCCGCGCACGCATCGACGCTCGGCCTCTTCACCACCGCGCGGCTCAAGTCCCCGCCGTCTCTTTGCCAACCGCCGCGGACACCGTCCAGCCTTGGCCGCCAGGCCGCGCGCTCGCTGCCGGCCCGGGCGGCCGCCGCCCTCAAACGCCGCCGCCGCGGGACGACGTTCGCTCCGGCCCGGCTCCGCCCGCGACGTGCCGCTCCGGTGCGCGTGCCGTCGCGCTCCCTGGGCCCGTGTGACCCCGTCGTGCCGCTCCGGTGTGCGTGCCGTTGACCCGGCCGCTGCCGCGTCTCTCAGGTCCAAGTGCCGCCGTCGTCGCCTGGCTCCGGACTTCGCTCGGCCGCGCGCGCCTCCGCCCAACCTCCGGCCCGTCGCGCACGTCGTCGCTCGGCTTCGGACTCCGCTCGGACGCGTGCGCTGCTGCTCGGCCTCCGGCTGCTCTGTCGTCCCCAACTTCCGGTCCCGTCGCTGCCTCGGCACTGCCTCGCGGTGCTTCCGCGCCGACCCCGCCGCGCTCCCGCGCTGGCCCCATTGCCTCGTCGTACTACTGCACGGGCATGTTCCAGCTACTACATGCATATGCATGTTTACGTGCATACGTGTACATGGATTGTTGAAGGCATTTACGTGCGTACATGTACGTGAATGGCATGAAGACACTAATTACCCATGGCAATTAGTAAAAGAAAAATGCATGGCCTTTGAGCATGTGAAAGGAAAGCAGTGAAACGATCCCGTTTGAGAAGTTAGCAATTCTGATTGCAGTACTATGAGTGTGAGTTATTGCTTCAGCTAAAACTACCTATGAGCAGCCCCGTGAGCACTAAGTCCTCGAGTGATGGTCATCCCACTAGGGAGGAGTATCAGTATCAGCAATCCAACGTCCGGATGATTTTTTCCGGGCAACCAACACCAACAAATCAGCATTCGGAGGGTTTTTCCGAACAGTTGATTTAATAACCATGCAAAGTTCGGTGAGTTTTCCCGGACAGCAACTTCAAGACATTCTACATCAACAATTCAACATCTGACGGGTTTTCCAGACAATTTCCCCAAGATGATCAATATTAGCGATCAACATGAAATATCAACCTCAGCTTCGACGATCAATATCCAAAACTGAACATGTGAGAACACCCCGATGACATCAGCAAAGTCGTCGACTTCAACTCTCAGCCAAGTGCGAAGCCATGCACCCTACAACACACAAATCCAATGTGGCGTTTGATGAAACAAGCTCAAGCGACACGGGCGGGTGGAGCCAAACAATGGCTTCGCTAGGCATCACGTGGGCCCAAATCTACCCCACGTGTTCTGCCGTCGCCACACCGAACTACACCAACAAGCACGATGATCCACAAAGCGAGGAGAAGAAGATGATGACAAAGCAGCTTAATCGGAGGTGTTCCGCGTGTCTCTCGCGGATGTAATTAACTGGGTGTTCTTCCGAGGCCCTAGGATTCAGAACCCCCACATCGTCAATGACAAGAAGTCTACAGCGCGCAATCTACCTACAGGAACTTGTATTTTGTTGTGATAACGGAATATAAGCATTTCCTGTTTTCTATCTTTCTTTTGTGTATTTTATATACACTGGTACACCTGCGAAAAACTATTTCTTTTAGAAATTTTCCGTGCTAACAAAATTGGCACGCTTGGTGGGACCTGAATCTCCTCCCATCTTGGCTGCTAAGGCTCGAAGTCATCTTCGCCTATTCCATAGGATCGAAGACATCTTCGCCTCATTCTTCTTCTTCTTCGTCTTCTTCCCCTCCCGTTCAAGTGGAGCCGTCCTGATCAAAGGATCCCCTTCTGCAGGATCTTCTTTCTCTCACTAAGATGGCTTTCTCCATCCAATTCGGAGCTTTCGCTCCAACATCCGTGGTCTAGGAGGGCTCCAAAGTCTTCATCCTCAAAACTGAGGAAATGTTCAAGTCTGTGAAGGAGCATAGACTCGTCTCTGCTGCAGTCGCGAAGGAGCATCGCGCCCTCATGAGGGAGGCTCGCACTTTCGTGAGCTCCCCTAATGAGGAACGTCCCCGAGCACACCTGCTTGCCGCCCTGGGGGCTTCAGTTGCCAGGATGCGCCTGCTGAAAGCGAACGCTCGTTCGTTGAAAAGCGCGTACCCCGCACGCAACTACAGGAGGAAGCTGGCCAAGGTTCAGAAGCTGCACCACGCCATCAACTCTCGCATCGCTAAGCACGACGCGACGGAGGACTGTTTCATTGGTGAGACCGGCTTTTCTGACGCAAAACAAGTCAGGAAGGCCATCATCAACGAATTCTGGGCGCGCCATCCACGCCGACATGCTGTCCAGAAGAGGCGCACCCTTCGCTCAATCAACACCGTGCCCTGCCTAAACATTGGCGAAACAGGTACGCACAGCTTTACTCAAGCTAACAATTCTTTTGCAGTTCTCTCCCCCGAAACACCCGCTCCTACCAACGAAGAATTGAGGAGGGAGCTGTGATGGCTGCAAGACCAGGTGGCCCAGCTTGGAAGACGAGTCCAGGGACATGAACCGATTCCTGTCGTGTCCCGAACCGGAGGCATGGCGAACCATCGGCATCCCGTTCCCCGGATCCGATATCAACCACCAATGATCGGGACCCAGCACGCGTCTCCGTCAACTTCCATCATGCTCCGGGGGCAAGGCGCGCCTCCAACACGTTGGAATCAGTGGACGAGGCGTCAGGTTCACGCATCTCCATCATCTTCCACGCAACCTCGTAGATTGGTGGTCACGTCTACGAGATCGGCGCTACCACCTCTTCTCCCCAAACCACCAATGACGGCAAGGCTGCAGCCTCCACTGTTGCTACCAACTCCAACGGCGCCTTCCAGGCTCCAAATCCCGCCAACAAGACCCCAGCTCAAGCGGGAAAGGCGCCAGAAGAATCGCACGGCGCTGCACAAAGAGTTGGAGGAGCTCGTTCTGCACCATACGCAGATTCGAGTTCAAGCTAACGGCGGAATCGCTGAAGATCACGACAAGATCGCCTTCCGTATCTCTCCCAACCTGGAGCAAAATCCAAGGTACAAGTATCTTATTGACAGGTTAACGGCGAAACCCCAGGAGGAGCACCCCGTGGCGCCCAGGAGGAATGAACCAACTCCACGAGTTGCGCAAAAACATGCACGACTCAGGGGGCAACGCAACGACTCCATCGTCATCTTCAAGGAGCCGTCTGTTCTCCAACAACCTACTCCACGGCTGCAGTCGGTGGTTGAACTCCCACAGGAAGCGCTTCCAGCTCCGATGGACGTGCAAGGGAACAAAGGAGAACCTCTTCAAGCAACCAATACAGCTACTTGTGGTGCCTTGACGATTGAACAACCTCAACCACAAGACGGAGACCGGTGGAGACCTCCCAACGTCACGCATGAGTTCTCCTACCCGTCCGATGAGGAGATCGTTCCTAATCCAAGGGCCGTCTTCTCAAAAGGGCGTACCAGCACACGGAGGCTTCGCAACAAGGCCAGATCAACGGCCAGTTGCATGCCTCTCACCACGAAGAGGAGCTCTCTGTCCGACGGCGACCCGGCGCTCAGCTCCGACCCTCCAACGCGACGCTACACAGACCTCGCTACTCGCCTTCCACAGGATCCCGACGAGTTGCAACAAGTCGCAGGCCGCTCCGGACCAAGCACGCGGCTAAAGACCATGGCCCAAAAGACCATGGCAAACACGGCGGGTGAACAAACGGAGCCCGAAGATGACATCCCTTCTGACGAGGAGTCTTCAGCCTCGCTGGAAAGGGTCTCGGGGTTGCCCAGCTATGAACAGCTGGACCACTCCATCCCCTCAGAAGATGAGGACAACTACGAAGATCATATCACTGCCCCAGCGCACATGACCGGGACAGGGAATCGCGACGATCCTCCTCCTCAAAATAAAGAAATACTCAACCCCCAACAGCTAAGGACTGTACACAGTCTCCCCGCGGGTCCAAGCTCTTCACAGTCGCGCGAGGCCATCCTCGAACAACGGCTATACGAAAACGAAAGGAAGATGGACAATTTAACGTCAAAGATGAACCGTCTCCTTGAGATGTTCTCCGGCGCAGGAGGACCTCAAATTAACAACCCTCCTCCGCCACCAGCGACGCTTCAAGACGTGCCTCGAGACGGTGGTATCATAATCAACGAACCACCGGAAGTTGACCAAAGCAGGCAACGGCGGCATTCCGTTGCAAGCACACGTCATCAACCTCCCCCAGCCCCAGCAGCTTCTTCAAGCATGCCAGCACACATAGACACCTTGAAGGAGTACCACGACCTCATCGCCGATCTGGTGGACAGGAAGTTAAAGCAAATCACAGCTGAAAAGGCACCAAGGACGTCAGACCACGAGCTCGAAAAGCCGTACGAGTCGTGGCATGATCTTGTCCCCTACCCCGCGGGATGGCATCCCCCGAAGTTCCATCAGTTTGATGGGACAGGAGACGCGAGAGAACACCTCGCGTACTTCGAGGCGGCATGTGGAGATACCGCCAACAGTTCATCTCTCTTGCTGCGTCAATTCTCAGGGTCGTTGACTGGCCCGGCATTCCATTGGTACAGCCGTTTACTAGTGGGATCCATCTCCAGTTGGGTTGCTATGAAGGAGGTGTTCAAAAGCCACTTCGTCGCCCTCAAGAAGGACCTATCTTTCGTCGAGCTCTCGCAAGTCCAACAACGACGCAATGAGAGCATTGACGACTACGTCATGCGTTTCCGGAACAGCTACGTGCGCTTAACTCGAGCAATGCACGTGGAAGACGCCATTGACCTTTGCGTTCACGGAATGTTAAACCATTGGTCCCTTGAAGTCTCCAGGCGGGAGCCAAAAGACTTCAGCTCTCTCAGCTCTGCAGTGGCGGCTACCAAAATCGAGTTCGCCAAAGCACCGCAAATCATGGAGCTTTACAAGAACGCGGGAGCCATCAACTCTTCCAAGCGTTACAACTCCGCCCCTAAACCCAACAACAACGTTGGGGGCAAGCCGAAACAGTCCTCAGAGGCGAACACTACAAGACTCCTCTCTGCGACTACTCAAGAAAATGTGCCAACGCTAGGGGCAAAGAACACTCAACCCCGAGCCAGGCCACCGCGACCAACACTTCAAGAGCTCATGAAGAAGCAGTACGTCTTCAAGCGCGAACTGGTCAAGGACATGTTCGACCAGATCATGGAGCATGGCGGCCTCAACCTACCTGAACCACGGCATCCGGAACAGGTAACCATGACTGACAATCCGCTCTATTGTCCCTATCACAGGTTAGTAGGACACGTCATCCAGGATTGCTTCAGCTTCAAGGAGTGGCTCCAAAGGGCGATCGACAACAAGAAGATCAATTTGGACCCGGGAGCCATCAATCCCGACTATCACGCGGTGAACGTGGTAACGATGCACTTCAACGACTCCGCAAAACAAGGGGAAGATGAAGAGCAAGAAAGGTGGGTGTCGTACGACCAAGTCCAACACCAACTGGCGATCAAAGCTCCGACGCCAACGGCAACGACCACACCAAGCCGTCACCAAGCTCGTGACGATCGAGCGAAGGGCCCATGGACCACGGTGCACCACCGAGCAACGCCAAGACGACTACCGCTTCAACCCCGGCGCACGACTTCTCCAACACATACGCCGTCGTCATCTAGAAGACAGCCGGACCCTAGCCGACGCCGTCCACCAGCACGGTTCGTCCCCAAGTCTGAAGAAGATGAAGCCTTCCCACGCGTTCCTCGTGTGCTACCCACTTTGGCTCAATACATGCCAAAGGTATGGAGACCGGTGGCCCAACAGAAGACGGAGGAGGCACCACCCAAGGAAGGATCTCCCTCAACTTCAAACATTGCTCCCTGCAACATGGCGAATATTCAAGACACCGAGATCTCCGATACGGAGGAAATGTTCACATCGCAAGAGCACGAGGTGTTTCGTGCCGAAGACCCCGCTGAAGGAGTGCAGGTCGAGGAGGTCAACATGAATCTGCGTGGAGGAAAGGTTATCCCCGATCCACCAATAAAGACGAAGCCGCTAAAGATGGACGTGCAAAAAGAAGCGCCTCAACAAGAAGCAATCCCTGAGCCCGTGAACAAAGGCAAAGGGAAGATGGACGACGTTGACTACAATGTCATCGCCCATCTCAAGCGGATCCCCGCCTTGCTTAGCGTCTACGAAGCTCTCATGTTGGCTCCAAACCTTCGTGAAGCTCTCGTCAAAGCTTTGCTGGAGCCGGAAGTATACGAAGTGGCCATGGCGGAACATATGCTTACCGATAACTCCTGCAACGTGAGTGGAATTTTCTTCGCCGATGAAGACAGCCTCTTAATGGATGGTGACCACAACCGTCCACTCTACATCGAAGGCAACCTCGGCAACGCTCATCTCCGGAGGATTCTGATCGATCCAGGCTCCGCTGTCAACATCCTGCCCTTGCGAAGCCTAACGCGGGCTGGCTACACGACAAACGACCTGGAGCCAACCGAAGTGGTGATTTGCAGCTTTGATAATCACGGCAAGACGACATTGGGAGCCATCACGGTGAAAATTCAGATGTCGACCTTCGTCTTCAAAGTGAGGTTCTTCGTCATCGACGCTCCTACCTCATACTCAGCTCTGCTCGGGAGGCCGTGGCTCCACAAGTACCGCGTGGTACCATCTACTCTTCACCAATGCCTCAAGTTCCTCGACAACAAGGGCATACAACAGCGCATCGTTGGCAACCCATCTCCGTACCTAATTCAAGAGGCACACCATGCCGATGCGAAGTACTTCTTCCCGGTGCAAAACGCCGAACGGCAACAAGGGCGTACTACACCGCCAGCCGACATTATGGCCAAGACCAACTCTTCGCTGCCCATCAAAGAGATGAAGCACTTGCTCACGCTGAGTGCTAGACTAGACTCAAGAAACAATTCGAGGAGTCAGCGTGGAGGCTTCGGACACGGGTTCAATCGACGACACCCGTCAACACCAAGCCAAGACGACCCGCCGATCACATTAAGGGTGAGGTCGTCTTCCAACAAAGAGGCTTCCTCAACTTCAGCCACATTGGGGGCAACATCGTCCCCCAATAGTGGCATTTCTCCGTCAACTCCACTCACGCTGGGGGCAAAGCCGTGCCCTAAGCCTGAGGCTGCTTCGACGACTCCAACACCATCAAAACCGATCCTCATGCTCCGAGATCGAACAAGCTCGAAGGTGAAAGACAGTTCCGCGCAAGGCGGAACCGTTAAAAAGATCGTGTCTGAGATCGAGGAAGCAACAAAAAGCACTCAAGTCACTCAAGTCATGCAACCTCCATCTCTGTACACCTCGGTGGCCACTCCGTTGGAAGTCCGAGTTGTCCCAGGACAGTACAAGTCCTCACCACCAACTATCTTCTACAAATCCCCGCATCCCTTGGAATGCGATGTGGTGTTTGGTCTCCGCGACCTACCCCACAAAGATGAAGAAGTCGTCACCACAACCATCAAGGTTCATCCCCGGCTAATCCAAATGATGCAGCGGGCCGGAATCGTCCTTCGAAACAACAACAGGATGCCTCCACCTCCCGCCATCTGCGAGATATGGTGGGAACAAGCCGAGAAGCTCGTGAAGCTCGGTGAAAAACACCGAACCCCACCAAAATACGGGTTAGGCTACATCCACAACGAAGACTCAAACGACTCAGACGATGATGGACTTCGTGCAAACCATGTATTGCACCGTCCCAACCACTCCGAGGATCATTCTGTTCGGTCTACGGAACTCCGCCGCAACTTTTCAACAATCCACGACACATATCTTTGGAAGCCCCGCGCCTCAAGACGACAGGCCCGGCGTTGCCTCCATCAGCCCGAGGCTAATTCCATTTGGTCTCCGAAATTCTGCCACGACTTTTCAACACACCTCATGGTGAAATTTTCAAGTCCCCGTGCCTCTAGGAGATGGTATTCCTCCTATTCGGCTTTCGTTGGACGGTTTTCCCTTCGAAACAGGTACACAACTCATCACTCTCGCTCAATAACGGTTTTCGAATCCCGTTCGTTTTCTTTGGATGGTTCTTCCCTATGAAAACAAAATACGATTTTCGCCAAAAATTGCATATGTAAGCTTCTGTTTTCTTTGGATGGTTTTTTCCCTTTGAAAACTGATGACAATCGTCCACATAAAAACGGCTTTTCTGTACTCATGTCATACTGGTCAACAAGAAATTGCCTGTCTCAGAGCTTGCCAGACGGAGCCTAAGCAAGGTTATGATCGGGCGCACTTACAACATAGCGACCTACACACCTAGCACAAAGACGCATGCTAGGTGGATGCTCCCAGAAGCAGCAAGGCGATGGCTCGGGTTACTTCATGATGATGAGTTCCCCATGCCGGTCACGCCCCCCAGTAGCCTCAGACCGGTGGAGACATCGAGCCGCAGGGTCAACCTATAGCGAAAAGATGCACTACATTGCCAACCCTGTCAGGCGGGACAATCAAAGCTCCGGGATGAACTATAGGAAAAGATGCGGAAGAAGGCTGCCCGACTGGTCAAAGTCCAGTTGGTGTGAAGCTACCCGTCAACCTCGGAAGCACATCAACAAGGGCCAAGCAAAATAATCAGCCTGCGGGGTTCAGCTAGTCCACAAAGGCAGGCGGCTAGTCCCAAAATTGCCTTCAACTCACGCAGAGCACAAAGGCAAAAACACAGAAAAGTCAAGAAAAAGGGGACAAAACACACACCCCGTTCAGCGAACTTCACCAAAAACAAAGGAGGAGTTAGCCGTCTGCCAGCCTCGGCAATAGAAAAGGCGCAACTTTCAACCAAATTCCCAAAAAAACCATCAGCCAACGTCAGCCACACCTAAGTCTCTTGGTTCGATGAGGCTACACACAGGGGGCAAGATCGCGATGTGGAGGCAATCCATCACCTTGAAAGGCTAAAGCAAGATCTTTCGCTGTCTTTGAAGAAACTTTACCGAAGCATGTCGATCTCCAACACGAGCACTAAGGGAAGCGAAGCTGTATAGTTGCAATCGTCATGGTTCTTTCGACGACTTCCAAAGGCAAAGACCTCTGACAGGCTCTTTCAAGACCACATATAGTTGATGTGATTTCGAAAAGCCAACATTTTTTTTAAAAAAAACAACACTTTCTCTTTCATGCGATGAGTTTTTCGGCAAAATTTCCCGCTTTTTGTTGTGCTTTGCGATTAACAATGCAGGTACAACCAACAACAAAAACTTGAAAACACTGTGGCCAATGGTTTTCTGGCACCCCATCGATGTTAGTGCTAGAAACAAGCTAGCTCTACGTCAACACACTCCGCCAACGGCTTCCTGGCGCTACATCAACATCCACGCCAACGGCTTCCTGGCGCTTCACTAACAATGCCAACAGCTTCCTGGCGCTTCATCAACATCTACACCAACGGCTTCCTGGTGCTACATCAACAACACCAATGGTCTTCTGGCACTCCTCTGACGTTCGGGCCAAGAACAAACCAGCACGACGTCAACACCCAAGCCGAGAACAAATCCGGCACATCCTGGTGTCCATGTTGAGAACAAGACAACAACACACCGACATCTACGTCAACAGTCTTCTGGCACTCCACCGACGTTCGGGCCAAGAACAAACCAGCACGACGTCAACACCCAAGCCGAGAACAAATCCGGCACATCTTGGTGTCCATGTTGAGAACAAGACAACAACACACCGACATCCACGTCAACGGTCTTCTGGCACTTCATCGATGCACGAGCTGAGAAAATACCGGTTCAACATCAACACGCAAGCTGAAGAACATTCCGGCGCTCTTTCGACATCAGTGTTGAGAAAATTCCAGCACCTTGTCGAAATTCGGGCTAAGAAAGAGGCCCGACACCTCGTCGACATCTGAGCTGAGAATATCCCAGCACTTTTCCAAGCGAAGCTAAGAAAATTCGGGCACTTCGTTGACGACCAAAGCTGAGAATATCCCAGCACCTCACCAAGCGACGCCGAGAAAACACCGGTGCCCAACTGGTCCAAGCTGAGAATATCCCAGCGTCTCTCCAAGTGGTGCCGAGGAAATACCGGCATTTCACTGATTTAAGCCGAGGAAAATTCCGGCAAACTCCTGTTGATTGGGTTTGAAACTTTAAACATTTCGCCCAAACGACGACTTTTGAGCGGCAAAATTCCCCGAATCAAAGAAAAGAAAAAAAAAAGGTTGCGGCTGTTTAAAAAAAAAAGAGAGAGCTTTGGCCAAGAAAAAAAAAAAGAGAAAGAAAAAAAAAATGACTTGATGGTCATGCGTATGCGTGATACTCACGTTTGACTTGTCCTGCTATCTTCACAAGCAGCCACACACTGCCATCACATGAACATGCGCATGCGCATGCACCTGCAAAGCCAGCACTCACGTCACCCACATGCACTCATACATGCATAAATGTGTTGTGCTAAACGCACACACACACGCTACCCACATGCAGCCACATATGCACATATGCAACTAGTTCCATGAACACACACGCACTGCATCTGTACTATTTTACGTATGCACGTATATACAGCTGAAGCACAACGTGAAATTTATTTGAAAGACGGCAAAACTCTTGCTGGTTACATGATGATTCAAATTGAAAGACGCAGCAAGGAAGTTACAAAAATCCAACAAAGGAAAGCCCAGCTTTACAGGACAAGATCGCTGGATTTCAATTACAGGACAAGACCGCTGGATTTTAAGCTAGACACAGTACTACAAGGAAAGGCCAGAATATCAGTTATCTCAATAGGAAGCTTGGAATCATACTCTCTACACTTGACTGCAGCCCGAGACATATAATCCTCTGCGATCAATATACGATGACTCAGCTCACCTGTCCTGCCCGTATAATTTTCAAATTCGACATCTCGGCCGTCAAGCTTCTTCATAATGGCTCGCTGTCTCAGCACAATCTTCATTTTCAATCGACGTGCAGTCACCAGAGCTTTCTCCAGATGCTCAATTTCTGTATCTACATCTTTCTTTTGTACAAGCAACTCTTCTAATTCCTTTGCAAGCGGACGACGCTTTTCTTGGATTGTGTGAAGCATTGAAGTCATCTCTCGATGGGCATCACGCAATTTATTGAGGACGGTCCCGACATCCTCCTCACGAGACCGGAAAGGTGCCTTTGAAAAGGAAGCTTTACCTTCCAAACACCGCATCAAGACCCTCAGCTTCTCAGTCAATGCAACCAGATTTGGAGGCGGGCGGCCCTTGTACATCAAATCCCACGATGGGAGAAGGTGGTTGAGCAACTTCAAAATCACGGGTTTGTTCGGCGAATCTTCCCGGAGAAGGCTTTGGATGTCAGCTAGGTCATGCTGTACTGACATGGCACAACGGCGATCTACATAATTCACCGATGGAAGATTGAAGGAGGGCGTGAATTTTGAAGAAATCTTCGCTCTCGCGATAATAGCCTCGACATCCAAGTCTCGAAAGCATTTGCTACTTGGAATTCCGAAAACAACAGCTTCTGAAGGCACCGCAGGCGCATTCTTGTCTGCCAAAAAAAAAAAAAGAGGTTATGGTGGCCAAAAAGAAAAAAAAAGAAAGAAAAAAAAAAGAGTACCTCCAGCCGGCTGATTCAAGGTCAATGTCTCTTCACGTTTGTCCTCATCAGATGAAGGCACTGGCTCAGCAGTCGATGTTTTCTCCTCCTTCTGGCAGAAGTTATCCTGATCGCAAAATATATCAAAAAATGGCGGGACGACTTCATCAGCAGGGTCACGGATGGGTGTAGGGCCTCTTCTTGCCGATCCCTTGTACCTCCGCACAACCCCATCAATATTCATCAGCCTGTTGCCTACCAGTGAACCCCGATTGCTTGAAAGAGTAGCCATGGTGGGGGAACGTTGCTACAACTGCTTACTCGCGACGAATGTGATCTACTGTCACGCTCTGGGTTCAAGCGTGTTCTCCACCGGTGAATATGACGAAGCCTCCCACCTCCCTCTTCTTTTATAAGGGGCGGAAGACCCTAATCCTACTCTAATTCACACAGGTGAGTTCTATACGGATTCACCTGTGGGAAATTTACACCAATCCGACTCCGATTCGTCCTTCGTTCTTCTCGGATACGAATTGGTGGGGGGCATTTGTGGGATAAAAAAAAATTATTAATTATGTTTTAATTTAAAACGTGATTAATTATCTCTGATAATCCCTATCTAATTCTATCTCTATCTAATCCTATCCCCTGATCCCGTTCCTATCTCTGATTCCCGGAGGAAACTCAGCTCGATCCCCTATTTTCCGGATCTGCCTAGCCACCCTGAGCCCCTATAAAGCTGCGTCTTCTTCCTCGCGCGAAAAAAAAACACAGAGATTACACAGGGAGATCACGTTTGACAGCCGGTGAAAACACACACAAAAACACGGAGCTTTTGCAGGCACACGGAGTCCAAGCGGGAGGAGGCGCGCGGATCAAGAACAAAAAAAAATCACATCGGAGACAGCCGGAGCTGCACGCAAGGAGCAGAAAAAGAATGAAAAAGCTGAACATCACAGACTCTTCACGTGGCTATCTGCTCCATGCCTCCCGTGATCTTCTTTTCTTTCTAATCTCTCTCATGTCCTCTCTGCATGCGCCATGCATGAGCAAAGGGATTTACATCTAATCTCTCTCTCTTCCTTTATCTTTTCTCAGGGGGAAGCTCTGCTTCTTTCACTTCCTTCTTTTTCTCGTATTTCTCTTTCTTCATTGAACCAGACGCCGCCGCCTCGTTGCGCCGCCTCCGGGCCGCACCGCCTCGCCGCAGCCGCCGCGAATGTCACCCAGGCTCCCGCCGCCGCCGCCGCCGCCGCCGCGTGCGTCGCCTCAGGGCCCGCCGCCGCCGCCGCCGCCGCGTGCCACGCCTCCAGGCCCGCCGCCGCCGCCGTGCGCAACGCCCCTAGGCTCCGCCGCCGCCGCCGCCGCGTGCGCCGCCTCCAGGCCCGCCTCCGCCGCCGCGCGCAACCTCCGGCTGCTCCGTCGCCGCCGTCGCTTATACCGGCCCAGGCTCCGATGTTGCCGTCCGTGCTCCTCTACGTCGTCGCCCACACGCACCCATGCCCGGAGCCGCGACCGCCGCCGCCGCCCGGAGCCGTGCTCGTCGCCACCCGGTCACGTGCCCGCCGCGCGCGCCGTGCCCGCCGCGCACGCATCGACACTCGGCCTCTTCACCACCGCGCGGCTCAAGTCCCCGCCGTCTCTTTGCCAACCGCCGCGGGACACCGTCCAGCCTTGGCCGCCAGGCCGCGCGCTCGCTGCCGGCCCGGGCGGCCGCCGCCTCAAACGCCGCCGTCGCGGGACGACGTTCGCTCCGGCCCGGCTCCGCCCGCGACGTGCCGCTCCGGTGCGCGTGCCGTCGCGCTCCCTGGGCCCGTGTGACCCCGTCGTGCCGCTCCGGTGTGCGTGCCGTTGACCCGGCCGCTGCCGCGTCTCTCAGGTCCAAGTGCCGCCGTCGTCGCCTGGCTCCGGACTTCGCTCGGCCGCGCGCGCCTCCGCCCAACCTCCGGCCCGTCGCGCACGTCGTCGCTCGGCTTCGGACTCCGCTCGGACGCGTGCGCTGCTGCTCGGCCTCCGGCTGCTCTGTCGTCCCCAACTTCCGGTCCCGTCGCTGCCTCGGCACTGCCTCGCGGTGCTTCCGCGCCGACCCCGCCGCGCTCCCGCGCTGGCCCCATTGCCTCGTCGTACTACTGCACGGGCATGTTCCAGCTACTACATGCATATGCATGTTTACGTGCATACGTGTACGTGGATTGTTGAAGGCATTTACGTGCGTACATGTACGTGAATGGCATGAAGACACTAATTACCCATGGCAATTAGTAAAAAGAAAAATGCATGGCCTTTGAGCATGTGAAAGGAAAGCAGTGAAACGATCCCGTTTGAGAAGTTAGCAATTCTGATTGCAGTACTATGAGTGTGAGTTATTGCTTCAGCTAAAACTACCTATGAGCAGCCCCGTGAGCACTAAGTCCTCGAGTGATGGTCATCCCACTAGGGAGGAGTATCAGTATCAGCAATCCAACGTCCGGATGATTTTTCCCGGCCAACCAACACCAACAAATCAGCATTCGGAGGGTTTTTCCGAACAGTTGATTTAATAACCATGCAAAGTTCGGTGAGTTTTCCCGGACAGCAACTTCAAGACATTCTACATCAACAATTCAACATCTGACGGGTTTTCCAGACAATTTCCCCAAGATGATCAATATTAGCGATCAACATGAAATATCAACCTCAGCTTCGACGATCAACATCCAAAACTGAACATGTGAGAACACCCCGATGACATCAGCAAAGTCGTCGACTTCAACTCTCAGCCAAGTGCGAAGCCGTGCACCCTACAACACACAAATCCAATGTGGCGTTTGACGAAACAAGCTCAAGCGACACGGACGGGTGGAGCCAAACAATGGCTTCGCTAGGCATCACGTGGGCCCAAATCTACCCCACGTGTTCTGCCGTCGCCACACCGAACTACACCAACAAGCACGGTGATCCACAAAGTGAGGGGAAGAAGATGATGACAAAGCAGCTTAATCGGAGGTGTTCCGCGTGTCTCTCGCGGATGTAATTAACTGGGTGTTCTTCCGAGGCCCCAGGATTCAGAACCCCCACATCGTCAATGACAAGAAGTCTACGGCGCGCAATCTACCTACAGGAACTTGTATTTCGTTGTAATAACGGAATATAAGCATTTCCTGTTTTCTATCTTTCTTTTATGTATTTTATATACACTGGCACGCCTGCGAAAAACTATTTCTTTTAGAAATTTTCCATGCTAACAATATGCATACTTCATTAGCTGGTGATAATCGTTGTATATGATTTGTCGGTGATCACCAGTTCACCGCTGCTTCGCCTACCTTGCAAATATATGGTTGAGGGAGGAATAATTTCGCCATTAACGATTACCGCATATTGTTGTATTGTGGCATCATCTGCAACAAAGATAATGTTTTGTTACATCTGCACTTCAGCAGATACCAAGAAAATACCATTTTACAATGTTAGGTACTTGGGTAAAGAATTGTTCCAATGTTGTACTACAGTCTACATACATGAATATAACAGCAAAAGTAAGTAGTACTTAATTACTGGAGTGAGAGACCAATGATGTTGAATTACCAACTTGCAGCACAGCAGGAAAAAAAGGGCAAAATTAGCCAGTTTTTTGCCCCTTCTGTCACATCATATGTATAACCAAAGCATTTTTCCGCAAATATTAGCAAAGCATTTCCACAATAAAAACTACGGTCACAATCGTAGACTTTCATTTCGCTCCTTACTGGTGTCCGAGAAGCTCATTTTTTATTGTTGCAATAAAACCAGTCTTATCTTAATTTATAACTACACTCCCATGAGTGGTGGGACGGATGAATGCACAAATGGTCCAGATTGATTGGACGAGAAAGTTACAAGTTGTCACCAGATATCCTATTTCTTTCTTGCGTGTCCGGGTTGATTTCTGGTTAGGCGCCGATGCCATGCTCAGGGTACTTCATGTAGTACATGGTAAAAAGTCGTTTCTAAACACATGCACACATGCGTGTTTGGTTCATAGCCCTCACTTGCAATACCAATGGATTGGTTATGGCCAATTAAGGGCATGATCAATTCGTTGGCAAATTTTTGTTGTTTGGATTAAATCTAATTGAGGGTTGCTAAATTTTGGTAAATTAGGTGGTATGTTTGGTTTGTTGCCAATTGAATGTACCAAATGTTCCTATAGTGAAATAAAAATTTTATAAATTCAAATAAGTTAAAAAATTAAATTTTAAATTTTAAAACATATTAAGAAATAAAAAGAAATCCAAAAATGAATTATAAAATGCACAAATTACCAGATAAATTATACAGATTAAAAAAATTACAAAAATGGGTAGATTAGGATTTTATATGATTTATAAAATTTATTTCATGCAATTTGGACGTAGTATGAAATAGATACAAAAATTAGAAAGTAAAATCGTTTTCAAATGAAGTGTGGAAGAACAGGTACCACCTACCAGCGTGCGTGATGTAACAGCCCAAAGTTGTGTTAATATTTTGAAAACACTTCTGTACTATTGCATAAGCTATGACGTTTCCCGTGAAATTTCTATGTGACGAACACACATTTCTAGATTTTAGAAGCCATTAGAAATTGATGATTTTTACTTGAATAAATCACTAAATAGCTAATTAATAAACCTTTGCATAAGAATTTATAATTTATAGCACTATTTAGGAAATTGTTGAAATATAAGATTCTAATGGACCTTAAATTGGGAATATATTTTCATATTCATAAAACATCCATACACACACATATATATATATATATATATATATATATATATATATATATATATATATATATATATATATATAATCACTAATCACATAAGCCTAAATATGTTAAATTGCTCTAAAAATCCCAGGAAAATTCTATAGATTAGTTTAAACCCTAATAGAAAGTTTGACTCAGTTGTTGACCAATTTGACCTGGTAGGCCCACATGGCGCTTCCTATTCCTTTCGCCTTGTGGGCATTTGGTCAACGCTCGCCGGCGCCGCCACCTTCCACCCCGGCTCAACCATCACTCCCTGCCCAATCTCGTGGAAGATCTTCAATTGGCGGCTTGTGTGTGTCGCTGACCTGTGGACCCCACCTCCGACCATGACGTGACGCTGCCATCGCCGCCGCAGCCTTACTACTCGCCATGACGACTTGCCGTCTTGTCGGCCGCTCATGCGTGGAGTTCCCAGCACCGCCCCATTTGCCCAACCCCGACTCGTCACTTACTCGAGTGCTGCGCCGTCTAAGCCATGGCGACCATGCGCGCCACGGTTTCAAGCCAAAGCGCCTGGGTTTGCTCGGCACATCTCACTCGCGCTCCGGTGCACCAACGCCACGCCAAGCCCCTTTAGCTCCTAGGCACTCGGCCACGATCGGCGGGCGTCACGGACTTGGTCCACATCGCCGAATTGCCACTTCCCCTTCGCCGAACCGCCCGCTTAAGTGGCTCACGTCGCCGCCCAAACCAGCAAACCCTAAGCCTCCGTTCACTTGCGCTCGCTCGCATTGCTCTCGCATGCAGCTCCGTGGAAGCATTCTCCCCGAGCTGCCCCGAGCTTGCGGAACGCCAGCAGCGCCGCCTTCGAAGCGCCGCCATTGGCTCTCGAGCTCGCTCTTCCTTCCTGGTGAGCTTTTGGACTCTGCCGCGCCATGGAGCTTGCTTCGTCACCGTCTTACTCTTCCTCTCAATCGCAGCTTGATCTTCGCCGAGGCCAAGACCCCATCACACCGCACCGCCTCGCCGGACCAAGACGAGGACACGCCGATCCAACCGTGCCCCGACCACCTTTGTGCTCGTAAGCACCCACTAACCCCGCATAGCTCGTGACGTGCACTAGAATGCTGGTAGCTAGCCCCTAGCTACACGCATATCGCAGCTTCAGTGTCTGCCGCCGCCAGAGCTCATCGCGCGCCGCGATAGGCCACCCTAGCTTGCCAAACCGGTAACCATAGATCGCGACGGCTTCACTGAGTCCAACGCAACTTGAATCACCTCGAATGGTGGAGTATCGTGGCCGGAATCCGTGCGTGACGCTCACGGCCACCGCGTGCACGGCGTTCCTCGGCGGGAGGAAGACGATGACCCGTAGCCGTCGAATTCAGATCCAACCGTTCCGTTTAAATCCGAGTGAGCGGCGACGGTGGACCCGCTTGTCACCGGTGCTACCAAGCAGCTTCGCCAGCGTGGTCCATGAACTGCTATGCGTCGTGGGCGGCCCGTTCTTGTCTTGGCTGATTTTTCCAACTTTTCTGATTAGAAATAAATCCAGAAATTAGGAGGAATTATTATAGGTATTAAATGGACTCCAAAAATTCCTCAAAAATCATGGAAAATACTAGGTAGTGTGCTGGATTTAATAAATATATTATATGATATAGTTGTAAGGGAATTTGTCACTGTTTTACTATAACAATTATTTAGAGCTATTGATTAAATAGGATTAATCCCTGGAAGTGATGAATAATTGTTATAAAGACTTTCTGTGCATAGAAAATTATGAAAATTTTACAGTACATACTAGATATCCTGCTGGACCTAGGGAAATTATAAAATGGCATTTTCTTTTACAATACCTTGTCATTATTCAAAAGAGTGCTTCTCTTTACTAATTGGGGATATTAGGGTATATACTATGTATCATTCATGCATGACCATTATTACGATATCACGATTACCCCGTAGGTCTTATCCATGAGTAAAGACTCATGATACCAGATAGGTTGACTAGCAATTGATCGATTGAACCCACGTAGTAGTAATATTAATTTCCGCATCATGCATCATTTCTTACTGCTGCATTATGTTTACATTAGTCTTGCATTATTGAATTTAGACCCCGCTGATCAGCAAGTCCAAGACTTCGTCCTCGAGTACGATCAGGGACAGGAACACCACTTTGAGAACCAAGGCGAGTTAAAACTTCTCCTATAGGAAGTTTTCTTTTACTAGGGAGAGTATGCGCTTTCCCTAGTGCGAGTTAACATCCAATAATATCATATTGAATCCCAGATTTCCAAAAGTATGATATTTAAAGTATTAAATTGCATGCTCTTTAAATATCTATACCCAATTGCTTAATCATGATATATCATGCCATGTTATTATTTGTTATTGTTTGACCCTGATGATATTGCCTTGATATAATCATTTGTCATTTGATCTTGCTAATGATCGCTTTGATGATCACCCTTGGTAGCCTGGTTAGGTTAAATAAAATGATTTAGACTCCTAAGTCTTGGTTAAAATCTTACTTAGACATTGCTCAGGTCCAACTATTAATTTTAGGCTTAGAATTGCCTCGGAACGGTGAACCGACATTCACCGGACATGATCACACAATGAATATGGTTAATTGGAAATTGGGCCTGGCATGCCAGTGTGTATATGGTTGTGATGTACTGCAATGCAGACGGGGTCTGGCATTGGGTAAGAGAAGAAGTAGCTGGGCTACGTGATTTGAGGAGCTAATCGCCCACATACGTAGTGCATGGAAGAGGAGCGCGGCGAGATCCGCGTAATGCCGCGGCGCCCCAAAAGGAGGGTTCCGCCACATCGTGTGATTCACACGGAGAGTGCGAAGTTAGCCAAGAAGGAAGTGCATAAGGGTGAGGCCCTTAGTGGATCGGTGGGCTGAATCAAGGATTCCCCATACGGTGCATCGAGGATGCACAGCAGACGCCATCGACTATCTCGCTGCGGAGATAGTTCCTAACACCACAACGCCACCGCCATCGCGCGTAGTGCAAGTATTGGGGATTCAGGGTAGTTACGACTGCGGGCGTACCCTGTCTGCCGCCATGCTTGAGGTGAAGACAGTTTCATGTCGTCATCTGAGGATGATCTAGGTCCATTATTACAGAGAGCCGTGAGTCTAGCGTGGGTCGGCAACCCAGCTAGGACGAGACCGGGTACTTTGCTGGGGAATGTGATCCACAACGAGTGCGCCACACTCGGAAGATGATGGCGGGAGTAGGAAGAGAACGTTTGGCAGAGTGCTTGGAAACTGCCATGAGTTTGGTCTGTGTATTGAAATGAAATATGATAAATAATCAATTTGATATGGAATTTGGTTAAACTGCTAAGTCATAGGTTTTGATTTCCAAAACTGGCTTTTTCTGCAAATAAATAAACCCAGCCTTTCCTTTGAAACCTCTATCACTAAATGCATTGGGTTGGGTGTTAGCTCGCCAGTGTTTGGATGACACTGACCTCGCATACATATACTCTTTTAGATGGAGAGTATAAGCAAGACAAAGATGCCTGCCTTGAAGACGATGAACAGGAGTTCGCTGATGATCAAGTCGAGGCTTAGGGCGTCTCTCCAGTCGATTGCTTAGGCATAGCCGGCAAGAGACTCCTTTGGATCTTTTATCGCACTCTGATCTTTTGTTGTTCTTAACTATTTTGGGCCAATGTGCCGTGTTGTAATATTAATAGCCTTTGGGCTTAATGTAGGTATTTAATGTACTATAAGTCTTCCGCTTGTATGAAATGATCCGGCTATGTAAATGGTTTGCACTAGTGTACTGATCCAGGGACTAGTACAGGTCCGACCAATTCTCGCAAGGTAAGCCGAGAAGGGGCGCGACACGTGAGGCTGCAGCTGGACCCAGGCCAGCGCCCACGCCATTCGTTGGCGCTCAAATCTTGCGCCCGCGCCAAAGCAGCTAGCTGCGTGGAAATGCAACGGCATGCCAACGAATTGGCAAGGCTAGCCAAAATTTGGTAACAAACCAAATGAAAGCCAAATCTTAAAGGCATGACCAAAATTTGATAAAATCATCGAGAGTCGCGAACCAAACACGTCCGCAATGTTAGAAAGAGATGGTTATGGATACAACTTTTCTAATGCACCATATCTAGTAATTAATTTATTCTTTGTCTGTTCTTTCTATTTATAAGTCTTGTAGAAACAATTTAAAGCTCCCAATAAAGATTTCTCTTCGTTTCTTAATTTCCCTTGTTTTTACAATAGAGACAGTCTCTTATAAGAAATGACCTTGCTCTCTCCTCATTAATTATTCTTCATCTAAACAATCCGTTCTATGTGACAGCTATAGAAACGGCTGGCATCGTTTCATTTGGAAGTACCCTTATGGCATCTTGAGTGAGCTATTAAAGATAATCTAACGGAGATGGTGGTAAGTCGCCTCTTTCTTCACGCAAGGAAAGCTTCACAATTTGCTTCTTAAATCATTTCTCCACCTTTCAAATGCCACCAGATGCGATCTCTTCCCAAATCTGGCGTCATTTTTTTAAAAAAAAGGCGTCATTTTTCTTTTCCCCCAATTCTTCTAGACTGGCTGCTGAAAATCAGGTCCTCCATTGCCCATAGCATGTCATTGCAGATCAACTACGTCACGTCATATGAATAATCGGTGCCAAGAGATGGGGAATGATAAAAAAATTATAGAACTTTTCTTGCCAGGAATAGTTACTTTGTAAATATTGGTTTTACAAGGTTGAAATTCATTTCATGTTTACTAAAACTCAGTTGTAACCAATCTATTGTAAAAAAAGACAATGATTTTCCAATAGTTTCCTCCACTACACGGCACTTGTTACAATTTTATTTGCATAAGTTCCTTTCTTTTTGTAGTAAGACGATCTGGTGATAGTGACACCAGGATCAGTAAAATCCTTGTGTTTCGAGTTCCGATGCACGCCAAGTCTTTTAAAATATTCTACTGAAAATTTTATAGTTTATTTTAAAATCTGAAACTTTAGCCATGTCATAGGAAATAGGAAGGTGCCATGTGCACGGAGTGAAAACACGTGATGCGGCGGAGTACGTGGGGCGCAAGTTGCTATTGATGTTTGCCGCCGGGCAAGCCGGATTTGTCTTTGACTTGATCAGAATAGCTGCAGCTAGCCACTCAAGGGAGTGCACGTGAAAGGTCAGGAGATTGAGATGGATAATGGATGCTTGGTATGTAGATTCCTACGTCCCTGTCCTTTCACGCAAGTCTCAGGCCCCAGGCTTCGATTTTTTGTTTCTACTCTGTTCTCCAATCAAGAATGGACAAAAGTCGCGCGCGGTCGTTGGTAGAATGGGTACCTTGAATCATCATCCTTCAGCAATGATCCAATGGATGTTATTAGGTAGTGCCTCAGGGTACCACCAATCTCATTTTGCAATAATCGATGATTCCCACTTCAAAGAATAATAATTAATTATTTGTCACTTTCCATGTTAATGACATATGAGTTCGCTTGTGATATATCATTAACTCATCAGTAGAAAATAATCAATTATCAATATTTTGGAGTGAAAAATAATCAATTCCCCCCAATGAACTTTGGGTGCTAATCGTCGCCATGGGGCAGGCCATGCGGCAACGCACCGGCACCAGCAACAAGGCGCCACTCCCAGCCGTCCACCTCCTTCTCACCTCTTGCATGACACACGCCCCCACCGCTTGGCCATGCGCTTCCTACCTACCTCATGCACATCACCATCGTTCTCACAAGCAAAACAGTCGCACCGCCGCTAACCGGGCCTGCCACCGCTAGTTAGTGCGCCTTGATCCGTAGCTTGGCTCGACAGGTGGCAACATGTTGCTGTCTGCCTAAGCGCCGACAACATTTTCCTATCATTGTGAGGAGAAAGAACAGGAGAAAAAGAAAATTTAAGTTTCAATCCTATCGTTAAGAGATGAATGGCAAGATTTAGTTCGTACCTCTTGGTATTTAGTACCTCTGCAAGGACCGTAAAAAGCCTATGGTAGAATTTAGTCAAAGAGACACCATGTAGTTCTAGGCACTTTCTCCACCGTCCGATCTTTCTTCGAGATATGAGAAAACCCTTCGCTCCTCTCTCACTCTATCGAGGATTGGATAAATACCCTGACGGCTGGGCTCTGTGCGCGGCTTGTTCCTAGAATGCATGCTCGGGAAGGACAGAGTGAGTATGGCATGCTTGGTTCAATGGATCGCGTCAATACCCTAGCTTTGATGCTCGAGAGTAGGCTTCTCACTCATGGGCCGCTACATAGGTCATACTGGGTTTTGAGCGGATACTTCAATACATCAGCCTGGCATCCCTAAAAGCCTTTAAAGTCCTTCTATATCAAGAGCACGAAGACTTTCGGATGTTGACGTTTCTTGGGTGACGAGTTAGTTATTTTTTGGTAGGTCAGGTAGGATTATGTTTTATCTAGATAGTTTTTTGGTTGTTTAGGGGCTGAACAGCGTATACTCTGTACTATAAATACCCTCGCAGGGAAAGAGGAGGGCATAATCCACATCAACATCTATAGCCACAATAACGCAAATGCACACGTACGACTAGAGTAAGGTTATTATCTTTTTTCGAGATGCCCGAACCAAAATAAATATATGTGTCTGATCTACTCTTCATCTCGGCGAATCCGTGCATCTACGACAAAAGTCCTTTGGTAGAAAGGGGTTGTTTGGTGTCTTAATTAATAAGTAAGCTCAGCGGGGAATCAATCTCCCAATCGTGGACACACTCTATTTTGTAAAAATGCTCTTTCATCACCCTCCTGCAGAACCTCGTTGGAGAATTTGATGAAAGATAGATTTTTTTTAGAACAGAGTGAGAAAGGGGGAAGGGATTTCTTGGAACGCGGAGTGAGATCACATCATATGAGAAGAGGCATGGAACTGTATATCCATGTGAAGATTAATTTCCCTTGTTCAAATCTCTCAGGGGACTTCAGTTGGATCAGTCTTGGTGTTGCCTGCAGGCTGCCATACCCTGTTTCGGTCGTAAGAAAGATCATATGCTTGACTAGTCAAACAAATCGGAGGTGTCATTTGTTGCCTACGGAAGCAACAAGGAAGGGGTGAGCCCACAGAGTGTGTGCGGCTGACAGCAACGCCTATTTATATTTCACTTCCCGGTGAAGAATCTTGCCGTGCTCGCCACTACACTGCAACGCCTATTTATATTTCAGGAAACACTGAGGCACACCGAGCAATAGAGCACACGAACCAGCCAAACTAAGACATGGGGAGCGCGACTACCACCACGGCGGTGACGGGCACCACCTCCTCGCCCGGCCAAGAAAGCAGGGGCGTGAACGTCTTCTTCTTGCCGTTCCCTGCGGCACAGGGCCACACCAACCCGATGCTCCAGTTCGGCCGCCGCCTCGCGCACCAAGGCCTCCGCCCCACGCTCGTCGTCACCCGCTACGTGCTGTCCACCACCCCGCCACCCGGCGAGCCCTTCCGCTTGGCCGCCATCTCCGATGGCTTTGACGCCGGCGGCATGGCCGCGTGTCCCGACTACTTTGACTACGTTCGCACTCTCGAGGCCTCGGGGTCCGAGACGCTCGGGGAGCTCCTCCAGTCAGAAGCGCGGGCAGGGCGGCCGGTGCGAGTGCTGGTGTACGACCCGCACCTGCCGTGGGCGCGGCGGGTGGCGCAGGCGGCCGGCGTGGCGGCCGCCGCGTTCCTTTCGCAGCCGTGCGCGGTGGACGTGATCTATGGGGAGGTGTACGCGGGGCGCCTGGCGTTGCCGGTGACGGACGGGAGCGCTCTGTCAGCGCGGGGACTCCTGGGCGTGGAGCTGGGGCCCGACGACGTTCCGCCGTTTGCGGCGCAGCCGGAGACGTACCCGGCGTTCTTCAAGGTGAGCGTGGAGCAGTTCAAGGGGCTGGAAGAAGCGGACGACGTGCTCGTCAACTCATTCCGTGACATCGAGCCAAAGGTGAGTGATCTCAATCATATTCTCGTATGCACATCTGCTCTCGTGGCTTCAGACTTCAGAGTTCAGACTCAGCTTTGCAAGTGTGGTGCACGTTCTGCTTGATGGTTGACATATACAAATTGGCAACTGAGCAGGAGGCAGATTACATGGAGTTAACATGGCGCGCGAAGCCGATCGGGCCGACCTTGCCGTCCTTCTACCTCGGCGACGATCGCCTGCTGTCCAACAAGAGCTACGGTTTCAACCTGTTCAGCAGCAGCAGCAATGTTTCATGCATGGAATGGCTGGAGAAGCAGAGCTTGGGCTCCGTGGTCCTCGTCTCCTACGGCACAGTCTCCGACTACGATGCAGCACAGCTGGAGGAGCTCGGCAATGGACTGTGCAACTCTGGCAAGCCATTTCTTTGGGTCGTGAGGTCCAACGAGGCACACAAATTGTCGGAACAACTCCGCGAGAAGTGCGGGGAGAGGGGCTTGATCGTTTCTTGGTGCCCACAACTTGAGGTCCTCGCAAATAAGGCCACAGGTATGGATTCACAAAACCATTGGAAATTACTTAGAAGTGTAATGGGAGGAGATAGGATTAAACGTGTGTGATCTCAAAACAACACCAAAGACATGATGTTTGATAATACAGTTTGACACTCATTTACGTCTGTAGGACAAGTGGTATTATAACTTGAGGTCTAAAACTTGGAATCTCTCTAGGATTGCACGGTGTAGGATTAGACCACCCGATGTGTGATGGGGGGGTTGTTGGGTTTAGTCCTACATCGAATAATAATTATGCAGAAACACAACTTAAAAGGTAGAGACATGCCTAATCCTTTAGACTAGTCTTTTGGGCTAAGTTAGCCTATGATCTTGGTCGTGGCTACGGTTAGACCTGTGGAATAGCAGAACCAATAAAACTTGGGCTCGAGACCATGTCCCCAGGTGGCATTGGCTCGTTGGTCTAGTGAGCTGGGCCGAACAATTGCATGCTCTAAACTCTAAGAGCATCTTCAATAGGGACACCTCAGATGAGTATAAGAGAGAGTATAAGAGAAATCCACATCAGCTTTTACTTATATGGAGGAGAGAAGGAGGTAAGAGAGATAGAGGCTGCCTCTTAGCTAAGAGCCATGCTATAGCGGATTACAAGGTGCATGCACACTATTACATATGGGCTCAAATTAATGTTAGAGACAATGTTATAGCTAACACCATTAGAGAGGTTGGTTATTTGCTATTTATAGATGACATGGCACTTTCTTATAACCAACACAATTAGAGATGCTCTAACAGGGGTTGAATCATTAAATTGTTCACATGCATGCATGTAGGTTGTTTCTTCACACACTGCGGATGGAACTCAACGCTAGAAGCCATCGGTACTGGAGTTCCGCTTGTGGCCATGCCACATTGGGCGGACCAGCCAACCATCGCGAAGTACATGGAGAGCGTGTGGGGCATGGGTGTGCGCATGCAGCGAGACAAGAATGGCCGGTTGAGGAGGGAGGAGGTGGAGAGGTGCATCAGGGCGGTGATGGATGGGGAGAGAAAGGAGGAATACAAGAGGAATGCTACAAAGTGGATGGAGAAGGCAAAGGAGACAATGCAGGAAGGAGGGAGCTCAGACAGGAACATTGCTGAGTTTGCCCGAAAGTATTTGTCAAATTAAAAGTACATTGAAGACTTGCCGAGGATAGCTAGTGGAGCTATGGAGATTATCAAGCCATTATCATTTAGAAGGATGCTGAAGTTTTTCATTTGTCAGCAACCTGCTGCGAAAATGTTTGGTTTTTTACTTGTGTATGTCATTAGTTAATTTACATAAATTTATGTTTACAGTAAATGCTTCTACACTCCAAAAATATGTCTGGATATCTGAAAAGTTATCTAAACTGCTATCCGAGGTGCTTCGATCGGTCATAAATGTGCAGTCAATAACTCACTATATGGGCTAGGCTAAAGGGTTCACGTGGATATTATCAGTCAGATATTATTTCAAAAAAATCAAAAAAATAACCGAATATTATCCGATGGATAATATTGAAGACACTTTATCTGTATCGGTGTCCAAAAATATGTCTAGATATCCGAAAAGTTATCCTAGTTGCTATTTGAGGTGCTTCGGTCGGTCAGAAATTACCCATACCATCCCTAACCCTAGGTATCCTTACTATATATGATTAGGGGGAAGGAGAAGGATTGGACAGTAGAGACAGGAGACACATGGAAGGAATGCGAAAGAAGATACAAAAAGCAGTTAGGGAGAGGCTAGATAGAGAGAGTGATATCCTTGTACTCAGTCTACACATCAATAGACATGTGGTTCGAACTAGAGTTGAGCTATTATCCTTTTTTAAGGAGCTGGCTCGAATCTGTATAAATCTGTTGTCTCCCTATCCTGATCATCTCTTTCAACAGCTCTTGGAAGCCCCCTCCCAGGCAAGAAGGGGTCTTCTTGGTTCCTCCAATCAATAAATAAGCTTGGCACTAGGGACTGTTTCCCAACCGCCGACAAAAAGAAAGTTATTTTGATTGGTACAACAACTTTATTTTCAACTATTTGACTTTATCGAAATGATGTTGGTTTTAACAAATGCAAAGATACTTTCTTTATATAAGTAATCTTTAGGGGAATCTATTGGTTGCGTCACTGGGCCTTGCTTCAAAAGGATGATGAACGGGATACAATTCATAGAGTGTGCCATTCCATGGAGGTGGTGGTCATATGTTTTTTCATGAAGCATGGATGTAAATTTTAATAATAGAATTAGCGATGCTTAAATTTTAAATTTAGAATTTGCTTGTACTTCTTATTTCATAACGGTCCTTGAGTTTTATATGGTTGTAAGTGGTTGTATACACTGCGATGTAGAAGTCAAACCTTTGGTTCCATTATCAAAAGACAATGTTGCGTATTGTCTCATAGCATGTCATTGCAGATCAACGAAGTTGCGTTCTATGGACTGCTAGAAGATCTCTTAGGTAGACCGAAGGTATTGCAACCCCGCCAACGGGATTCCTTGTTTTTGCCATTGTGGCTAGCAGCAATAAAGACAACGGGATTCACTGTTTTTGCCAAATCGAGCGAGTGTGGTATGAAAAACTGTGGTTGTAAACCAAGTCAAATTAAAAAATTCAAGCAAAATTTGAAATCAGTAAAAAATATAAATATAGTAATAACATATTTGAAAAGTTTGGTATGATTTTACTGAAAATTCTAATTTTAAAGTGTTCTTTTTTCCAAATACCGAAATCGCTCTTTCCTATACGGCATTGCATCGAACATGGAACACCTATGGCGTGTTTGGTTACCTGTACCATGCCTGGCCAGGCTCCGCGTATGCAGGTAGCAGTCGTTTGGTTGCCTGTTAGGTCAGCTAAGCCAGGTCCGTGGCTTGCAATTCCTCGTGCTCAGCCAGACCGCGTGGAAATGGGAAATCTAGCCGTTTCCAGCGAGCCTGGCTCGCATGGGCACATGTGTTTTGGTAGGTCCCCCTTGTCAGCCTCTATTTATTGTGTCTCATCTACTTTCATGCAAGCAACCAAACAATATCTGCTAACAACTTGGTTTATCTCATACAATCAACTAAATATCATCTCTTGTATCCATTCGGTCTGTCTCACAACAGTCTGGATACCTCGTATGAGCTAGGTTAGAGGAAGCCAAGTAACCAAAGGCCACTAGTGAATGCTTGCGCCGCTAACTCCAACCCGCGCACTGCCGGCCTGTCGGTGCATGTGCCCTGGCCTGCGCAACTGCATGCCTAGCCGTGCCCCATGCCCTATGCGCACACCCGCCCACACATGAGACGTACCCAACCTGCCTAGAAGCCCGAGCACGCCTAACGCTCCTAGTGCGTGCATGCCATGCATTAGCACAAGCCTCCTAAGAGCATCTAGTAAAACCTTTAAAACATAATCTTCTCTATATTTAGAGGGTAAACACTAGGATACAAACGTCCGACCAAGTCGAACGTTGCCATGTCGCTGAGTCTGGCAGCATTTGCGAGACCGCGGAGTGGCATGCTATCCACGCGCTTGACTAGACCGCGCATGGTCTACGCCTTGCAGCTTCGTGGTAGGTCCCACTTGGGTCACTGGGCTTTTTTCTCATCGCGCGTTTCCACCGAGAACCACGTACGCCGTCTCCTACATCCATCGAGTCACCCTTTCTCTCCTCTTTTAAATTGTTCGTCGTTTTCACTAGCGAAGCAGCAACAAGACAGGGGGCAAGCTGCTCGCTGGCTGGGCGCCGGCGCCGGCGTCGCTTGCCAGCCACGCCCCTCTCCTCTTTCCATATCTTTCTTTCTCCATCTATTTCCCATCTCTTCTCTCTCTGGTAAATGGGCTTGGCAATCTTTTGGCGGTCTGATCCGGCGAGCACGGCGTGTGAGCTCACGGGATCTAGAGAAAAAGAAGGCTAGGAGGAGGTGTACCCCCATTTTTTCCACGAAACATGAGACATGTACGTATGAAACTTAGGGGTTTTGCCTGGTGAAACTTTGCTTTTATTCTCGTGAAACTTTCTTATTTTGCATCAAGTGATTTTTGAACAACAGTGAAATATGAGGTTTCATCAGAAGTTAACCAAGTTTCACTGGCACTTCTTCAAGTTTTATCAGTATATAAGCCAAGTTTCATTGTTATTTTCTTCAAGTTTCATTTGAACTTCTTCAAGTTTCAATGGTATTTAATCAAGTTTTATTGCATTTCTTTAAGTTCCATCAGTAATTTCTCCAAGTTTTATTGGTCTTCTTGAAGTTTCATCGGAACTGTAGCCAAGTTTCATTAGTAAATTCTCAAGTTTTAGTAGTTATTTTCGCAAGTTCATTAGTATTGTAGCCAAGTTTCATTAGTATTTCTCGAAATTTCATCAATATTTGTAGCCAAGTATATTAGTACATTTTTTAAGTTTCAATAGTTATTTTTCTATGTTTCTGTGATGACGTCACCATGACATCATGCGTCCGATCCAATGGACGTCCGACACGTGACGCTCGCCTTAGTCTCTCGTTCTCCAGCAGAGTCTCTATCTCCGCCTCTAAATTTAGAGTTTCCCTCTCTTGGCCTCTAAATTTGGAGGCTCTATATATCAAGCTCTATAGTTTTTTAGATATAGGTTTTGCTAGAGATGATGAAAATATAGAAAACGAATAGTAATTTAGAGAAAATGTATAGAACTCTGATTTTAGATTATCCGTTGGAAGGGATAACGCACACCCAACTCACGGCCATCCACGCCGCCGCTACCGACTGCTCATTTTTGTGGGAACCCTTTTCCAGGAAACGAGTCAGTTCAACGAGAATTGAAAGTGATTTTTTCATGGTTTGTTTCGCTTTTTTTCGACGAAAATTGACACCGTTGATGTTATGCTTTTTATAAGCAGCTTAGTTTTGTTTTGTAAACTGTGGATGCCGATGAAAAATGAGAGGACGGGTGATGACGAACATGTGTGGGGGCAGAGGCCGTGGCTAGCCAACTGGGAGCTGAATTAGTTAGTGGCCGAGAACGAGCTAGTAGCCTGGTGGTATAATATATAGCCAACCTGGATTGGGCGGCTTTGGAGATGGTGTAAAGTGGTTGATGCTGGATTTCTCTTTGACTTGCTCAGAATCGTTCGAGCCACATAAGTGTGTGCACGTGGGAAATCATGAGATGGATCACGATGCTTAGTACGTAGATTCCTACATCCCTACCGCTTTCGTGCAACTCGATCTGGCGTCTTTGGTTTCTACTGAATCTACGGCACAGTCGCTCAAAGAACATTGCTAGAACTATGGGAGTTCTCTTCGGCTTATCTTATTTATTTATCTCCTTATTTACTTATAAATTAAACTTTAAGAGCTTCATAAAGTAGTTTAGAAATTTCGGTTTACTTTGTTTGACTTGTTTATAAGAGTTCTAAAACATGGTTTCGATATAGAAAAAAAAAAGACCACAAAAGAAAAAAGCAATTGACTTTTCGATTCGAAGATAAATAGATTAGATAAGAAGATAAGGTAAAGAGAACAGACCCGATTAGGACATCGCCCACACAGTTGCGACCGCCGCTCCATCCCCTACTCCCTCTTTGTTGCAGGGAGGCTTCAATCCACGAGCTGTATCATTCAATCCTTCCACAGTGGATCAGCGTCTCAAGCTCATGATTTATCAAACCTCGGTACTCCAAGACAGGCCCAACTTAAAGCCCAAGTCGTCCTCCTACCTAGTTCGGCCATCCAGGAGCTGCGCACATTCAAATGGCCGCCAAATCTATGTCCAAACTCCATTTGGTGCGTGTGACCATTTGATGGAAAGCTTATCTTCTCTACTTTCCAACGGATCTAGCCTCACCTCCAAATTCCTTTGGAGTAACTCAGAATCATCGAAAAACCATCGTGGATAGATTCAACTCGATGTTGCGACATCTTCTTTGGGCCGTCGGCCTTGTAATTTGAGAGAGGGGCCCAGGCCTAGGTTGTGGATGTGGGAGGAAACCGTAGCACATCCACCACCCTGGCCACCACCCCTTTGGCCATCCTTCTTCTCCCTCCATCATAAAAACTAGCCGCCGTCATCAGATTTGTTTAGGTTTTTATTTAGTTAGTAGTCCCCGTATGCAACGCTTCCTCGAATCTTCTTGTGTTGGCTAGACCAACCAGATCTAGTTTTCAGAACCTCACCTTTATCAAGTGCTTCATCTATATTTGCAATTTTAGATTGCTATTTATCTTCTTCTTGCTTTGTTCTTCGATCGCTAGCAGGAACGACCTTCGTGGTTAGGTCAATCGTATTCTTGGCGTGGTTGATAACAAACAGGTTTGGTGGTTTAGGGATTGCCGGGAACCTATCCTTATGTGGTTCGTAGCCAGATCGTCAGAGTCACCTCTCCGACCAGATCGAAATTATCCCCGTGAGTCTCACCAGAAGATCGGGCTGCCCCGTCCCCCATCATTTGGTATCAGAGCATCTGGTTGTCTGGTGAGAGTCCTTGTATCTAGATTCGTTTTTCATCTTATAGTCTAGAAAAAAAAGCCTCCCAAAAAGATTTGTTTTTCGTTGTCCAAGCCATCGTCAATAGCCTCTACTTCGTTCTCGTTAGTTTACATCTTTGAATTTTTGTCCATTGTCATCGTGTGCTAGTTATTAGTTTAGTTTTGGTCTTGTTTGAGTTTTGCATCTAGTAGCGTCAAAATCCATCTTGTTCTCGTCGTCGTCGCCGCTGTCCAGTTCAGTGTTTTCACTGTTTCTCCTCCATACGAACTCAGATTTTGGTGTTTTTGTGGTTGTTGGAAACCCTAGAACGTGCCCTTCAACTTTAGTATTCAACTCTAGATCTGATTCGGTCCCCATCATGGAGATCTCTTGCAATTAGTTTTGAGCTGTCCAGATTTCAGATCTGACAATCTGGCTCAGGTTTCTGATCATATTTTGTTCATCCAATCTCGGATTGTGATGATCTTGGATATTCTGGAATCAGTGTGAAAATTCCAACAAAAGGTTGGTACAAATCATCCTCAAATTCATCAATCTTCAAGGCGTGTAGATCTGAGAACAAACTTTTCATACAGTTTAGGAAAGAACCAATTTGCGCTGATTCAGTAAAACAGTCATATCTCTTGTTTCCTAACTCCGTATTGGACATTCTTGTGCTTTCTGGAAAGCTGAGGAGATCCTCTACAACTTTGATGTAGAGAGTTTCCTCATATTTGGAGTGTTTCTGGGGTGAAATTTCTGAAGAACGTTAGCTGCTCCTGCTGTCCAGTTTGGAAAGTTTGAAGGAAAGAAATAGACAAGTGCATAAAAGAAAAGCCGCTCTATAAAAAAAATTAAAGAATAGAGGCAAGTGCACAAGGAAAAGCCGCACCAAAGAAAAAAAGTAAAAAAAAAAGAGCAGAGGAGGAGCAAGGGATAAAATTCAGTTGTGCATCTTTGATTCTAGTCCTTTTGAGTTTCTAGTTGTTTGCTCGAGTTTGGTCTGAGTCTAGACTAGTTTCAGCATATCACTTTGGACTATTATTCAACTTTTCATTACTGGTTTGAATTGATGTTATACATACATTAGCCTGTCCAAGCTCCACCTTCTACTAACCATACAAGAAAGGACCTTGCAGTCGCCTTGCTACCTTCTAAGCTCCCTGGTTATCTCAAACCAGCCACCGGTTGTATCACCTGCTTATGGGGTAAGAACTTGTAAGAGCAAGGTAAATGCCTGAGAGTGTGACTTGAGTGTCTCCACCACCTAATAGTTCATTGGAAAAGATAAACCTGTATATTTTCTTGTTTGCTACTAACATTGGCATGTCACGTCTCCCAACCTCTTCAGAAGAAGTACAATGTATTTGCTCCATTCCATCCGATAACTCAGTTTAATGAATATATTGAGTATGATGCTTATCTTAAGTTGAAATATTTAAAACAAGGTAAGATGAAGGTTAAAGAATTCTATAAGAAATTTCAAACCTTGTTGAGACTTTGTGGATTGAATGAATGTGAAGAGGCAATTGAAAATAGATTTCTTAACGGACTAAATAAAGAGATCCATGATATCCTTATTGATGAACATACAATTCCCTTTCACAATTGTTTCAATGTGCTTATATAGCTAAAAGTATGCTTACTGAATCGTTGAAAGAATTTTTAGCTTCATTAGAGGTACCCATTGTTATACCTCATCTTGTAGATAACATTTTGCAGGATAGTAAGCATTGCCGAGAGGAGGATGAAGAGGAGAAAAAGGATGAAACAGAAATGATTGGTGCCACGTGTGCAAGTGAAGATTTAACTATTGATGTTTCACCTACATCAACTGAAGACGGCCTACAAGGTAATGAAAAAGGTGATGCACTTGCACATGTAAGAATGTTTTTGATGAGCTAAATTTGTCCAGCAATCATGCTATTGTTGAGCAACCATTAGTAGAATCTGATTTACATGTGTCACAAGATGATTTGTTTAATAATTCTAGTGATAAAAAAGAGTTGTGTGATAATGCTTCATTTACATCAATTCCATAACTATTGAATGAACATATTACTTTTGTTTTGGAATCCATTCCTTGTGTTGATAATAGACATGTTCTTCACATTACTAGTGAGAGAGATGAGCTAAAACTGATATCTTCTTTAAATATTTTAGGTTACATTGAATTCGATGTTCTATGTGATCTAAATAGTTTAGAGGAGAAACTTACCTACATTCCGATTTGTCATGGTTGTATAGAAATAATTTTCATGTTTTTGGCAAATATAAGGATAAAGGAGAGTATATGGTGCATCGAGTATATATTTGTTCAAATTTGAAACCTCCTTTTGTTGTAGAAAAATATGACCAACTAGAGGATGACAATAGCACTAGTAATATTATGTTAAGTTCCTCTTATTTTGAGTCAAAAGATATGCATGTTTTTTTTACCCTGTTTGTACTAACCATTTGCAGGAGCATGTGATAGAGTCGAGGACGACTCCAATTCAAGAAGGGGAGGATGATGAGGACATCGCCCACATAGTTGTGACTGCCGCTCCATCCTCTACTTTCTCTTCGTCGCAGGGAGGCTTCAATCCACAAGCCATGTCATTCAATCCTTCCTCAGTGAATCAGCGCCTCAAGTCCATGATTTATCAAACCTCGGCATGCCAAGGCAGGCCCAACTTGAAGCCCAAGTCGTCTTCCTGCCTGGTTCGGCCATCCAGGAGCTGCGCACAAACAAATAGCCGTCAAATCCACGTTCGAACTCCATTTGGGGTGTGTGACCACTTGATGGAAAGATTATCTTCTCTACTTTCCAACGGATCCAGCTTCACCTCCAAATACCTTTGGAGTCGCCCAGAATCATCGAAAAACCACCATGGACAGATTTAGCTCGATGTTACGACCTCTTCTTTGGGCCGTGGGTCTTGTAATTTGAGGGAGGGGCACAGGCCTAGGTTGTGGACGTTGGAGGAAACCCTAGCATGTCCATCACCTTGGCCACCACCTCTTTGGCCATCCTTCTTCTCTCTCCATCATAAAAACTAGCCGCTGCCATCAGATTTGTTTAGGTTTTCATTTGATTAGTAGTCCCCGAGTGCGACACGTCCTCAAATCTGCTTGTGTCGGATAGACCAGCTTGTGTCGGATAGACCAACCAGATCGAGTTTTTAGAACCTCACCTTTATCAAGTGCTTCATCTATATTTGCAATTTCAGATTGTTATTTATCTTGTTCTTGCTTTTTTCTTTGATCGCTAGAAGAAACGACCTTCGTAATCAGGTCAATCGTGTTCTTGGCGTGGTTGATAACAATTAGGTTTGGTGGTTTAGTGATTGCCGGGCACCTATCCTTGCGTGGTTCGTAATCGAATCGTCAAAGTCGTCTCTCCGACCAGATCAAAATTATCTCCATGAGTCTCACCAAAAGATCGGGCCGCCCCATCCCCAATCAAGACCCTTAGCAAGGGAGACACCATGCACATATTTGCTAACTTCTATTACGAGTAAAAATATATTGTATTATTTTTATTTGCGTTTCTCGGTTCCATCACAAACTAATTAAAGCTGTTTTTTGTTAAAGCATTTTCTGGTTTTTAGAGTTGTGTTCTTAGATTTTTTAAGTGAGGAGAGGGAATTAAATGGGGGCCATACCATCGTCACTAGGCTTTTTATATAGAAAAGAAAAAAAAACTACGAATGGACAAAGACGAATGAAAAACCTATATTGTCCGGATACGGCGATACGGATATGCGATACGACGATACAGTGATACGTAGATTTCTCAAAAACCCTGATACGGGGATACGTTTGTACATATATAATTTTATATATTAATGTATGTACAAACTTATAGAAGATTTTAATTTATAACTAGTTGAAAGCTAAAAAAATAGAAATATGTTGTTACCAGCCTTAGTGTTACGAACCCATTTGAAGGTGGAGGCGGGCACAAGCGGAGCCAGAGCCGGAGGGGGAGGCAGGAGGTGAAGCCAGAGGTGGAGGTGGAGGCTGATGGCGCGACCGCGGGCTATCGCAGGCGTGGGTACGCAGGGCGCGGCGACTGCTGGCATAGTCGGAGCCAAAGCCGGAGGCGGAGGTGGAGGTGAAGGCAGAGGTGGAGGCGGAGGCCGGTGACATGGTCGCAAGTTGTCACGGGCGAGGGCGTGGGCGCGCGGAGCGCGGCGATGGCTGGCACAGCTGAGGCGGAGGCGGAGGCCAGAAGCCCGGCGACAGCGGCGTGGCTCGGCGACGGTGGCGCTGGATCTAGGTCAGGGACTCATGGGCGGCGGGGAACGGGGAAAGTTGTGGCCATCAGACTCACGGGCGGTGGGGAATGGGGAAAGTATCTGCGGAGTGCTCTCAAAATGGGCCATTTTCAGCTAAAGTATCCGAGAAGTATCGTGCAAGTATTGGTGAAGTATTGGAGTTTTTTTTATTATTTGACAAAAGGAAATGACTCTGATATGGGTAGGATACGTATCAGGGCGTGTCGGATATGTATCTGTATCTGGTACATGTCCAGATACGAATACGGCCTTTTTGGAGTATCCGCGAAATGAGTAGGTTTCAAATAGTAAAATAAGATTTACCAGGTTTGATATTTCACGGCAATGTTAACCCAAACCAACCCATGGAGCTGGCCAGGTATAGCCTATATGTAAGGGCACAAAAGAACTTCAATGTCCCTCGGAAGATCAAACAAATATAAAAATGTATTCAAATCTCCCGAAAGGACTTCAATTGGACTTCTCTTGGTGCCCCTGTTTCTGTCCTATGAATTTCTCTTAGTGCCCTGTTTCTGTCCTGTGCATTAGTCAAACGGATCGCTCCTTGGTCTCTTTTTCGCACAGCGAAGCAACGAGGAAGGGGTGAGGGTAGTTCCAGTCTTCTAGACCGGATATGCCGCTGTTCTTCCATCATGATCGTCTGCCAACCAAAATGAATCTTGGTCGTTACTCCACTCAACGCCTAGTTGTACGGTTAACTTAAATCATAGGAGTAATGTGGTGGATCTTCACTAATTGCATAACACAGTACATAATTAGAGCAAGACTAAGGATTAAACCTGAATTAGATAATGCCATCCCCTTGAGCGTGATGAGGACCTCGAATGTATTAGGCCAGGAAAAAGCATCCCGGCAGTTTGGATCAACCTTTAAGTCGGAGTAGTGCTCTCCAGATTGATTTGAAGTGTGTTTAGGGGTGCGTTAGGTAATTGTATCGCTAATGGCATGATTAGAGGCGTGATTAAGGCCCTGGAGAGGGCTCCCTCTGTTTTATATAGCACTAACTGACCTAAGACCTAACCAATTTGCATTTAGCTCCCAATCAAAGGTGCATTAGGTAATTAGCCCCTAAGGATGGCTTAGTTGCATAATTAATTATGTTGCCCTCTAACTAATGGGTAATTACAATTTAGCCGAGATCACATGTCCAACATTCTTTCACTTGCCCGTATGGCTAATACAGTAAGTCTTATATTCATCAAGAGCACCATACCAAGGTTGATGAGGACATTACCTACAAAGATACGGACTTCTACTACTTCGACTACATCCACTACTTCTCTTACACCGACTACTTTCCTTATTTCACCGGAGGGACGAGAAGAACATCAAATAGGTTTGAAGTCTTTGACCAAGCCATTCACGCCATCAACACAAGAGGTCCAGCACGTCGTCACCAAACCCCAACATCCTCTCCCACATCCAACCAAGCCCAAGTCTCCAGAAGGTCTAATTCGGCCGTCTGCAAGCATTCTGCCTTCAAACGAACACCCAGGCCATATATGGAGTTCGTTTTCGACGTTCTACCACTTCACGAAAAGCTTAGATGATAAGCTTTCTAGCGCATCCAGTTCCACTGCCAAATTCTATCTAGAGCACCGGTAAGGTTATCCGAGGCGCTAGGAGCTAGAAGTGCGAAGAGGGGCCGCCTAGCGCCTAGGTGACCTAGGCGAGGCGCTAGGCGCAGCCTAGGTGGCCAAACTGATCTGTGCACTATATGCCGTATTTAAGATGTTAGAGGATAAATTATATTTTTTTCACATAAAATTTTCTACATAATCAAGCCACAATCATTAATCACCATTTAAAACCATATAATCATCATCTAAACACCTCGTAGGGCCGACTCTTGAACCGCTTAGTTATTGTCTCGGACTACATAGGCGGGCTAGCCACCTAGGTCACTGCCTAGTCCCTAAGCCAGGCGGGACGCCACTGCCTAGCGCCTAGGCACCGCCTAGGAGAACCATGAGCACCGAAAATCGTCAAAACAAGGCAGCAATAAGAATCTGCCAACACATCCAATCCCACTGCCAAATTCTATCTAGAGCGCCGGAAATCGTGGAAACAAGGCAGGGAACAGAATCTGTCAGGTGTTGCACCACCTTTTCTTTGGGCCCAATGCCTGTGTATCCCTAGGGTTTGGTGGGGATAGGTCTTGTGCGACCTAATCTGGTATGTACCCCCTCTTTAGCTGCCATACTTTATACAACCGCCAACCTCTCTCTTCATTATTTAGGTTATTATTAAGTTTGTTTTCTGCTGCATGCAAAACACTTGTTCATTGGGGTATTGTCGAGTAGACCTGGTCTGGTGAAAGATAATCTCTACTTTGGATCTGATATTTCAGATTGTTTGCTTTGCATCTCGTTCTTGCTCGTTTCTTCTAATGCGTGTAGAAATTAGCCTTCGTGGCGAGGTCAATCGAGCGCGAGCATGGTTGATAATGACAGGTGTGTGGGTATAGCGATTGCAAGGATTCGATCACGCTGGATTGGAATCCTTGTCTCGTGAATGTCCTCATTCCACCAAAGTAGAACCTATTGGAAGATCGGGCCGCTAGGCGAGTCAAAGGTAATATAGTTCTTTGACTTTTAATTATCACTGAAACCCCATCATCTATAACATAATACTGACTTTTAATTATCACTGAAACCCCATCATCTATAACATAATACTTCATCTCATTATGGATCATTACTTATGGTATTTTAGAAGCTTTAGCATGTAGTCATGCTCCCTTCTTGTGATCCTCATACCTAGAACCAGATTTTGAGACTCATTTACTTCACTAATAATCCCAAAGTTATAGGCTTTCCTTTAGTCCCATGCCGAAAATATGTTCTCGAAAGAGATTTGGTGATAAGCCTTTAGTAAGGAGATCAATAAGCAAAGAATTAGTGTTCCCCTATTTTGTATAGCACTAACTAACCTGTGATCTAACCAATTTGTTTTTAAGCCCCCAACCAAACGCGCATTAGGTAATTAGAACCTAGGGCAGTCTAGTTGCACAATTAATTATGATGCCCTCTAATTAGTGGGTAATTACGGTTTAGCCGAGATCACATGAGTTTAACATATACTTCAGGAAACACTAAGACATGAACCAGCCAAACTAAAACATAGGGAGCGCGAGCACCACCATGGTGGCAACGGCCACCACCACCACCTCCTTGGCTAGCCAAGAAGGCGGGAGCGTGAGCGTGAGCGTGAATGTTTTCTTCTTGCTGACCCCCTAGGTATAGGGCCATACCAACCCAATGCTCTCGTTTGGGCATGCCTCCTGTACCAAGGCCTCTACCCCACGCTCGTCGTCACCTACTACGTGTTGTCCACCACCAAGCCCCCAAGCAGGCCCTTCCGTGTGGCCACCATCTCCAATAGCCTTGACTCCAGCGGCATGGCCACGTGCCCAAACTTCTCTGAGTACGCTCACACTCTCAAGGCCTCAGGACGACGGGGCCTAGGGGCCCTCACCACAGTGCCCTTTGATACACACCCCACCCGAGCGCCACTCCGTCTACCGTCCTAGCCCCCCACCGACTGCTACCCTAGCCGAGCTCTGCCTTGCCAAGCGGTAAAGAGTGTGGGATAGAGGAAGAGAGAGGGAAGGGTGATGGGCGGTAGTGGTGGTATGGCGTGGGGACGGTAGAGATGTGGATCTCCATAGCAGACCGTGCAAGCACAGCGCTCGACAGAGAGCGCGCAAGATGGCAGTGGTGGCAGCTCTGGCCGAAGTCCCTGGTGGCAGCGACAGGCGAGGAGGCGGCGACAACGAGGTCCTAGAAGACGAGACCCACCTTGGACTAAGATTGGTTTATTTGATTGGGCAAAAGCGGTGTTGTAGGAGAGAGGGAAGAGAGAAGAGAAAGGGTTTGTCTAGATGGTAGCAGAGGAGAGAAGAAAGAAGAGAGAGAAGGAAGGATATGAGAGTGACTTACACGTAGATCCCGTGCCACATCATAGCCAGGTCTTGCGCCACAGGCTAGCTCACATTCCACGGTGGTGAAACCGCCTCCAAGGGTTATTTGGGTGGTTTTGAGGTTTCGGGGTCTAAAGTAACTAGTTTCATAAATCAGAGAGTTATGTAGACGAAATAGACGAAATACTATAGTTTAGTGTGTAAAATAAACTTTTTCCTAAATGTGGCCATGTGCATGTTTCTGTAAGTTCGGATAACTAGGAATTCCCTCCAATTAATTTTGTATTAAAAGCAAAAACTTAGGGGGAGGTAAAATAGAGGTACCGCATTTCTCAGTATCAACAAGAGAAATATAAATGAGGTGTGGTGCCACTTCACCAAGTAATCTACCACATAAAAACACATTAGGACTTGTACATTTAAGAAAGCACCATCCACATATGTCCTTTTTGTTAATTATAGGTGGAGAATTCATTTTTTTAGATAATGGAAAAATAACTTCTAACCTCTCCACCATCCAGAGATGTACACAACCATTACATAACCACAAGTAAAACAGTTCTTACGATCCAAAAGCAGAAAACCAATGGCGTTACGACAAACAAATTGTCATGCTAGAGCTAGAAAATAAAAAGTATTAAAAAGTATCTGCCTTCCGGTTTAGAATAGCTAAACAAACCTAGCATCCTGACGGCTTTCGTTTGTCCTTCACATTGAAGATGGCCACCGAACTTCATGATATTCCTTTATGGTTTCATCATAGCACATCAAAGCCCCAAATATCAAAGGCCTCCCACACCACCCAAATGGAGAGAGTAAGAGGAAGAGGCAAACGGTCAAACCGACCGGTCTAGAGAAGAACCCACTGCTGACTAGTCAGCACTATGTGCAATATCAAAAAATCCACTGCCCATCGAATCAACAAACAAAAGAGTATCAAATATGTGGAAATACCAATGCTCCTCAATGCTGCTTATAACAAGGTAGCGACACTCGAGCGCCACCACCATTTAATCCAACTAAATGCCAGAAAATAAGAGTTCTCCTAAGAATGGAACTTCAACATCCATCTAACCTCCCTTTTTGTTGTAGAACATGCACTACTACAGAATGGCTCATCCTCGACCCCTATCACTGGCGGCTATTTTGGTCACTGCTAGTGATGAGGGTCACAGGACCCCCGCACGGCTTGGGATAGAACACTGACCGCCAGTGATGAGATTGTACGGTTAACCGTCAGTGACTGTTACATATCACTGGCGGTTCACTTTAAAACAGCCAGTGAAGGTTACATATCACTGGCAGTTCACCTTAACACCCCCAGAGATAGTTGTGTAGGACAAACTGGCGGGAGTTGGCGGGAAACAGAAACTTTCACTGGCGTTTAGTGTTAGAACCGCCAGTGAAAGGAAACTATCACTGACGGTTTTAAAGAGAACCGCCAGTGATAGTTAGCATATCACGGGTGGTTATAGAGATAACCGCCAGTGGTAGTTTTCACTACATAGTGCCGACCCTACCTCTATTATTGGTGCTCTGCTCACTCTGTCTTCTTCTTGTTCGACTGTAGCGGCGAATGCGACGGCGGCTGTAGCTAGAGTTGGTTTAATTCCAATTTTTTTTTGAAGATCCATTAAGTGGTTTTTGAAGATCCAAGTGCTAGAGGTTAGTGATGCTTTTTATTTTTCTTTGTACATCTTGTTTTTGAAGATCAAAGAACCTACTCTAGATTAGGTGTTTGAGAAGATATATTAATATTTGTAGGTTTGTAATGTACATGGAGAGTAGGATAATTAATATCTTTGGATTGTGATGTGTTTTGCATGTGTAGAATGCGAGAAAAGTAATTAATGGGATAAGCAACAATATATTAATATGTTCATGAGTTTGTAGTCACAATTAATGGGATAAGCAACAATTAATTTATAGTCATATATAGGAGGAAGTAATTATTTTAGGTAGTAATTATTTATAATAATTATTTTAGCAAACTATTTGTCATACTAGCTTTGTCGTCCTAAGGCAAACTTTTATTCATAAAGTCTTTTATTTCGAAAGAAGTGTAACCATGTAATAATTAAAAAATAAGTGGATACATTTTTGCAGATAATGGACAGATCATGGATGTACACAGAAAATCGCGCGACGGAAGAGTACGTGAATGGGGTGCAAGGGTTTATGAGAGCCACGCTGGCGGATATGCACGAGAGAGGGGTTGATTTGATATGTTGTCCTTGTGTTGATTGCGATAACTTGAAATTGTATAGAAACTCATCTCAAATCGAGTTTCATCTCATTAAGCGGGGTTTCAAAAAAGGTTACTCTTTTTGGACGTGCCACGGTGAGACACAGAGTATAATTGAGGGTGAAGATGACGCCTTTGAAGTAGTGGATAGTAATGATGTAGGTGTCGAGTGTGATGATGTTGGTGAAATATTAGATGAGGAAGTTTATGAGTTTGATAGAATGATGCGTGACGTTAAAACAGACTATGGCACAACGGAAGAGTTCATTAAATTCAGGAAATGGTCAGAGGAGTCCGAGAGGCCAATCTTTCCTGGTTGCAAGGTGAAACACACTTTATTGGCGACTATGCTTGAACTACTACAATTGAAGACTAGGAACCGTTGGTCTGATAAGAGTTTCATGGAGCTCTTACGACTACTGAAGGAATTGTTCCCCGGGGAAAATTTGATGCCAAAAACAACATATGGTGCCAAAAAAATTATTTGTCCCTTAGGATTGGACGTGCAAAAAATCCACGCATGTCCCAATGACTGCATCCTATACCGTCACAAGTATAGCAACCTGCACTCATGCCCAGAGTGTAAAGCATCCCGCTATAAGAGAAATGTCAAAGCACAGAACGACGACGAGGATCGGGATCTTGACCTTAATCGAGAACCCCAAAAAAGGTTTTGTGGTATCGCGATCCTCCTCGTTTGACACGATGGTTTGGAAATGAGAAAGAGTTTAGACTTCTCAGGTGGCACTTAGAGCATCATAAGAAAGATGGAAAGCTTAGGCACTCTGCAGACGCTCCACAGTAGAGAAACATTGACTATAAGTTCCCGGATTTTGGTGCAGACCCTAGAAATTTAAGGTTTGGATTGAGCACAGACGGCATGAATCCATTTGAAAACTAGAGCAGCAAGCATAGCACATGGCCTGTGAACCTATATAATCTTCATTCTTGGCTCTGCATGAAGAGGAAGTACATTATGATGTGCCTACTAATCAAAGAACCAAAGCAGCCCGGCAATGATATAGATGTGTACCTTGCACCATTGGTAGAGGAACTACAGATGCTGTGGAACGAAGGGGTCAGGGTATGGGATGCGGATCGACGAGAGAACTTCACGCTACGTGCAATGTTGTTTTGCACCATCAACGATTTTCTCACACTTGGAAACCTTTCGGGCATGAAAATAAAAGGAAGTAAAGCTTGTCCTCACTGTTTAGATGATACAGCAAGTGTGTGGCTCAGAAATTACCGAAAGACTATGTATATGCGCCATCGACGGTTTCTACGTGTGAATCATCCATATCGCAAGATGACCAAGTAGTTCGATGGAACCAGGGAGAATGGATCGGCTCCACGCATACTTAGTGGAAAAGAAGTGCATGACATGTTTACAGGGCTGCATGTTAAGTTTGGAAAATGTGAAATGGGGAGAAAGAGGAAGAAAACAAAAACCAATGAAAACGCCATATGGAAGAAAAGGTCAATTTTGTGGGATCTACCTTACTGGGAGGAACTATATGTTCGACACTGCTTGGATGTGATGCACGTGAAGGTTAACTTTTGCAATAGTTTGGTTGGTTCATTGCTTCAGATGAAGGACAAAATGAAGGATGGACTGAACGCATGGCTCGACCTTGTCGATATGAACTTAAGAAGCGAGTTAGGACCAATAATTAGTAGTACGGACAGGATGGAACTCCCTCCAGCTTGCTTTACTCTATCCAAGGCCGAGCGAAAGGAATTTTGTCAGTGCTTGCATGGTGTAAAATACCCATCCGGGTACGCTGCCAACATGAAGAGGATAGTGTCCATGAGTGAATTGAAATTGTCTGGAATGAAGTCACATGACTGCCATGTTCTAATGACTCAGATGATTCATGTTGCAATAAGGAGTATATTGCCTCCGGACGTCCGACGAACCATCACAAGGCTGAGCTTGTTCTTCAATGCAATCCATCAGAAAGTCATCGATCCTTATACTCTTGATTCGCTCCTTATACTCTTGATTCGCTACATAACGAAGCAGGAAGAATTATATGTGATCTCGAGATGTATTCCCCCCCATCCTTCTTCGATATTATGGTACATCTTATGATTCACTTTGTTCGGGAAATAAAGTTATGTGGTCCGGTTTTTCTACGTTACATGTATCCGTTCGAGAGGTGCATGGGGATTCAAAAGTCATACGTACGCAACCGATATCGTCCTGAGGCTAGCATTGTCGAAGGGTATGCAACAGAAGAGGTGATCGAATTCTGTATTGATTACATGTCGCAAGTTGACCCCATAGGTGTGCCTGTATCCCATCATGAGGGTAGGCTACATGGTACGGACACACTTGGCAGAAAACAGATCACACCCAACAGAGACATGTACCGTAAAGCGCACTTCATTGTTCTGAATCACATGACGGAGGTGGCCCCTTACATAAAAGAGCACAACGATTTCATACGCCGCCAGTATCTAAACAAGACGGAGACTTGGATAAAAAGGAGCATAACCGTTGTTTCAATGATTGGTTCAAGGCACGATTCACCGGAACACAATGTTCTGATCTACTCTTATGACTAGCAAAGGGACCAAGATACACGGTGGTGACGTGGTAAGGATATGACATAAATGGGTACACATTCTATGTGATATCTCAAGACAGGAAGAGCACAGTGCAGAACAGCGGCGTTCGTATAGATGCATATGAGGAGGAGCACAACCAAGGCCTAGTAACACAACGCAAGAGCTCCTTCTATGGTCTATGTCATAGATCTTGCTGATAAGAACAAAAATGTTGTTCTTAGTGGGAAAAGATGAATCGTTGGAGTCGAGAATGTGGTGGACGAGGAGGATTACAACCAATTCGATGAAATACTTCCATTACATGATGAAATCGACCCAAAATCAAGTGAAATGGCCAATGCAACCACCTATGTGTGCACCGATCATCAAGAAGGGCTGATGGTTTAGGACTGATTGTACTGTTTTATTTGTATCTTATATTTGAGTTATGTAATCCCATTTTGTAATTTAATCCTATTATAGAATGTATAATGTAATCCAATATAATCCTATTATATTGTCCTATTATATCCTATATAGTCCTGTATAGTTCTATTATATAACCATAATATAGATATCACTAGTGGTTATCTCGTGCACCACTAGTGATAATATCACTGTCACTGGCAGTTATGTCTTGAGCCGCCAGTGATGGTCTCCTACCACTGGCGGTTATCACATCAACTGCCAGTGATGGACTACTACCACTAGCGGTTATCACATCAGCCGCCAGTGAGACTATCATTGTCATTGGTGGTTATATCTTGAGCCGTCAGTGATAGTCCATTACTACTATACATATCCCAGCCGCGCCAAACCCCAAAATTTTCACAAGTCTCGCGCACTCTCTCGTTGCCGAGCCCTAGCTGCCGCCCTCTTGTCTGCGTCATCTGGCTCTTGTCGCCGCTGCCCTCGTCGCCGCCGCCCTCGTCGCCGATCCCTCGATGCCGCCCTAGTCGCCGCCGCCCTCGACACCACCCTCATCGCCGCCGTCCTCGTCGCCGAGCCCTCGACGCCGCCCTAGTCGCCGCCGCCCTCGACGCTGCCCTCATCGCCGCCTCCCTCGTCGCCGATCCCTCGACTGGAAGTGGATGGCTTCCTCGACGTCTGCGTCCATCGGCTCTAGCGCCACGCCCTTTACCGTTCCGCCTCAAGGTCAGCCCTTCTCACCGGCTCTGGCGCCACGCGCTCGTGCTTTGTCTCCTCTTTTCGGTACTGTAAGAACTCTCTGTGGCTTCTTTTGTTTGATCTCGTGCTGTGCCAACCGAATTGGATTTGGGGACCTTGTACTTGGTACAAGGGCTATTATTGGCTTCGGTTTGGGGAGCAGTACGGACTGTGGGCTTCGGATTTACTGCTCGATGATGATTGCTCATGATTGAGGCTTGTTTAATCTGTTAATTAAAGGATTTTGTTAGACCTAGATAAGTACTGCTCTTAGCTGATTATTTGGAGGCTTAATGTGTATAATTTAGTATTTGAAGTTAATTTATTTGGTCAATATATTGCTGCACTACTTATGTTCAAGTTTGGAGAACTAGTATGACAGCTGGGCCTGATACTAGTTGATGCAGTGTGTTAGCATGTTGCTGTTCATCTCAGTTTATTGACTTTTTGCATATGAGCTGAATTGATATATTAACCTTTTAATTACTAGTTCATAGTGCTATTGCTTCGTCATACACATAGAGCTGTGATTATATCTTCTGTGCAAGAGCAGTGCTAATTCTAGGATTGTAATCCTGAAATTTCAGATTAGACAACTTGTAAAAATATAGTCCATCTAGAAGTTGGACGGCTAATTCATTTAGCAACCCTTCTAGCAATCTGAGAGCAATAAATTACAAATAAAATCTGAGTTTAGTTACTGATTTTATACTTGTTATACCTGCTGTTTTGTCATTGTTACATGCTGGATAATCACTTTTCTAGTTGCCCTAATGCTGTCTTTAATAGAAATTGTGATTATATTTAATTTCCATGACATTATATTACTGTTAACTATATATAGAATTATTTTTGCTATCATTTTGCTCATTATGCACTATTTACAACAATTCTAAAACAAGACATGAGTTAATTGCTTCTCTTGTATGTTGGAAGGCTGAATTGCCTGGTGTTCTCTTGTCTGTAGAATGGACCCTGAGGCCACCCCTCAAGCAGGGGCAACGCCCGAGGCCACCCCTCAAGCGGGGACCACGCCCGAGGCCACCCTAGTTGTGAAGAGAAGGGTTAGCAGAGGGCCAAGCAAGCTTAAGACCGATGTCGTTCATACCATCACAGAAGTCAGGACAGGAGGTGTACCGGTCTTTCCCACGAAAGCTGCATCAACATATCAAACAATGTGCGGGGTGGTGGCTAGGGCATGAGTCCCATGCACCACCAACACCTGGATGGACCTCACCGCTCAAGAAAGGGACCAACTATGGGAGGAGCTCAAATAGTCGTTTCAATTCCCTGAAGACTCTCTTCCTGAGGTGCGAAAGAACACACTGAAGCGCATGGGGATCGCCTGGAAGAACCAGAAGGTGGATCTTGTTAAGGATTTCGTCAACGAGAAAAAGACCCTGTTTCAAAAGTACCCTTTCATTACGAATGAGGTGTGGGAGGAGTTCAAGAGGATGAAGACAACTAAGGAGTTCAAGGAGTCCTCCATCAAACACAAGGCCAAGAACACCCACCCCACAGACTCGGCACCGCTAGATATGCGGCAAAAGAACGCGAGTGGGAGTTGACCGACTGCGCCAGTGAGCAATCTAAAGCCACCACAAGGCTCACCAACACGCGTGCTGACTGCTGGATTAGGGCTAGGGTCAAAGTCACACCGACGGGGCCAGTTTTCTCCACACCCAAGACTGCTGAGGTGGTTCACAAGCTAGTAAGTGCACAATGACCCTTACAATGTTTATTTTCGTAACACCCCAATTACAATTTCTCCACGTATTGTAGATTGAGTATGACACGCAAGCATCGCAAGGCTCCTTTGTCGAAAACAGGGAGCGAGACATCCTAACTGAGGCCCTAGGAAACAAGGAACACCCAGGCCGTATGCGGGGCATCAAGGTCTACGTTACCTGGAAGGAGGGATTCCCCAATGACTATCTCTACTACAAGAAAAAGAAATGTGTACATAACTTAGAGGATGAAATTTAAAATAGGGTACGCGCAGAAGCTGAGAAGATACGAGCAGAATGGGAGCCTCGGGTACAACAGTTGGAGAAACTCGTAAGGAACAGACCCGAAGCCAATCCTAATACACAAGCTCTCGGTTCCACCCCTCCATTTAAAAGCAGCTGCGCTTCTGCACCTTCGCTCGATAAGGCTGGCCCAACGAAATACCCGGTGGACGACATCAAGGAGATTACCCATTGCTTGCTCCAAGTTTTGTATAGCGTCGGTGTTTCACTCGAGGTGGCCCGTGGTGTGGTGTACCCCTGCATTTCGGGGATGAAGGTTCATGGTGCGGACTTGGTTGCGGCCTACGCAAAGGTCCAGGTAGACGCTGTTATGGACAACACCGCTGCGAAGATTCCACTTGTGGATCCCCCCAATGATGAAATCATAACAGTTGGGGATACTGTCCATAGTTTTGTTCAGTGGCCCAAGAAAGATATTACTCTTCTACCAAATCTTCAAGAAATCGAGGCCGGCGGCGTTGGACCCATAGATCCGATCCGTAACAATGAAGTGGAGAGAACGAAGAAAGCCATGTCTGCGGCGGCCCCTGAATCTTTGAAGACAAGCTCACAAAGCAATAAGCGTGCTGCGTCCTCACCACCAGTGCGCTATTGCTCCCCAAAGAAGGGGAAATGAATCGTCCGTCAATCTCCGGCGCCTAAGAGGAAGATTCACTAGGCGCAGAAAGGAAAAAAATTTCAAATGGAAGAACCACTACATACCCTTGCCGCATTAAAAAACATGGGTACCGCCTGCCAGAACCTACATGATTATTACCTCAGGAACTCACGCCTTCCCGTGAAGGAACGATCATCCAGTATCGTGGGTAAGGTGAAGAGCAAATATTTCCTGAACGATAACGTAGTTATCTTACCATAACCTTCGAGGACCTGTGGTATATGTATCAATTGCAGGAGTTGGACGCCTCTCTCATCCGCTGCTTTGCGGTGTAAGTGTATACAAATCTTGCGCAATGTCAGTGTATATTTCTTATCCACTTATACATTGATCACATATATGTTACTTTTCAGCCAAATGTACCTAGTTGCCAAACGAGGTTAAGTCTAGGCCGGTTTTCTTGACCCTGACATTGTCACCCAAGACAACATAAAGGGGATAGAAAGAATACTGGACAATACCTGAGGAGGGCCCTGACTAAAGGACATGACAAAGCATACTTCTTGTTGCCCTTCAATAAAAATTTTCATTGAATCTTGTTGCTCATAGAACCTAGCGAAAACAAGGATGTCTACCTCGACTCGTTGAGGATGAGCCCCACACACGAGTAGGAAGATTTAAAAGGCCTACTCAATGCGGTGTTCAAGAGTTATGTCAAAAGTGAGGGCAGGCACAATGTTGCAATGGGCATGGAACTTAGGCATATAGAGAAATTTCCAGTAAGTGTCTATTCACACTTTTCCTTATAATAAAATGAAATTTTTTTAGTGCCTACCCCACTGATTATTATGCCTTGTCATCTTTATATTTCCTTATGTAGTGCCACTAGCAGCCCGGAGGCCATGCTTGCGGCTTCTACGTTGCGCGGCATATACAAATCATTCTGGGATTACGACCAAATGAAGATCTGAACATTGGAGATACAAACATCGATTTCAATTCTCTTACAAACATTAGAGATAGTTTGGCTACATTTATTAATACCCAAGTTATTGACCCAAATGATCGTGTAAACAGTGGACGCCTATAGTTAACTATAACAGACATATTGTATGAAGTGCATGCGTGTTCTGTAATAACTTTGTTATATTAATATATGATATGTTCCTTTGAATTTGATGTTGTTCTTATTTAAATGAAATCTAGATGTATATGGATGAAATCTAGATGTTTATTGATGTATATGTATATGGATGAATATGGATGTTTATGGATGAAATTATTTTTTTGATGTATATGTATATGGATGAATTCTAAATGTGTATGGATGAATTCTGGATGTATATGTATTTTTCGGATGTATATGAATGTATATGTACATGTATATGGATGAATACAGATGAATATGAATTTTGGATGTGTATGGATGAAATTCTGGATGTATATGTATATATGTATATGTATTTTTTTTATCCTGGAAAATATATCACTGGCGGTTTTCATCACAACCGCCGGTGAAGGTCTATATATCCTCAGCGGTTTTTATTTAAACCACCAGTGAAAATCTATTATCACCGGCGGTTCTCACGACAACCGCCGGTGAAAGTCTATATATCACCGGCGGATTTTATTTAAACCGCCAGTGAAAACCTGTTATCACCGGCAGTTCTCACGATAACCGCCGGTGATATTATTAATATCATTGGCGGTTCTGTTACGAACCGCCAGTGATAATTCATATCACTGGCGGTTCTACACCCGCCAGTGAAAATTCCGATTATCACTGTCACATAATCAATGTCGGCCAGTGATGTGAGTTCAGAAAAACCAGTGATAACGTATTCTGCACTAGTGATGCCACCAAAGGTCTCCGTCGAAATTCCGGACACCAATCACACTTCCCACTGCAACTCAACCTATCAACTAATCAACCCCAGCTGGATCTTGGCTCCCTTGCCCAAAAACGATGCTTTTAGAACCTCCGAGACGGGCAGACGGGACTGAGCCCTCGTCCTGCGCTCCGACACCACTTGCTTCGCTGACACCACAACACTTTTGGCTGCACCACGATGAGCATCAGGTGGCGTCGATGCTAGGGCCAGCTAATTACTCGGACTCCATGGCCCTTGGCAAACTGGAACATGGGGGCGGCCGACTAGAACTCGTCTTGCTCCAACCAACTCTACAGACTACAGCAAGTGATGCAGCAGGAGTAGAAGTGTCAGCCTGCGTAGCGCACCTACAGTCCTTATATACACCCCGTGAATAGTACCAAAGTGCACCGGTGAACCACATCTGCATTAGCGTCCCTCAAGGCAACATGCTGACAGAGCTCAGCGACGACAGGCACACAACGCGTCGACGACTGGCCACCACAGAAGAATTCTTCGGTCCAGGTCTGGTTCCAGCTGGGGCACTAAGTGTTGAATAAAATCATGTACTCAGTAGAAGTAGGAGTCTGTTAGCTTGTTAACTGCATGAGCTCGCGAGTTGTGCGAGTCTTGCGGCCAAGTTGAGAGATGGCTCCGGTTCCTGCGCCACGAACTCCATCGTGGGATGGCACGATGAAAACGAGTAGTGGCGCAGCTGCCGTGAGCCTCTCGCGTCCATTTGTTACTCCTTTATATTCTGCATCAATACTGGAAAACGTCGAGGAGTTGCCCGGCACCAAAATTTCAGGCGTTTGTACTTTCGTTCCTAGCGTTTCAGTTCGTGTGTGTGCAACCTCGTGCTGGAGCAGGGTGGTTCAGGTGGAGGTAGCTCGCCGGCAACTCCAACATTTGGTATCAGAGCGAGGTTCCGTCGTTGGGCTCGCGATCGTGCTTTGGAGGGCGTCTTCATGCCGCGGACACGGACACGATCGACGACACCACCGGGCGTGCGTTCTGGCGGCCGCAGTGACGGCGGCGGTACGAGCGGCGGAAGCCTGGTGATCCATCGCATGGTACGGGAAGCCGGTGGTGGAACCAACTACTCCATGCTCACCCGCACGAACTACAGCGAATGGGCTATCATGATGCGTGACATGTTGCGTGCGCGTGGCTTGTGGACGGCGATCGAGCACGGCTCCGACAACGAACAAGAAAATCGGATGGCCATGGAGGCCATCCTCCGCAGTGTTCCATCTGAGATGATCACCACGCTAGGCACTAAGGAGAGCGCGAAGACGGCGTGGGATTGCATCAAGTCGATGCTCATCGGCACCGACTGTGTGCGCAAGGCGAAAGCACAACAGCTGCGAAAGGAGTATGAAGACATCCAGTTTCGAGACGGTGAGTCCGTCGAGGATTTCGCGCTCCGGCTGAACGGGCTCGTTCAGGAACTAGCGACGCTCGGTGACCCTATCGACGACACGAAGGTCGTGGAGAAGTATCTCCGCGTGGTACCTGAAAGGTTCTCCCAGATCGCTCTCTCAATTGAAACACTGTTAGATTTGTCTACACTTTCGATCGAGGAGGTTACCGGGCGCCTCAAGGCTGCGGAGGATCGACGCGCACCCTCCTCTCTGACGACGTCGAGCGGCAAGCTCTTGCTGTCAGAGGAGGAGTGGGCGGCGCGTCAAGGAGCAGCAACAGGGCGAGGAGTCGTCACGCTCTGGCAAGGGCGGTGGCCGTGGGCGTCGTCGCAGCCGACCACCGAAGAAGAAGGCTGTAGGCGGCAACCGTGACGCCAAGGACGCGTCCAACCGCGACATCGACCGCGACACGTGCCGCAACTGCGGAAAGAAAGGTCATTGGGCGCGGGAGTGCCGTCAACCAAAGCGCACTGACGAGGCGCACCTCGCCAAGGAGGACGACGACGACGAGCTGGCGGTCCTCATGATGCAAGCTTGCACCATCACAGAGACAGCGCCGGTGGCACCGAGGCCTGTCTTTCTTGATGAGCCACGCGTAAAGGCGCTGCTTGGCGATGCCGGTGATCAGCGAGACCAGGCGTGGTACCTGGACTCCGGCGCCAGCAACCACATGACGGGGCGCCGGGAGGTCTTTGCCGAGTTGGACACTAGAGTCACTGGCAAGGTCAGGTTCGGCGATGGCTCATACGTCGACATTCATGGCCGTGGGACGGTCCTGTTCCAGGGTCGCGGCGGACAACACCGAGCTCTCACCGGCGTCTATTTCATCCCGGCGCTGCACAGCGACATCATAAGCCTGGGGCAGCTCGATGAGAGCGGCTGCCGGGTGCTAATCGATGACGGACTGCTGCGCATTCACGATCGCCGGAGTCAACTCCTCGTCAAGGTACAGCGCGGGGCGAATCGCCTGTACGTGCTGCGGGCGAGTGTGGTGCAGCCGGTGTGCCTAGCCGCACGTTGCGACGACGCAGCCTGGGTATGGCACGGCCGGTTTGGGCACCTCAACTTCGACGCGCTGCGCACCCTGTCAAGGAGTGGCATGGTGCGTGGGCTCCCGGTGATCGAGCATGTCGACCAGGTCTACGGGGGGTGCGTCATTGGCAAGCAACGTCGAGCTTCGTTTCCGTCTTCGGCAAAGTACCGTGCTGCTGGCCAGCTGGACCTGGTCCATGGCGACTTGTGCGGGCCGATCTCACCAACGACGTGCGGTGGGCGCAAATATTTCTTGTTGCTCGTTGATGACCTCAGCAGGTACATGTGGCTGCATTTGCTAAGCGCCAAGAGCGACACGGCGACTGCTATCAAGCAGTTCCAAGCGCAAGTGGAGGCTGAAACTGGGCGCAATCTGCGCGTGCTCTGGACGGACCGCGGCGGGAGTTCACCTCTGTCGAGTTCGCTGAGCACTGCGCGAACGAGGGCATAACTCGTCATCTTACGGTGCCATATTCTCCGCAACAAAATGGTGTGGTTGAGAGGCGCAACCAAACAATCCTGGCCATGGCGAGAAGCATGATGAAGGCGAAGGGAGTCCCGGGAGATCTGTGGGGCGAGGCCGTGAACACGGCCGTCTTCATCCTCAACCGTAGCCCGACGAGGAACGTGAAGGGGATGACCCCTTATGAGGCTTGGCATGGAACGCCGCCGGCCGTGCACTTCATGCGCACCTTCGGCTGCGTCGCCTACGTGAAGACGGTGACACCGCACCTCAAGAAGCTGGATGACAGAAGCAAGGCGATGGTGTTCGTCGGCTATGAAGCCGGCACGAAGGCGTATCACTGCTACGATCCAGACAATGACCGTGTACACATCACTCGCGATGTGGTGTTTGACGAAAGGGCCAAGTGGAGTTGGAATACTAGCGAGCCACCTACGACAAGCGGCTACGGTGGGCCATTCACGGTGGACGTTGGATGTAGCCTGCACGCGGGCTACATCGAGCGACATCGACGACGGCGGTGTGCAGGTAGATGACGGGAGGAGCCCGACGGCCAGTGGCGGTGGTGTCGAGTTCGTGTCCCCCTCCACCGAGGCCATCGGGCAACTGGACGAGTCCGGCGGGTGGCTCCTGAGGTTTCGGGTGGTGGAGAACGTGCTTGAGCACGGCCCGCACCAGTCAACCCCAGTGACGACGATGAGGAGCTACATCTCGCTGTCGGCGACGAGCCGGCGACCTTCGTCGAGGCGGAGCAGCTTGAGTGCTGGAGGCACGCAATGTTGGAAGAGATGAAGGCCGTCGAAGACAACCACACGTGGAGCCTCGTCCACCTGCCCACTGGCCACCGGCCTATTGGCCTTAAGTGGGTGTTCAAGGTGAAAAAAGATGCCCACGGTGCCGTCGTCAAGCACAAGGCTCGCCTCGTCGCAAAGGGGTATGTCCAGCGGCAGGGGGTGGATTTTGATGAAGTGTTCGCTCCAGTCGCGCGCCTCGAGTCCATGCGTATGCTGATCACCATAGCAGCTCATGCGGGTTGGCGTGTCCACCATATGGACGTTAAATCCGCTTTCCTCAACGGCGAGCTGGAAGAGGAAGTCTTCGTCGCGCAGCCCCTGGTTTTGAAGTCGCAGGACAAGAAGACAAGGTTCTCAAGCTGCACAAGGCGCTCTATGGGCTCCGTCAAGCACCCAGGGCTTGGAACGCGAAGCTGGATCGCTGCCTGCTGGACCTTGGTTTTCATCGGTGTGAGTTCGAGCACGCCGTGTACATGCGAGGAGAAGGTGTCTCTCGCTTGCTGGTCGGAGTCTACGTCGACGACTTGGTGATCACGGGAGCGGCCAGCAACGAGATTGAGGCGTTCAAGGAAGAGATGAAACACCAGTTCAAGATGAGCGACCTGGGGTAGCTAAGCTTCTATCTCGGCATTGAAGTGAAGCAAGATGACGCTGGCATATCTCTGTGCCAATCTGGGTATGCCGAGAAAATTTTGAAGAAGGCCGGCCTAGAAGGATGCAACCCGGTGCACTCGCCAATGGAGCCTCGCTGCAAGCTCAGTCGCGACAGCACCGCGCCGCCGACCGACGCCACGGCGTATCGTAGCATTGTGGGCAGCCTTCAGTATTTGGTACATACGCGACCCGACATCAGCTTCAGTGTTGGGTACGTAAGCCGTTCTTGGAGAAGCCAACTGATGAGAATCTTAGCGCAGTGAAGAAGATTCTGCGTTACATCGCCGGCACCATACAGCTAGGTGTTCGGTACTCAAGGAAAAAGACTGGTGCACGGCTGATTGGATACTCGGACAGTGATTTCGCCGGAGACGTCGACACATGGAAAAGCACTACTGGCGTGTTCTTCTTCCTTGGGGATAGTCCAATCAGTTCGCAATCTCAGAAGCAAAGGGTGGTCGCGCTGTCCTCGTGTGAGGTGGAGTATATCGCAGCGGCCACAGCAGCAGTTCAGGGAGTTTGGCTGGGCAGGTTGCTCGGTGAGCTCAAGGATGAAGACGCCAAGCCATTCACCCTGAAGATCGATAATCAGTCTGCTATTGCACTCAGCAAGAACCCGGTCTTCCACGATCGAAGCAAACACATTGATCTCAGGTATCACTACATTAGGGAGTGCGTGGAGAACGGGTCTGTTGAGATCGAACCCATCGGCACCAGTGATCAACTCGCTGATTTCCTGACGAAACCACTTGAGAGAGTCAAGTTTCAGGAGATGAGGAGCAAGGTGGGAATGGTTCTTGTTCAGTAGGAGTCCATGATTTAGGGGGTGATTTGTTGAATAAAATCATGTACTCAGTAGAAGTAGGAGTCTGTTAGCTTATTAACTGCATGAGCTGCATGAGCTCGCGAGTTGTGCGAGTCTTGCGGCCAAGTTGAGAGATGGCTCCGGTTCCTGCGCCACGAACTCCATCGTGGGATGGCACGATGAAAACGAGTAGTGGCGCAGCTGCTGTGAACCTCTCGCGTCCATTTGTTACTCCTTTATATTCTGCATCAATACTGGAAAACGTCGAGCAGTTGCTCGGCACCAAAATTTCAGGCGTTCGTACTTTCATTCCTAGCGTTTCAGTTCGTGTGTGTGCAACCTCGTGCTGGAGCAGGGTGGTTCAGGTGGAGGTAGCTCACCGGCAACTCCAACACTAAGCAGCCTTTGTGTTCCATGCGACCCCCTTCTCTATTGCGTCCGCCTTGATCTAGTAGAGCGACGCCTCTGGTAGGTTTAATATTGATTTGATTTGAGTTATTAGTTCTAGTTTTTGAGTCGTTTTCATGTTTGAGTAGCATCGAGTTCATATGAGAGTAGGAGATAGAGTTTCCTTGTTAGATGAAGAGTCCTAATTGGTTTCATGTAATTTACTAGTATAAATAAAGAACCAGGGACCAAAGAAAGTGTGTAACGGTTGAGGCACCAAAAAATCATTTTGCGTTGTGTTCGTTATCGATTCTGGATCTAACAATTGGTATCAGAGCGGGGTTGTAAAGACGGCGTCGCTCATTGCTGCCGCCATGCTTGGCCGGGCGATGTGCGGTAGGCACGTTCATTGCATGACATGGCGAACGAGGCCAAGAGGGTCTCGGATGCTGACGACAGGCGCGTCAGGCACATGTGCCCGGTGGGCACATTTGTTGTGTGACGTGGCATGGACAGATCAAGGCGAGGCGAGCAGGGTGAAGCTGCTAAGGTGAAACGACATCGATCATGTGTCTTCGGTGCTATGTGCTAAGTTGTGTCGCCGACAGAGAAGAGGCATGTGTTGTAGATGAGTTTGGCACTGTTTCCTTGTTGAGATGGATTTGATGAGTTGAGTCCAGGATATTGAGAAGGTGTAACACCGTGCTGAAGTCGAGCTCAAATAAGTGGGTTTCGACAAGTTGTGCCCTGGATGTGGAGTAGACATGTCACCATCCTGAAGTTAAAATCAAAGTGTGAAGCATTGCTGTCCTGTGTAGAGTATAAGTTGTGCATATCGTAGTTGTGTCCGACTACTTTAATGAATTAGATATCAAGATTAGGGGGTGATTTTTAGGTTTAATCTTGATTTGGTTTGAATTATTAGTTCTAGTGTTTGTGTCGTTTTCATGTTCAAGTAGCATCAAGTTTGTATGAGAGTAGGAGATAGAGTTTCCTTTTTTTGAGAAAGACAACCACACTTTCATTCTAGAAACATCTTACAGATTACAAAATAGTCCTTGATAAAAGGAAAAATTACAATGATACCCTGCAAGGGCCTATCTATAAGATTCCAGGCTCTTCTTCCCCTAAATCACTTCGCCAGCGGCGCAATCCATATCCTCCAGGCATGATGGCACCTTCGAGCTCCTCTCCTGCAGGCCAATCCTCTCTGGACGATGGAAACATAGGTCTCAACCAAGAAGGCCGCCAAAGACAGCCAAAATCTTCGAAGCATAGGACTCCACCATGACCCAAATCAAAGGAAAGAAACCGGCGAGGGCACCGTCGCACCCATCAGAACGGATCTAACCAACAACAAAGAATTCCCACCAAACAAAACCTGAGCTGAACCCATCCTTCTCCTACCAACGACAAACACACAGATCCGTCGTTGAGGTCTCTTCCTCCTACTAGCGCCGCTTCCCCTCTTCCAAGGGGACGACAATGCCGAGGTCTCATCCAAACTCCTCCAATGAACAGAGGCAGAGGTACCACACGACGTACCTACGCCGGAACAGCGAAGCCGAACACTGGCGTCGAACCGTCGCTGAGCCGGCGCGCCTCCGAGGAGCAACTCTCCCTCGTCGCCTTGTTATTTCATACCTAAATCAACCCCTAAACCTACAAACTAAATAGACCCAGGCACCGATCCGATCTAGTCGGGTCGCCTTCTGCTTTCTTTTTCTCCCTGTTCGCCACCTTTTTCTTCTGCGTCACAGGCACCGGCTGAGTTCTAGTCAGTTTTATATAATCTACTAGTATAAATAAAGGGTCAGGGGTCAAAGAAAAGGTGCAATAGTTGAGACACCGAAAAATCGTTTTGCATTATGTTTGTTATCGATCCTGAATCTTAACAGCCTCCCTCTGCAGCCAGAGGAGAACGAAGATATGTGTGGCCAGGCCGATGGAGCTGGTGCTTTGGTGGGCCTAGTGGCTCCCGTCGGTACGTGCTGGTCTTCGATCTCCGGCTCCAATGAGACGAACCAAGCGCAAGAGAGTCCCACCGCTGCTGCAAGCAGGTCACAGGTTGCGGTGGCTAGGGGGAACAGCGAACAGTGAGGTGAGTAGATCCAATCGCCTCCTGGGGCGACTCAGGAGTCCATATCTGAAATTAACGGCAACAGCTGGACAGCTGGTGGCGAATTCATAATAGGATTGGTATTGGTTGAGCTTTCAATTTTATTGGCTGTGTAATTTCGAGTTTAATTTTTTTCAACATAGATTACATACTTGTATGGGCTGCATACATCAAAGGGCATGGATGCCATAATATTTCCATTATCTTTAAAAAAGAAAGCACTATAGCTTGAGCCTTCTGTAGTGATTTCAAGCTCTCAAGGTTTGTTATCATCCACTGGGGACTAGCAATATACTTTGAAGCTTTGATTATGAAAACACATGCCGAGGTGTTTTTTATAGTTTATTTACTTATATTTTATCTACTTATTTGTTTATGTTCTAAACGTTGAGAGTTTTCCGAGGCGGCATTAAAAGTTAGATCCGGTTCATTTGACTTTTTCTAGAGTTTTAAGTCGCGCTTTGAAGAAAAAACAAGGCTGAAAAAAGCATCTGCATTCTGAAACAGTGATAAGCAAGTAAGGAGATAAGTTGCTTACAACATCGATGATAGTATCCAATTTACTTGCAGCATTGCCCCACATCAATCTTAGAAATGCTTGTTAAGAAAGATATCCTGTAGTTATTGTAATATCCCATAATTGTTGTGTAATCTGGTGCTGCCATTTAGTGATTGGTTACCAATCCTAGCACCATGTAAATCTCCTGCTAGTAGGCTGGCGCATTACAATGCACCAAGCTTTTCCCATCCACATCAATCTCCTGTTGTTGTTGATATGGTATCAGAGCCTTATAATCTTTTCCAAGTCCAACCCTCTCGATCTGTTGATGATGAGTTCCAGCGCCTCCTTGTCTGCAAGTCTGGCCGGCACTGCCACAGCGGTGGTGCCGTCGCTCGCCAACTTCGTCAACGTCAAGCTTGCTCGGAAGAACTACCTGTTGTGGAAGGCATAGCTGATACCAATGTTGTGTGGGCATAAACTTCTTGAGTTTGTCGATGGATCTGTGATAGCACCACCAACGACCACGACAATCACCCAGGCAATCGATGGTAAATCCGTCGAGAAGACTGCCCCAAAGTTGGAGTATGACACCTGGCTTCTTAAAGACCAGCAAATGCTAGGCGCACTCCTTGTGTCGCTTGAACCGGAAGTCTTGCCACAGGTCATTTGGTTGACCTCTGCAGCAGAGGTATGGGCTGCACTCGAGAGCATGTTTTCATCCCAATACAAGACTCGGATTATGCAGATCTGAATGCAACTTTCCACCACACGTAGGAATGATTAGAGCACGATGGAATATTTCAATCGCATGAGAGATGATGACTTGATCGGCTACATCATAGCCAGCTTGGATGGAGAGTACAATCCCCTGGTTACATCTATCACGGTCAGGTTTGATTCCACCAGTTTATCTAAATTTTATGCCTATTTACTCTCCTATGAAGGTCGGCTTGAGTAGTAGAATCAAGCACTCCAGATCAACTCCACTATAAACCTTGCTTCGCGTGGTTATCATGGTGGTGCTTCACATTATGGAGGAAATCAGGGCGGCGACCAATATAATCCTAGCAGCCAAGGTGATGGTCGTGGCAACGGTGGTCATGGCGGCTAAGGAGGTGTGGCCACAATGGTGGTCGCGTCGGTGGTCGCAACAGCCAAGGTGGTGGTTATGGTAGCCGCCCTATATGTCAAGTCTGGAAAGATTGGTCACGTGGCCACTTCAATCACTCCTATCAAGGCGAAGATGAATGCATGGTGAACTACACCAACGCACATTCGTACAGTGTTTGATATAAATTGGTACACTGATACAGGAGCTACTAATCATATTACAAGTGAACTTGATAAGCTCACTGTTCGTGACAAATACCTTGGACGTGCTGGCATGGTCATTAGTCACATTGGTCAATCCAAGATTAATACCCTGTTTAAGCCCTTAATGTTCATGTTCCTAATACCAAAAATAAATCTTGTCTCTGTTCATCGTTTAACTTCTGGTAAGGATGTCTTCTCAAGCAGTCTACTCCACCATCACAACAATTCTAGATAGATGGCATAGCCGTCCTGGTCATCCTACATACTTTGTATTTGGCCGTGTGTCTAGTCTTTCAAATGAAGTTTCGGTCTATGTTCTCTGTCAACATGATAAAGAGTCATCGGTTACCATAACCATACAGAACTTCTCATGATAAATCCTTGTCTCCATTAGAACTTATTCACTCTAATGTTTGGGGGCGTACTGTTACCTTCGCTGGAGGATACAAATATTATGTGTTTTATCGATGATTTTAGGACATTTGTATGGTTGTTCCATCTCAAAGAAAAATTTGATGTCTTCAATACCTTTCTCTAGTTTCAAACCCTGATTGAACAATAGTTGAACACAAAAATTCTTGCCATGCAAACTGACAGGGGCGATGAATATAAAAATTTGAATTTTTTTTTAACCGCCATGTCATCGCTCATATGGTGTCTTGCCCTTGCACTCACCAGCAGAATGGGGCTATGGAACGCAAACATCACCACTTCATCGAGACATGTCTAGCTCTCCTTGCTTCCTCTCACATCCCTCTTAAATTTTGCCATGAAGCGTTCAACAATGCTAGCTTTCTTCTTAAGCGACTATCCACGCTTGTTCCTTGCTAATTCCACTTCTTTAGAAACTCTGTTTCATGTCAAACCTAACTATTCCATTTTGCGCATATTTGGATATGCTTGCTGGCCCCACCTTTGTGCCTACAACACTTGCAAACTTCAATTTCAATCTTGACGATGTGTGTTTCTTGGTTACTTCCCTCTTCATAAGGGGTATAAATCTCTCAATCAATCCTCTAGCCGGGCCTTTGCTTCCCATGATGTCGTTTTTGATGAGGATGTGTTCCCATTCTCCTCTCCATCTTTCAAAGTAGGTCTCCCATCTTCTCACTAAATCTGCATTGTACCTTCCTTCCCCATGATTTTCTCTTGGCCATGTGACTAATGTCCCTACTAGTAGTACTGCTTTTGTCCCATCTAATGTGTCTGTAGTAGGATTGTGCTCCATCTTGATATGCACACGCCTCGACTTAAGATGCATGCGCACGATTGGTCCCGATCTTCCGTCGTAGGAGAAATCCTTTGGGCGAGTTGTGACTTTGATGAAAGGGTGGCTAACTACGATCCAAGAACGTGACCAACAACCTCGCAATCACTAAACCACTTCTCAATTGGTTATCAACCGTGTCAAAACACGACTGACCTGTTCACAAAGAACGGCCTGAGCAAGTCGACAAGGAATTGAAAGAGCAATAGCAGAAGAAATCACTCGAAGATCAAAAATTTTCAATGAGACTTCAAGTTTTTGGGGCCAAGAGGCCTCTACAATAGCAGTAGCTAAAACCAAAATCAAAGTCTGCGTTCTCAACCGCAGGCACCAAATAAAAACAGGTCCAATTGGGCCCCTAACTGCATGCATGCAGCCTTCCATTTGCTGCGGCCACAAAAATAGGAAGTGCTGATTTTTGTTGTGTGCGCCATGGTGCATGCCTCCCAGTATTGCAGCCATAAAATAGGAACCAAATTAAACCCCCTCTCACGGATAGAAAAATGTGGACCTTCCTTGCATGCAATCCTCCACAAAAATAGCAAGAATTTCCATGGCTGAAAATAAATGCCATGCCACAAAAATGGGTCCCCTCCTTTTCGTTGCATGCAGCCATACTATTGCATCTCCCTCTCACGGCAGCATCGACTATGTTGATCCTTGTCTCTCACATGTAATTCTTCCTTGTCTCTCACAATCAGTTCTTCCAAAGTGCCTTCACATGTAACAAGTGAACAACAATCATTAGGTAGTATCATTCGTTCTGTAATTAAATAATTAATTTATTTAAGAAATGAATTCACTTTTTGTCCAAGGTGCCGTGTACGGGCTCGTGTCATTGGCCCTTCCATGTTAATTGAATCTTCTATGTGTGAGCTAGTGATGTACCTGTTGTCCTAGTGCCACCAATGATCTTATTGCATAAAACTCTTTATGGTTTAAAGCAGGCACCATGCGCTTGGTATGCTCGATTCACCTCTAAGCTTTAAGAACCGGGGTTTGTCCCTTCTTGGGGCAGATACTTCACTCTTTCTCATAGTGCCACGACTGTCCATATGCTCATTTATGTTGATGACGTAATTGTCATGGGTTCTTCCACTACCACAAACAATTCAGTCTCTGCTCCAGGATCTATGTGGTGATTTTGCCTTAAGGATCTCGGTGACTTCATTATTTCATTGGCATTGAGATCAAAAGGTGTCCTGATGGTGGTATCATACTTTCACAACATAAATATGCCCAAGACCTTCGGCAAGTTGGCATGGCATCGTGTAAAGAAGCTGCTACTTCTATGTCTAATAGTGAAAAGCTTTCACTTTTATATGTGGTGCGCCAATGGATTAGGCTGATGTCACCAAGTTTGAGAGCACAGTTGGTGATCTCCAATACCTTGTTCTCAAACAACATGATATTGCTTTCTCTGTTAACAAGGTATTTCAATTGTTGCATGCTCCGACTAGTGTGCATACCGGACTACAGTCAAACGTATACTTCGGTATCTCCATCATACAACTACCGCTGGTCTAAAAATCACCAACTCTCCATCCACATTGGTTAGTGCTTTCTTTGATGCTGATAGGGCAGGATGTTCAGATTATCAGAAGTCTAGGGGGGATTTGCAGCCTCCTTTAGGACAAAATAATCTCCTGGAGTGCTTGTAAATAGGTGACAATGTTTCGTTCTAGTGCTGAAGCTGAATACAAGCCTCTTGCTAATGTCACCGCAGAGATCGTTTGGGTCCCGTCCTGTCGAGACCAGGCCGAATAGGGCTGAACCCCTCTATGCATTCTATACTAGACCAGCGGAAATAATATATTACATAACGGGGCATGACCCTAGTACGGTACAAACATGGCAACACGCAGGCCACAGAGTCTAGTGGAATACAACACATAGAAACCACACAACAGTACTACTACTTCTACTCCAAAGGCAGCAAGATAGTAGAACGCACCCTAGTTTTCATGGAAATCCTTGAAGTCTTCATCCTCGTAGTCAGCATCTGTGTCGCCATATTGCGGGTCTTCCGTGAGATGTCCCTCGACTAGAGGTCAGAAAGAGAGGGAAACACAGCAAAGGTGAGTACAATTGTATTCCGCAAGTTAGGAAAAAATGTGCAGTGTGGGGCTTAGTAGAAGAGGAGGCTTAGGACATTTTGCGAAAATGCCAATTTTCCATGTTTTCTCCAAAGGTGAGAGAAAAGCAGTTTTCAAAGCTATTCTAAGGTGAAACAAAATTTATTAGCTTTGATCTTTCCTTTGTCAAACACCATTTGCAAATCCATTTGCAAAACCATTTACCCGTTACATAACCCATTTTTAGAAGAGAAGAGTCTACCATATAAACACTCCTTTCGCATGCTCTTAACTGTGAGCACGGCTATCATGATAGTTTTTACTCTACAGAGCGGGTATACTTTACCTCTAGGAGATTATGAACTGCGGTGTGAATCACAAAGCTCTAATAGCAATTGCTTTGTGAGTCATCCCTAGGCACCTATAGAGGATTAGTTCCACAGCCCTAGTCATCACGTTGTATAGGAAGGCCATGGAAAAACAGTCCAAGGCGCTGATAGACGTGGAAAAATGGTCCATGCCAGTACAACCCAGATGTATATGAAGGACACCTCCACCAACAAGTTGCTACGAGAGATTAAAGCTTAATAGGCTAGGTCCGTCCCATAACCGAACCCGAGGCTATACTTTAAGGCTCCGTTCGTAGGTTCATAGGATGAACAGTCCTTAGACTAGGGGAGGAGTACCAACACGAACCCGAAACCGTGCATAGCCCGCACCAAACCAACAACCTAGTCCTCCCTAGTCAGTGCATTTAATGGAAGGATAGAAAAATATCCCAATCCTGGCATTCTTTCCAATGTCTCATTTTATCAAAAACTCCTTTTACAAACATTGCGATAACATGCCAACCGTAGTATAAGCATTTAATCCGCATTAGCATTTTTATCTTATTCCAAGGTAAGCATGGCATCAAGGTACTTTACATTTAGTCCTACGGTCCAAGATTAGTAAAGGTATAAAAATCCTTTTATATTTTCCAGTTTATATAGCTAACACTACAAACTACTTATTTTAGAGGTAGCATGCAAGTTTAAAAATTGTATAAATCCCTTTAAATCAGATAACAATTCATTCAATATTCGTCAAGGAGAATTGCCTTGGTTGTACTTCGAGTGTGGATAGTCAACTTCAAGAGGGGGTTTCGCGAACTCTTCGGGTCTTATCATCACACACAACAATATACCAAACAACACAATCTCAGAAACCATTTGTAAATAGTTTTTTTCAAAACTTTACAAATCAAAATATAAAGGTTTTGCATTTTTGAAATTCATTTAATAGCCCCTAGAGAGCTACTAGATTTTTAAATACATTTGTTCTTACTGGTTAGCTTGTTTCATATTTTTCCTAGGTCCAGAAACATATCTAGTATATTATAGAATTTTTCTAGAATTTTTAAAAGTCATTTGCTATTTTTAATAAATCCATTTGCATTTACTGAGTTTATAAAATAGCTAAAAGGCTGAGGAATTCCTCGGCATAGTAGTGGGCTTGGCCCAAGATCCGTCTTGAGCGAACTGCATAACCACGGCCCAGCGATCGTCAGTCTGTGAAAAGGCTCTAGCACGCGAAGAACGCGTACTCCAGGAAGTACGTCTGCACTCAAATTGACGGGTGGGCCCTTTGGTCCCACCTGTCAGCAACAGAATCTCGCAGAACGGGTTAACCCCATGGTTCAACCCTATGGTTCCCATGCACCAGCGACAACGCGTGGCCTTAACTATTAATTAATGGCTAATCGCTCAGCCCACCAGTCAGCGACTTAGCCGGAGAGGCGTGACGCTAGCCAGAGTCAGCATCGTCTTCCTCCGGCTAGGCTTGACCAGGCGGAGGAGAGCGACGGCGTGCCGGTGGCTCAAGCCACCATGGCTCATGAGCGCTGGGACGAAGGCTCTATCCCCCTATGGCGATCCTACAGGAAGTGACGGACTCGCCGAATGTGGCTGCTCGCGACAGGGCGACGAGGGAGGTGGCAGCGGTCACAGTTCACCGTGGCGCCGGCCAATCCTAGGGTATTGGCCATGCACGGAAGGTGCAGAAGCTACGGTGAGGTGCCAAGAAGCTACCTACAGTGACGGCGAGGATGGGGAAGGGTTAGATCACCCTGGCGTCGAGGAGGTCAGCGGCAGTCAAAACAGGGGCCCTCATCGGCAGCGAGCTTCGACGAGTCTTAGGAAGAAATAGGTGCACGAGGGTGAGTGCGAGGCTCCGAGGATGATCCTAGAACAAGAAATCAGGAGGGGACTCACCGTCTGCGACGAAATCAAAAAGGGGGCAGTTCTTGGCCGGCGGCGTTCTAAGGACGCTCCGGTGAGCTGCAGGGCAAGAGAACTCGATTAGAGGGAGAGTGGTGAAGAAGAGTGAGAGGGCACTCTGTCGAGCTCAAGTTTGAGCCGAATAGCTCACCACAATGCGCGGGAGACGGAGCTAGAGCGCGGTAGCGAAAATAGGCACAAGAGTGAAAAAGGGTGACATGGTGACTCGATCGGGCCTTATACGACTAGGGAAGATGGGTAGGGTGCACAGACAGTGGCATGGTGTGTTAGCCCGTTGGTCCGGGCAGTTAGGGAAGGTAGCGGGCAGCGATGCTGTGAGGTTCGTCCTTTTCCTAACACATGATCTACACTAGTCCCTGGATCAGTACACTAGTGCACACCATTCACATAGCCGGATCATTTCATATAAGCGAAAGACTTATATTACATTAAGGTACTTGAATTAAGCCCGAAGGTTATTAAGTATTACAACATGGCACATTAGCCCGAACTAGTCCAAGAACAACAAAAGATCAGAGTGTGATAAAAGATCCAAAAGAGTCTCTTACTGGCTATGCCAAAGCAATCGACTGAAGAGACGCCCTAAGCTTCGTCTTGATTGTCAGCGAACTCCTGAGCACCGTTTTCATGGCAGGCGTAGAGGTCTTGCTCATACTCAACATCCAAAAGACTAAGTGTATGTGAGGTCAGTGTCATCCAAACACTAGCGAGTTAACACTTAACCTAATGTATTTAGTGATAGAGGCTTCAAAGGAAAGGCTAGGTTTGTTTATTTGCCGAAAGCCAGTTTTGGAAATCAAAACCTATGATTTAGCAGTTTTAACAAATTTTCTATATCAAGTTGAATCATCAATAGAGTTGTATCTTAGTTCACAATTCCAAACCCATGGCCAGTTATACGCACTCTATCAAACGTTCTCCTCCACTCCTGCCATCATCTTCCGGGTGTGGCTCACCCATTGTGGATCACATCTCTAGTGAAGTGCCCGATCTTGTCCTAGCTGGATTGCCGGCCCACGCTAGACTCACGGCTCCCTGTGAGTATAGACCTAGATCATCTCTCGGATGACGACATGAGACTATTTTTACCTCAAGCATGGCAGCAAACAGGGTACGCCCGTAGGTCATACTACTCCTGAATCCCCAATACTTGCACTACCGCACTATGGCCGGCACGTTGTGGTGTTAGGAACCATCCTCGATGGTCAGTGACGCCACACTGTGCATCCCTAATGAACCCGTCTGGGGAAACCTTGTTTCAGCCCAGCCTATCCACAAAAGGCCTCAACTTTATGCACTTCCTTCTTTGACTAATCGCACCCTCTGTGTGAATCACACACGATGTGGCGGAACCCCCTTTGGGCAGCGCACGGCATTACGTGGATCACGTCTCGCTCCTCTTCCAGCACTACGTATGTGGACGATTAGCTTCTCAATTCATGTAGCGCAGCTACTTCATCTCTTACCCAATGCCAGACCCAGTCCGCATTGTAACACATCACAACTATACACACACTGGCATGCCAGGCCCAATATTTTGTTAACCATGTTCATATTGTCATCATGTCCGGTGAATATCGGTTCACCTTTTTGAGGCGACTAAGCCTAAAATTAATAATCAGACCTGAGCAATGTCTAAGCAAGATTTTAACCAAGAATTTAGAGTCTAACAAATTTTAAACCATAGACTTAAGAGTCTTGTAATTATTTTGTTCCTCAATCAGGTTAATCAAGGATTGATCGTCAATGTGATGAAAGTGTGATTCAACTAGCAATGATCATCAACACAATCATCATGGGTATTGACAAATAAATAAAGCAGGCATGATATATCATGATTAACAAGATAGGTACACATAATTGAAAAGCATATAATTTGATACTTAAAAGGAAATAATTTAATAAAAACTAGGATCAATATGATCTAACTGGATATTAACTCGCCTGGGTCCTGTGTATCCAAAACCTGAGTCTTGATCTTCTGGCTGTTCTATGGAGTCCTCGGAATCTATCGTGAAGAGCCAAGCAATACAAATAAACTCAAAAGTATGCTAGAAACATGATGTATGGAATGCAAACGCGGCTAAGGTCGTAGCTATTTGGGTGTCGATTCTTACTACCGAGATTCCTAAATAAGTTTCTCTACTTATCAAGGAAGTTCCATGAACTATCTGACATTAGTAGGTACCAAGGAAAGTTCGGGGTTGTTGCAGAGACTATTCGAATTGCCTAAGATGTGTATGATGATGCAATAATTAGATAAATGACTATATGTATATACCCATAGTTTTGGAATTTATATGTAGATGGATGTAACAGCCCAGCTGCTAAATTTCGTATAGCTATGCATATCATTAGCATGTTCATTCATTTTTATGTTGGTTTACAAAAATTTTGCATTCAACCACCATGCTCTATGGTGGGAACATTAGGCTTTTAACTTTAAACCCTTCTGGCCAAGCCACTAGAGTAGTGAGACCGAGCCCAACGGGCATATTCCTTAAATACCCGAGCTAGCTATAGCTTGCCCGAGCAAGGTAGAGTCCACCCGAGCTCTATCAAGCAAGGTAGTGACTATACCGGACTTCACCGAGCTCTACCCGAGCTTAGTTGCTACCCATCCGAGCTGATTATCACTCGTCCGAGCTAGAAGATGTCCGGAGGAAGCCGCCCAAGCTATAGACTGTTGAACCTAGCAACAGAAGACCTGATCGGTCAAACAACCCAGCCACCACATCTATTCTTTATTCCTTTTTGCGCTTCGGCAGTATCAGCCGAATCTTCCATCCATTGGTTGACTTGGACGGTACTGGACAGTATCAGCCGAATCTTCCATCCATTGGCTGGCTTGGGCGGTGCTGCAGGCGGCCCAGACCCTCAGCTTCTCTTACCCGGAATCTTACCCGCAGACCCTCTATTACAGGTGGGACCTGGACCCACTTGTCAATGGAAGGGTATACCTCTATTTAAACCCCTCTCCACCCACTTCAATCAGCCCTCACTCTCATTCTTCCCACGTCCAAGTTCTGGACAGCAGCAAGAACAACAAGCTGTTCTTCATCTCCACCTCTACCATTTTCAAATCTCCACCCAAACCACCAAGGATCCATATAGGGTGTTATATATCGTTGGAAATTTGAAATCGTTGGCTATCCATTCCACCCCATGGTAAGCACATACACAAAGGTTTGCTATAGATTCCTCTTCCTTTTCTCTTTGCTGTTCGGTTTTGGGATAGCAAATACTGATTTCGTTTTCTGCCCATCTATGCCCTCATTCTTCAAATCCAGGCCATGGAATAAGCAGGAGTAACATCTATACTTCCTAGGCTTCAAGTACATCCAACTTCCTTGCACGTTCACAAGGATTTGGGTGAGTTCTTACTGCCTTTCTTCATCTACTTCGCTGTTTTGGACAGTAGTGAGGTTCTTTGCAGTTTTCTCATCTTGCATGTCATTTTCCCTCACATACATGCCTGGGGATGGCCAAGAAGAGTTCATGCACGAGCTAAGGAACGTCTAGGAGTAGATCCATGCTTCTGGAGTTTCAACGAAGGTCGCCCATTTGTACCACTGCATGCTCGGGTTGGGAGCTAACATGCTCGGCTCGCTCTTGGGCAGCTAGTATGTTATTTACCAACCATATAAACAGCAAGTGGGCTATGACTTCATTGAGCCGAATGTGAATTCCGAGGGGACACCTCAGGGGTTGGTATCAGAGCACATGTGACTGCAGGTTAGAACTTAGCATGGCCGCTAGCTAGCGAGAAGGTCTTGAGTCCAAATTATTTTGACTATCAAATATGTTTTGAAACATAAGCTTGCTGAATTTTCTCCTCATCTATCTTATGCTTATTCTTACCTTCATATTCATTTGGTTTTGCCAACTGGAATTTGTCCTAACTCCTCTTCTCCTTCTAAAATGGTAGATGACTTGCGGACGACTTGTTTTGGCTACTCGTGCCAAGGGAGTCGGTGGATATCCTTCTCTTCTGCGAGATCTCCTTTGAAGTGCCAATTACACTTATGCCCCGGAGTATGCTGTCTACATCAACACTCAAGGACCAGGCATGGAGGACTATATTGCAACGGTCAACATCACCGCAAGGATCGTGGCGAGAAGCCAACCATATCACTTTGGAGCAAAGGGAACTACAATCGCCATGGCTGTCCAAGAAGTTGCCTGTACCGCCATGACCTTTCTTCGTCGTGAGCACCGGGAGTTGGCACGAGCGCCGTACACCTATTTTCCACAGTTGGGCAGCGACTCCCTTAACAACCTCTTCGTTGAACCAGCAATGGACGGTGATCCGACCATCCGTTCTTTGGCGGGCTTGGTTCGCACTATGGACCGAGCTCATCGCTGCCTTCTTCTTGAGCTTTGGGCTACTTGTGCTTACCTTGGAGCAGCACGTGAGCAACTTCACCTCCTTGCTCGGATCGAACTTGTGTCTCGGGATGTCTTAGGATCCCGTGGCATATCTACTCGAGAGCCTGTTCCACCTCATCTTCAGCTTCCTCGTGTTGATGGAGTAGAGCCACCAAGGACTTTTGTTCGCAACCACGAGAGTCGTTCTACTCTCTTGGGTCCTCCTCAGCGTCTCACCGATCCTCGAGACCCTGAAGATACAGGTTCACCAGGATATCACCTACTTTGTGCATTCCCTGATGGCTTTGATAGGAATCTAGGCTATGTTAGAGATGATTAGTGAAGTAAAACCTTGGTCGGAGGGTGTGATCTCTCCATTATAAACTTATGTATATGTATGGTGAACTTGGCTTTTCGTTCCAAGCGGCTACCACTAGCCTACGGGCTTTGTATTTGTGTAACCATGTTGGAAAACTACCAATTTGTCTTAATGGATCTTGTTTGCCCTATGGGTCTTTGGTTCTTATTATGATCGATTTTATGAGCACTTTGCTCGCTGCATGCATGTAGGATCAGCGTTAGCTGTTTGCTGTCCCATTCTATTTCATCCTACCTTATCGACTATTCATCATCCGAGTTGCTAACTTTTTGTTCTGGTTTGGCAACAGGATGACAGGAGCCAACACTCGATCTCACTCGCAGCATGGGGGTGCTTCTTCATCCCAGAACCCTCCACCTGCTGGCTCTCAAGCTGGGGATAGCACGCATGCCAATCCCGAGCATCCTCAATATCAACCGGAGGAGAACTTACCGCCACCACCCCCAATTATGGCACAAGTTCTTGCTCTTATTGAGCAAAATCGTCAAGATCAGACCCTCATTCTGCAGCAGATTGCTCGCAACACTGCTCCTACTGCGGGCAATGCTCAAGGTGCTGGAGGAGCCGTGCATTGTGCAGCCGGAGGACTTGCTGAATTCCTTCGCACCCAACCGCCAACCTTCTCCCGTTCTGAGGATCCACTCGACGCGGATGACTGGCTTCGTACCATCGAGCGCAAGCTCACAGTTGCTCGTTGCCCTGAAGATGAGAAAGTTCTCTTTGCATCTCACCAACTGGAAGGCGCGGCTTGTGCGTGGTGGGACAGTTTCGTCGCCATGCAGCCCGCCGGACATGTTATCACTTCGGAAGAGTTCTGTACGAGTTTTCGCGGAGCCCATGTCCCCACTAGTATCAAGGCCATCAAGAGGCGAGAATTTCTAGCACTGAAGCAAGGCCGCAAGTCGGTGATGGAATACCTGCACAAGTTTTACTATCTTGCTCGTTATGCCCCCGACGACGTCTCCAATGACGAACGCAAGAGAGATCGGTTCATGAATGGTCTCTCTGATGAGCTGTAGCTTGAGCTTGCTGCAAATGACTTTCGGGACTTCCAACACATGGTCAACAAGGCTATAATCGTGGAGGAGAAGTGGAACAAGCTAGATGAATCACGCAAGCGCAAGAGGGCAGTATAGTTTTTAGCAAACAGTAGCTCGCCAGTGCAGCGTGCATGGCAGCCCCGACCTCAGCTTCAAGCTCCACCTCCCCAAAGGCCTCAAGCCCCTATACCCCGACCAATTCAGCATAGGTTTCCACCTACCTCAGGTGGGAATCAACCTGGAGGCAACGTTCAAGCTTGCCCAAACACCACTTGTTTTACCTGCGGGCAGCCCGGGCACTATGCAAACAAATGTCCAGGGAAGAACCAAGGAGCAATAGTTGCTAGAGCACCCAATGTGCCTAGACGAGCCGCACCGCCTCAGAATCCTGCTCGAAAGCTTCCACAAGTGCAGCAGCAAGGCCGCATCAACCAAGTCAAGACAGAGGAAGCCCAAGATGCACCGGACGTGGTTTTGGGTACGCTTTCTATCAACTTGTGCCCGGCCACTGTTTTATTTGACTCTGGAGCATCTCATTCCTTCATCAAGGAGGAATTTGCTGTATCATATGGTTTTTCCATTCAAACCTTGCATTCCTCCCTTCGCATTCATGCCCCGGGGTCGACATTTAGAGCTGACCGAGTCTGCCGGGAAGCAAAAATTGATATCAATAGGGTAGAATTCTTGGCCGACCTTATCTTGATTAATATGGGGGACATCGATGTCATACTAGGTATGGATTGGCTGTCCAAGAATCAAGGACAGATCGATTGTGCCCGAAAATCTATCTCCCTTACCAACACCACCGGCGAACAAGTCGAGTTTCCATCTAGGTCCAAATCCACTCATCTCTTTGCCCTGAGAGGTGATGTTTCCCCTGGGGTTAGTAATGTACCTGTGGTATGTGACTACCCGGATGTCTTTCCTGAAGAGCTGCCTGGGATGCCACCTGACCGGGAAGTAGAGTTTGTCATCAAATTGCTTCCCGGAACCGTCCCAATATCAAAACGGCCATATAGGATGCCGCCCAATGAGCTAGCAGAACTGAAGAAGCAACTTATGAAGCTACAAGAGAAAGGCCATTATTTGGTCCTGACTTAGTTGCTGAGGCTGAGGAGCAAGTTAGGTTGATCCGAGAGCGATTGCGAGCAGCGCAATCCCGTCAGAAGAGCTATGCTGACCGTCGTTGCCGCGAACTTAGCTTCGAGGTGAATGATCATGTCTATCTCAAGGTTACCCCACTGAAGGGTACTCATTGCTTCCAAGTGAAAGGAAATCTTGCACCTCGCTACATCAATCCATTCCGAATCCTATCCAAGCGAGGAGCAGTAGCTTATGAGCTTGAACTTCCACCTTTCCTCTCCGACGTGCACAATGTCTTTCATATTTCTCAAATCAAGAAGTGTCTTCGAGTTCCAACCGAAGTCACCGAGATAGAAAGTCTTGATCTCCAAACTGATCTCTCCTATCGAGAACATCCCATTCGCATTCTTGAAGAAAGGGAGCGAACAAGAAGAAGCAAGACCGTGAAGTTCTACAAGGTGCAATGGAGCAACCACACCGAAGGAGAAGCAACATGGGAACGTGAAAATTATCTTCGAGCAACTTATCCATACCTCTTCACCGAGACAGCGAAATCTCGGGGACGAGATTCTTTTAAGGGAGGGAGGTCTGTAACAGCCCAGCTGCTAAATTTCGTATAGCTATGCATATCATTAGCATGTTCATTCATTTTTATGTTGGTTTACAAAAATTTTGCATTCAACCACCATGCTCTATGGTGGGAACATTAGTCTTTTAACTTTAAACCCTTCTGGCCAAGCCACTAGAGTAGTGAGACCGAGCCCAACGGGCATATTCCTTAAATACCCGAGCTAGCTGTAACTTGCCCGAGCAAGGTAGAGTCCACCCGAGCTCTATCAAGCAAGGTAGTGACTATACCAGACTTCACCGAGCTCTACCCGAGTTTAGTTGCTACCCATCCAAGCTGATTATCACTCGTCCAAGCTAGAAGATGTCCGGAGGAAGCCGCCCGAGCTATAGACTGTTGAACCGAGCAACAGAAGACCTGACCGGTCAAACAACCTAGCCACCACATCTATTCTTTATTCCTTTTTGCCCTTCCGCAGTATCAGCCGAATCTTCCATCCATTGGTTGACTTGGACGGTGCTGGACAGTATCAGCCGAATCTTCCATCCATTGGCTGGCTTGGGACCTCAAGGAACGTCTAGGAGTAGATCCACGCTTCTGGAGTTGAAGGGACCTCAAGGAACAAGCTGAAGAGTAGCCGAACCGAGATCTGGACAGATTACCGTCCACCCCTTCGATCTTCTCACCTTTGGGCTCTCTATTGTTAAGGAAGGCCTTCCTTGCTTGGTGAGAACCCAATACTCCCTCTCACTTCTGTTTTTCACCATTTAGCATTCATGGCTAAGCCGTTCTTTGGTGGAAACCGAAGCATTAGAATCCCAGATCTAAAAACAGTATGTTTCAGCCTTTCTTTGAGCAGTAGCCTAGTAAGTAAGCTCTATAGAATCAACCGTAGCTCGGATGAAAAAGTGTTCTACATGAAAATTGTGTGCCAGGAAATTTTCTACATCTTTCATGTTAAGCCCGAGCTTAGCAGAGCTTATTAGGACCCTCAAAAGTGGCTCGTACTAAGCAACATACAAGCTAAGTGACTTCCCCGAGCTAGAGCTAGTTGAGCCCGACCTTGGTCATGTCCTAGCCGACCAAGCTATACCATATCCAACCTTGTAAACCCACTCTTAACCAAGACGACATCCTTCCTGAGCTAGGTGGCTCATTCCCGAGCTATCTAGGTCAATCCCGAGCTTGGTCTTTACAATCCCGAGGTTAGTCCATACAGCCCCGAGCTAGTTTTGCATCCAAACTTCAAATGGTCATATCTCCCTCATCCGAACTCGGATTTGGGTGATTCTTTTTGCAAAATTTGCATTAGATCATGAAATTTCTGAATCTCTAAAAATATTTGATGTTCCTATCTCTGTTTGGTATTTTATTTGAATTTTATTTGATGTTCTTGCTACCGAACATTAGGAGCCAACGTTTTGGAGGAGCCCGAACTTGAGCAAGGAGCTCCGTACCCTGACCAATAGCAACAAGGCACATATACTCCCCTCATTTGACTCACCATATTGATCCTCTATTTATGAATGCATGATTTCAATTATGTTCTATCACTTGCCTGCATGCTAAGTTAAAATATATATGTCACTTGGTGGGTAGAACTTAGTTATCTCCTACTTAGTGGTCAATGATTGATATCCCTATTCCTTTGTAGCCTAAGAGGATAATATTAATTGGGTTCGGTTAGCTGAAGCTTAGCCATGCTTAGAGTCAACGTGGTAAAGCGATCGATGGAGTAATTCCGTTGGTCGTACGACTTCGATTGTGAATGATTTACTATGTGATACTGGTGATGATGATGACGGATTACGTGTGAGCTCTGAGTTGGACTTGAACGGGTGATAGGGGAATGATGGGAGGATGGATCCCGGACATGTAGCCCCGTTCGAGTGAATTAAGAACCGAACATGGTGCCAATCCCTTCAAGTTACTATACGTACGACCACAAGTGTATTATGGGAACACTTGGCCAATTTCCTGTGCATGCTCGCGCCGTTGGGTACCAGCGGGGCAACTTGTGTCAGAGGGTGGGGTGGCAGGGTGGACCATCCGTGGTGCGTCCTTGTGCTTGGGTGTGATGGGCCTTGGACAAATCCATTGCAGCAGATTGACTCCTCTCCGCACTCGTGGAGTGGGGAGTGGATGAAGTCAACTTCGGGTGACCCAATGGTGGCATGTACATCTAAGAGGCTTCGGCATGGCTTGCTGTGTCGTGTGGGTAAAGTCGTACACCTCTACAGAGTGTTGAACTGTTCGAACAGCCGCGTCCAGGGTTAAGGACGAAAACTTGCGAGGCGAGACACTGATGTTAGCTCATGGTTCAGTTTGGGTATTGTTTTGGGCATGGTGGGATAGCCATGTGTCTTTCCGAGCACAGGGTTGCTCGTGGTGTATGGTCGGATAGAGACCAAGGGCGGATAGAGCCCGAGCATGTTGTGGTGATGGTCGGATAGAGACCAAGGGCGGATAGAGCCCCATGGATTTATGACGATGAATTATGTTGGATACTACAAGCATTACTGTTTGGAATGTTTTTCCTCAAATGCAATTTACAATCTACTGATATATATACGTCTTGCAAAAATGCAAATTATGCTAAAAGTACTGCTAGCCCTTCCTTGGAGTACATAATATTCATGATTGAGGATATACATTACCTCTTAGTGCTAAGTACCATCTGTACTCAACCATTGTGCTACTATTTCAGCTGAAGATGACCCTGTGCTTGAGTACTACTACCAAGCCGAGCACGGTGACGCTAGCGGGCAAGCGGAGTTCTAATTTCCAGTCGGTTGCCCATGGGGTTAATGGGGGCATACCACGCTGGTCTTTTGTTGATTTATGATGTTCTTCCACGGCTGTTTTTGTTGAACAGACTTATGTTTTCCGCTGCAACAAACTCTGATTATGTTGAACTTATTGTTCGGGCAGCAGTCCATGTTGCCCGGTTGAATGTAAATTATGCCCGAAGATGTATGTGTTGTGCTATCGATCATTGTGAGGATATGTGTGTGATGGTAGCTGATCTTGTTAGCCATCACCGGACACATATCCGGGCACCCAGTTTACATTCGTTTCAACGAAGGTCACCCATTTGTACCGCTGCATGCTCGGGTTGGGAGCTAACATGCTCGGCTCGCTCTTGGACAGCTAGTATATTATTTACCAACCATATGAACAGCGAGTGGGCTATGACTTCATTAAGCCGAATGTGAATTCCGAGGGGGCGCCACAATGGAAAATGGGACATAAGTTGGGTTTAATTTATGAAAGGTTCCAGATTATCATAATCACCCGATAGTATTAAATTAGGGCTTTTAGAAGATAGTTGCTATACCTGTAATTGTGACCAAAAAGAGGTTCTTGATAATAAAATCTATCGTTAGATTTTAAGTTAACAAATCAACCGATTTGATAATATTGGGAAATAGTCCCAAGAGGGTAACGTGTTCTTTTACTAAGTTAATGATCATATACCTATAGGGTCTAAAGTTTTTCTTAGGTTAGAAATGTTCTGCAGTCTTTAAGGAAATATCGTTGCATTTTAAATATAGATACATAAAATGAATTATCTAATAGGAACATTAATTATTGGACTAAGGATATGTTTAGTATTCCTATAAATCCTTGTTACTATTGACAATTAAGGTTTAGCATTTTCATGAAGCAAATACCTTCTGCAGTATTTGCAGAAAAGCCAAAAAAATAGTTTTTTGAGGAGGAATCAATATTTTTATTAAATGGCAACCCCTATTAAGAATAGTCTTTATTTTGGAGGTTATTTTGAATAGGGAAAATAGGTCTAGGGCAAATAGAGTGTTATTCCACTTAAAAGAATTAATGATACCATGATATCTATCTAGTATAGATTAAAGATTTATCAAATATATGGGCTGTTTTGAGTTAAAACAGATTATTATTTGATTTAATTCCATAGAGAAAAGGCTATAGTTATTTTATAGAAATGTATACTTCTTATCTGTCAACGATTATATTTTTAATAAATCTAGTAGGTTTCATAGTATTTATCATAATTTTTCTATAAATTTTGTGGTCCCAGAAGTATTTTTACAACTTGAAATCTAGATGCTGCATTTCCATTATCCAGATTCTACTACTAAAAGGTCATCTAAATTAACAGAGGGAAAAATAGGATTTTAACATGGTAAAATATTTTTTCTAAAATTCACCGCAAGATCTAGTATTTCCCAGAATTTTCTCCTAAATTTTGGTAGCCATTTACGATTATTAATAAATCAATAATTGTTTTTAGGGTTTTCTAAAAATTGGATGTAGCTGAAAAATCGCGGAAACAGTGTTGGGCCAAGCCCAACTGTCGCGCCCCTTCTCGGCTTACCTAGCGAGAACGGTCGGACCTGCACTAGGCCCTGGATCAGTAGGCTAGTGCAAGAGTTACACAGCTGGAATCATTTCATACATCGGTGTCCAAATATTACATAACAGCGATCATCCGATCGCATTAGTAGCAAACGGCATTTAAGCCTTGAGTTCTGAGACCAAAGTTCATCGAGTAGCGGAAATCTCCCAAAGGGCAACTTGCAAGTTCAAAAGAATAACAAAATCACACCAAAGAAATGTAACCACACACGATCGGTGGAACGACTAAACCCTATCTTAAGCAACTACTCCTCGGTCACAGTGCGAGGATCTCCTTCCTCATGACAATCGTAGGCATCTTCCTCGACGGGCTCCTCCATGTCTAAAGATAGATATTTATGCGAGGTCAGTGTCATCCAAACACTGGCGAGCTAACACCCAACCCAATGCATTTAGTGATAGAGGTTTGGAAGGAAAGGCTGGGTTTATTTATTTGCATGAAAGCCAGTTTTGGAAATGAAAGCCTATGACTTAGCAGTTTAACCAAATTCCCTGTCAAATTGATTATTTATCATGTTTCCTTTTCAATGCACAACCAAACCCATGGCAGTTTCCAAGCACTCTGCCAAACGTTCTCTTCCCACTCCCGCCATCATCTTCCGAGTGTGGCGACTTCGTTAGGATCACATTCCCCAAAGTACCGGTCTCGTCCTAGCTGGGCCGCCGACCCACGCTAGACTCACGGCTCTCAGAAGAATGGACCTAGATCATCCTCGGATGACGACATGAAACTGTCTTCACCTCAAGCATGGCGGCAGACAGGTGCGCCCGCAGTCGTAACTACCCTGAATCCCCAAAACTTGCACTACCGCGCGATGGCCGTGGCGTTGTGGTGTTAGGAACTATCTCCGCAGCAGATAGTCGATGACGCCTGCACTGCATCCTCGATGCACCCGTGCAGGAATCCTTGATTCAGCCCAGCCGATCCCACTAAGGGCCTCACCCTTATGCACTTCCTTCTTGGCTAACTTCGCACCCTCCGTGTGATTCACACGATGTGGCGGAACCCCTCCTTTTGGGGCAGCGCACGGCATTACGCGGATCTCGCCGCGCTCCTCTTCCATGCACTACGTATGTGGGCGATTAGCTTCCTCAAATCACGTAGCCCAGCTACTTCATCTCTTACCCAATGCCGACCCGATCCGCATTGCAAAGACATCACAACCATATACACACACCGGCATGCGAGCCCAAATTCCAGTTAACCATATTCTTTGTGTGATCATGTCCGGTGAATGTCGGTTCACCGTTCCGAGGCAATTCTAAGCCTAAAATTAATAGTTGGACCTGAGCAATGTCTAAGCAAGATTTTAACCGAGACTTAGGAGTCTAAATCAGATTATTTAAATTAACCGAGCTACCAAGGGTGATCATCAAAGCGATCAATAGCAAGCCAAATGACGATGATTAATTCAAGGCAACATCATCATGGTAAATTGATAGCAAGAAAATAAATGGCATGATACATCATGATTGAACAAGTAGGCATAAGTACTTAAAAGGCATGCAGTTTAATACTGTAAAATAAATACTTTAGAAATCTGGGATTCAATATGTTATTATTGGATGTTAACTTGCACTAGGGAAAGCGCATCCTCTCCCTAGTAAAAGCAACACTATTAAGGATAGGTATTAACTCGCACTAGGAAAATCGAGATTCTCCTAGTAAAAGCAAACTCCTTTGAGGGTAGATATTAACTCGCCTTGGGAATTGAAGTCCGGGTCTTGTGCGGAGTCCTCGAACAGTGTTTCCGGATCCTCTACGTCTAAACGGAGAATCAACAATTCATCATAAACACGATGCGGCGAAGAAAAGAATGATGCATGAAATGCAATCGAGGTCGCCAGATTCGCCATTTACGATTCCTATGTTTAACTATCTACATGAATCCATATATATATATATATATATCGAGAAAGTTCCATGATCCTTCTAAATAATGAATCATAGCGGAATGGCCGCGAAGTGCTTGTGAGATGATGCACATGATACATGTATATATATGTGTAATGAAATTTCTACCCTAATTAACCCAATAGGACAAAATATGGTTTTATCGTCTTTTAAAGTACTTTAAATAGTTAGAATATGTTAACATGATACATGTAGCTAGTTATTCATGTTTCCTAATTATACCAATATTGAGTTAACATGTAATTAGGAAACATATTATAGGTTATACTATATTCACCTAGGTCCAAAAAGTCATTTATCGGCGTCCATGATTTTCTTATGTTTAACTTAATTGTTAATCTATTTTTAATACACAACATTCTATTTTTTTCTTATTTTTATATGAATTAATACCCTAAAATAAGCTTAATGGATTTAATCTAGGAACCGTGTTCGGTTACTGTGTGAGGTACTATTTTTATTAAATCCAACACAAGCTCTAGTATTTACCCTAATTTTTCCAGAATTTTTAATGATATCTACCTATTTTAAATAAATCGTTTCTATTTACTGTCTTTGTTTTATTTATAAAATCTGGGAAAAAGGGGTGAACAATCTTTGGGCCGCCCGCTAACTCATGGCCGAGCCAACCACGTCGAAGACGCCCTTCGAAGGCGTAACTCGCGAGTGAAAGGCGCTGGGGTCATAGGGCGCCTCCATTTTTCCTCGACATGTGGGACCGAGGGCCCACATGTCACGACGTGAAGAAGCCGCGGGAGTTTTAAATCCCGCGAAGCGCCGACAAATGGGCTCACTGTCGGCGACCACACACGGTGAAGCCGCACGGATCTTAAGCGCGAGATCGGACGGCTCGCCGTCATCGTCTTCCTCCGTGGCGCCGACGGGCCGAGGCTTATCCGACGGCTAACCGAGCTAGGGTGCACCGTTTGGGGCGTTCTTGGGTTCGGTGGAATCGGTGAGCTAACGCGCATCTAGGGTGCCCTTGTCGAGGCCGAAACGGCGGACGCGGCGAGCCATGCCCGGCGGCGAACCGCTACCGGCGGACATGAGTAAATGACCTAGGGTCGAGCTTATGGAAAAATAGCGCGCGCATGAGCTATCGCGGGGTTAGTGGGTGCTACCGAGCAAAAGGTGGTCGGGGCACGGTTGGATCGGCGCGTCCCACGTGCGGGTCCGAGCAAGGAAGGCGGCGCGCTCAAGATGCCGGGAAGACCGTGAAGCCTGGGCCAAAGAGGGAGCACGGTGTGAGGGGAAGACAGGCGAAGCTCACCGAGCAAGGGCTTGCCGCGAAGCTCACCAGAGATGATGATCGGCGCGTCCCCGTGCAGGTCCGAGCAAGGAAGGCGGCGCGCTCACGATGCTGGGGGAGACCGGCGAAGCCCTGGGCCAAAAGAGGGGAGCACGGTGTGAGGGGAAGACAGACGAAGCTCACCGAGCAAGGACTTGCCGCGAAGCTCACCAGAGATGATGAAATCGAAAAGGGGGAAGAACCGGGCGGTCGGCGGTGGCGAGAGCGTTCCGACGAGCTCGGGATGACTCAGACCAATTCCTTCGGGCAGGAGCTTCACGAGGTCATGGCGAAGCAAACGCGAGACAATGTGGAGACTAGGGAGGTCTGGTTTGGGCTGGCGACGTGAGAGTGAAAAGAGGGAGAAAACGGCCGATGTGGCGCGGTGGCATATAAGCTCGGTCCGAGCTCGGCTCTTGACCACGGTCATCGCGAAGATGTGAGACGGTCACAGAGGAGCTCTAGTGCTCATTGGCTAGCTGGGCGGTGGCTTGTTGGCGCGGCGAATGTCTGGCGAGCGGGCAATGAGATGGCTTGCTCGGGCGGCATTGCCACCGAGACGCGGTGCGGGGGCATCGATGGTCTGACCAAGTCGGCCATTGGGCAAGGTGGGCGGTGCTGGGAACTCCACGCGAGCCGGCCGACAACCGCGGCAAGTCGTCCATGCGAAAGCAGTGCCGCAGCGGCGATGGCAGCAAAGGTCGCGTCATGGTCGGAGGTGGGGTCCACAGGTCCAGCGACACACAAAAGCCGCTAATTGAAGATCTTCCCCAGAGATTCGGGCAGGGAGTGACGGTTGAGCCGGGTGGAAGGTCGGCAAAGCGCTGCCAAAGTTTGACCAAATGCCCGCAAGGGCGTAAAGGAATAGGAAGCGCCATGTGGGCCCTACCAGGTCAAATTGGTCAACACCGAGTCAAACTCTCTATTAGGGTTTAAACTAATCTATGGATTTTTCCAGGATTTTTAGGGCAATATAACATATTTAGGCTTATGTGATTATGTGTATACATATATATATATATATATATATATATACATATATATATATATATATATGTGTGTGTATGGATGTTTTATGAATATGAAAATATATTCCCAATTTAAGGTCCATTAGAATCTTATATTTCAACAATTTCTTAAGTAGTGCTATAAATTATAAATTCTTATGCAAGGGTTTATTAATTAGCTATTTAGTGCTTTATTCAAACAAAAATCATCAATTTCAAATGGCTTCTAAAGTCTAGAAATGTGTGTTTGTCACATAGAAATTTTACGGAAAACGTCATAGCTTATGCAATGGTACAGAAGTGTTTTCAAAATATTATCATAACTTTGGGCTGTTACACCAACCCACGTGGCTTGTTGCGTGCGCGAGTGACCGGAACGGCCCCAAGCGCTGAATGACTTAGCCAGGGCTGTAAACCAATGGGGAAGACGTATTTTCAGGAATACACCTATACTAAATATGACAGGTGGGTCTGAACGGTCCTACTTGTCAGCGGTTGCACGGGTCAAATGGCCACATAACACCAAGCTGGTGTCATTCTTCTTCTTCCTCGGGACAGAGGGTGCCGACCAAGAGAGGGCTGGCCTAGCTGGAGTGCCAGCGGCGGGCGGTGCGGCCCGAGGGCAAAAATGGGACATGCTTGACGGCCCGCAACCGATTGGACCTACGGCAAGACCGGAGGTGGCCAAAAGTGGCGGCGCTATGGGGGGTGGCGGCATAAGGTCTCGGGTGACCTTGGCGACAGTGAGCACGGTGTTGCAGGATGATCTGTGGCGTGCATGAGTATCGGGGTTCTAGGATATGCTCACCGAGCTAAATGCTTGACCGGAGAAAGCCGGGTTGAGCTGGCGACGATGAGGTGGACAACGACTGGAACCAGGGGGTCATCGCAGGCGAACACCGGCGAAAATCTGGTAGGGCCATAGGCAAAGGGAGGTTTGTTGAGCTTCGGCGAAGCTCGGATAGCAAGGAATCGGAGAAAGACTTATCGAGGAAGGAGAAATCCAAAAGGGGACAGTTTGGCCGGTTTCTGGCTAGCAGTGAGGAAGTCGCGTCGCTGGGGACGTACAGGGGAACTCGGGTCGATTCCCGTGAGGGCGGTGAGGGTCGTGATGTGGACAAGGCATGTGGGTGTGTGTATAAGGCAATTTGCTTTGGTGAGGATGAATTTGGGCACTGGGATGGAGTGAAGCAGGTGAGGCAGGGCAAGGATGTCGGTTTTGAGGCTAGGATGGAGTTTTAAGGGGTGTGGTTGTTTCGGTGTGTGTGAGAAGACTAAGAAAGGGAAAGAGAGAGAAGGGGGCAAGGGGGGTGAAACTAGGGGCAGTGCATGGGAGCAGAAGCAAGCAGCCATGGGGGAGCATGTAGATCGGGCGTGAATGCCATGGGGCGAGTTCGCCAGGCTACGCACGCTAGCGCCGAGCGGAGGGGCAACAGCGAGCACGCGGCGTGGGCAGCATATGCCTGTATCCGTGTGGAGCTTCTGCTCTATGGTGAGAGCAACGAACAGAGCTGAGAGGGAAGGACAGAGAAAGAGAGAGAATGAGCCGAGGGTGGAGCGAGAGGCTGCCAGGTGGGCCCAAGGTGAAGAGTGCCGGTCAAACCTAGTCAAGGGTCTGGAGAAAGGACAGTGGGGGTCCACCTGTTAATATTTAGAATTTTTAAGGGATAAGTTTAACTATAATTTTGCTAGATTGAGCTTTAAGCCCAATTTGGGATTAATTTACATTCAAATTTGAATTTGATATCATCAATTATCAATATGTTCGAATAATTGTATCCATTATTCTTAGTGAACTTTTAAGGGTCATGTCTTTGACCATATATTTTGTGAGCTTTTTGTTGATATGTTTTGAATATGACCCTAATCTCATTTATGATGTGTTAATCTTATCCTCCAATTACATAAAATTGACTTTAGAGTCTAATTAAAGCATAATTCAAAATAAGGTTTTTAGCTTATCACCAAATTTTGGGGCAATTTGTTGATATAAATATATATGTTACTAAAGTTTTTACAAACCCTCAAAATTGGGCTGTTACAAATCCTACCACCCTAACAATAAATCTCGACCCCGAGATTTGGTAGCCTAGAAGATGGAGAGAATAAGGAGGTTGCAATCCATTCTTCGTTCCGAAAGGCTCTTGGATATGCTCAATAATTCTGATCCTGGGAATACTTGGTAGCCTTGAATCATGGCAACTCATGATGTCGATCATGGGAGGAGAGGATCTCTATTTGGAACTGTCTGAAGAGTTGTTTGCGTTTTGCCCTTTGTCGTTAAGCTTCTTCGCCCTAGTTGTTAGGATTTAGATGAGAGGGAATAGTAAAAGAACAAAGGCAAGATAGAATAAGGAAGGAAAAGATCGAGAGGGAGGCAGAAGGAAATCTTCATCTTCATGATACCAACTTAGTGGTTTGTTCCCTTGATCGAGAACATAACCGAACTCTAATGTTATGATTGCTTCTGATGCCCTTAGTACTCAATGGATAGATAGATGGTGTACCACTCAAGAAGCTCACAGTACCTTCTAAGATGTCTCCATCTTAACTATACACCAAGATCCAAATCTTATTCAACACATACTTTGTATAATTTTTTATCCACCAATGTTACCATTTTCACATCTCCATTAGTCACTAAGAATCCAAATTTGATCACAGCTTATGACTATACCCTAAGTCCGATCATAACAGTTTGAGACTATTACTATTAAATTATAATAGCCCAAATGTGGAAATTTTCAAAACTTTTGTAATAATAATTAATGAGTGAAATTTTGGGCTTTGGTTGGTGTGCAAATTAAAAATTTCCAAATAAATTAAAGAAAAACTTCTCCTTACAACCAATTTCCCCCGCTAATCAATGATATTTTTCCAAATCAAAGTGTCTAGGTTCATGCTAAATTCAAATAATTCATTAACAATTCCATGATCAAGATGATTCTTCCTATTTATTTATTTTTACTATTTATTTAATTGAGGAAATTCAAATCCAACCAGGACAATTAGACTCCCTATCTCCATTAAAGTTATGGTATAAACCATGGACTCTCCATATTGGAAATTTCAGGAATCACAAATCTATTTTTAGGTTCAAATTTGAAATTGAAATTCAAATGTCAAGAAGCCATATTGGTGGATCTTCCTGGCCATTCTCCGAGAAATTCTTATTTACATTACTGCCATTGGACTAGACAAACCCGTGGAGCCCACAGGCCAGCCACACATCTCTCTCTCTCCTCTCGGCTCCCCTAGCCCTCTCCTGTTTTTCTTTCCCAAGACTTTGGCGCCTCGTGCCGCCACGAGCCGCCAGCTATCCTCGTCGCCCATGCTCGGCCACCGTTGCATCGAACACAGGATTGGCGATTTGGTCCTCCCGTCCGGCTCCGCCATATGGGCCAACGCGTTGCAGCGTCACGCGCGCTCCCGCATTGCCGTCGCTATTGGTGTGCGCCACACGGCGGGTGGTTCACACGCAAGGAGCCCTGCTCCTACCGTCGGTCACACGTCTGACTGTGCCATCATGCATTGCTCTGCCTGCTCCACAGCTGCGCCTAGCCGCCCGGTCGCGTCACCCTTATCCTGGCCGCACGCCAAGCCGTTGCTGCGCTCCGCCTGGTACTTGCACCGCGAACGGATCCCCGTGGGCTCCACCTCGCCCCACATTTCTCCATGGTTCTGCCTTGTCCTTCCCGTGCCTCATAAGGGCCACACGGACCGCCATTCTCCCTCTCTCCGTCCGCCCGGTTCAGAACACCCTTTGCCGGCGACTTTGGCCTTGCAATCCGGCGCTGCCGGTGAGCACCTCACCCCGAGCCTTGGACCGGAGCTTCTCCACTTACTTCCCTCCCTCGCTGTCACAGGAATTGGACTACCGTCGCCCGTGTAGCCGGGAATCACGTTGTTCTGCACCGCCTGCCCAAAAACTGTCTAGGCCTCCCCTCTTCGATCACTCCCCGCTCCGGTAAGTTTTGTCCCACATTGTAACCACCTCAACTTCCTTAGAGCCTTTCTAACATCATACTTCCTTCGTCCCTGCTAGAGCTCCACCGGATAACCGAGTCACCGGAGCCACCCTGCCACCACTTGACCATGCCCATCGAGCCATCACCATCGAACTTCCCCACCAATCCGACCACTGGGTAACGACCCACTACCTCCCCTGTTGCTCATGCGCACGTTGATTTCGCTTAGGATCATCAAGAGCCGCTAGTTCATCTTGCGACTGAGCCGTGCGCCGTCGTCGTTCGTAGCATTGCCATGTCCGGCCACCATTGGACTCACCGCCGGCTTGTATAGAAGCGTGATAGTGCCCAGAGTCCAGCGCGCCTTGAATTTCTCGAAGCTGTGGCCAGTAGCGCTGCCGCGCCGTGAAACTTCCTCGCTAGAGCTGCCACGAGCTCGGGGGTAGACGACGCCTCGGAACCGTTGGATCTACGCCAAGATCCGAGCCGCACGCCTCGGCTTTGGCGCAACTCATCGGGAGCGCTTCCGCCAGTGGACGGCGCCTCCCAAAAATGAGCTTTCAGCCCGGCACCCGCGGGCTGTGACAGGTTGGGCCAGCCCGTTACTGTTCTTAGGAATTTTCGTCCTTTTCTTCATTTAAATGAAACCAAAACTCATGTTGAGTTTCTAAAAATTAGTTTGGCACTCCCAAAAATTCCCCAAAAAGCATGATACATACTAGATCCCTCAGTGGATTTTACAAAAATATAATATTGTTAAGATAATTTTATTTGTCCACTAGATATTTCCAGAAGCTGTTCTAGGATGATTTCTGTGTAAAAGAAATTCCAGAAAGTGTTTTTGAATTATTAAAATTAGCAAAGCATTTAGGAAAAATCTGAGAAAATCCTAGAAAATACATAAAACCTTGCTGGATCTAGGAAAAATATCAAATTATTAACTAGTTGATTAATCAATCATGAGCCCATATTTAGTCTTGATTAAACCATTTAAGATGTTAGCAAATGACAACCCATTCTTATTAAAAATTTCTAATAATCATCTCTATCCAAAACTTTAATATTATTCAAACCACACTTTGCACCATTAAATCCTTACACTTGTATTTGTGAAGGAAATACTTCAAACAAAAGTAAATTTAAAACTGTACACTTTGTAAAACAATGGGTAGATATATATATATATACATATATATATATGCATTTTATCTATATATTCTAAGCATTCATGAGCATTTCATCACACTCTTCAATGAGTAGTTTTCTCATATCTTATAAGGATCACGTGACTTCCTAGACAAGTAAACCGACTGCCTTCATGCATTATATTTCTCGCATTTTGGTTGTTCATTTTGGTTATTTATCGAATAGAGCTTGAGGGAGCTGAAGATCAGTGCGAGGACCCCGAGCAACCACAGGACAACTTTCAAGAGGATCAAGGCGAGTTAACATTCATTAGATCATATTGATCCCAACTTTTAATTAAATTATTTCCTTTTAAGTATCAAATTGCATGCTTTTCAATTATGAGTATCTATCTTGTTAATCATGATATATCATGCTTGCTTTATTGATCTATCGATACCGATAATGATTGTGTTGATGATCATTGTTAGTTGAATCACAACCTGATCGTCTTGACGATCCATCCTTGAATTAACCTGGTTTAGGAACAAAATAGTTATTAGACTCTTAAGTCTATGCTTTAAAACTGGTTAGACTCCTAAGTCTGGTTAAAATCTTGCTTAGACATTGCTCAGATCCAATAATTATTTTTAGACTTAGTCGCCTCGGAACGGTGAACCGATATTCACCGGACATGATTATACAATGACATGGATAACTGAATATTGGACTTGGCATGCTAGTGTGTGTTTTTGGTTGTGGTTGTGGATTTGTACGGACAGGGTCTGGTACAGTGGAGTAGCATGGACTACGGTTGTGGGCTATCGTTCACATACGGTGCGTTGAAGAGCGCAGAGTCATACGCGTAGCAGGGGTCGCTGCCACTTGCTTGAGGGGGTGGTTCCGACACATCGTGTGCTGAGGCACACGGAGGAACGATAGTAAGAGAAGGAAGTTGTGAACAAATGGGCACGGTGGACCCAGTGATAGGGTGGAGTGTGGGCTCGCCCTAGCAGGAGCGCGGAGTCATACGCGTAGGGGGAGGGCGCTGCCACTTGCCTGAGGGGGTGGTTCCGACACAACCCGTGGCCATCGCTTGGTAGTAGGAGATGAGGGTCATATGTGGTGGTTTGCGAAACCAGCCCTTGGATAGGAAACCTCACTCTAAGAAGGTCCGGTTTGGGACGTTACCTGAGGGTGATTTAATCACACTTGCTGGACTGGCAAATCCAGTAGAGTTGTGGTTCACAACGGGTCACCAACCCGGAAGATGATGGCGAGAGTAAGGAGGTGTTTGGCAGAGTGCATGAAAACTGTCATGGGTTTGGGATTCGGATTATGGTCTGGAACTTAAAACTTTGATAATGACACATTGAAAGTAGAGCTTTGATTAAAACCGCTAAGTTATAAGATTTAATTGAAAGCTTTGGCTTTCTGCAAATAAAACAACCCCCAACCATTCCTATGGAATCCTCTCTCACTAAATACATTAGGTTGGGTGTTAACTCAGCAGTGTTTGGATGACACTGACCTCGCACATATCCCCTCTTTTAGTCGAAGGAGACGATGGAGGTCACGACACCTATGAATGCCACGAGGATGGAGATCCTCAGTATTAAGATCAAGATTAGGAAGATGGCAGGGCTTAGGGCGTTCCACCAGTTGCGCGCTATTGTATAGCCGCTGGTGTGATTTTGTGTAAAGTTTCCGCAAACTCTGATGTGGTCTTTTGGAACTTGCTTTGTAATTAAGGCTATGGCCGTTTGACTACTAACCAGCCTGATGGCTGTGTGCTGTAATAAAGATATCTCATTGTATGAAATGATCCGGCTTTGTAACATGTGGCACTAGTTTTTTGGCCCAAGGACTAGTGCCGTGCTGACCACCCCAAACCAGTGGTCCACATAAATGATATACCACCAAAATTTAAAGTCTCAATTTCGCTGCTATTTTTCCCATACATCAAATCTTGGACTGCTAAGAGTTTCCATGTGGTAGCTTTACTTTAATGCCTACTTGCATTTAGCCAATTCAATTATTACACATTCTCACAATAGCAACACATCCACCAATAAAGGCTTTAGATCATGTAGCTCCTTAAAAATTTGATTCTCAATATCAGTCTATGAATCAAGGGATTGAGGATTGAGTTATCCTTAAACATCACCAAAAAAATCAAGATATAGCCTAATGAACTCCAATATTGTTCCCGATTCACAATCTTCATGTAACAGCCCAAAGTTATGATAATATTTTGAAAACACTTCTGTACCATTGCATAAGCTATGACGTTTCCCGTAAAATTTCTAAGTGACAAACACACATTTCTAGACTTTAGAAGCCATTTGAAATTGATGATTTTTGTTTGAATAAAGCACTAAATAGCTAATTAATAAACCCTTGCATAAGAATTTATAATTTATAGCACTATTTAAGAAATTGTTGAAATATAAGATTCTAATGGACCTTAAATTGGGAATATATTTTCATATTCATAAAACATCCATACACACATATATATATATATATATATATATATATATATATATATGTATACACATAATCACATAAGCCTAAATATGTTAAATTGCTCTAAAAATCCTGTGAAAAATCCATAGATTAGTTTAAACCCTAATAGAGAGTTTGACTCAGATGTTGACCAATTTGACCTGGTAGGCCCACATGGCGCCTTCCTATTCCTTTTGCCCTTCATGGCATTTGGTCAACGCTCGCCGCCGCCGACCTTCCACCCGGCTCAACCATCACTCCCCGCCCAATCTCGGGAAGATCTTCAATTGGCGGCTTGTGTGTGTCGCTTTGGACCTGTGGACCCCACCTCCGACCATGACGCGACGCTGCCATCGCCGCTTGCAGCTTTGCCATGGACGACTTGCCGTCTGTCGGCGGTTACGGCCGCGCGGAGTTCCTGTGCACCGCCCACCTTGCCCAATGGCCGACTTGGTCGCGCCATCGATGCCCCCGCACCGCCGCGTCTTGGGTAATGCCGCCGAAAGAAGCCATCTCGCCGCCCGGCCGGACATTCGCCACAACAAGCCACCGCCCAGCCTAGCCAATGAGCACTAGAGCTCCTCTGGACTGCCTCACATCTTCACGATCACTGGTCAAGAGCCGAGCTCGGACCGAGCTTATATGCCACCGCGCCACATCGGCCGTTTTCTCCCTCTTTTCACTCTCACGCCGCCAGCCCAAACCAGACCTCCCTAGTCTCCACATTGTCTCGCTTTGCTTCACCATGACCTCGTGAAGCTCCCCGCCGAAGGAATTGGTCCGAGTCATCCCGAGCTCGTCTTGAACGCTCTCGCCACCGCCGACCGCCTGCTTTTCTTCCCCTTTCGATTTCATCATCTCCGTGAGCTTCGCGGCAAGTCCTTGCTCGGTGAGCTTCGTTCCTTCCCTCACACCGTGCTCCCTCTTTGGCTCAGGGCTTCACGGTCTCCCCAAAGATCGTGAGCGCCGCCTTCCTTGTTTCTGACCAGACGGGGCGCGCCGATCATCATCTCTGGTGAGCTTCGCGGCAAGTCCTTGCTTTCGGTGAGCCGCCGTCTTCCCTCACACCGTGCTCCCTCTTTTGGCCCAGGCTTCACGGTCTTCCCAAAGATCTTGAGTGCGCCGCCTTCCTTGCTTTCGGACCCGCACGTGGGCCGCCCGATCCAACCGTGCCCCGACCACCTTTTTGCTCGGTAGCACCCACTAACCCCCGCATAGCTCATGCGCGCTATTTTTCCATAAGCTCGACCCTAGGTCATTTACTCATGTCCGCCGGTAGCGGTTCGCCGCCGGGCATGGCTCGCCGCGTCCGCCGCTTCGCCTCGACAAGGGCACCCCTAGATGCGTTAGCTCATCGATTCCACCGAACCCAAGAACGCCCCAAACGGTGCACCCTAGTTCGGTTAGCCGTCGGCTAAGCCTCGGCCGTCGAAGCGCCGGAGGAAGACGATGACGGCGAGCCGTCCGACCGCGCTTAAGATCCGTGCGGTTTCACCGTGTGTGGTCGCGACAGTGGGCCCATCAACGGCCGCCATGGGATTTAAAACTCCCGCGCTTCTTGACGTTGCCGACATGTGGGCCCTCGGTCCCACATGTCGAGAAGTATCGAGGCGCCTATGACCCAGCGCTTTCACTCGCGAAGTTCGCCTTCACGTCTTCGACGTGGTTGGCTCGAACGCGAGATAGCGGGCCTACCAAGATCGTTTCACCCATTTTTCCCAGATTTTATAATAAAAACAAAGACAAGAATAGAAACGATTTATTTAAAATAGGTAGATATCATTAAAAAATTCGGAAAAATTAGGGTAAATACTAGAGCTTGTGTTGGATTTAATAAAAATAGTACCTCACACAAGAATCACGGTTCCCTAGATTAAATCCATTGCTTATTTTAGGTATTAATTCATATAAAAATAAGCAAAAATAGAATGTTGTGTATTAAAAATAGATTAACAATTAAGTTAAACATAAGAAAATCATGGATGCTTATAAATGACTTTTTGGACCTAGGTGAATATAGTATAACCTATAATATGTTTCCTAATTACATGTTAAATATTGGTATAATTAGGAAACATGAATAACTAGCTACATGTATCATGTTAACATATTCTAACTATTTAAAGTACTTTAAAAGACGATAAAACCATATTTTGTCCTATTGGGTTAATTAGGGTAGAAATTTCATTACACATATATATACATGTATCATGTGCATCATCTCACAAGCACTTCGCGGCCATTCCGCTATGATTCATTATTTAGAAGGATCATGGAACTTTCTCGATATATATATATATATATATATATATATATATATATATATATATATATATATATATATATATATATATATATATATATATATATATATATATATGGATTTATGTAGATAGTTAAACATAGGAATCGTAAATGAGCGAATACGAAGCGACCTCGATTGCATTTCATGCATCATTCTTTTCTTCGCCGATCGTGTTTATGATGAATTGTTGATTCTCCGCTTAGACGTAGGGATCCGGAACACTGCTCGAGGACTCCGCACAAGACCCGGACTTCAATTCCCAAGGCGAAGTTAATATCTACCCTCAAAGGAGTTTGCTTTTACTAGGAGAATCTCGATTTTCCTAGTGCGAAGTTAATTCTATCCTTAATAGTGTTGCTTTTACTAGGGAGAGTATCGCTTTCCTAGTCGCGAGTTAACATCCAATATTATCATATTGAATCCTGATTTCTAAAGTATTTATTTTACAATATTAAACGCATGCCTTTTTAAGTACTTATGCCTACTTATTCAATCATGATATATCATGCCACTTACTTACTTGCTATCAATTTACCATGATGATGTTGCCTTGAATTAATCATCTGTCATTTGGTTTACTATTGATCGCTTTGATGATCACCCTTGGTAGCCTTTGGTTAAATTTAAATAAACTGGTTTAGACTCCTAAGTCTTGGTTAAAATCTTGCTTAGACATTGCTCAGTCCAACTATTAATTTTAGGCTTAAAATTGCCTCGGAGCAGTGAACCGACATTCACCGACATGATCACACATTGAATATGGTTAATCGAATTTGGGCTCGCATGCCGGTGTGTGTATGGTTGTGATGTCTTGCAATGCTGACGGGTCCGCATTGGGTAAGAGAAGAAGTAGCTGGGCTACGTGATTTGAGGAGCTAATCGCCCACATACGTAGTGCATGGAAGAGAGCGCGGCGAGATCCGCGTAATGCCGCGGCGCCGCCTCAAAAGGAGGGGTTCCGCCACATCGTGTGATTCACACGGAGGGTGCGAAGTTAGCCGAAGAAGGAAGTGCTTAAGGGTGAGGCCCTTAGTGGATCGGCCGGGCTGAATCAAGGATTCCCCAGACGGGTGCATCGAGGATGCACAAGCAGACGCCATCGACTATCTGCTCATGGAGATAGTTCCTAACACCACAACGCGCCGCCATCGCGCGGTAGTGCAAGTAGTGGGGATTCAGGGTAGTTACGACTGCGGGCGCATTCTGCCTGCCACCATGCTTGAGGTGAAGATGGTTTCATGTCGTCATCCGAGGATGATCTAGGTCCATTCTTCTGAGAGCCGTGAGTCTAGCGTGGGTGGCAGACCCAGCTAGGACGAGACCGGGTACTTTGTCGGGAATGTGATCCATGAACGAAAAGCGCCACACTCGGAAGATGATGGCGGAGTGGGAAGAGAACGCTATGCGAGTGCTTGGAAACCGCCATGGGATTGGTTGTGCATTGAAAAGGAAATATGATAAATAATCAATTTGACAGGAATTTGGTTAAGTCGCTAAGTCATAGGCTTTCATTTCCAAACTGGCTTTCATACAAATAAATAAACCCACCTTTCCTTCCAAACCTCTATCACTAAATGCATTGGGTTGGGTGTTAGCTCGCCAGTGTTTGGATGACACCGACCTCGATAAATATCTATCTTTAGACATGGAGGAGCCCGCCGAGGAAGATGCCTACGATTGTCACGAGGAAGGAGATCCTCGAGACAGTGACCAGAGTAGTTGCTTAAGATAGGGTTTAGTATGTTCCACCGATCGTGTGTGGTTACACAAACCGGTGTGATTTTGTTGTTCTTTTGAACTTGCAAGTTGCCCTTTGGGAGATTTCCGCCACTCGATGAACTTTGGTCTCAGAATTCAAGGCTTAAATGCCGTTTGTTACTAATGCGATCGGATGATCGCTGTTATGTAATATTTGGACACCGATGTATGAAATGATTCCAGTTGTGTAACTCTTGCACTAGCCTCTTCGATCCAGGCCTAGTGCAGTCCGACCGCTCTCGCTTGGTAAGCCGAGAAGGGCGCGACAAGAGCTGGTATCGAGCATACGATCAGAGAACCCTAAACCCCGCCGCTAGCTAAGGATTGCGTATAGTTTATATAAAATATTTTTCCAAAACTGCTCTTGTATATCTTGTCTTTTAACTTTCACAACTATACTATTTCTTACTTAAAGGAATTCTTCTTTCGCTTTTTGTAGATGGATGAGCGTGTTTCCCACAGCTTTTTCTCTGGAGCGTGCTACCTACTGATTCTGACGACCCTTTGCACGCCAAACCAGATGGTTCTTGTCCTCCGCCAGCTTGTCGGACTTCACGTGCTTTAACGACCGCCCTTGCTACTCGAGGCTCGTTCGCACCTGCCCGCTTAGGGTACATTGTAGAGGTTCGAGTCTACTACCACCACTGACACAATGGCCCACAGCCTACAGATCGGAGACAAATGGGACCACTTGCACCTGCTATCGATGATGCGGCAAAGATTAGCGATCTGAGGCTACAGAGAGGTACCACGACGACTTGAGGGCACTTCTTTCGCCTCGACCTTCCTTTCAAAGACTTCGCACTTCTCCCAGTTTTTACCAAGGCCCCGCCTTCACCGAGGGACCACTTGAGAGGGTTGCGCTTTCTCCAGTATGCGGAGACAGACTGTGACAGCGCTCTTGAGGAGATCGGCTTCTCCGCTACTTTTCAGACAAACAGACAACCGCTGCGGGTGGTCTGACGGCGTCTTCACCACTACGACGATCGGACGATGAGTAGACGCCAAAGGACTCGCGACTTGCCCGGGCTTAAGCGCGACAAAGAGAGGACCCTTCCTTTCCTCCGGGTCCTCGGTTCTCCACCGAGTACCCTAACCGCCAAGACTACCATGCGAAACGGTCTTCCTCCTAGTGCCTTGGTGGGATTCTCGTCACGACACTTCCCCACGACCTCTTTGTCACCAAGCAGAGTACTCTTCGACTCGGAGACCTCCGTGGACCTACTTGCTCTGGGTTGAGCCACCCATCGCTGTTGTCTTTGGCCTTCTCAACGATCGCTAGAGGACTTCTGGTTACTTCCACCGCTACCCGCTTGGGAGACCTATGATAGTTTACACTCGTCGTCCCCGCCTTTGAGTAGCTAGTTAGCTTGACAGATCGACCTAGATTGGAAATGTGTCTTTTGTTTCGCCATAGTAGATGATTACGACTTGTATCCTTGTCGATAATTGTACTTTTGTGGTATGATGTAAAACCGATTTGACTATTGCCGCTTTTGGGTATCTTAAATGACAAGCGTTTAGGGTCGCATTTATTCGATTTCTTTGATATTGGCCTCATGCATGCATATTTAGCTATAATGTTAAGGATCACCGCCATGCAGATGGTACGTGGTCGTGGAGCCGCCTGTGGCCAAGGGGCGATCTAGGTCATGGTGCCTGTGGGCCAAGGAGCTGGCCAAGCCTGTGGTGCCTGGCAAGAACTAGAGGTCGTGGGTCATGCCGAGGCCGAGGTAATCTACCTCCTCCTCCCAGAGACCCAACCATGGCCCAGGTCTTAGCTTATCAAGCACGATGTTGGGTCAAGTATCGCTCAACCAAAGAAGTGCGACAGAATCGAAATGAGGATCCAAACATGCTTTGCCTTTATGCGAACCAATCCCCTACCTTCGCAAGAAGCTACCGATCCCATGGAAGCGTAAGACCGGTTACGCCCGTGACCAAGAACCCGAGTTGATCGATGTCCGAAATGGAAAAAGTGTGCTTGGCCTCCCACCGCTAGTAGGACCCGCAGTGTGGTGGGATAATTATGTCGCCACCCGCCAGTGTGGATGAAGAAGAAATGGAACAAAATGAACTCGCTGAAGATGGAGATGCCGACGAAGCTCAACAAGCCGATAATGCTCAAGTGCCGCCTTTATGTTCCCCACCAAGGATTCATTCCATGGGAAGAATTTGTCATTTGCTTTAAATTTTCACATACCCATAGGAATCACCAGATGAAGAAGTATGAGTTCCGCAGACTCTCTCAAGGGACGATGACAATTTCTCAATATCTTACTAAGTTCAATGAGCTTGCAAGATATGCCCCCAAGACATCCACAATGAAGCCGAAAAGATAGATTGGTTCCTAGAAGGGATGGATTTTCGGTACAAATCCCGCCTTTAGGATTTTGGAGTATCAAAACTTCCACCGCTTAGTCAACAAGGCCTTGGTGTTGGAAAGGACTTGAAGGGCGAGGATCTTCGCGAAGCGCAAGATGGTTGAACGCGTCGATCGCCGGGTCAAGCCGTGCGACAATTCAAACCTCAAAGAGCTGGACAACAATCTTCCATGATCAACCGTGGATATGATATGAGGGTGGGCGCGGTGCTAGAACCCCTGGTTTTCGCACCCAAGCACCAATGGCACCCCGCAATGCACCAGGCACCCATAATAGGATGACAGTCAACTGCTATCTATGCCACCAGCCTGGACACTATGCTGCCAACTGCCCTAGTCAGAATCGCGCAAAACCTCAAGGAATGTTGTGCAGGTCGTGGCGAGGTCGCCCACCGCAGAATCAAGCTCAAGGTATGGGACGTGGAGACTCAACAATATCATCACAGAAGCGGCACAAGAAGATGAAGGAGTACTTGTGGGTACGTTTGGACTTCACGACTCCCGAGACAAGTTTTATTTGATTCGGTGCATCACATTCCTTTATTTCACAAGAATACGAGATAAGCACCAGCTACAAACCTTTCCTCTTAATAAGCCCTTCACCATTAGATCTCCTTGGGATACTTAAGGCCTATAGGTCCCGCAAATGGGTAGAAATAAGGAAGGAAAGAGTAGGATTCTATTTCACCTAATGGTCATGTCTCGGATTAGGAGTTGATGTCATAATCGGCATGGATTGGCTAAGACTCTATAAGGGAGTATTAGATTGCGCCAAGCGAAGTCAAGCTTGTAAAGGATGGTGTGTTTGAAAGAGTATGGAAGGTAGATGAACCCTACAGATGGGGTAGAGCCATCTGGTACCTCAAGGAAGACAACCCGAGTAAGGTAAAGGTAGTCCAAGAATATTTGGACGTATTCCTGATGACTTACGGACTACCGCCGACCGAGAGGTAGAGTTTGTTATAGAGTTAACACTGCACAGCCCCAATCTACAAAACATATTTCAAGATGAACTCGGAAGAGTTAGAAGAACTCAAGAAACAATTGACGACTTATTGAGCAAGGGTTTGATCCGCCAAGCTCATCTCGCTTGGGGATCCCCGCCATGTTTGTGGATAAGAAGGATGGTGGACGAAGATTAGTGGTGGACTATAGGGCGTTGAACGCCGTCACTATTAAAAATAAGTATCCTCTCGCCCAGATCGATGACTGCTTGACCAACTCCAAGGAGCTACACGTTTTTCCAAGATCGACCTTCGATCCGATACCATCAAGTAAAGGTGCGGAAGGATGATATACCCAAAACAAATTTCACCACTCGGTATGGCCTGTTTGAATATTTGGTCATGTCTTTTGGGTTAACCAATGCACCGCCTATTTCATGAACCTCATGAATTTAATCCTAATGGAATACCTTGACAAGTTTGTTGTCGTCTTCATTGACGACATCCTTGTGTATTCCAAATCGGACGAAGAGCATGAAAAGCACCTGAGAGCGGTGTTGGATAAACTCAGAGAGCATAAGCTATATGCAAAATATAGCAAATGTGAATTTTGGATTAGTGATGTCAGTTTCTTGGGACATATTATATCTGTTTGAAGGAATTAAAGTGGACCCATCTAAGATAGACACGGTCATGAATTGGAAAACACCCGCCATCAGAAGGAAATTGCAGCTTTCTAGGTCTGGCAGATATTATCGGCGTTTCATCGAAGGATTCTCAAAAATTTCCCGACCACTAACTCGGCTATTGAAAAGGAAAGGAAGTTTGAATGGACCAAGAATGTGAACTCGGTTTCGAAGCTCAAAACCCTTCTCGACCACCACTCCTGTTTTGGCCACACCTAATATCGCCAAGAAGTTTGAAGTATACTGTGACGCTTCCCGACAAGGATTAGGATGTGTATTGATGCAAGATGGCAAGGTTGTGGCGTCGCATCACGGCGCCATTGCAAGCACGAGGACAATTACCCAACCCATGACCTAGAACTTGTCAGCCGTAGTTCATGCACTCAAGCTATGGAGACATTTTCGATGGGAAAACAATGTGACATCTACACGCATCACAAAAGCCTAAAATACGCCACCCAAGCCAACCTCAATATGAGGCAAAGAAGGTGGTTAGAGTTGATTAAAGATTACAACCTAAATATATTATACCACCACAGCAAGGCCAACGTGGTGGCAGATGCTCTAAGCGAAAGAACCAAGGTAACAACTTCGATGGTGATCCCAGAGAAGACATGAATACTCAGAAGATACCTCCTCGTAATGCTCATCGAAGAATTGAATAAGTTATGCCTAAATCTCGTAAAAATCTGGAGAATTAGCCAACATCACGGTTCACCAGATCTGATCGAATCGTATCAAAGATAAGCAACAAGATCATCCCAAGACTTTAGGCTCAAGGACCGATGAATAGGGTTTCGAACAAAAATTGTTAAGGACGAACAAGGAATTCTTTGGATGGAAAAGAGGATCTTTGTGCCTCACGACCCGGAATTAAAGGAAGAAATCTTAAAAGAAGCACACGAGTCACCGTTTTCCATGCACCCAGGATGTACAAAATGTACCAAGATCTCAAGGCAATCTTCGTGGCCCCGAATGAAACGAGATGTAGCGTAATATGTGGGCAAATGTAATACCGCTGCTCGGTGAAGGCGAACACCAACGCCCAAAGCAGGTTATCGCAACCAATCAAAATCCTGAATGGAAGTGGGATGAAGTGACCATGGACTTTATTATAGGACTTCCCGGTCTCGAAGTGGACATGACTCTATATGGGTAATAGTAGACCCATTGACCAAGGTAGCTCATTTTATCCCAAATCAAAACCACTCACAAGGGTAGCAAACTAGCGTAACTATTCATCGCCCGGATAGTAAGCCTTCATGGAGTTCCCAAGAGAATTATATCTCGATCGTGGATCACGCTTTACCTCAAAGTTTTGGGAAGAACTCCATAGTGCCTCGGCACCAAATTGTCATTTAGCACACCCTACCACCCTCAAACCGACGGACAAACGGAAAGGACTATTCGAACTCTAGAAGACATGCTTGAGCTTGTGCTTTGGAATTCCCAATAGAATGGGAAAAATGGTTACCTTATATGAATTTGCTTATAACAACAGCTTATCAAAGCAGTCTGCAAATGTCACCTTTTGAAGCTCTATACGGAAGAAAATGTAGGACCCCTCTTTATTGGTCCGAGTCTGGAGAAGGGCAGGTATTTGGAAGGAACACGAAGATTTCAAGTCAAGGGAAAATTGGCCCCAAGGTTTGTGGGACCTTATCCAGTCTTGTCTCGTAAGGGTATGGTCGCTTACGAACTTGACCTTCCCAAGGAGTTGGGAGAAGTTCACAACGTGTTTCACGTGTCCCAACTCCGAAAGTGTTTGAGAAAACCTGAAGGAGAAGTAGTTCACCGTCACGACACCCTACAACCCAACTTGGGATATCAAGTCAAGCCTATTCAAATATTAGAGACTCAGAAAAGAAGCTCAAGAATAAGACCATTCGACTTTGCAAGGTGCAATGGAGCAATCAATCCGGAGGACGACTTTTCGGGGAACCCAAGAGAAAATGCGCCAAGAATTCCCTACCTATTCGCTTCATAGATATATCAATCTCGAGGTCGAGATTTGTTTTTAGGGGAGGATTTGTAATGACCCAAAGTTATGATAATATTTTGAAAACACTTCGCATACCATTGCATAAGCTATGACGCTTCCGTAAAATTTCTAAGTGACAAACACACATTTCTAGACTTTAGAAGCCATTTGAAATTGATGATTTTTGTTTGAATAAAGCACTAAATAGCTAATTAATAAACCCTTGCATAAGAATTTATAATTTATAGCACTATTTAAGAAATTGTTGAAATATAAGATTCTAATGGACCTTAAATTGGGAATATATTTTCATATTCATAAAACATCCATACACACACATATATATATATATATGTATATATATATATATGTATACACATAATCACATAAGCCTAAATATGTTAAATTGCTCTAAAATCCCAGGAAAAATCCATAGATTAGTTTAAACCCTAATAGAGAGTTTGACTCAGATGTTGACCAATTTGACCTGGTAGGGCCCACATGGCGCTTCCTATTCCTTTCGCCCTTGCGGTATTTGGTCAACGCTCGCCGCCGCCGCCTTTCCACCCCGGCTCAACCATCACTCCCCGCCTCAATCTCGGGAAGATCTTCAATTGGCGGCTTGTGTGTGTCGCTGGACCTGTGGACCCCACCTCCGACCATGACGCGACGCGCGGCCATCGCCGCCGCAGCCTGCTTTCGCCACGGACGACTTGCCGTCTTGTCGGCCGCTCGCGCGTGGAGTTCCTGTGCACCGCCCACCTTGCCCAATGGTCGACTTGGTCGCGCCATCGATGCCCCCGCACCGCCGCTGCGTCTCGGCCGGGCAATGCCGCCGAAAGAAACCCATCTCGCCGCCCGGCTCGGACATTCGCCACAACAAGCCACCGCCTAGCTAGCCAATGAGCACTAGAGCTCCTCTATGACCGTCTCACATCTTCGCGCGATCACGGTCAAGAGCCGAGCTCGGACCGAGCTTATATGCCACCGCGCCACATCGGCCGTTTTCTCCCTCTTTTCACTCTCACGTCGCCACCCCAAACCAGACCTCCCTAGTCTCCACATTGTCTCGCGTTTGCTTCACCATGACCTCGTGAAGCTCCCGCCCAAGGAATTGGTCCGAGTCATCCCGAGCTCGCTTGAACGCTCTCGCCACCGCCGACCGCCTGGTTCTTCCCCTTTCGATTTCATCATCTCGGTGAGCTTCGGCAAGTCCTTGCTCGGTGAGCTTCGTCATCTTCCCTCACACCGTGCTCCCTCTTTGGCTCAGGCTTCACGGTCTCCCCAAAGATCGTGAGCGCGCCGCCTTCCTTTCGGACTGACCAGCGGGGACGCGCCGATCATCATCTCTGGTGAGCTTCAAGGCAAGTCCTTGCTCGGTGAGCTTCGCTGCCTTCCCTCACACCGTGCTCCCTTTTTGGCCCAGGCTTCACGGTCTTCCCAAAGATCTTGAGCGCCGCCTTCCTTGCTCGGACCCGCACGTGACGCCGCCGATCCAACCGTGCCCTCGACCACCTTTTTGCTCGGTAGCACCCACTAACCCCGCATAGCTCATGCGCGCTTATTTTTCCATAAGCTCGACCCTAGGTCATTTACTCATGTCCGCCGGTAGCGGTTCCGCCGCCGGGCATGGCTCGCCGCGTCCGCCGCTTCGCCTCGACAAGGGCACCCCTAGATCGCGTTAGCTCACCGATTCCACCGAACCCAAAACGCCCAAACGGTGCACCCTAGCTCCGGTTAGCCGTCGGCTAAGCCTCGGCCGCGGCGCGCCGGCCGAGGAAGACGATGACGGCGAGCCGTCCGATCTGCGCTTAAGATCCGTGCGGTTTCACCGTGTGTGGTCGCCGACAGTGGGCCCAATTGTCGGCCTTCATGATTTAAAACTCCCGCTTCTTCACGTCGCCGACATGTGGGCCCTCGGTCCCACATGTCGAGGTGGAGGCGCCTATGACCCCAGCGCCACTCGCGAAGTTACGCCTTCCCGGCACGCTTCGACGTGGTTGGCTCGAACGCGAGATAAGCGGGCGACCAAGATCGTTCACCCATTTTTCCCAGATTTTATAATAAAAACAAAGACAAGAATAGAAACGATTTATTTAAAATAGGTAGATATCATTAAAAAATTCGGAAAAATTAGGGTAAATACTAGAGCTTGTGTTGGATTTAATAAAAATAGTACCTCACACAAGAATCGAACACGGTTCCTAGATTAAATCCATTAAGCTTATTTTAGGTATTAATTCATATAAAAATAAGCAAAAATAGAATGTTGTGTATTAAAAATAGATTAACAATTAAGTTAAACATAAGAAAATCATGGATCTTAGATAAATGACTTTTTGGACCTAGGTGAATATAGTATAACCTATAATATGTTTCCTAATTACATGTTAAATATTGGTATAATTAGGAAACATGAATAACTAGCTACATGTATCATGTTAACATATTCTAACTATTTAAAGTACTTTAAAAGACGATAAAACCATATTTTGTCCTATTGGGTTAATTAGGGTAGAAATTTCATTACACATATATATACATGTATCATGTGCATCATCTCACAAGCACTTCGCGCCATTCCGCTATGATTCATTATTTAGAAGGATCATGGAACTTTCTCGATATATATATATATATATATATATATATATATATATATATATATATATATATATATATATATATATATATATATATATATGGATTTATGTAGATAGTTAAACATAGGAATCAAATGAGCGAATCTGGCGACCTCGATTGCATTTCATGCATCATTCTTTTCTTAGCCGCATCGTGTTTATGATGAATTGTTGATTCTCCGTTTAGACGTAGGGATCCTAAACACTGCTCGAGGACTCCGCACAAGACCCGGACTTCAATTCCCAAGGCGAGTTAATATCTACCCTCAAAGGAGTTTGCTTTTACTAGGAGAATCTCGATTTTCCTAGTGCGAAGTTAATTCCTATCCTTAATAGTGTTGCTTTTACTAGGGAGAGTATCGCTTTCCTAGTCGAGTTAACATCCAATATTATCATATTGAATCCCAGATTTCTAAAGTATTTATTTTACAATATTAAACCGCATGCCTTTTAAGTACTTATGCCTACTTATTCAATCATGATATATCATGCCACTTACTTACTTGCTATCAATTTACCATGATGATGTTGCCTTGAATTAATCATCCGTCATTTGGTTTACTATTGATCGCTTTGATGATCACCCTTGGTAGCTTTGGTTAAATTTAAATAAACCTGGTTTAGACTCCTAAGTCTTGGTTAAAATCTTGCTTAGACATTGCTCAGTCCAACTATTAATTTTAGGCTTAAAATTGCCTCGAACGGTGAACCGACATTCACCGGACATGATCACACATTGAATATGGTTAACTGGAATTTGGGCCTGGCATGCCAGTGTGTGTATGGTTGTGATGTACTGCAATGCAGACGGGGTCTGGCATTGGGTAAGAGAAGAAGTAGCTGGGCTACGTGATTTGAGGAGCTAATCGCCCACATCGTAGTGCATGGAAGAGGCCGGGCGAGATCCGCGTAATGCCGCGTCGCCGCCCCAAAAGGAGGGTTCCGCCACATCGTGTGATTCACACGGAGGGTGCGAAGTTAGCCAAGAAGGAAGTGCTTAAGGGTGAGGCCCTTAGTGGATCGGTGGGCTGAATCAAGGATTCCCCGACGGTGCATCGAGGATGCAGCAGTGTGGCGTCACTTGACTATCTCGCTCTGCGGAGATAGTTCCTAACACCACAACGCCCGCCATCGCGGTAGTGCAAGTAGTGGGGATTCAGGGGTAGTTACGACTGCGGGCGTGCACTTCGCTCGCCACCATGCTTGAGGTGAAGATAGGTTTCATGTCGTCATCGAGGATGATCTAGGTCCATTCTTCTGAGAGCCGTGAGTCTAGCGTGGGTCGGCAGCCCAGCTAGGGCGAGACCGGTACTTTTTGGGGAATGTGATCCATAACGAAGTGCGCCACACTCGGAAGATGATGGCGGAGTGGGAAGAGAACGCTTGGCGAGTGCTTGAAACGCCATGGGATTGGTTGTGCATTGAAAAGGAAATATGATAAATAATCAATTTGACAGGAATTTGGTTAAGTTGCTAAGTCATAGGCTTTCATTTCCAAACCGGCTTTCATACAAATAAATAAACCCAAATTTCCTTCCAAACCTCTATCACTAAATGCATTGGGTTGGGTGTTAGCTCGCCGGTGTTTGGATGACACCGACCTCGCATAAATATCTATCTTTAGACATGGAGGAGCCCGTCGAGGAAGATGCCTACGATTGTCACGAGGAAGGAGATCCTCGATGCAGGACCGTGGAGTAGTTGCTTAAGATAGGGTTTAGTCGTTCCACCGATCGTGTGTGGTTACACAATTTCTGGTGTGATTTTGTTGTTCTTTTGAACTTGCAAGTTGCCCTTTGGGAGATTTCCGCTACTCTGATGAACTTTGGTCTGTAACTAAGGCTTAAATGCCGTTTGCTACTAATGCGATCGGATGATCGCTGTTATGTAATATTTGGACACCGATGTATGAAATGATTCCAGCTGTGTAACTCTTGCACTAGCCTACTGATCCAGGGCCTAGTGCAGGTCCGACCGTTCTCGCTTGGTAAGCCGAGAAGGGGCGCGACACTTCATTAGTTAAAAATCAATAATCTCACAATAACTTCTAGATAAATCGGATCCTTCTAATAAGTAGTCTCAACTTCCTCTTAATATATGTGACGACAATCCAACACGATCATGTTTGACTACCCCCCTTAAATAGAATATTCCACCAATATAGAGCAGTTTCTAGTCAGTAGTTTCGCTGTCATTTCCCCAAGTCAAACCGTATATCCTGCAATGGTCATCAGTACTAATAAATCCACTAGTATAATCCATATTTCAAAGCTTCTGCAAACATGTTCAAAAAGATTATTATTTAACCCATGGGTACTTATTTGATCCCAATCATGATAGTTTAACAATCTAAAAATCCAAGTTAAGAGATCATATTACCTTCTAAGTGGAACACAAATGATACAAATTTCAGTTTCTCCCGACAAGATCTTACACAAATCCTTGTTTTCTGTAATGGGTCATCCGGATAAGATTATTCCTACCAATCCAAGTACAACCGAGTGAGTCCATGAAAAATCGGCATGGAACATCTCCTCAATTTTTTTTGATCGCCGATACTCTAAGAATTCGTCACATGACATAGAATCACCAAACCAACAATTAATTAGTAGATCCACCAATCAATGTCCAACATCATAGTCTTCCAATAATCCAATTAATCCATGTAATGGACAGATCAACTTCTTCAAGCAACTCATAAATGCACTAATTGCTAGTAGTTCTTAATCGGACCATCAACAATTTGTTTCAAATTAACATGTTATAACTCTTAATCACTAACTTAATCCACCGACGTAGGGTTAGTATACTTCCATTCATTTTAATCATATCACTATCTCCAGAGTTGAATTGTTCCCTCGAGATTAACATCTAAGAGATAATTGATCACATCTCTAACCTTCTTTACTATGCAATTAAACCAATGCTAAAAATCGCCAGACACTTTCAAAATAATTTTACCTAAGATTGATCTTTCAACTCAACTAGTGGCATAATGTCTTATATCTATGCGAACTTCTATGATGTACATCACACATCAATCCATCCTTCCATCCATTATAGGGCTTTCTCTTGATTGGTTTAGAGATGTTCATTACCTCTTGCCACTGTATCAGTCTGGTAAAAGTCCCAGCAACAGGTAAGAGGGAATAGCATAAAGGAAGGTAAGAATGGTAGGGAGAAATTACTTCCCTCACCCATGGCGATGTAGGGATAAGTTTTGCACCCCACAAAATCTAGGGAGAGAATAAATTGGGTTTGAAGTAGAGATTGACCAAAATAAATAATTTTGAATAGGAGGAATAAATATCTTTTATCATGCCCTGTTCGTAAACTGGTTTGGAAATAACAATAGGGAAATCTTCCTTTGAAATAAATCAAAAAGTTGAAACAAGATGGGGAAAACACGGTTGAAAAGGGTAGGGAAATTTAAAATTTAAATTGGAAAAGTTTGAATAAGAGAATTCTTTTAAAAGCAACACAAAAGGCCGCTGCCCTTCTTAGCTTACCTTCCGAGGAAAGGCCAGACCTGACCTGCACTAGGTCCTGGATCAGTAGGCTAGTGCAACAGTTACATAGCTGGATCATTTCATATATCGATCGTTCATTCATTACATAACGGCGATCACCCGATCGCAATAGTGGCAAACGACCTTTGAGGCTTAGTTACAAACCAAGTCTTCAACAGAGTAAAGTGGAAGTCTTAAAGATTCAACATCAGAGTTTTAAGCGAAAACTTCACAAAATCACACCAGTAGCTATGTCACAACACATGGCTGGTGGAACGTCTAAACCCTATCATCGTTTTACTCTTGATCCTAGAAGGGAGGATCTCCATCCTCATGACTTTCATAGGCGTCATCTTCTCCATGGTCTTCCATGTCTAAAGAGTACAGGTATGTGAGGTCAGTGTCATCCAAATACTAGCGAGTTAACACCCAACCTAATGCATTTAGTGATAGAGGCTTCAAAGGAAAGGTTGGGTTTGTTTATTTGCACAAAGCCAGTTTTGGAAATCAAATCCCATGGCAATTTCCATGCACTCTGCCAAATTATCTCCTACTCCTGCCATCATCTTCCAGGTGTGGCGCACCCTTTATGGATCACATCTCCAACAAAGTGCCCGGTCTTGTCCTAGCTGTGTTGCCGGCTCACGCTAGACTCACGGCTCCTTGTGAGAATGGACCTAGATCATCCCTCGGATGACGACATGAGACTGTCTTCACCTCAAGCATTATAGCAGACAGGGTACGTCCGCAGGTCGTAACTACCCCTGAATATCCAATACTTGCACTACCGCGCGATGACCAGTGTGTTGTGGTGATAGGAACCATCCTCGATGGTCAGTGACGTCACACTGTGCATCCCCGATGCACCCATCTAGGGGAAACCTTGTTTCAGCCTAGCCTATCCACAAAGGGCCTCACCCTTTTGCACTTCCTCCTTCGGCTATATCGCACCCTCCATGTGAATCACACACGATGTGGCAGAACCCCTATGGGCAGCGCACAGCATTACGTGGATCTCGCCGTGCTACTCTTCTCTGCACCGCGTATGTGGACGATTAGCCCCTCAATTCTCGTAGCCTAGCTACTTCACCTCTTACCAAATGCCAGAACCAGTCTGCATTGAATCATAACCATATCCAACCTCACACACACTGGCATGCCAGGCGTAATATTCAGTTAACCATGTTCATATTGTCATCATGTCCGGTGAATATCAGTTCACCGTTCCAAGGCGACTAAGCCTAAAATTAATAATTAGACCTGAGCAATGTCTAAATAAGATTTTAACCAAGACTTAAGAGTCAAAATCATTTTATTTAACCTAATTTCAAAGGTGATCATCAAGGCAATCATTAATAAAGTCAAATGACAGATGATTTTGTCAAAAGAAGATCATCATGGTAATTCAATAACAAGTAATTCACATGGCATGATATATCATGATTAAGCAAGTAGGCATAATTACTTAAAGAGAATGCAAATTGATACTGTAAATAAAATACTTTGGAAAAGTGGGATTCAACATAATCTAATTGAATGCTAACTCGCCTTGGTTTTGGAGATCGAAGTCCTGGTTTGGTGCGAATTCCTTGAAATGTCCCTTAGGATTCTCTACGTCTATACGAAGAACAACAATCCACAATACACACAATGCAGGGATAAAGAATGATGCATGAGATACAATTGTACTCGCTCGAAATCGATCATCTATATATCTAATATCTATGGTGCTTATCAAAAAAGTTCCATGATCCTTCTATGATATGATAATTTCTACGGTGATGTTCATGAGATGTACCATATTAAGAGCTTAAGTGTATGTGTGTGAAAAAATATATATTTGCAAACATGTGTATATAAAATATAAGATTAGCTAAAGTGAAGGTTTACTGCAATGATGGTACCATAGACCAAATTCTTTGAACAGACACATTAATTTAAATTAACTAAAAAATAACTATATAACCATAGTCATTAATTAGGCCAATTATAAGATAATATGTGGTTAGTCGTCGTACCATAGATTTAGTATTTTTCCTAGGTCCAGAGAGCTATTACACATTTTTCATAATTTTCACAGATTTTTATTTGGTCATATACTAATTTTAGTTATCAGATAAGCATTTCTACCTATTTTTTATATAGGCCAATACCCTAAACATAGCCAAACTAAATTAATTAGAGATTAATTTGTAGTTACTGTTCATGATAATATTTTTATTAAATCTAGAATAAGATCTAGTATTTACTATAATTTTTCTAGTATTTTTTGTAGAAGTCTAGCTATTTCTAAATAATCGATTTCATTTTCTAAATTAATTTTATTCGCTAAAAGCTAGAAAAACTGAGTGAATAGTGTTGGGCCGGCCCGCTAACTTTCGAGGCGTGCTGACTACGCCGAAAGAGTATTTCACTAGTGGGCTTTCGACGGAGAAAGCGCATGCGCGAGTGGCGCATCCACTAAACCTGACGGGTGGGCCACCGGACCCATACGTGAGCGACAGAGGAAGAAGCCACAGGAAGTATTTAAGCTAACCGATGCCGGACAGCTGGGACCCGCATGTGAGTGACACCAGCATTGCTAGTCCTCACGAATCTTGTTGCAAGATCAACGGCGCGCGTTCGTCGTCTTCCTCCTAGTGACGCCGTGGCTTGCGACGGTGAACCTCGTCGCGGTGGCGCTATTGTCCACCATAGCGAGATTTCTAGTGCATGTTGGAACCAGCATGACAACACGCATCCAGTGATGCACGCGTTGAGGCTAGAGACGGCTGGACGGGGCGGTGCCATGTGCGGCGGCTAAGCGGAGCTCCGACGAGCATCTACATTCATGCTATGGTGCTCTACTGAGAAAATAGTGCACACATGAGCTATTAGGGGACTAGTGGGTGCTTACCAAGTGGTTATCCGTGGTCGGGAAGGCTCGAGGCAGGTTGTCAACGAGGGGGCTGAACAGGGCAGATGGTGTGCTCACAGAGCCAGTGATACTCTGGCGATGACCTGACCAAAGGAGGTGCGCACAGTGTGAGGCATGCCCACGCGAGGCTGAAGGCGCAAGTGTTAGGGAACGGGTAGGCTACGCTAGCACAAATCGAAAATTTTCTACCTCGAACACCTAAGATCACATGCAAGTAAGGGATCACGGATCGTTACCCTTGACGTGCAGAGGCAGCGAAAGAAGAGTCACGCGAGGCTGAAGGCGCAAGTGTTAGGGAACGGGTAGGCTACGCTAGCACAAATCGAAAATTTTCTACCTCGAACACCCAAGATCACATGCAAGTAAGGGATCACGGATCGTTACCCTTGACGTGCAGAGGCAGCGAAAGCAGAGTCACGCGCGTTGAGGTACACACCGAACACCTCTTCCTCGCTGATTGCCAAGCGTCCCCGAGTAGCGCCGAGCAACACGTGGGCATAGCCAAAAAACGTGAGGTCGTCGTGGTCCACCGATCAGCGCGTCCACGTGCGGCAGCGTCTCTAATGGTATCCACACGTCTGGGGAAGGAATGGCATGCGGAGTGTGCTAGCACCTCATCACGCGGCTAGGGTTTTGGACGTGCGGGAGGGGCGCGGCGGCTAGGGCTTGGTGAGAGCTCGTCTATCTACCCGCGCCGACCTAGGCCTCCCCTTTTATGGACATGCTAGTGAACTCAAGTCGAGACCCACGGGGACTCCAATTCCTACGCGGATCATATCCGTGCGCAAACCCTTCTTCTAATAGATGAAATCCACTAGATAAGTTCTAACCCGTTAAGTTCATGTACAAGTCGGCCGTGAATCCGGAAAGTCCCTTTCAATCCACAGATCAATAGCGGTACCTAGTAATACATATTAACCCCGAATGCACATAATGATTTGATCTGCTAAACTCTGATACACTCAACATACCGATCCTTTTGCCACACAATACCAGTCAAGCTCAAAGTGAGATACGTGTCACCCTTGTGATAGCTCGACCATTCACTTGTCAATGTGATGGATATAAATATCATAATTAATTCTTTAATCATATCAGCACGGCCGTGCGCTTTTCTTATCTATCCACACCATGGGGCCTAGAGATATCTCTCCCATTATCAAGGAGGGACAAATTCCATCTTGATCAATCACATCCCTATACCATACTTCGCGGCATACCTAGTAGTTATCTTTATAACTACTCTGTTACTGTATAGCGCATACGGCTCCACAAGCTGGGTCTCTATGATGATCTCAGGTCTAGGGACCATATAGGTGTACCACTCGAGACTACACGCTGATTGCACTTTGTAGATAACAATCTTAGTAGTGTCTCGGAGTAGGTCTATCCAACCACCCATGTTCTTTAACATGTATCCACATTATTGATTTGATATTTTCATATCTATGGTATGTGAAACAATACCATCAATCAATACAAGTGTTGATCAAATCATTACTGCTCCTCGTAATGATATAGACCAAGGATCGTTTAGAATAATATCACAATAACAATGTTTCTTATAACCAAATCGTATTTGATGAACAAAGTTGTGGCATTAATTCATAGAACCGATAAACAATATTATCATAAGTATATGAACAAAGACGTTATACAATCATCATATGATTGCCTCTAGTGCACATTCCCTTCAATCTTCCACTTGCACTAGAGTCAATTATGCAAGTATCGAATACTCATGGCCCTTGTGGGCGCGTCATGCTTCGACTGTGGAAGAGCCTTTGTCAGCGGATCGGCAACATTGAGATCCGTGTGCACTTTGCAAATCTTCACATCACCTCTGTCATTGATCTCCCGAATCAAGTGATAACGTCTGAGTATATGTTTGAATTTTTTGTGAGACCTAGGCACCTTTGCTTGCGCAATGGCACCACTATTGTCACAATAGAGGTCTATTGGACATGAAGCACTAGCGACTACTCCCAACTTAGAAACAAATTTTCTGACCCAAACCACCTCTTTTGCAGCTTCAGAAGCTGCAATATACTTGGCCTCTGTCGTGGAATCCCACCATTGAGACAGAATTAAAAACCGGATTGTGATCGAGAATCGTCTCTGTTAGTTTGGAAGCTAGCATCGGAGTAACCCTTTACAACGAGCTCTTCCTCACCTCCAAAGACCAAGAACATCTCCTTAGTCCTTCGCAAGTATTTAAGAATGTTCTTTACAGCTACCCAGTGACCTTCACCGGGGCTCGATTGGTACCTACTCGTAACACTTAGAGCATAAAACACATCTGGGCACGTACATAGCATGGCGTACATGATCGATCCAATAGCCGAGGCGTATGGAATCTGACTCATTCTCTCTTGCTCATCAGGTGTCAAAGCACACTGAGTCTTGCTAAGATTAATACCATGTGACATTGGCAAAAAACCCTTATTGGAATTCTGCATATCGAACCGTTTCAATACCTTATCAATGTACGTATTTTGTCTTAATTCAATCAGCCTTCTCGATCTATCTCTATAGATCTTTATACCCAAAATATAAGCTGCTTCTCCCAAATCTCCCAAATTGGAATATCTACATATAAGATCAGAAACACAATTGCGCTCCCACTTTCCTTCTTGTAAATACAAGGCTCCTATTCATTCTTGATGAAGCCGTTGACTACTTCATCAAAACGAAGATTCTAACTCCGAGATGTTTGCTTTAGTCCATAAATAGACCTTCGAAGATTGCATACTTTGTGAGGATTCTTAGGATCGACAAAACCTTCGGGCTGTATCATATACACATCCTCACTTAGGTTTTCATTTAGAAAAGCCATTTTGACATCCATTTGCCGTATCTCAAAGTCGTAAAACGCGGCAATCGCTAGCATGATCCAGATAGACTTTAGCATGGCAACAGGCGAATAAATTTCATCATAGTCAACACCATGAATCTGCTTAAACCCTTTTGCTACCAACCGTGCCTTATAGATGTGAATATTTCCATCCATGTCTACCTTTTCCTTAAAGACCCTTTTGCACTCAATAGTTTTTACACCGTCAGGCAAATCAACCAAGTTCCATGCTTGGTTATCGTACATGGATTTTATCTCAGATCTCATGGCCTCTTGCTATTTCTTAGAGTCCGGTCCCACCATCGCTTCCTCATAGTCCTTGGGCTCATCATTGTCCAACAATAATATGTCCCACTGCTCCGTAATGAGGAACATAAACCTCTCAGGAGCACGGCTTGCCCTCATCGACCTACGTGGGGCTGGCGCCTCTTCCATAGGTTCTGCAACAGCTTGGACATCCTGCCGAGGTCCAGTTGGAGCCGAAACTTTTTCAGATATTTCCCGAATTTCTTCGAGTTGCACCCTGCTCCCACTGGCTCTTCCGAAAAACTATTTTTCTAAAAAGACACCATTTCGAGCAACAAACATTTTGCCTTCCTCCCTGTTATAAAAGTAATACCCTCTGGTTTCCTTCGGGTACACCATAAAGAAGCATTTATCAGACTTGACGTGGAGCTTATCAAATGTTATACGTTCTACGTAAGCTTCACAGCCCCAAATCTTTAGATAAGACAACACGGGACGCTTCCTGCTCCATATCTCATATGGCGTCTTATCTACAGATTTCGATGGAACCCTATTCAAAGTGAACGGAGCAGTTTCTAGAGCGAGTCCCCAAAATGTCAAAGAAAGATCAGTTTGACTCATCATAGATCGAACCATATCCAATAAAGTTCGATTCCTCAGTTCAGACACACTGCTCCACTCAGGTGTTTCAGGTAGAGTCAATTGCAGAACAATTCCATAATTCTTTAGATGATCATTAAACTCCTAGCTCAAATATTCACCTCCGCGGTCCGATCGCAGAAATTTAATTGTCTTGCCCAAGTGATTTTGTACTTCATTTTGAAACTCTTTGAACTTTTCAAAAGATTCAGGCCCGTGCCTCATTAAATAGATAAAGCCATATTTACTAAAGTCATCGGTAAAAGTTATGAAATACTGAAAACCACCTCTGGCCATAGTGCTCATAGGCCCACACACATCAGTATGTACAAGGGCCAATAAGTCACTCGCTCTCTCACCCGAACCGGTGAAAGGCGTCGTTGTCATCTTGCCAAGTAAACAAGACTCGCATGTGTCAAATGATTCATAATCAAATGAATCAAGAAGACCATCCCTATGGAGCTTCTCCATGCACTTCTTATTTATGTGGCATAAGCGATAATGCCACAGATAAGCAGAATTCAAATCACTTGTTTTGAGTCTCTTAGCATTAACATTATAAACAGGAACATCATCAAGATGTAGCACATACAATCCATTCACCAATGGACAATTACCATAGAGCAAGCCATTCATGTAAATAGAACAACATTTGTTCTTTATTACAAAGCCAAATCCACCTTCTTCCAAACATGAAGATATAATGTTCTTACTCAAGGCAGGAATGTAATAATAATTATTCAATTCCATGACTAAACCAGATGGTAACGACAAGGGGAAGATGCCGACGGCCAACACAGCAACCTTTGCTCCATTTCCAATGCGAATCTCCAACTCGCAACTTGCACAACTTCTAGTCCTGCTTAGTCCCTGCAATGATTTGCAAGTATGGATCATCGAACCGGTATCGGTAGGATAAGTTGCAAGATTAATTTCTATAACATTAATACCTGAAGTAGAAGCTAGAACAATTCCATTCTTCTTATCTTCCTGTACTTCCTATAGTTCCTCTTCCAATGCCCTTTGTTACCGCAGTAGTGGCATTTGTCCGAAGCAGCAGGGCCAGCCTTTGGCTTTCCTTTAGGCTTTAGCTTCGGGTCTTGGATCCTATTCTCACCGTTGCCTTTAGCCTTGCGCTTCCTTTTCTTATCCCGCTGAACCATCATCACATGATTAGGGCCTTTCTTAATGCTCTCCTCTGCTTGCTTTAGCATCCCATGCAGTTCGGTCAAGGTTTTCTCCAGGTTGTTCATATGAATATTCAAAATGAACGGTTCAACGCTCACAGGGAGTGACTGGAGAATCACATCCGTGGCCAACTATTGATTTAGGGAAAAAACCAAGCTTCTCCAACCTCTCGATATAACCAATCATCTTGATCACATGAGAGCTAACCGCACGACCTTCAGCTAGCTTGCACGCAAACAGGGCTTTGGATATCATATATCTTTCAGCCCTAACTTGGTTCTTAAACATGCCACGAAGCCCCTCAATCATAGTGTAGGCATCCGTTAACTCATATTGCTTCTGAAGCTCAGAGTTCATCATGGCAAGCATGAGATAGTTAACATCAAGTGAGTCATTGGTATGCTTCTCATAAGTACGCCTGTCAGCAGCAGTAGTGTTGTCAGCTAGTTCATCAGGATACAGCTCCTCTAGCACATATTCTTTTTTCTCTTGCTTGAGAACGATTCTCAAGTTTCGATACCAATCCATGAAATTTGATTCAGAGAGTTTTTCTCTCTCCAAAATAGATCGCAAGTTAAAGTCAGGGTTTGCGTGGAGAGCATTATTAACCATCTATAACAGAAATAAATTAGCAAAATTTTAGCACTATGTTCATGTTAATCTTCTATTAAACAATTTTAATAAAAGATGCTCCCACTGAAATCACTTTTCCTCTGGTGATCTTCAGTAGGACAAGATCCATATTCGCTGATGCCCTAGTGTGCTGAGCATCTCCTAGGAATTCAATGACATAGGTAGGCAACTCCTTGCCAATCACATCATATGTGACTCTTGTTTGCTGGGTGGCATTGAGTGCCCCGGCTCCCAACTCCTGATGTCCCGAGGCCCAAAACTGTTTTGATAGCCCCGATAAGTAAACCAATACTATGCGTGTGAAGCCTGACTTCACCCTACTGATCAAGGAAATTGACGGCACCCTGCATAGGCAGAAACTACCAATAAGCATACAAGACCTTTATAGGTGCAGTTATTGGAAGGGCATCTAACTCTTATTTTTTAGAGAAAAACTATTCTTATCAGATTATCATATTCACCACATATGATGAGAAAGAATAGCAGGGCAAGGAAAAGCACCACAGAGAACAATTTCCGCAGTGAACTAGTATGGCCCATGACATGAAGATCACCATCTCCACGCCCCTTCCTTGTCCACCAGGCCATCAAGATTGAAACCTCCATGACTATGTATAAAGCTATTACACCTAATAGCTTGTAACAAATATACATGAGGGTTCAACGCATCACATGCCGGCACGCAGGCCGTTATACAATAACAGGATAGCCTTCAACTACAATTAACCATGACAAACAGGTCATGAAAATAACAACCATGCATCTCATACACAAAATGTCTATATTGTTCACATCATTCCCTGCAAAAACAAGTTGGGCGTAGAATCGTATTCTAGTGCACGAAGTGAGCCGGTTTTAATTTATACTCAGTCTCTATTCACGGCGGTTCCGCTTGCCGATAAGCGGACTAGGGTTCGAAGGGGAATGACATCTATTAAACATAGATCACATCTATGAAAATGCTGTGAAAATCTCATCGGATTGATCATATCAAGCCGAATCCAAGCCATTCAAAACGGCTCAATTTTCACTAGACCGATCAAATCGATCTATTGCCCGAGGTCCCCTTGAGAAGACGGCGGCCCTATACGATCTCGATCTGTTATTCCGATCTGTTCGGCGCGCGCGTAGCCCCAATGGTGTTACTAGCTGGTAGGGGCAATGCACGGCGAATCTAAACGGAAGTGAACTAATCATTTTGATCGTATGGCGCTGTCAACTCATACCTCTAAACATCCCAATACCAATTGATCCAATCAACCCATGAATGACATAGCAACATATCACCATATGTGCCTGATCTAGATCCGAAACTACACATGATCGGCTCTGATACCACTGTTGGGGAACGGGTAGGCTACGCTAGCACAAATCATAAATTTTCTACCGTGAACACCCAAGATCACATGTAAGTAGGGGATCATGGATCATTACCCTTGACGCGCAGAGGCAACGGAAGCAGAGTCACACACGTCGAGGTACACACCAAACACCTTCTCGCTGATTGTCAAGCGTCCCCGAGTAGCACCGAACAACACGTGGTCGTAGTCGGACACCGCGAGGTCATCGTGGTCATCCTTGTTGGAGGTTCCATAGATCAGCGCATCCACGTGCGGCAGCGTCTCTAATGGTATCCACACATCCGGGGAAGGAACGCCGTGCAGGGTGTGCTAGCACCTCACCATGCGGCTAGGGTTTCGGGCGAGCGGGAGGGGCACGGCAGGTAGGGCTTGGTGAGAGCTCATCTATCTACCCGCGCTGCCCCAGGTCTCCCCTTTTATGGACGTGCTAGTGGACTCAAGTCGAGGCCCACTGGGACTCCAATTCCTACGCGGATCGTATCCGCGGGCAAACCCTTCTTCTAATAGATGAAATCCACTAGATAAGTTCCAACCCATTAAGTGTGTGACCCGTTAGGTTCATGTGCAGGTCGGCCGTGAATCCGAAAAGTCCCTTTCCAATCCGCAGATCAATAACGGTATCTAGCAGTACATATTAACCCCTGAATGCACAAAATGATCTGATCGGCTGAACCCTGATACACTCAATATACCGATCCTTTTGCCACATGATACCAGTCAAGCTCAAGACGAGATACGTGCCACCCTTGTGATAGCTCGACCATTCACTCGTCAATGTGATGGATATAAATATCATGATTTACTCTTTAATCATATCAACACGGCTGTGCGCTTTTCTTATCCATCCACACCGAGGGGCCCAGATATCTCTCTCTTGTTATCGAGGAGGGACAAATTCTATCTTGATCAATCACATCCCTATGCATGCTTTATGGCATACCCAGTAGTTATCTTTACAACTACCCTGTTACGGTGTAGCGTTTGATAACACCAAAGTATACGGCTCCACAAGCTGGGTCTCCATGATGATCTCAGGTGTAAGGACCATATAGGTGTACTACTCGAGACTATACGCTGATGGCACTTTGTAGATAACAATCTCAGCAGTGTCCCGGAGTAGGTCTATCCAACCACCCATGTTCTTTAACATGTGTCCACATTATTGATTTAATATCTCCATAGATCATATCTATGGTATGTAAAACAATACCATCAATCAATACATGTGCTAATCAAATCATTACCGCTCCTCGTAATGTGTGGACCAGGGATCGTTTAGAAATATCATAATAACAATGTGTCTCACAACCAAATCGTATTTGATGAACAAAGTCGTGACATTAATTCATGAAACCGATAAGTAATGTTATCATAAGTACATGAATAAAGACGTTATACAATCATCATATGATTGCCTCTAGGGCACATTCCTTTCAACAAGGAATCGCCATGATGCTCACCAGAGAGAAAGAAGGCGTGAAAGGGGAAAATTGGCCGATGACAGCGGTGAGAGCGTTCCGGTGAGTTCGGGGCTTCCCGGGCCGATTCCTGCGGGCAGGCGCAACACGAGATGATGGAAAAAGGTGCGCGCGAGAGCAAGCAATGAGATTAACTGGTTTGGTCTGGCGATGTGAGAGCTAAGGAATATGAGAACGGTGGTCCAGCGTGGTGGTTTTGAGGCTTGGCTTGGCCAACTGCATTGACCCACGGTCACAAGCATGGTAGAGACAGTCACAAGGAAGCTCTTTCATCGATTGGTGGGCTTGGGCAGTGACTTGATCTCGCGGGGGCGCAATCCTAAGCCGAGTGACGAGATTGCTTAGGTGGTGCAACAAGGCCAGCCTGGGTCATGGTTGGGGGTCAGAACCATCGAGTGCTTGGCCAGGGTGGCGATTGGGCAGTGAGGCAGCATCGGGAGCAGCTGCACCTGCTTTCCCGACAAGACAGCTAGTCGGCAGCGGCTGTCCAGATAGCGGCGACGAGCATTGCTGGCGGGGTCACTTCGGCACCGGTGTGGGGTCCACAAGGCTAGGACGACACGCACAAGCTGCCAAGAGGGGATCTCCAAGTGAGATTTTGCCAGAGAAGGGATGAATGCGCTGGTGAGGTGGATTCCTGCTGATGCAGATCAGCTGCGTGATGAATTGCTCACAAGCGAAGAGAGAAGGAGGGGCTGCCTTGTAGGTCCTACCTTGGTCAATTTGGTCAACACTCGGCTTCAACAGTCACTTAGGGTCTCTTCTAGTGTATTGAAATTTTGATGAGATTTTTAGTGTGATGTATCATATATATATATATATATATATATATAGACACACACACACATATATGTGTGTGTGAATGAAGCTTAGAGAAATATCAAAAATCACTAAAGTTCAACTTAGGCTAAAAATGTTCCATTTTAGGAATTCATGGTCATGACCTAAGTTAAAGTTTTCATCAAATTTTTGCAAACTATTTAGCTAAAATTTTCCTATATAAATAAAAATGTCCAAAGATTGATTTTTAGCCAAAATTTCTTTTACACCCCATTTGGCATCCAGGAATTGAATTGCAAAAATTGAATTGGATTCCAATATCATTAATTGAAATGAATTCCTAATGTTGTTTGGGTGCCAATCAACTGGAACTGATGGCTCATACACCTTTTTCTAGTTAATGCAGATTATGCAATTTTTTTTCCTAGCTACTGCTCTCTTTTTTTCTAACTACTAACACATATTAGCACCAAATTATGACTAAAATACTCAAAAAACTGACATTTTGACATAATCAATCTCGCATGAACCCTATGTTTAGGGACAAACAACACCCAATTTTGAATTATGCATAAACGATAGAAAGTACATGGTAGAGTGCCAACACAATTGCAACTTTTAAGAACATACTACACCCATCAACAAGAGGCACTAGATTTTTTAAATTATGCATACACGATAGAAAGAACAAGAATATTATTCTAAACTAATCTCATCCATAAAATCAGCTCGTCTTGGTCCTTGAATTTCAAAATACACATGTAGCTTGTACTTGCATATTTTCTGCTCAGGAACGCTCACTTGTATTGACCGTCAATTGTCTCTCTGTAATAACAAATTCAGTGTTAGTCTATTAGACTATACATATTTCTCCAAAAAAAAATGTCAACAAAAAATGGACAAGACAAACATAAGCATGTCTATTCATATTATTCATGAGGCACTACAAAGCATCATATGCTATTAGTGAACTCCACTAACTAACTTGAGCCTTGCCATCACAAGTACTAAATGCACATATCTAGTTGATCTAATTTTTGCAAAATTGAACAAAGTTAGCACAAGTGAGATAATACACATTCATAACTTAATTTGCTTTAATATCCATCTCTTTCTTAATCCAATTGGTAATGCCATCATTGCCATGAACTTGCGATCATTTGAATTAAGAATGTCGTAGACTTCCAATAGTTCATCTTCTTCTAACTCAGGCACTTCATTAAGAGCAGCAAGTATTTCTTCAGGAGAGGCAACTTTTGAAGCTTGTGAGAGCCCATCCGTGACAAATACAGTAGTGAATGCATCTAGTTTCTCACCGAGCATAGAAACTATTGAGTCATCAGATCTATACCTCTTCTTTTTATTCTCTTCAGCAATTTGAGTTAAGGATAAACGGTTGACAGAATTAACCTCCTTACCACAATTTTCAGCATTCATTTCCGTGGCACTTTCAATTGCCGTCCTAGCACCTTTTCCAGTGGCATGATCCTTTGAGTACACTAGGCTAATTGAATCCCAAAATTTGATAACCTTATGCCTATAGCATGCAGCTTCCTTGTTGTCCTACAAAATAAGAGTTTGAATGCAATAAATTAATAGAATAAATAAGTTATTCTTTCTTTTCAATGCAACAAAATAATTGTCTTGACATAGTTGTTCCAAACATCTTCACTGTCAACTGATATCTTGTTTTTGTCCCAATCCCAGCAGCAATAGTGACAAAAAACATAGCAGTTGCCCTCTTTCTTCTCTTTCTCTTTCTCTCATCATCACTTGTGCTAACCTGCAATTCTATAGGTATGTCTGACATCTAGTTTAAAAAAAAATGGAAAATGGTGAATGTGGTAACAAAAATATAAACCGGAATCTACTAGGTAACAATCATATTAACATGATGTATGGTATAGAAGTCAAAATAATAGCAGCAATAAACACAATTGTGGATAATAGAACCTATTTAATCAAATAAGCATGGTACATAATTAGCATGGATATGCATCTTGAATCATGTGAGGACCGATATCGGCGACTAGATGGGGGATGAATAGGAGCAATATAAATTTTCTAAACAAATCATCCCCAACTCCCTTTCACTCATTTCATCAAACACCAGGCGTGCACTTCCAAAGAGCCCCAGATACATCACAGAGCAAGGTGGGGGGCGAGGAACAGAAGAGGCAATCAAAGAACTGGGCTTTGGGGCATTTTGTGAAACACATGGAGTGCTTCCCCACGAGGAAGAAGAAGCCGTGGTGCTTCCACTCCAAACCGTCGTTGCTGCTGTCTCTGCAAGCTACTGCCTCTAGCTGCTAGTGCTGCTGCCGCTGCTAACCTGCTGCACAAGCTGCTGGTTGTTGGAGCCGCCTACAAGCTGCAGCTGCTCCTGTGGGTTGTTGCTCTGCTGCTCCCATCGCTTGCAGCTGCTGCTGCTCTGCTGTGCTATACGTATACAACCTAAAACCTCCCAAATAAATTGCACTGGAATCCTAGAAATTTCTTCACACAATGAACCACACTGAAACCCTAGTTTCAAAAAAATAAATCAAGTGGCAATCGGGCAAACCGTGAAAGCTAGATAGATTTGGTTCCACAGAGAAAAGGGGTGGTGGGGAGGGAGAGGCGGCACTCACGGTTGATGAAAAGGGCGAGGAACAAGAGGAGGCACTCGACAGTGAGGAAGGAGAGGTGGCGCCAATCTGGTTCCACGGGGAGTAGAGGCAACGGACAAGGAGAGGAGGTGCTCGACTGTGAAGAAGGAGAGGCGGCATCGATCTGGTTCGACCACGAGTAGGGGTGGTGGAGAGGGAAGGGCGCTCGACGGTGAGGAAGGAGAGGCGGCGCCGATCTGGTTCCACGTCGAGGAAGGGTGTTGGAGAGGGAGAGGAGGCGCTCGACGGTGAGGAAGGAGAGGCGGCGCTGATCTAGATCCACAGGTGAGGGAGAGGCGGCGCGAGGAAGGAGAGGCCGCACGAGGAAGGACAGATGAAGCAGGGGCGCCTCCAATACCCCCCAAATGACACCCTCGAGGAAAGGAATTGGGTTTAGGCAACCTTTAATACCCAGATTTGGTCTCGGAATCATCGATTCCAATTCCACTTGATTCTAGTGGCAGCCAAACATAACAGTCTATGGAATTCGATTCCAATTCCTTAATTCTGGATCCAAATCATGGATGCCAAACGGGGTGTTAAGGAATTTGTCCTTACTTCATACAAGCATCTCATGAATGTTTTCAAAATAGCTCACAATTTTGGGCTCTTACAAATCCCTCCCCGTACAATTCATGGATAGTCTTGTTCTTGAGCTTCTTCTCCTGGGTTTCTAGGATTTGAACAGGTTCGACTTGGTAAGTCAGCTTGGAATCCAAGATGTTTGTGGGTAGTTGAACTATCTCTTCTTCAGGCTTTCTTAAACATTTCTTGAGTTGAGACACATGAAATTTGTTGTGTACTACTCCCAAGTCAATCAGAAGATCGAGTTCATAAGCAACCTTAACCTTGCGGGATAGAACTTGGTATGGTCCCACAAATCTTGGGGCTAATTTACCCTTGACTTGAAACCTTCGAATCCCGTTGAATGGTGAAACCTTAAGATACACATAGTCTCCAACTTCAAACGATAAGTCTCTTCAACGATGGTCGGCACAACTCTTCTATCACCACTAAGTAGCTAGCAGTCACTCCTTGATGAACTTAACCTTGGCTTCAGCTTCCTTGAGATTATTCTTCCCAAACACTTGCCCTTCTCTAAACTTAGACCAATAAAGAAGGGTTCTACATTTCCTTCCATATAAGGCTTCGAATGGAGACATTTGCAGGCCGGCTTGATAGCTATTGTTATAGGCGAATTCCGCGTAGGGTAACCATTACTCCCAATCCTCAGGGAATTCCAAGGCACAGGCACTGAGCATATCTTCTAAGGTTTGAATAGTTCTCTCTGTTGGTCCATCCGTTTGTGGGTGATATGCTGTACTGAAGGTCAAGCTAGTGCCTAAAGCGCTATGGAGCTCTTCCCAGAATTTAGAAGTGAACTGTGAGCCATGATCAGATATGATCCTCTTAGAAACACCATAAAGTCTTACTATCATTGAGGTAAATAGTTCTACCAGCTTGTTACACTTGTATGTGGTTTTGACTGGGATAAAATGTGCTACTTTCGTTAATCGGTCCACGATGACCCATATGGAATCATGACCATTTCTGAATCCGGGAAGTCCTACAATGAAATCCATAGTAACTTCATCCCATTTCCTTTCCGGTATCTTGATTGGTTGCAAGGGTCCTGTTGGGTGTTGGTTTTCTGCCTTAACCAAACAGCAAGTATGACAATTAGCCACATATTCTACCACATCTCTCATCATTCGTGGCCACCAAAATATTGCTTTTAGATCTTGGTACATTTTAGTGCAGCCCGGATGCATGGAAAAAGGTCATTCATGGGCCTCCCTTAAAATTTCATCCTTCCGTTCCTGATCGTGGGGCACAAAGATTCTCTTGTCCATCTAGAACACTCCTTGTTCGTCCTTGACGATCTTGGCTCCTTGACCTTTGGCCATAAGTCTTTCCAATCGAAGGGTACTAGGGTGGTTCCTTTGTTTTTCCTTGATGCAGTCAAGCAAATCTAGCTAAACCATGAAGTTGGCCAGAGCTCCAGATTTCACCAGATTCACACATAGCTTGCTCAATTCTTTCTGTAGTGGCTCAGGAATAGAAGCCTTCAAGCATTCAAAGCTTTCCTTTGAGATCACTGCAAAAAAATTACACTGATTCTTTCTACTTAAGGCGTAAGCTATTACATTAGCCTTTCCAGGGTGGTACAGTATCTTCATATTGTAATCCTTGATCAGTTCCAGCCACCTTCTCTGCCTCATATTGAGGATAGCTTGGATAAACACATATTTCAGGCTCTTATGATCCATATAGATATCACATTGTTTACCCATCAAGAAGTGCCTCCAAAACTTGAATGCGTGAACCACGACAGCAAGCTCCAAATCATGAGTTGGGTAGTTATCCTCATGCTTGCGCAGTTGTCGTGATGCATAAGCTACAACTTTACCATCTTGCATTAATACACATCCCAATTCTTGCCGCGAAGTATCACAATACACCTCAAACTTCTTGGTGATATTTGGGGTCGCAAGTATTGGTGTGGTGGTCAAAAGAGTTTTGAGTTTCTGGAAACTCTATTCACATTCTTGGGTCCATTCAATCTTTCTTTCCTTCTTCAGCATTTGGGTCAAAGGTCGAGATATCCTTGAAGATCCTTCGATGAATCGCCGATAATATTTGGCCAAACCGAGGAAACTGCGAACTTCCTTAACAGTTGTGGGTCTTCCCAATTCATAACTGTAGCTATTTTAGAAGGGTCCACCTTGATCCCTTCAGCTAATATGATATGACCCAAGAAGCTAACATCACTGATAAAAAATTCACACTTGCTAAATTTTGCATATAACTTATACTCCCTGAGCTTGTCCAACACCGCTCTTAGGTGCTCTTCATGCTCCTTGTCCGTTTTGGAATACACAAGGATGTCATCAATGAAAATGATGACAAACTTGTCTAGGTATTCCATTAGGATCATATTCATGAGATTCATGAAGTAAGCAGGTGTATTGGTTAATCTAAATGATATAACCAAATATTCAAACAAGCCATACCGAATGGTGAATGCAGTCTTTGGTATGTCTTCCTTTCAGATCTTCACTTGATGGTATCCAGATCGAAGGTCGATCTTAGAGAAGCGTGTAGCTCCTTGAAGTTGATCGAACAGATCATCTATCCTGAGTAGTGGGTATTTGTTTTTTATGGTAACTGCATTTAGTGCCCTATAATCCATTTAGTGCCCTATAATCCACAACCAATCTTCGTCCACCACCCTTCTTTCCACAAACATAGCTGGGGAACCCCAGGCGGATGAGCTCGATCAGATAAGACCTTTACTCAGCAATTCGTCCAGTTGTTTCTTAAGTTCTTCCAGCTCTTCCGAGTTCATCTTGAAGTATGTCTTGTAAATTGGGGCTGTACCAAGTACTAGTTCTATAGCAAACTCCACCTCGCGGTCAAGGGGTAGACCAGGCAGTTCATCCGGAAACACGTCTAAATATTCTTGGATCACCTTAACCTTACTGGGGATTTTTTCTTTAAGGTAACAGATAGCCCTGCCCTATTTATAGGGATCATCCATCTTCCATACTTTTTCAAACAATCCTTGTCTCTGGAGTCTCACTTCTTGCTTGGCACAATCTAACACCCCTTCATAAAATTCTAGCCAATCCATCCCAATTATGACATTAACCCCTAATCCCTCAACAACCATGAGGTCAAAATTAAATCCAACATTTTCTTTCCTGATCTCTATCCACTGATAGGACCTAATGGCTTTATGTGTCCCACGCGAGGATTTTATAATGAAGGGCTTATTAAGGGGAAATGGTTGTAGTTAGTGCCTTTCTACGTATTCTTGTGATATGAATGAATGCGATGCACCAGAATCAAATAAAACTTGTATGGGGAGTCATGGATTCTGAACATACCCACAAGCACTCCTTCATCTTCTTAGGCTACTTCTGCGGTGACATGATTGAATCTTCCACGTCCAACGCCTTGGGGTTGATTTTGCATTAGACGACCTCTGCCGCGTCCTTGCACGAAGTTCCCTTGTGGTTTTGCATGGTTCTAGTTAGGACAGTCGACGGCAAAGTGCCCAGATTTGTGACACAAGAAACAATTGCCTGACATCCTATCATGAGTGCTCTGGAGATTGCGAGGAGCGGTTGGTGCTTGGGTTTGGTATACAGGGTTACTAAAGCCACGCCCACCCCCCCCCCCCCCGCTGGGTAGCCACGAGCGGCAAAGGATGATTGCTGACCAAACCTTTGGGGAGGCTAGGGTTTGAACTATCTGGTACGGCTGGATCCCGCTGTCGAACGCTTCGCTAGCTTGCGTTTGCGAGATATTTCTTCGCCCTTTAGGTCTTTCTCCAATACCAATGCCTTATTGACCAGCTGCTAAAAGTTTTCATACTCCAGATTCCTCAGGTGAGATTTGTAACAAAAATCTATTCCCTCCAAAAACCAATCTATTTTCTCGTCTTCATCCTGGATGTCACGGGGAGCATATCTCCCAAGTTGATTAAACTTGGCAAGGTATTCAGAGGCGGTCATCGTATCTTGGGTCAATCGAGGAAACTCATACTTTTTCATCCTCAAGACTCCCTTTGGTATGTGGTAGTCTCGGAATGTGGCAACAAATTCTTCCCAAGGAATGAATTTCTGCGCCGGCGGAGCGTGAGGTGGCACCTCCACATCATCAGCTTCTTGTGCATCTTCAGCATTGTCCTCATCAGCAAGCTCATTCTCTTTTTCCACTTCTTCATCATCTGCCCGAGTAGCCTCATAGTTGTCCCACCAAACCTCAGCAAGACCAACGAGCAGGTGAGAAGCCAACACGACTTTTTCCTCTTCAGGGCACCTAACTAGATTCAAATTCTTTGTCACTGTACGCAGCCAATCTTCCGTTTCCATAGGTTCAGTAGCTTGTGAGAAGGTAAGCAGATTTGTTCTCATGAAGGCTGCATGCTTAGACCTATCATTGTGATTCCTATCAGCTTGTTGGTTGAGCAAAACTTGGCCCAACATCTGAGGTTGGTACGCCAATACTTGTGCCATGGTTGGATCTACTGCCGGAGGAGGAGGAAGATCACCTCGACTTCGACCGCGGGCACGACCTCTAGTTGCGCCGGCACCACGGGCATGGCCAGCTCCTCGGCCTTGAGCGACTCCGTGGCCAAGTTCTGCCCCTTAGCCTTGGGCAGCTCCATGACCACGTCTAGCTCCTTGACCACACACCATCTGTAGGTCGATGATCCTTACAATTATATCTAGTAATGCATGCATGAGGCCAATTCAAAATGAAACCAAATTATGCAGCAAAGGAAACACGAAACATTCATGATAATCCAAAGATCATTCATCCATCGAGTCATACAACGTACAACAAAAGGTAAAATGCCAACAACAAAAGATACCGTCGCCAATCATCTACTATGGCAATGCAAAAGATGCATTCATCGATCTAGGTCTACCATCTAACCCTAGCTACTCATTGACAGGAATGACGTGTGAAAATTACCACCGGCCTCCCTACCGGGTATCTGGCAGGAGCAACGACAAAGTCCTCCCATGACCTCTGAGGGACTGACACAGCAGCAGGAGCAGTCGGCGCAGCAGGAGGTTTGAAAAATAGGATAAGTTTAAACAAAGTCCTAAAAATATCAAACAAGTTTTTGGTGCTTTGAAAAAGGGATAAGTTTAAACAAAGTCCTAAAAAGTTGAAACCGTGTTTTCCAAAAATCACATAGTTTTGACCAGTGTATTTAAGTGTATTGAGAGTAAATCGTTTTACCAAAAAAAATTTTGAAGGATATTCTTTGAAACATATTTCTTATAGTTTGGTGTAAATCAAAATGTTGTTTTAGGGGGGTCTAGATGGACAGGTACAAGGGCTTGGAGCAACTGGGTTTATTTTGTCCAAGCTGTGGTCTAGCTAGGGATATGTAGTACGAGATGAGGTGTTAGCCTTCAAGCACGACTTCGACGGCCATAAGCTATTATTTTTACAGCGAAAGTTGTTGGCACTGAATCCTTTGGAGACCTCTCTAGCATTAGGGTGAATCTTAAAACTATTTTAGTCCCATAACTATATGCATAATATGCAGATGCAGAAGAACCAAAGTTAACAAACGTAAAAAAGATCCAATAGCATTAATAAGTCTCAACTTTAAACTGTAAGGGGCAGGACACCATTCTCCTAATTAAGGCGTCCCACAACTTACAAGCAATAATTTAAGATTCTAGGCAAGGGTGACGTTTTACGAAAACTCGTAATAGCCACCAAAGCTGAGATATCTTAGCTAATCTCTCATACCTACAACGGGCTTGACGAGTTCTAAGGTTAAGAGACTAACAAGCTTTTTAAAGCGATACCCTAGAAGACTAGGGATCACACCTAAGGCTACAGGGCACTATCATCAATTATTTTGGCAACTGATATTGTGCACAATTTCTTCAAACTAGAGTAGAGAAATTGGAGATGTTGGGGTAGAGTGGCCTGTAGATGGAGAAGTGATGTGTTGACGTATTCTGAGTTGATCATAGGTGCTGACGTCTTCTCAGATCCACTGTAGTCGGTTGTAGGGGCGATGGCTGATTAAGGAGTCTCTTGGCACTTCATCTTCAGGTCTCTTTACATTTCCTTGAAGTTCCTTGAGTATGTTGTCGAGATGTGTAGCATTAGGTCTCTAATGATGAGTAAGAGGGGTTGGCTAGACTTTTGGTCTAGGAGAGAATTCAGAAGTGACTCTTGTTTCGAGAAATATATAAGGCATACGAAGATACGTGAGGAGAATATGAGACAAGATAGAAGCTGAAAATGTTGGGTAAGAAGATGTAACAGCCCAAATATCCGCATTATATTTTTGTAAAGCACTCTTGTGAGGATGGTATGTTGCAGAAAACATTTCTTTAAAAATAATTCTTTCAAAATTTATGTTTGGGTCTTTAAAATCTTTTAGGCTAATAATGGCCTAAATTTACTTAATTTAGATAAGTAAAAACTCAAATTTTTAGCTCCAATCATGAAATATAAAAAATATAGTAAAAGAATAGGTTAAGCTAAAAGTTTAATTATAAGTAAATAACCCTTAAACATCTCCTAGGCCTATATATATATATATGTGTGTGTGTGTGTGTGTGTGTGTAGGTAGGGAAAATTTCATATATATATATATATATAAGAGACATGTGAACATGAGAAAGTTGAATATATACATATATACATGAAATATCACACTAAAAATCACACAAAAATTCTAGAAACTAATTTTGAGCCTATTTGATAACCTGAATCTATTGTTGACCAAGTTGACCCATTGGGGGACCTACATTGCGGTCTCTCTCTCTGCCCTTGTGGGCATTTCCACCAGTAGTTGGGCGGCAGCAACCCTGCCCTCACCTCGCCGGCGCCCTCATCACCCCCGACCAAAACCACCCATTGGAAATCCTTTTTTTGGCCGTGTGTGCACCGACTTGGCCCCGTGGGCCCCATTCCATCGCCGAAGTGACGCTCCCCAATGGCCGCGCCGCCGCCTGACATTGCATGCCGACCGGCTGCATTGTCGGCCACATGCGCACGCACCACTGCCAACACCGCCCGCCTTGCCCAATGGCCTGCACTGGCTATGCCGCCCTGTCCAAGCAACCTCACCGCCCCGGCGTGCTCACCCGGTGCGCGTCAATGAGTCACCACCCCCGTCCGCCTATCCGCGACGATGTTCCCTACTGACCACCTGAGCCCCCTCGTGACCGCTGGACAATGCTCGCGCTCCAGCTGAGCTTAAATATCGGCCGAGCCGCGTCGGTCCCGTTCCTCTCTCCCTGCCCGCACGATGACAGCCTAAACCCGAGCTCCCCACCTCTGGCCAGTGCGTGCATTAGCTTCACCTGACCCACACAACGCTGCTGCCCAAAGGAATCGGATCGGGAAGCTTCAAGCTCGTTGGATTTCTCTTGCCGCCGCTGGCCGCCCGATTCTTCCCCTTTTCGATTTCTCCCTTCTCGATGAGTCCCTTGTCGATTGCTCGCAGGAGGAGCATCACCTCACCCCTGCCTGTCTTTCACCCAGGTTAATTGGACCCAAGAACCCCCGAAGCCCCCTAGCGTCGTGAGCCTGTGCTTCCCCACTGCCCTAACGCCGCCAAATTCGCTCATGCCTCTTCCGTCCAAACCAACAAATTTGGTGAGCATCTACAAACCTTCCTCATACTCGCACATGTCCCCGATTAGCTTAAATAGCAGTACATAGCCTTAGGTTGTTGTTACCGAGGACGTTCTCCGCCGTCGATAGGCTCACCGCCGATCCAGGCCGTTGCCGGCAAGCGGCTCGACAACACGTCTTAGAGCATCTCGCTAGGAATCTATAGCTCCCAGAAACCCCTTCTCTAGAGCACTGTAGCTTCGCCGTCGCGTCGCCGAGAGATTGCCGGTTTCATGACGTCAGCTTGTCACTCCGGTCGAAGGTGGACGATGAAGTCTCGACCGTTAGATCCGTGTGTGTGATCGGATGATTTTTAAATCGCGCACGAGATTGGAGGAAGCCGCTGACATGTGGGCCCTTGGCCCACCTGTCAGGATGAGTGGTCGTGCTCCGTCCTGCCGGCGCTTTCGCTCATGTGAGGCGCCATTTAGGAATACGCCTTCGGCTTGGCTGGCCTAGCCGCGAGTTAACGGATCGGCCCGTCACTGTTCACCGAAAATCAGTGGCGGGCCGGCCCGTCACTGATTTTCCAGGATTTTGTGAATAAAACAAATCTGGAATATAGAAATGATTTAATAAATATAGCTAGCCTTTTTGAAAAATGATAGAAAATTTATGTTAAATACTAGATCTTCTGCTGAGTTTTATAAAAATATTAACATGAACAGTAACAGAACCCTTTTTCTCAGAATAATTCTATTAGCTTGCTTTTAGGATATTAACCAATATAGAAAATAGTACAAAAAGGGTTTCTGTTTATTAAAAATAGATTAACACCTAATAAAATCAGAGAAAAATCATCAATAATTTCTGATAACCTTTTGGACTAAGAAAAAAAAATACTAAATCTATGATATGACTCCTAAACAACAATCAGTTTATATTTGACCTAATTAATTAGTATAATTAATTAGTTAATCTATGATCTAGTTACTCCCAAATTAATATACTTGGCTAAATTAGTCATTTTTCAGTAATTCATAACAGGAAGACCTTCATTTTTAGCTAAGTCTAATTATATATATATATACACATTTATACCTTCTAATTTTGTCCTCCACACACTTAAACCCCTATTATGATAGGAAATTATTGATGGGAAGAGTTGATGAAGGAAATTCTTCAAATCAAATTATTGGCTAACATATTCTTGTTTTTTGGATAATTTAAGTATAATAAAACCCTATTTTCTCCTATTAGGCTGACTAGGATAGAAAATATACTATTATATAAATTTATGATTGAATGCATTATCTCATATGTGCACCGCGGTCATTACACCAGAAATTGTTATTGCTTAGAAGGATCATGGAACTTACTTGATATCTAGAATAGAACTATCGTCAGTCACCGATCGTTAGACGTAACAAGAGCATTTCATGCATCTTATCTCTTACTGCATATTGGTGTTTTATTTATCATTGTTCTTCGACTTCATTCCGTTAATAGACGCCGAGGAACCCGAGGGACCTTTTGAAGAACCATCAGAAAACCCCTACTACCCGCAAGACCAAGGCGAGTTAATTTCCACCCTAAAGGGTGTTTGCTTTTACTAGGGAGAATCTCGATTTTCCCTAGTGCGAGTCAACAACCTTCCTTTAGGTGTTACTTTTATTAGGGAGAGCCTATACTTTCCCTAGTACGGGTCAACATTAAAAAGGATCATATTGAATCCCAGTTTCTTAAAGTATTTTATTTACAATTACCAATTGCATGCTCCCTTTAAGTAATTATGCCTACTTGCTTAATCATGATGTATCATGCCATGCTTTACTTCTTGTTATTGGACTACCATGATGATATTGCCTCGATAAAGTCATCCATCATTTGGCTTACTAAATGATTGCCTTGATGATCACCCTTGTTAGCCTGGTTAGGTTTGGTAAAATGATTTAGACTCTTAAGTCTTGGTTAAAATCTTGCTTAGACATTGCTCAAGTCCAATTATTAATTTTAGGCTTAGTTGCATCGAAACAGTGAACCGACATTCACCGGACATGATGAACATTATAAACTTGGTTTACTGGATATTGGGCCTGGCATGCCAGTGTGTGTGGTTGGGAACATTGTTGTGTCCCGGTTTGTGGTTAAGGGTGTGATGTAGCTGGGCTACATGGTCTGAAGGAAGGCTGGACCACGGGGATGGTGCTGGACAGCCATGCTCGGCTGTGCCAGTCGGAGCGCGAATTGTTTTTGCGTAGCTTTATGCTGTCCACTGGGGGTTATTGCACAATGTGAGTTTCAGGAGTGCTGGGCAGCTAAGCTCGACTGTGCCAGTCGGAGCACGAGTTGTTTTCGCGTAGCTTTATACTGCCACTGAGGTTCCTGCACAACGCGTGGCCATCGCGCGGTAGTGCAAGTAATAGGGATTCAAAGGTAGTACAACCTGCGGGCGTACCATGTCTGCCGCCATGCTTGGGGTGAAGACAAGAATAGGTCGTCATCCTAATGGATGATCTAGGTCTTACGTGACAGGGAGCCGTGACTCTAGTGCGGGCTTGGCAACTCGGCTAGGGAAGACCGGGTGCTTCGCTGGCGTAAGATCCACAACAGGTGCGCCACACCCGCAAGATGATGGCGGGTGTATGGAGACGTTTTGCAGAGTGCATGGAAACTGCTAGGGGATGGGAAACGTTTGGCAGTGTGCATGGAAACTGTCGTGAAATGTGATGAGAATAAGAATTTGAACATTATTTAGTGGAACTTTGGTAAAAATATGCTAAGTCATAGGCCTTGGTTTATAAAACTTGCTTTCTGCAACTAAATGAGCCTCCAACCTTTCCTTTGGAACCCCTATCACTAAATACATTAGGTTGGAAGTTAGCTCACCAGTGTTTGGATGACACTGATCTCGCATTCATACTCTTTTAGATGGAGAATATGAGCAGGATCAGTACGCCTGCCATGAAGATGAAGAACAAGACTTTGCTGATGATCAGGACGAGGCATAGGGCGTCTCTCTAGTCGAGTGCTTAGGCATAGCCGGCACGAGACCCCTTTTGGATCTTTTGGGTTCTCTGCACTCTGATCTTTTGGACAGTATGACTATTTGGGCCAATGTGCCGCAATGTAACACTTAACAGCCTTTGGGCTTAATACAGGTATTTGTGTAACATAAGACTTCCGCTTGTATGTAATGATCTGGTTATGTGAATGGTGTGCACTAGTGTACTGATCCAGGGACTAGTGCAGATCAAGTGGTGGGCAAAAGGACAGGCCCCACAGAAGAGATAGGAGAGAAGAGTTTTACAAAATCTCAAAAAAGGGTACGGAGCTTGGAATGCAAACAGGAGGAAAGAATACAACACCTTTTTATAATAAAGTAGTGTTTTTAGGAAAATGATTTTTCCTAGTTTTCAATTACGGCAAGCTAACGGCCAAGGTCTAGGGCTCCTACAGTCGTATGCTCTAATACCAGCGCTGTAGGGTTTGTCCTTTTCCCACCACTTGATCTGCACTAGTCCTTAGATCAATACACTAGTGCACACCATTCACATAGCCAGATCAAATCATTTCATACAAGCGAAAGACTTATATTACATTAAGTATCTGAATTAAGCCCGAAGGCTATAAGTATTACAACATGGCATATTGGCCTAAAATAATCCAAGAACAATAAAAGATCAGAGTGCGATAAAAGATCTAAAAGAATATCTTGCCAGCTATGCCTAAGCAATCGACTTGAGAGACGCCCTAAACCTTGTCTTGATCGTCAGCGAACTCCTGAGCATTGTTTTCATGGCAGGCGTAGAGGTCTTGCACACACTCAACATCTAAAAGAGTAAGTGTATGCGAGGTCAGTGTCATCCAAACACTGGCGAGTTAACACCCAACCTAATGCATTTTGTGATAGAGGCTTCAAAGGAAAGGCTGGGTTTGCTTATTTGCAGACAGCCAGTTTTGGAAATCAAAGTCTATGATTTTGCAGTTTTAACAAATTTTCTATATCAAGTTGAATCATCATTAGAGTTCTATCTTAGTTCACAATCTCAATCCCATGGCCAGTTATACGCACTCTACCAAACGTTCTCCTCCACACCTACCATCATCTTCCGGGTGTGGCGCACTCGTTGTGGATCACATCTCCAGTGAAGTGCCCGATCTTGTACTAGCTGGGTTGCCGGCCCACGCTAGACTCACGGCTCCCTGCGAATATGGATCTAGATCATCACTCGGATGACGGCACGAGACTATCTTCACCTCAAGCATGGCAACAGACAGGGTTCGCCCGCAGGTCGTACTACCCTTGAATCCCCAATACCTGCACTACTACGCGATGGCCAGCGCGTTGTGGTGTTAGGAACCATTCTCGATGTTCAATGATGTCACACTGTGCATCCCGATGCACCTGTCTAGGGGAAACCTTGTTTTAGCCCAGTCTGTCGATAAAGGGCCTCACCCTTATGCACTTCCTTCTTCGGATAATCGCACCCTCCATGTGAATCACACACGATGTGGCAGAACCCCTTTGGGCAGTGCACGGCATTACGCGGATCTCGCCACGCTCCTCTTCCAGCACTACGTATGTGGGCGATTAGCTCCTCAATTCATGTAGCCCAGCTACTTCATCTCTTACCCAATGCCAGACCCAATCCGCATTATAACAAGTCAAAACCATACACATACTGGCATTATAACACATCAGTTAACCATGTTCATATTGTCATCATGTCCAGTGAATATCGATTCACCGTTCCGAGGCGACTAAGCCTAAAATTAATAATCAGACCTGAGCAATGTCTAAGCAAGATTTTAACTAAGACTTAAGTGTCTAACAAATTTTAAACCATAGACTTAAGAGTCTAGTAATTATTTTGTTCCTAAATCAGGTTAATCAAGGATTAATCGTCAAGACGATCAAAGTGTGATTCAACTAGCAATGATCATCAACACAATCATCATGGGTATCGACAAATCAATAAAGCAGGCATGATATATCATGATTAACAAGAAAGGTACTCATAATTGAAAAGCATGCAATTTGATACTTAAAAGAAAATAATTTAATAAAAATTTGGATCTATATGATCTAACTGGATATTAACTCGCCTAGGTCCTGTTTATCCAAACCTGAGTCTTGATCTTCTGGCTCTTCTGCGAAGTCCTCGGAATCTATCGCAAAGAGCCAAGCAATACAAATAAACAGAAAAGTTTCTTGGAATCATGATGTATGGAATGCAAACGCGGCTAAGGTCGCAACTATCTAGGCGTCCATTCTTGCTACCGAGATTCCTAAATAAGTTTCTCTACTTATCAAGGAAGTTCCATGAGCTATTCGACATTAATAGATACCAAGGACAGTTCGGGGTTGCTGCAGAGACCATCCGAATTGCCTAAGATGTGTATGATGATGCAATAATTAGATAAACGACTATATGTATATACCCATAGTTTTGGAATTTATATGTAGATGGAAACTGGGACATAAGTTGGGTTTAATTTACGAAAAGGTTCCAGATTATCATAATCACCCAATAGTATTAAATTAGGGCTTTTAAAAGACAGTTGCTATACCTGCAATTGTGACCAAAAAGAGGTTCCCAATAATAAAATCTATCATTAGATTTTAAGTTAATGAATCAACCGATTTGATAATATTGGGAAATAGTCCCAAGAGGGTAACATGTTCTTTTACTAAGTTAATGATCATATACCTATAGGGTCTAAAGATTTTCTTAGGTTAGAAATCTTCTGCGGTATTTAAGGAAATATCGTCGCATTTTAAATATAGAAACATAAAATGAATGATCTAATAGGAACATTAGTTATTGGACTAAGGATAGGTTTAGTATTCCTATAAATCCTAATTACTATTAACAATTAAGGTTTAGCTTTTTCATGCAGCAAATACCTTCTGCAGTATTTACAGAAAAGCCAAAAAAATATTTTTTTTGAGGAGGAATCAATATTTTTAATAAATGGCAACCCCTATTAAGAATAGTCTTTATTTTGGAGGTTATTTTTAATAGGAAAATAGGACTAGGTCAAATATGGTTTTATTCCACTTAAAAGAATTAATGATACCATGATATCTATCTACTATATATTAAAGATATATCGAATATATGGGCTGTTTTGAGTTAAAACAGATTATTATTTGATTTAATTCCATAGAGAAAAAGCTGTAGTTATTTTAAAGAAATGTATACTTCTTATCTGTCCAAGATTGTATTTTTAATAAATCCAGTAGGTTTCATAGTATTTATCATAATTTTTCTATAAATTTTGTGGTCCCAGAAGTATGTTTACAACTTGAAATGTACATGCTGCATTTCCATTATCCAAAAAATACTAATAAAAGGCCATCTAAATAAATAGAAGGAAAAATAGGATCTTAACATGGTAAAATATATTTTTCTAAAATGCAGTGCAAGATCTAGTATTTCCCAGAATTTTTTCCTAAATTTTGGTAGCCATTTACAATTATTAATAAATCAATAATTGTTTTTAGGGTTTTCTAAAAATTGGAAGTAGCTGAAAAATTACAGAAACAGTGTTGGGCCGAGCCCAACCCACACGGCTTGTTGCGCGCGCGAGCAGCTGGAACAGCCCAAGAATGGCCCGAGCGCTAAGCGGCTTAGCCAAGGGTGTAAACCAATATGGAAGACGTATTTTCAGGAATACGGTTCTACTAAATATGGCTGGTGGGTCCGAACGGTCCCACTTATCAGCTGTTTCGCGGGTAAAACGACCACATGACACCAAGCTAGCATCATTCTTCTTCTTCGGGACAGAGGGGGCCGGCCAAGAAAGGGCTGGCCTAGCTAGAATGCCAGTGCCGGGTGGTGCGGCCCAAGGGAAAAAATAGGACGCACTCAACGGCTTGCAACCATTGGGACCAACGGCGGGACCGGTGGTGGCCAAAAGTAGCGGTGCTTTGGGCAGTGGTGGCGCAAGGTCTCGTGTGACCTTGGAGACAGCGAACACGGCGTCGCAGGACGATCTACGGCGCACATGAGTATCGGGGTGTCTAGGAGATGCTCACCGAGCTATAAGCATGACCGGAGGAAGCCGGGGTGAGCTGGCAATGATGAGGGGACGACGGCTGGAACCAGGGGGTCGTCGCGGGCGAACACCGGTGGAAATCTGGTGGGACCATAGGCAAAGGGAGGTTAGTTAAGCTCCAGCGAAGCTCGGATAGCCAAGAATCGAAGAAAGACTTACCGAGAAAGGAGAAATCCAAAAGGGGGCGGTTTGGCCGGTTTCTAGCTAGCGGCAAGAAAGTCACATCGCCGGCGGTGTACAGGGGATCTCGGGTCGATTCCCGTGAGGGTGGTGAGGGTGGTGAAGTGGACAAGGCATGAGGTTGTGTGTATAGGGCAATTTGCTTCGGCGAGGATGAATTTTGGCGCGGGGTGGAGTGAAGCGGGTGAGGCAGGGCAAGGATGTCGGTTTTGAGGCGGGACGGAATTTTATGGGGTGTGGCGATTTCGGGGTGTGTGAGAAGACTAAGAGAGGGAAAGATAAAGAAGGGGCAACAGCGGCGAAACCAGGGGTAGTGCACGGGAGCAAAACCAAGCAGTCATGGTGGAACATGCAGGCCGAGCGTGAATGCCATGGGGCGTGTTCGCCAGGCTGTGCACGCCAGCGCTAAGCGGAGAGGCAATAGCAAGCACGCTGCGAAGGCAGTAGATGCCTGCAGCCACGTGGAGCTGCTGCTCTACGATGAGAGTAGCGAACAGAGCTGAGAGGGGGATAGAGAAAGAGATAGGGTGAGCCGAGGTGGAGAGAGAGGCTGCTAGGTGGGTCCAAGGTGAACAGTGCCGGTCAAACCTAGTCAAGGGTCTAGATAAAGGACAGTGGAGGTCCACCGATAATATTTAGAATTTTCAAGGGATAGGTTTATCTATAATTTTGCTAGATTGAACTTTAAGCCCAATTTGAAATGAATTTACATTCAAATTTGAATTTGATATCATCAATTATCAATATGTTCGAATAATCGTATCCATTATTCTTAGTGAACTTTTAAGGGTCATTTCTTTGACCATATATTTTGGGAGCTTTTGGTTGATATGTTTTGAATATGACTCTAATCTCATTTATGATGTATTAAGCTTATCCTCCAATTACATAAAATTGACTTTAGAGTCTAATTAAAGCATAATTCAAAATAAGGTTTTTAGCTTATCACCAAATTTTGGGGCAATTTGTGGATTTAAATATATATGTTACCAAAGTTTTTACAAACCCCCAAAATTGGGCTGTTACAAATGCCGATGGGCGAGGCCCCGACATTGATGCCTCGTCACTGGGCGAGTGAGCGGAGTGTTCAGCTAGAGCTGGGTGGCGAGTTAAGACGATGACTATTCGGCGAGGTCTGACACCTTGCCGTGCCATGTTGTGCAACTCGGTGCCGCCTTGGGAAGGATTGGTTGAGGAGAGGGCGTGGCACGCTCGGCGTGGTGTGAACGGCATGGCGCGAGATGGTGTGGTGTGGCGTGACAGCCACCGAGGGGAGGCAAATGAAAGAGTGCATCATGATGAGTATGGCGGTGCGCGTGCACGCCCGGCTGTCAGACACGCATGCTGGTGGTGTGCATGCAGCATGTCCGTCGTGTGCGCGCACAGACACGGCGAGCGCAAGAACAAGAACAAGGGAGAGACATAGAGGAGGAGGAAGACGGGATAGGGCGTAGCCGAGAGGTTGGGCTGGCTAGCTGGGCCACGGCCTGGCTGGGCCAAAATTGGGAGGCGCGCGTGGGAGAGAGGGGGCGAGCGGGTGATGGTGCGGGGTCCCTGCTCGGGGGTCCAACTAAATGATTTCTGCACTAGTCCCTAGATCGGTAGGCTAGTCCACACCATTGCATAGCCAGATCAAACAATATATAACGACAAGGTAAACTGAATAACTACAAAAGTAACATCTTATGGCGAATAGTTTTACAACATAGCCATATAGGCCAAATATTATTATAGTCCTTCAGGAGAATTCAAAGTACAAAAGCGGAAGTATTCAACAAAAGGAGTATCCAGCCACTATGCATCACTACAAGTGGCTGGAAGGAATGCCCTAAGCTTCATCTTCAAATCCATGTTCCTCCTTTTCGAAGCATGCATGGGGGTGTTTCAGATGATCTTCATCTAAAGAGTGAGTGAGTGCGATGGTAAGTGCGCAATCAAACCACACTTGCGAGTTAACACCCTCCTAATGCATTTAACGATAAGGGCTTTAAGGAAAGGTTAAGGTTTGATTATTTGCAACAGGTAGTTGGAAATATTTATTGTAATAAACCTATGACTTAGCTAATTTTCATTAGGAAAGAGAGTGCTATAAAAGTGATGATGTTCCAAGTTATCAATCATGTCTAATCCTAGTACCATTCCATGGTACGACTAGACCAAACTCAAACTCTGCTAGAACCTCCGTTCCTATTCTTCCTTCAAACACCCACCATCTTATTCCAGGATTCGACAATCCCATTGTGGATCATCGTTCCTAGATTGCCGGTCCAATAAATGCATGACATAGACCACACTCAGGTGGTGGTGCCCTGTCGTGCTTATCTCAGGTGGGAGCTTTAGCCAGAGCCTCCGCAAAGTGCTCTGCTGGGCCTCCATACCCACACTATAGCGTGATGGCCACACATTGTGTTAGACGCATCCAACACTAGTACATAAACAAGAGGACTCTTCTGATCCGCTTCACGGTTCTCTCTTAAAACACCTGCCATCTTGTGTCAAGGTTTATGGCATGTGTATAACATGATTACCAAGCTAGGTAATAAATTCATATTGCATGCAATTTTAAAATTGAATCAACATAAATTTAATAAAAACTAGATAAACCATAAACTATGGATGTTAACTCGCCTTGTCCTAAGGCTTGGTGGTCCTCCTCAGTGTCCTGGAACCTTTCTTTGGGACCCTCAATGTCTACTCAAGTATAAAATCCAAGCATAAATATGCATTTAAATAATGATGCATGTATGCACGAGGAAGAATTCTAATATCGAGACTAGGATTTTATGAGTCGTCAAATAAACATGAATGATTATGCCCTAGATACCCTTAGATAATAATTCCTTTTCTGGAAAATAAATATTGAAAATTAATTACAGAATGAAAATCTTAACTTGTAAGCAACTAAGGGTTCTTAATTCATTTATTGAACTTTTATCAAGGGTAAAAATGGATTATATAATTTAATAACTTATTTTTGAGTTGGAAAGGTTTCTATCAAAATTTGTGAATTTTTAAAGCTCAAACATTATTTTAAATAAACTTATTTGATTAACAGCAATATTAAACATTAACGAAAAAGGCTTTAATTACTACTATTAAATTTACAAGGGACAGGAAACATGATAAAATGGTCAAATAATTTTATTAAATTCCAAACTATATTTTTGGTTCTCTGGAACAGTATTAGAGTTCCTTAGACTGCATCTTAAATTTCGGGTGATGCTTAAGGATAATTTAATCTCTTGATTCATAGACCGATGTCGGGAATCGGATTGTTAAGAAGCTAGGTGATCTGAAGCCTTATCGATGGATGTGCTGATATTTTGAGAATGGGTAACAACTGGATTGGCAAAATGCAAGTAGGCAGTAAAGTAAACTTAGACAAGGAAAATCTTAGTAGTCCAGGATTTGATATGTGGGAAAAATAACAACAAGGTTGAGACTCTTAACTTTGGTGGTACATCAAATATTAGTGAGGATTTCAAACCCTTATGATCAGACCATAGATGTAGCTATAAGATGTGATCAAATTTGGATTAAGGAAGTTGTGATAATGGTAACAATGGTGGATAGAATACTATACAAGAGCAGGTTGATTAAGAATTGAATCTTGGTGAATATTTAAAATGGAGGTATCTTAGAAGATATTGTGAGCTTCTTGAATACAGTGACACATATCTATCCATTAAGTACTAAGGGTATCAGAAGTAATCACAACACCAGGTATCATTATGTTCTTGCTTAAGAAAACAAGACCACAGAGCTGGTATCACGAAGATGAAGATTTCTCGTTGCCACTCTCTTGATCTTTCCTCATTGTTCCTTATTACCTTGTTCTAGAACTATTTCCTCTAATCTCTATTCTAACAAATAGGACAAGGGAGCTTAGCGACAAAGGACAAGTGCAAACGACCCTTCTGACAGTTCAAGACAAAGATCCTCTCCTCCCATGATCAACACCACATGTCGCCATCATTTAAGGCTACCAAGTACTCCCAGGATCAAAATTATTCAACATATCTAAAGAACCTGTCAGAACAAAGAGTATAGCCTCGTTCTCACCAGACTTATCAAATTGCAGAGATTTGCTATCGCTGCAGAAACCAGGGCGCTTGCTTCTCTCTCTCTCCTTGCCAAGTCCCTGTTCGATTCCTTGTGCTCATGGCATCGCCAGAGCTCGATGTCGCTATCAACACGCCTTCGGCTCTTGTTCGACACCATCGTGGCCAGACCTTTCTGGAGCTCCCCTGTCTCTGAGGTCACTCCGGTGAGCTTCTCCTGCTTTCCTTGAGGTCATGGCACTGCCACATCCGATGACATGCCAACTTGTCTAGTTCCGAACTGCCTTGCACTTCCTCTTAACTTGTTCCTAACCACATAAGTGATCGACTTGTCACCACATTGGATTGTTTCAAGTCTGGCAGAAGGGAAGCCGATACACCAACCACGACCTTGTAGGGCATACCGTTCAGATGCCCTAATTTCTTTCAATATGTCCTCTAACTCACCTAGAGTATTGCAAGTATCAAGAGGCCAAGGAAGAATGGAGTTTCCTTAAGCATGAAGATCTGAGTTGTCGACTGAGAATCATGACTCGGAGAGTGCCATCGCTATAGGAGTCATCACCACCCTAAGGAAATAGAAGAGTAGGGCCAGGTCATCAAAATAGCCGAGTCCAACGAAGAAACCAAACGAGAAGACAAGTCTCTTAGAGAAATTAGAAAATAGGCCTTTCTTAGCTTTCCCCCATTTGTCTCTAGCTAGCTAGCAATCTCGAGGTCGAGATTGGTTTTTAGGGGGTAGGATTTGTAACAGCCCAAAATTAGGATATTTTGAAAACATGCATGATACTAAGAGGCTTCATGAAAATAGTAAATATTAACAACAATTAAATTTTAGAAGGTATGATTTGTGGATTTCAATTAAAATCTCAGTTTAATAAGGACCAAAACACCAATGTTAAATCCTAGTTTGAATTCCAAATTCAAACTGAAATTCCATAATGAAATTGGAAAAGATTTAATATGTGTATATATATAAATCCTTTAACAGTATCAAATTATCAAACATGCTATTTTAACTGATCAACCTGCTAGGTGGGTCCCACTGGTCAGCCCAATAAGTGAGCCACTCACTGCTCACTCTCTCCCTCCCGGCGCGCTCTCTCTCTCACACATGTTCTCTGTCCTCTCTCTCCCTCGCGCAAGCTCTCTCTCTCCTCTCTCCATTTCTGTCTTCAGCTCTCACTCCCGTGGCACAAAGGACCTGACCAGTGCGCCTCGTGGCACCCTGACCCTGCCGTGGCCTCCTCGTGGCCTCCTTTTTCTGCTGCTGCCCGTTGGAGCCAAACCGGCCACCTCTCTTCTTCCTAGCTTACCCATCTTTGCCTCTGCTCCCGTCCATTCCATCCTCATCCTCCACCCCAGAGCTCCACCTTCACTCCATGGCTGCCTCTGCCCCAGCCTCTCCACTGGCCAGCGCCGCCACTGGCCACCTCTGCTCCTCCACCGACGCCGCTCCACTCCGTCGTCACTCCACAGCCGGTGCAGCCCCACTCCTTCACCTCCACCGCCCCATGTTCCAGCTGCTGCCCCTGCAAGCAAGAAGTTGCAGCCGTGGATGAGCAGCAGCTGCTGCTCACAGACTTCCTCTTGCAGCAGCAGCAATTCAGTCCCTGCAATCTGGAGTAGTAAAGCTTCCTTGCTAGTGCAGCCTGCTCTCTGGTCTGCTTCTTCCTCCTAGTTGCTGATGTTGCTGCCACTGCTGAAATCCCTGCTGCGCTGCTGCTGCTCAGCTCGTTACTGTGTTGGAGCCGCCGCCGGAGCTTCTGCTCGTGCTGCTGCGCCCGGAGGCTGCTCGTGCTGTTGCTGCTTCCAGCAGCAATCACCGAAGAAGCCAGAGGTAGAAGACGCTGTAGCGTGCTAGTAGTTCCTGCTAGCTAAAATGGCAAAGAAATTTCAGTCTTTACAAGGCCGCCAAAAATTCGTTGTTCATCCGGTTAAGGTGAAATAAGTTAAAAAGAATAGATCGGGGTACATTCTAGCTCCTATAAATTTTTCATATTTTTCTGAGCATATTTTATTTTCTGCAATATTCTAGCTATAGAAAAATGTTAATGTTAATAAACCGTGACTAAATCATTTAGGTCTAATTAAATGGGTTAAAAATATCTAAAATTAAGTATGTAACAGTAAAACAATGTTTATACATTTATAGTATAATTAGTTTATTTTGAGAGTTAATTATTTAAAAGAAAATCCTCCTAATAGTAATTAAAAGGGATTTTCCACCTTATTTTATTAGTTATTAATTTACTTACATGATGATAAAGTTCTAGTTGAGCATAAATATGATTTAGAAATTTAATAAATTGACTGCATAATTTTAGGATCAATATTGCTCTCTAGATAATTAAATTGAACAGTTTAACTCTTTTCCTTAAATATTAATAAAACAGAAACTGAATTTGATTTAATTTAAATATCAAACGATTTAAATTAAATCTGATCTTTTTGTAAAGACGTAGTTAACCATTAAGGTAATTATTAAAATATTGAGACTTAGTTTAGCATGGTATTTATGCATAATTTCCTAATTAAGGTAATTAAAATCCTCTTTTAGTAATTTCCTATTTCTATTAAAATAATTGAAAATTAGATAAAACACTAAGACAGAAACATACTAGAAAATCCTAGGAAATATAGAATAACATTTTGGAACCAAGGAAAATTATAATTTCAGCATGTCACCTTAGAATTCCCTTTTTGCTAAAATTTCCTAAATTCCCCAAATTAATTATGATTTACTTAATTAAGTGATGATTCTAATACAACCTTAGGAATTATAAGGACCATCTAATTTATCATGAGCAATACTTAATTACTAAATGATTCATCGAACAAACTGTTGTCAATTTCCCAACATTAAAAATTATTCCAATTTAGTTGGACCGATATAGCCGAACCTAACCGTCTATTGGTTTAAGGTAATACTAATTGGACAAACCCACAAGCAATAGTCGTCGCTGTCCAAAAACTTAATTTATCTTTAATAAAGTATTTTGGGAAATATAAGTATTTTAAGGATTGTCTTATATTGCATGCATACATCTACTCGTTCCTGTAAGAATCGTATTACTAAGGAAGGCTTATAGGACATCCTAGATTAGTACGAATTTATGTACTACATAGCCCATCGTCAACGTTAGCAACTGTACATTGCATTTCATGCATCATGTTTCCTGCATATTTTGGTGTTTATTTGTATTATTTGGCTCTTCGCGATAGATTCCGGGACTGCGAGCAGCTCGTAAGATCAAGACCTGTGTTTTGGATTCACAGGATCCAGGCGAGTTAATACCTACCCTCAAAGGAGTTTGCTTTTACTAGGGAGAATCTCGATTTTCCCTAGTACGAGTTAATACTTAACCTTAATAGTGTTGCTTTTACTAGGGAGAGTATGCGCTTTCCCTAGTGCGAGTTAATATCCAATAATATCATATTGAATCCCAGATTTCTAAAGTCTTTATTTTACAGTATTAAACTGCATGCCCTTTTAAGTATTTATGCCCTTTTGTTCAATCATGATATATCATGCCATTTACTTACTTGCTATCAATTTTCCATGATGATGTTGTTTTGAATTAATCATCTGTCATTTGGCTTTGCTATTGATCGCTTTGATGATCACCCTTGGTAGCCTGGTTAATTTAAATAAACTGATTTAGACTCCTAAGTCTTGGTTAAAATCTTGCTTAGACATTAATTAGGTCCAACTATTAATTTTAGGTTTAGAATTGCCTCGGAACAGTGAACCGACATTCACCGGACATGATCACACATTGAATATGGTTAACTGGAATTTGGGCCTGGCATGCCAGTGTGTGTATGGTTGTGATGTCTTTGCAATGCGCACGGGTCCGCATTCGGTAAGAAATGAAGTAGCCGGGCTACGTGATTTGAGGAGCTAATCGCCCACATACGTAGTGCATGGAAGAGGCCGCAATGAGATCCGCGTAATGCCGTGGCGCTGCCCTAAAGGAGGGTTTCGCCACATCGTGTGATTCACACGAGGGTGCGAAGTTAGCCAAGAAGGAAGTGCATAAGGGTGAGGCTCTTCAGGATCGGCCGGGCTGAATCAAGGATTCCCTGCACGGTGCATCGAGGATGCACAGCAGACGTCATCGACTATCTGCTGCGGAGATAGTTTCTAACACCACAACGCGCCGCCATCGCGCGGTAGTGCAAGTATTGGTGATTCAGGGTAGTTACGACTGCGGGCGCATTCTCTCTGCCGCCATGCTTGAGGTGAAGACAGTTTCATGTCGTCATCCGAGGATGATCTAGCTCCATTCTTACAGAGAGCCGTGAGTCTAGCGTGGGTCGGCAACCCAGCTAGGACGAGACCGGGTACTTTGCTGGGGAATGTGATCCACAACGAGTGCGCCACACTCGGAAGATGATGGCGGGAGGGGGAAAAGAGACGTTTGGCAGAGTGCATGGAAACTGTCATGGGTTTGGTCTGTGTATTGAAATGGAAATATGATAAATAATCAACTTGATATAGAATTTGGTTGAACTGCTAAGTCATAGGTTTTGATTTCCAAAACTGGCTTTTCTGCAAATAAATAAACCCAGCCTTTCCTTTCAAACCTCTATCACTAAATGCATTGGGTTGGGTGTTAGCTCGCCAGTGTTTGGATGACACTAATCTCGCATATATATACTCTTTTAGATGGAGAGTATAACCAAGACAAAGATGCCTGCCATGAAGACGATGAACAGGAGTTCGCCGATGATCAAGTCGAGGCTTAGGGCGTCTCTCCAGTCGATTGCTTAGGCATAGCCGGCAAGAGACTCTTATAGATCTTTTATCGTGCTCTGATCTTTTGTTGTTCTTGGACTATTTTGGGCCAATGTGTCATGTTGTAATATTTAATAGCCTTTGGGCTTAAGACAGATATTAATGTAATATAAGTCTTCCGCTTGTATGAAATGATCCGGCTGTGTAAATAGTGTGCACTAGTGTACTGATCCAGGGACTAGTGCAGATCAAGTTGTGGCAAAAGGCAGGCCCTCACAGCTAATCACCGTTAGCGTGGGTCCCGCCTGTCAGCGACACGTCGCGCGGCCGACGTAAGGGATGACATTAGTCCGGCGGCGGCCCGCAAGCTATCCTGGCCGATCTCCGGTGAAATTTCAGCTGTCGATTGGTGGCGCTACGGTTTACTATCCTATTAGTTTATGATCGAGATGGGTTTGTCACCGAGAGACCTAGGATGCCTTGGCCGAACTTCATCGGCAGCGGGCCAGAACGACGGCACCACGGGGCATGGGTGGAACAACGCTATGGAAGCATGCATCTCCGGTGAGAGGAGGGGTCGGCGGCCAGTTTGCCGGCATGGGGAGAAACTAGGGGCTACCAGGGAGCTACTTGAGGTGACGGTGCGCTCGGGAAAGCACAGGAGTGAGCAAGCATTGTGGAGGGTGACGGCGGCCGACACAGAGGCATCGTCGCCATGGAGTTTCGGTGATTCCTAGCCCAAATTGAGCACTGGGAAGTGAGGGATGACTCCTAGAGAAGCTAGGGACGTGAGGAATCGGCCAATGACGTACCATGTTGATGGTGAGAAGAAAGGTGACAAAATTGTGCTCGGCGGTGGCAATGGCTAAGGCGACTATATTGGACTGAGTGGGAGGGTTAAATAGGTGGCGACGCTGCGGGAGAAAGAGAGGGAGTGATCCCGCGGAGAAGGGCTCGAGGGCGCGGCACAGGAGGAGCTCGAGGTGCGAGGGCACGGCACGAGTGGCGCGGCAGCAAGAGAGAGGAGAGGATAGCGCTCTGGCATGGCAGAGTGGTAGCGGCGCGGCGGTGGCTGCACTAGCGGTGCACGGGGCGCGAGGGAGGGGCGGCAGCGGCACTAGTGGCACGAATAGTGCAGGCAGGGCAACAGGCACGTGGATAGGACATGTGTGGTGCGCCTGCCACAGGCACAGAGAGAGGGAGGAAGGAGAGAGGAAGAGATAAGAGGGAGAGGGAGGAAGAGAGAGAGAGAGACCCAGCTAGCTAGGCCTAGGGCCTTAAAGGGCTAGGCTAGGCAAGCCTAGGAGATTTTTGAAAAAGTTTTTGAAAAATTTTCAAACTAAGAAATTAAATTTTGATGTTGTTATAGATAGAAAAGTGTATATTAATATAAATATAATGATAATTAATTTTGGGAATTTAATTTGAAAATATTAAATTCCAATTTTGCTTAACTTAAAAGTTGATTTTGCAATTAAAGAATTAAATTTCATAGTGAAAGATGAAATTGCATTTCCAAATTGAATTTTGAATTTAGAAAAATAGGAATTTTTAGATGGTGAATAGTAAATACAGAAAATGCAATTCAAATTTAAAATTTTGTACAAAAAATTAAAAGGGCCCAAAAATAGGCTATTACAGATGGCACGAGTCTTAGCTAGGCTGCGCGGCGTGTCAGCCGTGCTGGAGAGGGAGGGGCACGAGAGAGAGAGGAGGGAGTGGGCTAGAGGAGAGAGCGGGCTAGATGAGAGGGGTGGGGAAATGGGCCAAAGGGGGATGGGCCGGCCTGGGAGAGATTTTAAATAATTTGTAAAATTTAATAAGTGTTTAGGGATTAAGGTTTATATAGAAAATAGAGTTTAATTAATTTATAAAATGAGGAAATGTTTATGGGTTATGTTTTTCTAACACTTAACTTTTCCTTGGCATTTTGGAATTCTGCATAAATAAAATCTTTAGTTTTTGTTCTTGCTTAATTTAATAATTTATTTTCTTAAGATTTTGAAATTCAAAACAGTCCAAGTTTTATTTACATAATAAAAATTGGAGTGTTACACATCCTTAGGTGAACTTGGCATTTATAAATCTTGGACGGCTTGCTTATCGTATGACAATCTTGGAGCCACATACTTGTTGGCAAATCTAGTGTTTTATGCTAGAATCGAACATATTGACATTGATTTTCACTTTGCTAGAGATCGTGTGGCACATAAAGTTCTTGACATTCGGTTTATACCATCATGAGATCAAGTTGCAAATGGTTTTACGAAACCGTTGTCTATACGACAATAGGATGTATTTAAAACCAATCTTAAGTTGTGATTGAGGAGGATTGTTAAGAAAAATATCTTGTACTTATTGCGATATCCCATAATTGTTGTGTAATCTGGTGTTGTCATTGACCTAGTGATTGGTTACCAATCCTAGCACCATGTAAATCTCCTGATATGAGTATAAAAGGCTAGGGCCGGTCCGTTACAATGCACCGAACTTTTCCCATCCAATATCAATCTCCTATTGTTGTTGATAATGCTAAAGCTCTGAGCCATGTATATAAAGAACATAAATTTTAAATCAATATTTCCACATCATCATATTTACATGGTATTCATGAGGCATAAATGTGCCTATACATAACATGATATACACAAGAACTACACCTGAACTTGACTCAGACTTGCAAATTATTCAACCGTTGTGTACCTATACGCATATGTGGCACAACCGTTGTGTACCTATACGCATATGTGGCACTTGACATTTGTGTTGAGGTACCTTTGCTACCGGGTGTAGTTCAGAGATTTCCTGATACGCTCACGGATTACAAACATGAACATAGAGATAAACATAGAGATATATAGGAGGAACATTGCTTTTTATTATTCTCAAATCTGTTTTACAATGGAGTATCCTCCTTCTTATATAGTGACGGCTAGGGTTTTGGCTAGGTCCATTTGGGCCTTTCGTGGGCTGGTTTCCCAACACTCCCCCTTGGACCTTAGCCCCAAGATGCATATGCCTCATCAAAACTCCATAAAACCCAATGGAAAAAATTCTTGGAGAAAGAGTGCATAGCATACGCTTTTTGTGCTTCTCGGATTGCCTCGTTAAAAGCCTCATGTAAGAAACTTGAATGAAAACTCACGTAAGGGAAAAAGAGTACAACCCATCAATTTTACTTTCTATTATTCGAGATTATATTGGGTACTTGAACTTTGTGTTCAAGATTTAATTCAGAGTGTGTGAGGTTTCTCCCTCTAAATTCTGCACTTCTCCAAGTCTGCTCATTTTCAATTTCTCTAATACACCTTTCAAAGATAGATGCTGGGAGTGCCTTAGTGAGTTGAATATCAGTTTCATTCATCATATGCATTTCATGAGCATAGAAGAGTTAGGGTTTGTGAGCTTCATCAAATTGCCTTTCATGTAGCACATTTGCATTTGAGAGACACAAAATTCATTATCTTCATATACGATAGTAGAGGTTCATTCAAATGATCCATTCCACATAACTTCTAGACGTGGAATATTCTTCTTTGAAGCCATGCATATTCATGAAAGGCTTCATATTCATATTCATATTCAAGTAAAGCCTTGGTCCTTTCTATCCAAGGTCTATGCTTCTTTGGTGGTAGCGGTGGATGTCCTTGATTCCTTTCAATGTTTCTTCTTTTTCTCTACATTGTACCGAGCCAGCAAATTAATGACAAATATAATATATGCTCGTATGCTGTTTGTGATGTACATGAGCATTTTAATTGTATTCAAATATAGGACCTTAAGCCTTAGGACTTCCTCCCCCTCATCCCAAGATCTGGACTGTTCTAGGCCTGCATGTAATGACCGACTGACCATTGGGACTTTATAGGTACGTCTTCTTAAAACCTTTCCAACACCTTTTAAGTGTGGACCGGCTGGTGTAGCTAAATTCATTCAGTCATATGCTCAAGCTGTAATCCTAAGCTGCAATAGCCAAATCATTCGTTTTTTCTCATACTATAAGTATGCGCTTGTTTCTTTTCTTTACTTTAGTCCGTATGGTACTCACAAAGTTACACCATACATATTTTTATTTTCTTTGTTTTGGTTCAGACAATGATAATTCATGTATCTTCATATACATGCCCGAATCCAAGCCTCTGTACATATATTCAGTGACAACATCCATAATTTCATTTTCAATTTTAATTTTAAACTTCAAGTTGAGTGCTGCCAATGAGATCAAATATTATCTAAAGGTAATTCTGCCTATGATAAGGGAATAGGTTTCTGCATGAGTAAAACCTTGAGCGATCAGCCATGCTTTTTTACCTTACCATTTCATATTCATTTCTTTTCCAAACAAAATACCCATCTAAATGGGAAGGCATGCAGCTTCAATGCCCTAACACCTCTCTTTTGTTTAGAGATATAAGTTCCACATTAAGCCTTCTTTTATTTCTCCCAATCTTGCCTTTTATTTCACTCTGTGAGAGACACAGGCTTTGGATCGAGTTTAATAATGTTGGCAATTTTCTTTGTAAAATTTATATCAACAGTGGTTGTTGCTTTATTCATAAATTCCCTAGTTAATACATAATTTATAGCCATTTCTTCATAGGGTGCTTCTTGCACTTCTAGTTGCTCTTCACCGCTATTCCCTATCACGGAAGCAAGTTCCTTTAGTTTATTATTGCCATTGTGCGTGCTCACATTTCTTTTGGCTTCTTCTTCTTCTTTTATCAGTGCATTCAAATCTGAAAGTGCCTCGCTAGTAGGCTACTCACCAATGTTGCCAGGTCTCAACTGGCTCCCCTTTTTTTTCGTGGCATTTTCATGATTGGCTATGGCAAGCTCTATTATCCATTTTTCTCTAGACGTCCCTGGGTTATTAGGATTAGAGTAACCAGATTTTCTGTCTTTTTCTTTGAGGTCTCTAAATAGGATGAGGTATACTTTAATGGTATTTCAACCCTCTCTGGTACATTACTATGTGTAATGCGACTTGACCACATCCTTCAAATCACAAAAATGATTAGGCAGTATATTGCTTCATTGCTTTAAAATGTCTTCTAAACTTCTTCATTTACTTACTAGTGCAGGGTCATGTATGGGGATCCATATGGCTTTCTACGTGATTTCCCGGCATTCTTCTTTCAGGGGTTCTATTTCTCCCCCTAGTGACGGGAATTGATCCTTAGTCATTTTCAAATTATTTGCAAGTGTGGTATATATGCATAAACCATGCATTCAAATGTGGAAAAAAGTGGAAAAATTTTCTTATGACCTCTTGCACTAGTTGGATGTTGTAGGACTGCGTGTCCCTTTGCGCTAATTTATGAGGGTTGATTGTAGGACATCTTGTCCTTTGTTCAATAAATTACAACTCTACAAGTGTGGCTGGACATCTCAAGTACAATCCAGTTCCTTATGCATGGATATGAGATACTTAGTGATCTTCTTTAATTCTCAACAGAACACAATGATCATCATATGCTTTTGAAGTTAATTATCCAGCATTGTCCTATTCTATTAGACTTCACGTGATGATCAAATAATATATTATTAATTCTTATGATCTGCAAGATCAGCTTCGCAAATATATGGTTTCTCGTATAGGGTAAGCATATATTTGACCACTTCAAGGAAGCATGAATGAGTACTATAAAGTACCTAGATAGCTCTAGTGAGGGTAAAATTTGGCCGCAAATCTCCCATAGATTCATTCCAGAAAGGGACAATTCTCAACTTTCGCTTTAATAGGAGAGAGCCTAGTTATCAGTTTCTCGGTGCCATCTGCAGGCACACAAAATCTTCATGATTCGGAAGATTTTTGACACTAATACTATGGCTTTGTGAGTTGTTTATTTAGTTCCTCATCATTCTAATACTAGGGTGGCGATTCTACACTGCCATAGAGGGGAAGAGTTCAGAGCTTCTAAATGCAGCATTTAGAAAAGTGTGCACTTTGAGTGCACAGATTCTAGGTGTAGTATAGCCCAGGTTGAAGTGGAGGGAATTTTCTAATGCTAATTTCTCACATCCGACATTTTTCATAATACATAGGTATTCTTTGCTATTCTCTTTATTGGTTTCTCCGTGAAACCCATTTATATGGATGTATTTAAGAGAGTTCTAGTGGATTCAGGGTACAATAAAGCTTCTTCAAGTGTTGATGTAGTACCTTATGCAATATTGTTTTGGCTCTTCCTGAGCTTGCTATGCTTAAATCGCTGCCTGTTATGCGTAAACCACAATACTACCAGCGTTCTTCGTGAGCAACTGGAGTATTTGGTCTCTCTTAAAATACTTTTTGTTGTTCTACTTCCAACAATTTATACCCCCAAGGGGCGCTATACTAATTCTACACATGATTGCAATCAGGCAATGGCAAGATTCATATTTCATAAAATTCAAATATTGATTGCAACATCAAGATATATTGAAATAAAGCATAACATCATAGATAATCATGAGAATTAAGGTTTGCTCTTTCGGAGCTTTAGTTCTTTCTTTCAACTAGTTTGCTCTTCAAAAGCTTCATGCTAAAATTCATACAATGTCTACTAGCAACCACAGTATAAAAGAAGAATGCTAAAAGTGCTCTTCGTGCACTAATTAGATTCTGCAAATTATGTATTCTATTCGTCTTCAATTCTATTTGTCGAGATCTTCTCTTCTTTATCCACATCATGTGTGGCTGCAATATAATCAAGGGGGGCGAGTTAAAAAGTGTCTCTGCATGAGTGTCCTCTTCCATGAGGTCATCGGGGCTAGATGAACCTCTACTATTGCTTTTCTATTTCTTTTGGTCTGATAAGCCACAATTACATGCTTAGGTATGCGTTGAATCTTTAACTAGTGCCCCAAATGCCACATTCATAGCACGTCTAGACCAATTGGTTGTACAGCTTGTACTGTGTGGCATCTTCTTGTTATTTTCCTTTTCTTGGACAGTAGACTTTGTTTTCTAGTATGATTTCTTTTCATTTTTCCCTTCTTTCCCTTCTTTAAATGAATGGACTTTTCTCCTCTAGTAGCTACTCTAATTGCTCTTAGGTGAAAAGTGTGTGCTGGTAGGATGTATTATCTCCTCGTCTGTGATCTTGCCACATAGAGAGGGATTAATACAAATTCTAAGTAGAATAGAGTTGTACTTGGCCGCAGTTCTATAGTCTGCAAATCTCATGTGCACCAAATTCTGTTGTGCTTATGGCAGGGTAGTGTACTTGAACTTCTTGAACTACTTCTAAAGTGCAGTCCATAGCTCTAGTGCACTCCCCTCTTAACCATACATAGATTCTTTACACTGACAGAGATGGTGGTGCCAAAGGAAGTAAAGTGCTTGATCATTCTGCTTATCAGTAGGCTTCTCTCCCTCAATGGGACCTACGCTGATGGCAACACAAAGCTTCTTCTTACCAAGTACAATCTTTCAGGTCCGATGCCTAAGTGAAGTAATTCATGCCATATGGGACCAGTTCCTCAAATTCATAACTAATGATACCTGACATTTCATATGAGATTCCTGCTTGTAATACAATAGAGAGTAGTGCAAAACATAATTATCATGAATTTCAATATTTCATATTCAAATGTACCATTGCAATACATAAGTAAATTCAAAAATATCATTGACAATCATAGTAGTAAATTCATAATTTAAATGCATAGAAGTAATTTAAATAAAACTTCAAATGCAAAAACGGAATCGAAATTCCAATTCTCAAAGGGGTTCTATGCCAAAATATGCAATTTTAGAAATTCTATGGGTTTTTCTGCAATTTTCTGTGCTTCAAAAAAATTTCTTATAATTTCCAAGCTTCTCAGGGGGTTTGTCTGCAAATTTTCATATTTCGGAAAAACTTCGTGCAATTCCCCGAGAGGCCAAGGGCTTTTCTGCAAAATTCTTTATTCCAGAAATTACTTCCCTTAATTTTCAAAATATTAGGGGCTAATTTGCAAGAATCGCTAGCCTAACCACCCTATTTCCTTTTTTTCTCTTTTTTTCCTCTCCCAGTCAGGCCAGACTGCTATCTTTTCCTTCAGCCCACAGGCTAACCATTTTCCACCTTCCCTTCCCTTTCTCGCGGCCCACGACCTGCATGGGGCATGTTAGACTAAATCCCGTCGCTTCCATGCATGTTTTGTTTAGCACGTTCTCCATGTTTAGTTAGTGGCCTGAGGCGCGCAGAGTTCGCGTCATGGCCAAGTCTTTGCATGCAGCGGCGCGCACGGCGAGCACGATGCAGCTGGTGCGCGGCGTGGCGCAAGTGTCGGGCGACGTTAGCCCACCATTCAGATTTGTATTTTGCATAGCATAAATAGCAACAAGAAAAACCAGAAAAACTGCAACGTTTGGCAGCACCAAAACTTCCAAGTGCTTTCGTGTGCGTTGTGTTCGCTGTGATTAGTTGGGTAGCCTGAGATCCATAGCCGGCGCCAACACGTGGTATCAGAGCCTTGTGCTCCGGATCGATCGTGCTGGGCATGGCGTCGACAGGCGGAAGCGATGGCAACGAGCAACAGGACGACTCGCCGGTGAACTCGCCGGGACTGCAACCTCGCGCGCCCTTGAGCTACGAGGGCGAGCACAGCGGCGGCTGCGGCGGCGGCGACATCATCGTGCAGCGCGTGGTGAAGGAGGCGGGCGGCTCGATCGTCTACCCACTGTTAACCCGAACAAATTACCACGAATGGGCACTTGTGATGCAGGTCAATCTCGAAGCACAAGAGCTGTGGCACGCGGTCGAGAACAGCATCGTTGAGCGTCGCGAGGATAGGCTGGCTTTGGCTGCCATTCTGCGCGCGGTGCCGACAGAGATGCACTCGACGCTCGCCGTCAAGCAGACAACCAAGGAAGCATGGGCTGCCGTGAAGACGATGCGTATGGGCGTCGCTCGCGTGCAAGAGGCTAATGCCCAAAAGCTTCTGAAGGAATTCGAGAACATTTGCTTCAAGGATGGAGAGTCCATTGACGACTTCGCCATGCGCATATCCGGCCTCGTCAGCAAACTCCGCGGGCTTGGCGAGGATGTTGAGGAAGCACGAGTCGTCAAGAAGTTCCTCCGTGTCGTGCCATCGCGATACGCACAGATCGCTCTCTCGATCGAAACCCTGCTCGATCTGAGCACGATGTCAATTGAGGAGCTGGTCGGGCGGCTGAGCGTGGCTAAAGACCGTTTCAACGGCGGCGACATCGTTGACAAGACCGGGCGTCTTCTCCTTTCGAAAGAGGAGTGGGAGGCGCGCCGGCGGCTACGCCAAAGTGAGACCAGTAGCGGCCGCCCCACTCAAGCCCAAGGAGTGTACCCGGGATGACGGCGAACATGATGGCGGCGGCAACGAGCATGATGGTGGCGGCAAATCGCGTGATGGCGGCGGCGGCACGCGTAATGGCGGTGGGCCGCGCAGGCGCGGCAAGTGCCGTAACTGCGGCATCTATGGCCATTGGGCTCGGGAGTGCCGCAAACCGCGCCGGGAACGGCGCAAGGAGGCGCACCTCACGAAGACTGACGTCGTGTAGCCGGTCGTCAACCAGCCGGTGTTGCTCCTAGCTCACACGTGCGATGTGACTAGTACACCGGAGCAAAGTGTACTCCTCAATGAGGAGCGCGCGCACCCGGCGGACTGTGACGATAACGTCTGGTACCTCGACACCGGGGCGAGCAACCACATGACGGGATGCAGAGCAGCGCTTGCATCCTCGGCGAACGTCGCGGGATCGGTCCGGTTTGGCGGCGGCTCCGCGATGAGACATCTGTGGCCTTGGATCGGTGATGATGCGATGCAAAAACAATGAGCACAAGGTGCTCACCGAGGTATACTACATACCAAAATTAAAGAGCAACATAATCAGTTTAGGACAAGCGGAGGAAGGAGGCTGCAAGATCGTCATCGGCGACGGCGTGCTCGTGTCTTCGACCAGAGCGCTGCTGCTTTCGCCCGAGCTGTCGCGGACCACAAGCAGTCAGCATAAGCTGAAGTTGACTCGCCACACCCGTGTGCTGATGGCGAAGGCTGACGACGCAGCGTGGCTCGCACGCCCGATATAGCCACCTCAACTTCCGGTCGCTCCGGAGCTGGGGTTGAAGAAGATGGTGGACGGTTTGCCGCTGATCGAGCGGATCGAACAATTCTGCGATGGCTGCGCGACTCGGCAAGCAACACCGCTCCATTTCCTCAGTTGCCACTCACCGTGGTGAGAGCGGCTGGAGCTCTTCCACGATGATCTTTGTGGCCCGATCCGACCAAGCACTCCAGAGGTAAAAATTATTTCTGTTGATTGTTGATGACTCTGATCGATTCATGTGGGTGGAGCTGCTTGCCACGAAGGATGAGGCATTTAGGTGCTTCAAGAAGGTGAAGGCCCTGGCTGAGACCGAGCTCGGCGGCCGGCTCAAGGCATTTCGCTCAGATCGGGGTGGGGAATTCAACTCCATCGAGTTCGAGTTGTACTTTGCGACGAGCACGGCATCAAATACTTCACCACCGCCCGTACTCGCCACAATGAACGGCGTCGTCGGCGCCGCAACCAAACAGGTTGTCGAGATGGCGCGGTGTACGCTCAAGAGCAAGCAAGTGCCGCAAAATTCTGGGGCGAGGCAGTGAAGACCGCGGTGTACATCCTCAACCGTGCGCCGACGAAGAGCCTTGACGGGCAAACACCGTACGAGGCATGGCACAAGCGGAAGCCTAAGGTGCAGCATCTGCGCACATTCGGGTGCGTGGCTCATGTGAAGACGGTCGGCCTCGGCCTGGACAAGCATGCGGACAGATCAACGCCCATGGTGTTCCTCGGTTATGAGCCTGGGACAAAGGGCTATCGGGTGTATGATCCGGTGGCCAAGAAGCTGCACGTCACGCGCGACGTGGTGTTTGAGGAACACCGTGCGTGGCATGGAGCGACGGCAACGGCGACGTGTCATCGGCAGCAACGTTCACCGTGGAGTACAGCACTACGCTGAGTGCTGGACAGATGGCCAACGACAGCACAATTCCCCAGTCGCCTCCGCCGATAGCTACGCCGGTCACATCGTCAGCGACAACCACGGGACCGGCACCGGGCGTGGAGTTTGCCACGCCACCACCCGAGGGCGCGTGTGATTCTGAAGGCGTGCCACTGCGGTTTCGCATGGTGCGGAACCTGGAGGAGGCCACCGAGGAGATCCATAATTTCGAGTACAGTGGGCTGTGCCTACTCGGGGCCGAGGAACCAAGAAGCGTCGAGGAGGCGCTTAGTGAGCACTGTTGGTGCAGTGCCATGGAGGAGGAGCTGAACTCCATCCACGCGAACAAGACATGGGAACTTGCCCTGCTCCCAGCTGGGCACCGAGCCATTGGGTTCAAGTGGGTGTTCAAAGTGAAAAAGGACCCGGCGGGCAACATCGTCAAGCACAAAACTCGCCTTGTCGCAAAAGGATATGCCCAGCGCCAGGGGGTGGACTTCGATGAGGTGTTTGCGCCGGTGGCGCGGATGGAGACAGTGCGGCTGCTGCTAGCAGTCGCCGCGCACGGCGGGTGGGAGGTTCACCATATGGACGTGAAGTCCGCGTTCTTGAATGGTGAACTCGACAAAGAGGTGTACTGGTGAACTCGACGAAGAGGTGTACGTCCACCAGCCACCAGGCTTCATCGACAACGGGAACAGCGGCAAGGTGCTCAAGCTTCGTAAGGCGCTATACGGGCTGCGGCAGGCTCCACGGGCCAGGAACACCAAGCTTGACAAGGAGCTGATAGCGCTTGGCTTTGAGCAAAATCCACTAGAGCATGCTGTATACCGGCGTGGGAGTGGCGGATCTTTCCTACTGATCGGCGTGTACGTTGATGATCTTATCATCACCGGGCCGAGCGGCAAGGACATCGCCGTGTTCAAGAACCAGATGAAGCAGCGGTTCAGCATGAGCGACCTTGGTCTCTTGAGTTACTACTTGGGGATTGAGGTGAAGCAGGGAGGAGGAGAAATCTTCATTTGTCAGAGTGCGTATGCTGCCAAAATACTTGAGCTAGCTGGCATGACTGGCTGCAATTCTTGCCATACTCCCATGGAGAATCGACTCAAGTTGAGCAAGAAGGACAACAGTCCAGCCGTGGATATGACGAGGTATAGAAGTATCATCGGCAGCCTACGCTATCTCGTCAACACACGGCCAGACATTGCCCATGCGGTGGGCATTGTGAGCAGGTTCATGGAGGCACCCACGGCTAATCATTGGGCGGCGGTCAAGCAGATACTTCGATATGTGTCTGGGACGATTGGCTACTGGTGCTGCTACAAGAAGACAGAGACCACTGAGCTGGCGCTGGTGGGGTTTAGCGACAGCGATTTGGCAGGAGACGTTGATGATCGCAAGAGCACCAGTGGCATCGTCTTCTTCCTTGGTTCGAGCTTGATCACATGGTCTTCACAGAAGCAGAAGGTTGTCGCACTCTCGTCTTGTGAGGCGGAGTACATCACGGCAGCGGCGGCGGCATGTCAAGGCGTGTGGCTGAGTCGTCTTCTCGGGGAGCTGATAGGTGGAGGTGCGCCGAGAGTCAAGCTCATGGTCGATAACAAGTCGGCGATCGCACTCAGCAGGAATCCAGTGCACCACGAGCGAAGTAAGCACATAGATACTCGTTTTCATTATATACGAGAGTGAATCGAGGACGGCAAGGTGGACATCAACCATGTCGGCACGAACGGGCAACTGGCAGACATTCTGACCAAGGCATTGGGACGAGTCAAGTTCGTCGAGATGCGCCAGAAGCTGGGTGTGGTTGAGGTGCAACGGGATTAGGGGGTGATTTGTTAGACTAAATCCCGTCGCTTCCATGCATGTTTTGTTTAGCACGTTCTCCATGTTTAGTTAGTGGCCTGAGGCGCGCAGAGTTCGCGTCGTGGCCAAGTCTTTGCATGCAGCGGCGCGCACGGCGAGCACGATGCAGCTGGTGCGCGGCGTGGCGCAAGTGTCGGGCGACGTTAGCCCACCATTCAGATTTGTATTTTGCATAGCATAAATAGCAACAAGAAAAACCAGAAAAGCTGCAACGTTTGGCAGCATCAAAACTTCCAAGTGCTTTCGTGTGCGTTGTGTTCGCTGTGATTAGTTGGGTAGCCTGAGATCCATAGCCGGTGCCAACAGGGCAATCTGCTGTTGAGGAGAGGCATCGTGCGCTATGTTTTCCCCATAGCGCTGCCCCTGGGCAGGCGCGACGTGCGCGACGGCTTGGTGGCAAAAGTGGCACCGCGGGCGCGGCCGGCGACACGGGGGGCAGCGGGTGGCTTCAAGCTAGACGTGGCATCCGGCGGCGCAGTGTACTGGCGGGAGACGGCTACGAGCTGGTGGCATGCGCATGCAAGGTAAACAGCGGCGGCGGGCGGCAGCTTTGGATCGCAACACGCGCGTCGCTGGTGGCAACGGCGCCTGTGACTAGGTACCGGCGGCAGCGCGCGCTAGGTGGCGGCGGCGTGCAGCGTCGCGCAGCGGCGATGGCGGCGGCCCAATGTGCTCTGCTGGCGCGCGGTTGTGTTGGTGGCTGCGGGCGGCGAAGCGTCTGCGGGCGGTAGCAACGATGGCGCCGGCCGGGTAACGCTGCGTGAGTGCACCGACCGGTGGCGCGAGGCGCTGCGTCGGCTTTGGGCGGCGTCTGAGGATCGGTGGCGCGAGGCGCTTTGGGAAAGCGGCGGCGCCGCTGCGGCGGCGGCAACCACGGTGGCGCAGATCGCCACCGGCGGCGATGGCGGTGCGCGGCGGCGAGATCACGCCAGCGAAACTATGAGGCTGGGGCGGGGCTAGCATTGCGAGCGATTGTACGGGGTGGCGTGCTACCGTGTGGCAACGGCGACGTAGCTCGGCGCCAGCGGCTCGCCAGCGCCCGCTGCTTGTGGCGACGCGTGGCGGCATGAGGCCACGGCGGAGCGCATGGTGCCTGCGCCCGCTACGTGTGGGTGGAGCGAAGTGAGGCATGGTGCGCTGGCGCTTCGAGGCCAGGCGTGAGGACACTGCTTGGATGAGCGCGCGACACCGCAAGGCCAAGTGGCGTGTATAGTGCGCTGTGTGCGCAAACATGAGCGATGGCCGATGGCCCGATGCAATGCAGTTGCATATTGAAAAATCATGGTCCAATGAATTGATGCATCATTCTATTCACATGATTCAATTCACTTGATGCATAATTCTATTCACACGATCCAATTCACCAAATTCAATCTGTTTATAATTCAGAGATGGGATGGATGATTTGTTACCGATCTAGTAAAAAGCCTATTCGTTCATGCTTCGTGCTAGGGATTCGAAGTCTGTCGCGTAGAACAGTTCGGTTAGGCCCTAGGATCTGCCGGCTTGATGACGGATCGATGCCGAAAACGAGGTCATCTGGTTCCCGATCTCCCGCAGTTCATGCTTCATCTTCGCGTTCCCAATCTATCTTGCGGTTCGTCTTCGTGTTCGTCGCTTGCATGAGTCTCTCGTACTGATAACGTGTTGAAGAACCCTTGCTATCAGCGTAGTCTTTGGTTCCGTGATGCTCTTAGGGATTGCAAATATGAATATAGAGATGAACACAGAGATATGGATGAGGAACATTGCTTTTCACTATTCTCAGAACTGTTTTACAATGAGATATCCTCCTTCTTATATAGTGACGGTTAGGGCTTTGCCTTGGTCCATCTGGGCCTTTCGTGGGCCAGTTTTCCAACAGTTTGGACTACTCAGTGGGGTAGGAAGGATCCATGGCAAGGCCACACATGCCCCTCTTGTCAGGGATATCCTTCTCCATTCTCAGGTACCCGTTCTCGCCCCATGTCGTGTTCCACGAGTTCTTCATCAGCCAGTACTTGGTGCCATGTGCCTCGCCATAACCGATGGCGGCGATGGCATGGTCGAGGTTAGTGCCACACGAGCAGGTCATCACGCCACCTTTGTAGAACTGGAAGCTCTTGTCGCCGGCGTCCACGGCCACGGACACGGGCTGGTTCGCCACCGCCTTCATCAGGGCGCCCTCGTTGTTGGCCGGCACGTCCTCGTAGCCCTTGATGGTGGCGGCGGCGCTGCTGGACCCGCTCCTGCACTTGCCATCCTTCGCCTTGTACGGGTAGCCGGATTCGGTGGTGAGGCCACCGTTCTTGATGATGAACTTGAAGGCGTCGTCCATGAAGCCGTCTTCGCAGCCGTGGTTGTCGCCATGGACGTCGCAGTCCACCAGCTCCTGTTCCGAGAGCGAGATCAGCTTGCCGGTGCTCAGCTTGACGATGCCCTCCATGGCCGCCACCGCAGAGAACGCCCAGCAGCAGCCTGGATGTTTGGATCGATGAAATGACCACACACCATTGTTGAGTAAAGTAAACAAGATTTAATTTGATACGTGAAATGTATCCTAATTAATTAATGTACTCACCACACTGGCCTTGATCCTTGATGGGAGTGACGGCACCCTTGCTCCTCCAGTCCACGGTCGCTGGAAGCGCGTCGAGGCTAAGGTTATCGTACCTGAATCCGGTTGGAACCCTAACCACGTCGGGACGGAACCCCTTGTTGGTCTTGCTTGCCCTGAACTCCTCGTTGGTGAGGTCGGCGAACTGGTTCACGCCGAGCCAGAACTTGCGGTTCTTCCCGGCGGCGTTGAACGATTCGATGAACTCGACGTTAGCCTTAAACACGTCGAACCGCCGCGCCTTCTCGGCGGCGTCCCGGTAGACGCGGCCGTGCTCCGCCATCCATGCCTCGTGCCTCGCCACCATGGCCGAGCCATCGCTCAGCTCGCGAGCTGCAAGCACAGAGCTGCACAGGCAGAGGCTGCCGAAGATGAGGAGCAGAGCTACCTTGGAGGAGCCCATGTTCTATACAGGCTCAGCAAATTGCTTGCTGCTTGCTACCACTGCTGCTGCCTGCTGCTGTATACTTTGCTTTGGTTTGGGCAAATGGAACGGAGTGGTGTGGGTATGTGTAGTTACAGGTACTTATATAAGTATCGGAAACGGTGCGCGCCGTGTGGGAAGGGGCTCCCTGCGTACGTAGCCGGGAAGTAGTTACGGTGGCGGCCCGATGGTATAGAACTCTTGTGCATTAGACGTAACGGTTGCTCCACAGCTGAGAATGACCCTTGTTTATATTCCTGAGAACAATTACAGAGACTGAGTGCAGCTTAAGATCACTGGGATTTAACAACTAGGCAAATTCTATGGGGTTGCAATGAAAAGTTTCTGATGAGAACATCACTTACAAGGATAAGGATACAGACGTGGCTCCTGCTACTTCCACTACATCCACTACTTTTCTACATCGATTACTTTCTCTACCTTGTTGGAGGGATGAGAAAAATATCAAATGGGCTTGAATCCTTTGGCCAAGTCATTCACGCTATCAACACGAGACGCCCAGCACGTCGTCACCAAGGCCCAACAATCTCTTTTACGTCCAACCAAGCCCAAGTCCAAGCCCAAGTCTCCAGAAGGGCCAGTTTGGCCGACTGCAAGTAGTCTGCCTTCAAACGGACGCCCAGGTCACATACGGAATCCATTTTCGACGTTTTACCACTTCATTAAAAGCTTAGGAGATAAGCTTTCCAATGCATCCAATCCCACTCCAAATTCTATCTAGAGCACCAAGTATTGTCGAAACAAGACAGCGACTAGAATCTGCCAGCACTACGGGAAACTGTAGCTTAAAGCGACAAAAGTTGCTATTTTTCTTAGCTTTTGGGAAACATAAGACGAAAATGCACCTATGTTCATCGGCTGCTAACAGCAATAAAACATGATATGAAAATACACCTATGTTCGTCGGCTGCCGACGACAATAAGGTTAATTTCGTCGGCCTTATAGGCTGACAGATTCAATTGCCTGACAACTACCGAGGGGAAAACGATGACGTGGTAGTTAGTTTTGTCACCGGGAAGCCGACGAAAATAGATGACGCATCAGCGGCACGGCTGGCCACGTGGCATTGATACTTTCGTCAGCCTTGGAAGCCAATGAAAATACCTTGCAATTTGGCCGACGGCTACAAAACTTCTAGTAATGTCGTTGGCCAAAGGCCGATGAAAATAAATTATTTTCCAGAAAAATTAAAAATCCATAGAAAATAAAAAAAATCCCACAGAAAATCACAAAAATTCACATAAAATCACAAAAAAATCCCACATCATGGTATCATCAAATAAATAACATCAACATCAACATTTAATCACATAAATAACATCAACACCATCGTTTCATCGCATACATAATGTAAACATCATTGTATCATCACAAGTTCACATACATTGCATTCAAGATCATAAGCGAAAATTGAAGCACAATTGGTTCACACATATAGCATCCACAAGTTCACATGTTCTTAAATAAGTTCACTTTGCTTCAAAAGATAGAATTTAACTTCCTGCACCGTTGAAGTTGTGTCCGCTACCGGTGTAGCCTCTGGAGTCAAGGTATTGTCCAATTGAGGGGGTCCTAGAAGCACTGCCACCCTCGTCTCCAGGTGGGGCACCGGCTTGAGGAGGCAGTTTCGTCGAGCCCGGTAGAAACCAAACAAGCTTGTACATGGGCTTTTAATGTATGCAAATTATGTGTGATGAAAAATGTGCAGAAAAAATACAATTTGCAGTGATAGCGGGAAGTAAAAAGGAGAAGGTGAGGAAGGGGCCGAGGGAGTTGGAAAGTTAATAGCTCTCCCCAATTGAGTAAACAGAATGTCATGAAAAACCAATATCATGCATTTTAAGTCATTTAGTGCCAAATTTCATGCATTGTAAACGTAGATGGTCAAATTTGAAACAATATAAGTATAAAGACTATTGCTTCACATTAACAAGTGGAAATGGGCATATATTTACTTCTTAGGTCATTTAGTGCCAATTTCATCCAATTTAAACATACATGGCCAAATTTGAAGCATAATAAGCATATCTTGCAAATATTTAACATTAACAAGTGCAAATGGGCATATATTTGTATTTAGTCATTTAGTGCCAATTTCATCCAAGTTAAACATACATAGCCAAATTTGAAGCATAATCAATTAAGACTACCTAAACATTTCATACTATATTTCATTATTTCCAAGTTAGAATGAACTTACTTGTAGGTATTGTTGTTGATGTGCCTGCCAAATAGCCATATATAGGTGGTGCTGCCTTTGGCACTCCTCATGTGCTCTTCTCATCACCTCTTCTCGCTATAGTTTTGCTTGCCTCACCGCGTCCCGCTGTTGCCTCAACTCCTCTTCCAGCCTTGTCTCGTGAGAGGCACGTGAACTACTCTGGGAGGACTAAGACGACCTTGCCTCACTCAAGGCATCACTTGTACCAACGACCCCATTGAGCATAGCAAACCTTCCATGTTTCTTCCCATCCCCACTCGAGTACAACGCTAAAAGGTCAAGTTCTTCCTTTAGCCTGTCATAGTCTCCCCCATGACGTTCAACCATTGCTTCTCCATACCTAGCCTGTCATTGCAAAATATTTGAGACAAACAATATTCGGAGAATCACTTAATTGATACCACGTCGACATTACTAACCAAGTTCTACATCGCCGTCTCACTACAGAGCTGATCAGAGTTTGTAGGATCACCTCCATAGTGCCCCGAATTTACGTCTCAATGTAGCATGGGGCAACTCCGATAGTAGCCTCCTACTATTAAATAAAAAAATGTGTTAAGGAGCATATTAAGATCATAATGTAACAAATAACTTACAAGTATGCACATGACAGACATACCACTCGTCATGCTAGCCGAAGATGGCCATCGGCGCCATAATGCTGAGTTATCGCCGGTCCCGCCTAACGGTTTCCCCTCTTCCTCTTTGACTATCCACGAAGGCGAGTGAGGACCGGTAAGCACAAAGCGCTTCCCAAGCATCAGGGCGCTTCATTATCCAAGGCAAGTGCACCTCGAGGTACTAATCAGCTCGCAGGTATATCTCTGAAGGACCTAACTTTTTGTTCATGTCCTCTTTCTTTACCTTCTTGTAAGACATACACACCGCCTGGATACGAGCATTAGACATCATATCCTTCACAACCTTTGTAGCAGCCTTCTCAAAGATAGATTGGGACTTGGTTGCCCATGCCTGCTCCTCCCCCTCTAGCAAACGGTACCTCTCCTAATTAAGAAAATAGTTAAATTAGACAATTTAATATTGAAATTAGCAAAATAGAACAAAGAAGTAACACGAGTATTACCCAAAAGTCTTTCGACACCCTCTATGCCACTGTCCCAACTTTGCCATCTTTCGCCAACTTGTAATGTGCCCACTTCATTGTCAGTTGAGCTACACCTTCACACATCACGATTCCTGGTCAATGGTACTTTAAGAGGGTTCCCAAGGTAGCGTTCGTCGGCCTTAACCAGTTTTTCCCTCCCAAAGGATATCATCCCATTGCTTGCAAAGTACGATTTTCATACTTGTAAGCGCATCTATAATGATGAAACATTGAAAAGTTAATTTTTTTTACTTACATCACCATGCGGCCTGATCTGTCTTCTTGCCGCCGGGTCTGTGACTGCTGGGGTAATCAAGTTGGAAGATCTAAACCTAAAATAAGTAAATGTACTTTTACAAATAAGTACAAATTATTAATGGACAATAGATACCATAAAAAATATAGGCTACTTGTACAAATACCTAAACACAGCAGCAGCGCCACTATCGTCCTCCCCATCCCTATCCCTACCCTCATTAGCACCATTTTCATCATCCTGCTCCAATGCCATTTAATATGAAATATAATCAGAAATATAATAAGAATGAAATAAAAAATAGAAATGAGTAAATATTACCTCTAGTGGAGGAGCCTCATCGTGTTGGGCCTCCTCCGGTGGAGCAGTCTCCCACTAGGCCTCATTTGGTGGAGTAGTCTGCTGCTGGGCCTTCACTGGTGGAGAAGTCCTCTCCTGAGCTTCCTGAAGATATCTCTGAAGTGCACTTCGTCGGCTGTGCAAAGAAGAAGAGCCATCATTCTTCTTTCTTCTAAGCCTGTGCGTAAACGACAACATCCTGTATTAAATAGAAATTTGTTAGTGTAATTAAAACAATTAATCCATAATTTAGTGTAAAATAAATTGTTTGATTATGTACTTATTAGAAGTCATCGGATTCTTGATCTTCGTGGACCACAGTTTGTAAACCACCGCGGCGTCTCGTGTTATGAACTTTTTGTGTAACTTTCGTGTCACGTCGAGGTCGTTTCTTTTACTAAACCTCCTCAACGGTGATATCTGTGGTGTCCCAACTAGTTGGTCTAGTGCCAACCCAGCGTCTACTGCAAATAAGCCTGGTAAAGCTCCTTCTTGGTATGCTTCATGATCAGTGGTGTCGACCTCACTTTCACAATATCCATGGTCTCTAGGATGAGCAACCAACTAGGAGGATTTACTTTCTGAACAACCCACCATGGATTTAAGGTCACCGAGGAACATGGATAAGACATATAATACACTTGCTCAACTTGATAAGCGAGTACAAATGGATTGTACCCTTTAAGGCTTTCCTAGCCGTCTCGACTGATCTGGTAAGGCATCCCCAGACCAGCCAACAGTTTCTTCGAGTAGTAGAAGTCTTTCGGTAACTTGTGCGGTTTTGGGGGAATTTCAGAGATCAAATCGACAAGACCATTGAAACAGCTTATCGAGAAGTTGTATTTTGACCTTTAGCCATTAATCGTGTGACAGCTGCAAGCTGTGTCACACTCGTGGACTCATGCAAAGGATCTTTTGAAGCGGCGAGAAGACTAAAGAGTTTCTCCACCTCTAGCCCGGGCACATCCTCAAATTGCCGAACAAAATCCTCCATCATCTCATCCATTGCATCCTCCTGCTCTTCATTGATATCAATCGGATTTGATGTCTCCCCAAGCCATGGCTCACCATGCTCGTACCACGTGTAATAATTCGGCATGAAACCGAATTTGCACAGGTAACGTTCCATATCAGTCTTGTAGTGTCGAGCAAAGTTCTGACACTTTAGACAAAGGCACTTTCCCAAACCACCACCAGGAGATGAGTCAAAAACACGGTCCACAAACACACGTGTGTTCGTCATCCACTCTTGTGTGTGCATCCTAGAGCTTCTCCAACCATCATACATCCAGCTTCGATCAACTTCCATTTTCGATGGTATTGAATGCACGAATGATAGTGGTGAAAGTGGGTTACAGGTCCTACAAATAGTTCTAGGCAAGGATAGGTCTTAAACCCACCCAGCAATGGATGGCTACACATGGTTTATATGACATGTCGCAGAATCCCAATGAAATTTCTGTAGCATAATCCCGCTGTTCTCCGAGTGTACGTTCGGTTGTTGTGCATCGGAGAACAACTGGGTTACACTACCGAAATTCTGTTACGATTCTACAACATGTCATACAAACCATGACTAGCCGTCCATTCCCAGGCTGTCCAAAAGCGTGGACAATTCCGGACCGACAGAGCTCACAACCTAATGTGAGCTGTGTCGCTCCCGAATGGGTGACGTATAGATTAGGTGACTTCTGATTGTGAAATGATATGTGATATAAAAATATAACTAGTATAAATACATGACATTCATAAGTGTTAGTTGCACATAAAGATAGCATGTATAGCATTTTAAACTTAAATATAAAAAAATATTACAACTTAAAGATAGCATATAAATTGCAAATTAAACATAGAGCAATAAGTGAACCTATAATTAAAATATTATTACACCAAACATGACATTCACAATTTCATTAAACCTATATTGACATTTACAATTTTATATATGCACTGTGAAGAGTTAGTCCTGCACTATTCTTCTAACTATTGTTCGAAACTTACTTCAAATTAGTAAGAATACTAGTTTCATTTTGAAATGTTTTCCTAAAAAGTGCTTCAGATTAACTAGCAGATGAACTTACTTCAAATTAGCGGCATGGCAGAGCGGCATTAGCGCGGGGACGGGGTGGCTCAGGGACGAGACAGCACGGGGACAGGGCAGCTGCGTGGACACTCGGTGGCATGGGCCGGCGCGACGGAGTGGCGACGGTACGGAGGCACGGGGCGGTGCGGGGACAAGGTGTGACACCCAAATGAAAAATAATAAAACAAAATCATATCATGCATATACATCGCAACAAACCAATTGAACTCTTCAGTCTTATTAAAGAAACAACCGTGATATTTTATTATAAGTAAACTACAATCTTATTTACAATTTTATTAATTTACATTCTCAATTCCTTCTTCTAAAAAAGATATATGTGGGTGTGTGTCTATATATATATATATATATATATATATATATATATATATATATATATATATATATATCTTACAAATAAATTGCTTTATTTAAAATTCCATTCATTTACATTTCCAATCTCTCCTAAAATCAATACTACAAGAAAAATCACCATCTTTCTCCCTTTACTTTCTCTTCTAATTCTCTTCATTATCTAGGGCAGCCTAGCCTTGACATGGCTTGCATGTACTGCGTTGGCAGCGGTCCCTTCAGCCATGTACGAGCAGACGCCGGGTATACCTGCAAGAAACCAAACTAAACATCGCAGCCCAAAACTTCCCAAATCCTTAAATCCCAACTCCAAGTAACTATCAATGGTGACATTCACCAAAAAAAACCCATCGAGCAGGACAACGTCTTCGTAGGAGCCAGCTACGACCAAGGTAGCCTCCGCCGTCCTCTGCCCGGCTGTCGATGCCGCCACGTCGCCCAGTCGAAACTCCACTGCCTTCACCTTGCGCCACCATACGCCCGGCCGTGCCTTGCACCGCTGCCCTGCAGCTCCACCAGCCGACCGTTGCCACTCCACGGTGCCAGAGCACCGCCTCTCTGCTCTAGGCCGGCGAGCAGCCTTGCGGAGCCGCTTCCTCACCGAAGCTGGCCACCACGCCGTCACCGTTGTGGGATGCCACCGTCGGAGTCCTCACCCACAACCAAGCTGCGCAGCCACCGCCTTTGCCCTCCCGCACTGCCCGTCACCGCTGCCCAAGAGCCGGACCATGTACCACGGGAGCCACCGCCTCCTGGTGCAGAGCGCCCTCACCGGAGCTAGCCATCGCGTCACCCGCTGCCGTGGTGGAGCGCCGTGTCACCTAGGGCCGCCCTGCCCCGGCCTAGCCGCCGCTCAGCCGTTGCCGCCACCCCAGTCTCCCCGCCCGATTGCACCGCCCTCATTCCGTCGCCAGAGCGCCGCCCTCCTCTTCCTCTCTCTCCATCCTCTCTTTCTTTTCTCTCTCTCCTTCTCTCTTTCTCTCTCTTTCTTTCTCTCTAGCTCTCTCCCATCTGTGCTCACACGGTGAAGACAAATCCCAGCCACAACTCCTTTATCTAGTGCTCAGCCTGGGCTGACAGTGGGCCCGAGAGCTACAGTATTTTTTATTTTCTGGAATTTCAATAAGCCGCAAACTTCAATCTCTTGTACCGAACTCATCTGACCTTCAATTCCGGTGATTCAAATTTCTAAAAATCCAAAAAACTGATATCTAAGTTCTGTAATTTTTGTAAAATTTCTAAAATTATTTTTCTACGCATGTTATTTATTTGTTGTCTTTTCCTCATTTTACGTATGCTAGGCCATTCAGGTGATGAAGGAGGTTTCCTCGACGCCGCCAACGCACCGCCGAAGCCAGAGTACTCTGAAGGCAAGTCTTTTCCCTAGAATTCCAGTTTTATAGCTTTACCCGAAAATGGCTATATTGATTAAAACGGCGTATGAATGAATAATGTTACCTAGTGCATGTGTCCGTTCTATATATGCATCCACGGACAAACCCTTGACCCTAGTATAACTTATGGTAAAATCACCCACTATTTTTAAATAATAGATGCTTAGTATTGCTCAGTTAGGTATTTGGGGATCCAATCCCAAATATTGGACTTAGCTAAGAATGAAATCGAGAGACTTGATGAATCGCTTGTGTTGGGATTTGGGATTCGATTCATTCATCTTAATTAAAATTTGATCAACTAATAAATGGGATCAAGAGCGGATGGATTGCAAGGTGGGTGCATTTGAGCACAAGAATCGGATTCGTGTTGGTTGCCGCTCCGAGCATAAGGACAGAGCCATGTGATTACTTTATTGAGTATTTACCGTGCGACCACAAACCCGGTATGGGACAGGCCTGACCTAGAGGAAGAGAAATGTTAAGGTTGCTCATTATCCTTACACGGTGGATCGGTTCCGAGAGAACCATCGCCGGGGTATTACCAGAGACTTGTGTAGACATCATTTCTCCGGGTACGTATGTGGATATCAGGTACGACCGTGATAAGACTGAGGTTAATTTTCTAAAGGGTTTTGTTATGATATCCTTCGATGAGAGGATATCGTATATTGCGGGTAAAGCGTACATCCTCTGTAGAGTAAAACCATTTGAATGGCCGTGTCCACGGTTAAGGGCGGACAAGGTGGGTTTCATATTGTAGCATAACCATTCTTAATATGACATGGGTAAGGTTATTCCGGCATGTGTGCCGTTGCTAGATGAGAATCATGAGAATTGGGTTTTGAGAATTGAGGAATGAGATGATGAGCTAAGAATGATGGGTTAAGAACTTGAGATATGAGAATGATAACTTGTTTCAATACTGTATATTTTGAGAATTCCTATTTATTTACATATGTTCTCAAATGCTTTTATAATTCTAGGTGAAATGCTTTTATGCAAATTAACCTTCAGCTTTCTTAGGATAAGTCTTAACCAGGCCCTTCCTAGGAAGGACTTGCTAGCAATTACAATGCTAACCCTGCTTGCTATGTGGGGCTGTTCATTCTATGAGCAGGTCAAGAATATGAGGACACGCAGGATAACGTTGAGATCTTTCCGGATGATGCTCCGGACTACTAACCGTTTCCCACTCAGCGTGTGTCTGTGGCAATGATGGGACACTACTTTTGGTTATAACCTTTGCTTCGCGTTAATAAGATTTTGTATTTCCGAGCTAATGTAATATATTGCTCCGCCGCACTCTAAACTACTTTATTAGCTAATGCAGTTCTGTTTTGGTATCATGTTTCTGTTTCATTGTGGGTATGAGCATTGATCCTTGGGACTCATACCGGTAACACAAAGAGGTCCGGTTTGGTAAAAACTGGGGTCCCCGACATAGGGCGGCTTGGGGACGGGGCGGCGCGGAGGAACTGCCTTGCGCCGAGTGGCGCGGGGACAGTGTGGCTCAAGGACGAGGCAACGCAGGGATGGGGCAGCGGCGCGGACGCCCGGTGGCACGGGGAAGCGTAGTGGAGCGGGCTAGCGTGGCGGCACGGAGGCGCGGGACGGCACGGGGATGGGGTGGCTCGGGGCTGGAGGTGCAGGGTTGCTCGAGGATGTGGCAGCCTTGAGGCGCGGCGGCAACAGAGCGGCGGCGGCGTGGAGGCCCAGGCGGCCTGGCGAGCGCGGCGCGGGCATCAATAATTTTGGCCTAGCCCGCCCGCACCTTATGGTGCACCCTATGTTCGTCGGCCACGGGCCGACGAAACTAAGCCATGTGTCCATGCACCGGGGGGACGGGATAAAGGTGTTTTCGTTGGCCACTAATCGACGAATGTAGCAGGGTTTGCAAAAAAAAATGTAGGGCCGACGAAAATAGGATGAGTTCGCCACGTGGCTATGCACCAGGAGGTAGGAGGAAAAATTAAAAAATATATATATATGTTGGTCGGCTTGTGGCCCACGAATATAAGTTCGAAATTTTCCACTTGCGCGCAACAAGTTCGACAAGGCGGGAAAATAAATTCATCGGCTGAAGGCCTACGAAAATATAGTATTTCCATCGATACAGGTTATGTCGATGAAATGACATTAATAATTATGTCGGCTTGCAGGAAGCCGACGAAAATATAGTTGGCCAACAAAAAAGATACAGTTTCATGTACTGCAGGTGCTGCGCCACCATTTCTTTCAGCCCAAAGAATGTGTATCCCTAGGTTTTGGGGGGAGTGTCCCGTGCGACCTAATCTGGTTCATACCCCCTCTTTGGCCGCCATACTTTATATAGTCGCCACCCCCTCTCTTCGTTCTTTAGGTTATTATTAAATTTGTTTTCTGCTACATGCGAAACACCTGTTCGTTGGGATAGTGTCGAGTAGATCTGGCCTGGTGAAAGATAACCTCAACTTTGGATCTGATATTTCGGATTGTTTGCTTTGCATCTCGTTCTTGCTCGTTTCTTCTACTGCGTGCAGGAATTAGCCTTCGTGGTGAGGTCAATCGAGCGCGACCACAGTTGATAACGACAGGTGTACAGGTGTAGCTATTGCAAGGATTCGATCTCGTTGGATTCGAAGCCTTGTCTCATGAACATCCTTGTTCCGACAAAGTAGAACCTATCGGAAGATTGGGCTGCCGTGCACGTCAAGTGGTATCAGAGCTTAGGTTGCCCATCAGGTATCATTGTATCCCATCTTGTTGATCATTGTTCCATCACCTAGAGTCCAATTCCATCTCATTTTGCTCGTTGTCGCGACGTCGAAAACGAATCAACTACTGTCTAGTTCAGTATTTTCATATATCTTCTTCATACGAACTTGGATTTTCACGTTCTTATACTCGTTGGAAAGATCACGAAATTTCCTATAAGATCAGAGATTGGCTTTGCCAAGCCAATATTAGAATCCCCAAATTTTGTTTCTATCTATGAGATATTTTCACATCTTTGTGAGGGTGAAAATTTTAGATCTATTAGGTTTGGTTCTATATTTTGTTTATAACTTCTTTGTTAGAACTCCATTTTAGATGATCATGGATGTTTTGGAAAGCTTAAAAGATTCCCCACTATTCTTATTTGGGCATGTTTTACAGATTCCGAGATTTTGTGGTGCTTAATTGCCACACAACCTTACTGCTCTTATGGCATAGTTGAAACGTGCTGCAAAATAAAAGGCAAGTGCATAAAAAAAACCGCACAATAAAAAAAAGAGAGAAAAGAAAATGGCAAGTGCACAAAGAAGAGCTGCACATAGAAAAGAAAAAAACATAGTTAAATAAGAGTAGCAACAAGTGATAATTTGTAGTGGTGCACCCTGCGATGTAGCTCATTGTGTTTCGAGTTGCTTGCTTGAGCTTTGTCTAGATCTAGACCTGGCCAGCACATTGATTATTGCTTTTGGACTAATTTTCAACCTTGCATACTAATTTTGAATTGTTGCTACACATACACATATAAGCCTTCCGAGCTCCACCATCTTTCAAATCAGTATAGGTTGACTTTGTAATCATGAGCCCCTCACTGTCACAAGTTATCATGAACCAGCCCCTTAGATTGTACCGCCTGTCACAGTGGTAAGCAACTTGCAAGAGCTTGGTAAGAAGCTTGACTGAGAGTGGTCTGTCCACCACCTAGTAGTCGATAGAATGTATTCATATATTGTGTTCTTTGTTATCTTCTACTAAGCATGGCAGGGTCGGAGCACACATGTTTAAAAGAAGTTAATTGTGTTCAGAAAAGTGAGCTCATAAAGTATGTGGATGACAACCAGAATGTGTTGCGCTGCATTGATGAGACACTTGCTAAGATGTCTATCGACAGTGAAACTCGAATGGAATAGATCGAGCGGAGCATTGCTGCCCTCGTTGGACGTGTGGATCAACTTGCGCGGCGGCCACTTCCATGAGCTACCCATGAGAGTGTTGATAACCTGAACCATCGAGCTGCCACCCGTGATGCACAATTACGTGAGGGCCTTCGCTTCAATCGCAATGGTATGGGAGATAACAATGGTAATGTCTATCAACCTCATGGTAATGCTAATAATGCTTTCTCTAAAGTTAAATTTACCATGCCATCCTTTGCTGGTCATTTCAATCCTGATGAGTACTTAGAATGGGAATTAAATGTGGATCAAAAATTCTCTTGCTTTAAAGTGCCTAAAGAACATAGAGTTAAGCTTGCCACTAGTGAATTTACTAACTTTGCATCATATTGGTGGCATGAGATTAAACAAGCTCCTAATGTTCCTAATAATTGGAATGCTGTGAAAGAATTCTTGCGGGCTAGATTTGTACCCTCATACTATGCTTGAAATCTGTTGAATAAATTACGGCGTTTGAACCAAGGTGATAAATCTGCAGAGAGATATTATCAGGAGTTACAAATTGGTTTATTACGTTGTAAAGTAGAAGAGGATGAGGATGCAAAAATAGCAAGATTCTTTGGAGGTTTAAATCGAGAAATCCGGGATATTTTAGAGTACAAAGAATATCATAATATCACTCGTTTGTTTCATCATGCTTGTAAAGCTAAAAGGAAAGTACAGGGACAACAAGAACGATCCACACATTTATTGAGAATTCCTACAACACCTACTGGCCCATCCTTCTTCATCTACCTTGCGCAGGCGTTCCACTACTTCTACACTACCGTCACAAGCTCCAGTAGTAAGCAAAGTAGCTACCTTGCAACCACCTATGAAGAGCACTTCATCGGTGGCTTCCACGGGAAGGACACGCGATGTGCAATGTTTCCATTGCAAAGGATTAGGACATATCATGAAGGATTGTCCAAATCGACATGCTGTCATTGTAAGAGATGATGGTGAGTATACTAGTAGTAGTGATGTCGATGAGGATGAATTGGCTCTTGTTGCAAATAACTCTATAGGAGAGGACGTTCTAGAGGAAGAGATTTTGACTGCTACGATGGCGGAGAAGTACCTGGTTATTGTTGTCACGCGTGTACTTAATGCACAACGCCACAATCTCTTCCAAACAAGGTTCATTGTCAAAAAGCGTGCGGTGCACGTCATCGTTGATGGAGTAGTTGTAGCAATCTTGCAAGCAATGAGATGGTCGAGAAGCTTGGCTTGACCACGTAAAATCATCCCCAACCATGCTACATTCTGTGCTTTAATAATTATGGTAAGATGAAGATAAATAAAACTGTGCAAGTACATATCACTCTTGGTTTTTATCATGATTATGTTGATTGTGACATCGTATCTATGAAAGCATGCTCTTTTTTGCTAGGTCAGCCTTGGATATATGATAAAGATGCTACTCATTATGGTAGAACCAACCAATATGCTTTCATCTTTAAAGGAAAGAAAATTTTGTTAGATTCAATGACTCCTGGTGACTTATTGAAAATTGATGAGGAGAGAACCAAAAGAAAGCAACAGGAGTGTGATACAAGGGGAAATAATAATATAGCTAAAGACGTGATTGCACTTAAAACGGAAGACCTTTGTGCAAATAAATCCGAAATTAAATTAAAGGGTGCTGTATTATTAGCTACAAATGTTCCTCTACCTGCTTTTGCTACTAACCTTTTGCATAAGAATGTAATGAAGTCGAGGACTACTCCAATTCAAGAAGAGGAGGATGACGAGGACATCACTTACAATGATACGGACATGGCTTCTACTACGTCAACTACATCCACTTTGTCCGGTACATCTCCTACATAGAATACTTCCCATACTTCGCCAGAGGGACAAGAAGAACATCAAATGGGCTTGAATCCTTCGGCCAAACCATTCACGCCATCAACATGAGAGGTCCAGCACATCGCCACCAAGGCCCATCAACCTTTCCCACGTCCAACCAAACCCAAGCCCAAGCCCAAGCCCAAGTCTCCAGAAGGCTCAGTACGGCCGTCTGCAAACGGTCTCCCTTCGTATGGACGCCTAAGCCACATATGGAGTCCGTTTTTGACGTTCTACCACTTCACGGAAAGCTTACGAGATAAGCTTTCCAACGCATCTAGTTCCACTGCCAAATCCTACCTAGAGTGCCAAAAATTGTCAAAACAATACAGCGACCAAAATCTACTAGGTGTTGCGCCACCTTTTCTTTGGGCCCAAAGCCCAAGAATCTCTAGGTTTTGGTAGGGGTGGGTCTCATACGACCTAATCTGGTTCTACCTCCTCTTTGGCCGCCATACTTTATATAGCCACCACCATCTCTCTTCGTTCTTTCGGTTATTGTTAAGTTTATTTTCTGATACGTGGGAAACACTTATATAAATAACGTCAACTTTGGATCTGATATTTTAGATTGTTTGCTTTGCATCTCATTCTTGCTCGTTTCTTCTACTGCGTGCATAAATTAGCTTTCGTTGCAAGGTCAATCGAGCGTGAGCACATTTGATAACGACATGTGCGTGGGTGTAGGGATTGTAAGGAATCGATCTCGCTGGATTGGAAGCCTTGTCTCGTGAACGTCCTCATTCTGCCAAAGTAGAACCTATCGGAAGATCGGGCCGCTGTGCGCGTCAAGTGGTACTCGAAATGGAATCTGTGTAAATGTAACTGGAACGCTGTATACTAAAGACTGCTCATATATCCAATGGTTCCGATTTCTGGTTCTATATAACTGAGCTTTTTTCCCATCTTTGGTGTCTTGTGGTATCTCAAACTACAACAGTTGATTACATTAGATATAACGGTTGTCAGTATCTATGTGCCGAGTCATCCATTAATCGGACTAAATCCAGTGACTCGATACAGGGAAAGTCAAGATTATAGCTTGTCTCGACGGTTTCGGGAGTTAGACTCGACATGGTTGTGGACATGGTTGTGGCTATTGACACTGTTGTCGTTTCCTATAGTGACTATCAAGACTTGGTACATCGTAGTACCTAGCACCTCATCAAGTATGGTAAAATAACTCTAGAATTGCTCCCGACGTTTACGTACAAGTTAAAGTTTTGAAATTTTGGCTATAAATATATTCTTAACTATTTAGATTGGTGTAACAGCCCAAGATCGTGAGCTTGTAAGAACACCAGTATGATGCTAGTCAATGGTTAAGTGACTTTTCTCTAAAGCTATATTTGGAGGAAAATAAATAAATTTCTATCTGGTACAATTTTATTTAAGTAAGGAAATGTTAGCTATTTAGTTTGAACATATTGCAGGAAACCTTATCTTAGGACATGGCTAAGAATTCCCAAAAAGTTAAACTTCATTTAAGCAATTTTACTCAAGGACTCACATAATTATACATATATATATAAATACACACATATATATACATATATGTATATACATAGTATACATATATTTAAACACATGAAGAAATTTATAAGCAAAATCACCCTAAAAATCCTACAAAAATTTTATGTGCTAGTTTAGATCCTGAGTGACAGCCTAAGTCGAGGGTTGACTAATCTTGACCAAGGTGGGACCCACTGGCAGCCTCTCCTCTCTGCCCTTGTGGGCATTTCCTCAAGCAGCTGCTGAGTTGCAGCAGCTCGGCTCCCTCCTCACCAGTGCATCCAGCATGCCACTGCCCAGAAACGCCTTGGAAGATCCTCCCTTGGCAGCTTGTGCGTGTCGCCTTGGCCTATGCTCGCCCCACACCTACGCCGACGTGACCCTCCACCATTGATCGTCACCATTGTCTGCCAGCTGCGGCCGACCAGCCGCCTTGTTGGAGAAGCAATTGCAGATCGCTCCCGGTGCCACCTCACTGCCCAATCGCAGCCCTGGCCATGCACTCGATGATCCAGATATCAGCCGTGACCAAGCTAGCCTTGCTGCACTGCCCAAGTCACCTCGTCGCCCAGCTCGGGATTTCACCGCGCGAGATCAAGCCACCGTCCTAGCCAGCCAATGGGAAGCCGAGCTCCCTCGCGACTGCCTCTATCATGCTTGTGACTGTGGGTCCAAGCGGTTGCCCGAGCCAAGCCTCAAATCGCAGCCCGAGCCAAGCCCCGCACCGTGAGCTCGCTGCCTCCCCTGTTCGGCCTCATCGTCGGCAAGCCACCACATACTAGCCCGACCACGGACAACCGCTTGGTAAGCGTCCACTGGCGCCCTAATAGCTCATGCGTGCACTATTTTCCCAGTACAGCACTCGTAGCATGGATGTTCATGCTCATCGGAGCTCTACTCCACCGCTGCACAAGGCACCGCTGCGTCTGGCCATCCCCGGCCTCGACGCATGCGTCACTAGCTGCTCAATGAACCTCTGGTTTTAGCGCACCCAAGAACTCCTCTATTGGAGCATCGTAGCTCCAGCTAGCCGTCGGCGAAGCCTCAGCATGCGTGCACCAGCTAGAGGAAGACGATTACAGCAAGCTGTCCGATCAGCGCCAAGATCCGTGCGGTCATACCACGCCGTGTCACTGACTGGTGGGCCCCAGCTGTCGGGTACTCGCCGGTTTAAATAATTCATACGCAGCCTCGATATGCGATCGACATATGGGGCCTCCGTCCCACATGTCTGGTTTAGTGGAAGCGCCACTCATCGGTGCACTTCCTCCGCATGTTTGTGCACTAATGAAGTACGCCTTCGGCGTAGCTGGCTTAGCCGCGAGTTAGCAGGCCGGCCCAGTACTGTTCATCCAAATTTTTCCACGATTAGCAATAAAATATATTCAGTAATTAGAAACGATTTATTAAAAATAGATAGATCACTTCTAAAATCCTAGAAAAAGTATGGTAAATACTATATGAAGTGTTGAACTTAATAGAATTATTTCTTACCATAATAACCTTGCTTAAGGCCTCTGAATAAATCAAAACCCATCTTTTTAGTAATTTATAAATAGGTTTTCCAATTGTTTTAATTGTTTAGTAAGCTGCGAAAATCATGAGAATATTCCAAGGGGAACCTAATTGTAATTTAGGAATGTAAGATATTTAATGAACAATTTTAGGACCTTTAATACCCACTGGGTAATTAATTAGAGAAATTCAAAAATTTCCTTTTTTGCAAATAATGCAGAAACGGAATCTACTTTATTTTAAATAGCAACCGACTTCAATTAAATCCCAAATTTTTATAGAAACATTGTTAACCTCTAATAAATTTATTAAAATTATATGACCTTAATAAAACATGGTAGGGTTATTTAACTATTTAACTGGGGCAAATAAGACCTATATATTATTAAATAGGTAATTTGTTGCTAATGTAAAAACCAAACAGCCACATACCTATTCATAAACAGTAGGTAATTTGTTTAGAGTCGACGAAGGAAATACTTCAAACAAATTTACTTTTTGCCTTATACATCTATTTGATAAATCTTTGGGTAGACTATTATGGGTAGTATTATGTATCATCAATCATCACATATCATATTCATTAACGCCTACACTACTGTTATCATTTCGTAAATTACAATATAGTGGTAGAATCATGGAACTACCTCGAAATCTAGAATAAGACTTATCGTCATTCGCCGATCGCTAGGCTAAGCGAGTTGCATTCCATGCATCATGCTTTCTTATTGCACTTTCTCGCTTTATTAATCATCGAATACGTCCTGTTGGTAGATGCAGAGGAGCCTGACGTACATCTCGAAGAACATCAAGAAGACCCCCACTACTTTCAGGACCCAGGCGAGTTAATATCTTTCCTAGAGGATGTTTACTTTTACTAGGTAGAGTCTAAACTTTCTCTAGTGCGAGTTAACATTCAATTAGATCATATTGAATCCCAGTTTTCTAAAATATTTTATTTACTATATCAAATTGCATGCTCTTTTAAGTATTTATACCTGCTTGCTTAATCATGATATATCATGCCCTCTTATTAATTGTTATCGCTTTACCATAATGATATTATCTTGATATAATCATCCTTCATTGACCTTATTAATGATTGCCTTGATGATCACCCTTGATAGCCTGGTTAGGATAAATAAAAAGATTTAGACTCTTAAGTCTTGGTTAAAATCTTTCTTAGACATTGCTCAGGTCCAATGATTAATTTTAGGCTTAGTTGCCTCGGAACGGTGAACCGATATTCACCGGACATGATGACACAATGAACTTGGTTAATTGGATATTGGGCCTGGCATGCCAGTGTGTGTGGTTGGGAACACGGATGTGTTTCGGTTTATGGTTAAGGGTGTGATGTAGCTAGGCTACATGGTGCGAAGAGGGCTATCGGTTCCAATAGGGTCTTTGAGAGGGCGCGGGCAACATGAGGTCTTCTTGGCCGCCGCCAGGGGTGGTCCATACAACATGTGCAGGGCACATGGATGGAATGATAGCGAGAGAAGGAAGGTTGGACCACGGGGAAGGTCTTTGGGCGACGAGGCAGTGTGCCCGGTCAGGCCTTGAGTTGTTTTTATGTGGTAGTATCTTGCCCATTGGGGTTCTGCTGTGAGAGTTCCAAGCTTGCTGGGCGACCGAGGGCAGTGTGTCAGTTGGAGTGCGAGTTGTTTCACGTAGCTTTATGCTGTCCACTTGGGACCCGCTGGCTTGCTGGACAACTTCAGGGTTAACCCCTAGTCCGAGGTGAAGACAGGAATGTGTCATCATCCGGACGGATGATCTAGGTCTTATGTTATAGGGAGTCGTGACTCTAGTGCGGGCTTGGCAACCCGGCTAGGGAAGATCGGGCGCTTCGCTGGCGTAAGATCCACAATGGGTGCGCCACATCCGGAATATGATGACGGGTGTTTGAAGGAAGTTTGGGATGGGTTTGGACTGTGGTATGGATTGTGGAATGGAATGGAAAACTAAAATTAGAAATATTGATTAGTAGAACTTTGGGTTAAAATTTCGTAAGTCATAGGTTTTGGTTTATAAATCTTGCTTTCTGCAAATAAATAAACCCCCAACCTTTTCTTTGGAACCCCTATCACTAAATGCATTAGGTTGGGTGTTAGCTCGCTAGTGTTTGGATGACACTGACCTCGCATACATATACTCTTTTAGATGGAGAGTATGAGCAAGATCAGTATGTCTGCCATGAAGACGAGGAACAGGATTATGCTGGTGATCAGGGCGAGGCATAGGGCGTCTCTCTAGTCGACTGGTTAGGCATAGCCGGCAGGAGACCTTTTGGATCTTTTGGTTCTCTCGTACTCTGATATTTTGGATGTTCTAACTATTTGGGCCAATGTGCCGTGAAATAACACTTAATAGCCTTCGGGATTAATACAGGTATTTTATGTAATAAAGTCTTCCGCTTGTATTAAATGATCCGGCTATGTGATTGGTGTGCATTAGTGCACTGATCCAGGGACTAGTGCAGATCAAGTAGTGGGCAAAGGACAGGCCCCACAATTGGGTACATGAAAATTGTATTATATATTCATATTGAAATGTATTCCATATATGTGGGGCCTATCCTTTTGCCCACCTCCTGATCTGCACTAGGTCCTGGATTAGTAGGCTAGTGCCACAGTTACACAGCTGGATCATCACATACATCTAGCTTTCATTTATTACAAAATGGTCGCAATAGTAGCGACATTTAAGCCTTAGTTACAAACCAAGTCTTGATCAAAGTCAAAGCGGAAGTCTTTAAAGATACAACCATCAGAGTTTTTATGCAAAAACATCAAAATCACACCAGCAACTATGTAAACACACGGTTGGCGGAACAACCTAAACCCTAACTTTCTTCTACTCCTGGTCTTGGAAATGAGGATCTCCATCCTCATGAGATTCGTAGACGTCTTCTTCTCCTTGGTCTTCCATGTCTAAAAGTATATATGTATGCAAGGTCAGTATCATCCAAACACTGGCGAGTTAACACCCAACCTAATGCATTTAGTGATAGAGGCTTTAAAGGAAAGGCTGGGCTTGTTTATTTACAGCAAGCCAGTTTTGGAAATCAAATCCTATGACTTAGCAGTTTTAACCAATTTTCTATATCAAGTTGAATATTCATCATAATTCCATTCAATACTCAATCCCAATCCCATGGCCAATTATACGCACTCTACCAAACATTCTCCTCTACTCCTGCCATCATCTTCCGAATGTGGCACACCCATTGTGGATCACATCTCTAGTGAAGTGCCCGATCTTGTCCTAGCTGGGTTGTCGGACCACGCTAGACTCACAGCTCCCTGCGAATATGGGTCTAGATCATCCATCGGATGACGACATGAGACTCTCTTCACCTCAAGCATGGCAGCAGACAGGGTACGCCGCAGGCGTACTACCCTGAATCCCCAATACTTGCACTACCGCGCGATGGTCAGCTCGTTGTGGTGTTAGGAACCATCCTCAATGGTCAATGACGTCACACTGTGCATCCCTGATGCACCCGTATAGGGGAAACCTTGTTTCAGCCCAGCCTATCAATAAAGGGCCTCACCTTTATAAACTTCTTTCTTTGTCTAATCGCACCCTCCGTGTGAATCACACACGATGTGACAGAACCTCTTTGGGCAGCGCACGGCATTACGCAGATCTCGCCGCGCTCCTCTTCCAGCACTACGTATGTGGGCGATTAGCTCCTCAATTCATGTAGCCCAACTACTTCACCTCTTACCCAATGCCAGACTCAGTCCGAATTGTAACAAATCACAACCATACACATACTAGCATGCCAGGCCCAATATTCAGTTAACCATGTTCATATTGTCATCATGTCCGATGTATTGGTTCACCGTTCCGAGGCGACTAAGCCTAAACTTAATAATTGGACCTGAGCAATATCTAAGTAAGATTTTAACTAATACTTAAGAGTCTAAATCATTTTATTTAACCTAACCAGGCTATCAAGAGTGATCATCAAGGCAATCATTAATATAGCCAAATGACAGATGATTTCATCAAAGCAAAATCATCATGGTAAATCAATAACAAGTAATTAATATGGCATGGTATATCATGATTAAGCAAGTAGGTATAATTACTTAAAAAGCATGCAATTTCTTAATGTAAATAAAATACTTTGAAAAAGTGGGATTCAACATGATCTAATTGAATGTTAACTCGCCTGAGTCCTGAGAGTAGAGGGGGTCTTCTTGTTGATCTTCGAAATTTTCCACGTGCTCCTCAACGTCTAATAACGAAACATAACCGACAATAAATAATCAAGATGCAGCGAGAAAGAATGATGCATGTGATGCAACGTGCTTATTCTAGCATTTGGGAAATGTCAATAAGAACTAATTATCGTATCGAGGAAGTTCAATGAGTCTACTAATATTTATATTCCTTCAAATAAACAATGGTGGCGTGAACATTTATGAATATGATATGTGATGATTGATTATGCATAATACTACCCAATAGGTTGCCCATACAGCAGAAAATAAGATTTTGTATTTTAAAAGGGTATTCAACAAATGCGAGAGTGATTATAGTAAATAATTTTGTTTGAAGTATTTCTCTCATCAATTAAACTTATCATTTTATCCTACCATGATAAGAGGTTAAGTGTGGGTGTGGAAAATAGATACAAACACACATATATATGCATATATATATAGGCAGCATATTTGGTGCAAACCAAGCGTTGTGTGCAAACCTGTAAACTTACAATCTAGGCCGCCGGATCCCGGTTGGATGGCTTGGATGCAGTCACTAATCCCACGCCACCAAATTTGCATCCAAGCCCCCCGTCGCACAGTAATCCCACGCCTTCCCTCCCGTCGCTTGCCCTCCCCAGCCCTCAGCTGGCGCTCCCGGCCACCGTTCCTAAACTACGCAGGCGGCGCCACCATCTCGTGCTCCCGGCCGGCGCTCCCGGCTAACTCCCGTCGCGCAGACCTGCCCCCGAGTGTCCTTCCCCTGCTCCGAGCCGCAGCGTCGCCACGCCGTCGCCTCCCGTCCAGCACTGCCCTAGGGCTGCAGGCGGCGCCGTCGTCTCCCGGGCTGCAGGCGGCGCCTCTCCACCACTGCGGCTCCTCCCAACCCGCGGCTTCCTCATTCAGCAGCTACGGCGTGGCGCCACCATCGGCCTCCTCCCTGAGTTGGGCCGCCGCTCCACCAACTCCCTGACCTGCATCGCCTCTCCACCACCGGCCTCCTCCCAATCTACGCCATTGATGTTGCTGCCCAATTACCACTCTAGCTGTGGATACTGCCGAGGAATGGCTAGGAGATGGCTTAATTGAGGATGGCATGCCATTGTGCATTGTGTTTTCATATTGTTGTTAGAACCTGTATGTGCATTGCGAATTGTGAATGTGTAAGAGAAATTGTGAATTGTGTATGTGCATGTTGAATTGTGAATTGTGCATTGTGAATTGAGAACTGTGTTACCTGCCAGCATGGTGGATAGCAGCTGCACATTTAGGAAAAAACCAGCTATATGGTATTGATCTGTAAATGTAGTGTCATTGACCAAAGCATCTACCAATTTCCAGGTTGAATAAACAGATGTGTGTCATCAGTCTAGTACTCACCCAGAAAAGCATAACAGTCGACCACTGATTCACTTGATTCTGCTACTGAAGAAGCAATAGACTGGATTGCAGAATCCAATGGCTGGTATCCAGATGAGAAGAGGATAAATCTGTAATTTGTTGACTCTATGACAGCTTTAAGCACCATTAGAAATGCTTTAGGGTTTTTAAGAAAACCCATGCTGCAGCAGATTGATGCCATGAATGGGTATATATGGTGAAGGTCTAATTCAAATTTTGATTGATGAGACAAAAGGATTTTGATTCCTAAAATAGCTACAATCAGGAAAACAAGTACAAGTAAGCATCTGGAAAATTGAAAATTAGCTAGAAGTGGGAACTGATGCTGCAATTCTCATGATAAATGGGAGAGAAAATTGACAGTCGACATGAGAAAGTGCAGCAATTAACGTAGACAAGCAGATCAAGTAGTAAAATCAGCTTCCAGGTAATTGTCTTTTTTCCTTGACTAGGGAGCAAAATCAACATAACCAATGCTGCATTGTAGACAATGACAGATTAATATATGGCCATTGGGGCCAAAGCTCTGGAGCAATAAAGCCACGCATGAACATAGCAACGGAAAAAAAATATATTAAAGATCACAATCTGTGTGTATCTGGAAACAGGAAAAATACACAGCTTGAGATCCTTAAACCAACTGATCTATTGCCTTCTACTACTACTACTACCAACTGATCTATTGCCTTCTACTACTACTACTACCACCACCACCACATCTTGAGATCCTGAACAGCTTCAAGAGCCTATAGATGACATTTCAACCATTATGTTCTGTAATTACAACAAACATTGTAATTGTTAGCAACCATGTCAACAACAATTGAAAAAAGAACTTTAAAGAAAATATGTAAAAGTGTCTAACCATGTGGACTTGTTAGGGCAATTACGTTTATCATGAAACCCTAACTTGTTGCATGATTTGCACATGCGAGCAACCTTCTCGTGCTTCTTGTTCTTATCCTCTTGATTTTGCTTGTTTACTCCCTTATCCATGTGTCCCTTTATTCTTTTGGCTCTACCCTTTGTGTGGATATCAGTCGGTGGCAATATATTGATCTGGGTAGGAAGTTGGTTTCCAATGAATCCCTCCATCTCTGTTAGCCTACTAGGGTCGTTCTTAGGCAGCTCTTTATTTACTTCATCCACAAATCTTTGAAATTTACTTTTCACAATTTGCATGGTTTCCAATGAATGCCCAGCTTGTTGGAAGATAACTTCCATGTCCTTGCGCATCTCACAAGAAATTTTTTTGATCTCCACCACTGAAGATGAATTTTCTTTATCCTGCAATACATGTCCTTCGGAATCAAATATGATCTCCCTCTTGCAAGTTTTTGTCCACCTTTGCAATATATAGTGACTAGGCAGTTCATTCCGCTTTGCACCCCGTAAGACATGAATAATGTGGCTGCAAGGAATTCCATACATGTTGAACAGCATGCATGAGCAGTTGGCAATCATTGTGCTAGTATCGAAATGAACTTCTCTTATCTTTGGACCATCATCTGCTATGCATATAATTTTTAAATTTCCCTCTTTATTCATGCTATCGATAACACAATGGTCCCTACAAAACAGAACTTGTTTTTGAAATTCCAAAAACTTGGAATGTGTGAAAACCTCACTTCCATGTTTCTCTATCAACCATTCTGTCTTCAATATAGGGAATGTGTGGAGGCTATCATTGTCATTTTTCAGTTCCACTTCTCTTTGTTCTTCCACTGCTGTGTCGAACCGAACCCAGAACTCAACCAATGCATGCTTGTACCCAATGAAATGATTAAAGAAAGAGTTGATACTCTCTGATCTTGAGGTGGTCCTAAGAATCCCTCCCAAGAATATATCCCTGAAGTAAGCTGGTATCCAGGACTCTCGAATGCGATACCGGTTAGCCAACCACTCATTACCTTCCAAGTTAAAATCAATAATCATTGATGACCACTCTGACTCAAATTTCTCACATGTTTCTGAGGAATATACACATGAGTTGACACGTTTGTAAAATAGTGGATTTTCTCTTACATCTGGACCGACCTTTTCTGGAAGCTTCTTCAAAATATGCCACATGCATAATCTATGCTTGCTTCCTGGAAACACATTAGATATTGCTCCTTTCATGCTAGCATCTTCATCGGTGATGATAAGCCTAGGAGCAATGCCTCCCATTGCTTTCAAGAATGTACCAAATAGCCACATGTAGGATTCTATCTTCTCATTAGAGATTAATGCAGCCCCAAACAATACACACCCACCATGGTGATTCACTCCAGTAAATGGTGCGAAGATTATTCGATATTAATTGGTGTTATAGGTTGAATCAAAAGAAACCAAATCTCCAAAATGTGCATAGTTCTTTCGGCATGTACTATCCGCCCAAAATACATGAACCAACCTACCCTTGTCATCAACAACATAGTCAAAATAAAATGCTGGGTTGAAAGAATTCTTTCTTGCAAGATTGTCAACAAAAAGTTGTGCGTCTAAACACTTTATAGTACTTCTTAGGCTAGCATGATAGTTTTGTAAGTCTCTCCTTGTGCATCCTACATTCTGGAAACCACCATCGCTGACTCGAAGATATCTATATGCCAAAGAAGTGCCAATGCTAGCTTTATGGCAATCAAACAATGTTGTTTTCGCCTTCTCACTTACTTCTCTATTTGATCTTATGTAATGTTGCTTGGAAGGCATCACAAGGGCATGTGCATGCACAGGTTGGAACTGAAAAATCATGTATCTATTTTCCTTAGTGTGTTTAATAGCAATCATGGCCTCACATCCACATCTAGTGAGCATTTGATCACGTTTTCTTTTATTCTTACTGTCCAACTTGGGGACTGTCCCTGACTTCTCGTCACCCTTTTCATAACGGAAACCTTCCTTTGAGCAATAAAATCGTTTCCATAACACCACATCATTTACCTTCTTTTGTTGTCCAATACGAACTGGAAATCCCGCTAGATGAGCATAATTTTTATAGAACCTCTCTACCGAATCCACATCAGGAAACTCCATCCCGATAGACGGCACCACCTTATCAGGCAATTCTGGTGTGCATGTTATCCCCTACATCAGAATAGGTCAATTGTCATCACATAATTCATATAATCAATTTCGTTAGACTCCTAATAGAGATATTTTTTGGTGTACTAAACCAAAATAGATCCTAATGACACTTACACAGAATGGAGGTGCGCATTTTTTGGGTGTACTAAACCCATCTAAAGCAATTACAGACATATTGTCACTGGATGGGGGCGCTTTACGACCACCATGATCTGCATCCAGTGTTGGAGGAGTAGGCACCATTGCAGGATCATGCACCTCAATTGGATGAGAAGCAGTACGAGTCGACGTGGTAGGCACCATTGCAGGATCATGCACCTCAACTGGATGAGAAGCAGTACAAGTCGACGTGGTAGGCTGGAGACATATAGTAGGTGTTGTTTTCTGCATGATGGACAGGAGTCGCTGCGGATGATCGGGCAACGCTACAGCGGATGATCAGGCAAAGCAGAGGACAGCAGCGGCGGATGATCAGGCAAAGCAGAGGACAGCAGTGGCAGATGATCGGGCGACGCTGCGGCTCGGCGCAGGGGAAGGACACTCGGGGGCAGGTCTGCGCGACGGGAGTTAGCCGGGAGCGCCGGCCGGGAGCGCGAGATGGCGGCGCCGCCTGCGTAGTTTAGGAACGGTGGCGGAGTGCCACCGTGGTGGGGGAAAGCGGCGGGAGGGAAGGCGTGGGATTCTTGTCGACGGGGGGCTTGGATGCAAATTTGGTGGCGTGGGATTAGTGACTGCATCCAAGCCATCCAACCAGGATCCAGCGGCCTAGATTGTAAGTTTGCAGGTTTGCACACAACGCTTGGTTTGCACCAAATATGCTGCCATATATATATATATATATATATATATATATATATATGATCAGAGATATTTATATTATAAGATTAGCTGAAGTAGAAGTTTACTGTTATGAGGGTACTGTAAGCCAAGATACAAGTTTATACTAACTAGGCTTCAAATTAACCTTTGAACCATAGTCGTTAACTAAGCTAATTAAATGATAATATGTGGTTAGGTGTCATATCATAGATTTAGTGTTTTTCCTAGGTCTAGAGAGACATTATACATTTTCCATAATTTTATCAAATTTTTTTATTAAGTAATGTACTATTTTAATCATCCGAAAACCATTTCAATTTAATCATTTCTATATGCATTAATACTCTAAAATAGGCCATTCAATTTAATCAGAGATTAATACCAAGTTATTGTTCATATTAATATTTTTATAAAGTTGAAAATGAGCTCTAGTATTTAACATGAATTTTCTAGAATTATTGGAGAAGTCTAGCTATTTTAAATAAATCATTTCAATTATCTATCCTTATTTTACTCGCTAAATCTGGGAAAATTTGATGAACAGTGATAGGCCAGCCCACGGAAGGACAACCCGCATCGCGGTCAGCCACATACGGTGGCTTACAAGTGGGCCCCGCATGTCAGTGACACGCGGCGCTCGCGCAACATATTAGCTTAACCCGTGTGCGATTTAAATCTAAACGCATCTTGGCGTAGATCCAGCGATGGGATGACGTCATGAAACCGGTAAGGTTTCGGCAACGCATCGGCGCCGCTACAAGGCACTAGAAAGGCTGATCTTGGGCGCTACAGATTCCTCGTCGGTAACCCTAGGATGTGTCACCGCTGGTTAACCGAAGATGGCACGGAGCGGTGGCGCCATGCACGGGAGGAAAAACGAGTTACGAGATCACTTGGCTATGGCGAACCCAAGTGACCAATGAAAAATTTATGCTAGAGCATCTAGGGACTATGAGGGTGCTTACCACGCTCTTGGATTGGACGGCGAAGGCTTGGAGAAGCGCATCCACGGAGCGACCGAAGTGGCGTGAAAAATAGGGTCACCGTCGCCAAGCAACGACGGTGGTTCTCCAGCCAGGTTGCTGCAGGAAATTGATGTGCCAGGTCATGGTGATGCTCAAGGCACAAGGAATCGAACCAAGGCTCACCGTAGGTGGAGAAATCAAGAAGGCCGTGATTGCAGTGCTGTTGGGCTAGTGAAGAGAAGCTCGAGCAATGCGGCTGCTCTAGTGGGCTACGACTCGATTCCACCAAGAGGGAGCGATGCGAGAGGTAGTCGGAGCTGGTGCGTGCAACAGCGAGAGGCGAGGGGATTTGGTTTGGGCAGGCGACGTGAGAGTAAAAAAATGAAGAAGCAGGTTTAGTTCGGCTTGGAGATTTTGAGCTTGGCCGAGCACGCGCAAGGTCCTGTGGTCACTAGGAAGACCTTGGCAGTCACAAGGAAGCTCGTTTGCCGATTGGCGAGCATGGGCGGTGGCTTGATCTCACGCGGGCAAAATCCGGAGCCGAGCGGTGAGGTTGCTTAGGCAGTGCAGCAGGGCCGGCCCGGGTCACATCTGGTGTCAGAACCATCGAGTGCTTTGCCAGGGCAGCGATTGGGCAGTGAGACGGCATTGGGAGCGGCTACACTTGCTTCCCCTAAAAGGCGGCTGGTCGGCAGCAGCTGTGCAGACGGTGGCGACGAGCATTGGCGGCGAGGTCACTTCGGCATAGGTGTAGGGTCCACAAGGACAGGACGATTCGCACAAGCTGCCAAGAGGGGATCTCCAAGTGAGATTTTGCGAGAGAAGGGATGAATGAGCCGGTGAGGTGCATTCCAGCTGATGCAGATCAGCTGCTCGATGAATTGCTCACAAGGGAAGAGAGAAGGAGGGACTACGTCAACACTCGGCTTCAACAGTCACTTAGGGTCTCTTCCAGTGTATAGAAATTTTTTTGAGATTTTAGTGTGATTTATGATATATATTCATATATATACATATATACATATATGTGTGTGTATGTGTGTGTGTGAATGAAGCTTAGAGAAATATCAAAAATCACTAAGTTCAACTTAGGCTAAAAAAATGTTCCATTTTAGGAATTTATGGTCATGACCTAAGTTAAAGTTTTCAGCAAATTTTTGCAAGCTAATTAACTAAATTTTTCCTATATAAATACAAATGCCCAAAGATTGATTTTTAGCCAAAATTGCTTTTAAGGAATTTGTCCTTACTTCATACAAGCATCTCATGAGTGTTTTCAAAATAGCTCACAATTTTGGGCTGTTACAATATAACATATACTATTTTAGTGCGTTGTATCAATAAATTGCAGTAGTAATTAGTGACAAAAGTTGTATTTTAAAAACCATGTTGATATGCAAAATTAATGTCAATTTATGACCGGAGGGAGTAAGAAGTAGGCCGGTTAGTTAGCAAGGTTGTTTCTTGTCTCCATAATTCTTTAATAGTTTCTATGAATTAAAAAATGAATTGCATTTTATCAGGTTTGTTCTTTCTCGCGTCACTTCGCACCAGGTTTGCTGCAAATTTCCACACTAATTAGGGTGGTCCACATTATATCATCATCCAATGAATTCTTTCTTTTCGGCTTTATGAGCTACCACTGTTTCTCCGAGGCGAAGCGCTTTAATTTCTTGAAATTATTTTTCTAAAATTTAAAATTAAGCTATTTCTTAATGCTTTCAAAGCTAAATTGAACCATTATTTCAGCTTCTTTAAATCATTTCTCGTATCTCTCAATGTTCAGATTTTCGGCGATTCATTGAAAAACCTTTCTTTAATTGAAAAGAAAATACCTCGATCTTCACTGCACAGGCCCACGTGCAGATGCCTCACTTCACCACAGTGGCATACCTATAACGAAAATAGAGGCAATGATATGATCAATGGACCTGCCAAACCGAAGATACTGGGAGAAAAAATCAAACGAGCTAGTCAACTTGGTTTGACCCGTATGCGAGTATCCTGCACTAATTTATTTAACCGACCAAACTGAATTCTAGACTCTGAAGCAGGGTTCAAAATCCCTCGGGAGCGGTAGCAAAATCCTGATTTGAAATAGTTTGAAATTCAGACATACAAATTTAAAATCATAATCTAAGAAAAATTCACCAAAAACCCTAAAAGTAAAATTAATGTTCCAAACAGGTTGACGCGAAATTTTTTAGAAATTATTTTTTCGTGCATTTTTGGACGAAATCTGCTCCCTTTCATACGGGGATTTCGTGGAACACCTCGTGGGCTCACACTTGCCATGACCCACGTGACACTTTAGCACGTTCTGGTCGCGTCCCATGTGTGCATTGGGATTTTGAGGATTTATTTCAAGAGTTAGGAGGCTTCGTTCATGATTTTGGAAATTTCGTTCGGGATTTCATGGATTTCAAATTTTGGAAACGTGCCATTTTTTCAATGATTTTACTCAGAGTTTTGTAGATTTCGCTCGAGATTCCAGTAAACTCCGTTAAAATTATGTCTACTCAGGATAGTCGATTTCAAAATGTGGATTTTTTTTCCAATTCCATGAAATTCTCCTGGACTTTGAATTTCACCGGTTAGTGGTTTTTGGTTCCAAAACAGGATTTGAAAACCTTTGTACGTGGGCCCTTCCGCCAATCTTCCTCTTATCCACTAGAATTCGCTATGCCCAGCCTGTTTGTTTGCACGGCCAAGGCCCAGCCAGCCCACAACGCACTATCACTGGGTTGCTCCTAACCCATTAAGCTAATTATTATTTTCTAGGTCCACGAGCCAAAGGGCTGATGTTCACTTGTTTCCTACTTGTCTGCTTTGATCTGTGTGTATGTGTGCTTTTGCAGGTTTATTCTCTTGTAGTCGCGAGGTAATCCATCTATAGTTCACAAATTCATTCTTGATTTGTTATCGTGTTAAAACATTGTCATATCATTTAAAAGTTCGCATCAAATTTAGTAAGTATGGTAAATTTAGACAAGGGTGTTACTCCCGATTGCCACTGAGGTGAGTATGGTAAATAATGTATCGATACTGAACCATATTTTCATAATTCCAAATATTCAAAAACAATATTTTTTTTAAATACTATATTCACCGAAAGTACCGAATAGATAGCACTGAGCTCCATACCATCATAGCACGTCTTCCCATGTAAGCTCGTGTTAACATTTAATTTTTCAAATAATTAATTATTTTTAAAATACAAAATTATACATCTGCTAGAAGCCTTTATAATGATACACACTTGCATTTGAAATGGCAACTGTCATTGAGACGTCCAAGACAACAAATTTCGAAGGGAGACGTCCAAGACAACAAATTTCGAAGGGGGACATCACCGAGTGTAGACAGGACGCTCTACCTATTGAGGTGATGGTAATGGGGAAGTGCAAGGTAGGAACAAAAATTCCGTTATGTAGTGATATCTCTTGTTAGTCTAGAGCTTGGGCCTACAGTGTATGTACTAGACCCTTCTAATAGGAATGGTTAGAAAAAGACCACTTTTCCCTCTTTGCCCATCGTCAGGGTGCTAAAGTGAGGGTCTATATGCCCTTCATCAGGCTGCTAAAGTGAGAGTCTACATGTCTTTGTCCTCTGAAGTGCTTTGGTGTCTCTGCTTTAGCTCTTTGTTGGGGAGAGCTGTCCTTCCTTCACCTTTTATCCCTTGTTGGGACACGCCAGGCTTCTCAAGCGCTATTTTGTCTTGTGTGCAATTTGTCTCTCCGCTGTAGTGGAAACCAGCTTTTGTCGGGGTGCAACATCTTTGAATGGCGTGCCAAGTTTATAACTGTTGCGCTTGGCGAGATGGTTTGGCCAACCACTTTGCCAGGGACGCTCGGGCAGTGTTTGCCCTGCCCCGAGGTTGACTCGCATGGGTATTGTCCCCAAGGTAAGCCTCAGGCCGCGCCCCTGGCCGCGTGGAGCCTTGGATGTCCCCCGCGTGATGGTTGTCCCTAGGGTTGGCCCTTGCGGCATGTGGCCCTAGATGGCTCCCATGCGATGGTTGTCCCCGAGGATGTCCCTAGGTGACGCGGGGCCTCGGATGGCTCCCACACAATGCTTGTCCCAAGGATGGCTCCGGGCGACGTAGGGCTCCGGAAGGCTCTTGCATGATAGTTGTCTCGGTGCGAGGCCCGGAATGGCTCCCATGCAATGGTTGTCCCGGGGATGGCCCCGAGTGACAAGGGAAAGCGGAAGGCTCTCGTGCGATGGTTGTCCCAAGGACGGTCCCGGGCGGTGCGATGTTGCCAGGCCATTTTCACGCAGGGGGTGAGGGTGTCTCCTCTACAACAGAGGCCCTTCTTGGTTGAGGTCCTATCTCATCATGCTCTCGGCCACGGTCTGTGTGTGACCCCACACTCCCTTCAGCATGATGGGTTGGCTTTATTGCTGGTAACCGCCCGGGGTGGCGATTATGCTATTGCATAGAGTCATGCCTCCCCCTTGGTGCGTTGGAGTGACATGCCTTCTAACGCAGAAGGCGCATCGATGGGACAAGGCTGTCAATGAAGGGGGCGCATGGACTAGGCACGTCTATTAATGCGTTGGGACGCATTAAACGGGTACACCTTTCGAAGACGGCTGTTGGGCTCTACTGCCACGTGTGCAGCCCGGATTGTTCGCCGTTTTGGATCTAGACGGCTGCGGGGCTTTCCACGTTGCCATCCTAGGCTATAAATATGTCTGTGTGTTAGTTCTTGGAGCTTTACCTTAAGCGACATCGGCCTTCTCCTGTTTTCACCAACACCTTGCTCTGCCCCTTCCAACCTAGATCTCGCCTCTACCCCCTATTCCTTCTTGTGCCTACATGTCGCCATGGTGAAGCTGCTTGTTGATGAGGGCTCGACGCCCTTGGAGATCAAGTTGCAAATGGTTTTAAGAAACCGTTGTCTATATGACAACAGGAAGTATTTAAAAACAATCTCAAGTTGTGATTGAGGACGGTTGTTAAGAAAGATATTTTGTAGTTATTGCGATATCCCATAATTGTTGTGTAATATGGTATTGTCATTTACCTAGAGATTGGTTACCAATCCTAGCACCAAGTAAATCTCCTGTTACTGTGTAAATATCCTGATATGGGTATAAAAGGCTAGGGCCGGCCATTACAATGCACCGAACCTTTCCCATCCAATGTCAATCTCCTATTGTTGTTGATAATGCTAAAGCTCCGAGCCATGTATATAAAGAACACAAATTGTAAATCAATATTTCCACATCGTCATATTTACATTCATGAAGTATAAATGTGCCTATACATAACACGACATACAGAAGAACTACACCAGAACTTGACTCAGACTCGCACAATTATTCAATCTTTGTGTACCTGTACGCATATGTGGCATTTGACGTTTGGACTACTCAGTGGGGTAGGAAGGCTCCATGGCAAGGCCACACATGCCCCTCTTGTCAGAGATGTCCTTCTCCATTCTCAGGTACCCATTCTCGCCCCATGTCGTGCCCCACGAGTTCTTCATCAGCCAGTACTTGGTGCCATCAGCCTCGCCGTAACCGATGGCGGCGATGCCATGGTCGAGGTCAGTGCCACACGAGCCGGTCATCACGCCACCTTTGTAGAACTGGAAGGTCATGTCGCCGCCGTCCACGGCCACGGACACGGGCTGGTTCGCCACCGCCTTCATCAGGGCGCCCTCGTTGTTGGCCGGCACGTCCTCGTAGCCTTTGATGGTGGCGGCGCTGCTGGACCCGCCCCTGCACTTGCCATCCTCCGCCTTATACGGGTAGCCGGACTCGGTGGTGAGGCCACCGTTCTTGATGATGAACTTGAAGGCGTCGTCCATGAGGCCACCCGCGCAGCCCTGGTCCTCGCCATGGACGTCGCAGTCCACCAGCTCCTGCTCCGAGAGCGAGATCAGCTTGCCGGTGCTCAGCTTGACGATGCCCTCCATGGCCGCCACCGCAGAGAACGCCCAGCAGCAGCCTAGATGTTTGGATCGATGATATGATCACACACCATTGTTGAGTAAAGTAAACAAAAGATCTAATTTGATACGTGAAATGTATCCTAATTGATTAATGTACTCACCACACTGGCCTTGATCCTTGATGGGAGTGACGGCACCCTTGCTCCTCCAGTCCACGGTCGCTGGAAGCCGATCGAGGCTTAGGTTATCGTACCTGAATCCGGTTGGAACCCTAACCACGTTGGGACGGAACCCCTTGTTGGTCTTGCTTGCCCTGAACTCCTCGTTGGTGAGGTCGGCGAACTGGTTCACGCCGAGCCAGAACTTGCGGTTCTTCCCGGCGGCGTTGAACGACTCGATGAACTCGACGTTGGCCTTGAACACGTCGAACCGCCGCGCCTTCTCGGCGGCGTCCCGGTAGACGCGGCCGTGCTCCGCCATCCAGGCCTCGTGCCTCGCCACCATGGCCGAGCCATCGCTCAGCTCGCGAGCTGCAAGCACAGAGCTGCACAGGCAGAGGCTGCCGAAGATGGCAAGGAGCAGAGCTACCTTGGAGGTGCCCATGTTCTGTACAGACTCAGCAAATTGCTTGCTGCTTGCTACCACTGCTGCTGCCTGCTGCTCTGCAGTTTGCTTTGGTTTGGGCAAATGGAACGGGGTGGTGTGGGTATATATGTAGTTACAGGTATGTATATAAGTATCGGAAACGGTGCTTGTGCGATACGCGCCGTGTGGGAAGGGGCTCCCTGCGTACGTACCCGTGAAGTAGTTATGGTGGCGGCCTGATGCTACAGAACTCTTGTGCATAAGACGTAACGGTTGCTCCACAGCTGAGAATGACCCTTGTTTATGCGCATATGTTCTTGTTTTCCTCTGAACAATTACAGAGACTGAGTGCAGCTTAAGATCACTGGGATTTAACAACTAGGCAAATTCTATGGGGTTTCCATTCAAAATGGAATCTGTGTAAATGTAACTGGCACGCTGTATGCTGAAGACTCTGCTCATATATCCAATGGTTCCGATTTCTGATTCCTAGAGTAACATGATTGGAGTTCGCACACTATGTTATAAATAACTGAGCTTTTTGTCCCATCTTTGGTCCCTCGTGGTATCTCGAACTACAACAGTTGATCACGTTAGATATAACGGCTGTCACTATCTATGATCCGAGTCATCCATTAATTGGACTAAATTCAGTGACTCAATTAATACAGGAAACGTCAAGATTATAGCTTGTCTCGACAGTTCTGCGGGTTAGACTCGATATGGTTGCGGCTATCGACACTGTTGTTGTAACATCCCATTTTTGGGTGCTTGTAAAATTCTTGAAAATATTAAATATTAATAATGCTCTTAATGCTTTGAGAGATTTATATCTTAATTTACATTATTTTTGACTCCTTGATACAAATATACTTGTACTCCTGACTAAGGTATTTTATGTTAAGTAAAACATACTCCATAATTCTCCCTTTTATTTGAAACTTATTATAGGTTTTACTTCAAGGCATAATTTGGAAATCTTCTAAAAGCCTCCAAGCTTTTTATCTTATAAAGTGCTTAATAGCTGAATAATAAATAAAAGCTAAACTATGTTGATAAATATTCACTTTAATGCAAATCTTACATCCTTATACTATTTAAAACCTACATTAGGGGTAAACACTATTTTCAACCCTACACTTTGCAATTCTCATGCAAAGGGTAAATCATATCAATTTCCAAATTGGGCCATACAGTAAATCCTAACTATTGACCTTGCCTTCAAAATCTAATTAAGTGTGTATATATATAAATGCATACATATATGTGTGGCTTATATAATCATATGCATATATGTATATTATGAATTATCATATTTGAATTAAACCTATTTTCCTATTTGTAATCCTTTTTGGATTTGCTACTGATGCTAGTCCTCCTCCTCTCTCTGTTTTTCGGCTGCCCACAGCCAAACCCGCCTCTGGCGTTGCCCGGCCAGCCCGGCTTGCCTCTCTCTCTCCCTGCCTCGGCCCAACCACGGCCCAGTATTAACTCCCAAGTCCTCTTCCTCCTCCCGGTTGCTCTGTCGAGCAGTGCAAAGATCGCTTCACGGAGTCGCACCAAGACGTGCCACGCCCGACCCGCCGACCTCCACCAAGAAGTGCCGCCCATGCTCGCGACGTTCCCAGCCGTGCTCCCCGCCGGACTCGAACTCCCCTGCGCAAGCCGACGTCACCAAGATCAGACGGCCAAGCAGCCAGCGTCTGGTTCTCCACTTGCCGTGCCCGACCACGGCCCGGTCTCACCTTCTCGCTGGCTCCCCATTGGCCGCTCGCCCCACGCATTAATGACCTTGTACCTCCCCCGCGGCCAGTACACCGCGCGGAAGTCCCGTTTTGCCCTCCAAGTATGGCCGCCGCCCTTGTCGTTTTCCTCCGGCCATTCCCGGCCAGGACGCCCCGACGTGCGCGCATTTACTCCCTCGTCCTCCCCTTGTCCTCCCCTGCCCTTCCCGCGCCTATTTAAGGCCGACCCGAGCCTCCCATTCCCCCTCGTTTCCCCGTTTCGCTCAGGCACAACGGCCGCCACCGCCGCGAGCTCGGTCCGGTGAGCCCCGACCACAGGCAACCTGCCCCACCTCTTCCCCTCTGTTCCCTCTAGCTCCCCTCCAATCTAATTGCTTTCTCTTTGATTATAGCCCGCGGGAGAGCCTCCCCGCAGCCGCCGGTCGCGACTTCGCCCTTCTCAATTACTCGTCGACGGCGAAGTCCCCGAGTGCCCCCTTTGGCCTACAGCTCCCCTACACCACCCTCCTCCTCCCCCAAGACGGAATCGGCACGGTTTTCACCGAAACTTCCCCGCGCCGCCTCCCCTGCTTTGGCTCCGTGCGGTACCACATCGCCGGCCTCCTCCAGTCCTCCCCGACCACGACGAACGGCCAGGTAACAACCCTAGTGGCCCCTAGATGCTCATAGGCATCTTTCCGTAAAATCGGCAGAATCGTCAAAGCCGTTGCTCACCGAAACCTTCCTCCGCCCGGTGTGTCGCGCCGCCACCTCGGCTCGCCGCCGGCGAATCCCCGCCGGGCCGTCCTAGAGCTAGGCTTCGCGCACCCGTAGGATCAAACCCCACGCGTTTTCATGCCCCGTAGCTTGCCGAAGTCTCGCCGGAGTCATAGCCGGAGAAACTTGCTCGCCGACGTCGTGCTGACGTCATGAAACAGCACTGTGCACCTGTCACACTGACAAGTGGGACCACGACGGTTTAAAATTAGTTAATCCCGCGGCGTTGCTCTCTCTCGCCGACATGTGGGCCCCTCAGTCCCACATGTAAGTTTAAGTGGAAGCGTAACCGGAGGAATACGCCTTCTCCTTGCGGTCGCGCCCGCGCCACGGTGGCTTCGGGCCGAGGCCAACATGGGCATTGCTTTCGCGTGTTGGGCATATAGTGTTTTTTCTAGCCCATTACTGTTTGAGCTGATTTCCAACGATTTATCTGTTTAGAAAATCTTAGAAAGTGTTTATGATTTATGATAAATACTAGAGTACCTTTGGAACCCATGAAAAATATAACTTGGCATATTTCAATTATTTAAAATCTCTGTAAAATATTTGTAGCTCTTATCTATGTATTTCTTTTATAAAGAAAACCCCATAAATGCTTATTAGGCTTTCTTAAATAGTTTTAGCCCTCCAAAAATATTGGGAAAATTCAGAGAAATAGTATATCTTATACTTGACTTATGAAAAATATTTTTGGACATATCTTATTACTATTTTGCCCCTGAAAAATTAGAATAGCTTTATGGTAGCATTTTCCTTTATAAAAGAAAGGCTAGAAATGGTATTCCATTTATATAAAATATTATTTAGCCTCTGAAAATATTGATTATCCTTTTATAAACATTATATAGGATATTCACCTTAGGAAAAGTACTAAACCTAGTAGGTTTATAATAAATAAGTTAGTAGAAATAGAAAGCGGGCTAATATTTAAATGCCCAAATAGATATTTTAATAGGATATTCCTATGCTTAAAACTGAGGGAATATTTCTATAGATACTTTCTAAGGACTTTAACCTAAGGAAAATATTAAGGTCCATTAGAATCTTGGACACTTATTAAATAGGAATACGAAGCCTCTTTTTGGGGTAAAATTCTATTTCTATATGTTTAAAAGTGTTTGCTGAAGATATTTTAATATAAATAATAGATTTATTCTTTGGAAACCTAATTAAGGGTATTTAGATGCATTCTCACATGCATGACATTCTTAGCACGTTTATCTTGGAGTTCATGGAACTTCCTAGATAAGTAGGATAGATTATTTTATAATCTTTAATATAGCCGATGCGAATACTCACCCATGCGATTAGATGCGATTGCATAACATTCATCATGCTTTGGCATATTTCTGAATATATTTGTGCTATTTGGATTATTCACGATAGATCCGAAAGACCCGAAAGGACAACTCGAAGACCGAAATCCAAGCTAGAACACGCTCGGTCTAGGCGAGCCAATATCTCTAATTCATATGTCAATTCCCATGTTTTACTTAAATTATGTTGGTTTAAATAATGCAAATTGCATGCTTATATTCTGTTGCTATAATATGTTGTTAAACATAAGGCTAATAGAGCTGGTCTAGATATTACCACTCGACTATATGTGCTATTAAGCACAACCCTTAACCTTGGCATTATTCCTTACCTTATCCATTGGAATCCTAGGAATTAAATCTAAAACTCCTCTGACTAGTAAGTCCTTGGAAATGCTTAGTCTTTGCCGCCTAGGTCAAATGGGTCGATCCTCGTCACAACGATTTGCGGCATAGATATGACGGATCGATCCTATCAACATTACAACGGCATAGCAAACGCTATCAACGATGTAATGGTATAGCTGGTCGCTGGTCCCGACTATCAACGTAAAACGGCATAGAACGGGAGAATACTCATGCACTCGGGTGCCAGGTCTGCCTGAGTACGAATGTTGGTCAAATGACCCCCTTTTTATATACTTGATAATGATTATTTGGATCCATGGGATCTTGGCCTTTGTTGAGCTCAAGGCGATCACGCCTCTTCTTTAAGAGGGTGAATCGACCGCCACTTTGGGAGTCGTGCGCCAGTTGTAGGTATGGGCACGGACTTGCCATTTATAGACAGTACGCCAGTTGTAGGTATGGGTACTGGTCTACTTTCGGGACCATTCCCATAGCCATGGGATGGATCCGCCGACTAATGGGACACGTATTCCATAGCCATGGATACGGTGTCGCCATATTGAAATACTCCAATGACGAACAATTTCAGCATATATAGCCCAGTACGTCTTTGATTTGTTACCTGGCTAAGTCATTGGACTTCTACCTATTAATTATTGTAAATCTGGCTTTATGCAAATAAAATAGCCTAGCTTCCACCAAACAGCCCATATCATTATATTGCATTAGGTTGGGTATTGGCTCGCGAGCGCGGTTTGATTGCGCGCCCACCCTCGCACTCCACTCACTCTTTTAGGTGGATCCGAGGATGGATTTGGACAGCTTGACGGTGACAAGAAGGAGATGAACCAGATGGATGACGTTATGACCGGGTGATAGGCGGGACTCCAGTCGCTTGCCTGTTTGGGTTGGGCACAGCCTCGAGACCCGACTCTTCTTTCTACTGTTTCTGTTTTTCTGCTAGACTCTGATAGAAGTTCATTTTGGCATTGTAATATTTGGCCTACTCGGCCTATTAAACTGAGCCACCATGTAATTGAACTCTATTGTAATAATAATATTCAGCTTCGATTGTATGAGATGATCCGGTATTTTGTATAAGGTGTCGTGCTAGCAAGACAGATTCTGGGCTAGCACAGGAGCACCGAGGTTCCCGGTTAGACCGAAAATCGGGGGCTGACAGTTGTCATTTCCTATAGTGACTATCAAGACTTGGTACGTCGTAGTATTCAGCACCTCATCAAGTATGGTAAAATAACTTTAGAATTGCTCCCGACGTTTACGTACAAGTTAAAATTTTGAAATTTTAGCTATAAATATATTCTTAACTATTTAGATTGGGTACATCAAAATTGTATGTATATATTCATATTGAAATGTATTCCATATAACATATACCATTTTGGTGGGTTGTATAAATAAATTACAGTAGTAATTAACGACCAAAGTTATATTTTAAAAACCGTGTTGATATGAAAATTAATATCAATTTCTGACCGGAGGGAGCAAGAAGTAGGCCGGCTAGTTAGTAAGGTTGTTTCTTGTCTCCATAATTTTTTAATAGTTTCTATGAATTAAAAAAAGTGAATTGCATTTTATCAGGTTTAATTGTTGTCTCTCGCGTCACTTCACACCAGGTTTGCTGCAAATTTCCACATTAATTAGGGTGGTCCACATTATATCATCACCAATGCATTCTTTCTTTTAGGCTTTATAAGCTTCCGCTGTTTCTCCGAGCGAAGCGCTTTAATTTCTTGAAATTATTTTTCTAAAATTTAAAATTAAACTATTTCTTAATATTTTGAAAGCTATATTGAACCTTTATTTCAGCTTCTTTAAATCATTTCTCGTATCTCTTAAAGTTTTGATTTTCAGCCATTCATTGAAAAACCTTTCTTTAATTGAAAAGAAAATACCTCGATCTTCACTGTATGGACCCACGTGCAGATGCCTCACTTCACCAGAGTGGCGTACCAACAACGAAAATAGAGGCAATGATATAATTGTTGAGAAACCGGCCCACCAAGGCCCAGTATTGGCCCATGCCGAAATTCTAGAGTCACACTATAAATGGAGGAGGGTCTCCCCATTGTATACATATGAGAATAGCAATAAATAATCGTTCTGCTCCCACATCTGTGTTCATACTTTGTTTGTCTTGCATGTGAATCAACAGCATCGGACTACACCCGGTAGCGTGGTTGTTTAACACGTTATTAGCATGACGCTCGAGGAATCGCAAGACGCCGAAGGGATCGAACGACAACATCGACGTCCTATCGGCATCGAATCGCAATCACGTCGGCAGGTCTAGACAGGACCAGCCGATCTTTCATTCGCGACAGTCGTCGAATCCCTACTTTGATTCACGAAGAATGAAGGTAAAAGAAATTGAATCTATAGGCAATTGAATCTATATACAGTAGATCTATTTTAATAGATTCGTAATAGAAAAAAAGGGGGATCACGCATGCAACTCGAAGTTGCCCGCGTATGTAGTGCCGATGATTTGCTGCCGGCCTTGGCTTCCACACCCGCGGCACCGTCGCGCGTTCTTAGCCCAGCAGCCACGTGCTCATGCCCTCAGCCCGGCCTCTATGTGCTCGTAGCACGCGTCACCCGTCCCCGGCCGCCACACACGTGAACTCGACTGCGACCCGCTGCCGTCAAGTAAGCGCATCTTGCGCGCTTTTAGCCTAGCCTCCATGCACCCGTAGCGCACCGGCCGAGCCCGACCTCCATGCGCACGTAGCGCAGCGCGCACACCACGTCGCCGCGCCTCAGGTCCTTCGCCGCCCGATGTAATGGTGCTCGCGCCTGCGTGCCCCCTCGGCCACCGAAACGACGCCGTCCCCTCGATCCCCGAAGGGTCGTGCCGAAACTCACCACCCGCAGTCGCCGTCGCGCTCGAAGCAATGCGGCCGTCTCCGTGCGCTTGAAGCACCGCTGCACATACGCATGAAGCGTCACCACTCGGCCCCGTGCACTGCTGGCCTCCCCGTCGCCCAAAGCGGCCGCTGCGCACTGGCTACCGCCACCAGCTCCTGCCGCCACAGATGCCTAGAAACCCTAGGGAGCAATGGCATGGCCCATGAAAGCCGCGGCCCAAGAAGAATCTGGTTGAAACGGGGCGCCCCTGGGCCATGGGCCAAGAAAGGCCAAGCAGACCGGCCAAGAAAGAAGGGGGAGACGTGGGCTAGAAAAATTTTGCACTTAGGCCCTCGTAAAATATAAGAATTACATAGAAAAATTTTCTGTAATGCTAAAAATTATAGAAAAGCCCCTAGAAGGTGCTGGAATTGCAGAAGATACATTTTCTAGCATAAAAGGGCCTCGGGATTTCGAATTTTAGTCCCTTCTTTTACTGCTTTCATGCTTATTTTATGAATTTTCTCATGATTGCATATATTTATTGCCTTTAGTTTACTGGAAAACTATGAGAAATTTGAAATTTTGACGACCACCATTCGGATTACACGCAGTAATCTAATGAATGAATTTAATGAACATGCAAATGACAGGCATCGTGAACCGTGAGTTTGAGGAACTGGCCCCGCATGGCCGGAATTATCTCACGTGGGCATCTGATGTAAAGATGGTGCTTAGGAGCAAGAAGCTCCGATGTGCTGTCGGCCTAGGGTCCTCGAAGGACGAGCAACCTACGCCTGAGCAGAACGATCAGGCTTTGCATTTTCTTAGGCACCACCTCTCAGCCACTCTGAAGAATGAATATATGGTAGAGGGAGTGCACTTGAGCTATGGAACGCACTCGAAGCGATTTGAAAAGCTCAAGTACACTATCCTGCCCCGACACAAGAGATTGGAACCTTTGAGGTTTGCAGGCTACAAGACTGTGGCTGAGTATAATTCTGCTTTGCATAGAATTTGTACCAATCTCACTCTCTGTGACAAGAAGATCACATATGAAGAGAAGATTGAGAAAACTCTCTCTACCTTCCACCCTAGTGCTATCCAGGTTGCCCGCAGCTATCGACAGGACGCATACAAGGAGTATAGCGAATTGATCGATATGATGCAAGTTGCAGAATCGCAAGATGAGATTGTTCGCAAAAACTTTGTCGCAACCAGGAAAAGGCAGTGGCACAGAAATCAATGCCAATAGCTACAAAATAAAGAAGCCCACTCAAAGCAAGAGGGGCAAAAAGGGAGGAAAAGGGGGAAAAACAGCCCAGGAAAGGCCTAATGCCCAGAAGAAGTCGAATGACAAAGAGAAGCCACTGGTCAAGCCGTATGGAGAACAAAACCAGACGTGCTTCCGTTGTGGCACTTGGGGACACTGGTCGAAGATTTGCCGAGAACCCAAAGATATTGTCGCTACATACCAAGCTAAGAAGAAGGAGAAGCGCAAAATGCAAGCAGAGGCACACTTTGTCATGGCAGACAATGATGATGCTTTGGATTTGGATGTCTCTGATACCACAACCCCACTTGACATTGGGCAGGCAGCCCAGACCCTGGCTGAAGGGGAGAAGACCTCTGTTGATGACATAGAGGCAGAAGTGGATGCCCTTTTCACTGAATCAATTTAATGCTTGAATAGCACTTTTTAGTATTTTTTTGGATGATGGTAGTCATTTGTTAACATTTGAATAATGAATTGTAAGCTCTAGAAGAGCAAACTATTATTTTTCTCATGGTTGATCATGCAGTCTATTTTTCCAGTATTCTATTTTGCAAGTAATGATTATGCCACTATTTTGATTGGAATTGTATTGTATCTTTCTAGAATTTGTGTAGCTCCCAATGGAGGAAATTTGTATTGTCGATAGTGGCACAACAAATACCATCTTGAGAGAGACTAAGTACTTCCGGTCGATCACAAAGAACACTGGAAGTATTACCACAATCGCAGGTAGCAATTCATGTATAATAGGCTCCGGATGAGCCACAATTATACTGCCTATGGGCACTATCTTGAATATTAAAGAAGCACTCTTGTACCCGGAATCCACGAGAACTCTCTTAAGCTTCAAAGACATCCGTGCCAATAGGTTTCACGTAGAAACTTCTGAAGACAATGGCAAAAAATACCTATGCATCATGAAACATGCAGGATGTGAAAACATGGTAGCAGAGAAATTTTCCTCATATGAAACTGGGTTGTACCACACAAGAATAAATGCAGCCGTAGTGTATACTTCTTTGAAGACTGCATTTAGAAACTCTGAATTATTTTCCCTTTGGCATTGCCGCCTAGGCCACCCTGGTCTTAGAATGATGAGGAATATAGTAAACAACTCGCAAGGCCATAACCTGAATGTTAAAAATTTCCCAAATCAAGAAGATTTTGTGTGTCCCGTATGTGCCTTGGGAAATTGATAACTCGGCCATCCATTATGAAAGTGAAAGATGAAATCCTCGCATTCCTAGAACGCCTCCAAGGGGATATTTGCGGCCAATTCAGCCCTTATCTGGATCATCTCGGTACTTTATGGTGCTCATTGATGCGTCCTCGAAGTGGTCATGCGTCTGTTTATTGTCCACCAGAAATCATGCCTTTGCAAAACTGATCTCGCAGACATTAGAATTAAGAACACCTTCCCCGATCATCGCGTGAAGTCCATCAGAATGGACAATGCCGGAGAATTTACTTCAAAGGCATTTGATGATTATTGCATAGCACTAGGCATCCGCAGTTGAGCACTCCGTACCTCATGTCCACACACAAAATGGACTAGCAGAGGTTTTGATCAAGAGAATTAAGTTTATTGCTTGGCCGCTTTTACAGAGTTGTAACTTCCCCAACACTTGTTGGGGACACGCAGTCCTGCACGCAGCAGCACTCATCAATTTTCGACCATCAGCCTACAACATCCATTCACCATTGCAACTAGTGCAGGGGGTCATATCGAAAATTTTCCATCTTAGAAAGTTCGGATGCATGGTATATGTACCGATACTGGCTCCACAGAGGACTGCCATGGGCCTACTCCGTAAACATGGGATATATATCGGATTTGAAAGTGCATCTATCATCCAATATTTAGAACCTATGTCGGGAGACTTGCATACGGCCCGGTTCATTGACTATATTTTTTATGAGGATAATTTCCCGCAATTAGGGGAAGGAAATCAACCTTTGGATGAAAAATGTTAGGAAATCATATGGCATTCCATTGGTATCTCTGCACATGACCCCCGCACTAATGAAGCAAATCAAGAAGTCCAGAAGATAATTGATTTGCAGAATCTAGCAAATGAACTGCCTAATCATTTTTGTGATCTGAAGAGCATGGTCAGGTCGCATGTACCTCCTTGAAATGCACCAGAGGGGGTTGAAATACCAAAGAAAACAGAAGGTACCCCGAATCCCGTTCAGAGGCCTCCAAACAAAATCAAAGAACAGGAACTCTGGCTCCTCAAACCCGAAATACTCGGAGACATACGGGGAAAGAAGGGCAAGAGGACTTACCACAGCCTATCACAAAAATGTCTCAAAGAAAGAAGGGGAGCTAGTTGAGACCTGGCACTGGGAAGAAGCCCGAGGAAAGGGCAATATCAGATCTGAATCTTCCACTGAAGGAAGTCACCGGCGAAAATGTATGCGCACACATAGGCGAAGAAAAGCTAAAGGAACTTGCCCCGTGATGGGAAATAGCGGAGAAAGGAAAGTAGAAGTGCAAGAAGAAGCACCCCATGATGAAATGGCCATAAATTATGTATTAACGGGAGAGTCCATCAATAGAGCAATAGCCAATGTGGATGTATATTTTGCAAAGAAAATTGCCACCGTCATCGATCATGATCCTAAGCCTGCATCTCTGGAAGAATGCAAGAAAAGGCCAGACTGGGAAGAATGGAAAAAGGCAATATCTGCTGAATTGATCTCTCAGAACAAAAGAGAGGTGTTTGGGCCTATATGCCGTACAACTCCCCATATTCACCCCGTAGGTCATAAATGGGTCTTTGTTTGGAAGAGGAATGAAAAGAATGAAATTGAAAGGTATAAAGCAAGGCAGGTTGCTCAAGGTTTCACTCAATGTCCTAGAGTTGATTATGAAGAAACCTACTCCCCGGTCATGGGCAGAATAACCTTTAGATACTTGATCTCAATGGCAGTCAACTTGAAGTTAGAAATAAAATTGATGGATGTTGTAACAGCATATCTTTATGGAAACTTGGATTCGGACATATACATGAAAATTTCAGGAGGTATCCCTGTCTCGAACCAAGATAGAGCAAATAGAAATCTATACAGTGTGAAACTTGAAAAATCACTGTATGGACTCAAGCAGTCAGGAAGAATGTGGTATAATCGCTTCAGTGAATTTATTTGCGAGAAAGGCTACACAAACAATGAAGATTGTCTCTGTGTGTTCATACAGAGATCCCCGAATGGATTCTGTATAATCTCTGTCTATGTAAATGACTTGAACATCATCGGGACAAAGAAAGAGATAGAAGAAGCCTGTTCATACTTGAAGTCTGAGTTTGAAATGAAAGACTTGGGAAAAACCAAATTTTGCTTGGGCTTGCAGCTCGAGCATGTCCAAGGTGGAATCTTGGTACACCAATCATCCTACACCTAGAAGGTGTAGAGAGATTTGGATTTGAAAAGGCATATCCCATGAAAACCCTAATGGCCGGAAGGTCACTGCAAGCAGACCAAGACCCATACAGGTCTAGAGAAGAGGGGGAGGAAGTCCTAGGATCTGAAACCCCATACTTAAGTGCAATTGGTGCGCTCATGTACCTCGCGAACAGCACTAGGCCGGACATTGCGTTCGCCGTGAATTTGCTGACTCGGTACAGTGCAGAGCCAACCAAAAGACATTGGAAGGGGATCAGGGACATCTTCTGATACCTTCAAAGAAGTAAGGATCTTGGCTTGTTTTATGGAAAGAATCAATAATTGAATCTGGTTGGCTATGCAGATGCAAGGTATCTGTCTGACTTACATACTGGCAAGTCACAAACCGGGTATGTTTTCATTTGTGGTGGGACGGCCATTCATGGAGGTCATCCAAGCAGACACTTGTGTCAACCTCTACTAACCACTCAGAAATAATTGCCCTGTATGAAGCCTCTCAGGAATGTGCATGGCTTCGAAGAATGGCTCACCACATCCAGAAGTTATGTGGACTGAACATTGAGTAAACTCCCACAATAATCTATGAAGATAATGCAACTTGTGTTGCTCAAATGCAGATGGGCTACGTAAAAAGCAACCTTACGAAGCATATTAACCCCAAGTTCTTCTATGCTCATGAAATGCATAAGATGAACGAGATCAAGATATTGCACACTATGTCATGTGAGAATTTAGCTGATTTATTGACCAAGTCTCTTCCAGCATCTACTTTTGAAAGGTGCGTGAAAGGAATTGGGATGAAAAGACTTAGAGAAGTGCAGAGTTCAGGGGGGAATGTTCACATACTCCAAAATAAATCTTAGACATGTAGTTTGAGTACCCAAGGGAATGGCATGAAGACGATTTGAAAATTGGGTGAATTGTACCCGTTTTCCCTTAGTGAGTTTCTCACATAAGGTTTTTAACGAGGCAATTCGTGCAACGCAAGGTGTATGCTATGTACAAGGCTGTCTCCAGAAATTCGGGGCCCTAGTGCAAAATGCATAATGGGGCCCTAAAATTTTTTAAAAATTGTATTTCTAATATAACTAGGGCATATTGTCACTCAATTACATAACTTCAATATGTGCTATTTCATACATATTTAAAAATTTATCAAATATTAATGCTTAAAAACTAACCTCATGTTCTACTGAAAAGCATCATCCGTCTAGTATTTTTTGAAATGAAATCTTCAATTATATCTTCATAATTAATCTTCTCGAAGACATCATTTTCAAGTGCTATTGTCGCCAACCCATTGAGTCTTTCTTGTGTCATAGTGGTGCGCAAGTGGGATTTCAACAACTTGAGTTTAGAAAAGCTCCTTTCCGTAAATGCAACAGTCACAGGAATGGTTAACAAAATTCTGTATGCAATAACAGCATTAGGATAAATGGGAAGCCTTTTCAAAAACTTCAGAATATCAAGAGGACCCATAGATTCCTTGAGTAAATCTTGAATGAAAATTAACTCCCCAAACAATTCTTGTCCGTCAATATCTTTATGTTCCCCACTCTTAAGTGCATTCTCAAGATTGACACAAGCATCCATCAAACTCTTACCATCCAGTGATCGCAGTCTATCTGAAGTAAACAAGAAACCAAAAGTTTTTTCAAACCCCTGGTATTGTTCAAATCTTCTGGTAAGTGAAGCTATAGCCTGATCAACAACAGGTATAAAATTGTTGACCCTAAAGGTGTCCTCTACAGATTGTGAATCAATAGATGCATCACTCGCACCCTCATCAAATTGTCTTTTTCTTTTGATTTTACATTTGGTGCGGAACTCTGGATGAATATCCATCTCCATTGCAATTTCTTTTGCAGCTTCCAATGCTTTTGAAAAGCCAGTTTCTCTATACTTTTTGAAAAAAGAAATTAGCCCCTGTACAGACTCAATTGCAATATCAATAAGCATATCTTTTGATTGTAGCTGCTTGCTGATCAAATTAAAAGCAGATAATATTTCATACCAAATGATTATTGCCACTAAAAATTCAAAGTCACAAAGTTCATTTTCTGCCAATGTTTTAGCTTCACTACTTGCCAATGGGTCATTATCACTTTTAGACACTTGTAGTAAAGCCTCTCTTATTTCTGGAATCTGAAACCTTATAGCCTTAACAATGTCAACACGACTCTCCCAACGAGTAGATGGCAATGACTTGAGAGTTAATCCTGCTATATTATTTTTAAGAATTTGTCATCTTTTTGTAGAGTTAGCAAATGTTGTATAAATTCGCTGGATAACTCCAAAAAAATCTATTGCTTTACGACAAGACCTTGCCATATCACATAGTGTCAAATTCAAGCTATGGCAACCACAAGCTGAATAAAAGGCTCTTGGATTTATATCCAAAAGTTTCTTTTGTACCCCTTGATGTTTTCCTTTCATATTTGACCCATTATCGTATCCCTGCCCTCTCACATTGTCTACATCAAGATCAAGACTCTTCAATTCTTCCAGTAAAACATCAAACAACCCTTGCCTAGTGGTAGCATTCACATCCCAAAAACCTAAGAAAGATTCTTCAATACAAACAGAATCTGAAGATGCATCAACATACCTTAGTATCAAAGACATCTGTTCTTGGTGGCTTGCATCAGGAGTACAGTCAAGTAAAATTGAAAAATACTTTGCTTCTTTTACATTTCCAATGATTGCAGACCTGATTGCAGCAGCTAACAAATTTATTAACTCATTCTGGATGGAAGGACCAAGATAATGATCACGTATTTTATCATTGGTGATGCGGTCGACATGCTCTTTAATAATTAGGTCAAATTCAGCCAACATTTGAACCAGTCCTAAGAAATTGCCATTGCTATCTTGATACAACTTGCTATTACTGCCACGAAATGCTATGTTATGTTCTGCAAGAAATTTTACAACCAAAATAATCCTGAGCAAAACTTTTCTCCAATGTTCCCTTTCTTTTTCAAGTTCTCGCTGAGCAACTTTATCAATTGTTTCATTCTTCTGGAACCTAAGACGCAAGTCATACCATGTAGCCATATTTGTGATATGTTCTCTACTAACTTCATGCTCTTTAAGTCTATTGCCAAGATGAGTCCAATCACTGAAACCGTCATTTGCTAACTGGCCTCTCACAAGCCCCTTTCTCAACAATTTGCAACAAAAGCACAATACTTTGTCAAGGTTTTTGCTGTATACAAGCCATTCTCTATCATACTTCTCTCCATTCGAGAGAATTCTAGTGTATGATAATGCAGAAAACCTTCTAGACAATTTGTCTCTAGGACCATGCTCAATAGACAAGTATCTTTTAGGACCTTTTTGCACAAAAATATCGATCATTCTAGGATCGAGCGCATCCCATGTTCTTGGATCAAATATATCAGGCTGAAAGGAATTATTGATGTCATTGACAATATTAGCATCATTACCTTCATCGGCAATATTACGATTATCGCCTTCACCTTCATCAATTTCTGCAGCCTGAGCCTCTGCAGCCTGAGCCCCAACCTCTACTGCATCGCCGTCATCAACATTAGCATGTGGAGTTTCTCTCAAGACAAATATGTCAAGAGCGCCCTTTTGAGATTGAGCTATTGCCTCTAGTCTTTGTTTCTTCTTACGCTTTTCAGCACCAGAATCGTAGCTCCTATTTCTAGAAGACATGATGAGTATTCAAGAAATAAACGTCTTCCTGTTTTATAAAAAATAATTTGAATTAATTCAAACAATACAATGATACATGCACATGAATACTAGACTTATGAACATAATAATTAATAAAACAAAATAAGAGATCAAACCTTGAAAATTGAAATATTCCTATGTGAAATTCTGATTTTTGAAGTCTTAAGTCTGAACTTCGTAGGGCAAAAGTGCAACGGGTCTATTGGACATCGCACAACATCTAGATCAACTACCTACATGAGCAATTATATTATAGAGCTTATTAAGAAATTATTAAATTACATGATTAATTGATCGATCAAGTATCGAGTATTTAATTTGTATTAAATAATGAATAATTGATCACTTACCGGGATAGGGCTCATAGGTTGGAGAAGAAAAATTAGGGATTGGAGACAGGGGATCAGTGTTCAGTGGATCGAACGATCACCGATCACAGTGGGCTCTCAGTAGAAGCCCGCTGCGTTCAGCCTCTGCAGACTCTTCTCCAGAGTTCCAGCAGCATCTCGTGATCACAAAGGATGCCGACTTGCTGTCTTGCTGACCAGATCGCTCATCGTCGACGACGGCAGAAACGAGGAATCGAGGATCGCCAAGACGCCAACGACGGCTGACGGCCTGATGCTTCGTAACTTCCGTTGCATGACTTGCATCGCGGGACGCGGGCCACACGGCTGCCGCCTGCCGGCTGGACCTGGACTACTACGGTACTACTAGTACCTGATGTTTGGGGGCCATCTAATTTGGGGGCCCTGTGTGGCTGCCCAATTCGCACAGGGCCTTCAACAGGCCTGGCTATGTACTCTTTCTCCAAATTTTTTTCACTAGGTTTTTATGGAGTTTTAATAAGGCATATGTATCTCGCGGCAAAAGCCAAAAGGGGAGTGTTAAGAAACCGGCCCACGAAGGCCCGGTGTTGGCCCATACCGAAACCCTAGAGCCACACTATAAAAGGAGGAGGGGTCCCCATTGTATACATATGAGAATAGCAATAAAAATCGTTCTCCTCCTATATCTGTGTTCATACTTTGATTGTCTTGCGTGTGAATCAACAACCTCGAACTACACCCGGCCCGGTAACGTGGTTGTTTAATAATAATCAATCGACTTGCCATAGTTGTACCAAACCAAAAACATCGGGAAAAAAAAATCAAACGAGCTAGTCAACTTGGTTTGACCCGTAGCGAGTATCCTGCAGTAATTTATTTAACCGATCAAACTGAACTGTACACTCTGAAGCTGGGATCAAAATCCCTCGGGAGCGGTAGCAGAATCCCGATTCGAAATAGTTTGAAATTAGACATACAAATTCAAAATCATAATATAAGAAAAATTCACCAAAAACCTAAAAGTAAAATTTAGGTTCTAAACAGTTTGATGCGAAAATTTTTTAGAAACTATTTTTTCGTGCATTTTTTGAGGAAATCTGCTCCCCTCCATACGTGGATCTCGTCAAACACTTCGTGGGCTTGCACTGGCCAGGACCTGCATGCCCCACACGTGAGCACATGCCCTGGTCTTATCCCGTGTGTGCAATGGGATTTTAAGGATTAATTTCGAGATTTCGTGGATTTTCTCAAGATTTAGGAGGTTTCATTGGGATTTCGGAGATTTCGCTTGGGATTTCATGGATTTCAAAATTTGGAAACGTGCCATTTTTTCAATGATTTCACTAGGAGTTTTGTGGATTTCGCTCGAGATTCCAGTAAACTCCAGCGAAATTTCATCTACTCAGGATAGTCAATTTCAAAATATGGATTTTTTTTTCAATTCCATGAATTTTCTTGGATTTTGAATTTCACCTGTTAGTGGTTTTTGGTTCCAAAACAGGATTAGAAAACCTTTGTACGTAGGCCCTTCCACCAATCTGCCTCTTGTCCACTAGAATTCGCTATGCCCAGCCTGTTTGTTTTCACGGCCGAGGCCCAGCCAGCCCACTACGCACTATCACTGGGTTGCTCCTAACCCATTAAGCTTACTAGTTTCTAGGTCCACGAGCCAACGGACTGATGTTCACTTGTTTGCAACTTGTCTGCTTTGATCTGTGTGTATGTGTGTTTTTGCAGGTTTATTCTCTTGTAGTCACCAGGTAATCTTTCTATAATTCACAAATTCGTTTGTTCACTGATCGCTTTCATTCTTGATTTGTTATCGTGTTAAAACTGTTATGAAACCTATTCGGTTACGGGCTGTCGAAGCCGTATCCGAATAGGTCTATCCATGGACCTGCCAAACTCTACGAAGCAGCACTATAAATAGGAGATGGATCCGTCCATTGTAAATACACATGAAAGCAATAAAGAATCCGTTTTCTCCCTACATCTGTGTTCATCTATTTTGTGCATCTGTTGTTCTCGCCATCGTTCTACGTCGCGTATAAAAATCAGCAACCTCGGACTACACCCGGTAGCGTGGTTGCTCAACACGTTATCAGCACGATCGCTCCTGAAGGACGATCCGCGAGGAGAAGAAGGCCACGAACGATTTGCATTGAGCCGTCATCACGCCGGCTTTCACTCGGATAGCCGAAAATAGTCCTACGCGACTGCTGTCCTACGTGACAGTCTACGGAATCCCAGAAGGTTGATCACGCAGATCGAAAGGTATTGCATTGAATTGAACTTTGAGTAAGTAGATCGGATCTATTTTGAAAAGAATTTTGAAGATCGGCTTTGCTGGATCGTATAAGCACGATCGCTAGCCACACCGAAGGCCTTGTCACCACACGCCTGACCACGCCCGCGACGCGCCCCACGACCGTCTTGCGCGCGAATCTGCTGACCTCGGAAGCCGCCGCTCGCCGTCACCGTGCACTTCGCGCATGTGCCGCCGACGCCGCCACGCCGTCTCCGCCATGCCTCGCAATGAAGCTCCACGATGGCCACGTCTGCCTCAAGAAGGATGCCTCTCGCGTCCCCTGCCACCTCGGAAGGTGCGTCTGAACGACCCGGCGACTAGGAAACCCTAGCCGTCAAGTTTCGGCAGCGTGGGGAAGCTGGTACTGGTGAACGCTCACGGACCACGCAGCGTAGCAAGCGAGCCGCCGTCAGCGTGGGGAAGCGGCCGTCGGTGGCGGCTTCACCACGAGCCGCGTGGGAAGGAAGCGGCGGCCGGACATGGCGTGGGGAAGCGAGCAGCCGAACGCAGGGAGCAAAGCCGCCGGAAGGCGTGGGGAAGCGAACCGCCGCAGCGTGGGGAAGCGAGCCGAAGTCGGGTCACCCAGAAGAAGCCATCGTCTTGCAAGAAGAAGGAAGAAAGAGGCCGGGCTGGTGGAGAAAAAGAAAAAGGAAAGGGGAAATAAAATTGGGCCTAGGATTTGCAATTTGAACCCTACATTTTTGGAAATTATCTAAGAATTTTTCCTAATAACGAATTTTATGCAGAAACCCCTAAAATTTATAGAAATTATGAAATTGAATATTTTTGAAAAGAATTCCTGGGACACTAAAAATTTTGTAGAAGTCCCTGGAGACACTGAAATTTTCATAGAAGTCCCTGAAATAAGCAAAAATCATAGAAAAGCATATTCGGGCATAAAAGCATCTCGGAATTCTGAATTTTTATTTTATCCCTGATAATTATTTTCATGCTATTATATGATGAATTAGCTGTTATAATTATTAGTTTATGCCTATTTATGAATAGAATTTATGCATATGAATTATGAATGTGAATTTCCGATTCTATGTGGTGCCCGTTCATTACATTAATCTATGAATTGTAATCTATGAATTGAAAATAGCATGTTGAATAGTAGAAAACCATGAATTGTATTGAAGAAATATAAAAATATATGCAGATTACATATAGTAGTCATGAATCAACATTGCTATCATAGAAATTGGGCTTGAATTTCACAGAAAAGCCCTGAAACCTTTGGAAATTACCTGAAAATTCACCAAAATTAAGAACTTTTGCATAGAAACCCCAAAAATTAAGAATTTACTGAATGTATATATTCTGGCATAGAATTATTCCATGAAATTGCTATTATAATTCTTGTAATAATTATTTTAGCATGTTTATACTGGAAATTCTAAGAATTTATGAATAGATCCATATCACGCAACACACACTATGATTTTCCACAGTATCTTATGCAAAGAATTTGAATTATGCAAATGTTTGGCATCGTGAGTCGTGAATTTGATGAATTCCGGCTACGCACATGAAGCTCCCCGCACCGTCATTGGCATTGTAGCGAGGGGCAATACCCGAGCACGGAATAATCAAGCACTGCATTTCTTTAAGCACACCTGTCCAATACTTTAAAGAATGAATAGATGGCAATAGAAAGTGCTATTGATCTTTGGGCCGCACTTAAGAAGCGGTTCGGAAAGCTCAAACACACTATCCTGCCATAAGCACGGTAGGATTGGACAAGCCTGAGATATGCAGAAGCTACTAAAGAAGATGATGCCATCATAGAAAAAGAAATTGTTGACACTGTAGAAGTCTATTTTACAGAATTTATTTAGTGCATACATAGCAGCACTAGTCAGCCCTTTAGTGTGGTTGCATTAGCAGACATTTGTGATCTCATCATGAATGAAGAATTGTGAGCTCCAAGGGGAGCAAACCTTTAATTCTCGTGATCAGTTATGCATTTTATTCCCAGTATATTTGTGTGAATGCTTGCAATATGAATGATAGCCTGTAACATCCTTATTTTCAAAACCCTAAAATCATCTGCATCATTGCATGTGCATAATTTTTAAAATGCATTTTAAACTAAGATTTTGAAAAATAAGTATGTTACCTTTTAATATTTTAAACTTTCCAAAAATAATATTGAAAAGATTGTTCAAGAGAAAAATAAAAATAATTAATTTGTTTGAGTTGATTCGCAAAATAAAAATGTTTATAAAACCCGGACCGTGATTTCTATTAGAGTCATAATCCGGGGATTTTTGAAACTTTGAAATTTCTTGTTTGAAATAATTATTTCCAAAAACCTAAAATTACATTTACTTAAAATTTTAGTCTTTCCTAAAATTTATATTAGAAGAAAGAATATGCTTTTCTCTCTTTCTTTCGTTCTCATCCATTTGGTATATTAAAAGAAACAACTTAATTTAAAATTACAGATATTTACATTTTCACCTTTTTACATAAAATAATAAATACAAGAAAAATTTTATCTTTCTTTCTTTCCGTCCGTTCTTATCCTCTTCATGATTCGTCATGATTTCTTTCCGTCCTCATCCTCTTTCGTTCTTATCCTCTTCATGATTGTTCACGATTTTCTTCCGTTCTCATCCTTTTCATCATTCCTATTCATGATTGTGCTTATTTCTTTTCTCTTATTCCTATTCACGTCATGATTCTATTTCGTCCCGCTCTCCAACGTGGCCTGCACGCATTGGCCGGCTGCGAGCAACGTCCGGAAGACTTCATCTCCGTGTGCACCTGCAAGAAGTCACCGTACCTTGCCCCCGAAGCAACAAAACCCCAAACCGCACCTCAGCTCAAATGCATTCTCGTAGCCAACAAAATACAAAGACAACCCAAAACCCCGATTCTTGGTTGTCGCCGCCCACTCGCCCAGCAGCAGAGAACCGAAGCGTCGCTGAGCCGACGTCTTCATAGCCGGAGTTAAATCGCCGCGTTGCCAAGGTAGCCGCCGCCTCGCCGCCATCGCTTAGCCTAACCGATGGCCGGCGGCGTAACTCTGTCTTGATAGCGCCACTCGCCTTGCTCCACCTCCGCCGCCGGAGACCCTCGTCGCGCCGCCGCCGCCGGCGAAACCCGTCTTGACGCGTCGTCGCCGCCGCCGCCGACATTGCAAGCCGACGAAGCCGTTCGCCGCCATCGCCGTCGCCTGCGCCGCGCCTCGCCCGATGCCACCGCCGCCATGCCGCCAGCGCGCCGCCCTTCCGCCGTCGCCCGCCGCGAGCCGCCGCCAAAGCCGCCGGTGCCCTCCCGGCCAGCAGCGCCGTCCGCCCGCCCATTGCTGCCGGTTCTCTGCCCGCCGCCGCCGAGCCCGACCTCGCTGAGCTTCTCGCGCCGCCCTCCAGCCGCCCCATCCGCCGCCGCCGCCGCCCGCCTAAACCCCTAGCCGCCGCTTCGCTCTCTGCTAGCCGCCGCCGATCCCCTCACCAGAGTCCCACCTCACCGCCGCCCTGCCGCCGGAGTTTGTCGCCACCGCCGGTCAACCTCGCCGGAGCGCCGCTCGCCGTCGACCAACTTCACCACCCCGGCCGCCCCCTCTCCTTCCTCCTCCCTCCTCTCCCTTTCTTCTTCCTTCTCTTCCTTCCTCATTCTTTCTTTCTCTCTCTTTTGTTTCTCTCTCACCAAGCCAACCTCACCGTGTTCTTATCCAGTGACACAGCCAGCTTTGGGTTTTGACCAGTGGGCCCCCGAGCTACAGTGGATTTTTCTATTTTCTGGAATTTTCCATTACCTACAAACTTCAATCTGTCACTCCGGATTCATCCGATCTCCGAATCCGGTGATTCAAGTTTCTAAAAATTTGTAAAATTCATATCTATCTTCTGTAATTTTGGTATTATTTTTAAAATTTTATTGCTATATATGTATTTATTGGTTGTTGTTTTCTTGTTTTGCGTGCGATAGAACGTTCGGACGCCGAAGGAGAATGTCTCGATGCCGCCGACGCACCGCAAGAGTACGACTACTCTGAAGGCAATTCTTTTCTCTAGAATCCCAATTTTATAGTTTTACCAAAATTGCTATGTTGATAAAAATACTGTATGGTCATATAGTGTTGCCTAATGCATATATCTTTCCGATATATACATCTACCGATAAACCCTTACCCTAGTATAATTTATGTGAATATTACCCACGGTTTTTAAATAATAGATGCTTTGTATTGCTCAGTTAGGTATTCGGGGATTCAATCCCAAACATTCGATGTAGCTAGGAACAAAATCAAGAGATTTGGTGAAAACGCTTGTGTTGGGATCTGGGATTCGATTTATTCATATTAATTAAAATTTGACCAACTAATAAAAGGGATCGGGAGCGGATGGATTGTAAGGTGGGTGCATTTGAGCACGAGAGTTGGGTTTGTGTTGGTTGCCGCTCCGAGAATAAGGACCGAACCGTGTGACTACTTTACTGAGTACTTACCCGTACGACCGCAAGCCCGGAATGGGACGGGCCTAATCTAAAGGGAAAGAAATGTCGGGATTACTCACGGTCCTTGCACGGTGGATGAATTGAGAAGTACAAAGTTGAGATATGAGATGTGTGAAGTGAGAAACATCACCGGGGTTTCGCCAGGGACTTGTGCTGAAGCATTTCTCTGGGTACTGTCTTGAAGCGAATGCGACCGTGTTTTAAGCCCGAGATTAATTTTCTGGAGGGTTTTGTTATGGTATCCTTCGACGGGAGGGTATCATATCTTGTGGGTAAAGCGTACAACCTCTGCAGAGTAAACCACTTGAATGGCCGTACCCACGGTTAAGGGCGGACAAGGTGGGTTTCACATTGTAGCATCACTGAACATAATATGACATGGGTAAGGTTATTTCGGCACGTGGGTGCCGTTGCTAGATGAGAATTATGAGATTGATATATGAGTATTGGGATTTGGGAATTGAGAATTGAGATTTATGATTTAAGAATGGAGAAATGAGATTATGAGATTGAGTATTTGAGATCTGAGATTAGAAAGTTCATGATATGACTGTTGATCTTAAGAATTTGTACTTATTTATATATGTTTTTCAAATGCTTTTACAATTCTAAGTGAAATGCTTTTATGCAAATTAACCAACAGCTTTATTAAGGTGAACCTAAACCTAGCCCTTCCTAGGAAGGACTTGCTAGCAGTCAAATGCTAACCCCGCTTGTTATGCGGGGCTATTCAATTATTGAGCAGGTCAACAATACCAAGTGGAGAACCTGAAGACGATGACTATACCAACGCCTAGGACGCTACTGCAGCTTGCCTGCGGGTTTAATTGTTGTATTTTGCTTCTTCCATTTGAAGTTACGGAAGACTGTGAAGACTTCCACTGCGTGTTAGAATTCCGCTGTTTCAGGTCTTTGTGCCAATTAGCCTACTCTGATGTAATTATTATTCGAACTTGTAACGGCAATGATCCAAAGCTCTGGAATCTGTGTGTACTAGCTACTGATCCAGGGACTAGTACAGGTAATGCACAGAAGGGGCCCGACTCCGTTTTGGCGGGTCCCGACATAGCCTAATTGAAATTATATGAATTTATGAAACGCCCATATGAAGGAGATATGCATTGTTGATAGCAGAATTGCACCTTAAGAGAGACAAAGTATTTTGTTAAGAAAAGAATTGGCAGTATAACCACAATTGGAAGAAGTGGCTCGTGTGTGGTAGGCTCCGGTCAAGCCACTATCGTTCTGCTTATGGGTACTTCACTGAAAATTGATGAAGCCTTGTTATACTCTGAATCCACTAGATCTCTCTTAAGTTTTAAAGACATTCGTGTCAACGGTTTCCACGTTGAAACCACTGAAGAAAATAGCAGGGAATTCCTGTGCATTGTGAAGCATGACAGATGCGGAAAAAGAATTTTAGAAAAATTTCCTTCATTTGAAACTGGGCTATACCACACAAGAATTAAAGCACCTAACAAATACACTTCTCTAAAAACTTCTTTTAGGAGTGCTGAACTCTTCTCTCTTTGGCATAGTAGACCTGGTCATCCAGGCTTACGGATGATGAGAAATGTAATTACCAACTCTCAGGGCCATGAAATTAGTGTAAAGAATTTTCGTAATCAAGAAGACTTCATATGTCAGGCATGCGCCACTGGAAAAATGATCACTAGGCCCTCGACCATGAAGGTGCAAGATGAAATCCCCGCGTTCCTTGAGCGCATCAGAGGGGATATTTGCGGCCCCATTCAACCCCTATCAGGTCCTTTTAGGTACTTCATGGTGCTCATTGATGCTTCCTCGAAGTGGTCAAACGTGAGTTTACTCTCGACAAGAAACCACGCATTCGCAAAGCTGATATCTCAGATCATAAGAATTAAGAATGCATTTCCGGATCATCACGTGAAGTCCATTCGCTTGGACAATGCCGGCGAATTTACTTCAAAGGCATTTGATGATTACTGTATGGCATCGGGAATCAATGTAGAGCACTCAGTGCCACATGTCCACACTCAGAATGGACTAGCAGAAGCACTAATTAAAAGGATCAAATTCATAGCAAAGCCGCTCTTGCAGAGTTGTAATTTACCGAACACGTGTTGGGGCCACGCCGTCCTACACGCAGCAGCATTATTGAACTATAGACCGTCAGCATACAACATCTACTCACCAATGCAACTAGTTCAGGGGGTCACACCGAAAATTTCCCATTTAAGAAAATTTGGATGCATGGTGTATGTACCGATACCACCACCACAGCGAACAGCTATGGGCCCTCTCCGGAGGCCGGGGATATATGTTGGTTATGAGACAGTGTCCATAATCAAGTATTTAGAACCCTCGACCGGTAATTTGCATACCGCCCATTTCGCTGATTCCATCTTTGACGAGGATAATTTCCTGTCATTAGGGGGAGATAAAGAACCCTTAACAGAAGAATGTCGTGAAATCATCTGGCAAGCCACCGGCATTCCGCACATGATCCCCATACTAGAGAAGCAAACGAAGAGGTTCAGAAGATCCTCGATTTATAGAAAATTAGCAAATGAACTGCCCAATCATTTTTGTGATTTGAAGGTGTGATCAAGTCGCATTATTCCTAGTAATGCACCAGAGAGGGTTTGAAATACCATAGAAGGTATCCTCATCCTGTTCCGAGGCCTCAGAGAAAAGGACAGAAAATCTGGTTACTCGAATCCCAAGTATCCGGGGACGCCTGGAGAAAAGTGGATAAGAGAGTTTATCACAACCGATCACGAAAGTGCCCCGAAAGAAAAAGAAGGGGAGACAGTTGAGACACAGCAATTCGGTGAGAAGCGACACGCTGGCGGCGCTCCCAGATTTAAATATACCGGTAATAGAAGAAGAAGCCGAAAGAAATACGTGTGCGCACATCGGCAACAATAAGCTAAAGGAACTTGCTCCCGTGATGGGAAATAGCGGTGAAGAGCAAGTAGAAATGCACGAAGCACCCCATGACGAAATGGCCATAAACTTTGTAGAATCAGGGGAAATGATGAATAGAGCAACAACCAATGTCGACATATACTTTGCTAAAATGATTGCCAATCGAATAGATCCCGATCCAGAGCCGGCATCTCTTTCTGAGTGTAAGCACCGACCAGATTGGGCAGAATAGAAGAAGGTAATCACCATGAACTAATCTCATTGAACAAAAGAGAAGTGTTTGGACTGTGTGACTTACACCCTCCATATCGTCTTGTGGGCTATAAATGGGTTTTTGTTCTAAGAGAAATGAAAATATGAAGTGGTGCGGTACAAAGCAAAATTTGGTAGCTCAAGGTTTCACTCAGCGCCCAGGCGTTGATTATGAAGAAACCTATTCCCCGGTCATGGGTGGTATAACCTTTAGATATCTAATCTCAATGGCAGTAAATATGAACTTAAGAATGAAATTGATGGATGTGGTCACAGCTTATCTTTACGGTAATCTGGACTCTGAATTGTACATAAAAGTACCTGATGGCATGCCAACCCCGAATAAAGAGAAGAAAGAATTATATTGTGTAAAAATTGCAGAAATCCTTATATGGATTAAAGCAGTCAGGAAGAATGTGGTATAATCGCTTGAGCGAGTTCTTGAGCAAGAAAGGCTATACAAATAATGAAGACTGTCCATGCGTTTTTATACAACGATAACAAGATGGTTTTTGTATAATTTCGGTTTACGTGGATGATTTGAACATCATTGGCACTGATGATGAAATTGAAGAAGCAAGCTCATATTTGAAATCTGAATTTGAAATGAAAGATTTGGGTAAAACCAAATTTTGCTTAGGCCTTGACTTGAGCATATGCGGATGGAATACTCGTACACAAGCGCCTACACCCAAAAGGTGTTGGAGAGGTTCGATTTTGAGAAGGCGACGCATTAAGAACCCGATGGTCGGAAAGTCATTACAAGCGCACCAAGATCCATATCGACCTAGAGAAGAGGGAGAAGTCACGGGATCGAATTCCGTGCTTAAGTGCCATAGGAGCGCTCATGTACCTAGCAAGCGATTACGGCACGACATTGCGTTCGCCATAAACCTATTAGCAAGGTATAGTGTAGAGCCAACGAAAAGGCATTGGAAAGGGGTAAAGGACATCTTCCGCTATCTACGGGGAACAGTCGATCTTGGATTATTTTATAGAACGAACCAAGATATGACTTTGGTCGGATATGCAGATCTGGGTTATCTTTCAGATCCGCGACACCAAGAAGTCCCGCATGGATATGTCTTCTGTGTGGAGGAACCGCATGATATCATGGAAGTCGTCCAAAGCGGACACTTGTGTCAACATCGACTAACCATTCGTAAATCATTGCATTGTATGAGACAAAGACGTGAATGTGTATGGCCGAAGAATGACATTCCACATTCTCCAGTCATGTGGATTACAAATAGAACAAACCCCCACCATCATTTATGAAGATAATGCAGCATGTGTCGTACAAGTGCAGACTGGATATGTGAAGAGCAACCTCACTAAGCATATAAACCCTAAGTATTTTTATACACATGAGATGCATTAGATGAATAAAATCAATATTCAGCACACTAAGTCGTGCGAGAATCTCGCAGATTTATTCACTAAGTCCCTACCCGCATCTACCTTTGAAAGATGCATTAAAGGCATAGGAATGATGAGACTTAGAGAAGTGCAGAATTCAGAGGGAGAAACTTCACATATTTTAAATTAAATCTTGAACCAGAAGTTCAAGTACCCAACTATTACATTGAAGTAATAAAGCAATGTTGGGTGGATTTGTACTCTTTTTCCCTTAAGGGAGTTTTCAAGGAAGTTTCTCACATAAGGTTTTTAACGAGGCATATCCGTGCACACAGCAAGCGTATGCTATGTACTCTTTCTCCAAGAATTTTTCCCACTGGGTTTTTATGGAGTTTTGATGAGGCATATGCATTACGCGGCAAGGTCCAAGGGGGAGTGTTAGGAAACCTATTCGGTTACGGGCTGTCTAAGCCGTATCCGGATAGGTCTATCCATGGACCTGCCAAACTCTATGAAGCAGCACTATAAATAGGAGAGGGATCCGTCCATTGTAAATACACATGAAAGCAATAAAGAATCCGTTCTCTCTCTACATCTGTGATCATCTACTTTGTGCATCTGTTGTTCTCGTCATTGTTCTACGTCGCGCATACGAATCAGTAATCTCGGACTACACCCGGTAGCATGGTTGCTCAATAAAAACATTGTCATACCATTTGACAGTTCGCATCAAATTTAGTAAGTATGGTAAATTTAGACAATGGTGTTACCACCGATTATCACTGAGGTAAGTATGGTAAGTAATTCATCGATACTGAACCATATTTTCATAATTCCAAATATTCAAAAAAATATATTTTTTAAATAGTATATTCACCGAAAGTACCGAATAGATAGCACTGAGCTCCATACCATCATACCACGTCTTCCCATGTAAGCTCGTGTTAACATTTAATTTTTTAAATAATTAATTATTTTTTAAAATACAAAATTATACATCTGCTTCAAGCCTTTATAAAGATACACACTTGCATTTGAAATGGCAACTATCGTTGAGACGTCCTAGAGAGCAAATTTCGAAGGGGGCACTCCCGAGTGTAGACAAGATGCTCTATGTCTACAGAGGTGGTCGTAATGGGAAGCGCAAGCTAGGAACAAAAATTCCGTTGTGTAATGATATCTCTTGTTACCCTTGAGCTTGGGCCTACAGTGTTATTTCCTTATGTGAAAAACATTTTTTTTGTTTAAGCTATGTAAACATTTCAAAAATCCTAAAAAAAACACAAGAGTTATTAAATTTGCAACAATCTGAATGTACAATTTTTCAATTTTTCTTCACAGGCGTTCTGATGGCCGAAGATGGATTGGATGGTTTAGTGTTCTATGGTTTTAGTATTTTAAGAAAAATCATTTTCCTGTTTAAAACATTTTTAAGTGTAAATTTAACATAAAAACTTTTCTAAAAATACCCAAAAATAGATTGAAAGTATTGCATATCTGGTAACACTATGATTTTTTAAGAATTTTGGTATGTTTACATAGCTTAAATAAAAAGAATAAGTTTTCAACAATGGTATACAGAACAATATCATAGCAATTGCGATAGCAAAAAAGGAAGAGGCGACTAAGGTAGTCAAAGTTGTATTTTGAGTACTGTGCTAAAATCGAAACGACAAATATTCATGAACAAAGGTGTATTAACTCTCCCTGACTAGGGTGCTATCACTCAATTTAGTCAATATTCCACCGGAAAGATGCGGAGGATTATTCCTTGCTCTTTGCGCTTGACGGCTTCATCTTATCATCGAAGTGAACTTTCCTTCCTGAAGTCAGTCAAACAACTCATCATCACCCTCGACGTCTTCACTTTCTGCCATGTCTTTTGATAATCTGCGATTCTTATCCAATCTTATAGTCGTCGTACGTTGTGATCACTCTTTATTCCCAACCTCCAAAGACATGGTAACGACTGATTTGTACATTCTGCAAATATATATTCGATGACTGGTGGATCCCCACATTAACTAGGTCTTTGCACCAAAAACCCAGCCGGCTTTTAAATTTCATTTCACAAGGGGTTCACCGGTGAAGGCGCCTGGTTACCGCTAATTTTTTATCTTTGAATTTGGATTTGAGTTTTCGTGAAAAAATTTTTATGAAGAAATTAAAAAAATGATAGAGGGATGAAATAGATATTTAAATATACATGAAACAGAGATAGGAAAAAGGGAACATTTTCTACATGCCACTTTAGAAATTCCTAATCCCCTCCACGCCAACACTTAAACCTCTATGCTTCCTACCATCACATTTGCAGCTTGCTCTCTTCTTTTTTTTTTTTGAGCACACCCAACGGCAAGACCTTTATTTAAATAAAACAGGCTCAGGGTTACAGACACTGTTTACATCCAGGTGATTTGTCCCCAAACCCAGGCCCAGATTATTCACTCTACCCACTCGTACCATCAACTCAGCTGGAATATTATCATCCACATCGGCGTGCCATTCACCCACCATACCACTATCCTTTCCCCATTGCGCAACAGCGTGAGCTAGCTCATTAGCTTCCCGGAGATGGAACTCCATTGCTAGCCCAGGTCTTTCCGCCCTCCACTTCTTGAGCTCCCAAATCAGAGCCGCATTTGGAGATCTATCTACTTCGCCTGAGTTCATCTTGCAAATGAGGTTAGCACAATCAGAGAGGAAACCTCTCACTCTACCAGTGAAATTGTTGACCATCTTGAAGCCTTCCAACATTGCCACCGCTTCAGCTTCTTCAGGGCTCTCTCTGATACCTAGATCCGCGACCTGGACTGCCGCGATTTGAAGATCTTGCAGAACAATCACTGCAGCACCATGAGCCTTTTTTGTGCCTGCATCGAAAGCCGCATCGATTAAGCACCATGGTCCAACCGGGTATGAGATGTTCTCCGCTTTATGTTTTGAATCCTTGTTAATCTTTGACTCTCTCCGCTTCATAATCTCCTCATACGAATTTTTTACTCTATGCACCATTGCCTCTATTCTATCAGGTTGCTGTTTGAACAAGACCGAATTTCTCCTTCGCCATAGCTCAGAGATACCCAATATTAACAGCAAAACCTCGTTAGTCTGTGTACCCAGCAGCAAATTGAGAAGCCAATGAGCTAGAGGTATGTTCATCTCTTCTTTCCATTCAGGAACCACCTGATCCGGCATGTGATGCTTCAGGTTTTCCCAAAATAACACAGCTATTGGACACAAGAAGCTGATGTGTTCCATACTCTCCAGCAGGTTGCACGTGATGCAAATCGGCCTAGATGTTATATTACGAATCACCAAATTACGCCCTGTTGGAAGGTTCTGCTTACAAATTCTCCACACAAAAAGTTTCAGCCTCGCAGGAATGTCAAGCTTCCAAATCTCCTTCCAGGCCGGATGATAATTCCCGCCTGATTGGTGGTCCCTGTTGAAGGTCATGCCCATTCTCCGATCACTGGAAATCTTACTTTTGTAATATCCCATTCTTACTGTATATTGCCCATTTTTGTTCATGTCCCAAGCTGGAACATCCTCCATTTGGATTTCTGGAATTTTAATGGCCAGAATGTTCTCCGCATCACACTGTAGGAAAGTGTCACGCACCTTCTCTACATCCCACCGCCCTGTATCCAATTCCATCAGATCACTAACCATCAGGTTCCTATCTCCTTCTCCAATCGGTTTCGCCACCTCAAAGCTTGGAATCCATCTGTACTCCCAGGCTTTTATGCTCCTCCCATTACCCACTCTCCAAACTAAGCCCCTTCGCAGGAGTTCTCTCCCGAAACAAATATTTTTCCAGGTGTGAGAGCACTGGACAGGAACCCTTGCCTCCAGGAAGTTTGAGGATGGGTAATATCTAGCTTTTAAAACCTTCGCACATAATGAATCCGGTATAGTCAGAAGCCTCCAAGCTTGCTTCGCCAGCATGGCCTGATTAAAGCAAATAATATCTCTAAAACCCAGACCCGCTTCAATTTTTGGCTGCTTAAGCTTCTCCCACGACGTCCAATGGACTCCCTTCTTCTCCCCTCCTCCCCACCAGAATTTTGCTGAAGCTTTCTCGATCTTTTGGCATAACTTAACTGGAATTTTTAAGCAGCTCATCACATAAGTAGGAATGGCTTGAATAACCGATTTCAATAAAACTTCTTTCCCAGCACGAGACAAAAATTTCTCTGACCACCCTTGCAATCTCTTTAGGACTTTGTCTAACAGCGGTTTAAAAGCCTCGTTTCTGCGGACACCAGTAACAGTCGGCATACCTAAGTACGACTCATTCTGGGCCTGTTTATCCACCTGGGTAACTGCCCTAATCAACTCCTTCGTAGAGTCCGAAGTATTACTGGCCACAAAGAAACTTGACTTTTGTTTGTTCACCCGCTGCCCTAAACCATCTGCATACAAATCCAGAACTTCATTAAGTGCTTCCAAGCCTCTCTGCTTTGCTTCCATAAATATTATAGAATCATCAGCGAACAGTAAGTGATTAATACACACCCCTTCTCTCCCAAACCGAATTCCTTGTAAGCATTTCATCGCCTGCTTCTTTTTTAACAAAGAAGACAAACCTTCTGCACAAAGGACAAACAAATATGGAGAGATAGGGTCTCCCTGCCTAATGCCACGGGACGGACAGAACTTCCTTGCACACTGTCCATTAATCTTCACTTGGAATGATGATGACCGAACACATCTCATCACCCATTGAACCCATCTGTTATCAAAACCCATTTTTATCATTAATCCTTCCAGATAAGCCCATTCGACCCTATCATAAGCTTTCATCATGTCAAGCTTTATAGCACAAAAGGGGTCACTCCTCTTCCTTCTAGACTTGATAGCATTCAGACATTCAAATGCAATAAGAACATTATTCGTGATTAGCCTCCCCGGGACAAATGCACTTTGTTCTAATGACACTATATCCCCAAGCACCCCTTTTAAGCGATTTGCCAACACCTTTGAGGTAATTTTATAAATAACATTACAAAGACTAATAGGTCGAAATTGGGAAAGTTCCTCAGGAATCCTCACCTTCGGAATCAACACTAGGATAGTGTCATTGAGGCTTGAAATATCAAGGGAGCCATCCAGCAAGCCTTTCACCGTACTCAATATATCCTCACTAAAGATGTTCCAATTCTTCTGAAAAAATAGAGCTGGTAACCCATCTGGACCAGGAGCTTTCAATGGTCCCATAGAAAAAAGAGCTTTTCTCACTTCTGTCATAGTAATACACCCACAAAGGGACTCATTCATAGCATCATCCACTCTGGATTCAACACATTGCAATAGTTCCTGCAATCTTGTAGTACCTTCAGTGGAAAACGGCTTCTCATAAAAGTGAGAAGCCACAATTTTAAGCTCTTCCGTGTCCATCGCCCAACTGCCATCCTCCCTTAGCAATTTCTTCACTTTGTTTCTACTATGCCTCGACGAAGCCCTGTTATGAAAAAATTTTGTATTTTGATCTCCTTCCTCCAGCCACAGTTGGCGAGACCTTTGCCTCCACATCACCTCTTCCCTCCTGTACCACTCCAACAGCTCCACTTGCAACTCATTCAGTCTCTGTTCATTTCCTTGACCCACTGTATTCTTCAGTCGATCAATTTGAAATCTTTTTTTCTTTATACCCTCTTTCACCGAGCCAAAAACAGTTCTCTCCCATAACAACAACTTCTCCGACAAATCCTTCAGATTCGCCCCAAAACCGCCCTCCTTCCCCTGAGCCTTACAATCAGCCCAAGCTTCTTCCAAAAAAGGTTGAAACCTGTCATCCCTTAGCCACATAGCTTCAAATCTAAAAGACTTCTTCTTCCGGCTTTGGTTACACAAATTTTCATGGGCAATACGGACCAACAACAAATAATGATCCGAAGAAACTGTAAAAATATGTTTAACATAGCTTGCTGGGAACATACCCGAGAAACCTGAATTAACGCAGACCCGGTCTAACCGAGCTTGCACATTATTCAGGTTAGCTTGTCTATTATTCCAGGTGAAAGGGTAACCCTGGAAACCCAGATCCTGCAGCCCACACTGAGATAAGCACCTCCTCATCAAACTCATATTATACTCCGATCTTTTCGCCCTACTGACATGTTCAGATTGGTCTGTGCACTCATTCCAGTCACCGCAAATTAACCAAGGCACCTCAGATTTCTCTGCTAGGGCGTTTAAAGTAGACCATGTTCTTCTTCTCAACTCTGGTCGAGCTTCCCCATATAATCCCGTCAACCTCCATTCCTCCCCCTCCACCCCCTTGACCAGCCCATCAATGTGGTAAGAGTCTCTAGACCAGAGAGAGAAGGAGACCACATCCGTCCACCATAAAGCAATTCCACCACTCCTCCCCATGCAATCCACTGCCAAGCAATTTTTAAAGCCCAGGCTTCTCGCTCTACTACACATAATGCCTTCACAAGCCAAAGTTTCACAGAGGAAAACCAATTGGGGTCGGTAGGACCTAACAAGGTCACGAAGCTCTCCAACTGTCGCGTCCGGCCCCGAGCCACGACAGTTCCAGCTTAGGAGATTCATAGATCCCGGCGGGGCTAGAAACCAGCCTCCGCCTTCTTAACAACACGGTCCTCTTCAATCCTCTGCTTCTTACTTGTTGAATTATCAACAGAACTATCATTCTGGATACTCTTAGAATTGAAAAGCTTGCGATTGGTATTTTCACCCAAACTGATAGCATTAGCTCTAGATAACACCTTTCGCTCTTTAGCTCCCCCTCTCAACGGTGAGGTTACTTCATCCTGATCCCCTCTATCCCTCCCCTCCCTTGCATCCTCCTCCATGGGATCCCCTGCATAAGCGACACGTTGCCTCCTTTGCCTATTATCCACCGGGGCCCGAAGCCATGGACCATAAGGGAGATTATCTCTTGCCCCTGTGAAACACTCGCACATTTTATAATCATGTCCCACTATACCACACGCGAAGCATATCGATGGAAGATATTCATACTTAATTCTACATTTAATCTCTCCCTTCACTCCATCAATCACGGGAACACGCGCCTCAGAGGCTTAGAAATGTCAACTAGCACTCGACACGAAGGTATTCTGCCCATCCAACCCCATCCTCGTCAACATCAATCTCCGAAGAACTCCCATCTTTTCTCCAATTCTCTTCGCACACTTTCTAGTTAACCACTTGAAAGGTAAATCATAGACTCTAATCCAGAAAGCAAGACGATTAAATTCCATCTCAGCGGGGCTTTTATTTTTATCAAATAACAGAAGAACAACCGCATTGAAATTCACCGCCCAAGGACCCCCATCCAACACCCTCTGCATATCTTGTTTGCTCGGAAAAGTCACCAGAAAAGTGTTAGCGCCCAATGTCTTCCCCTGGATTCCTCTAGGTATTAACCACATCGATAGGAGCGCATTAATGATAACCTGTGTGGAGAATACCTTCGGAGATAGCATTAATGATAACCTGTGTGCAGCTTGCTCTCTTCTAGTCCTATATGCTACTGCCATTAACTCCGTTAGGTTTCACTATTAGGAAGCCTCCATAATGTCCAAAATATTCCTTTTGCATTTTTCAGATTTAAATGTTAAAAAATTGTATCTCCTTTGTTTTAACTCTAAATGGAATGATTTAAATTTCTAAATTTATGTAAAATCATGGTTTACTAGCTATTAAGATTTGATATTTTTTAAAATTTTTTGTATTTTATGGTAATTTGTTTCAGTGAGAGATGACGTCATTTAATTTAAAATAAAATGTCATATACCAAAAGTTTTTAATTTCGATTGTGCATCTAAGTTACACATAATTTTCTAAACCTACAAAAAAAAATTCTCATGTTCTTACGAATTAGCTATATTTTTGTACTCATTTATCTCATTTTCTATCGCACTAAAACACTACTGGAATACTCCAAGCTCCCTAGTCCCTACCGTTCTACTGTTTCCCTAGGGTGATAATGTGCCTCAAGGAAAAAGTAATTGGCGTGTTTGGATGCCTGGGTAGCGAGGGCGTGGCTCGCACAAGCCTAGCCCGCGGGAATGGCCGTGCGCCTCGTTTTCCTGCGTGCAGCCGCGTGCATGGCAAATACAGTGCGTGTGCATGAGCCGGGTCTGGCTACATGAGCGTGCGGGGGCAACCAAACACACGCAGACATACGGTCAACAGCATCCCGTGAGCCTGGCCATCTTCAAGCGGGCAACCAAACACGCTAAATACCACTACAGTGAAATTGAAACAGCTTAGGGATATACTGTTTTCCTCTGCAGTTTAGGACAACCGTAGGAAACTGCAGCTTCAAGGGTCCACCTAGTCCATCGTGGCTCCTGCCAACGTGGAGCAGGAGAAACGATCCCTACCGTCGTAGAAGAATCCAAGGAACTCTTTTTTTTCGCGCGCCACTGCCGCCGCAGCCATCAAAATCGCCAAATTTTTTCGCCACTGCCGCCAAACCCCTAATTCGCCCGCAAGCATGAGCATCCCGCTGCCACCTTCTCTCCCGCGAGCGTGCCAACGGTTCGATACCCTCTCCCATGAGCGTGGTCGCCGGCATCCTTCTGTCCTGTGAGCTTAACAGCAACCTCCTCCCCTCTCCACGGCAAGCGTGGCCGCGGTGTAGGCCCTCAACTTTGAGGTTTACAGAGAATTTCTACCCTAGTTTCTGAATCAGTAGGGCAGCGTACGCCATTATATAGTCGGATAATAGTACATACAATCATATAGAGTTGACTTACGTAATTAGCGAAAATAACGTCTTTCGACGAATTGTTTACAACAAGGCCGACCAAGCCAAATTTTTATACAGTATAAAAGATAGTTTAGAGAACAATATGAAAATCTTAAAGATAGCAAAAGATCGTCCAACGGCTATATAATCTTACAAGTGATAGGAGGACACCCTAAACTTCATCCTGACCGTCGTAGCCTAGGTCTTCTTCCCCAAGGCATGCATACGGGTCTTCAGGTTGCTCTCCATCTAAAAAGTGAGTGAGCGCGAGAGTAAGCACATAATCAAACCACACTTGCGAGTTAACACCCTCCTAATTCAGAAAATAATCAAACCACACTTGCTCCAAAGGAAGGCTAGGTTTGTTTATTTGCATAAAGCCAATTGGAAATAATCATAATACAAACTTATGACTTAGCCAATTTAAATCATGGTTAAGAAGATGTGAGATTAATGATTGAGTTGTGTTTTTCAGAAAACCCATTTATCCAATCCTATCAATCCTTGTTACGACCAAACCAACTATAACTTAGCTGAAACCATGGTTCCTGTTCTTCCTCCGTTCACCCGCCATCATATTCCGAGATTTGACAATCCCGTTATGGATTATTGCTCCTGGATTGCCGGTCCAGTGAGCGCATGATCTAGATCATCCTCGGTGACGCCGTCCTTCTGCCTTCGTCTCAGGCTAGAGTTGTGTCGGACCGTATCCAACACTCAATGATAATCAAGGCACCTTTTCTAGTCTTACTTCTCATGGCCCAAGAGCTGGAGATCCCACACTTTGCTCCCTATCTCAATCTCATCAGGTCCTCGACCTCCAAGTATAGATCCCACTCTAGACAACCAACACATTCACCAGGTCTCAACCCATGTTTGTACCTTAGCCCAGCCGGTTTACATCTCAAGACCACCCGAAAACAGACCTCTATCCCACTAGGTTATATACCAAATCATAATATAGTATGAATAGTTATAGTGGTGAGCTATTATTCACCATTATGGGGGGCAGTTACACCTCGTAACAAATCATTGATTAGGCATAAGCATGTCTAAGCAAATTTTAACCCAGGGACTATAAGTCCAAAAGTTTAGCTTGTTTATTGGTGGCAAACAAAGGATACGACTATCAATGCAGTCATCGCATAATATTCAAGGCAATCATAGCATGATAAATAGACTTATTAAGGGTCGTGACATGTGTATAACATGATTAACAAGCTAGGCATTTCCATAAATCATAGAGCATGCAATTTCTTAATTTAATCAAAATAATTTATGTAAAACTGGGTAAAGACATGAACTAAGAATGTTAACTCACCTTGTCCTGAGGCGTGGCACTCTTTTTCTGTGTCTTCAAATCTTTCTTTCGGATCCTCAACGTCTAATCAGGAAAATAAAGGCAATACATAAACATATGTAAAAAGAAATGATGTATGGATGCACGAAAAATTACTAATACTAGTGTACCGTTTCTTAAATAGGGTAGCGAAGATCATATGTGTCATCGTATGACATGCATGAACACGAATTAACTAGCATTAAGTAATTATAACCTTGCTAAAAAATAATTCTTGGAAATTATAAAATATTAAAATATTAATTCTATAAAGCCTTTAGGGCTTTCCTTTATTTTGCTAATTAAAAAGTTTCTATGAAAATTTGAAAATTTTCAGAGTTCAAAAAGTATTTTAAATAAACCTAACAAATTTCTAGCAATATTATTATTTAAGGAAAATGTTTAAATAGATTCTATTAAATTTCCAAAGCACAAGAATTTATTTAAATCTTCTAAAATAATTTTTCTGGGTTCAATACTACCTCTAGTATTCTATGGAATTTTATCAAGATTTTTGGAAGCCATAAAATAATTTAAATAAACAGATAGGATTATATTAAGTTTTCCAAAAAGACTAAACTAGGGTTATTTTAGGAGGTGTTTAACTATTTTTAGAAAATCAATTATACTTACTGAAATTATTAAAATAGGAAAAAGGCTAGAAATTTCTAAACAGGAATGTGCTGAAACTAACACTGTGCCACTTAGGGATGGTCCGGTCCGCGAGCAAAAGCGACCTGATCGAGGTCCATAGACAGAAGGTGTAAACCAAGAGTACGCCTCTACTAATATTGACGGATAGGGCCACGGGCATATGTCAGTGGCTATTAGGGCTAAACACGGGAGATTTAAACACTAAACACTGTTGGCGTGGGTCCTACATGTTAGCAACTCCGTCTAGCAGCCGACGTTGAGGTGATGTCAGCCAGACGATGGGTTCATCTTGGTTCTACGGCTGAGTTTTGGTGAATCTTTGGGAGGAGACTAGCGGCGCTACGATCTATCACCCTACTGGTTCATGATCAGAACAGGTTTGGTTAGAGGAGACATAGGACGTACTGGCTGGAGCATCGCCGGCGGCGAGCCAGAACGGCGGTGCCATGGGCGCATGTGGTAGAATGCTACGGGAACAAATTTCTACGGCAAAGGGTAGGGGCGATGGCCAGTTCACTAGTGCATGGAGCATCTAGAGATTACCAGTGAGCTACCTGAGATGGTGCCAAACATAGAGAAGGACGGAGGTGAGCACCGTGGAGAAGGCGGCGGTCGAAACAGGGGTCACGTCGCCTAGGAGCTTCGATGATTCCTGGCCAAAATTGAAGGCAGGATCGTGAAGGGTGGCACCTAGAGAGGCTAGGGACACAAGGAATTGGCTTGTGACGTAACTAGTCGGCAAAAGGGGGAGAATCCGGGCTCAGAGGTGGTAATGGCGAAGGGGGGAGAACGGAGCCGAGCCGAGCTTAAATATTGGAAGGAGGGTCCGCGGGGAGGAAGAAGCGCGTCTCGCTTGAGGGGCACAAGATTGGAGCGACGACGGGATAGCGCGACGTGGCAATGATAACAAGCGCGGCAGGGCCCTACGGCCATGGCAGGGGCATAGGGCGCAAGGTGGCGACCGTGCAGTGCGGAGGGTGCAGCAACTGCCTGCCCAGCGGGGCTCTAGTCTATACAGCGCACCAACGGCATTGCCAGCACGCGGCGTAGGTAGAGGCAAAGGGAAAGCGAGGGTGTCCCGTGCGCAGGGAGGAGATAGTGATGTGACGCGTGCGGCGTGTGGGCAAAGAGGAAGGAAGAGAGAGGGAGAGAGAAGATAAGGGTGGGCTGGGCCGATAAGGCCAAGGCGGAGAGAAATGGGCCAAGCCCAACTAAAGAAGATTTAGAATTTTAGCAAAAAATTGTAAAATTAAGTTTGATTTAAAAATTTTAAATTTTGGAAATTTTTCGGAAGGTGAATAGTAATTACCAAAGATGCATTTTTGAATTTAATTTTGAATTTTTCAAAATTTGCCCCAAATAGGCTGTTTACACGCGGCCTCCTCCCTCACCTCTGAGCGAGCGCATGGCCGCCTCCTCCTCTCCCATGAACGCTTCTTTCGCCCCCGTAAGCGTCGCCGCCCGCCTCGCCTCCTCCTGCCAAGCGCCCACGACCCGACTCCTTGCACCCACCAATCCCCACGAGCCACGCTGCCCCTGCCCCGCCCACACGAGGTCGCTGCTAGTCTGCCAGAAAGAAGGACCAAGGGCGCCACGCTGCCAAGAAGTTCGCCGAGCTCCATCAACGGTGCTTCCTCCCTAGACTTCGCCGAGCTCCACCAAGGGCGTTGCGTCACTCCACTAAGGCGTTGTCAACCATCTTCTTCCCCAAGAAGCATCTACACTGAAAGCATCCTCAAGTAAGATTGCAAATCATGCAATTCTTTTTCTAACTTCTGCAAATATACATTGACAGCATCCCAAATTGTTGCCTGGTTGCCATGAAATAGATTTCTTTACTTCATGTGTTAGATATATGAGTGTGTAGTTTGTTGACTGAAAAATGTTCTTTGGGTTCACATTATTCAACACAAGTTCATCTCTTGGTAACTTCCAACTTAATATTTTTAAGGCCATATGAATTGCTAGTTAGTTGATAATCACATAGGAGTTTCTGGTGCATTTTTGTAATGATTCACTGAACTATGCTTGTCAATTTTTCTTTCAACCCTCTTATGAAAAGATTATTTATATAGAAAAATAAATTGATAATCTATCTCAGTCATGGTGTTTGTTGCACATGTCTGCAGCTAAGTAGATAAATAGTTTGTTGCATATGTACCTAAATAGCTTGTTGCACATGTAACTAAAATAGTTCTTTATTTCAGTTTGTTGCTGCAACATTAACATGTCTGTAGAAGACCGTAGTTGGATGTACAATGGATGGAATGATAACGGTTGTCATTCCCAAGAGTGGGTTCGTAAGCTTTCTTGGATCGTGTGTTTCATAGAGTTCCCCATGCTAAAAAATTTGGATTAGTTTGCCCTTGTTCAGTTTGTCGAAACATAATTAGTCGAAAGAAAAACACGATGAGCATGCATCTTTGTAAAAGAGGATTCATGCCTGGTTACACTAGTGGACTGAGCATGGTGAGCATCTTGATAGGTCAAGTACATTAGGAGAGACTTATAACACCGTTGGTAGTTTAGATGACATGCTAGACAACATGGGTGATGCCATGCATGTAGATAGCAAAGAGGATGAGCCAATATCAGGTGCTAAGGAATTTTATGCCTTGTTGCAGGATGACACTTACAAGGAAGCGTCGTAGTCAAAATTCTAGTAATCCTAGCAGAGGGAACTCAGCTACAAGTGCGAACAGGACCGCTACAAGTGCGAACAGGGAAACTACATGTGAGAACAAGCCTAATGATCCAGATGGAGTGAATGAAGTGGAAATTCACTTGCGAGGTGTTCACAGCTTCCACCTCTTATTCCTAATGAGGGAGATCGTCCACTAATCTGCCCCGAAGGGAAAACATGAGTTCATACACTTTTATGATGTTTCCTAATTGGAGTCTTCAACTTTACCTTCCCAGTACTCGTGATGGTTAATAGTTTGTCCATGCTGGTTACTAAATACAAGTTGACATCAATTCAAGCATGTCAAACACACACACAGCCAGCCTTACCTCACAACCAGCTTCACAAAACCACTCCTCACTGCACACAGTCCATTATATTTATGCCTTGTGGAGTGTACTACAACTCCTCCATATAATTAAGTTTTGCACTTTCAATCTATACCTTACATAAATCACAACCATGTATCTGTGCAATGTATTGTTTTGGTTCTAAAGGCACTGGCGTGAAATTCCAAGACTGGGGGAGGAAAGGAGGCCAGCAAGTGTTTTAACATGTCTGTTGAAGACCTATCATCCGGGGATGGTTCAGTTTAGAGGGAAGTCAGTGGTGGCAACAACATGGAAGCATTACAAAATGGATCGGCACACATCTGGGTGATCAAAAGCCAATGACGCTGAAGATGGTTTTTGGGTAATATAATAAATGTTGTTTTGTTTCATTATGCAACTGTAAATAATTTCTATTTTCTCACTAAGCACATCTAGTTGCACTGGTTTTCTCTAGCTAAGGTTCAAATATGAACCTCAACATGAATATGCTGTAAGACGACATGTTGGACAATGCTGCAACCAGCTCCTTCGAGGACATAAGTACTATGCTCGAATTCAAGCCTTTTTGGATCATTTTCGGACTGTCGAAGGTGCACAAATTTGTGACAAGGTCGCTGGGTTACAATATTTGTCGAAGGCTCAACAGATGGCACAACAACCTAGCTGGTGTGACAATGCAACTTGGAATGGTATGGCCGACGCATGGTGCCATCCAGATTGGAAGAAAAAATCAGAGACGAATCGAGCTAATCGCTGCAACAGTACATACAAACCTCACAAAGGAGGGTCCAATTCTATTGCTACTATATGCCAAAAGCTGGTAACTCATTGAACTTTTCTTCATAGTGAAATAGAGTCCTTATTAATTGATATTTTTTCATGTAAAGTCTGCAAAACAAGGCCGAGAAGTTTCTCCAATTGAGGCCTGGGTGTATACACATAGAGGATCAAATCCTCAGGATCCTAATTCGTTGAACTCTGAAGAAGCTTCAATTTGCTTGGTAATTTTTTGTTTTCTGAATTTCTGTACTCATGTAGCAATAATTGTTACTTACCTTGACATATTGGACAGGAGCGATATAAAATGAAGGCTATGGAGCTGAATGGGCCAGAATTTGATTGGTTGCGGTCCCAGTTGATGCAAGGGTTCTTTATGCATACTCTTGTGGCAGACCACATGGTAAATGTGCTATGTTCAATGGAATGGTTGATGATAGAGAGGCCATGACCGAGGTAAGGAGTAACCGTTCATAATTAGCAGATGCAAAGCATCAACGTTGAGAACAAGAAGAACTTGAAAGAAGAAGTCAATCTATGGATGCTAGTATAGCAAAAGAATATGCACAACAAATGTTAGAGTGGGGTAGAAGTGTGCACAACTACAATAGCAGCATGCAAAAATTTATGGAGGTGCAGTCTCTACCATATGTTGTTTCCTTTGGATAATATCATTGAGCTATCTTTAACTGTGATGTATATATGTTTTTATTGTAGAATGTGGCTGAACACACTGGAATGCCTTCTACTGCAATTCCGCTGACGCCTCCTCCTCCTCCTCCTACATATGGAAGTTTTGCCTCTCCAAATCCATCTCCATGAAATGTATGTATCATTTCTCTACTGCATCTGAGTGTTGAGCTCCATTTGCTCCATCAGGCTGCAACTTTTGTGATCAAACATATACAATATTGTAGTTTGTAAACTAATGAATCTTGCACCTTTCAATTGACTGAAAAACAATACTGTGGTTTGATTTTACCTATCATAAATATGCTGCCATATGTTGCTCTGCTCATTACAAGTTCAAACTATTTTTTTGTCTTATTCCAGAAATGGAGATGAATATGAGTGAAATTAACCAATGTTGTGAAATGTAAATTTCATTTTAAACTGTATTGCTTGTCAGGAGATGAATTTGAGGAAACTGTGTTGAAAACTTTGTAACAAGCTGGTTATGATTGTCTGTCTTTTGTGTTGCCAAGTACAACTTGGGATAAATTTCACATGGTTGTGGTCTGTCTACTTGGTAGTAGTCTTAGAGAAGGGGATGTTTTTTGTTTTCCAGGGGATGCTTAAGGAGGGATAACATTGGGCTTTTCCTTTTGGTTAACCTTTGCTGATTGCTAGTTGTAGGTCACTATCATTTTTTTGTCAACTAAAAATCTGCATTCTTCTATTCTCTTGTACAGGCTCAAACTGTTGGCTCAGCAACCCAAGAGCCAACCCGACAGAAGACACTAGATGATACATTAAATAGAATTGCCCATGGAATGTTTGGAGGTTATGTCAATGCTTTTGGTAGTGCCGCTGGGAACTATTCCCCTAATTTGGTGGCCATCAATGTCAATGCTTTTGGTAGTGCCGCTGGGAACTATTCCCCTAATTTGGTGGCCTATTTTGATGGCAGTCACATTTGCCTAGTTCAGTGCATCTTATGTTAATTTTGGTGTTACGATGGTATAAACTCTTTTGGGAACCACTATGTTATTTCTATGGAATTTGGCACTGAGTATGTGAGCAATATATGGCTTGATGGAGTTCTAATTGAAAATTGTTTGTGGCAATGTTGGAGAGTTACTATTTATGTAGTTAAATATTGAAATGTTGGCTCAATTATTATACGTTTAAATCATATATGCATGACATATATATAATGTGAGTTCAATTATAAAACCGTAGGGAACATAAAATTTTTTCTACGCTGTTTAGGCCTTGTTCTTCTCAGCTTATCTGTTTCATTTCTAATCTGTTAATTTGACTTATCTCGTAACTTCGAGAATTTCCCGAGGTGGCATCGAGAGTCAGATGCTCTTGATTTTTATGATTTAGGAAGTTTTTAGACACATTTACGAGATAGAAAAAAAAGGATTCAAAAAGTTATAAAAAAGTCAAATAAGTCAATATAAGTCAGATAAGACATAAAATAAGTCAGATAAGACGTGGCTTATTTTGACTTATTTAATTTTTATTACTTTTTTAATCATTTTTTATCTCGTAGGCGTGTCTAAAAGCTCCCTAAATCCTAAAAATCAAGGGCATTCGACTCTCGAAACCACCTCGGAAAATTCTCGAAGTTACGAGATAACTCAAATTAGCAGATTAGAAATGAGACAGATAAGCTGGGGAGAACAGACCCTTAAAGACTCGTAGGGAAACTTTCTTTACACGTGGGACCTAAACCACAACGTAAACAATGATCCCTACAATTCTAAAGCGTAGGGAAAAGTGATTTCCCTACGTGTTTGTAAAAAAAAAAAACTTAGGGCACTTTGTTCCGTCAACTGTTTCCCATAGGTGCTTTCACTACAAAACCTCTAGGGATCATGTTCTCTTATGGTTTTTCATATGTCCCTAGTGAAAATAACCCTAGAGAGCATGGTGAATTTTTTTTTTTGAGAGGATACAACACGGACGCACACAATTCACACCTACACGCACACCACCACACTCCACACACGCACGTGCGCGTCCAAGGTACACGCCGAAACCAGGATCAGAGGCCCATGAGACCTCTTTTCGCGACGCGCGTAGTCCCATCAACGTCAAGACGATATACGCTCAGATATAATCCGGGCTGCACGAGACCCCGGGATTAAATCCTGGGAAAACCACGCGCGACACGCAGCGCGCGAGTCCAAGGACTCGAACGCGCGCGGGCAGTGGCGTCACTACGCACGCTGCCACTGAGCTACGGCTCAGTCCGCAGAGCATGGTGAATTTTAGTAGTAAAAGATAGGGGTGGACTGGTCTTTTTGTAGCGTTATAGCGATATGACTAGTCACCAATGGCGTGTAGAAGAACAAACTAAAACTGTAATAGTTTAAAAGGGAGAGATAACTATGCGATGGCACACTTGAGTTTGGAAGTTTCTGTAAGTGGCATACAATTTTTTCTTTAAGAAAGATGGAGATGGTACAAGGAAAAAGCTAGATGACTCCATCATCTTAACATCTGTTTGACGTCATTGCCTGGGCCGAGGCGTCCAGGCCACCGGGCACCATCACCCGCTTCTTCTTTTTCTTTTCTTTTTTGCAGCAATGTGCAGCCCGCGCCATGAAGTCGTTGGGAGGTAACCGTCACCTGCCACTTCACTTTCGGCGAAGTTTCTAAGCGCCTCATCTGCACTCGCTTTTGTTTGAGCACATATCTGATATGGCACTAATATTAGAGACGAGACATTTTTCCATTTTGCGGTATATAAAACGAATATGGATGCTAGGTTCCCCTTGATATAGAGAATCTAGGTTACACTAAAAATTGAATACTGAGCCTTATAGGGTTGCACCAAAAAATTCAGGTTGGACGGGCTATTCGAAATGGATTCAAGCTCAAGCTCACTAACATTTACTGTTAAGCTGAAGAGTACGTAATTCAAGCTGAGTTCTAGTAGCTAGTTCGGTTCGAGGTGAAATACAAGGCCCATTAGGGCATCACCTAATCAAGGCCTATCTGATGCGAGCTTGAGATATTATTTGTCTCCCAAACTCAAACTGAACCTGAGCTCGAGCTAACCATGCAAGCACAAAACATATAAATGTAGGTATTATTTGTCTATTGAACTGAATCCAAGCTATGCTCGAGCCTAACCGAGCTTTTACCGAGTGCGATCTCAAGCCTCGGTAGTTACTCGAATATCATTCGATCCAAGATCAAGCCTAACCGAGCTTGAGCCTAGGTAGCTGAAGCTCGCTTAGGGTCAGCTCAAACCCAACCCTACGGACTTCCATATCACTTGATCTAACAGCTTAGATTATTTTTTTTATGCTAGCAGAGTAGTTTTTGTACTACAAAGATAGCCTATCTATGTGAGGCATGACCTATAAACAAATGGATAGATATAAACTCTACTACTGTTGAAGTATATTACTATTGTGTATCATAAAAGAGCTATTGATCTAACCATTCATAGTACTTAAAAAATATACTGTTCATATAGTATAATTATGCAGATAACTGGTAATATACCACCACCAACTGTTATGTACCATAAAATTGCTCCGAGATAGGATTAGAATCGGTTAGTGCATATTCATAGAGCGAGGAGAGACACAGAGTCATTTCTCCCTAATGATATAGCTATAGAAGCAACATAACAAAAACTATTACTCTTGGTGGATCTACTACCATATTAAGAGGAGATAGAAAAAAAAAATAGAAACCAATTAGGGTGGTTAACGGTTAAATACCTACGTGTATTGCATTGGGAAAATCTATCAATTATTGTTTTCATATGACGTGACATGCTTAGAATGGGAGAGCCTCCAACTGCTTTGTATCTACATCCCAACTAAGAAATGGATCACCGTTATATATTCTCCTCGACAGCTTACTCTATCCAAGAGTACATGTGCGACTGCGAACAAACTAAGGGGAGAACCGGAGAAGCCAAGAGTAGTACAGGAGCTAGAAGTAAGAGAGTTGGATCGATGGAGGCTAGAAGACACCGTGCGTTTCTGCTGGTGCTGGTGATCGGCTGCTATGGCTGCTGCCGCCCCTGCAGCGCGCAGATCCCGGTGCCGGCGAGGACTGACGGGTTCGTGTACGGGGGCAAACCGCCGGCATGGGGCGAGACGGTGGTAGTGGAGGCGTTCTTCGACCCGGTCTGCCCCGACAGCCGCGACGCCTGGCCGCCGCTGAAGAAGGCCGTCGAGCACTACGCCTCGCGCGTCTCCGTCGTCGTGCACCTCTTCCCGCTGCCGTGAGTCTCAATCACTTGGTTTTATTTTTTACTTTTACTTCTTTGCATAATCACTGCAGTAAGTAGAATTCACACAATTATTTACAGCGCGATTAGCAATTGGTATTTCGTTTCTTTTCTTTTCATCTAAGAGCATCCACACCAGAAACTCTATCTTCACTGCTCTAAAATACTATTTACCACTACTCTATCCATCCCCTTAAAATTTCTTCACATTTTATACTATACTTTAAAAGATTCCTTCACTTCACCAGAAACCCTATACTCAAAAAGTCAGCGCTACAGTGTTTATAGGGTCTCTGGTACAGATACTCTTAGCCCATATTTCCATCTTCACTACATAAAGATTCAAGAGATATTACATCTTTTTTTTCTTATATTTAAGGATCCGCCATTCTGAAATATTGACAATTAAGAATTTGCCATGCATGGACCACATGCCATTATTACGGGAGTGAGAAATTCTTAAATTTCAATCTTTGAATTATTTTTTTTACTTATCATTTGACACGTCAACACAGTCTCCTAATATTATTTCTATGAAATCAATGTAAATATTTTTGGTAAAGTTTTAAAGACCAAGGGCACTTTAAAATGAAAAACTTCTCATCAATCAGCTAGAGGGATGTCATTTAGAGCATACCCACAACATCTTCTTAAAAAACAAATCTCTATATCCTTTCTCTAAACAACTATTTATTATCAATATTTCATTGTCTCTAACAACACATCTCTATGTAGGGAAACTATATAGAGAGAATCTTTAAATTTAAGAAACGAGAAGAGAGAATCTCTAAAATAGAGAACGATATAGAAGACATTCTGCTAGAGTGATATAGAGAACGAGAATCTCTAAAATTTAGGAATATGCTCATTTAGAGACTCAAGATTATGAGAAGCAATTTCAGCATCTTTGAGAAACTATTTTGAGAATGTGGGCGTTTGGCTTTCGAGAATTGATTTATTATTATATGATAACCAGAAGCGGCTGATTAAGCGCTACCAAACAGCACTTAAAAAAAGGCTACTCTTGTTGCTGGAGGCATATCTTTTTGTACCATATTGAAATCTCATAAACTTTTTGTTAATCTATTCCATCCTCACCTATTTTGCCCACTACAGAGTGGGCCTCTTGGAGATGAGAAAAGCAGCATCATATGAGCTGCTTTGGGCTTTGTATAGGTCAATTCAGTTGGCCCAATCAATAGGAAAAGGAAATAACAAAAGAAACGAGTGCTTTTTTTTGTTTTTTTTTTCAGAAAAAAAAATCTCTGTTTCGTCAATCTTGCACCATTTCCTGTCTATTTTCTAACATAATTCCAATCACCTTTAAAGAAATAGATAAGCTCCATCTTCGTATATGGCTCCTTTTCTTGTGCTCTCTCTTTCGGGGGGAAGTGCCATATACTTTCTAAAATAATTAAAGCATAATGTACAAGAACTGCTGTAGGCACTTGCTGATGTATCTATGCAAAGGCGCACAGGAACACAAGATATGGAAAAGTAATTAGACCACCCTTGTATTGGAGTTGCATATACAGTTTGAGTCTTGACCATACATGGACTGCGTTGATCAGCATAAACACTGCATCACTACATAGAAGTGTTAAGTACTGTGCAATTTGATCGGTATTGTATATCTAATTGCTATTACATCCTCCACATTTAACATGTCGGTTGGTTTGCAATCTAGATTAACACACCTAATCTTAATCAAGTAACATTTTAGTTAGTCTGTGTTTGTTTGTACAATATTGTGGCTTGTTATACCTTTTTAGCCCTTAGGCACACATGTTGTAGACCTCTTTTTTTTTGGGCTAAAATTTGTTGAACTTATGGCATTGAGTTTTGATGCCACAATAGTGTCCCAAGCCACTAGGCCAACAACCTGTGACAAAATTAGTTGTGAAACAAACAGACTTGATCACAAAACAAGTGGCTCATACTTTTAGGGAAACAAACAGACATGACGGCAAGTAGAGAAACTGAGGAAGTGCGGGAGGTAGGGCCATGGAGTGGTGGGACTAGATGAGTATTATGGACATACTGCGGTAAGACGATAGGAGAGACTGCCATACTTGAGAGGACAAATAAGATGACAAAAGAGCAGTATGTGTGTAAAGGGAAAGGCCAAAATAGTCAATAGTGGCAAAAACTTTGAATCAAACCTATGGAACGGGTATTATATTCGACTATAATGTTAAATCCTAAATGACTATTTGTTGGAATGGCAAATTCCTAATTTTTCCACCAATCAATACTTGTATCGTTATCAGCAAATTAACAAAGAAAAAAAATATTAGGATGGTCATGTATGCTTCACATGCCGTTCAAATTAAAAGACATGATCGAAGCGTCCCCAGACTAGCTCCTCAAGGCGCTCCTCTGCTAAGTCCCTCTGAGACAGACGGCCACGTAACCTCAAACCCAATCAAGGAGGAAATGCTCCTCTGCGCCGCTATGCCTCACTCCTTGACGCACCTTAATTACTCACCGAAAGGGGATCATGGTCACCTAGCCTCTCCAGCTTTTCAGCCTCTTTCGTCTCTTCGACGTAGTACAAACTCCACTCTTGAAAGACCCTCTTTCAGCTCTGATTTTGTTCATCCCTGTCTAGGTTCAAGAGCTCTCATGTTTAGGTTGGTAATCCCCTCTTGCCGTCGTGCGGCATGTAACTGTGAAGTTGTCTGTCCCAATTTTAGTTTAATGAATTGCCCCTCCTTGGATGTCAATCTCCGGTTCCATCATGATTGAATCCCCCTGCAATTGTTAGTTGCAACGTAAGGGGTTTAAATGCTCTAGTTCGTCGGTAGGCCCTAAGACATACTTCTCAAAGCTTCGGTGCATCAATTATGTGCATCCAAGAAACTAAGCTCCCTTCTTGGATGTCAACCTCCGGTTCCATCATGATTGAATCCCCCTGCAATTATTAGTTGGAACACAAGGGGCTTAAATGCTCCAGTTCGTGGGTAAGCCTTAAGACAGGTTGTCAAAGCTTCAGTGCGTCAATTATGTGCATCCAAGAAACTAAGCTTTCTCATATAGATGCTCAACTTGCGTTACAAATAGGAGGTAACAGACTCCAAAACTGACATGCCCTTTCGGCCTTAGTTGCCAGAGGAGGCATTGCAATGTTCTAGAACAATGAGCTAGTTCAAGCTACCAACCCTATTCTTCATCAGTTTTCAATCTCGGTCACTTTCACCTTCCGGACGTCGAACACTTCATTCCTCTTAACCTCTGTCTACGGTCCCCAAGAAGGTGCAGAAAAGCTTTCCTTCCTTCAGGAGATCGAATCTCTGGCACCTCCCCAGAACACTTGATGGAAGCTTCTGGGCGATTTCAACTTTAAATTGCAACATCAATAGGCGGCTCATGGGTAGGTTCAAAACAACTTTAAATTGTTATGAGATCACTGAGCTCAAGGCCTGCAATGGAACATATACTTTGGAGCAATGAAAGAAGCATCCCTATGCCGGTCAAACTCAATCGCGTGTGCTCGTCAACAAGGAAGCAGACTTAGGGCATGTTTGGATGGCTACCCTGGTTCGCCGTGCCGTCCGTTGGCACGCCCTCAAATTTCGCTGCCATTTGGATTGGCGCCAACGGAAGGCGCGCCGAAGCTTGCCAACGCATTTTCAACGCAGAAGCCAGCATTGGCGAGGGCGCGGGAATCGGCCGCCCGCGCCTTTCTTCGGCGAGCCGTCGCCACGGCGTGCCGTCGCCACGGCGTGCCGCGCATTGGCACGGTAGTCGTCGGTCACTGTCCAAACATACCCTTACTCTTCTCAAATCACTTCACGCAAGGCCTAACATCCTCCTGTTCAGATCACTGCTCTCTCTTTTCCAATTTCTTGGCTCCCCCAAGGAGAGCCAGCTTCAGGTTGGAAAATTTTTGGCCATGCTTGCCGGGCTTCACTGAAATAGTACTCACAGCTTGGAACCAACAAACAAATGATGCCAATCCTGTGAGAAGTCTCAACACCAAGCTGAAGAACACAACAAGGGCCCTCAAAACTTGGAGTCGCAACATCCTGAACGACTTTAAAATTCAATTCCACATGGCCCAAGAGCTCATACTACAGCTTGAGTAAAAATCACATCAGCTTACAATAGCAGTAACAAGACCTCCACACTAAGCTTAGTGGCAATAGAAAAGGCTAGAAGGAGGCAGAGCTCGAGATTGACTTGGCTCAAAGAAGGAGACGCAAACACAAAATTGTTCTACCTCAAAGCAAATGCAAGGCACAGGAAAAAATTTATTGGCGCCCTGAAAGTCCAACCGCGCACAATATATGCACATGATGAGAAACAGAAGGAGCTCCTAAGACACTTCAAATTCACCTTAGACAGTAGAGTTAATCATGGATGAACTTTCAATTGTTACAACCTTACGCTCTCTCAGATGTCGTCCACCTTGGATGAACCCTTCACCATGGAGGAAATTTCGGTGGTAAACTAAAGACTCCCAGCTGAGAAGGCATTGGGCGCCGCAGACGATTTCATGGGGGGCTTCTACAGGTCTGTTGGGACATTGTAAAAAACAGGTCCCAGCAGTCTTCGATGGTTTCTACTCCCTTTCCAGGGGGATGTCAGCAGCAGCAAACACTAATAATATTGTGCTTGTCCCTAAGAAATATCACTGCACCAAAATAGGAGATTACCGACCTATCAGTCTGATCCACTCTGTGGCCAAGATCTTCTCTAAGGTACTTGCAATTAGGCTAGCACCACATTTGCACACACTAGATCTGAATTCTCAAAGCGCCCTCATCAAACCAGATGCATCCAACACAATTTTCTCTATGTGCGAAACACAAGAAGGTCTCTCCACCGCACATCGACTCTAGGCCTTCTTCTCTATCTTTACATCTCCAAGGCCTTCGACTCGGTGTCTTGGGAGTATCTTATGGATCTACTCCATCGGATAGGCTTCAGCTACAGTTAGATAGATTGGCTTGCCCTGCTCTTCTCTACCTCATCTTCCTCAATTCTTCTAAACGGGGTACAAGGGGACAAGCTTCCAACACAAACGAGGCCTACGGCAACGCAACTCCCTATCCCCATATGTCTTCTTCCTAGTAATTGATCCCCTAGCCAAGCTGCTAAATATAGCCACTCAGATGGGGCTCCTCTCACCCTTAAAGGCTACTCACTCTAGATTCAAAAGCAGCCTATATGTGCACGATGCAGTGGTGTTCTTGAACCCCACAAGGCTGGATGTGGAGGCCATCCTAGCAATCCTTCACTCATTTGGGGAAGCCAGCGGTTTGCGAGTAAATGTCGGGAAAAGCTCGGTAACCCCAATCCGCTGTGACGGCTTGCACCTTCACACCATTCTGGAGAACTTCACAAGGGAGCATGAAGCCTTCCCCATGAGATACCTAGGACTGCCCCTCACAGTGGGTCGTCTCCACCGTGTGCATCTCCAACTGATCTTGGATAGGGCAGTCTCTCGACTAGCAGCCTGAAAGCAGAAGCTCCTCTCCCCAGGAGGATGTTTGGTTCTTGTTTCGACAGTTCTAAGCGCCTTTCCAACTTACCTCATCACCGTCCTGAAGCCACCGGCAAATTTCATTTCAAACTTGGACAAGCTACGCCAAAGCTTCTTGTGGGCAGGCAAAGATCCTCTTTATGGGGGAAATTGCAGTCGCCTGGAAGAAAGTAGGCGCCCCCCCAAAAAATAGGTGGGATTGGAATACAAAACCTTCAAAAAAATTAGCGGGATTGGAATACGAAACCTTCACAAGTTTGGAAGAGCACTCTGCCTCAGGTGGCTCTAGTACGAGTGGAAGAGTCCGGAACGACCATGGGTTGGAACGCAAGTCCCCTTGTGATGAGAAGGATCGTGACGTCTTTGCCATCTCCACCAGGGTAATGTTAGGAAATAAGGAGAGAGCTAGCTTATAGGGGACTGTTTTTTTGGGCGGTTACGTTTGTGTTTGCGTTTAAGCTGAAAATTTGTTATTTTCGTACAAGCCAAACGCTTTGACGTTTCGTAACCAATTTTTGTAGATCTTACTTTTTCTTCTCAAAGCTTTCAAAAACATTTTTTCTATAATTTTTGGTCTTTCGGATGTCCTTATCGAGGAGTTACAAATTTCCAGCTTAAACGCAAACGCAACCGCCAAAAAAACAGCACCTAGGACGCAACCTGGCTCGCCCCCTACCCATTCAAGCATCTCACCCCAAATCTGTACATGCACTGCAAGAAGAAAAGGCAAAGTGTGGTGTCAGCTTTAAGGGGAAACTCATGGATCCACGCCATCAGTCACAACCTCAACGTGTAACTATTTGGATAATACTTTGGGTCTGGAAGCACCTTAGCCAAGCTAGTATCACCCTTAGAGCAGGCGTTGAAGACGATATACTTTGGAGGTAGACTACACATGGAAAATACACGGCCCGATCGGCCTACAACACCCAATTTCAAGGCACCATCCATTTCGGCTTCGGAGCTATCATCTGGACACGTTGGACCTAGTCTGGAAACGTTGGATCTAGTCTGATGTAATTTTTTCACATTGTTACTGCTTCAAGATTGGCTGTGGACTACCGATAGGCTCGTGCGAAGAGGGTGGCCAAACAACTCCACATGTCTCTTTTGCTCGATGCACCTAGAGACCTCACATACCTCTTTAGGGACTGCCTGAATGTATAACATATCTGGGAAGCTATATTGATCAACACTTCATGTGGATCGCTTCAACCTTCTTCATAGATTACGACAGATGACCTCCTTGACTGGTGGACCACATGCATCCAGCGTCCACCTCCAGACATGAGGCAGGGTCTGCGGTCCCTCATATTTTTAGTGTGTTAGACAATCTAGTGTGAGAGGATTAAGAGAATTTTCCAAGACATAAGTGCCTGAGACCTCACATACCTCTTTAGGGACTGCCTGAATGTACAACATATCTGGGAAGCTATATTGATCAACACTTCATGTGGATCGCTTCAACCTTCTTCATAGATTACGACAGACGACCTCCTTGACTAGTGGACCACATGCATCCAGCGTCCACCTCCAGACATGAGGCAGGGTCTGTGGTCCCTCATATTTTTAGTGTGTTAGACAATCTAGTGTGAGAAGATTAAGAGAATTTTCCAAGACATAAGTGTCTCAGACCAGTCCTGTTATCCCTTATCAAGGACGAATTAAGGGCATGGAAGCAAGCGAGAGGTCTAACATGGGAGACTTTGTTGTAACACCCCCCCTCTCCCCCATGTGTTTCCCTTTGTAATTATTTTCACTCTACTTAATACGCAAGGCCAGCTCCGGCAGGATATTTCAAAAAATAAATAAAAGACATGATCGACATAGAACAACTGAATGAAATATTGACCCATCTGCCTTTCTTCCTGAAGACTGATGATGTACCTCCTACTAGAATCAGGACCCCTAATAGTTTTCAGCAATGAGCACTCATACGATATACTAGGCGTAAAAGATTACTGGGCTATTAGATCAAACATATACAATGATATCATCTTCACCCCTATATTATTGGGCCATTGGATCAAGAAAAATGAATGGTCCACAATAGTTGGGGGTCTTAAAAAATCCAATTGTTTTACCTTCAAAGGGTTAGATAATTTTTTTCTTTCAAATTGAAGTATTACTCTATGCTGCGGCGAGAATAATAGAAAAATTGCTGATTTTTTTTATGGGATATGCTCCATGAAATTTGCAGGTACCACAGCAACGCCTTTATTGCTTGCCGGTCAATTCATACAGTAAACAAGCTAAATCCGTCATTTGTGTATCCTCTGCTTGAGAGATTCTTCAAATACCAGGTTTTGCCTTTCTATTTCTTGTTTGCCTTAGTTCTTCTATACATTTGGATCAGTACTTTGAATTTCTTTTACTTGGTTATTCAAAGCATGTATCGCTGACATTGGAGATACATTAGCATATACTTGTATATAAGGATGCCATTTAAGTCAAAACCACCTCCGCTTTATCACCACGTCGGCTAGCACTATGATTAAGCGAAGGGGATGTTTTGTAATGATTTATTATGAATTTGATGGTTAAATTGAATGGTTTTCGAGTTTTCAGTTGAAATTCGGACATTGTATTGCAAGTTGCAAAATGGACTTCATTTTGTATGTAGTTCTTTTACTGTAAGCAAATGCCGTAGGATGTAAATATTCCCTTTACAGTATAAAGATAGAGAACTGTTCCTGATGCGTCTGCTCACTTTTCATCCTTTGGATAAAAAAAGGGACAGCTCAAAATTGTTGCTACAATATGCTGCTATAGTACATTGCTACACAAATGTTCATGCTAACGTTTGATCAAACGTGTGATCTCGAACACTGATGTTTGATCGGATGGCAAAAATCAGCCAAAGGCACTCTGTCTTTATAACGTGAAGTTAGATGGTGCATGATCATTTCATTTTTCACAACTCTTTCTTTATTTGCAGTGCCTTTAGATTGCTAGAGTACAGTTCGGAACTGGTTTGTTGTGATAACTGTTATGAAATATTTGTTTTTATTTAATACTTACATTTCCTAAAATTGTTTTCATATCTGAAGAACACCACACAACCATTTTTCAGGAAGGCTATTACAACCAGCCAACTTACGCAAAAACAAGGGCAGCAGTAGTTGCCGAAGTAACCACCAACCTTGTCATCCCCGTCATTAGTGAAGCAAATTTGGCAGCATATAAGGCAGGTTTCAATGATTCACAATCTGACCAATCCACAAGGATTTCTTTCAAGGTGACAACCTTCGAACTTTTTATTCATGCCGGATGTGTATGCAAACAAAGTTTATCCATGTTGTTTTCTGTGTTTTAATCGCCTTATTCCCCTTGTGATTTGTAGTTTGGTTGTGCACGAGGTGTGACCGGGACGCCATACTTCTTTGTGAATGGTATACCGCTAAGCGACTCTGGTTCTCCTTTGGACTACAACAAGTGGATGTCTATCCTTGATCCGTTGGTTGGCAAGATGTAGAAAGGAATATGGTTTTTATAGCGATCTGCTCATACAGGCAATCATGGAAATGATTATATGATTTTCATGTTTGTGAACCTTTGAATAATCTGTTATTCTGTCCCTTCAATAAATGAGTAAAAATCAAATAAATTTCTTAGTCATGAAATTCTCTATTAATATTTATGATGTTGTTCCAATTTTTCCTAATTTTATATCATTTATTGGCACAACTATGATTAATGGATCAATACATATATTGATTGATGATAATTTTTCATAGATCATACATATGAGATACCAAATCATTAATGTGCATAAATTTGAAAAAAGAGAAAATTACGCTGTTGCTCCTGTAACGTGTAGCGAAGTCTCACCCTATAAACTTGATTGCTTCCTTGGCTCCCAAGTAGCCTCATCAAAGGTTAGAATTCACCCACTCAACCAGCCACTTAAATGGGTTTAAACCACTCACACATAGTCCAACATAGACCAAACATGCCATACATGGGTTCTACACAAAACTCGATTAATCCGATGCAACGGGCCTTCATCTGCCGGATTTGACCGCTCCGTTTTCATGCCTTTGGCCTCCAACCTGAACCGGAACCTTTGAGCCACCTCAAGTCCTTCTCCATGGCGTCCTCATGAGCTCCAAACTTGAGCCCATCCGTCCCGCGACATCATCACCGTTCTGGACCTCGATCCACCCGATCTAGTCCCGGTACCTTCGCTGACCACGGTTACCTCCAAGCCAAAGCCCATAAGGACCAAACTATTTTCCACGAGCAAAAAATATTTTCTTACCTTTGTTTGCTGCATGTTAGTCCAATTTTATCATCAATTCAAACATATATGACTACATGCCTGTGTTCCCACTCGAACTGAAACCGAAACCTTTCAAACCGGTGTTTCCCTCAGCACAACAGAACAAAGATGAAAATTTTAAAAATACTTCCCTTGCACAAATGAAAAAAGTTGTAATATGAAAAAGATGCGTCTCAAAATTTTCTACAAAATCTGTATATAACATTTTTCCATCCGAGCTCGGAAGACCCTCAAAAACATAAAATACTCTGTATTATCACAAATGGCCGAACCGGCTCAAATTAGTCCCAAAACAAACTCCTCAACCAAATCAATTCAAGTCACATATACTCATCACCATATGAAGACCTCCACATGGTCTCACAAGAGGGAATTGGTTTGCAAGACTAGATCCCAACATGTGTAGAATGGTTTTTTTTCAATAATTTTGTCACGTGAATCATGATTATTCTCGACGTTGTCGACATTGTGACTCAAGTTATTAGAGATTCTTTTCTACAAACATGCAAAATATGAGGAATGTATCTTGAAGCCGTTCAGCTCATATTTCCACTCTAAATTTTCTTTCATACGTTAAATATTGATTGCAGGCTGATACCATATTTTTTGGGGGCTTAAAAGCATGGGCCGTTTCCAAAAGCCAAGCCTATGCCTTCTCAATCCAATGTCTCTCAAATCTCTCAAATCTCAAAGCCGCTTTTGAAAACTTTTAAAAAAAAAGTCAAACAGAGCATGTCAGATTCTCAAAGTTGTCCAAGTCTAGCTTTCACGTGAATAAACTCATTGAGCAATTTAGCCAAGTTTAAAAGAATCATGTACTCAATTCATTCACCTATAATAGATTGAACATGTATTAATGGTACATGATGAATGGGATGATCTCATATAGGATGGTTCAAGTAAGATGTTTGGTTATATGATGACAGGTTGATACAAGATATTGTTCGGTTCATTGGACATGACAATATTAGATGTGTATGAGAAAGTTGTACTGTTTGGTTCAACCAAATCAATCGAACGGACAATATAAAATTTTTAGGAAGTAACTAGTATCCCACCATCTAAAATGAGATGGTTCAATTCACCTTACCAAACATATGAACATACCTATATTTTGTACCATTCCATATAAGTTCAACCTAATACAGGCAATCAAACACACTAAGTGGTGAGTGCGACCATATAAATTTCAAAAGAAAATTACGAGTTTGCTCATACCACAATATGATCGTCACACTCACGTATCTCAAGGTGTAAATGTGTCAAATACCGATAGAAATTGCTTGTCCCATATCTGAACCTATATATTTTTTTTGGATCTAGAGTTGAATACATACATGTAGATTATAGGGGCATGGATGTAAGATAGATAATGATTAGACTCGAATTGGTTACAAATAACTCAAAGGATAGTATAAATGTAAAGAAAAAATGCAAGTTGATCAACGAAAGTGTTATATTTAACTATTATAAAATATTATCATCCTCACCAAAAAAATACTTATTCAAATGTTAATTCATGTTATACATTAGTCAATGACTATAACATACAGATAATATCTATGTTTAATGGTTTTTAATCTACACACTCCATCCCATCTATGTCCGAACATCGTAATGGTATATTTATATTTATTTGGGCTTTTTTTTTAGTATGATGTATTTTAGGAATTTTTTGACCACCTCAAGATATACCAAATCTTTCTATTTACCTAGTTTCCTTATTTTAGCGTGTTATATTTTAGGAAACTTTTCTTTAGTTCAAGATATATCAAATCATTCTATTTGTTTAGCTTTCTTATTTTGGCGTGTTGTATTTTAGGAAACTTTCCTTTAGTTGAAGATATACCAAATTAGAGCATGTGAAGCACTACGAGTCAAACACTAAAACAGAGCTAAGTGTGCGAAAGCATGTCACAGTCGAGTGTGAAAGATTGAAGCGGAGCTAAGGATGTGATCCAAACAAATCAAATGTAACTGAGTGCAAAAGTTCGTAATAAAGCGCGAACACTTTTCTAACATAGGAAATATAGATATCAATCGAATACAAATATTGCTCCTGCATATAGATTGAATACTAATCAAATATAATTAAAAAAAGAGATTTGGTGTAGATATTTTTTCGGATACATTATCATATTGGACATATATAATCCTGCTCTTTACACACTGTAACAATGGTGGGAAGATTTTCTCATTTCAATTTCAGAGCACCATTCCCTTCAAAAGAAATCACAGCAATATTTCGCCTCTTTAAGACCATGTGCAACGCTGGTTTTATTTTCTAGTTCTATTTCACTATTTATCTACTATTCACAACCCTATTTTACTATTTACTTCTGCAACTATGACCCTATTTTCTCAATCCCTGTAAATCTCTTTTATATTTTTACTCATAACTATTTTTTCTTTTCAGACCTGATTTATACCACCTCTAAACATGCGCTAACCGAAAGAAATAAGAGATGTACACCGCATATTAAAGAAAGAACTCCCACAGACCAAAGTGACAAGAAGTCTTTAACAACCCACGAGTAAAAAAGCAAAGCACAGAGGACCACAGCCAATAAAACCGGGGGAAAACACTCGACACAGCACACACTAATTCCGCCGCGGACCGCCGACCACCGTCCAGCGCCGCCGCCTCAGAGGTCAGAGCCGCAGCCCGATCATCGATCTGGAGCAGATCATATGCGGCCACCTATCCAATGATCTCCCAACTCCTCCACGCTCTCCTCCTGGTTCCCCTTGCTGCCGGAGTTGCGGTCGGCAGCAGTGACCGGAGGGCGCCGTCGCTGGAGCTCCACCACCGATTCTCTCCGCATGTGCGCCGGTGGGCTAACGCCCACCGGCACGAGCTCCCTGGCGGCTGGCCGGCGCCCGGCAGCGCCGCGTACGTCGCCGCCCTGGCCGGGCATGACCGCCACCGTGCGCTCTCAGCTGGCGGCGGCGACGAACCCCCGCCGCTCACCTTCTCCGAGGGAAACGCCACCCTGAAGGTCAGCAACCTCGGATTGTAAGGCCTCGGTCTCTCTTGGCGGTTGTGTTTTTTATTTACCCGGTGTTTGAGAATTTTAGTAAAAAAATAATAATCTTTTGCTGTTCTGGTGTAGCTTACACTATGCGCTTGTGACGGTGGGCACGCCACGGCAGACGTTCATGGTGGCGCTGGACACTGGGAGCGATCTTTTCTGGCTGCCGTGCCAGTGCGATGGTTGCACGCCGCCGGCCTCGTCCGCATCGGGATCAGTAAGAGCTCTCTTTTCTTCAGAATTACCTGGTTCCTTTTGAGATATATCGGGCGTTGATTCATAATTCTGAGTTCAATGACAATGCACTCTGCAAGGATTTTTAGAATACTTCAATGCCATGCGAACTGTTCTATACTTTTAAGGGTTTGGGGTTAATCTGATGCTATATACCATATTTTGTTCCTATTAAAATTAGTTCTGTAGTTTGTTTGGGTAATTTGTTTCATAGTGAAATTATCATTTTGTTATTGTGCGTTGATTTATAATTCTGAGCTGAATGTCATCCACTCCGCAAGGATTTTCAGAATATGTCAGTGGCATGCAAACTATTCAATACTTTTAAGGGAAAAGGTTGATCTGATGCTATATACCATATTTTGTTCGTATTAAAATTAGTTCTGCAGTTTGTTTGGACAATTTGTTTCATAGTGAAATTATTGTCACCAGATGGTTGATACTACTTATTGTATATCATATACAAGTGGTTTGAGGAGGACAGGATGGGACATTCTTGCTCAACATTGTGTATGTTGTCCAACATCGTTGCTGTTGGGTTGGATTTGTACTAAGTGATTTCCTCAGGTTCAAAATTTTGGTTGGTGATCAGAGATAATTGGTCTGGTTCGCTTGATGACCTTTTATTGGAGTGTTAAGATTTTTATTGTCTTTCAACATTTCGAGAAAACTGTGTGAGCTTCAACAATAATGTTTAAATTGGTAGTTCAATGGTAAATGTTATCTTGTAAAGTGTAAATTGAGAAGATAATTTTTTTTACATCTTGTCATCTCACATTTCATATTTGTGAGAAAATAGTTTGCATAAAATTTCTTTTGATTGCATAAAATTGTTATTGTGAAATGGCATGAATTCCACTTCAATGCTGTTCTTTTTCTACTGTTCTAAATAATGCTTGACTTTATATCCTTTGCGTTGACACTAGTTCTATGTTTGTCCTAAGTAAAACAGCCATTTGTGCAGTTTATGACCGTTGGGCCGTTTACTCTGCCTGTTTTATAGTGTCATAAATCTAGTATGAAGAGTATCTAGCAAGCATGTATTTTGTTAGATCTAACTGTTTCTCCTATCTGTTGTGTTGCCATTGTGAACAGTTAGTGATAGTCATTTTTTATGTATATGAAACAAATTGTTTTTTTTTGTACTATTTTGAATAGCAAAACTGCTTAAATATTTGTTGCCAAATAAACTATATCCAGTGGGGTGAAGATAGGCTGGCAGTTTACTGTTTATAGTTATCCATAACACTGCTCGGATCTACTCTGTATCATTGTCTAAAAAGAGTGTAGTTAACAGTGCAGGATAAGAAAGGTGTCATTTTACATGTAGTTTCAGCTTCCAAATTCTGTGAAGTCGTCATGCTCTTTTGCACTTTGTTTGATATGGCACAAAGCACCAGTTGGTGATTTTTTTCAACACTAAAAATATTTCACTTCGCGAAGCTATTTCACAACGAGAAGATGGGATGTGCAGTGTTTTCCATGATAATCAAGATGATGTCCATGGAAATTTACGAGATCCCAATGCTGCCAAAATACAATTTTTGCACAGATAACCAAGTGTACTTTCCAATGAATTAATAAGTGCTTGATTTGGTAGTTTTCTTCTATTTCATACCTTTGCATGGTTTAGGAGACATTCCTTACGTGTTTTTCACGGTTTTAAAGGTAAAGAAACATGGATTTTGAGTTAGAAATGTTTGAGGTCATTTTAGATTTAAATTTGTCTTGGATTTGGATTGTTAGACAAGCTGTACTAAATGGTAATAACTTCTACAACCGAGTGCAAACTAAGTGATCTTGACATGGAAAGCTGACCTCAAACCCTCTACAAAGATAAGGTATCAGCTTTGGTTTCAGGCCATGCACGATGCTACAATAAAAAGAATCTGACGGTAGTAGATTGAAAGATTCATTTTCTAGTTTTAAAGTTTGCTTTTGTTCTTGGTTTTTGAGTGTCTTACGATGACTAAATAAACACATATAAGAGGGATGTATTAGGATATGTTTTGGTTTTATAATAAAACACTAGAAATACTTTGGGTGCATATTGATGTGTGTTGGTGAGTTGTTGTAACACGTGAGGGGAGGGAAGTTTGCATGGTGAGTTTTTAGATTAGAAAGATTGTTCCTTGCACACGTTGAGCATTATTTATTCTCAATTTCCACCAGAGGTGTTGTTCTTGCATTTCGATCAAATCAGATCGGTTTGCGAGTTCTTATGTGTGGTACCATGAAAGATTGGGCTGCTAGTGAATGGGGAATTGATGCACAAGTAGCCTAATCTTTCATAGTACCACACACGGGAGCTCACAAACCAATCTGAATTGATTGGATTACAAGAACAGCTCCTCCATACAATCTGAGAATAAAGAATTCTAACCTGCACATGGATCAATCTCTCTAATCTGAAAACTCATGATGCAAGAACAACTCTCATCATTTATCAATCTGCGCCTGAAAACATTTTCTCTGTTTTATTCGAAACCAAAACATTGACTCCTCTTACATGGGCTTACATAGCCATCCCAAAGCACTAAAACCAAAAACACACTCAGAAGATATCTTGGACTCCAAAAAAACTAGAAAAAGGAAAATTTCTATCTACTAGCATGATGCATGTATTGAAACCAAAGCTGGCATCTTATCCTTTGCATGAGGCTTGAATTAGCTTTTCAAAAAGTCCAAGAATGCTTAATCTAGACTCCGTTTGTGGATTTATGCCCTTTTTGGTAACCGGCTGTCTGACAATCTGAATGTAGACAAACAAATTGAAGTCAGACTTTCCTAACTTTAAACTCTGTTTCTTTGCCTTTCAAACTGTGAGAAGCACATATATAAAATCTCTTAAAACCATGCAATAGAAGGGAACTACCGACTTAACTTTGTCAAGTCACGTTTGTTGCCTGGGGCTGTCGTACAGCCTTGACTAAACTTGCGATATCTTGCGGTAGGAAGCTATAACACATTGTTTGAGTCGTCGGGAAGTAGACTAATCGACTTTCGGAATATGAATTTTGCAAGCTTTGGAACCTCCTTAATTTCGACCGACATAATCTTGAATGTCATTGACAGTGCGACATAATCTTGAATGTCATTGACAGTGCTGCAGATATCATCTCCCCGTTGTGAAATAACACTGTGTGATGAAATATTTTCATAGTTGAAAGAAAAATCACCAACCAACATTATGGTGATACTTTGTGCAATTCTGTCTTTAGATTGTTTTGATGATGGAGACTGGTCCCAACCTCCAGTCCTAGAAATGTTGTAATATTTCTGTAGCATGCTGGCCCATATTTGCGTAGAGCCTAGCCCACCTTAGGGGCTGGCCCACGCATGCATGGAACCATTCTTGGGCTTTTGGTCTCGCTTCACCCAAAAGGGTTAATTCGGACTGCTATGTTTGGGTCCATCTAGTAATAATGTTAGTACAACTCTCTCTAAACTAGCAATGTGAGACTATTCCCACCGCAATTAATCCACAAGGACCACACGGGCCTCAACATCACGGGCCGGTGTATTACAATTTCTGAGCTCAATCTTTTAGGTATTTTCTGCATAAGTTTATTCTTGAACCATATTCTTATTTTACTGGATGGTTCCAAAAATTACTTGACCAAATTGGTGTGCATCTTGGAGTTTTTTTTTTCTCTTTTACCTTTTCTTTTGCTTTCCTGTATTTCTTACAACTTATTTGCACACATCTGATGTTCTGTGTATCCGAAAGAAGTTTTGCGGACCTCTTGTTTCTCTCACGTAACTCATATGATCAGAAAGAAGTTTTGTTGCATGTATGTTCTCCCATTGGAAGTTATAAATATCTGTACTTATAGCTTGCCATATCTTAATTTCAGACTTCTTTTTACATCCCTAGTATGTCATCAACAAGCCAAGTTGTTCCTTGCAATAGCAACTTTTGTGACCGTAGAAGAGAATGCTCTGCAACATCACAATGTCCATACAAAATGGTTTATGTCTCTGCAGACACATCATCTTCTGGATTTCTAGTTGAGGATGTGCTTTACCTATCAACTGAGGATGCCTATCGTCAAATTATCAAGGCGCAAATAATGTTTGGGTAATTTTTACTTCAGATGTAATTGGATGGAAGTGATATCCAGTGTTTTAATAAATTTTGCACTATTTCATTTATCAGTTGCGGACAGGTTCAGACAGGATCATTTCTTGATGCTGCTGCTCCAAACGGTCTTTTTGGACTTGGGATTGACGTGATATCAGTTCCTAGCATTCTAGCACAGAAAGGCCTGACATCTGATTCCTTTTCAATGTGCTTTGGTCGTGATGGTATTGGAAGAATCAGCTTTGGTGACATAGGGAGCCCAGACCAACAAGAGACACCACTTGACATCAGCCAGCAACAGTAAGAATATTTTGTTCATTGCCTGACTTGGAATTATATACTATGTAGTTTTCTTGTCCATTGCTGTCAACCATCTGCTAATTTGGCCCGTCTGGGTAATTTCTTGTTTTCTAGTCCCACATACACTATCACCATCACTGGGATTACTGTTGGTAATAGCCCAATGGACTTGGAGTTTAGTACTATTTTCGACACAGGGACATCCTTCACATACTTGGCAGACCCAGCTTACACATATATAACAGAGAATGTAAGTGAACAATCTGAACATGGTCTGATCTTGCATCAAGATGGGAATTTTCCGCGACATGATTACTCTCTTATTTTTCAGTTCCATACACAAGTTCAAGGAAATCGCCATGCCGCTGACTCAAGAATTCCTTTTGAATACTGCTACGATCTGAGGTTATTTTGCATCGGAAATATGTTTTACTGGGCTTTCTATTTATATCTTTTGCCATTCCGTGGTAAATGACCAAGGCTAGCTTCTTATACAGCTCCAGTGAGGCAAGGATTCAAACTCCTGGTATAAGTTTGAGAACAGCAGGCAGAAGCCTGTTCCCTGTTATTGATCCAGGGCAAGTAATCTCCATTCAGGTATTGCGAGTATCAGATTCGTGTATTTATGCTATATTTTTAAAAGGATACTGTTTATATAACCATGCTTTCTTGTTTGATATTTACAGCAACATGAGTACATTTATTGCTTGGCAATTGTTAAGAGCCTGAAGCTCAATATAATTGGGCGTAAGTTTGCTGCAAAATTATTACTTTTCAAATTATTTTGGTGCATTTTATTATTGATGTTTCTAAGCATTTTTAACATTGTCATATGGCACTTCTTTATCTGTTGATATCCTCAACCTGGGAAATTTCCTTGTGCTCCTTCTGAATTTAAATTTAGTTGTTTTTTTTTGGTTTGGAGGGACAATATTTAGTAGTTTTCATCCCCATAACAAGTTATAGTTGCCGTACTCCAAAGTCAACGTGCTTTTCAGTAACACACAAGTTTACATGCCAAAATATAGTTTATAGGGGGTTTTCTGATAATTTCAACAACCATCCACAGTGAAGTGATGACTACTTGGCATGCCACGCGTGTAATGCTTGCCAGCTTGGGCAGTGGGTGGACGAATGACCCACTTGTAGCAAATCAGTGACCCAAATGTGAACTTGGAAAGTACCATGACCTATATGACACACCTGGACGAGTTAATAACTAACAAGTTTTTTTGAAGATGAGAAAGTGCTGCTTGATGAGCTCATCTCACATTAGATGATTTTAGTTGTTTGTTTTTAGTTGCGTGTATGAGATGGTACAAGATTATCTCATACAAGATTTTGTTTGGTTGCTTTTATTTATTTGAATGAGTCAAATGATAGCAGTAATGAGGTATCTGGGGCATACTGAAGTAATTGTTTAGAATTGTTATTTGTGGGTATCAGTAGTCAGTAACTTGGCCTAAAGCTCCTTATTTTGATGTTCCTAAACCATTCACTTTCTTAAATAAAATACACTGAACAAATGTCTCCATTACAATTGTATCAGCTAAGCTACTTAACTCGGTACTTCAGAATCTTGATCCAGATCATTGATATGATAGCTAAATCATAGTTTATCTGGTAGCTGGAATATATTTTGCTTGTCTTTCCTCTTTACTTTTCCACTTTTCCTGCATCTGACCAACTCGAGAAAACATTTATTTACGGTTGGGCAAGCCATCAATTCGGCAGCGAGACCCCTGTTGAGTGAATATTGATATGCTGTGATACTGGGAAGCCATTTCAGTAGATGGCACAACTCCCTCCATGTTGCATTTGCATGCATAAACATACGTGTCCAATTTAGGACATGGTTATGTGCCATCTACTCGTAATTTGGAGTGAGCTGGTAACATGAGTTTTCACTCCCTAAATGTCCTTTTAACCATGCCAAAGCACTAATCTTTCTTTAATACTAAAAGCACGCTATGGTGGCCACTGGTGATGTGTGTGCTGTCTTTTTCTGCACATTTTTGTGTTTTGGCCCCTATAGTTGCCTGATTTTAACACATAGGTCCATGGTTCATAACATTTTAGCCCCTCAGGTTATTGTATTTCTTGTAAAGGCCCTATATTTTATTGTTTTAGCCCCTCGAGTTTTTTGGATTTCTTGCATTTCTGCGCAATTTGCATTTGGCCCCTGTAGTCTCCCATTTAACGCATATGTCCTTTAACCATGCCAAAGCACTAATCTTTAATACGAAAAGCACGCTATGGTGGCCACCGGTGATGTGTGTTTTGTCTTTTTCTGCACATTTTTATGTTTTGGCCCCTATGATTTAACGCATAGGTCCATGGTTCATAGCATTTTAGCCCCTCAGGTTCTTGTATTTCTTGTAAAGGCCCTAGATTTTAATGTTTTAGCCCCTCGAATTTTTTGGATTTCTTGCATTTCTGCGCAATTTGCATTTGGCCCCTGTAGTCTCCCCATTTAACGCATATGTCCATGATTCTTAGCATTTCAGTCCCTCACGTTTCCGTATTTCATGCAAATGTCCCTGCATTTTTAGTTTTTTTGCCCCTTGAGTTTCTTGATTTCTTACAAACAAACCCCTGTGGTTTGTTTTAATTAAAATGAAAGACTTGCCTGAATTTGTACCTGATACTGAAACAACATTGGGTTGATGCTACTCCCTGCAACATTCATTCACATGTCTGTCTGTCCTATTTAGGACACTGTAATTTAGAGTGTTGCACTGCTAAGGCCCTGTTTAGTTCTTTGGGAGGTTTTGGGATTTAGTTCAAATTTGAATATTCTTCAAATATGTAAATATGCCTAAGCACAAATGTAATGAAATGATTTCCAATTGTGCCAAAGCACAAATATGCCAAAGCTGCCAAAGCAAACAAGACTTGTTTGCCTTGAAACAAGAGGCAGGGAAGGAGAATGTGTGAGAGAGGGAGTGCATGTCTGAAATCTAGGATGACTTCCAATTGTGCCACCACCTTCTCAATTGAGAAACTCGACATTGTTGCTGTGCAGAAAATTTCATGACCGGTCTTCGTGTTGTTTTTGATCGAGAGAGGAGGATACTTGGTTGGAAGAACTTCAATTGTAAGTTAAATGCCTATTACTTTCTGTTGTCTAATGGTCTTTTTGCTTATGATGTATTTTATGAATGCAGGTTATGATATTGATAGTTCAAACCCTCTCTCCATCAACTCACGGAATTCGTCTGGTTTCTCCCCTTCAACACCTGAGAATTACTCTCCTGAGGAAACAAGGGGTGGGAACCAAGCTGGTGTTACCCAGTTGAGACCCCTTAGCAATTCCTCTCCTATAATATGGCATAATACTTTAGTCTTGGCGTTTCATTTTCTCCATTTAGCCCTTTTAATTGCTTTTGGGATAATCCGAATATAAATTAGTTCTCACTGATACCATAGATAATAGATACACTAGGATGACTAGGAAGTGTGCATGATAGAGTATTGCGTACACGCGCTGTAAATTCTCTCTTTTGTGAAGAACAGTTATATTTGCAATTAAATTATGATGCTGGTTTTTTGATGGCCCACTGTACGAGTTCCCCCTTTTAGCTTTCATTTTTTTCCAAGCAAATTAATTTTCTTAGATTTCCTAACAGTTGAGCTGGATCATCCAAATTGCTTTAGGGGAAAACAGTGACAATGCAGCAATTTGACGCTTGTTACAAGCTGGAAAGGTAAAAAATTGAGAAGTGGCATGGATTACATTCATTCATAACATAAATTATTACTGTCAATCTGGGACATCAGATCTGGCCACCAAGAGTGGTCAGATTGAAACACATACCGACAAACAACAGCAGAAATAATAGATACTGTTGGCACCTGGAACAGAGGAGTGGAGACCTGGAACAGAGGAGTTCCACCATTGGAAAACCCAACTTATTCTCTCCACATTCATCTAGCCCCCGTACCCCAACTTGTCAGCCGGGGTAGTAGCCTCAACTCGGTCGACGCATTCGCCTTGTTCATCATCGCTGTCGATCTTGCCAAGTGGCGACGAGAAGTCGAGCCTTATCCCCTGCATAACGTCCTCGTACGATGCAGCGAGGTCCTGGGAGGTCAGCTGGTGGTATTCCACCAGCTGAATCAAGCTCTGGTTCTCCCGGGTCAGGTAGGCGTTCTCCTGCGCCAGCCGGGACTTCTCTGTCAGGAGAGCCTCCAGTTGCAGCCTCACCTACACAGGACATTGCACGAGAGTGATTAGCCAAGAAGCATTGCAAGATTGCTTTGCATTGCTGAGTTATTTGTTCTGAAATGGCTTATGTGAATGTGAGAGATCAAGAACCGGGAGCAGCATCACGCCATCATTTTTTACCAGGTCATCTTCTTCAGGGGCAACTCCATTATCGTACCCCTCTCTGAGCCTCTTGTTCTCCTCCTCGAGGAAACCGCACCTCTCCTGCATGAAGTGGAGCTCCGACTTGATGTTCTTGAGCTCCCTTGCGAGCGCGGCTGCTCTGCCGGCCATCGAAACCGCCAGCTGCGGAGACAAGCACAACAATGAACCAGATGAGCCACCTGAAATCAGCCACAAGAATCGTGCGAGAGTTTTCCGCGACTGACATTTCTGGCGCGCTTCAGATTCGTGCTCTGTGCGACCTCTGCAGAAGCCTGAACCTGTGGCAGTTTCGCATCGGCAGCTTCTTCGTTATCTGAACATGCACCCGCTTCTTTCCCGGCGGCCAGAGCATCGCCGTCCTGGCTCGCGGTCTCCGACGAGCCGCCGCACTGCCGCTTCGCTTTGGGCTCCTCCTCGTCGTCGCCCCGGTCGCATTCTCTCGCCTGGGAAGAGCACGTAGCCAGAGCATTCACTCCCTGACACACAGATCGCCGGCACCGTCAGATCTCTACCCTTTCAGTCTCGAATCACGACGGAGAAGAGAAAATCGGCCAAGCCGGCGTGGGCTCCGAACCTTCTGCGCGGCGGTGAGGGTGTCGGAGAGCTGCGCAAGCGACGCGGCGACGGAGTCCAGGCCCCGGACCAGCATCAGCGAGTCCTCCCGGAGCCGCTTCCCCCTCTCCGACTCCGCCCCGCACTGCACCAATCCATCCCCGGCAAGGCAAAGAACAGAGCACGTGAAGATCTGCCCAACTCACCCCCGCACAAAATTCAACCCAAAACGAGCGATAGATCACCGTGGCAAGCGGCGGCGCGACGAGGCGCCGATCCTCGAGGATGGTGTCGACGCGGGTGCGGAGGCGGTCCCAGAAGCGGTCGTCGGAGGCGGGGCTGATGATGGGCGGCGCGGCCGAGTCCATGTAAGTGAGGCGGCAGAGGGGAGGGGAGGAGCTGCTGAGTGTGCAACGGCTAGTTTGTTGGGGCGCTGCTTGCGGTTGTTGGATGAGGAGGCGGTGGAAGTGTTTATAAACCGGGAGCGGCTTCGCAACGGTCGAATTAGAGTACCCGCAGCTCCTTTCACTTACAATAAATTAAGAAAAACATGCATCCAGTGGAATATTGGAGTGAACTGCATGTTTATAGGTCATTAAACTTGCCAGATGTATGCGGTTAAGTCAGCAGGATCGCTCTGAACATGTAGGGCCCTGGGTAGTGCTGGGAGAATGGGCCGAGCCGGTCGGGCTGGCACGAGCACGGCCCGAAAAAAAGGCCCGAAGCCCGATCCGGCACGAATAGCAGATGGGCCGTGTCAGCCCGGCCCGAGACTCGTGTCCATGTCGTGCCTCAAAACAGGGCATCTTGTCTTGCCTTGACGCCTAATCAGTATGGTAGTGCTCGGCCGACATGTTCCGAATTGAAGTCCGAATCTGTAATTTATATTTTTCAGGGTCTTTTTGTGCTCATATGAATTTATATTCTACATAAAAGTTGTAGAGAATTTCGATACGCATCTTTTTTATATAGACAACTTTTCATTTGAGCAACGTATGAATTTATAAAAATATATTTAGTGCGCTGTGTAGTTTCGGACTGACGCCACCTCTCTCGATAATCTGCATGTTATCGGAGTCTTCCTGTGCTCATATGAATTTATATTCTACATGAAAGTGGTACAAAATTTTGAGACGCATCCTTTTCATGTAGACAACTTTTTCATTTGAGCAACGTATGAATTTATAAAAAATATTTAGTGCGTTGTATAGTTTCAGACTGACGTCATCTCTCTCGGTAATCTACATTTTTTGGGTTCTTCCTTTGCTCATATGAATTTATATTCTACATGAAAGTTGTAGATAATTGCGAGACGCATCTTTTGTAAGTAAAAAACTTTTTCATGTGAGCAACGTATAAATTTATAAAAAAATATTTAGTGTGCTGTGTTCTCTGTAGTGCGATTCTCGGCCTGCTCGGCTTGACAATGACTTTCTAAGATACCTTTGGGCCATGCCCGCCTTGATTTTTGCCGTCCGTCTTGCGGCGGCACACAAATAAATGATCGTCGTCTTGGCCCGTTTCATGCAGTTCGAAGCACGACGGGGGGCGTCTTGGCAAGACAAACCCAAGTCCCACCTCTAGCCTTGGGGTTAATTTCCCCCCAACATGCACTAGTCTCTCATCTTAGGTCCTATTCTCGTCAGCTTATCTTATCTGACTTATAGACTATTTCTTTGGGCGGTTGCGTTTGCTTATAAGCTAAAAATTTGTAGCTCCTCTATTAGGATATCCAAAGGATCAAAAAATTATAGAAAAAATGGTTTTGAGAGCTTTGAGAATAAATAGTAAGATCTACAAAATTAGTTACGAAACGTCAAAACGGTTGGCATGTACGAAAATAACAAATTCCAGCTTATAAGCAAACGCAAACGCAATCGCTCAAAGAAACAGTCTATTATTTGTCTTATTTGACTTATTTGACTTTCTTCTAATTTCGAGAGCTTCTCGAGATAGTCTCGAGAGTCAGATATGTTTCGTTCGGCTTGTGTTTTAGAGGTTTTAGACATATCTTTGAGATAGAAAAAAAGATTCGAAAAAAAATCGTTTTTATTTTAAACGAAAATAAGCCCTAACCCCAAATAATACAAATAAGACGATAAGAACAGGCCTTACATCCGAGACGGCAAATTCTAAGGTGGGTTCTTTTCAGCTTTTCTTATCCTACTTATTTGCCTTATCTCGTCACTTCGATAATTTTTCGAGATAGTCTCGAGAGCCGGTTGGCCTTCAATTTTGGGGTTTAGAGAGCTTATAGACACGCCTACGACATAAAAAAAACTGACTCAACAAGTAATAAAAAAGTGAGATAACTCAAATAAGGCACGAACTTATCCTACTTATCTCGTGCCTTATTTGACTTATCTCACTTTTTTATTACTTTTTGAGTCGGTTTTATTTTATCTCGTAGGCGTGTCTATAAGCTCTCTAAACCCTAAAATTGAAGGCTAACTGGCTTCGAGGCTATTTCGAAAAATTCGCGAAGTAACGAGATAAGAAAAGCTAAAAAGAACCCACCCTAAGGCCCTGCTTGGGAATTGTGAATTTTTTCACAATTGTAAAAATTAACACTTGTAATTTCTGGGGCACAACATGCACCCTGATTTTTTTTCTCCTCTCCTTGGGAGGGGTAAATTTATACACTTCTAAAAAATCACGCTTGTAAAAACAAACCAACGATAGATGGTTCTGCTGCTGATGAGTTCACATGCTGCAACTAGCTGCTGCTGCTGCTCAACCCAGTAAAAGAAGCAACTAGCTGCTACTGCTGATGAGTTCACATGCTGCAACTAGCTGCTGCTGCTGCTGCTCAACCCAGTGAAAGAAGCAACTAGCTGCTGCTGCTGCTGCTCAACCCAGTAAAAGAAGCAACTAGTTGATGATGCTGCTGCTCAACCCAGTAAAAGAAGCAACTAGTTGATGATGCTGCTGCTCAACCCAGTATAAGAAGCAATCCCCAGTTGAAACTATATACTACTGCATGCTGCCACGCTGCTATACAGATCAATACAATGACACCAATACAATTATACCCAAGCATAATGGAAGCTATATGAACACACATGCATATAACAAGCAGTCTTTAAATAAGAGTCTTTAAACCACTCATCCAGAATAATTCTGAGCACACATGCATAAACAAGCAGTCTTTAAACAAGATTCTTTAAAACACTCGTCCAGAATCTCACACAGGTATCTCAACACACATGCCAATCTTTAAAACAAGCTCAACACACAGCTCCTGCTACTTCGGTCTTGAATCTCACAGAGAGAGTTATACGAAAGCTGATAAACAAAAACTGATATACAGTTAGTGCCTCGATAAGAAACCAAAGAATGAGTATATAAATACTAGCAGAATTAGAACTGAATTATATCCCGAGGCACATAGTGAACTTACATCGACTCATTTCCCAAGCTTGTCTACTTCCTTCTTAAACCATAAACCTCACAGTCTTGGCTCATAGCATAGAAAAAACTCTCGGTTGGTTGCATCCTTGAAAACATCTGAGGCAAAAATCTTGATCTCATCTGACACATCATCCATGGCATGCAATACTTCAAAACATCTTAATATGGAGTACTCACTTCCTTGCTCCAAAGCCCAATCTTTCGAGCTAGCCTATGCCTTCTTAAAGTCAAAATAAGCAGCCATGGTTTCTTCCATGCGAGGAACAAATGTTGTACTATTTTGTCTCTTGAGCCTTCCTCTTTGTGACTCAAGAATTCCACGTCTTGAATTATCACTTCTTTGTGCTCTTTGCTCTGCATCGCAATCTTTACCATCCAATTACTCATCATGCTGATTTTGGATGCCACTCTCAAAAACCCTTGAAATGTTGGCATTTTTTTGACATGCGTACATATTATTCTCTTCTTGATCTTGTACATCCAATGCATTCATATCAGACTCATTAATTCTTGGAGGGGAATTTGTGCTGTCCTCAGGGCTTGCATCTCGCGATCGTTTGCTTCTAGAGCTTGAAAGATTTTTGTTCTTGATACCGACATCAAGTGGTTGTTGAGTAAAAGTGAAACAATGCTTTTCTTCTGCAAACTGTCCTGTTAATACATAATGAAATTCATGTGTTAATACATGATAATATCACCACTATCATAGTAACTTGATTTTTACCTTCATACAGCCGATCCAACGAGTCATACAAAGGGAAGCTCTTGTTTTCATATCTCCTTAACCTAGAGTCCTCTTACAAAATTCAGAAATAATTTCTAAACCTAGCTTACAACAGGTTATTCTTATGCAATTCAGCAATTGAAATGTAGAGAATGGTACTCTTACCTCAATTATTTCATCCCATTTCTGAGGTGTGGTGTTAATCATTGAGGCATTATGATTCCATGAGATTCCACTACGCTTGCAAAGGGCTTTGATTGCTTTGTAATCTTTCTTTAGTAGAGCCTCTTTGTCTTGAAGTTGAGCTCTAGAAAACCTAGCTTCTGGAAACAATTTGTTGAATTCCTTAACAATTTTGTTCCAACCTTCTGTACACCATCCATTCTGTCTACGATAATGAGAAAGGTTGTACTCGATGAGTACATCAACCAACCCCTTCTCATATTTCGATGTCCACCTTGCTCTATTTGACATAATGCCTATTACAAGTAATTAACATGATTAAAGTACAAAAGAAAGGATGGATCGATTCCAAGTAAAGGTCTGCAATCTTTATTATATAGGTTCAACTTACACTCTCGATTCATACATAAATAAGTCAAGAACAAAAAAAAGCAACAACTAAATGCTAACTATCTCTCCGTCGCACTCTTCACCTCCTGCCTTGTTGGTAATCTGCCCACATCTTCTTTGCAATGTTATCTCTGAAAACATTACCCGTGTTTCTCTGACTGTTCATTTGTACAGCATCATATTCACACCGATCATCCCCTGTAGGCAGATCCACAAACATATTTGGTGATATGATGCTTGCCTGATCGCTCAGCCACTCATCATCACCATTACGACTTCGGATTATGTTATGTAGCACAGCTGCTGCCGCTGGAATTTTTACTTGAGTTTCTATTGGGTAGAATGTTGCAACATTTAAGATAGGGAATCGCATCTTAAGGATGCCAATAGTACGCTCTATATGGTTACTTAGACGGGCATGCCGAAGATTAAACAACTCCTTATAGTCTTTTGGTCGACAATTGGCACGTCCTTGCTCTTTAATATGATATCGGACTCCTCTGTAAGGGGCAAGAAAATTAGGTGTGTTTGCAAAGCCCCCATCAACTAGGTAATACTTGCCTTTAGGAACTCTAAAGCCAGATTGAATAGCTGATTGTAGTACTCTAGCATCTGAGGCAGACCCTTCCCACCCAGTAGATATATAGACAAAATTCAGATCAAAATCACAAGCAAGAATAACATTCTGAGAGAGGGTCCCTTTATAATTTCGATATGGAGCAGCATTACTTTCCGCAATTGTGATAGGAACGTGAGTCCCATCTAGTGCCCCTATATAGGTCTGCAAGAAACAAATACTATATTACTAACTGAGATATGGTAGGGGAGGGTGGGAATTTTTTAAATTTCATTGCTATGAGTTCAATGTACCTCAAAATAAGGCCAAAATTGTGAATTGGTTGAAATTTTCCAATGAGTCTCTGTAGATGAAGGCTTGATACACTCATAAGTCAATGTGTTGATCATGGAGAAACAGGACATAAGATATCTATGTATAGTCTCTGGGCTATGCTGAAATCTATCGGTTAAAGCTCGAAAAGAAGCATTCCGAGCAAGCATATACATGAAAATGCCTAGTTACTCTTCAACTCTAACACCTCTTGAATTGCGTAGAAGGTTTTTGGATCTAAGGTAATCTGCTAGTTCTTGGAAGATGTTAGGCTCCATACGAAAATTTTCATAACATCGTCTTAGATGACCTTCTAATAGTTCATAGACATATTCTTGTCCAGTAAGCTTTGATGTGTGACATGGATTTTTTTCTAGTCAGAATCAGTATATAATCTTTGGTAGAATAAGCAGCATCATGTCATCATCCTCTTCTTCATCAGAATCAACAAGGGCAACAACCTTCTCATCCATTCTCTAGATATATCAACTAGGAAACAATAGATCTATCACTACAATAGTAAATCATCTTCTCAACAAAAGAATAGGAAACCATGATTTTAAAGATTATCAATTTCTTGTATGCAGCAAGCATGAGCTAATTACAGATGAAGAATCCTAGATTAGCCGAGCACTCATTACAGATGAAGAATCCTAGATTATCAATTTCTTGTATGCAGCAAGCATGAGCTAATTAGCCAAGCTAAAAATGGATCAGCAGAGCTGCGGCCCCGATGACCTGAGCAGGCAGCGAACACGTGGGGAGGGAGCGAGCAGAGCACAGGTGAGAGTGAGGCAGTACGGGAAGGGGGAAGAACACATACCTGCTGAGAGGGATCCTCACCGGCAGCCTAGTCCCGACGGAAGCAGAAGAGGCCTAGTCTCGGCAGAGGCTCCTCACCCTCCCGCCACCGTCACCGCCAGCCGAACCTCCTCACCCTCCTATGCCGTCGCAGCCAGCCTCCCCCCTCCCGCGCCGTCGCTGAGGAGATGCGAGCGCTGCTGTCGCTAGGGTTGGAAGGAGAGGTGACCCGACCGAGCGAGGAAACCCGATATCTACCGTTTTTTGATTAGGGCTGGACGAGGCAATTTTATTTTTCCGGGTGTACCGGCCCAAACCGGGTGTAAATAAAATGAGTTACAAGCCCATCCAAGCAAAGCTAAAATGAGACCGATTGGACAATTCTACAGGCCTGTATATCTGTCGTTTTCAGCCCATTACAGGCCATCCAAGCAGGCCCTAAAGGAAGTAACTAGGCAACAGTACTCGTCGTTGCTAGCTTCCACGGTACAGGTACGCCACAAAAGAAATCCGCGTGTGCACGTCCTTGCGAACCCCGCGTGCATAACTGTCCACCGAAGTGGGCCGACCAGGCCGGTGAGTTTTCTTATTTTTTTTTCTTTTTTCTGTTTATATTTTATGGTAAAAGCAAGTTGGGTATCATCGAATATTAGGTATTGACAATTATCAAGTATCCACACGTATCCTCACATCATCAAGCATCGGGTATCGTGAGATATTATTTTATTTTTCTTTTTTCTATTGTTTTTATTTTTAAAGTATTGTTGGTATCATAAACGAGTATCTTCGTGTATTAGGTTAGACAACATCGAAAACAAGTCGGGTATCACGGAGTATTGAGTCAGAGTATATATCATCAAGCATTGAGTATCTTATAGTATCGGTATCACAAACAAATATCATATAGTGCTGTTAAGTAACAAGTATCGTCGATTATCGAGCATCATGAATAAGTATCATTTAATATTGTTAAGTATCGAGTATGACGAACAAGTATCATAAAATATTATTGAGTATTGGGTTCATCGAGTATCGGGTATCACGAACAAGTATTATATAGTATCGTATTGGATCGGAGCATCATTGAGTATTGTGGTACTGCCGAGTATCATGGTATTTTGATACCAGTGAGTATCGTGGTATTATTAAGTATCATGGTATCGTCGACGTCCATTATTGTGGTATCGCCAAGTATTATGGTATCATCAAGTATCGTGGTACCGCCGAGCATCGTGGTATCGTGATACCTTCAAATATCATGGTATCGTCGAGTATCGCAATACTGCCGAGTATCATGGTACCATCTAGTATCATGGTATTATGATACTATTGTGTATCATAACATCGTTGAGTATCGTGTAACATCAAATATCATAACATCGTCAAGAATCAATAAAGTATTATGTATCATCACGTATCATAACATTGAGTGCCATTGAGTGTTGTGTATTGGGTGCCATTAAGTTTCAGATATTGTCGATTTTCAGTTCTAGTGCATTCGAAATAAAAGGTGAATAAAAAATAACAAAAAATGAAATAAGCTCATAAATTGTGAAAATTCATAGAAAGCTAGATCTTGTTTTAAGATGAATTACAAATTTTATTTCATATTAAAAGGAGTTTTTATGATATAGATATGAAATTGTGAAGATGAAATCTAGAAAAATATAAGGTACAAAGCAAATCTCAGTGCATCACTCTATGCGTTCTACGTGCAAACCTGTGTCCCATGCAGCCAGCGTATCTCGCGTGCGAAGCAGCGCGCCTGTAACCGTCTTTCTGTGGTTACGCTATCCTGTTGAGTAGAAGGCTAACCGACACCGTTTGGCAGGGGCGGATCTAGAATCTCACTGAGCCCCAGGCTAAAATCTACCACCTTGGGCTAGGCTACCTTGCCATAAATTTTACCGGGCTAATTCTATTGAGGAGTACCTTTACTAGCAGGCCTACGACCCCGCCTTTAGCCCATCCAGCCCTGAGCCCATGTCCGCCCCTGCCGTTTGGGCATCTAAAAAAAAAAAGACACCGTTCGGGAGTATTCCACAACTCTAAAAGGCTATGTGGTTCTTTTCGGCTTATCTTATTAGCTTATTTGAATTATTGTAACAGCCTAAAATTGTGTTATTTTGAAAACACTCCTGTGATGCTACAACGACAGTTTTCTTTTATAGCAATTTTTGGCCAAAAAAAATCAAATTTTCTGGACATTGTAAATTACATAGGATAAGAATTAGCCAATCAACTAGAATAAGTTGTTAAAAACTTCAACTTAGGTCATAAGCATGAATACTTAAGATGTAGCAATGTTTAGGCTAGTTTGAATTTTAGTGATTTTAGATATTACTCTAAGTCTCATGTATATATATATATATGCACACACAATCCTACAAAATTATCAGGTAATAGTTTAGACCCTAATTGACAGCTTGACTCGAGTGTTGACCAATTTGACCCATGTGGGACCTACATGGCAACCCCTTCTTCTCTCAGCTCTTGTGGGCATTCCACTGAGCAGCTGAGTTGCACAGCTCGGCTCCCTCCTCCCGGTGCATCCAGCGCGCCACTGCCCAGAATCTCCCTGGAAGATCCTCCATTGGCAGTTTGTGTGTGTCGCCTTGGCCTAGCGGGCCCCCCCGGCCTGCGCCGACGCGACTCTGCTGCCAATGCCCGTTGCCGCTGTCTGCACAGCCACACCGACCAGCCGTCTTGTCGGGGAAGCAATTGCAGCCGCTCCCGACGCCACCTCATTGCCCAATTATCGCCCTGGCCGCGCACTCGATGGTTCTGACCCTCAGCCGTGACCCAGGTTGACCTTGCCGCCCCGCCCAAGCAACCTCGCCGCCTAGCTTGGGATTTCACCACTTGAGATCAAGCCACCGCCCAAGCTCGCCAATCGGCGATGGAGCCTCTTAGAGACCGGCTGAGCCACCGCATGACCATTGGTCCACGAGCTCTTCGAAACCGAGCTTAAAACCAGCCGCACATAGCCTTTCCACTCGCTCACTCTCTCACGCTCTCGTCGCCAGCCCAAACCAAAGCTCCTCAGGTCCTTCTCACACGCGCAATAGCTTTGCCATACTCCCACATTTCTCCTGCTCGAGGGAATTTACTCGAGAAGCCCTGAGCTCGCCGGAACACTCTCGTCGCCGTCATCCGCCAGTTTCTTCTCTCTGGTGAGCTTCGCAGCGATTCTTCGGGCCTTGAGCTTCGCGTGGCTTCACCCCACACTATGCGTACCTCTGTTTGCCTAGGGAGTCGCCGGTTTCCGTCTGCACCATGAGCGTGCCACCTCCCTTGTTTGGCCTCATCGTCGACAAGCCGCCCCGAGCCATCCTGATAGCGGAAAACTGCCCAGTAAGCATCCACTACACTCCTAGTAGCTCATGCGCACGCTATCTCCCCATGAACATTCCCCTAGCTCCTCTACCCATGCTCGCCGGTGTTAGGCTCCGCCGCCGCGCATAGCGCCGCCACGCATAGCACCGCCGCATCGGGCCGTCTCCGGCCTTGACGTGGGCAGCAGTAGATGCGCGCTTACCCACTGAATCTAGCGCGCCCACAAACTCCCCAAATGGAGCATCGTAACTCCGGCTAGCTATCGGCAAAGTTTCAGCCGTGCGCGCGTCGACTAGAGGAGGAAGATGATGGCAAGCCGTCCGATTTCGTCAAGATTCATGCTAGCCATCACCGTTGAGTTCGGTTGGGTCACTGGCGTGTTGGACCCACTGTCGGTGAGCCGTTCGCATTTAAAAATTTCCCGCGGTATCTCGGTATGTCGCTGCCCGGTCCCACATGTCAAGGTTAGTGGAAGCGACCTTCCTGTGGGCGCCTTCTCTCGCGCGCTGCGCCTTTTTGATTTACGCCTCTGGCGTGGCTGGCTCGGCCGCGAGTTAGCGGGCCGGCCTAGTACTGTTCACCCATTTTTCCCTGGATTTGGCAAATAAGATAAATACAATAATTAGAAACGATTTACTAAAAATAGGTAGATCACTTCTAAAATCTTAGAAAATTATGTTAAATACTATATGAAATGATGAACTTAATAAAATTATTTTCTGCCATAATAACTTTTCTTAAGGCCTCTGGATAAATCAAAACCTTTTGGTAAATTATAAATAGGCTTTCCTATTGTTTTATTTGTTTATAAGCTCCTAAAATCATGAGAAAATTCCAGTGGAACCTAATTGTGATTTAGGAATTTTAGAAATTTATTGACCGATTTTAGGGCCTTTAATACCCACTGGGTAATTAGTTAGATAAATATACCAATTTCCTTTGTACAAATAATGCAGAAACAAAATTTGCTTTATTTTAAATATCAGAAGACTTCAATTAAATCTAAAATTTTTACAGAAGTATTGCTAACATATAATGAATTTATTAAAATATATAAACTTAATAAAACTTGGTATGATTACTAAATTGCCTCACTAGGGTAGATAAGACATATAGGTTATAGGTAATTTAACGTCAACTTAAAAAAAAATTTACAGCGACCCACTTACCTGTAAACAATAAGTTAATTACCTTGAGTTGACGAAGGAAATACTTCAAAATTTTATTTTATTTTCCTTATACAACTACTTTGCTAATCTATAGGTAAAATTACTATGGGTTGCATTAAGCATCATCCATCATCGCATATCATATTCACTCACGCTCACCCCATTATCTTTTTGTGAATTATTGTACGTTAATAGGATCATGGAACTCCCTCGATATCTAGGTTAAGACCTGACGACAGTCACCGATCACTAGTCTAAGCGCGCTGCACTTCATGCATCATGTTTTCCTACTGCATGTTGAAATTTTATTTATTCTGTTCTTTGAAATTCGTTCCGTTAATAGACACTAAAAAGCCCGAGGGACACTTCAAAGAGTAGCAAGAAGACCCCTCGCTACTCACAGGATCCAGATGAGTTAACATCTTTCCTAAAGGATGTTTACTTTTACTAGGAAGAGTCTAAATTTTTCCTAGTACGAGTTAACATTCATAGATCATATTGAATCCCATTTTCTAAAAGTATTTATTTACAGTAATAAATTTCATGCTCTTTAAGTAATTATGTCCATTTGCTTAATCATGATGTATCATGCCGGTTAATTATTCGTTATTGATTTACCATGATGATATTTGCCTTGATAAAATCATCTGTCATTGGACTTACTTACGATTGCCTTAATGATCACCCTTGATAGCCTGCTTAGGTTAAATAAAATGATTTAGAATCTTAAGTCTTGGTTAAAATCTTGCTTAGATATTGCTCAGATCCAATTAATAATTTATACGCTTAGTTGGCCTCAGAACGGTGAACCGACATTCACCGAACATGATTACTGTAACAGCCCAAAATTCTGTATGTTTATATTTTTTTAAAATCACTCTCGTAAGGACGGTTTGTTGTAGAAATTTTTTTTTAAGAATAATCCTTTTAAAATTCACGTATGGAATTTTAAAATCTTTTGGGCTATTGACTGCCTAAAGTTACTTGATATAGATGAGTAAAATTCAAATTTTTGCTCCTATCTTGAAATATCAAAATATATTAAAGGAATAGGTTAAGCTAAAAGATTTAAGTATAAGAAAATAATTCCTTAAAACTCCTTAGGCTTACATGTGTATATATATATGTACACCCAATTAAATGGGAAAACTTCATATATATATATAGTAAATATGTATATATATATATATGTATGTATGTATGTATGTACGTATGTATGTATGTCTATATAAGAGACATAAGAACATAAGCAAGTGTACAAATAAAAATATACATGAATATCACACTAATAATCTCTCAAAAATCCCTGAAATTAGTTTAGACCCTAAATAATAGTTTGAATCTAATATAGATCAATTTGACCCACAGTGGGACCCACATGGCAGTGTCTCTTTGGTAATTTGGTTAATCAAAATTACTACACCTGACAAATGACAGTAAGGGTTTGTATTTTGGATCTCAAAATTATACAAGTTCATTGTTAGTTATATATATATATATATATAAATATAACCTATAATTATGTCTTCCACACATTTAAAACTCTTATTATAATAGGAAATCAATGATAAGAAGAGTAGATGAAGGAAATACTTTAAACAAAAATCTATTTTTGCTTTATACGTCTATTTCCTAAATCTATGGGTAGACTATTAAGGGTAGCATTTTGCATTATCGCATATCATCTTCATAATACCCGCTATACCGTTATCTTCTGTAAATTACTATACAATAGTAGAATCATGGAACTTCCTCGATATCTAGGATAGAAATTTATCGCTCTTCGACAAATCGCTAGACTCAGTAAAGGCATTTCATGCATCATGCTTCTATTTGTATATCGATGCTTTTATTTATTTCTCTTCAAATTCGTTCCGATTAATAGACGCCGAGGAACCCGAAGGACACTTCGAAGAACCGCCAGAAGACCCCCACTACCCGCAAGACCAAGACGAGTTAATTTTCACCCTAAAGGGTGTTTGCTTTTACTAGGGGAAATGTCAATTTTCCCTAGTGCGAGTCAACAACCTTTCTTTAGGAGTTACTTTTATTAGGGATAGCCTATACTTTCCCTAGTACGAGTTAACATCCAAAAGGATCATATTGAATCCCAGTTTCTTAAAATATTTTATTTACAATTAAAAATTGCATGCTCTCTTTAAGTGATTACGCCTACCTGCTTAATCATGATGTATCATGCCATGCTTTACTTCTTGTTATTAATTCCCTATGATGATATTGCCTTGATAAAATCATCTATCATTTGACTTACTAAATGATTGCCTTGATGATCACCCTTGTTAGCCTGGATAGGTTGAATAAAACAATCTTAGACTCTTAAGTCTTGGTTAAAATCTTGCTTAGACATTGCTCAGGTCCAATTATTAATTTTAGGCTTAGCTGCATCGGAACGGTGAACCGATATTTATTGGACATGATGAACATTATCAACTTGGTTTACTGGATATTGGGCCTAGCATGCCAGTATGTGTGTTTGGGAACACGGATGTGTTCCGGTTGTGGTTAAGCGTGTGATGTAGCTAGGCTATATGGTCTGAAGGAAGGCTGGACCACGGAGATGGTCTTTGGCGCGTAAGCTTCTCTACTGTGCGGTCGAGTCTGAAGTTGTTTTCACGTAGCTTTATCTTTGCCGCAGGGGTTCTACACAACGTGAGTTCGAGTCTTTGGGCGCCAAGCTTCGGCTGTGCCAGGCGGAGCGCGAGTTGTTTTCGCGCAGCTTTATATTGCCCACTGGGTTCCTGCACAACGCGTGGCCATCGCGCGGTGTGCGGATGTGGGGCCCGCTGGCTTGCTGTACAGCGTTAGGGTCAACCCCTAGTCCGAGGTGAAGACAGGAGTAGGTCATCGTCCTGATGGGTGATCTAGGCCTTACGTGACAGGGAGCCGTGACTCTAGTGCGGGCGTGGCAACTCGGTTAGGGAAGAACGGGCACTTCACTGGTGTAAGATCCACAATGGGTGCGCCACACCCGGAAGATGATGGCGGGTGTTTGGAGACGTTTGGCAGTGTTTATGGAAACTGTCAAGGGATGGGAACGTTTGGCAGTGTTCATGGAAACTGTCAGGGTATGGGAAACGTTTGGCAGTGTGCATGGAAACTGTCGTGGAATAAAAATAGAAAACATTGATTAGTAGAACTTTGGTTAAAATATGCTAAGTCATAGGTTTTGATTTATAAAACTTGCTTTCTGCAACTAAATGAGCCCCAACCTTTCCTTTGGAACCCTATCACTAAATGCATTAGGTTGGAAGCTAGCCCGGCAGTGTTTGGGTGACACTGATCTCGCCTTCATATTCTCTTTTAGATGGAGAATATGAGCAGGATCGGTACGCCTGCCATGAAGATGAAGGACAGGACTTTGCTGACGATCAAGGCGAGGCATAGGGCGTCTCTTCAGTCGAGTGCTTAGGCATAGCTAGCACGAGACCCTTTGCATCTTTTGGATCTCTGCACTATGATCTTTTGGACATTTGGAATATTTGGGCCAATGTGCCGTGCTGTAAACACTTAATAACCTTCGGGCTTAATATAGATATTTTATGTAATTTAAGTCTTCCGCTTGTATGTAATGATCCGGCTATATGAATGGTGTACACTAGTGTACTGATCCGGGGACTAGTGCAGATCAAGTGGTGGGTAAAAGGACAGGCCCCACAGCACTGGTATCAAAGCATACGACTGTAGGAGCCCTAAACCTTGGCCGTTAGTCTAAATTATTTTAACCTAATAAAAGGAGATTTCCTTATTCTCAAACTTCACCTCATTTAAATGGTGCTATATTCTGTTCTTCTACATGATTTTGCTTAAAAAGCATTAACTCTCTAATTTGTAAAACTATTTTGTAGATGGAGGCTGCTAAATGGGAAATGGTCTACATCTTGGAGCCAACCACCTACTTGTGGAAGAAGGTGCCCGCAGGACTGGTCGGTTACTTTTCAGCTAAACTTAGGGAGATATTGGATCCACGGGGGTATGTGAAGTACATCGGCGCGTTAAAGCCAAGTTACCCATATCCAAAGTGGGAAGTCCAAGTCCACGTCTATCACATCGCAAGAGAAAACCCTATTATCACTAGGCATGCTAAGGAGCTCCATGAGCAACTTGAAGACACCATCAATAATGCAGCTATATCAGCAATGATCACCGTTACGGAGGGAATAGGATATAACGAGTACCTGATTTAGAGTTAGGGTGTAGTGGTAGTAGGAAGTACTACTTTTGTTGTCTAGCTCATCTGTAGAAGATAGAAGTAGTAGCTGTAGATGTAGCTCAGGAGTAGTCTACACACAGCCTAGTCGATGTTCTGTAGCTTTTGCCATACCGTAGTAGATGATCGGCATGAACTACTTATACTAGATTAATCTACTTCGAACTATGTATGGATTTGCTTTTCCTTCACTTGTGATTGCATTCGGATCTTAATTCGCTTTTATGAACATCAAGCATGCATATAGACATTATATTTGAATTAGTAGAGATTATGCAGATGGCTCGTGGGCGTGCTGCCGCGAGAGGCCGAGGTGCCGGCGCCGCTAACAATCGGGGCCGTGGTCGAGGCCGTGGCAACTTACCCCCGCCACCTGCTGGGAATCCTATCACAGCACAAGTTATGGCGTATCAGGCCCAGATTCTTGGAACTATCCTAGAGAGCCAACAAGCTGCACAGCAGGCCGCGCAATATCGCCAGGGATCTAAGTTGGTTGATTTTATGAGAACTAAGCCTCCAACCTTTACCTATGCCACTGAGCCCACTGATGCAGAAGATTGGCTGAGGACTGTTGTCCATAAGTTGAACCTTATCGGCTGCCCAGACGAAGACAGGGTGTTGTTTGCCATCCAACTATTTGAAGGACCCTCCGAAGTGTGGTGGGAAAATTATCTTGCCAACCGCCCTGATGAGGTGGAAGATGAGGAAGAGGAAGTAGCGGAGGCTGATAATAATGAAGAACCAGGCCAAGATGCTACCAATAATGCTGAGGGAGGAGATGAGAATGCAGTTGAAGATCAACAAGAAGTTCCAAATCTACAGGCTGCAACCCAGAACATACCATGGGATGAATTTGAAAAAGCATTTCGAGAAAATCACATTCCCTGAGGACTGCTCAGGATGAAGAGACAGGAGTTCCACAATCTGCGGCAAGGAAATTTGACGGTCAACGAGTATTTGACCAAGTTCAATCTGCTCGCTCGATATGCTCAGCAAGACATAGCAGATGACGAAGAAAAGATCAACAAGTTTCTGGAAGGAATGGCTCCCACCTATCGTTCTAAGCTCATCCTTCTTGATCACACCAATTTCCATCAATTGGTGCCATCCGGTACCACTCGATCCGGACCATCAGTTGAAGACAAGGCAGCTAAGACATGTTTCAGATGCCATTTACCCGGTCACTTTGCCATTGAGTGCCCAACCAGGAACACCCCGTAGCCGCGATTTGACATCGCCCCACCTCACGGCCAACCCCCAGCAGGACATGGAAGAGGAACTGCTCCAACCAGGAATGCCCCACCAGCTTATGGGAGAGGACGTCTCAACCGTCTTTCCATGGAAGAAGCTGAGGAGGCTCCAGGAGTACTTATGGGTACGTTCGAAATCTGTCACCACCCTGCTCAAGTACTATTTGATTCTGGAGCATCTCATTCATTCATATCTAAGGGTTTTGTGGATAAGCATGAACTGCAAACTTTTTCTTTGGATAAGCCCCTAATTATAAAGTCTCCAGGTGGAAATTTAGAAGCCAACAGGGCATGTAAAGGGGTAGATATTTCTCAGGAGAGGATTAGCTTCCAGTTCGACCTAATGGTCATTCCCAATATGGAAATAGATGTAATCATTGGTATGGACTGGTTGACCTATTATAAGGGGGTGCTAGATTGTGAGAGGAGAGAAGTAAAACTGGTTAGGCCCCTTGGGTTTGAGAGAGTTTGGAAGGTTGATGCCCCTTTGAGATGGGGAAGAGCCATCTGGTTTTTAAGAGAAGAAAATCCTGCAAAGGTGCCAGTAGTCAATGAATATTTAGATGTGTTCCCCGAAGATCTGCCTGGGCTACCACCTGATCGAGAGATGGAATTCACCATTGAGTTGGCGCCAGGCACGGCACCAATATACAAGACATATTTCAAGATGAATCCTGTAGAGTTGGCAGAGCTCAAGAAGCAGCTGGAAGAGTTAATGCAAAAGGGATTGATTCGTCCCAGTTCATCCCCGTGGGGATCACCAGCCATGTTCGTAGATAAGAAGGATGGAAGTCGAAGGTTGGTAGTGGATTACCAAGCCCTCAACGCAGTTACTATTAAAAACAATATCAATTGCCTCGAATTGATGACCTGTTTGACCAACTTCGTGGAGCCAAGAGGTTTTCGAAGATTGACCTTCGATCAGGATATCATCAAGTCAAAGTCAGAAAGGAAAATATACCTAAGACTGCCTTCATCACGAGATACGGGCTGTATGAATTCTTGGTTATGTCCTTTGGACTTACCAACGCCCCGGCCCATTTCATGAATATGATGAACATGATCCTAATGGAGTACTTGGACCAGTTCGTCGTAGTGTTCATCGACGACATCTTGGTGTATTCCAAAAATGATGAGGAGCATAAGAAGCACCTAAGATTGGTCCTCGACAAGCTCCGAGAACATCAGCTTTACGCCAAATTCAGCAAATGCGAATTCTGGTTAGATGATATCAGCTTCCTAGGGCATATCATCTCTACCGAGGGAATCAAAGTCGATCCCTCCAAGGTAGCGGCAGTTATGGATTGGAAATCCCAACCACAGTAAAAGAGGTAAGATGTTTCTTGGGATTGGCATGGTACTACAGAAGGTTCATTGAAGTATTCTCCAGAATTGCCAAACCCATGACCCAGCTACTCAAAAAGGAGAAGAAATTCGACTGGACGACAGCTTGTGAGGATTGCTTTCAAGAGCTTAAGATCAAACAGACCAGCGCTCCTATGCTGGTAACACCCGATACCAACAAGAAGTTTGAGGTATATTTCGGTGCCTCAAAACAAGGACTGGGCTGTGTACTTATGCAAGAACGGAGGGTAGTTGCTTATGCCTCTAGGCAACTTATAAAGCATGAGGAGAATTATCCGACTCATGACCTTGAGCTTGCCGCTGTTATTCATGCTCTCAAAATTTGGAGACATTACCTGATGGGTAAACAATGTGATGTCTACACGGATCATAAGAGTTTGAAATACATGTTTACCCAAGCCAACTTAAACATGCGCCAAAGACAATGGCTGGAATTAATCAAGGATTATAATTTGAATGTCCTATACCACCCAGGCAAGGCCAATGTGGTAGCTGATGCCCTTAGTCGGAAGCCACAGTGTAACCATGTTACCATCCAACATCCAGCTACCCCTAGGGATATGACCTGCGAACCAGATATTCCTGAACAAATCATAAAAGATATGGACGGGCTAAACTTGGATTTAGTGGACACCGGTTACTTAGCCACCCTGGAAGTTCAACCGGATTTGCTCAACCAAATCAAGGAACTGCAAAAGAATCACCCTAGCGCACATAAAATAAGGGACCTTATAAAGAGAAGTCATGGATGCAAGGTTACGGAGGATGAACAAGGAATCCTACGGTTGGGATAAAGAATCTTCGTTCTCCATGACCAGGAGTTGAAGAATCGCATCCTAAGGGAGTCTCATGAATCCCCTTTCTCCCTTCACCCCAGGTGCACCAAAATGTACCATGACCTAAAAACCCTATTTTGGTGGCCCCGATTAAAGCGAGACGTAGCTGAGTATGTGGCCAGATGCCATATATGTCAATTGGTTAAGGCCGAGCATCAACGCCTGGCAGGGCTATTGCAACCCTTAAAGATACCTGAATGGAAATGGGAAGAAGTGACGATGGACTTCATCTTAGGACTTCCTCGCACCAAGACCGGATGTGATTCCATATGGGTTATTGTGGGCAGACTAACCAAAGTGGCCCACTTCATCCCGGTCAAAACAACTTACAAAGGAGACAAGCTAGCTGAACTCTATGTGGCAAGGATAGTCACTCTCCACGGAGTCCCTAAAAGAATAATCTTGGATCGAGGATCTCAGTTTACTTCTCAATTCTGGGATAAGTTACATAGCTCCCTCGGGACCAACTTGTCTTTCAGTACGGCTTACCACCCTCAGACCGATGGACAAACCGAAAGAGTTAACCAAGTCCTGGAAGATATGCTCAGAGCGTGTATTTTGGAATTTTCCACCGATTGGGAGAAATGGTTGCCATATGCTGAATTCTCCTATAACAACAGCTTTCAGGCCAGTTTAGGAATGTTCCTCTTTGAAGCCCTATATGGACGTTGATGTAGGACCCCTCTGTATTGGTCAGAATCTGGGGAAGGACAAGTATTCGGAAGAAGTAATCTCCAAGAAGTTGAAACCAAAGTCAAGATTATTAAGAAGCAATTACTAGCCGCTCAATCACGTCAAAAGAGCTATGCCGACCATCATCGAAGAGACTTGTCTTTTGAAGTGGGAGATTTTGTTTATCTTAAGGTCTCTCTGTTTAAGGGAACTCGTAGGTTCCAAGTCAAAGGAAAGCTAGCACCAAGATATGTGGGACCGTAACAGATCCTTTCCCGTCAGGGTAAAGTCGCTTACGAACTCGATCTTCCAACCGAAATGGGCAAAGTTCACCAGGTGCTTAATGTATCGCAACTCAAGAAGAGCTTGAGAAAGCCCGAAGAAGACATAATTTCGTTACCCCCACCGACACCTTGGAATCCAACCTGAAATACCAAGTCCCTCCAGTGCAAATCCTGGAAACTAGGGAAAAGAAGCTCAAGAACAAAATGATTCGACTTTGCAAGGTGCAATGGGGTAATCAATCTAGAGGACAACTCTCTTGGGAGCTAGAAAAGAAAATGCGTCAAGAATTCCCCCAATTGTTCAAGTCTTAAGATTAGCAAATCTTGAGGACGAGATTTATTTTTAGGGGGGGAGGGTTCTGTAACAGCCCAAAATTCTGTATGTTTGTACTTTTTTAAAATCACTCTCTTAAGGACGGTTTGTTGCAGAAATTTTTTTTTTGTAAGAATAATCCTTTTAAAATTCACGTATGGACTTTTATAATCTTTTGGGCTAATGACTGCCTAAAGTTACTTGATATAGATGAGTAAAATTCAAAATTTTGCTCCTATCTTGAAATATCAAAATATATTATTGGAATAGGTTAAGCTAAAAGATTTAAGTATAAGAAAATAATTCCTTAAAACTCCCTAGGCTTACATGTATATATATATATAGACATATATATATATATATATACACCCAATTAAATGGGAAAACTTCATATATATATATATATATATAGTAAATATGTATATATATATATGTATGTTTATATAAGAGACTTAAGAACATAAGCAAGTGTACAAATAAAAATATACATGAATATCACACTAAAAATCTCTCAAAAATCCCTGCAATTAGTTTAGACCTAAATAATAGTTTGAATCTAATATAGATCAATTTGACCCATAGTGGGACCCACATGGTAGTCTCTCTTTCTCTCTGCCCTTATGGACATTTTCTCAAACAGCTGGGCTGCAGCAGCCGGCTTCCTTCCTCACCGGTGCATCCGGCGCGCCACAGCCCGAATCTCCCTGGAAGATCCTCCTTTGGCCGCTTGTGCGTGGCGCCTAAGCTTGAAGGACACCACGCCTGCGCCGACTTGACCGTACCGCCAATGGCCGCACCGCCGCCTGACATTGCGTGCCACCCCCGCCGTTCTGTCAGCCTGCGCGCGAACGGCCATGTCCGAGCATCGCCCGAGTGGCCCAATCCCCGTTCCTGCCTTGCACCGTACCCCCGGTCGCCACGCCCTAGACCGAAGTGCACCTCGTGACCGTGGGTGCTCGACCAGCCGCCCGGCCAATTCATGCCGTGGCCGCATGGTCTGGCTGCCACCCTGGTTCGCCAATCAATGACCGAGCTCCCTAGTGACCGCCCCGTACCCCCTCAAGACCTTTGGGTAATGCGCGTGCCCTGGCCGAGCTCAAATACGGCCTCGCTGTACTGATCTTCTTCTTCTCTTCCTTGCACTCACGTGGACAGCTTAATCCGGAGCTCTCCATCCTCCACTCTCGCTCGTACTAGCATCACCATACCTTCGTGTTGCCCCTGCCTAAAGGAATCGGTCCGTGAAGCTCCGAGCTCGCCGGATTGCTCTCACCGCCGCCGGCCGCGCGATTCTCCCCCTTTCTGATTTCTCCCTTTCTGGTGAGATTCGCGGCAATTCCTTGCAGCGTGAGCTTCGTGTGCTTTCTCCTCACACTTTGTCTGCCTCTGTTTGCCCAGGGATTCGTCGGTTTTTCACTGCACCGTAAGCGTGCCGCCTCCTCTGTTCAGTCTCCTCATCGGCAAGCCAATCCGATCCTCCCCGACCCGGGATAACTGCTCGGTAAGCGTTCCCAACACTTCCAGTAGCTCATGCGCGCGCTATTTCTCCATGAGCCTTCCTATAGATCTGCTATCCATGTTCGCCGCGGCGGAGTTCCGCCGCTGTCCATGGCACCGCCGCGTCCGGCCGTCTCCGGCCTCGATGTGAGCACCAGTAGATGCGCGTAGAACCACCGATTCCAGCGCGCCCAAGGACTGCCCGAATGGAGCACCGTAGCTCCGGCTTGCCGTTGCTAAGTCGCGGCCGTGCACGGTCGGGCTGGAGGTAGACGACGACGGTGGGCCGTTGATCTCACACCAAGATTCGTGCGGCCTCATCGCGCTGTGCCACTGACTGGCGGGCCCCGGCTGTCGGGTGCTCGCGGTTTTAAAATTTCCCGTAGGGCCTCAACCGGACGCTGACATGTGGGCCCCGGACCTATATGTCAGGTTAAGTGGAAGCGCCCCAGCTGCCAGCGCCTTCCTTTGCGCGTGGCGTCTTCTTGGTTTATGCCTTCGGCGTGGCCTGCCCGGCCGAGGATAGCGGGCCGGCCCATCACTGTTCACTGAATTTTTCCCGGATTTCGCAAATAAAACAAATGCAGAATATGGAAACGATTTATTAATAATAGCTAGACCTCTCCAAAATTGCTAGAAAATTTATGTTAAATACTAGAACCTATGCTGGATTTAATAAAAATATAATCATGAACACAACAGAAGATTATCCTAGGATTTATTTTATTAGTTTATCCCTAGGGTATTAACCTATATAGGATAAAATGCAGAAATGAGTGTCTGCTAACCAAGAATTAAATTAACACTTAATAAAATCTGAGGTATTCATGAGTGGCATGAAATAATTCTCTGGACCTAGGAAAAATATAAACTTTATGAAATAACTTATGATCACTTGTCATTTATTATTGGCCTAATCAATAACCACGGTTTATTAGATTATTTGGTAATTTGGTTAATCAAAATTACTACACCTGACCAAAGATGTTAATTCATAGCATTAAATGACAGTAAGGGTTTGTATTTTGGATCTCAAAATTATACAAGTTCATGGTTAGTTATATATATATATACACACACATAAATAAATAAAAATATAACGTATAATTATGTCTTCCACACATTTAAAACTCTTATTATAATAGGAAATCAATGATAAGAAGAGTAGATGAAGGAAATACTTCAAACAAAAATCTATTTTTGCTTTATACGTCTATTTCCTAAATCTATGGGTAGACTATTAAGGGTAGCATTTTGCATTATCGCATATCATCTTCATAATACCCGCTCTAACGATATCTTCTGTAAATTACTATACAATAGTAGAATCATGGAACTTCCTCGATACCTAGGATAGAAATTTATCGCTCTTCAAAAAATCGCTAGACTCAGTAAAGGCATTTCATGCATCATGCTTCTATTTGTATATCGATGCTTTTATTTATTTCTCTTCAAATTCATTCCGATTAATAGACGCCGAGGAACCCGAAGGACACTTCGAAGAACTGCCAGAAGACCCCCACTATCCGCAAGACCAAGACGAGTTAATTTCCACCCTAAAGGGTGTTTGCTTTTACTAGGGGAAATGTCAATTTCCCCTAGTGCGAGTCAACAACCTTCCTTTAGGAGTTACTTTTATTAGGGAGAGCCTATACTTTCCCTAGTACGAGTTAACATCCAAAAGGATCATATTGAATCCCAGTTTCTTAAAATATTTTATTTACAATTACAAATTGCATGCTCTCTTTAAGTGATTACGCCTACCTGCTTAATCATGATGTATCATGCCATGCTTTACTTCTTGTTATTAATTCCCTATGTTGATATTGACTTGATAAAATCATCTATCATTTGACTTACTAAATGATTGCCTTGATGATCACCCTTGTTAGCCTGGATAGGTTGAATAAAACAATCTTAGACTCTTAAGTCTTGGTTAAAATCTTGCTTAGACATTGCTCAGGTCCAATTATTAATTTTAGGCTTAGCTGCATCGGAACGGTGAACCGATATTTATTGGACATGATGAACATTATCAACTTGGTTTACTGGATATTGGGCCTAGCATGCCAAGATATGTGTGTTTGGGAACACGGATGTGTTCGGTTGTGAATTAAGCGTGTGATGTAGCTAGGCTATATGGTGCGAAGGAAGGCCGGACCACGGAGATGGTCTTTGGCGTAAGCTTCGGTGTGCCGGAGTCTGAGTTGTTTTCAGCGTAGCTTTATCGCCCGCAGGGGTTCCTCGCACAACGTGAGTTCGAGTCTTTGGGCGTAAGCTTCGGCTGTGCAAAGCGGGCGCGAGTTGTTTTCAAGCACTTTATATTGCCCATCGGGTTCTGCTGTAGCGTGGCCATCGCGCGGTGTGCGGATGTGGGGCCCGCTGGCTTGCTGTACAGCGTTAGGGTCAACCCCTAGTCCGAGGTGAAGACAGGAGTAGGTCATCGTCCTGATGGGTGATCTAGGCCTTACGTGACAGGGAGCCGTGACTCTAGTGCGGGCGTGGCAACTCGGTTAGGGAAGAACGGGCACTTCACTGGTGTAAGATCCACAATGGGTGCGCCACACCCGGAAGATGATGGCGGGTGTTTGGAGACGTTTGGCAGTGTTTATGGAAACTGTCAAGGGATGGGAACGTTTGGCAGTGTTCATGGAAACTGTCAGGGTATGGGAAACGTTTGGCAGTGTGCATGGAAACTGTCGTGGAATAAAAATAGAAAACATTGATTAGTAGAACTTTGGTTAAAATATGCTAAGTCATAGGTTTTGATTTATAAAACTTGCTTTCTGCAACTAAATGAGCCCCAACCTTTCCTTTGGAACCCTATCACTAAATGCATTAGGTTGGAAGCTAGCCCGGCAGTGTTTGGGTGACACTGATCTCGCCTTCATATTCTCTTTTAGATGGAGAATATGAGCAGGATCGGTACGCCTGCCATGAAGATGAAGGACAGGACTTTGCTGACGATCAAGGCGAGGCATAGGGCGTCTCTCCAGTCGAGTGCTTAGGCATAGCCGGCACGAGACCCTTTTGCATCTTTTGGATCTCTGCACTCTGATCTTTTGGACATTTGGAATATTTGGGCCAATGTGCCGTGCTGTAAACACTTAATAGCCTTCGGGCTTAATACAGATAGTTTATGTAATTTAAGTCTTTCGCTTGTATGTAATGATCCGGCTATGTGAATGGTGTGCACTAGTGTACTGATCCGGGGACTAGTGCAGATCAAGTGGTGGGCAAAAAGATAGGCCCCACAATTACATAACAAACATGGAAACTGAAAATTGGGCCTAGCATGCCAGTGTGTGAGTTTGGTTGTGGGATACGGTCGTGGACCGACTAGTGGTTAAGATGGAATAGCTTGGCTACTGGATGTGAAAAGGGCTATACGTTCACAGACGCGGTACTGAGAGGAGCGCGGAGAAACACGCATAGCTACCAATCGCTGCCACCAGAGGTGGTTCCGCCACATCGTGTGCAGGGCACACGAAGGAACGATAGCAGAAGAAAGAAGAGGTTATGGATAAGTGTGTACTGGCCGGATCCGAGGTGACTTCTAGAGTGTACCGGACAGGCGTGCAGTGAGGCACGTAGTGGGAAGTCGCTGACCAAATGTCTGCAGGATTTGGTTCCTAGCACCACAACGCGTTGCCATCGTGTGGTAGTGCGGACGTGAGGCCCTAGTGACAGCCGGAATGCAGCTGGGTAATCTCAGTTCGAGGTGAAGACATGATCATGTTGTCATCCACTGGATGATCTAGGTCTTATGACGCAGGGGAGCCGTGACTCTAGTGCGGGCTTGACAACTCGGCTAGGAAAGAATGGGCACTTTACTAGCGTAAAATCCACAACAGATGCGTCACACCCGGAAGATGATGGTGGGTGCTTGGAGGAAGCTTAGGATGGGTATGGACTGTGGTTTGGATTATGGAATGGTATGGAAAACCAAATGTGAATATTGATTAATAGAACTTTGGGTTAAAATTGCTAAGTCATAGGCTTTGGTTTATAAACTTGCTTTCTGCAAATAAAAAAACCCTCAACCTTTCCTTTGAAACCTCTATCATTAAATGCATTAGGTTGGGTGTTAACGCGCCAGTGTTTAGATGACACTGACATCGCATACATATACTCTTTTAGATGGAGAGTATGAGCAAGACCAGTACGCCTGCCATGAAGACGAGGAATAAGATTATGCTGATGATTAGGGTGAGGCTTAGGGCGTCTCTCCAGTTGACTGCTTAGGCATAGCTGGCAGGGGACCCTTTTGGATTTTTAATGCACTCTGATCTTTTGTGGTTCTTGAACTATTTGGGCCAATGTGCCGCAATGTAATACTTAATAGCCTTCGGGGTTAATACATGTACTTTATGTAAATATAAGTCTTCCACTTGTATGAAATAATCCGGCTATGTGAATGGTGTGCACTACTGTACTGATTCATAGGCTAGTTCAGATCAAGTGGTGGGCAAAGGACAAGCCCCACAATTATCTTGTAATTTCGACAATTTCTCGAAGTGGCCTCGAGAGCCGGGCGCCCTTTGTATTTAGGGTTTAGAGAGCATTTAGACATGCCTATGAGATAAAAAAAATGATTCAAAAATTATTTAAAAAAGTAAGATAAGTCAAGTAAGATACATAAATATGACTTACTTGACTTATTTACGTGTCTTATTTGATTTATCTCACTTTTTTAATAAATTTTTGAATTCCTTTTTTTATCTCATAGGCATGTCTAAAAACTCTCTAAACCCTAAACATAAAGGGCACTTGGCTCTCGAGGCCATCTCGAAAAATTTTCGAAATTACGAGATAAGTCAAATAAGCTGATAAGATAAACTGAAAAGAACCCACACTAAGTTGAATTATTAAATTGTTAAAAGCTAAATTTCGAAAGCTTTTAGAAAACAACAACGAAAAGTTATCCCACTTGGTTTGACTTGTTTTTTACAGCTGCAACAAGTAGTTACGAGATTTCTAAAAAAACAGTGTCGACGATGGGAGTGACATTACCCAATTCCCTGTTCTTCTATAGGGAATTCCCAATGAGGAGCGAGGATGGGACGAATTGTGTCCCCGCAGTGATGAAAGCCCTTAAAAATTTGGGCTAGCTCAATCTGCAGTGCATCAACCCATTTGTAATTTGGGCCTAACCTACACCTCATAGGGCCATAGGCGGCCTACCAAGCCAACCACTCGCATCCACTCCTCCCCCCAATATATGGCTCTCTGTCGCCCGCCTGCTTGACAGCCACTCCTCATCATCACATCGCTCTGTGGGAGGGAGACAGTCACACCACGGGAGCTTGATACAGCGTGGGAGCATCCTCACCTTCTCCGGGTTGCTCTATCGGACAGAGATGGCAGCTAGCGCCGGTGCGGGAGCCTAGGATAGGGGCAGAGCATCCTCCCCACCTCCGCGTTGCTCCACGGGACGAAGATGGTTGGAGCACATCGAGCGTCGGCACAAGAGCCTAAGAGGGAGGGTGCAGCTTCCGTGCGGGAGGGAGACAACATCAACATGTCGAGTGCTGGGGTGGAAGCCCAATACGATGGCGAAGCATCCTCCCCACCTCCACGCTACTTCGTGGGAGGAAGACGGCAGCACCACATCTTAGTGTTACCGTGAGAACCCAAGACGGCGTTAGGAGCTCCCAAGTGGTGTTGCATTATCCTCTCCATCTTAGTCTCCTCATCCTTCCTAGCCATGTTAGTCTCCTAAGATTCTTTGTCTAACCACTACTAAAGATATAGGCATCACAAGGGTTCATTCATAACCCTTGTGATAATCTTCATCACAAATGGTTTAAAAAGCCGGCCAGGGATATGACTTTTACAAGGGGTTCGTGTCCCGGACCCTTTGTAAAGCCCAAGCTTTACAAGGGGTTCGTGTCCCGAATCCCTTGTAAAAGTTCTACAAGCGGTTCGTGTCCCGAACCACTTGTAAAAATCCAGTTTTTGAAATGCTAAAAGAAAATCTTGTCTTATCTCATCAGAGAGCACGCGTGGGATAAGTTGGCTAACAGAGTGAGGCGTGGGTGACGAGAAAGGTGAGGTCCTGGGTTCGAATCCCACTCCTCCCCAAAAATTATCTCTTTTTAACCGGTACCGCTGGTACTACAAGCGGGTATAAAACCGCTTGTGATGCCCCGGAGAGCATCACAAGCGATTGCTTACAAGCGGTTCCAAAACCGCTTGTAAAAGTGGTTTGGAACCGCTTGTAAAAGCCAAATCGCTAGTAGTGAACCCTCCTCTATCTGTCGCTCATCGGAGGTGATTTATTGCTCGAACGGGGGTAGGGATGGGGAGATCAATCACAAAGTATGGGGACGGGGATGGGGAATGGGAGAACTTTGTGTGTCGGCACTATACCAAAATAGGTCATATATACCGGTATATCAGTACCGGTTTTATATGAACCCATCACAGATAACCTTATTTGTGTCAGTTTTTAAGTTGGTAGGCAGGAGGGGCATTGTTGTGTCATTTTTTTTTTATAAAAACTAGCATAGATAATCAATTATATATATTGGCTATTAACTAGAACCGGCATATATACATCTATGTCGGGTTCTTATAAAAAACAAACACAGACAATCTACATATTTGCGCTAATTGTTAAATAAAACTGACATAAAACAAAAAATAGGTGGGAGATGGAAAAGTAAATACACACATGCAATATGAAAAAGTGAGGCGAATCTCTCTCTTCCTTAATTAGCTCTTCCTCCTCGCTCTTCCTTGTCCTCTCACTCTTTCTCCCCTAAATCCTCTCACGCGACCCGAGGCCTTCATCTCCTCCTCGTCACTCTCATCTCCCACTCAACTCGCCTACTCTTTTCCTCTATGCAGGCAGAGTGGCATGCCAGGCACGATGTGGGCACCTCCCCCTCTCCCCTCTACTCTCCTAGCCTGGTGCTAATGCATGTGCGGGCGGACGACGCAGCGCGTCGCCAGGCGCGAGCACCTCTCCCTCTCCCCTTTGCTCTCCTGGCCCCATGTGGCGCGGGCGTTGAAGCGTTACCGAGGCTTGCGTGAGCGTACGACTAGCACGAGGCTTGGGCGCAGGCTTGGGCGCAGTGTGGTGCTAGCGTGACGATGACGACGGACGTGAGGCCCGATGCTAGGCTGGCAACGTGCAGGATGGGCTCAAACCCAGTTGCTTTTTTAATGGTTTCATCGTCAGTGCCAGTTTTCAAAGTGATACTGATATTTTTTTTATCATCCTTGCTTGAAAATTAATGCCGGTTCAAAAAACGGCAATATTGGCAGTTTAAAACCGACATTGATGATCATTTATGTGCTAGTGTGCGAAGATCTCCAAGTTGCTAATAGGGATAGGGAATTTTGGGATTTTTGTGTGTCGGGATTGGGGACGGGGTGACACTCCCCAAAGGGGACTGGCCCTGCTGTCATCCGTACTTGAAAAGTCAAAGTGTTTTTTTAAAACAAAAAAGTCAAAGTGTTTGGCTTTTGAAAATGACAATGGTTTATAAGCTAGTGGCATACTTGCAGAAAAGTATATAAGATGCGTTGTAAGAGAATCTTCAATGTATCGGATCCTAATAGATTCAAAATAATGTCAATATATAAGCAGGTTCAAAGTTAGTTTATTGAATTGCATGTATAGATCAGTTCATCCAAAAGGTCCTATCACGTCTTGCTTTAGCTAGCTCTATTTCAACACTCCTTATTAATCTTGTGTTATCTAGGTCTCAAACTCAGAAAACCTCTTGACTCCGATACCATGTTAAATTGCATGTATCGATCTGTTCACCCCAAAACTTAAGCTAATGAAAAAAGATTTACAATATATTTAAACAAGGTTTGTTTTATTACGATGTCTTGAATTGAACACAAGACCCACTGAAAAGTAATTAAATGTTTGCGGTCGACTTCCCAATATCTTAGCATACCTTCCTCTTCCTTGGTGTCATGAGAGGGATTTTCCAACTCACCCCTTCCATTGCTCAAAAAAAAAAAAAAACTCCCATTTCACCGTGGTCGATCTCAAACACAGTGAGCGGCACCATCCAAGTCTCACCACTACCCATTCCCACCATCGCTGACCTAAAGCTCCTAGATGAAAAGGACGTGGTGGGCGAGAATAATGTCGAAATTTCAGCCGTCGTGCGCCCCTTTTGCTTAATTTGATCTTGTATTATAGGGGTTTGAAGTTGAATCTGCTAGAGAAGTCAAGATGCATAGCACCAGCTAGTCAGCTAGCTACATGGGCAAGAAAGCATGCCAAGCAGCTAGGGACGGCGAAAAGAGCCGAGATAAGGCCAGCGGCTGGCAGCAAGAGAGAGCTCGAGCAGGAAGAAAAGCAAGGTTAGAGCCAGGAGATGGGTCACTCAAACTGACCGGCATAAACAATTTTAACTGCCGGCATTAATTTCCGCATTGTTCAAGACTTCAAGTGTCATAAGAAGTTAATTTCAATTTCAGGATCGTAAGGTGATATATGAGATTCAACATATTGAAAAGCATTGCGGTGGTTCTTCAGGATGGTGATCAAGGCAGGGAGGTCTCAGTGCAGCTACGAAACGGCTAGCGGCTCACACGTGGGACCATTCGAGTAATATTTATCGCCTCGTATGGATTCTCTGTGAGACCCCATTTTTCAAGTATCTCCGTACGTCTGCGCTAGTCTAGGATCTGTCTTGCTAGCGCTGTACGAATTACAGAATACTGGAACCATCTCATACAATCACGGGTTTTATACAACCAACAAGGTTCAAATACATAGTGGCTCGAGTTTTTAGGGCCGATCTGGCCAAATATTACAATACCAAACTAGAGCTCTTTAATCAGAGTTCGGAAAATGCGGAAACGAAGATAGATATAGGGTTCCAAGGGCTATGCCATCCACACTGACAGGCAAGTGACTGGAGTCCCGCCTAACACCCTGCCTACGCATCAGCTCCACAAGCTTCCTCATCCTCATAGCAGTCGTAGGGATCATCATTTTCTCCATCTTGACCTAAAAGAGTGAGTGAGTGCGAGGGTGAGCGCGCAATCCAACCGCGCTCGCGAACCAATACCTAGCCTAATGCAGTATAATGATACAGGCTGTTTGGTGGAGGTTGGATTGATTTTATTTGCTTAAAGCCAGAGTTGCAATAATCAATATTAAAAGCCTATGACTTAGCCATTTACCAAATAAAAGACGTACTGGGCTATATATGCCAACAATATTCATGACTGGGGTGTTTATCTCTATTCATGTCACCTAAGACCGAACCAAAAGAACCGACACATAGTCTAGACCAAATACGCTCCGTCACAAACGACACATAGCCAGACGACACATAGCCAGACGACACATAGCCAAGTGACACATAGCCAAATGACACATAGCCAAATGACACATAGTCTATCACTAAGATACCAAACACGTCACCTAAGACCAACCCAGATGACACATAGCTTAAACCAAATCTGCTCCGTCACGTAGACCCCAAAATAATCTAATTAGTAATGCATGGCTCACATCAAGAATCCCATACCAAAACACACATAGATTATAGTGGGTTTCACGGGACGTCACAGGGACACACGTAGACGCACTTAGCCTATCACTTAGACACCAAAACCCGATCACCTAGACCAAATCACCTAGATGCTTATGCCACACAAATCTTTATAATCAAGGGGTGAATACAAGTTTGGCGGATTATTCATCCACCCTTCCAGGACATTTTGGGTCCTGGGCAAAATTTGACTAGACCTAAGCTCTGTCTAAGCATTCTTTTCCCCAGACTTTAAAGAGTCCAAAAATTGTTTATTAATTATTCTAGGGTGATGCCATGGACTTGATATTCAAGGAAATCAAGGTGTGGTAGTAACAATCATCAAGGAATGAGGCATGTATACAACATGATTAAATAAGCAGGTCATAACTACCACATTTAGTTCAACATAATATAATCAACGTAATATAAAGCATGCATTTCATAATTTAAATCGACATAGATTTAAGTAAAACTGGGTTAGAAGAATGTTCTAGAGATATTGGCTCGCCTGGGCTAAATGTGTTGGGGTCCTGATCTTCACACTGTCCTTCCGGGCCTTCCGGATCTATCGTGAATAATCCAAATAGCACAAATATAATTAGAAATATGCTAGAGCATGATGCATGATGTGCAATGATTCTACAAACATTATGGACCTTTTAACGAGATCCATAATCTACTTGTTTTATTAAAAGAGCCTTTATGCAATAATAATTCTAGTGCAAATATAAATGTATATGCATGATATGTATGAAGTCTACCCATAATATCTCTAATAATTGGATAACATTCATAAAAATCAGTATAAACAGTAGACATGATAGATATATCAAAATATCTTATATGGAAAAAGCTTAATACAAACAATTCAATAATCATATATTGCCTATTCTATTATTTGGAGAAATAATATATGGGTGCATGAGCAAATAATAATTTTTCTAAGTCACAGACACTTTAAAGTGTCTCCAGAAATACTTTCATGATTTTTGGAGGTCATCTAGTATTTTTAATAAAGGGAAAACCTATTTCTGGATTTTCTGGTTAAAGGAAATAGCTAGACAAGAAGCTCTATGGCTTAGATGGTCCTGATTGCCAACGTTTGACAGCTGGGTTGAAGTACCCAGAGTTTCCAGAATCTTGTCCTTTCTGGGGTACTGCCTTTCTTTTGCGGCTAGCTTCCAAGCCTTTTCTTTCATTTTCCAAAATCAAGGCTTTGTTCATCAGGTGCTGAAAATTACTGAAATCATGAGTGCTAAGCAGATACTTCAGTTCTGGGTCTAGTCCATCAAGAAATCGCTCCATTTTGTCTTCTTCATCAGCAACTTCTGTTGGAGCATAACGAGCCAAGTGGTTAAACTTGGTCAGGTACTCTGACACAGTAAGACCTCCTTGTTTCAGCTCTTTGAACTCATCCTTTTTCATCTTCTTCACTCCAGCTGGGATGAAAGCATTCCTGAAGGCTTCCTTAAATTCCTCCCAGTCTATTCCTGGGGCAGGGAGATCGTCATCATTGCCTAGATTCAAGTTCAAAGCAAGGGCTTGGTTTTCTGATTGTTCAGCCTCTTCATTATCAGTTGCTACTTCGTTTTCTTCCTCAGCTCTATCTTCGTTGTATTCCGCCACTGTGGTATTGTTTTTGGCCTCAAGGTAGTTGTCCCACCAATCTGCTGCAGCTCCTTCAAGTAGGTGGGTAGCAAAGATTACTTTGTCCTCTTCGCGGGTGCGGGCCAGAGTTAGTTTCTTCTCCACAGTGCGTAGCCAATCATCTGCCTCCAGGGGTTCAGTGGCTTCAGAGAAATTAGGGGGCCTGGTACGGAGGAAGTCGCCGAGTCTGGATCCTTGGCGACCTGACTGATTCAGTTGGCTGGTGACAAGGGCTTGTATCAACTGGGTCTGATGAGCCATGAAATCTTCTATTGTTGGGTTAGCTGGCGGAGGAGGTGGCATTTGCCTTCGGGCACGACGCCGACTGCCGCTAGCTTCATCATTATTGCGGCGACGGTTGCCGGCGCCGATCCTTAAGGGAACCTCCCTAGGCATCTGGGTAAGAAAATAAAAAGGGTTCAGTCTTATGCCTATATGTATGGTATGCATGTTCGAAAGAACCAAATTAGCAAATAGCGATACAAACTCAACATGTTAATATGGCACACATACATAGAGGGGAGAATACCATTTATTTATCATGGTATCCTACTGAGTACATTACATTACCTCGTCTAGGTCATCACTAAGGCTAAGGAAGAGTGTGCTCTACACCAAAAGGTTGCTGAGTAAACACCAAACTTCCTTACTATGCTAAAGCTAAGGATAAGTAGGGCTTCTAATAGGCCACTAGGGCTAGGCATAGTGGAATTTAGCCACCAAAATACAAGCTGATGGGATGATACAAAGGATAATTCTACATATTAGTGCGCCGGGCGGAGGTATTCCTTGCGATGGGGCAATGTCTTGCAAAGTCCAAGTTCTTGCGCTTGCGCCTTCTGCATGTTACTAGAGATTCTTGGGGTGGGGTTGCTGCTAGAGCTTCTTGTGCTTGTGCAGCTTCTTTCCTTGCCAGGAGGTACAGGGCATGGTATTCATCAGCACGGGCATTGGCCTGTTCAAGGTCTTGACGCTGATTCTTGTTTTCCTGGTCTTTCATCCTCAGGATGTCTTGATACTCTTGAAGTTTTCTGAGGATGCGATCGAGGTTGGCTCTTGTAGCTTGAGTGTATGTTTGTAGCTCTGCAAGACGTCGATCTTCTTGTGGGTTTACCAGGTAGGTAGAGCAGTATGGATCCTCTGGCCTTCGGGATGGGATGAAATGGAATTTTGTGGCGTGCAGCTGTGTCACGTAAACATGACACAGACAATTGATAGCATGCCGGGCAGCTTCCTGTACTGCCAGGGTTGGTAAGAGATGGGATACCTCGGAGGAGAAATGGTGTGAGGCACCTTTTTCACTTGGGGGAATAAAGGTTACCACCTGCCAGGAGGGAGTAGAGCCTAGCAGGACCCTTCTTCCATAGAATTGGGGTTCCTCATGATACTCGAGGTACTGAAGGAGACGCTTGAGTATACGTATAGTTGCACCGGTTGGTCCAAACAGGTCTCCGGTATGGCTGAAACTGTCAGATCCTTCGGGAACAATAATCGCCATCTGAATTATCAAAATCAACCTCGATTTAGTAAAGGAAAGGGGAAACAAATTGGGTAAGTAAAGTAGACAAGAAGTTTTAAAAGAGACCAGATGAGATAGTGAAGGTGAACCAGCAGTAGAAATTGTTGTAAAAAGGTTTTGTATAAATAAAGTACGTAGGTCTCTATCTAACGGCCAGGGGTTAGGGTTTCTACAGTCGTATGCTCTGATACCAGCTTTGTGAGACCCCATTTTTCAGGGACCTCCGTACGTCTGCGCTAGCCCAGGATCTGTCTTACTAGCGCTGTACGAATTACAGAATACTGGAACCATCTCATACAAGCACGGGTTTTATACAACCAACAAGGTTCAAATACATAGTGGCTCGAGTTTTTAGGGCAGATCTGGCCAAATATTACAATACCAAACTAGAGCTCTTTAATCAGAGTTCGGAAAATGCGGAAACGAAGATAGATATAGGGTTCCAAGGGCTATGCCATCCACCCTGACAGGCAAGCGACTGGAGTCCCACCTAACACCCTGCCTACGCATCAGCTCCGCAAGCTTCCTCGTCCTTATAGCAGTCGTAGGGATCATCATCTTCTCCATCTTGACCTAAAAGAGTGAGTGAGTGCGAGGGTGAGCGCGCAATCCAACCGCGCTCGCGAACCAATACCTAGCCTAATGCAGTATAATGATACAGGCTGTTTGGTGGAGGTTGGGTTGATTTTATTTGCTTAAAGCCAGAGTTGCAATAATCAATATTAAAAGCCTATGACTTAGCCATTTACCAAATAAAAGACGTACTGGGCTATATATGCCAACAATATTCATGACTGGGGTGTTTATCTCTATTCATGTCACCTAAGACCGAACCAAAAGAACCGACACATAGTCTAGACCAAATACGCTCTGTCACAAATGACACATAGCCAGACGACACATAGCCAGACGACACATAGCCAAGTGACACATAGCCAGACGACACATAGCCAAATGACACATAGCCAAATGACACATAGTCTATCACTAAGATACCAAACACGTCACCTAAGACCAACCCAGATGACACATAGCCTAAACCAAATCTGCTCCGTCACGTAGACCCCAAAATAATCTAATTAGTAATGCATGGCTCACATCAAGAATCCCATGCCAAAACACACATAGATTATAGTGGGTTTCACGGGACGTCATAGGGACACACGTAGACGCACTTAGCCTATCACTTAGACACCAAAACCCGATCACCTAGACCAAATCACCTAGATGCTTATGCCACACAAATCTTTATAATCAAGGGGTGAATACAAGTTTGGCGGATTATTCATCCACCCTTCTAGGACATTTTGGGTCCTAGGCAAAATTTGACTAGACCTAAGCTCTGTCTAAGCATTCTTTTCCCCAGACTTTAAAGAGTCCAAAAATTGTTTATTAATTATTCTAGGGTGATGCCATGGACTTGATATTCAAGGAAATCAAGGTGTGGTAGTAACAATCATCAAGGAATGAGGCATGTATACAATATGATTAAATAAGCAGGTCATAACTACCACATTTAGTTCAACATAATATAATCAACGTAATATAAAGCATGCATTTCATAATTTAAATCGACATAGATTTAAGTAAAACTGGGTTAGAAGAATGTTCTAGAGATATTGGCTCGCCTGGGCTAAATGTGTTGGGGTCCTGATCTTCACACTGTCCTTCCGGGCCTTCCGGATCTATCGTGAATAATCCAAATAGCACAAATATAATTAGAAATATGCTAGAGCATGATGTGCAATGATTCTACAAACATTATGGACCTTTTAACGAGATCCATAATCTACTTGTTTTATTAAAAGAGCCTTTATGCAATAATAATTCTAGTGCAAATATAAATGTATATGCATGATATGTATGAAGTCTACGCATAATATCTCTAATAATTGGATAACATTCATAAAAATCAGTATAAACAGTAGACATGATAGATATATCAAAATATCTTATATGGAAAAAGCTTAATACAAACAATTCAATAATCATATATTGCCTATTCTATTATTTGGAGAAATAATATATGGGTGCATGAGCAAATAATAATTTTTCTAAGTCACAGACACTTTAAAGTGTCTCCAGAAATACTTTCATGATTTTTGGAGGTCATCTAGTATTTTTAATAAAGGGAAAACCTATTTCTGGATTTTCTGGTTAAAGGAAATAGCTAGAAAAGAGCTATTATTACTTTACAGAGAATTATATTATTTTAATATGCAAAGTAATATTTTTCCTAGGTTCCAAAAGCAATCTAGTATTTTACCAAATTTTTCTAGGATTTTACAAAGTCGCTAACTATTTTTAATAATCAAAAACCATTTTCTGGAATTAAAACAAGTGAGAAATCACTGGGAAAAAGCTATAAACAGTAATGGGCCAGCGAAGGTGCGGCCCAAGACAGCCCAGGCGGGTCGGCTCTTGTGCTGGTGGCCCGGAAGGGACGGCCCAGGCGCGGCCCAGAGCAAAGGCGCATTTTGGAAGTGCACCTCCACTAAATATGACATGTGGGGCTAACGGGCCCACCGGTCAGCCGCAGCGGAGACTCCCCCGCGGGGTTTAAAAATAAACCCGACAGGCGGGTCCCCCATGGCAGCGAGACGGCGTACTGTGCGCTGAAAGATGACGCCAGCGTGACGTCGGCGAGAGGTGGTACAGGTGAGTTCCGCGATCCTGGCGTCGACTCGGTGGCGCTTCTGAGGCCTGAAAAGGTGCCGCCGTCGGTCCCTAAGGTCTGTGGGGCCTATCTCTAGGGCGTCCCGTGGGATTCGCCCGGCGGCGAGCCGAGGCGGCGCCACGGCGGCGGCGGAGCCCACGGCAACAAGCACGGGCGGCGATTTATTAGGTTTGAAGCAGGGGAAAGAAGCTCTAGGGCTTCTAGGGGCTACGAGGAGATTTACCTTGGACTAGGTCGCGGTCGGGGAGGACCGGAGGAGGCCGGCGACGTGGGAGCTGCGGGTGCTGAAAACAGGGGAATGGCGCAGGGGCGCTCCGGGGAACGTCGCGCCAATTCCGTCCAGGGGGAGGAAGAGGGTGATGTCGGGGTGCTTCCGACCGAAGGGGAGGCCGAGAGGGGCTGCCGTTGACGAGCAATCAAGAAGGGCGTGGTGGCGGCCGGCGGCGACGATGGAGCTCGCTCACGGGCTACAAGCAACGAAAATGCAATTAGGCTCGGGGAGAGCAGTAGGGGGAAGAGAGGAGGAGATGGAGCTAGTCGCCCGAGCTCAAGGTTCACCGGAACGAGCTCGCGACGGTGGCCGTGTCCGGGTAAGGTGGGGCGGTGGAACGAGAGACTCAAACGGGGGGGTTCGGCCGGGTTTTATAGACGCCGGGAGGAGCGGGGAGGACAAGGGAGTGAATGCGCGCGGTACGACGCAAGGACGGCGGCCATCCCTGGAGGGGCAAGACGGGATTCTAGGTGTTGTACCGGCCACGGGGAAGGGGAGGTCGGTGCTGACCAGGGGCAGCGGTATGGTGCCAGGACGGGCAACGAGGATGGTCGGTGGCCAATGGCGAGGCGGTCGGACGGCGGTGGGGACGGCGCGTCAGCGGCGGAAGCAGAGCACGGGCAGGGGCATAGCGAGACAGAGCAGAGAGAGGATCCAGGGGAGGGGGAGGCTCGGCTGGGCCGAGTTGGGCCGAGGCCGGGGAGGCAAGGCCGGCCTGGAAAAAGGCCCACGGCGGGGAGGGGCAAGGCCAAGGGGGAGGGAAACCCAGTGAGGATTGGGCCCAAAACAGGGAAGAGAGGTAGAGATAAAAAGGAAATTTGGGCTGAGGGCAAAGAGGTCAATTCACCCTAAAATAATATTTTGAATATACATTTGAATTGGAGAAGAAAAGGACTAAAGATGGTTTTAACATGTTTTTCCCAAAAAGGGGTAAAGATATTAGTTTACTATTCAATATCATGAAAACACTATTTATGGTATGAAAATACCATTTTCCAAACAATTTTAATAACTAGATATTCATATTAAATATATTCCAAGCAATATTTTGAAAATCAAGTTTTGGGTGAAATTATTTCTCATGATGGGAAAATATGGTTGTACCAAAAATAATATTTACACACATATATGTATATATATACATATATATATGTACATTTTGTTAAATGGAGTCAAAATAATATATTGTAGACAAAATCTTTCCAAAATATCATTAGCTTTATTAATGATTTTAAAATTTTCAAAATTTTACAAACACCCAAAAATGGGATGTTACATTCTCTGAGTCGGGTTCTAGGGAAACCCAAGCTAAGTTTATTTCAAAATATGAGGCATGTACATGAATTTATTGACTGTTTTTATATGGGTAGTATGGTCATGTCTATATCTTTCTCTCGGTTTTACCATCTTCGCACATACGCCTTTTTGAAAGGGAGGGAGTATTGGACAAGGTTGATTTACAACTATGCCATATTGGTAGGTTCAAAGATATGTGTATTTTTTAAAGTCCACTATATGTTTAGTATAACGGACGCGCACACATGCACACCCCACACTCTCAACACCACACGCGCATACAAGCATACGTGTCCGACCACATGCAAAGGAAGAGACAAAAGGCTCAAGGCCTCGGAAACATGGACACGTGATGTCTCACTGAACACACATATATCCGTTCCACTTGGAATATAATTCCAATGGAACAACAGAACTGGAGCTGAGCCTGCGGCTCTAACGCTGGTGGCTGGCGCAAACAGCCTCGCTCCCAGCTAGCTGCGCTCCTCAAAGACAGGTGTATCGAGTGAGCTATAATATCCAGATGGAACCCACTAAAAATGAATCTGGATTATGCTAAATAAAATATATTTTACTGGGTTTACTCCAATCAATTTAATGCACCGGTACTAAAACACATTATTTTGTTTAGATGGACCAAAAATGAATCTGGATTCTGCTAAATAAAATATATTTTACGGGGTTTACTCAATCAATTTAGTGCACCGGTACTAAAACACATTATTTTGTTTAGATGGACTGGCTTCAACTTTCAGGTCGCCTCCTAAATTTTTTTTTGGCGTTAGAATTGATAGCTCCCAACATACCTAGTCAGTTCAAATGCATCGAACCAGCCTAACTGGCGAAGTAGGACATTGCAGATGGCCTAAGATCTACTAGAGTGGAATTGGCACACTTGAAACCAACCCTTTTGTCATGCACTAAATTCCACTATTTTCCAATGAATGCAAGGCTTTCAGCTTACAATTATAAGCTACCAGTTCAAAATATAAGAACATTTCATCAATAAATCCCAAAGTTTGAAGCATCCAATTTTTTTTAAAAAAAGTGGAAGTAACATATATAGTTTCTATTGGATTTATGCCCAATAGCACTCATGGCCATGTAGACATATGCTTAGCGTTGACAGGCAACCTAGATGTGGGCTTTTTGTCATGTGAGGGCTCTAACTAGAGGTCCACTGAGACAATATAAAAAGAGAGAGGTGAAGGTTGCAAGAGATATAAACCCTAGCCATCATCTCCTAAAGATCACGTTGTGTGTGATGGTGCTAGAACAACAAAACATTAGATGACTCCTCGTGTAGACTATGTATACGAGATTACATGACCTAGAGGGTTCCTCCTTGTATGCATGGACTAGGTCGAGGAGATTACACCATGCGTGGCTATGCTAGCACACTAACACATAGGATTTCTCTCCCATGTGGAGTACGTATAGGCGTTGCGTTTATAGTGCTAATTGGTGAGGATGTCGTGCTAATCATGACGATCTACAAGGAAAAGATGATCCACTACTGATCCATGTTGAATGATCAACTACGTCCACTACATCGACACACAATTTGTCGATCCTTTGTCATTTAGTTTCATGTATTCAGTTTTTTCATAGGAGAATTTTGATTCTATGGTAATGTAGCTTCCCTTGAATCCCCTTCAGTTTCACCCCACCTTATGTGGAACTTTCTTCCGCCAGGTAGTGGACACAAATATCTCCTCTGAGGGTGGGTCTTGGTGGCAGTAGAGTTGTCGATGGCAAAGTGGTTCAAGTTGACAAGACAACTAGAGAAGTTAGACAACACATAAAGAAGATGAATCGCCCAGAAATCCTATGACTGAGGAAGACCACGGGTATGCTTAATGGCTACCTCGTGTCCAAGGATATCAGCAATGTAGCATTTTCGTTAATAAAGTGTGTTCAATGTAGGGATGGCAATCAGGTGAGTGTCTTTGGTATAGCTATGCCATACTTGAAGCTCTAACCCGTATCAGAACCCAAAACCACTTTCGGGCACAAGCACGTATCCATATCTGAATCTGGACTTGATGGGTACTAAACATGGCTGGATATAGTTCCAAAATATTTAATTCTAATTTAGGTAAATATTTAGTCCTAGCTCACTGTGATCTATGAAGCTATAAGTGCTACAAAGCCAAACCAATGACTCTCTCTTCCTGTATAGGCACCTAGCCCATGGTTTCCAATGTTGCGCAAGGACACCATCTCCCTCCTATTCCAAGCCAAATACTTGTCGTAGGGTGGGATTTGTGAAAATCCGCCCGATGGTAGAGCGAGATTTGAGCGGCGGGGAAAACTACCAATTGAAAAGATGAGATTTGGCCCAATATAAAGAAAGTCGCACTGTGTCCCTTGCACATAGGAGACAGAGAGGAGAGGAGAAAAGAGACAGAGGAAAGAAGAGGAGAGGAGAAAAGGAGAGGAGAAAAGAAGAGGAAGGAGAATAGAAGGAGAGAGAAGGAGGAGGAGAGGGGGGGGTTAGGTGGACTGCGGCCTACTTGGAAGGTATTTTTTTTATTTTGTAATTTATAATTAGTGAAAACATGGTAGGTTAGTCATATCAAGTGACCATAGTTAGTGTAATGCAACATATTCCGACGGAGGAATTAGCACGTGTTGAGCACGATAGGTTATGTGGTATTTGAGAAAAAAAAAAAGAGTAATCTAGGGGTTATTGTTAGGATGTGTACATTTAGTATGTGTTGAACAATGTATTCTATACAATTAGTGTAATTACCGCAATGTATTAATTTTTTTTGTATATTTCATAGGTGTAAATTATTTTTAGGGTAATATATAGGGTAGATATGGGAAAGGAACATTATTTTGAAACAATTCGTCAGACAAGTTATTTTATTCAAATTTATTATGGGGAGAGAGAGAGAGAGAGAGAGAGAGAGAGAGATTATGCATAGTCCAAATGGGGTAGATCTTTCTTTGCTCCAATCAGTTACACTAGAGATATTGAGGCTTACAAAAAGGTCATTCGGTGGGTTGCATAATTGATTATTGCAGATGTTCCAACTGAACCTGCAAGAACATGTGATGAAGGTCAGTGCAGTGGTTAGCCATGCTAGGGAAGGGTTCTTTTGTAAGTTGCTTCCGATCAAGTGTACTAGGAACTGGAGGTGTTATGTGAAGATTGCGACTGCACGCGATTTCCCTCTAGTGTTGTTTGCTTAGGCAGAGTTTAAACAACATGTTGGCTCAAATGAGATAGGGGGCAAAGAGACGTGGGCTACCACCGGTGCAGAAGGGGCAGAGGAGACAGAGATCACGGAGGAAGATGTAGGCAAACGCTGAGAGACAGAGGAGGAAGAAAGTGAGCACCCAACAACACATGAGCCGATGGGTGCGACGGATAAAAGGGAACAAATTGAGGCAATAGGACTATAGATGGAGGCGGAGGATGCAGAGCATGAGCAAGTCCCCGACGAGGACTTGTCAGACGGTGAGAGAAGTGGTGGACACAATCCTGTGCTGCCTGGGTGGAACTCCTATAACTTTTAAAATTTATCTGTCCATGACGGTACACACATGATATGGGATTACCACGAGAACGAGGTGTCCGAGGGATCCATGTACCCCACTAAGGACGCTATCATGAATGCTATGAAGTATTGGGCACTGTCTCTTAGGAGGGAATTCAGGGTTAACAAGTCTAGTAAAAGTGTGTACGATGTGAAGTGCGTGCATGGTGCCCGATAGCTCTTGATGGGTTCATAACTTCAAAGAAAAGTGGGTGGATTACTGAATGTGTTTGATCCTGAAAGAGCACAACTGTCGGTTAGAACAAGAGTAACAAAGGCACATAAACTGAATTCAACTTTTGTAGCGGCGGTCATGTATTCACAGATAGTGGATAATATTAATTATGAGCCTCGTTTCATAATTTGAGCTATGGAGGAACAATTTCAATACAAGATCAAATATCCGATAATTTGAAGGACAAAGCAAAAAGTTTTGGAGATGAGGTTCAAGACTTATAAAGTATCATACGTGAACCTCCTTACCCTGTTAGAGACTATAAAGAGAAGAAATATAGGATGTACTGTGATATTAAGGTGTATCCCGTGCCTTTAGACATCGGTAAGTGGATTCTACAGCAGACATTCATTGCTTTGGGATCATGCATAAATGTCTTTAGGCATTATTCTCCTGTGCTATGCATCGATGATACATTTCTCACTAGCAAATACAAAGGACAGATATTGATACTAATTGTTGTGAATAGTAACAACCAGATTCTATTGGTGTGTTTGCTTTTATAGAGGATGAGAATACCGATAGCTGATAGCTGGTATTGCTTTCTAGTTTGAAATATGTAGTTGTTTGAGGCGAAATGTATATGTCATATGTGACACTGAGAGACTGAAACTAGTACAAAATGGTCTCCTGCGCTAGCAGCAGCAGATCTAGCCCCTCCAATAAACGTTAACACGCCTATCCTCACACTGCGCGAGGATCTATCCTTTTCAGCCCTAGCCGTCGTCGACCTCGCCTGCATCTCTCCGGCCGTCCAGAAAGCGAGCAAAATGGCGGTGCACGTGCTCGTGTTCCCGTTCCCATCGCAGGGCCACCTCAACTGCATGTTCCACTTCGCCGAGCTCCTCGCCGGCGCTGCTGCCTTCCACGTCTCTTTCCTGCTCACCGACCATAACCAGCGCCGCCTCACGCGGCCTTCCGCGGCCACCTCGCCTCGCCTCCGTTTCCTCTCGATCACCGACGGGCTCCCCGATGACCACCCGCGGCTGCCGTCCAAGACCCGCGTCATGGAACTCTCCGCGTCACTCCCGGCGGGAGGCAGCGTCGCGTACCGCGCTCTCCTTGCCTCGCTATGCGCTCGGCAAGGCTCTGGCTGCGGCGACGGATTCCCTCCCGTGACATGCGTCGTCGCCGATGGCGTGATGCCGTTCGCCGTGGACATTGCCGAGGAGCTCGGCGTGCCGGCGCTCGCCTTCCGCACGGCCAGCGCGTGGAGTATGCTTCCCTACTTGTCCGCGTCCAACCTGCTTGAGCTCGGTGAGCTCCCATTCCCAGGTGCGTGCTGCGTATAGAACTTGCCATTGACGCGGCTATTTACATGTCTATGTTCTTGACGTTGTGACGATGTGTTTATGTTGGGGTATTGCAGAAGGCGGCGACCCCGACGAGCTGGTGCGCGGTATGCCGGGCATTGGCCCAGAAAGCTTCCTACGGCGGCGTGACCTCCCAGGCGCTTGCCAAGGTTGCAAAGATCGCGACGACCCCATGCTGCAAATGCTGGCCGCGGTCACCGCGCACAACGGCAAGACCCGGGCCATCATATTCAACAGTTCGGCGTCCTTGGAGGCATCAGCGCTCGCGCACATCGCGCCGCATATGCGTGAGACATTCGCCGTCGGCCCGCTCCACGCCATGTCAGGGGCGGTGCCGGACCTGCCGGTTAGCATGTGGAGCGAAGACCGCAGCTGCATCGACTGCCTCGACGGCCAGCCGGAGAGGTCGGTGGTGTACGTCAGCTTGGGGAGCGTCACCGTCATTTCGCACGAGGAATTCGCCGAGTTCCTGTCCGGCCTCGTCAGCGCCGGCTACCCGTTCCTGTGGGTGCTCCGGCCGGGCATGGTCGGGGCGAGCCAGAGCGACGCGCTGCAGGAAGCCACGCGCGCGGCAGGAGACAAGGCGCGCGTGGTGCCGTGGGCGCCGCAGCGCGACGTGCTGCGCCACCGCGCCGTCGGCTGCTTCCTGACGCACGCCGGCTGGAACTCGACGCTGGAGGCCGTCGCCGAGGGCGTGCCGACGGTGTGCTGGCCGTTCTCGTTCGACCAGCCGACCAACAGCCGGCTCGTGGCCGCCATGTGGAAGACGGGGATCGACATGAAGGATGTGTGCGACCGGGGCGTCGTCGAGAGGATGCTGAGGGAGGTGATGGACGGGAGCGGCGCCGAAGAGATAAGACGGTCGGCGAGCACCCTGCAGCAGGCAGTGAGGCGGGACGTTGGCGACGGAGGCTCGTCGGCGATAGAGTTCAAGCGGCTTGTTGCGTTCATCAAGGAGCTCAGTGCTCGCACTGCTGAGTGAAATTTGTGTGAAACTTAGTATGAAAAAGTACCGGTTTGGTCTCTCAACTTTAGCAGTTAACACAACTTAGTCCCCGAACTGCAGAATCGGGGAACAATCGGTATTCCTTGCAGCCATATCTAGCTGCTTAAGGCACTGCATGTTGTTCTTCACAGTGACAATGGCCTCCTCGAGCTTGATTTGGAGGCGGCGGCATCCAAATCAAAGGTGCGTAGTCTGCTCTAGCATATGTGCTAGATGAGTTGCTGTTGTTGCAAATTGCAAGCACATGTTGACCTGCTGCTAGTTGAGCGTTGAACGTGTATTCAGAACATTTTAATTTTACTGCATGGATCAATCTGGTTGGTTGCTACATGCTTCTGAATTTTATCCGAACATTTGCCATGTCCTGACTTTTTGGTAAGACAAATACCGAATTAATTGAACTTATTTCGGTTGATTCGGTTCAGTTTTTAAAATTTTGCAAATAATTTTGGCAGGTGATTCTTCGAAACCAAAATATTTAAATACTGAAAGAACCATGCCGATAAAATGGGATAAACCGAACGCCCCACCCCTAGGCACCGTTTTTTTGCGCGTTTCCGTGGCATTGCGTTTGCGTTTTGGTGGCGGGAAGTCGACTTGCTGGTTCGCGAGCTGGCATTAAAGGCGAGACGCGACCTGTTGGCTGCTGGTCCACGAGCTAGCATTAAAGGCAAGCCGAGTTGGGACATGGCGCGAAGCTGCTGCGGACGTCCGGACGTGCCCGCAAACGCGACCGAAACGCGGAAAAAAACGGTGCCCTAGTCGGCTCATGCTTCGGCCCATATCACCAAATGTGTGAGTGAGCATCGGAGGGCTCAATTGTGCCTCTTTTTATTGGGTTCGTAGGCGTTTTCTGCCCTTTCATGGCTTTCCTGGCCGGGTAACTTCTCAGTTACTACTCACAGGTCATGGTCGAATCTGCACAAACAGTGTGTTACTTCCTGAAGGATTTCGGGGCAGGATTTTGATAATCGGTTTCACAGAAAAATCAGCGGGTTCGATAGGGCTGACAATCCATTTTATCAGCCGATAATTTTTTAAATAGAAATTTATATTCATCAAAAAAAATTAAAAATTCAAATTTAATCAAGAAATAAGCAAATATATTCTAATTTGATCAAAATTCATCCAAAAATGATATGTTTCGGCCGATACGGATAACTGTCAGGGTAGTCGATAAGACAGATTATCCCCTATAATCAGTAGATTATCAAATCCCTGTTTCCGAAGATAGCTTGTTGGGTTCCCATGCAGCAGGGGCCTCCTGCTCTCTGCCTCCCTTGTCTCATTGTTATTCGTGTTAAAGTATAAGTGAATTGTCATTCTTTCTTCATTAGCTTAGGTTTTTTTATGAACAGATCGGCACATTGTGATACTCAAATGAAAAATAATAAAATAAAATCATATCTTGCATGCACATTGTAACAAACAAATTGAATTCTCTAGTCTTATTAATGAAACAACTCGTTTATAAGTAAACCACAATCTTATTTACAACTTTATTAATTTACATTCTCAATCTCTCCTTCTAAAAAATATATTATAAAAACATTACTATATTTAAAACTCCATTTGTTTACATTTTCAATTTCTCCTAAAATTAATATTACAGAAAACTACCATCTTTCTTCCTTTTCTTTTCTTTCACATCCACTCTATTATCCAGTTCAGCCTACCTCCCCCACGTGGCCTGCATGCACGGCGTTGGCACAGCCCTTCAGCCACGTACGAGCAGCCACTAGGTACACCTGTAAGAAACCCCTTCCCCACCCATGCAGTCGACCGCAAGCCAGCATCAGCAGCGTAGGGCCATCGTGGGAGCCGATGTTGTCGACTTTGCAAAGGTAGCGCGTCGCCAGAGCCCTAGCACACCGGTCGCACCATGAGCCCGCCGCTAGGCCAAGCCACCACTCAGCCCCACCACTGCTGCCCTGCAATGCCACCAGCTCGCCGCTGCCGCCCCACGATGCCGGAACGCGCCTCTCTGCCCTAGGCCTACGCGCAGCCTTGTGGAGCTGCTCCCTCATCGAAGCTAGCTACGGCGTCGCCGCCGTTGTGTGACACCACTGTCGGAGTCCTCACCGACCACCGAGCCACGCAGGCTAGCACCGCCCGCCTTGACTACCTCGCGGCCTACCGCACCGCCTCCCTTGCAAGCCACAGCCCTTGGCCCCGCCATGGAGACCTAGGCCGTTGTCTCCGCCGAAGTCATCCCCGTCGTCGCTGCCTAAGAGCCGGACCGCCCCGCTGGAGCCACCATGCCACCACCTGGCATCGCCGGGAATCCCGCCGACGGTGGTCTGGCGCCCTCCACGATCTTTGGAGAGGGCCGTGAGAAGTAGTGGTTAGAAAGCGGATGCTCAGTGAATAGAACCAGAGTGCTAATGTGCGATCAGAATGCTTGTCCCTCTTTCATTGATGAGCTTATTAATTTATACAACTCTAGGATCCGGGTTTACATGTATGAAAAATACCCAAATTGTCCTGGTCTCTGAGTCGTTGATCCTGCGATCAACGGGTAGACTAGATTTCTTGCAATCTAAGCTTTTCTACTCCCTAATGTGCCCTCGGGGGAGCATATTCTGACAAGGTAGTTGATCTGGTGAGTCCTTGTCACAAGCTATCGCGAAGTCTTCGTCTTCTGGCCCGAAACTTGTCCAAAATAAATCCCGGTATCTACGAAGGGTCCTCGTGAATTCCTTGGTGAGACTTCACTCCTCAGCAACCCTTCGGTAGCAATCCCGAGGACTCTCATTGCTCGAAGTTCCCTCGGAACGCCTGACCCTTCGCGTATGTCTGAGTCCTTGGCTAACAACCTAAGGGGTCTTGAGGTCATCTTAGGCGTGCTTCTCCACTTGCCCCTTCGGGTTACAAATCCTCACGAAGGACTTACCGCATCTTCGTGGACATCCACCTTTCCCGGAGATGGGGTGGTTGCCCCTACAACAGAAGCCCCTTACGGTCACGTCACCACCTCGCCGTGGTGCCTGGCCGGAATATATCCAGCTCCCCCCTTCTCCACGCCGAGGTGGTTTTCTCGAAGATGCTTTTTCCTTCATGTTTGGAAAGATGTCTTCGCCTGTTGATGTGACTTGTACTTGACGTTCTAACAGTGTCAGTGGCCTAGAAGTACTCGCGTTGATCCTGGCCACCGATTGTCACACGTGTCGTCAAATTCACGGTCGTCCCTTGGAATTTCCTTTTGATTTTTGATTTTTTCTCTGTGTGACTCCTCGGTTTTTTCGAGGCCCATCGTCGCCGTTGGTGTGGACACGCGGCGTTCATCCGTGCTTGTCTTCTCACGATACAAGGGGCAGCGCCCTCGTCGTCTTCTCATTTGTGCTTGCCTTCTAAGTTCACTCCCGCCGTCCGGCGCTCCTACTCTTTCGCCGACGTTTTCGTCACCTCTACCGCGCCATTGCTGCTTCGTCGACGCTTGTTCGTCGCCGACAACTCACCGCTCCTCAACATCTGCTGGTATGTCACACTCCCACCGGCGTTTTTCTTCCTGGTTTCGGGGTACGGGGGCTTCTGGGTATGGCGGATTTGGCGCCGGCGAGCCCACCGGCGAGGTTTTTTGTGTCGGTGACGTTGGTTGCGCGTCCATTTACTTGTCAATCTCCGTCTTCTTTTGAAAAAATGGTACGGGATTTTTGTGAAATGTCGGGTTCCAAACACTTCTGAAGCGGTTGTGTGTCTTCTTCTTATTATTATTATTTTAGTCCCGGAGTGCTGACATTTTCTTCTATTTTTGAAGTCCTCGGAACCTTTGATGGCTCCGAAGAAGATCTTGAGTACTGCGGACCTCGCGCTGTTGTCCTGGGAGCTGGGGTAGTCGAGAATGACGCCAGACATGCTCGCGAAGGTGGCAGACTGCTCCGCTGCGGCCGAGGCAGACTTCCGTCTCCCGGGGCAAGAGACGACTCCTCGGCCGGATGCCGACGAGGCGGTCGTTTTCAACTCGCAGGTGAAGGCGGGTCTTTGGATACCGTGCACCCGCCTCGTCGGGGAGGTGCTCGAGCTGTACGGGGCACAGCTCGTGCATCTCTCCCCGAACGCCGTGGCCCGACTTGCGGTATACGAGTGGGCGCTCCGAAGACATGGCGCCCTACCAAGCGCCCGACTCTTCGGGTTCCTCCAAGAAGCTCGGTGGCAGGGGAAGACAAGCGGCAGCGTCTTCGGGTGTCTAAATTTTGTTGTGAAGTCGGCGCACACGGCGGACTTTCCGCCCCTGGCCACCAAGAAGAAGTGGGACGGGGCGGCTGGGCTGAGCTGGAAGTTGTTTTGGTTTTACCAAAAGGTGGATGCAGCGGACTCTGCACTGAGGTACACCCCGGGGGCAGCACACTGTGTCAAATTCCCTGTGGAGAAGCTGTCCGGCTCCGAAGAGGCGCAGCGGCTCCTACTTCAGAAGATCAGCAAACGCTTCTCCATACGTTGCCTCGCCGAGGAGTTCTTCGCGGCCAAGGTGGGGCTGCTGATGTGCAGCTGGGAGGAGTGCGTTATCGTCGGCGAGGGAGGCGACCATCTCACTCTGAGTGGTGAGGATCACCGACCTCGGAAGCTCGAGTCGGCCATGGAGAGGGCCGAGGGGATGTTCGGGCCGCTTCGTGCCGACGAAGTCGCGCGGGCCCGCGAAGCTGGGGTGGGCGCCCACGTCAACCGCATCCTCGGGACAGTTTCTCCCTGGGCTTAGCCCGAGCCGAAGAGGGGCGGGAAGAGGAAGGCTACAGAAGGCACTACCGCGGGCCCCTCAAAGCGACCTCGTGGTGAGCATTCTCCTGCACCTGCCATACTTCTTTGGTTTTGTTGTTCCTAACTTTGATTTTTTGAATCAGAAGCCGCCAGCGCAGAGGATGAGGAAGAGGACGAAGAGGAGGTTGAGAAAGAAGGCCGCCTGGTTGAGGACGACCGCACTTCGTCAGACGCGCAAAGTGCCGCCAGTGGTCGTGATGACGATCCACTAGACGTCCTGGTTAGCAAGACTCCTTCGAGGCCGTTGGATCCCGAACATGGCTCCAACGAGCTTCAGGATAGCCATGGAGCGGGGTCTCTTCCTTCGGGTTGGGACCCCGTGACTCCCGAAGGAGCCTCCGTAGATGTTCATACGGAGGTTGAAGCCTATACCGCCGGCTTCGTTGTTGATACGGAGCTCTGGCTGGTTGACTCCCCTTCCGTCGAAGGTTGGTTACTGTACCTTGGTACACTTTTTGTCTTGTTGGTTTTTTGCTTATACTTATTGTTTCTTACAGAGGGGGTTAATGAGGAGCCACCTTCGGTGCCCATCTCGGGGGTCGTCGGTGCCAGTACCGCTACTGCTGATGCCATTATGGCACTGGTGGCAACAACCGCCGCGGCGAGGGGGTCTTTATCGACTACCCCGTCCGCGCCTGGCGCTGCCGGTTTAGCTTTGCCGGCTATGGTGGGGGGAGGAGTCCCATAGGCTTCTACTCCTATGCCCGGCGCCACATCCTCGGCAGCGTCGACGACCATTGATGGAGGAGCTTCGCATGCGACCCCCCTCGCGCCTAGCGCCGCCCCTGCTTCCGATGGCTCCTATCTGGAGCCCGCTGTACTCCTCGCCGACGAACATGTGGAGGCTATCCTCGGGGGGGGGGTTCCTCTAGCAATCCTCGACCGCTGCGAGATGTTCCCTCTGCTGGAGAACATGCGCAACGTCGAGATATGCCTTGCCACGGTAAATTTTTTTTTCTTTTCGAGTCTTCCTGTTACTTATGTTTGTATTAAACTTTGTAGAGCTTGGCTTGTAATCGTGCCGCATCGGCTCAAGTTTTGGCCTCTCGGAAAAGTGCGCTTTTCTTGAGGGTCGTGTCGCGACCCTTGACCAGGAGAACCGCACCCTTCGGGAGGTTAGCATGAAGGAGAAGGAGCTGGTGGCCCTTCTTAGGTCGGAGAAGGAGCAGGCGGAGCAACATGCGAAGACCGCCGAGGAGGCCTTGGCTGTGCTCCGTGCTGAAGTTGAGGCCCAGTGAGCCGAAGTCAAATCGTCGCATAAGAAGTGCAATTGCCTGTGCGACGATCTGAAAAAGGGAGCTACGGAGCTCGGGACTCTTCGGGGTTCCGTGGCGAAGGCGAGGCAACAACTGGAGGTGCTCCAAGCGGAGCTCCTTTCTTTGAGTCAGGTCTTCGCCAAGGAGATCAGTAGGCTAAGGACTATTGCCGTGAACATCCCTCCGAGGAGCCCAGCTTTAGCCCTCAAGTACTTGAAGGAGGCGATTGGGACCTTGGTGGAGGGGTCCTTACGCTATGGATCGGACTGCGCCATCAGCTCGATCTTCTCATTTTCAACAATGCTAAAGAGTGCAGGTGCACACATCTTCTGAGTGGCTCCTCTCCAAGTTGTCCATGTCCTTCGGTATTTATCCCTAGCTCGTTCGATCGCGACTCCCGCCAGGTTGTTCGGGACTTCTTGTTTAAGTTCTGGCGAGCTGGCGATCCTACCTTCTGCCGCGCTTTTATGGCCCACGCGAAGAAGAAGACTCCTCCGGCCGCTGTAGTTGGTTCACCTCTGCCTCTAAAGATAGCAGAGCCCAGGGTGCCGAGCGAAGATCCTCCAACAGTTTCTGTTCCCCAGGATCCTAAAGGTCCTGTAGATCCGAAGGGCAAAAAGCCAGCGGAGTAGGATTGTAATATTTTGCTAATGTAATATATGATCTTTTGTTCACTTCTTATTCCGAAGTTGTTCCGTATCATGAGTGATCATATTTGCCTTCGCGATGTTTTGTTTTCATTTGGCGTTAGCCTGTTGCTTCGCTCCATCTTATACATTGCACCCCCTACGCGTGATATCGTTCGTGAAGGCTCATGTCTTGCAAAGACTCTTCGGGTTCTTGGCGCGAACACTCTTGGCCTCACGCCAGCCCCTTGGCGCTTTAGCGCGTTACGGGTTCGTGAAGGCTCGTGGCCCGCGAAAGTTATGTTTCGGCCAGCCCCTTGGCGCTTTAGCGCGTTACGCGTTCGCGATGGCTCGTGGCCCGCGAAGGTTATGTTTCGGGTGCTTGGCGCGAGTGCTCTTGGCCTCGTGCCAGCCCCTTGGCGCTTTAGCGCGTTACGCGTTTGCGAAGGCTCGTGGCCCGCGAAGGTTATGTTTCGGCCAGCCCCTTGGCGCTTTAGCGCGTTACGCGTTCGCGATGGCTCGTGGCCCGCGAAGGTTATGTTTCGGGTGCTTGGCGCGAGTGCTCTTGGCCTCGCGCCAGCCCCCTGGCGCTTTAGCGCGTTACGCATTCGCGAAGGCTCGTGACCCGTGAAGGTTGTGTTTCGGGTGCTTTGCGTGAGTGCTCTTGACCTCACGCCAGCCCCTTGGCGCTTTAGCGCGTTACGTGTTCGCGAAGGCTCGTGACCCGCGAAGGTTGTGTTTCAGGTGCTTGGCGCGAGTGCTCTTGGCCTCGCTCCAGCCCCTTGGCACTTTAGTGCGTTACGCGTTCGCGAAGGCTCGTGACCCGCGAAGGTTGTGTTTCGGGTGCTTGGCACGAGTGCTATTGGCCTCGCGCCAGGCCCTTGGCACTTTGAAGTGTCTGCTCGGGAACGTTCTTCTCTTTTTCATTTCATTTCAAATTACATCTTGGCAGTTACATTCCCGTAGGATTTCTCTGGTCACAGCCGGTTTTGGTTATCTAAGCCTCGTTAAAAACTCCGCTCGTAAAACCCGCTAGGAAAAAACCGAGTCAGAGAATAGAGTACTCAGCGCTTCTTCATTGCCTCATGGGTAATACTTGATCAGGCTCTTCGCGTTCCATGTTTTTGGGACTGAAGAGCCGTCGAGATTGGAGAGGTAGAACGATCCTTGCCTTGTTTGTTTGTTCACGATAAAGGGTCCGTCCCATGTGGGCTCTAGTTTAGATGGTCGTTGTGGCATCTTCCGAAGGATCATGTCCCCTTCTTGGATCTCCCGTGGTCTTACGCGCTTATTGTAGATTCTGCTCATTAGCTCATTATATTTCTCTAAGGCCTGTTTTGCTTTAAGCCTGTCTTCTTCGACAGTGTTTGCTGGTGGTTGATCATTGATCTTAGCTCCACCTGTTATGAACCGAAGTGTCTTCGCTTGGATTTCAGCCGGCGTTACTGCCTCTTCACCATACACCAGCCTGAAAGGTGAATACCCCGTTGGTCTTGTAGGCGTTGTGCGAATTGCCCACAGCGTCTTCTCTAGTTCTTCTGGCCATCTTCCTTTTGCTTCATCTACTAATCTTCTTTTCAGTGATTTCATGATGTTCTGATTTGCCCGTTCAACGGCACCGTTCGTTTGTGGGTGTCCCACGGAAGCGTAACATATTTTTATGCCAAGGTCTTCATAGAACGACTTAAATCTTGACGAGATGAATTGTGATCCATTATCAGCCACTACTTCTTGTGGTATGCCAAATCTGCATATCACATTTTTCCAAAAGAAATGTTGGGTCTTCGCAGCTGTGATGCTCGTCAATGGTTCTGCTTCAATCCATTTAGTGAAGTAGTCAATTGCGACAATTATCCACTTAAATCCTCCTGAAGCCTGCTTGAGTTCCCCCACGATATCAATCCCCCACCTCGCGAAGGGCCACACTGGGGGTGACGGTTGTAGGTTTGTTGGCGGAGCCTTCGGCGGGTTTGTCATCCACTGACATCCTCGGCATCTTTTTACGAACTCTTCTGCATCGTTATTGGCCGTTGGCCAATATATTCCCATACGTAACACCTTTGCTGCGAGGGCCCTTAGGCTTTGATGCGAGCCGTATATTCCTGCGTGCACTTCCGCCAGTGCTTCCTTTCCTTCTTCCTTTGAAACACACCTCATCTATGCGCGTGCCAATTCCTGATTTGTAGAGTAGGCCATCCATCATGATGTACGTTTTTGCACGCTGCCTTGTTGTGTGCGCCTTTCTACTATCCTCGGGTAATTCACCATCCCGAAGGTACTTGACGATGATCGTTCGCCAATGTTCTTCCAAGGATCTTGCTATGAGTTGCACTTCGGGGCATATAGATGCTCGTGATATTGCTTCGTAAAACACCCCATCATGTATTCTTGTAGAGTATGCTGCTGCCTAGGCCAACTCGTCTGCTCTCATGTTTTCCCCCCTTGGTATTGTTTTCACAGAGATCCCCACAAAATGCTTCTCCATTGTTCTTACTGCTTTCAGATATTTTGCCATTTCGGTGTCTTTTGCTTGAAAGTCCTTTGTTATATGCCCTTCTATCAATTTTGAGTCGGTGTAAATGATGACCCTTTTTGCGCCGAGGGATTTTGCTTTCCGAAGACCCAACAGAAATCCTTCGTATTCAGCCGTGTTGTTTGTCATCTTGAAGTTTAATCTGAGAGAATACTCCGTGCTCTGCCCTTCGGGGTCAGTTACAATTGCTGATGCTCCCGCCCCTTCTGCAGTGAAAGAGCCATCGGATTTTATACTCCACAAGGGGGGCAGAGCTGGGCCTTCTTCCGAAACTTCAGCCGACCATTCAGAGATGAAGTTGGCAAGTGCCTGAGCTTTAATGGCCGTCCTTGGTTCAAAGGTGATGTCGAAGGGTGCTAGTTCTGCGGCCTACTTCGCGATTCTTGTCGTGGCGTCTTTGTTTTCAAATATAGACCTTAGAGGGTATGTTGTGGGCACCTTTATCTTGAACTCTTGGAAGTAGTGCCGTAATTTTCTGGATGCTATAAGTAATGCATAAGCTATCTTCTCTAGCTCAATGTAGCTTTTTCTTGCTCCTTGCAATGATTCCGATACATAATATACGGGCATCTGTCTCCCTTCGGCTTCATCCTTTACGAGGACTGCGCTGACTGCGAAGTGGCTTGCTGCTAGATACAAGGTTAGGTGCGTCGTCCCGTTCGGGCTGACGAGTCTTGGTAGTTGATGAAGATGATCCTTCAGCTTTGCGAAGGCGTCCTTGCATTGAGGTCCCCACTCAAAGGGCGTTGTTGCTTTAATTGTACTGAAGAAGTGTTTATGTTTTTCTGCGACCTTCGGGAGAAATCTCCCAAGGGCGGCTAGCTTTCCCAAGAGGCTCTGTGCTTGTTTCTTGTTTTCTGGATCCTTCATGCATTGAATTGCATCTATGTTCTCTTTGTTAACTTTTATTCCTCGGTGCGATACCAGGAATCCAAACAACTTTCCTGTTTCCACTGCAAAGGCACATTTCATCGGGTTTAATTTTATGCCTTCTGCTCTCAGGCTTGCAAAGGTCTCCTGAATATCCTCGCAGTGGTCCCTCCTTCGCTTACTTTTGACGACAATGTCGTCAACATACGCTTCCACGTTCCTTCCCATTTGCTTTGCAAGGACCTTTGCGATGAGTCTTACAAATGTTGCGCCTGCATTTCTTAGACCGAAAGGCATTCTTCGGAAGCAGTATGTGCCGAAGGGGGTATGAATACCGTCTTCTCTTCATCTTCCTTCCTCATATACACTTGGTGATAGCCCGAATAGGCGTCCAGGAAGCTCATCAGTTCGCAACCTGCTGTCGCGTCAACCAGCTGATCAATCCTCGGTAGCGGTAAATCATCTTTTGGGCATGCTTTGTTAAGATTTGTGAAATCAACGCACAATCTCCAGGTGCCGTTCGACTTCTTTACCATCACAACATTTGCGAGCCACTCAGGGTACGCAACTTCTCAAATGACGTGGGCTTAAAGCAAATTTTTCCACTTCTATCTTCGCTGCTTCCTGTCTATCGGGTCCCATTTTTCTGAGTTTTTGTTTGATTGGCTTTGCATCCATTTTCGCGTTTAGCGCATGTTCGATTGTTTCTCTGAGGACCCCCTTTGATTCTCCCGGCACCCAGGCGAAGATGTCACTGTTTTGCCGAAGCAAGTTGATAACGTTTGCTTCTTCTTCTTCGGAAAGGGCGGTTCCGATGGATACTGTTTTTTCTTCATTCCCTGGGAATAATCGTATCTTCTTCGTTTCACTTTCCGGCCTGACCTAGGGCTTGTAACCCTTCGGTCTGTATTGGAAGTCAATCCTCTCCGTAGTTTGGACTGGCTTGAGCTTTGGTATGCCTTCGAGTTCATTTTTCCTTGCTGATTGCTGGTTTCCTCGAATGGTAACGACTGCCCCTTCGGCGGGCAGTTTCATGTACAGGTAGCTGTGATGTAAGATTGCTCCTAAGGCGTTGATGGTTCCTCTTCCAAAGATGGTGTTGTAGCGGTACTCTATGTCAACAACATCGAAGCATATGCTCTTTGTTATCTTTCTTTTGTCTTCATGTAAAGTTACAGGTAGTGATATCTGGCCTATGGCAGCCACAGGCTCTCCTCCGAACCCTATGAGTGGCATGTGCGATGGTGTTAGTCTGTCTTCTGGTATATTGAGTTGCTTGAATGCGCTAGCAAAGATGATATCTGTTGAGCTTCCTCCGTCCACTAGCGTCCTTTGGACGTCATATTCTGCAATTTCTGCTGTTATCACCAAGGGATCTTGGTGTGGGAACTTTACGCCCTTGGCGTCAGTCGTATCGAAGATTATCGGTGGAGCCGGTGTTGGTTTACTTGACACCGAGACGTGTGACACCTCGTGGATGAATTCCTTTCTCTTTCTGTTCGATGGGAGGTTCAGCGAGGATCCTCCGGTGATGACATGGATAACCCTTCGGTTTTGCTGTTCAACATTGCGAACCCTCTCGGGAGATTTGCAGTACTGATCCCTCGGTCGCTGGTCTTGCCTTCGTTGTCGTTTCTGATTTTGGTAGTTCTTGCGTTGTGCTTTAACATCTCTGCATTCCTCGGTTGTATGCGAGTAGTTTTCTCCATGTGCCGTGCAATATTTCTTCTCCTTGTTGTCCTGATTGCCTCCTCGGAACTTATCATTCCTGTGGTAATTCTCCCTCCGGTAGTTCTCGTTCCATCGATCATCATCTCTTCTTGTGTTATCTTTTCGATAGTTGTACTCGTCCCTTCGGGAATTGTAATCCCTTCGGGAATAATCTCCCCTTCTATTGTCGTCGATGGCTTTCTGCTCGTCTACTTGTTTGGACTCAATGTTGCTTATCCTTTTGTTGGAGTTTTGATGTCTCCTGTTCTTGTTTTCTGAATTGCTCTCCTTATGGCCATCGCGGTCCTTGTGTGTATTCAGCTGGCCTAGTCTCCTCAAGTTCTCCTCTTCTCCTTTTGCATACCCCTCAACCTCATCATAGAGAAGCGCAGCTGTTTGCGGTGGGTCTTGAGTTAACTTGTGCAGAAGGGGTCCTGGTTGAAGCCCTCTTCGGAATGCATTGATTACCGAGGAGTCTGATACATCTTTTATCCGCATCGTATTATGCTTAATCTTTTGTAGTAGTCCTTGTGCTTTCTTTCTTGCCTTGCTCCAGGGCGAAGAGGTCCCCTTCTACCATCCTCTGGATATAATTACCTTGAAAGTTGTTGGCGAAGGCATCTTTGAGTTGACTCCATGAGTGTATGGATCCTTGTGGCAGTGAAGTGTACCATGATAGTGCAATACCCTTCAGTGTTAGCAACAAGCTCTTTGCCTTGATATCATCATCTCCGCCAGCTGCTTCTACGGCCGTGTCATATACATCTAAGAATTCATTTGGGTTGGTGTCTCCGGAGAACTTGAATACTCTTGGTATTTTGAATCCCTCGGGCCATTTTTTGCCGCGAAGATATGCACTCAGAGGCCCTTCGCTTGCCTTCCTCAACTGCGCCACCATTACGTTCTGCCGAAATTGTTCATGATTGTCGTCCGGGTGTGGGTCCTTCGGGGCACGTAGTGCTGTTGGGGTTGCATTGTCCCAAGCTCTCTTCGGAGCAGAATGATTTGCTCTTCCAGCAGTCTCCTTCGGTCTCACAGGATGTCCTCGGTAGATAGGTGGTCTCCATGTTGACGTTCTTGCATGGGATGGGCGGGTGGGTTTTGCTGCGTTTCATCTCTGGTGATTCTGCTGGGTCCTGGCTCGTCGAGTCTACCACCGCCCATGCCTGGGACACCTTGGCTCTGGTTCCTCCGGCCCTGCAGGTTGGTGTCGAGGGCTCTTGGGATGCTTCCACCAAGTCCTTGCACCGTCGCGTCTTCCCGCCACCGTTCAGTCGTTGGCGCGGTGGCGATCGCCCTTTGGGCCGCTTCCTCCGTTGTCTCGCCGATGACATCTTGTTCGCTTTGGTCTTGCCGCTCCCACCCTGTGCCTGCTCCACCGTGCCCCGGTTCCGGTGGTCCGTCGCCTCCGGCCGCTGCTATGCTTCTCCTTGGTCTGGCCATCACCGCAAACGCTCGCTTCTCTCCCACGGACGGCGCCAACTATCGCCGGGGAATCCCGCCGACGGTGAGGTACAGCGCCCCTCCCTGGTGCTGGAGAGGACGCCGTGAGAAGTAGTGGTTAGAAAGCGGACGCTCAGTGAATAGAACCAGAGTGCTCATGTGCGATCAGAATGCTTGTCCCTCTTTCATTGATGAGCTTATTAATTTATACAACTCTAGGGTCCGGGTTTACATGTATGGGAAATACCCAAATTACCCCGGCCCAAGGAAAATACCCAAATTGTCCAGGTCTCTGAGTCGTTGATCCTGCGATCAACGGCTAGACTAGATTTCTTGCAATCTAAGCTTTTCTACTCCCTAATGTGCCCTCGGGGGAGCATATTCTGACAAGGTAGTTGATCTGGTCAGTCTTTGTCAGGAGCTATCGCGAAGTCTTTGTCTTCTGCCCCGAAACTTGTCCAAGAACAATCCCGGTATCTACGAAGGGTTCTCGTGAATTCCTCGGTGAGACTTCGCTCCTCAGCAACCCTTCGGTAGCAATCCCGAGGACTCTCATTGCTCGAAGTTCCCTCGGAACGCCTGACCCTTCGCGTATGTCTGAGTCCTTGGCTAACAACCTAAGGGGTCTTGAGGTCATCTTAGGCGTGCTTCTCCACTTTCCCCTTCGGGTTACAAATCCTCACGAAGGACTTACCGCATCTTTGTGGACATCCACTTTTCCCGGAGATGGGGTGGTTGCCCCTACAACAGAAGCCCCTTACGGTCACGTCACCACCTCGTCGTGGTGCCTGGCCGGAATATATCCAGCTCCTCCCTTCTCCATGCCGAGGTGGTTTTCTCGAAGATGCTTTTTCCTTCATGTTTGCAAAGATGTCTTCGCCTGTTGATGTGACTTGTACTTGACGTTCTAACAGTGTCAGTGGCCTCGAAGTACTCGCGTTGATCCTGGCCACCGATTGTCACACGTGTCGTCAAATTCACGGTCGTCCCTTGGAATTTCCTTTTGATTTTTGATTTTTTTTCTCTGTGTGACTCCTCGGTTTTTTCGAGGCCCATCATCGCCGTTGGTGTGGACACGCGGCGTTCATCCGTGCTTGTCTTCTCACGATATAAGGGGCAGCGCCGTCGTTGTCTCTCATTTGCACTTGCCTTCTTGAAGTTCACTCCCGCCGTCCGGCACTCCTACTCTTTCACCGACGTTTTCGTCACCTCTGCCGCGCCATTGCTGCTTCGTCGCCGCTTGTTCGTTGCCGACAACTCACCGCTCCTCAACATCTGCTGGTATGTCACACTCCCACCGGCGTTTTTCTTCCTAGTTTCGGGGTACGGGGGCTTCTGGGTATGGCGGATTTGGCGCCGGCGAGGTTTTTTGTGTCGGCGACGTTGGCTGCGCGTCCGTTTACTTGTCAATCTTCGTCTTCTTTTGAAAAAAATGGTATGGGATTTTTGTGAAATGTCGGGTTCCAAACACTTCTGAAGCGGTTGTGTGTCTTCTTCTTCTTATTATTATTTTAGTGTTCTCGGAGTGCTGACGTTTTCTTCTATTTTTGAAGTCCTCAGAACCTCTGATGGCTCCGAAGAAGATCTTGAGTACTGCGGACCTCGCGGCTGTCTGGGAGCCTGGGCGATCGAGGATGGCGCTTGACATGCTTTCATGAATGTGGCGGATCGCTCATTGCGGCGAGGCAAATAATAATGTTCGAAAAAGTTGACGGTAGATTGTGGAATGACTAGCTTTTTGGGGCAAATAAGTAATCTCTCATATATATTGTGAGACCCCTTTTTCCAGAGACCTCCATACGTCTGCGCTAGCCCAGGATCTATCTTGCTAGTGCTGTACGAGTTACAAAATGTTAGAATCATCTCATACAAGCACGAGTTTTATATAACTATGAAGGTTCAAATACATAGTGGCTCAAGTTTGTAGGGCTGGACTGGCCAAATATTACAATACCAAAATTAAGCTCTTTAATCAGAGTTCGGAAATGTGGAAACGAAGTTAAATTTGGATTCCAAGGGCTATGCCATCCACCCGACAGGCAAGTGACTGGAGTCCCACCTAACACCCTTCCTACACGTCAGCTCCATGAGCTTCATCGTCATCATAGCAGTCGTGGGGATCCTTTTCTTCTCCATCTTTACCTAAAAGAGTGAGTGGGTGCGAGGGTGAGCGTGCAATCAAACCGCGCTCGCGAACCAACATCCAACCTAATGCAATATAATGATATAGGCTGTTTGGTGGAGGATAGGTTGATTTTATTTGCTTAAATGCGAGAGTTGCAATAACCCATAGTAAAAACCTATGACTTAGCCATTTACCAAATAAAAGACATACTAGACTATATATGCCAAAAATGATCAAGACTGGGTGTTTAACTCTTTCCATGTCACCTAAGACCAAACCTAACATCACATAGCCTAGACAAGTCTACCCCGTCACGTAGACCAAAATCTATTTTAGCAATTCACTGCTCACACAAAGTCCAGTGCTAGAGGAGAGTAACAACTGCTCATGTAGAGTCCAGCGATCAGAGATTATTGCCACCATTCACACAGTCTGGTGACGAAAAGTACACCACCAATCACATAGATTTTAGTGGGTTTTACGGATCCTCCCACTGGGAGATACACAAAAGCGCATAGCCTATCACGAAGATACCAATCACAGTCACCTAGACCAATTCACCAAGATTCTAATACCACCAAGCTTTATAACAAGGGTGATTACAAAGTTCGGCGGATTATTCGTCCACCATTCCAGGACATTCGGGTCTCGGCCAAAATTCGATTAGACCTAAGCATATCTAAGAATTTTACCCAAGACTTTAAAGATCCAAAATGTTTATTAAGTATTCTAGGGTGATACCATGGACTTGATATTCAAGAAAATCAAGGTGTGGTAGTAACAGTAATCAAGGAATGAGGCATGTATACAACATGATTAAATGAGCAGGGCATAACTACCAACATTGAGTTCAACATAATTTAACAACATAAATAAAGCATGCATTTTCATAATGTAAATCAGCATAAATTTAAATAAAAACTGGGTTAGAAGCATGTTCTAGAGATATTGGCTCGCTTGGACCGAGTGGATTGATATCCTGTTCTTCGAGAGGTCCTTTCGGGTCTTTCAGATCTATCGTGAACAAATCAAATAGCACAAAAGCATTTAGAAAGGTGGTAGAGCATGATGCATGATGTGCAATGACCTACAAATCTCATGGTTCTTCTAATGGATTCTATAATCTACTTGTTCTATTAAGAGAACCTCTTATGAAATAATAACTCTAAGGTGAATATGAAAGAATGCGTATGCATGATATATATTATATATGAAATCTACCCATAATATCTCTAATAACATTCACAAATATGGTACAAGCACCAAGCATAACAGAGATATATTTTATATGGAAAATGTTTAATACAAATAACCTTATAATCATTTATAAGCCGAAATAGCGTATTCAAATATTTTTGAGAAATAATATATGGGCACATGTACAAATATTAATTTTCCTAAGACACCGACATTTTAAAGTGGCTCCATAAAAATATTCATAATTATTGGAGGTCATCTAGTATTTTTAATAAAGGGAAATCCTTTTACTGGATTTTCTATACAAAAGAAATAGCTAGAAAGGAGCTATTAATATTTTAAAAAGAATTCTATTAGTTGAATATGAAAAGTAATATTTTTTCTAGGTCCCAAAACAAATATAGTATTTTACATAATTTTTCCATAATTTTTCAAAGTCACTAACTATTTTTAATAAACCAAAACCATTTTCTGTCATTAAGTCAAATGGGAAAACACTAAATAATTAGTTTACACAGTAGTGGGCTGAAACCCATCACTGTGCAGCCCAACTCGAGGTCCAGCCCTTGGGAGCTTAGCTCCTGCACGCGGGCGCGGCCCAACCTTGGGTTCGGCCCGTAGGAGCTTAGCTCTAGCACGCGGGCGCTTCCAAGTGTGGAAAGCGTAAAACCCGAAGTGCACGACCACTTAACCTTACACATGGGGCCAGAGGGTCCACATGTCATCCACAGGACACGGCTCTGCGGGAGAGAAATCTTATTTAAACTTCGTGGGTCCCATACGTCAGTGAGATTGGTGCACTGTGCGTCGAACCATGACGCCAGCACGATGTCAATAGCCTTGCGCCTCCGGCCGAAACTCCGGCGAGCCTTCGGCGATGTCCTGGCGGAGCTACAGGGTGCTAAACCGAACGCCGTTGGTTCCTACGGGTGCGCGAAGACTATACTTAGGACGTCTTCTCGGCATTTCGCCGGCGGCGAGCCAAGGCGGCGGCGCCACGGGCGGCAGCGGAGCCTAGATAGAACGCACGGTGTTATCGCGTTCTAGGCCTATCCGTGCGGGAGATCGAAAAGAGTGCATGAGCACGAGGGAGGCAAGTGGGTGCTCACTGAGTACTCGTTGGTGAAGGAGGAGGCCTGCTTCGCGTCGGGGAAGTGGAAGCCACAAGGGACGGAAACAGGGGAGGTGGCGCGGAGAAGCTTCGGGGGTTTTCGAGCCAATTCCGTCCGGGGGAGGGTGGGTGGTGACGCCGGGGTGCCGTTGGCCGAAGGAGAGACCCAGGGAGGTCGCCGTCGACGAGCAATCAAAAAGAGGGCAAATTCCCGTGGCGGCGGCAATGGAGCTCGCCTGCAAGCTACGAGCAACGAAATTCTGATTAGCTCAAGGGAGAGCAAGGGAGGGATGAGAGAAAGAGGTGGAGCTGGTCGCCTGGGCTCGGGGTTCACCGGAACGGGCCCGCGATGGTGGCGATGTTCGGGTAGGGCAGAGCAGGGTTGAGGAAGAAAGGAGGGGGAGCTCCGGCAGGCTTTATAGGCGCGGGAGGAGCAATGAGAGCAGAGGGGAGGACGGATATGCACGTCGGTGACTCCGGTCGTCGTCCTTGCAGGAATTTTTGCAGGGCGGAGGTATCGTCCTCGCCACCACCTGTCCAATGGCGGGGGGCGGCGGCTCCGGAATTTCCATGGGGAGGACAGTGCTGACCTCGGCCTCGGCATGGCGCTAGGAGTCGGTGACGTAGGCGGTCGTCAGCTACTGGCGGGGCGCGGCCGGATGGCGGTGGGGGCGTCGAGTCAGTGAGCAAGGAGCAGGGCACGGCGAGAGCAGAGACAGAGCGAGGGGAGCCAGGAGGGGAGGCTCAGCTGGGCCTTGCTGGGCCATGGCCAGGAGAGGAGAAGGGGAATGTGCCAAGCCTGGGGGTGGAGGCCGGGGAAGAGAAGTGAAGCCCCATAAATGAGCCTACAACAGAGAAGGAAAGGAGGAAGCAGGGGGATTTTGGGCCCAAGGGCACAATGGTCATTTTACTAGGCAATTTCAAAATTTGAGTATAAAATTGATAGAAGAAATAGATCAAAGATGTTTTGAAAATTGGCTTCCTATAAAGGGTATAGTTGAGAATTGCTACTTATTGTATGAAATTACTATTCATGGTACGATAATACCATTTTCCAATCATTTTGGATAGATATATTCATAATATAAGTATATTCCAAGCAATATATTGAAAAATTAATGTTTGGGTGAAACTATTTCTCATGATTTGAAAATATGGTTGTACCAAAGATTAATATTCACATATATATATATACATACATATATATATATATATAGGGAGTGACTATGGTCAGCCGCGGCTGACAGAGGCTTCCGTCAGCCACGGCGTTTTTTTGCGAAATCGGTGATCGAATTCGACGATCCGAACCGATCATCTTCTTCGTCTCACTGAAATCTCACTACCGACAAAATTTCACATTTTTTTGATTTTTTTACTATTTATTTCGTATTTTTGAAAATCCATGATCTAATTAGTTGTGGACCCTCCAATAATCCCGGATTTCAAAAATACGAAAAAATAGTAAAAAAAATCAAAAAAATGTGAAATTTTGTTGGTAGTGAGATTTCAGCGAGCCGAAGGAGATGGTCGGTTCGGATCGTCGAATTTGATCACGGATTTCGCAACCACACCGCAGCTGACGGAAACGATCCGTCAGCCGTGGCTGACAGCAGCAAAGTTCTATATATATATATGTATGTATGTATGTATATTTGTTTCATGGAGTCAAAATAATATATTTTAGATATACTCCTTCCAAACTATCAAGAGCATTATTAATGTTTTAAAATTTTCAAAAATTTTGCAAATCCCTAAATATGAGATGTTACATATATATACCCAGTTGGAGCAGCTATAGAGGCACATGAAAGGAGAAACACACACCCACTTTGTAACTTCGAATAGGCATGCAAATCTTCGTCAAAACATTCTATATTGTACCATTTATCACGTATAAGCAATGCACTGAACCTACGCCTGTTATTCGTGCTATAGATTGCCTGAACCAGGATAAAAACCTACTGTGCTCTGTTACCTTGGAAGTGTACTATTCTGTCTAAAGCCAACCCTTGGACGAGGAGTGGTTGCTGGCAGGGAGCTTCTCCCAATCACCGACAACTATAATTATGCCTTACTCTTACAACACTTCTATCAGTTAAATCGTGCTCTCGAATCAATTGATCTAGCACGAAGCTTCCACATAAGTTCTCTCCAAAGGATTAATGTTGATTGCGTCTCAATAATCTTTCATTAAGGAATTAATAAGAAAATAATTTCAAAGACATGTTTGTTGCCGACACAAAGGGAAGAGGTTTCAACCACACAAAACCATGTTTAAAGAATCATTACATATATAATTCATGAAGAGGATATAATACAAAGCATGTGTGAAGTCATGAGTGATGAGCATGTGGTGGTTTTCGTTTAAATTCAAAATTCAAATCCACTTTTGATTTGGCATGTTACAAATTTGATTCTTGCGAAGTTTTGAACCCCTGCAGTTGGAGCTTGCACTTAGACGTTATGCTTAACGGTCCACGGAACCTCTGGTTCCCAGCCGAATCGCTCCTAGATCACGGACAACAGTCGGCCACCGATTTCGTCGTGCTCATTCTTCGTTTTCTTTATGCTCGATGAACCGTAACCCGATCGGAGATCGGTTTGTTTCCTTGTGTTCATGTTGTTCTCGTACGCAGGTGATGGTCTCAATGCAGTTGGCCCCACGAAAGAACCGGCCAGGTGGGCTAGCGGCTGGTCTGGAGGACCGGTGCGGAGTCTGCGGTGGAGGTTTTTCGGGCGCCCGGGCACTGGACGTCGCTCGTGCACGACCTCGTCGAAGTCTTGGGAGCATCGGAGCCGCTGGAGGTGGTTGGCAATGCTTCAGATTCGTCGAGAGAGACCGGAGTGTGTTTTCGGGTTTCCGGCCGCCCCAGGGTGTTTTTCACAAATGTGTGGCTTGGGCTATAAATAGGACCCCAAGGCTTCACTTGGAGGGTGTCCCTTGAGCCATTTGTAGCCAGCCAACATAGGTGTGAGTTGAGGAGCTGCGTCTCTGTGTGAGTGTGGGGCTGCTGCGTCTCCGGTCCCCGATCTGTAGTTCTGCTCATGAGCTAATAGATCGGCGTTTTTATATCGTCCTTGCACTTACTTTCAGCATTTAAATTCAGCATTTAAATACCGTGAGTGAAATAATCTTGTGGGATTTGTGTGTGTTCTTGTTTCGATCTTGAGCCATCCTGAAAAACTCCGTGCCTCCTTTTCTATTCTATATGCTTTGATGGCTCAAGTCTGTTCTTGAAGTTCCTGTCTTGTTCTTCGCGCAGCAGGCAGTGTTTGATTTTTATAAAAATCTAGAAAAATCTTTTTTGAGTGATTCTTGTTGGAGAAGGTGCGTGCCTCATATATCTATTCACTATAAATATTTGGAGTCCTGTTCTTGCACCGTTTGGGAGCAGTGAGGTGAAAACCGAGCCCCAAACTTTCTGCTCGATGTTCTTGACAGCTCGTGGTTTTTGATTTTTCATATTTTCTGCAAAAGGAGTTTTGAGGAGATTTCTGGTGGAGTGCTTCATGACTTATTGATTAATCGGAAGAAAAATTTCCAAACATTGAGAAGCACCAGAAACCCACCATCCCTCTGCTCCAAGTGGAAACAAACTCTGGGGTTTCTGTTTTTGCTTTCCAGAAAGCAGCTTGTGATGTTTGAATTTTCATGATTTATCTACATGGAGTTTTGAGATGATTTTTGGTAAAGTTGTGCATGACCCATTGAGAAATAGGGAGAAAAATTCCCAAAATTTGATGAGCACCAGAAAGCCACCATCCATCTCCTCCAAGTGAGAACAAATCTGCTTTTTGCTTTTCTGAAAGTCACTTTGGTTATTTGGCTTGATCTCCTTTCTTAAAGTAAGGTTTGAATTGATTCTTCTCTTTTGGACACTTGACAACCAGGATTGTGTGTGAAAAATCCCCACATATTCCATGACTCTCATTCATGCTAGGGGTACACATAGTTGTCAAGTTGTTCATATTTTGGGGTGCCGGTGAATTCGAAAAAGAACGGCCGTAAAAAATTCGAGGCTCTCATTCACCCCCCCTCTGTTCGCCGTGGTTAGTTTCACAGTGGTATCAGAGCCAGGTTGCGTTCTTCGTGATTCTTGCGGATCTGTTGAACCTTTCCTTTTGCCCTCACCATGGCTGAAGAGAAATACTCAAACAAACCGCCAGTGTTCAATGGCTCCGACTTCTCCTTTTGGAAAATGCGGATGGGTTCATACCTCATGGCACAAGGACTTGGTGTATGGAGGAAGGTGAAATACCCATACAAGGTGCCAAAGGAAGATGAGGTTACCCCCGAAAATGAGAAGGAGTACGAGCAGAATGCAAAGCTCGAACATTCTGCTCCAAGGCTTGGGGCGGAATGAGTACGACCGAGTTGGTCATCTCGAGTCGGCTCATGAGGTCCGGACTACCTCCAAAGTTTCCATGAGGGGCAACAAAATTCAGACCGTCCGCCAGACCAAAGACAAGCGGAATACAACCGCTTCGCTCGAAGTCGGGTGAATCGCTGAACGCTTGTTTTCAGCCGGTTCACTAAAATCTTGAGCGCTTTGCGGTCTGTTGGCATCAACTATGAAGGAGCTGACAATGCTCGTCACTTGCTTTCTGCGCTTGACATGAAGATTTGGGGGGTCAAAGTCGTGGCTATCAGGGAAGCCGCCGACCTTACCAAACTTACTTTGGATGGCTTGTTTTCAAACTTGAAGTCCCATGAGGAGGAGCATCTTTCACTTCAGATGACTCCAGACTCTCTCGCTTTGTGACACACCCGTCTACTTCCTCCATAGACTTGGGTGGTGTCTCTTTAACTTGTTTGCTCGAACTTTCTGACGAGCATCTGGACTCTGTGCCAGAAGAGAGTCTTGCCCTCCTCTCCAAGAAATTTTCGAGAGCTTTCAGGAGAGTGAGTGAGAGGAGGAGGAGCACTGTGAGATGCTTCGAGTGTGGTGGTGTCAACCACATGCGTGCCGAGTGTCCCAATCTGAGGAACAAGGGGCGAGAGGAGGCACCCAAGAAGCCCGTCACTACCATCACCAGGCCGTACCGCAAGCCGGAGGCCAAGCTTCCTCCTGGCGGCCAGAAGCCCTCCTTCCGAAGGCGCAAGTCGTTCCGCAAGGTGCTTGCCGCTTTGGACTCAAATTTTGCGTTGACGAGGAGGAGGAGGCCACGACGACGGCGAGGACGCTCGACGACGACGCCGACGACGACGGCTACGCTCGCCGGCATGTGCTTCATGGCGGCCACCTCTCCGACTCTTCCGACGCCGACACCGACTCGAGGTACCTTGCTTTGAGAACTTCGATGACCTGAATGCCGATTTCTCAAATTAGGCGGCTTTCTTGCTCAATCCAACCGTAGGGTTAAGGACCTCAAGTTAGAAGTAGCACACCTCTCACCAACTAGAAATGCTAGGGTCATGCGCCTAGTAATGATGCTTGTCTTGACCGAGACTTGGAGGGTCGTGATGAGGCCCTCTCGATTTGGATAAGCTAAGGACCACTCATGCTAGTGTGAACAAGGAGCTTGAAGAGCTTAAGGACAAACATCTTAGTGTGCTTGACGAGTTAGAGGAGACTCGTAGTGCTTTACTTTCTGCTTTGCTTCACGAGCTTGTTGCTGTCCCCGATCCTTCGCTCACACACTTGACACACCTAAGGACCATGTCGGTCTAGTTGAGGATCAGAGAGATCATGTTTCACCTAAGGACCCAACTAGCTCGATGATGATTCTTTTGTGTCCCTTTGCTTGTGATGAGTGCTTGTCCTTGAGGCTAGAGAACCTAAAACTCAAGAGTAAAATTGCTGATTTGAGTTCCCTAGTGATAGCTCCTTGCTTGCGCCTGTGATGGGTTGGATGAACATATGGGTAGAGCGCTAGAGGACATGAGTCTTAGGTTCCAGCCTCGCCTTATTTACGTGCAAAACTCGAGTGTCTCTCCTGCAAGGCTTTTCAAAATGAGATCACTATCTTGAGTGATAAGGTTCAGAGGTTGAAGGGTAAGGACCGGTGGGTGTCCAGATAAGTCTCCCGAGTCCTCTCTTCCTCGTGTGAGTTTTGCCCCGCCTACATCAGAGTGTGAATACCGATAAGCACTCTTGAGAAGTTCGTGGGGGCAAGAAGAAGTGAACTTGATCTTGGATCACCCAAGATATCACAGGTAGAGGTCTTGGGTTTGACTGCTTGATCACATCAAGCGCCACCCTTCCAGAGTTGTCACAAATGAGCCAAGGAGCAGGCGGCCGTCTTTCTCCAGGGTTCCTACCAAGACCGCTTTTAGGTCTGCAGGTCTCGAGTTGCTCTGACTGTGGTTGCTTCCTCTGTAGCACCATCACCGAAAGGGCAGAGCACCCTAGCATCCACGGTTCTGCACCTCCTGCAGCCTTCGCCCACGCCCAAAGCAAAACCAAAGCCAAGCCTAAACAAAAGCCCAAGGCTAGGTTCACTGTTCTTCTTGCCACGAGTTCGGTCACCGAGCCGAGACTTGTTACCACTCGTTGGGTTTCCACAGGTCACTCTAGGAGAGGCAAGCAGACCACCTAGAGCACACACCGCACCGCGTCCTAGGCAGAGAGTTTTCAGTCCCTGCAGACCAGGCTAGGTTTCAAGAGTGTCGTTCCCTCGAGCGGGTTCGACCAGGCTAGGTTGCGTGAGTTCCGCCGTCCTCAGGGTGTACCTTCTTTCTCTGGTGGAGGCAGACACCCGCGGCGTGAGTTTCCTCCCAGTGTCAGATGGGCTGACCAGAGGAGTGGTTCTCGGACTTGGGACACCCAAGGTTTTCGGACGAGGTCCCAAGCGAGTTCCCCTGTGTTTCATTCCCAGAGAGTCAAGAGGTGCTTACGGGGTGTGACTCGATTTTGGGTACCTAGGTCTGCACTAGTGTGTCCTCGGTGAGTCCCGCTTTCTTTTTACTTGACTCAGTTCGTGGGGTGGGAGGAAGGGCATTTGGATCGTTGACTCGGTTGTTGTCGCCACATGACCGGTGAGTCACGATGGTTTGCCTCCCTAGCCTCGAGATCCCGACGGTGAGCGATCACCTTCGGGACGCTTCGTCGGGCGTGTCCTAGCTCGCGGTTCACCGTGTTAGCCCTCGGTTCGATTTCAGACGTAGCTCTTGTCGGCAAGCTGCAGATAATCGCTTCGTGTCGCAGCTTTGTTGATCGAGACTACGAGGTTAGGTTTAGGGCGCCCGGTTCTTGTGTCCCGAGTCCCTCTGGCGAGTTGGTTTGCGGATCTCCGCTTTCACCGAAGTTTTCCGAGCTGATTTTCCTACTTCTTCGCTTGGTGCTCCTCACCGCTTACTTGCTTCGATTCTCGGGATATTCGCTTTTGGCACAGCGCCTTGGACATATTGGTTTTGATCACCTTGTGCATGTCGGTTCTTCGACTTGCTTTCCGGTTTGCCCAAGCTTTCTCTTCCGAGGATTTGGTTTGTGCTCCTTGCCGTCATGGCAAGATGGTTGCCGCTTCCCATCCACGCGCCTCATGCGTAATGATCGATGCACCGTGACGCTCTTGCATATGGATACCGCTGGTCCAAATCGAGTGCGGTCGGTTGGGGGAAGTGGTGCGTGCTTGTTATTGTTGACGATTTTTCTCGCTACTCCCGGTCTTCTTCATGGCCTCAAAGGAGGAGACATTTGAGCTGTTCGAAACCTCTCAAGGAGGCTTGCGCTTGAGTTTCAGTGCACTTCGGGCCATTCGCTCGATAATGGCACCAATTCAAGAATACTTCTTTCAATCTTTTTGCACACTTTCGAGTTGAGCATCAATTTTCTTCGCCTCATGCAGCCCAAACAGAACGGGTGGTAGAGAGAAAGAATAGAACCTGGTTGAAATGGCCAGACAATGCCGATGAGTACTCCACCCCGCGACACTTCTGGCCGAGGCTCTCTCTTGCTTGCTATGTTTCCAACAGAGTGTTTCTCCGTGCCAAGTTGCACAAGACCTCGACGAAGCTTCGATATGGGCGCAAGCCCAATGTTTCACACTTTCAATCTTTGGTTGCAAGTGCTTCATTTTAAAATCTGCAATTTGGACAAGTTCGAGTCTCGCTCTTGATGGTCTTTTCTTGGGGTACACTAAGTCCTCTAGGATCTCTGGGGTTTGGGACATAACTAGACGGAGGGTTGTGGAGTCTTGTGAGGTCACTTTGACGAGGCTAGACCAGGTTCTAGGCCGACATCTCCCGGCCCGATCTTTCCTTTGAGCCTATCTTCGTGAGGAGAAGGTGAGTCGGGATGATTGCTCGTCGGTCCCCGATGACTAACCTCCTCCACAGTAGAAGCCATAGTCGACCCACCGCTTCGATCCTCCCGAGCCTCCAGACCTCCACCTCCTCGAGCCCACTCCTGTTAGGACTTCTTCTTCCGAGGTGTCCCTCAGAGTCCTCCCTTGGTGGCTCGATCCCGCCTCGGCTTCACATGAGGTAGAGGCCACCTCGGGTGCACCTAGGCACGCTCAGCTAGTCACCCTCCCGATCAGATTATAGGACCTATAGGTGAGCGTGTGACTAGGTCTAGAGCACACCAGCCCCTCCTCTCTCTGCTTTCGCTTCTTCTCTCGAGCCTAAGGACATAGCTCAGCTCTTGGCGACCTGATTGGGTCAATGCCATGCACCAAGAGTTAGAGAATTTTGAGAGAAACAAGGTTTGGGATTTAGTGGAATGCCCAAAGAAAGGCCAATATCATAGGTACTAAATGGGTGTTTAAAATAAGCAGAGTGAGGATGGGGTAGTTGTGAGAAATAAGGCTAGGTTGGTGGCACAAGGTTTCACTCAGTCGATGGGATTGACTTTGATGAGACCTATGCTCCGGTTGTTCGACATGATTCCATTCGAATCTTCCTTGCTTTTATGGCTTCACACCGCTTCAAGATTTTTCAAATGGATGTTCAAGTGCTTTCTTGAACGGTTTCATTGAGGAAGAACTTTTGTTCGGCAACCTCCGGCTTTGTTTGTGTTGAGTTTCCGATCACGATACAAGCTCTCGAAGGCTTTATATGGGCTCAAGCAGCCCTCGAGCTTGGTACGAACGACTCAAGAGTTATCTCGATTGGAAATGGTTTTCAATGGGCGTTGATAAGACCTGTTTATCAAACGCAAGTCATCTGATTTTCTCCTTGTGCAGATTTATGTTGATGACATTATCTTTGGTGGGTCTTCGATTCTTTGGTCTCTGAATTTGCTTCCGCCATGAGCTCTGAATTTGAGATGAGCATGATGGGTGAACTGAATTTTTCTTGGGTTTTCAAATCAAGCGGACCCTCAGGGATCTTTCTTCACCGGTCCAAGTACACTAGAGACTCGCTCAAGCGGTTTGCCATGGTCGATAGTAAGCCTGCTTCCACTCCCATGGCAACCACTTCGTGCTTGAGCCCGACTTAGATGCCGAGCTCAGAGATCGAAGCTCTATAGGAGCATGATAGAGCACTTCTGTACCTTACCTCTTCTCGGCCGACATACACTTTGCCGTGTGTCTGCGGCGCTGCTTTCAGCCTTCCCTAGGATTTCTCACCTTCAGTCAGCGGATCCTCCGCTACCTAGTGGCCACCCCGAGATAGGAATCTGGTTTTCTTCGCTTCTTGTCTATCTCTTAGAGCCTATTCGATGCGAGACTTTCTGTCGGGTCAGAGGATAGATAGGAAGAGCACTTGAGCACTTGCCGCCTCCTAGGCACTTCACTTGTCTCTTGGTCTTCTAGGAAGCGCACTGGTGTAGCTCGATCACACCGAGGCCGAGCACGTAGTCTGCACCGCTTGTTGCGACCAAGTGCTTTGGTTAAGACAAATGCTTCGGGACTATGGGTTAGAGGTTGGTAGCGCCCCACTCTGTGTGATAATACCTCGCCATCAACATTGCCAAAAACCCACCCAAAGATTCCAGACCAAACACATAGATATCGTACCACTTCCTTAGAGACCATGTAGAGAAAGGGGATATAGGGCTAGGTTTTGTAGAAGGTGATCATCAACTTGCAGATATTCTCACCAAGCCCTTAGATGGTCCTAGGTTTGCCACTCTCAGGGAGAGCTTGGCTTGGTTAGTGCCGGGGTATCGTGTGAGGGGAGCTTGATCTTGTACTATATTGTATATATTCTTTCTGCTTTGTCTGTGTTGGTTTGTTTTAGAACATGCTAGAATCACAAAGACTTTCTTTGGCACCTCTTATCTCTTAGGTCGCTATCATGCGTGATTAGCAATGTCCTCTGCTCTAGTTAGAGAGTCTCACATAGACTTATTGGTTGACCGGTATGTGGAGGATACCGGGTAGACAGGTTTGTGTTTGTTCTCTCTAGTAGTCGAAGTTTAGGCTTGCTTCCCTATCTTCTGTAGCTAGGAGTGTGCCTTGTGCTAGAGTGTCTCGCTGCTTTCTTCCCTGCTCTATAGCAAACCGATTTTCTGCCTCTTTCCTTCCTCTATGCGCTTTTGCCTCGGGTTCTTATTTTGAGGGGGAGGTTTGAAGCATTGCATTTGCATCTAGTTTTTGTTTTTCTTTGCAAGTGCTTTGCCTATTAGGCTTGTTGGTCTCATCGATGTTGAGTTTTGATGTACCATTTGAGTTTATGTGCAAACTTGTTTGATTTGACACGAGTTTGAGAAAAGGGTAGAAGGAGCTTAAAAATCTTTGAGAAAATCATTGCAAAACTTGACATTTGCATGTTTTCATGGTTGGGCTTTTCATTGTCAAAATGTCGGACATTTTTCTTGATCTCCGTCGAGATTTTGAAACTCGAGTTGCCTTCTTCTGATCATGACCACTTCTTTAGTGGAGTCCATTTGCCCCTTGCTTAAAATAAAGCAACCAAACATGGGTTTCAATCCCTGAGGTTTGCATTTGGTAGAATTTGTGGGTGACCTAGGGGGTCGGTTCCAAGTTACCCTTGGGTTGTGCTCTACTAGCAATCATTCACCATGTGAATAGGTGCAAATAAAGTCAAGAAGGCCTCTCCAAAACAAAACAAAAAAAAAACAAAAACACAACAAAAACAAAACAAAAAAGGAAAAGGAGAGATTAAGGCCAAAAATAAAATTCAGTTTGGGCACTCTTTGGACACATTTTGGTCTTGGTCATTCTCGATTTGGCAACCTTGTTTTTCTTTGTCTTGATGTTTCTCAAGTTTGTGCACCCATTTTGATTTTGAAACGTCTATTCATTGCCAATGTGCACATGACTTGAATCAACAAAAATGTTTTGTTTTGCTCCTTTCATGCCTTAGTACCTTTGTCTGTCTTTGTCGACTTGTGAACCTCAAACTTCATTTGAACCTCGATATTCAACTTTGGTGACCATTTGGCTAATTGGCAAAGCCCTTGGTTAGGTTTTCTTCATTTCTTTTGCATATGCATTGTTCGGGTTCATGATTGGTGTCTTGTCGACCATTTGACAAAAAGGGGAGAATCATGATTTTAGGGGAGTTTCAAAACTGAAAATTGAGTTTGAAATCAAAACGCCGCTTTCATGGCCAATTTTGGGAAATTTTGTCAACATGCTCATCAAGGGGAGATTGTGAAGTCATGAGTGATGAGCATGTGGTGGTTTTCGCTTAAATTCAAAATTCAAATCCACTTTTGATTTGGCATGTTACAAATTTGATTCTTGCGAAGTTTTGAACCCCTGCAGCTTGGAGCTTGCACTTAGACGTTAAGCTTAACGGTCCACGGAACCTCTGGTTCCCGGTGCCGAATCGCTTCCTAGATCACGGACAGTCCGTCCGTCACCGATTTCGTCGTGCTCATTCTCGCTTTCACTGCTCGATGAATCAGAACCCGATCGGAGATCGGTTTGTTTTCTTGTGTTCGTGTTGTTCTCGTGTACGCAGTGATGGTCTCAATGCAGCTTGGCCCCACGAAAGAACCGCCAAAGGGCTAGCTACCGGTCTGGAGGACCGCGCGAGTCTGCGGTGGAGGTTTTTCGGCGCCGGCACCGGACGCCGCTCGTGCACGACCTCGCCGAAGTCTTGGGAGCATCGGAGCGCTGGAGGTGGTTGGCAATGCTTCAGATTCGTGCGAGAGAGACCGGAGTGTGTTTTCGGGTTTCCGGCCGCCTCAGTGTTTTTTCACAAATGTGTGGCTTGGGCTATAATAGGACCCCAAGGCTTCACTTGGAGGGTGTCCCTTGAGCCATTTGTAGCCAGCCAACATAGGTGTGAGTTGAGGAGCTGCGCCTCCTGTGTGAGTGTGGGGAGCTGCGTCTCCGGGTCCCCGATCTGTAGTTCTGCTCATGAGCTAATAGATCAGCTTTTATATCGTTCTTGCACTTACTTTCAGCATTTAAATTCAGCATTTAAATACCGTGAGAGTGAAATGATCTTGTGGGATTTGTGTGTGTTCTTGTTTCGATCTTGAGCCATCCCTGAAAAACTCCCGTGCCTCCTTTTCTATTCTATATGCTTTGATGGCTCAAGTCTGTTCTTGAAGTTCCTGTCTTGTTCTTCGCGCAGCAGGCAGTGTTTGATTTTTATAAAAATCTAGCAAAATCTTTTTGAGTGATTCTTGTTGGAGAAGGTGCGTGACTCATATATCTATTCACTATAAAAATTTGGAGTCCTGTTCTTGCACCGTTTGGGAGCAGTGAGGTGAAAACCGAGCCCCAAACTTTCTGCTCGATGTTCTTGACAGCTCGTGGTTTTTGATTTTTCATATTTTCTGCAAAAGGAGTTTTGAGGAGATTTCTGGTGGAGTGCTTCATGACTTATTGATTAATCGGAAGAAAAATTTCCAAACATTGAGAAGCACCAGAAACCCACCATCCCTCTGCTCCAAGTGGAAACAAACTCTGGGGTTTCTGTTTTTGCTTTCCAGAAAGCAGCTTGTGATGTTTGAATTTTCATGATTTATCTACATGGAGTTTTGAGATGATTTTTGGTAAAGTTGTGCATGACCCATTGAGAAATAGGGAGAAAAATTCCCAAAATTTGATGAGCACCAGAAAGCCACCATCCATCTCCTCCAAGTGAGAACAAATCTGCTTTTTGCTTTTCTGAAAGTCACTTTGGTTATTTGGCTTGATCTCCTTTCTTAAAGTAAGGTTTGAATTGATTCTTCTCTTTTGGACACTTGACAACCAGGATTGTGTGTGAAAAATCCCCACATATTCCATGACTCTCATTCATGCTAGGGGTACACATAGTTGTCAAGTTGTTCATATTTTGGGGTGCCGGTGAATTCGAAAAAGAACGGCCGTAAAAAATTCGAGGCTCTCATTCACCCCCCCTCTGTTCGCCGTGGTTAGTTTCACAGCATGCCTGTGCAGGTTTTCCCCCCCTAAAACTCTGGGTTTGATACCACACATTGCTACGGTAAAATTAGCCTTTTTTGGGATGGGAGGGAGTACTTCGACATCCATCCAAGCATCAGCTAAAATCATTTTTTCTGTGGCATACCTGCGGCCAGATCGAACTGACGCTGTTTCGTACATCACGTTACATTCCAAAGGCGCACTTTTAGCGTATCACCGCCAGAACCTGTGCCGAATTTCACTGTGCACCACAGACACACGCAAGCCCAGATCTGCACAGTGATCACTAGCCACGAGCCAGCACCGACAGAGTGAACTTGCTCGTCGCTGCGTCTCACGTCCCGACGCGACACACGTCACAGACACACGAACACCTCCCTCACTGACGCGAACATGGGCTCTCGATCGGACTGGATAGAATCTCCCACGAGCCGATCGATCCAGTGCAATAATTTTAGCAGCTAGTAGCGATCGAGCTCGTTCGCGTCCCTGTCATACTCCAAAAGCACACCTGCATCTGCATGCACACGCACATGCATGCACGGTCTCTGATCCAATCCCATAATGGCGCCATTGCCAGCATCCTGATTGACACGTTGCCCTATTTAAGGGACAATGCCATAGCGCCATGTTATATATGCTCGGCCATTGGCATATTCAGCTCCATCTCACACTCATCCTCACTCGCTCCATCTGCCTAACATGGACACAGCTGGAGGTAGATCGTTCGCCCGGTTGCTCGCGCTGCTCGCGACGTGCCTCGTGTGGAAGAAGGCCTCCTGCTTCACGTCGTCTGGCTGGAGCAGAGCCTTCGCCACCTTCTATGGCGGCAGTGACGCTTCAGGGACGATGGGTGAGAAGTTCTTTCTCTTTGTTTTGCATGGTATTTTTTGCTTCGTGATGAACTGAACTGAGCTGATACGCGTGTGTATATATAGGAGGGGCTTGTGGATACGGGAACTTGTACTCGACGGGGTACGGGACGAACACGGCGGCGCTGAGCACGACGATGTTCAACGACGGCGCGTCGTGCGGGCAGTGCTACCGGATCATATGCGACTACCAGGCCGACCCGCGGTTCTGCGTGCGCGGCACGTCGGTGACCGTGACGGCCACCAACCTCTGCCCGCCCAACTACGCGCTTCCCAACGACGACGGCGGCTGGTGCAACCCGCCCCGCCAGCACTTCGACATGGCCGAGCCCGCCTGGCTCAAGATCGGCGTCTACGTCGGCGGCATCGTCCCGGTGCTCTACCAGAGGGTGCCGTGCGCGAAGCAGGGCGGCGTCAGGTTCACCATCAACGGCCGCGACTACTTCGAGCTGGTGCTGGTGAGCAACGTCGGCGGGTGCGGCTCCGTGCAGGCGGTGTGGATCAAGGGGTCGCGGACGGGGTGGATGGCCATGTCCAGGAACTGGGGCGTGAACTGGCAGTCCAACTCATTCCTCGACGGACAGAGCCTGTCGTTCAGGGTGACCAGCAGCGACGGCCAGACGCTCACCTTCCTCGACGTCGCTCCCGCCGGCTTGGGCTTCGGCCAGACGTTCGCCACCTCGCAGCAGTTCTCCTAGACGTCGGTCATCATCTTATACGTTTTTGTGCGTACGTCTTGATCCGTGTACCGTGTGAAGTTCTCTTTGCCGGTGATCCCTCCTCAAGGTTGGGGGAGAAGTTATCTGTGATCTCAGTGCTCCATCGGTGTTATTTGTTCAAAAAGAGTGCTCGGTGTTTTCTGTTTATTCCTCCGCTTTGGGGGAGAAATCAATGAATACTTGAATACTAAGGGTATATGTTAATTAAAAATTAATTTTTACTCCATCTAGCTAGTCAAAAATATATATCGTTTTCGATATTGACATGTCTGTGAAATACAATCTTGACTACTAATTACTTAAAATTATAATACGATAGAATAATTTTGTGTATCCAATCTGGATATCGCAACCGAAATGATATCTGTACTTTTTGACCGGTGTCAGTACTCGCTAATTAATCAGAGACAATTTCGTCGATCAAGTCTCATGAAAACATTTAAAAAGCTTCCCCTATAGAGAGTGGCAGGATGGTATTTAAAAGGGTTCGACTAAGAGGAAGTTGCCTCGTAATAAAATAAGTATTAGTCGATTATTAATAAAATTGTATTATAACTATACTAAAATTGTACATTATAAATAAGTGTAAATTTAGTTTTACCAGTGTACAATTTTAGATTGACTGAAACAAACATGATTGCTTGAAACATAGAAAAAGAAAAATATGTAAGCACGTATATTCGATAGATTTGTACATCAACAAAGCATAAAAATCAATGAATAAAACTGATGATTGATAAGTACTGATTTTAATACTAAAATGACACCTTTGTAAGCTGTGCAATTTAGTCTTACTAGAGTGCAATTTTAGTGTTGCTAGAGTGCAATTTTAGAGCGACCGATAGTTAAGAAAATTTCAGTCGTCTGAGAATTAGCCATTCTGAATTTAAAAAGTTGTCTTTTAGAAGTGAGATTTGTGTTTTCTAGATGAAATCAGGTTTTGTTCACTGGAAATACGACCACTGTTTTGGTATGCCTTTTAGAGAGGGAGAGAATGCCGGTGAGGTGATCTCGCTGGTAGCAAGGGTGCCACGCGTGGCGTATGGATATGCCGCGCATGGCATGGTTGATACTAGACCAATCTTAATTATTTGCTTGATAATGGATATATGATATCTTTTTTATAGGGATGACTGACTTCGATCGTAAGAAAACAATTCTATCATTTATGGAAATTATTCTTAATCAAATTTTAACAATCTAATCTTATGTAGTCAATCTCTAATGGATGACAACTAATATAATCATATGATTAACTTTCTAATCTCTTATGAGATTATTCCTTGACGCGGTTACTGTTATTTCAGCCCATTCTATATATGCCTGTTGATCCAAAGAAGCCATAGCTTGCTTTGGCCCAATCAAACGCGCAAGTCCATGTACCTGTTTTGACATGTTATCCCGCAAGAACGTCACAACTGAAGATTTGGCCCATAATTTGGTCGTGAGTTGTAACTGACGTTTATGGGAAACTCAAGATCTTAAGCCCACTTAAGCATTGTTGTTCAGGGCTGATTTGCTTGAGCTCTGACTTTGCTTCGTGGGCTCTCGGAAAAATTATCTTATTTCAGAAAATATTGTTATATGGCTATTTCACAAGCTCAAGAATATTATTCTTCTAAACAAGATCTCCAGGAAAATCGATTTCTCAGCTTGGACAACCTCACAGAATATTTCTGTGAGCATGGTATATTTTTCTAGGATCAGAGACGAACGGATACAGATACCAACTCTGGTGTGCCAAGTATAACGCAGAAGGATGAAAGGCATGAATATAAGGAAATAAAAGGGGTTAAAATCATGATTCACATGGAAAACAATAATGAAGAATGATACACCATGGAGGGTGTAGTCGTGTGAGCTACCTGCAGAAAGTTGCGACAAAGACAGAAGATCCAAACATCAAAATCGATTAGAAAGAACATGAAGCACGTTACCAAGTAATTTTGCATTCTTTCGCATTCTGCACCAATCCACATCAATAAGTCGTCCCCAAACGCGTAGACCTCCTGCACTGAAACTTCTCATCTGAACTTCGCTGGTTTATTACATATCTGCAGGTCATGGTCAAGTCTGAAAGTCTTGTAGCTTTTTTTCCCACTCACAGTTCTCAGAAACAAGTTGGCTTAAGTGTTTTTAATTTTCTTCTTTTTGACGGCTAGTTCGCCTTGTTTTGTAAGTCTTCATCTAAAGTCAATCTGGCTTCTTCACACGAAAGTTTTCGAAAAGATAATTTCAGACAGTTCTCCCAACCAGTGTGACAATCATAATCGTTAGTGTAGTTCCCAAAGTATCGTCAGTTCCCTTCGGAACTCCCTACTGTCTTCTGCCTAATTTAAAGCGGAATAGTACATACATGTAACATGTCAACCGTGAGTCATGACTCGTCGCATGGTCCTGATCCTTTTTCTTGTAGAATTCATAATTTGTTTGTAAGATTTGATATGGAACGGGTAGACTATGTTAGCGTAATTTCAAAAAAATTTCTAACGCGAACACATAGGACATCATGCTAACAGAGGATTACATATCGTAACTCTTAGCGTGCAGCCGCAGCGGAAGGAGAGTTAGAGTAGCCAGTTCAAACGTCGTGCGTGTCAAAGTACAGTAAATAGTTATTCATGCCGAGCCGAACGTCTTCTTCTCGCCGATCACCACCGCAACAACATGGCACGTACTGCCGTAGAGGACATAGTCGATCTCGCCGACCGTCTCCTCCTTGTCGCCGATCAGGGCCGTAGCAACCTCGGTAGCGCCTCTACGGTATTCACACGTCTAGGGGCGGAACGCCGTGCACAGGTTTGCTAGCACCGTATGTGTGACTAGGGTTTTGAGGAAGTCGGGTAGGGCGCGACGGTTAGGGTTTCTTGTGGCGGATGGACTAGTACAACCTACGCAGCCCTATGTCTCCCATTGTATGGAGCACACTAATAGGCTTCAACGCTAGAGGCCTATTAGAACTATGAGCCCACACGAATCTAGATCCGCACAACCCACTAATGGATTCAATGTCGAAACCCGGCCATACAGTCCGGACTCCTCTGTGATACTGTATCAGTCCCAAGGATCAAGCTGGTACTATAGGCATTACAGAATGATAACAGCACCGTATGCTTATTACATTGGAAATAGCATCAATCTAAAAAGGGCAGAGTGTGCCATTTATTACAATAAATAAATGATTAAACAACGGAAACCAATAACATGCGTCGATGCAACCCATCCAAACGCCACAGGCATCTGACCGAGGATGCCAACTAGTAGTCCTGGCCGCCAACGTCGAACTCGTTGTCGTAGGGTGCTTCTTCAGTTCCTTCACCTGTTCCATGGAATGAACAACTCTGCGTGATATGTGAGGGTGAGTACGCGAATACTTGGCAAGCAAGGTCCTTACAAAATGATGATGCAGGATACAATGACAGGCTAGGGTTATTTTGCATAGGAGCATCCGTAGCAGAAACCCTATAGTAATATAGAAATAGAGTTTTAGAGATAGAGTTTCTGGTGGAGGGAAGGAATCTTTTAGGGTGTAGTGTAAAGTGTGAAGGAATTTTAGAGTAATGAAGAGAGAAAATAGAGTAGAAGAGAGAAGATAGAGATAGAGATAGAGCTTCTGGTATGGATGCTCTTAGCTAATTTTACAAATTTTTTCCTATCAGTTGGAAACTGCATTTCAAAACTTTAATTTAATTAAAAGAACCATTGTTTATCATCTTAACACAAGAATAGCTATCGTGGCATAAACCGAAAGGCACTCGATACCCGACACTCACTGCCAACCCACTACATCAATTAAATTATTAAAACTATGAGACTACACCAGTGGGTCTGTTCCTCGCCCGGTCTTAACCGCGAGCATGGCTACCATGATAGTTTTATCTCTGCAGAGAGGGTACACTTTTATCCATGGGATGGATTCACCTTTCGAAGACTCTAACAAAGCCTTTGGCGAGGTACACCTAGACTTAAGCCCGCCCGCTCAGGATTCACCCCTGGCAGCCTCCCGCCAAGCCAGTGGCCCCCTCGTGCGCTTTGCAGATCTACAGTGATAGCTTGCCAAGTTAATCAGTTAAGACCTTACCATGTTAGTGCCCATGGCTGTACTGTTATGCGGAATAGGTATTCCACCAAATGGAATGGTCCTTAAATAACCGGGGTGGCTACCACACCCCAAAAAGTTCCTCACGCACCTAGCCAAACTTGCAATCCACAATAGGTCAGCTCACGCCACGTTGATTCTAGTAGATTAATTGGTTTTAAAACCCTGACAGTCTCCCACTGTCTCATTTTGCACCATAACACAGATGGAATATAACATCAGCTATGATACCTCTACTCACGCTAAGCAATCTAGCGAAATATCAACTTGGCATAAATAAGGCATAATATTCAACCTAGGGCAGCAATGGATAGCAATACATGCTAATTGATGATTAACACGTAATTAGGAATTAGCTACACAAGTAAACGCCAAGAAATAATTATAAAAGATAGCATGCAAATTCAAACATATATCAAATTCATTTCAAAAGTGGGAGTAATATGCTTCTAACTTACCTTGGTCGAGATACTATGGATCGCCCTACAATTTAGCAGTAATGTCGGCTTCCACGTCAGTTCCCGCCACGTCTACACATACAAAACTGTAACACCAATAAACAATGAGAAAATAATATTAGTTAAAAAATATAGAAAAATAACTGTAAGTAGTATTTGATTTTAGAAACTTTATACAACTTATTTCATGCGAAACGGAGTCACGGTTTTGTAGATATAAATTGGGAAGGCTTACTGCTTCGGAGAGAATAAAAGAAAACTAATACTGTTGGCCGATAGTTTACTGTGCAGCCCACTGGCTAGTTACTAAAGGGGAGAAATCCCCTTTGTGCAAAGCACAATAATTAGGGGGACTGAATGAGAGAGAGAGAGAGAGAGAGAGAGAGGGAGAGAGAGAGCGCTAGGCGGCGGCGACGGCTCCCGCAGGCGGCGGCGGCAGCTCCCGCACACAACGGTTGCGCGGAGGCCAACGACGACGTGTGCTACGGCGGCGGTGCGCAACGCTGTGGCGGCGGTGTGGCGGGCGGTGGCCCGCGGCATGAGGCAGCCAGCTGCAACGGCGGCGGCGGCGGCGGCGGCGTTGTCTTGGCGCTAGCCGTGGCGGCTCCTGTGCGTAACGGATGCGCGGCGACCAGCGGCGGCATTGTGTGACGTGCGGCGGCGGGTGCTACGATGGCGGCGATAGTGGTGTGGTGAGACGGCGGCGCTACGCGAGCGGCGGCTCCCCACGGCGTCTCCCAACGGCGGCGCATGGCAGCAGCGTGGTCCACAACCCATGGCGGTTGTGATGGCGTCGCCTGGTGGCCGGTGATGGCAGCAGCATCGTGCGGAGGCGGCGACCAGTGGCGGCGACCCGCGGTGCAGCATTGAGCGGCGCAGGGTGGCGGCTAGGGCGGTGGAGGGCGGGGTGAGGAAGGATACCTCACCCCATGGTGAAGATGATGACGATCGGGCGGTTTCTCGCCTTTCTCCCCCTTGCTCTATGATGCTGCTCGTATAGATTGTTTTGGGAAGATTTTTGGGTGTTTGTTGGAGGATTATTATGGGATGATCCTCAAAATTTGGAGTTTGTTTAGAAATTCTTTTAGCTTGCGAGGTGGAGTTCGTGATGGACGATGGGTTCGACTGATACGGCTTGGGTATGGCTGGGATTATGATTAGTTAGGATTTTTATTTTTTTATACTGATTAACAAAGTAGCTTTTCTTTAAAAATGATGAGGATGTCAAATCCAATCCATTCGGTATGTTCTAACACGTTAAGTGTGTGATCCCTTAGGTTTATGCATAAGCAGCCATGGTCTCGGAAACCATTTTTCGAACCACAAGTTAATAACGGTTCCTAGCAGGACATATTGACCCCTGAATGCATAGAATGATCAAATCGGCTGAACCTTGATATACTCACGTACCGATCTCTTTGTCACACGATACCAGTCGAGCTAAATGCGAGATGTGTACCATCCTTATGATAGCTCCACCATTCACTCAATCTTGTGGTAGATATTAAAATCGTGACTAACAATCTAATCACATTGATATTGCCATGCACTCTCCAATATAACCACATCCCCAGAGATATCTCTCCCGTTATTGAGAAGGGGCAAATTCTATTTTGATCGCTCACACATCACACCATGTTTCATAGCATATCCGAAAGCTATCTTTATAGCTACCTAGTGACGGAGTAGCGGTTGATAACCTAAAGTATATGACTACGCATGTTGGAACTCAATAGCGATCCCAAGTCTAAGGATAATACTGGTATACCACTTGAGACACACTGATGACAAATGTCAGATAATAATCCCAACAATGTCTCAGAGTAGGTCTATCCAACACTATGTGCTCTAACATGTGTCCATATTATTAATTTGATATATCTATATCTATGATATGTGAAATATTAACATCAATCAATATATGTGCTGATCAAGTCATTATTGTTCCACATAATGATATAAGATGAGAGATCATTTAGAATAAAATCATATAAACAATGTGTCTCACAGCCAAGTCGTACTTGATGAACAACGTTAATGATATTTATTCATAGAATGGGAACACATTATACAAAAATACATAAACATAGACATCATAAATGTTGGGCTTTTGCCTGTTCGGCCGAAGCAAAGGCCCATGGCCCCATGCGCGGTGAGCAAATAAGGCAGCAGCGGGCTGCCTTCGCGAGTGGCTGGCCCGAGCTCATGCGCTCACCCACGAGTAGGTGATGGCGGTGGTGCCAGCTAACTCGGGACAACGACGTGCGCGTTGCACGCCTGGATGGTGGTGGCCCGGCCAGTTTTCACCGAATGGCTCCCCTCTCCTCTCATCTGGTTCATTTGTTCCTCTCCCGTCTTACTCATTGCGTTGACGCGAGGCAAACCCTAACTTTTTCTCACCCCAATTTGGCTCAATCCGGGGTGATCTTGCCCTCAATTCATGGGCTTTGAGGTTGCTGAGGTCCCGATTTGGCGCATATTGGGTTGATTCAGTGGGTTCGGATGGTTCAAAGTGGTAGATTTGTGGCTCTGCCCGTCGGCTTGGTCCCTTTGGCCAAGGGTTTTGGTGTTGTGGCTTGTGTTGTGCTTCGGAATATCTATGTCATGATCTTGGACTGCTGCACTAGGATTGATAATATTGTATCTCTGGGATTTTGCTGCTGTTTGCTATCCAGTGTCGGCAATATAATTCTCTAGGACAGCGTTCTTCGCGCCTTGCCTGCCTAATGTTTCAGTGAATTTGATTAGTGCACTGTGAGTATATAATCTGATTCTCATATGTATATGTGTGCTTAGGAGCCAATTAAGGTGATTTTTGAGACTTTACTCCTGTTTGAGTAGATGGCTGAAATCACTTTGATTTGGGGACCTAGTACTGGCTGTGGCTGTTGTTTTATTAAAGCTCAATATAGTTGTGAGATTACATATAGCACATTCGATGAATTGAAGCATGCTATATAGATTATTGTTCAATCCAATTGAGTTAAATTCATTTGTGCTGTTACTCCTGGTTACTGCTAATAGTTCCAGACATTTAAATCTGATTTCCTACTGGTTTTATATATATATATATATATATATATATATATATATATATATATATATATATATATATATATATATATATATATATATAGATTGATATATTGTTCACTAGTTATATTAGAGTATATATGTGCATGATGCAAAGTGATTTACATTGTGCTTGATATCTGCTGGTTAGATGTTGATGGTTATGCTGTTTAACTGGAGAGCAGCAAGCAGTAAAATATATTCAATTAGATTGAAATCATCTATTTAGTTTAGTCTCTTCTTTGAATCTACCATATTGCAATCTGTTCAGCTGTTGGAAGGCTAATTTTAGCAACCCGCTGCTTAAATCTGAGAGAAAATTTATAACTCTTAAAACTGAGCTAAGTTGCTATTTTACTGTTATAATTTCAGCTTGCTAATCATGTTATTTTCTTACTGTTTATGAATTGTATATTATTGTTCTAAACTGCTGTATTAGAAGAATTCATTACAATAGATTAGTTACATGATAATTAACTTTAATTGCTGTTAAATATGTATGGAATTATTTGATATTATATATATATCATATTGCTTACACTGCTATATTTACAATAATAAAATCATCTCACATGATAACCTCTAGGCATATCACTAACAAGATTATGATTATAAATTGTAATTTTACAACTAATCTTATTCACTTATGTATACATAAAGGCAAGAATGGTGACACGGGGGTTGTAAACTCAACATGAAGTACACAAGCCAGCAAGCCAGTTGTGCTTTCTCTAAAGAAAAATAAACTGAGTTAACACAGTTGTTAGCTAATCTTGTGGCTTTTGCTACTGCCATGCTCGAACGACAAACCTTCTCAGCTGTCCGGAGTTCGATGCCCAAAAACAATTTATGGTTGATATACATTTTGCCACATTTTGAACTTTTTTTAAAAAACGACAAAGTTAGAGAAATTGTGATAAAATTGTCTTCCAACCAAATAAGCCGCCATCTTGCACCAACCTGGCTAGTTTGCCCACCCTGTGGAGCTTTTGGGAATCCGTGGTTTTGTGTTTGAAGCTCGATCTACACGTTCCGCTATAGAGACTTGTTTGGTTTTTTCAGTTTTTATTACGAGATTATTCCGTTTTCGTTTCCTAGTTTGCTTTAACCAGTCGAGCGACTAGCCAGCTTTCTTGGTAAGGTGGCGCAGGGGACAAAATCGGCTTATTTGCGAAAAACAGGCAGCACATACAGAAAAAGGTGTTAAGGTGGCGTCTATGATGGCATATTTTCAATTTTTACCGTTTTATATTGGCAAGTTTACAAATACCGTCTTTGTGATACCATCTATATGGCTTCACAACTTTTTGGTGCCATATATCTAATGTGGGAGCCTCGGTTCGGAGGTCCACGCATGATTCCTGCACTAGTCTCTGGATTAGTTGGCTAGTGCACACGTTACATAGCCAAATCATAAAGCATACAATTTATTGGTGTAAATTAGATAATTTAGCGGAATTAGCTATGGGGATTGTTCCACACCACATGATTTGCACTAGTCTCTGGATCGGTACGCTAGTGCACACCACTACATAGCCGGATCATTTCATATATGCGGAAGACTTAATTAAATTAACTACATGTATTAACCCCAAGGGCTATTAAGTATTACAAACCGGCGCATCGGCCAAATAGTCATAAGAACAGAGTCTGCCGGCTTTGCCTACGCAATGACTGGAGCGTCGCCCTACACCTCCTCCTGATCGTCAGCGTACCCTGGTTCACCATCCTCATGGCATTCGTACGGGTCTTGCTCAACTTCAACATCTAAAATAGTGAGTGTATGCGAGGTCAGTGCGCAATCAAACCACAATGGCGAGTTAACACCTAACCTAATCCATTTAGTGATAGAGGCTCCAAGGGAAAGGTTGGGAGTTTGTTTAGTTGCAGAAAGCAAGTTTTTATAATCAAAACATATGACTTAGCAGTTTTATCCCAAAGTTCTACTAATCAATGTATCAATGTTTAAGTTCTCAATTCCAAACCACAACTTACTCTCATACTAAGCTTCCACCTTACTCCCGTCATCATCTTCCGGGTGAGATACACTCGTTGTGTGGATCATACATTCCATGAAGCATCCGGTCTTCCCTAGTTAGGTTGGCAAGCCCACCCTAGAGACATGGCTTCTGGTGACGTATGACCTAGAACATCCCTTGGATGACGACATGATTCTGTCCTCGCCTCGGACTCAGGTTTCCATGGTGCACTCTAGCAAGCCGATGGGCCCCACATCCACACTATTGTGTGATGGCAATGCGTTGTGGTTCTAAGAATAAATTCCCTCAAGCAACTGGTCAGCGACTTTCCACTGTGTGCCTCTCTGCACGCCTGTCTAGTCCTCTCTTAGAACCTCGGATCCAACCAATCCACACTTAAACATTTTCTCTCCCTTCTTCTGCTATCGTTCCTTCGTGTGTCGCGCACATGATGTGTCAGAATCACCTCCCGCAAGCAAGTGGCAGCGCTTGGCAGCTACGCGTATTACTCTGCGCTCCTCTCTACACCATCTGTGAACCGATAGCCCTCTTCTCACACTATATGTAGCCTTAGCTACTCCAAGCAACCTTACCATCATGTCGGACCACGTCCGCATTCCATTACCACAACATATTGGCATGCTAGGCCCAAGTTCCAATGTTCAAATATTAGTGTGTACCATGTCTAGTAAATTTTGGTTCACAGTTCCAAGGCGATTAAGCCTAAAATTATTAGTTGGACCTAAGCAATGTCTAAGCAATTTTTATCCCAAACTTAAGAGTCTAAACCAGTTTAGTTTTACCTAACCAGGCTAACAGGGATTGATCATTAATGCAATCATTAACAGACTCAAATAAGGAATGATATCATCAAGGCAAAATCATTCATGGTAGATCAACATTAAGCAAGTGACATGGCATGTATATCATGATTATCAAATAGGCATCCATACTTAAAAAGCATGCACTTTGATAATTTAAATGAAATACTTTAGAAAATTGGGTAGTAACATGATCTAACTGGATATTAATTCGCATTGGTCCTGGGAGTAATGCAGGTCTTCCTAAGGGTCGTCAAAAGGTCTTTCTAGCTCCTCAGTGTCTAATAGTGGAACGATTCGATAATAAATAACCAAATGCAGCAAGAAAGAATGATGCATGAGATGGAACACAATTACTCTACCGATCGGTGCATCGCGATAGAATGTCGTAGCAATATCTTTCCTATGTATCAGGGAAGTTCCTTGAGTTTACCTAAGTTTATATTTCTATAGAAGGATAACGGTGGCGAGAGCGATAGCGAATTGATGTATGATGATAACGATGATGTATGATGATGATGATGGTGATGGTGGTGTGTTAATAACCCTAATTGGAATACCCATAATACATCATATAAGTTAAAATGCTTTTGTCTAAAGTATTCTCTAAAAATTTTTAGGGAGTTACTGACACAGTGTGACAAATAATTTATTTTATTATCAGCAATATTAATTCTTAAGAAAAAGGGTTCTTATTACCTTTATAGCCTATGTGCATAGAAAACATGATAAAATAGGTTTCACAATTTTAATAATTTACTTTGGAATGGGGAAAGTTTTTGCAAAAGTTTGGGGAATTATTAAATTCACTTAATATTTTAAATAAATCAGGTTCTACTACTGTATTATTAGTTCTTAATGAAAATGGTTTAAATGTATGATCAAATTGTCCAGAAAGCAATATAATGTTAAAATTATCAAATAAATTTATTTAAGTTCTAAACTATATTCATGTTACACTGGAAATTTACCATGATTTGAGGAGCTCAATAACTAATTTAATAAAATGGAAAAGCTGTTTATAAAATAGGTTAAATGAAGTTTTTGGATTAAAGAAGAGGTGTAATTAGGTTACTGTACCGACCATAATTTTTCCATAATTTTTTGTAGCTATTTTCTATTTTTAATAAACCAAAATTATTTATCAGATTTTCTAAAATCACTAAAGTCTGAAAATTCCTTTTAAACAGTACTAGGCCAAGCCGAGCACTATTCGGCGGTGCGCGTGTGGCCCGCACGGTGCACGCGCTCGCATGGAGGCGCGAACCAACGGAAAAGACGTACTCCTAAGAGTACACTTCCACTAATAGTAACGGGTGGGTCCGAGGCCCCACCTATTAGTGGCTGATTACCCATCCGTGGGATATTTTAAGTGGATTAACCATCCTAACATATGGGTCCTGCATATCTGCGGTGCGGCTCACAGTAAATGTGAACCATGACACCAGCACATCAGCACCGCTCCTTCGACCGAGTTTCAGGGAGGCTTCGATGCCGGATCGACGGAGCTATAGGGCTCTAGGGTCGAACCTCTTGGGGTAGCTAGGGGCTAGGCCGTGTCACCGAAGAAGCGTTGGCAACAAGCCAAGACGACAGCGCCATGGCAGGAGGGGGCCAATGTTAGGGGAAAGCATGGAACATGGCGATCCTAGGCGATTTTATCCTAGATTTTTTGTCGGGAAGCTTCTAGGGACTACCATAAGCCTTACCGAGTAAAGGAATTGGACGGAGGAGGCTCGGTGCAGGCCAACACCAATGCATTTCAGTGAATTGCAGGGGACTAGAGGGTTAGGGATCCCCTAAGGTTGCTCAAGCTCGAAAGAATTGAAGAATGGCTTATCGAGTGATCAGGAATTGAAAAACAGGTTAATTCGGCCGACGGCGGCGAAATCGGGGCTCCGGTGAGCTAGGGAGGGTTAGAGTCCGATCGCTTTGGGCAGGAGCTTGCTGGCGAGTGGAGGAAGCAGTGGAGCGAGGTTGCAGAGGCAATTGCGCAAAGGGAAAGTCTGGCGACGTGAGCGCGTGTGTGGGAGAGGAGGGCAGAGATGCAAGGGCGCGCTAAAAAGGGCGAGGCCAAGGGAGTAAAGGGCTATGCAATGGGCGGGGCGATGCGACAGCGCGAGGGAGATGGAGATGTCCAAACAGAAGGGGACAAGGGCGCTCTGGTGGCGCAACAGCGGTAGGCAGTTGTGTAGTGGCAGGACAGAGTACTCGCACACAGCAGCTTGGCCATGGGCAGCGTAGCCCGGTTATCATCACATGTGTGGGGAGGGGGACATGGCAGAGGGCAGGCGGCATGACGAGACCGTGCGGCAGTGGCGGGTGCAGCTGGGCAGTGGCGCAGCCGGTGAGAGGGCATGGGCAGCTCATTGCGCAGGACGACCGCGCCAAGGGCGACGACCGCAGGGAAGAGGCGCCACGAGGCAGGGCGTGGCCGATAGCGCGGCGAAGGGAGGAGGTGGCGTACGGACCGCCGGGCAACTAGGTGCATGGCGAGGGGAGCCAGGGAGGGGTGAGTTGGTGTGGATGGCTGGCTCAGCCGAGCTGGGCTGGCTAGCTAGCTAGCTGGGTGGCTAGGCTGGGTGGCTGGGCCGGCTGAGCCAAGCCCAAAGGGAAAAAATTTAAATTTTTTGAATTTTTAGAATGAATTTCAATTTTTGGAATTTGAATAGATTTGCAATTCCATTTTAGGGATTTGAGTATTTGATTTTGTCAAATTGAATGAAGTATAATTAGATTGTAATATTATGGTAAGTATTTTGTCTAATTAATATTTCAAAATACAATGTTTGAATTTGAGAGAAATGGACCTATAGTTTGGATGATAGTTCGGTTTTGGAAGTGAATTTTTCAATTGGAAAGCAAATTGTCCAAATTGATATAATGGAAATGATTTGAATACAAAAAATTGTAAACTCTTAGTATTTATGATAAAAGCTTTGGGTATTAGTGTTCATTTCACACACACACATATATATATATATACACACACACATATATATACACACACGGACGCACTATTCTATGCCTAGGCGTAGCAGCTCCTATTCTACGTGTCGGTCAGACCTGGAGCCGATCCCAGCCAAGCAAGTATTAATTAAATCACCTGTCTTAATTTTCAGATCTAATAGTAGAAATAACCATTCTAGAGACCAGAACTAACCATTCCGAAAAAACAAAAGTAACTGTACCAACTTACCATTTGCATGTAGCCCAAAAATCTCGGGAGAAAACCCACCCATGAGTGTGAACACATTAATTGGTCGATTTTTGAATCTTTTCTTCCTTTTTTGATCTAACTTTCAATTGGGACCTCAATCAACGAACGGTTTTCACCGTTGGATTACTTACGTTTTTACAAACAAAAGGAGACCACTCTTGCCATATAAAAAATATATTTTTTGGACGGAGTTCCTAATCATCATGTGCTGGGTTTCTAACCATCGGGCTTGGGTTCCTTACCATCGTATGCTAGGTTCTAACGATCGTGTGTCGAAATTCTAACCATCATGTGCTGGCTTTATAATCATCGTACGCTGGGATTCTAATGATCGTGCGCCGAACTTCTAACCATGGTGCGCTGGGTTTCTAACGATCGTGTACTGAACTTCTAAAAACCATGTGCTGATTTTCTAACCATCGTGTCGCGAGCTTTCTAACTACCACATCGTGCGCCAAACCTAGCGGACCATGGTGAGAACTTTGGCGCACGATCGTTAGAAACCTAACGTAGCCAGCTCCTCCGCCGCTTCCCTCGGTCTTGATGTGTCTGGACGTTTCGGCCCCGCCTCGGGGCTCCGGCGGAGTCCGAGGTGATTTGAGGCCTACTTCGGGGCTCGACACCTCGGGGCTCTCCCCCCTGGACTTCCATAGTCGGGCTACGACGGCCTCGGCGCTGAGGAAGATGCGCGGGGCCTTCCATTCTGAGGCGGAGTCTCGGCGCCTCTTTGGCGGTCTCAGCGACTACGCGCTGAGTGACGCTGCCACCGACTTCTTCATGAAGGTTCCCCATCCCTGCCGCTTCCTCCGCGCGCCCCTCGTCGGGGCCTTACTCCACCGACGCCGCTGCGCTTCGCTTTCTTTGCGAGGTGCCTTGTAGTCGGGAGGTGTCCCTGCTGGTCAGTGAAACCCGCGACTACGTCCAGGTGAATCGGGAGCTCGACGAGGCTCGTAAGCGCACGGAGGAGTCGGACGCGGAGAGGGCTCGCCTGGAGGGGGCCCTACGATCCTCCACTGAGGTTCTGGCGAAGGTCCAGGAAGAGCTAAGCCAGAGCCGAGACCTGGCCGCCCGGAACGCAGGGCTGGAGGACCTCGTCTCCTCGATGAAGACCAGCCTCGCAGCCGCGGAGAAGGCTCGCGTCGTAGCCGAGCGGAACGAGCAGAAGAAAGAGGGCCGCATCGAGGAGCTGAAGGACCTCCTGAAGGTGGCGGAACTCGCCAAAGAGATGCTCAAGAAGGCCACGGAGGAGCACCCCCGCCAGCTCGCCGCCGCTGAGGGCGAGGCCCAGATGAGTCTTGCCAATGCGCGTCGAGCGGAGGAGCGTTGCGAGACCGCACAGAAGCTGCTCGAAATCCTGACTTCCGGCATTCAGGGGGTGACCGACGCCTTCCTTCAGCAACTCCCTCGCCTTGGGATCGACGCATCGAGCCGTACCCCTGCGCCCGGCGTGGAGGCCATCAAGTTCCTCCAGAACTCCGCTGGGCTACTGGGGATCTCCGCCGTGGCCTTCGGCAGCCATTGCACCCGCCTGGGATCTTTGAAAACGGCGCAGCTCCTCGAAGCCAAGGGCTGCACACACGTCCAGGAGCACTTCGGCGCTACCTCTGCGGCCGCAAGCCCTCCTGGGTTTTCTGATATCGCGTCGGCGGGGAAGGCTTCTCCGGCCGCAACCCGCCTAGCCTCTCGCTTCATCTCCGACTTCTGGAATCACCATGGCGAGGTAGCGGTGGGGGAGTCTGTGCGGCGGGCCCGGGCGGCGCTGAGCACACCGAAGGCCACGGCTAAGGCGGGCTCGTCCAGCGAGGCTAAGGGCAAGGAGAAGCAGCCCCCCTCGTAACTTGTATCTTCTCTCCCCCCTTTTTCGTGAAACCCTTTTGCCTGTAATCGGACTTATGTAGTATATTTGCTGCGCCTCGCGACGCTTGGTCCGCTCCAATATTTTTCTCTTTTTGATTGCTTCGCTCGAGTCCGATGGGCCGAAGGGAGATCCCGCGGCCTTAGTATAGTGTTCTTACGGCGCTTCGTTTTTTTGCTCGCCCATTAATGGTAGCGTGCGTGGCTGTGGCGCGCCTCCGGGCTCCTGGGCCAATGGCGGCTCCTGCGGCGCTTCGGTTTTACCTACCATTTATGACCGTGCGCGTGGTCGCGGCGTTTGGGGCTCCGTGTTCCGCCTTTCCCTAGCAAGGCTCGCTTCGGCTTCCGAGGTCCCTTAATGGCGAGCGGCCGGCTCGGCTGGCCCATCTCGCTGTATAAGTATGCCTTCTCCGGCGTACCCGAGGGCATCCCCGACCTCTGTCCCCAAGTGCGCTGCCATGTCCCAGCTCTCGGGCTTCTCGTTCCTTTCTTCGATCGTCTCTCTTCCCGACCTTAGCGACGGCCCGGCGCTGGCCGGAGCCCTTGACGCAAGACTCGCCCGCCGAGGTGGGGGCGAGGGGAGGCGTCGCCGGCGACGTGGCCGTCACAGGCAACGCGGGCCAACCCGTCGAGCCTGTTCTTCCAGGCGCCGATGCCCTGCACCCGATCGTCGTCTCTGACAGAGAAGACAATGACATCAATCCTCCGGCCCCGCCGTCTTCTCCAACTAGCTCCGTTGGAAGCAATGACGTGCTGGTGGTGAAACCGGCCCGCCTCGGGCATGCTCGCTTTCGCTAGGCGCCAGGCGGGAGGAGGGCCTATTGACCTTCGAACGGCCAGATTAGATAGTGGTCTAGACAACCCCTAGGGACTTTTGTATCATTTTACTTCCTCCAAACAAAACGTCATTGTCTTTGCTCCGGGAGTTGGTGTCGAGGGGGTGTTTGTCCTGTGAGCATGTTGCTTGTTTCGAATGACAACTGCCAGGGCGCGACCAAGCGTCCGTAACGAAGCTAACGCGTAGTTCGTTGATTGCGAAGGAGCGGATTGCGAAGGAGCGGGTTGGACGTTAGCCCGACCAAGCGCTCGTGGCGAAGGTAGCGCGTTAGACTTAGCTAGCCGCGGGTTCGTCGATGCGTAGGAGCGGGTGGGACGTTAGCCCGACCAAGCGCTCGTGGCGAAGGTAGCGCGTTAGACTTAGCTAGCCACGGGTTCGTTGATGCGAAGGAGCGGGTGGGACGTTAGCCCGACCAAGCGCTCGTGGCGAAGGTAGCCCGTTAGACGTAGCTAGCCGCGGGTTCGTCGATGCGAAGGAGCGGGTGGGACGTTAGCCCGACCAAGCGCTCGTGGCGAAGGTAGCCCGTTAGACTTAGCTAGCCGCGGGTTTTTCGATGTGAAGGAGCGGGTGGGACGTTAGCCTGACCGAGCGCTCGTGGCGAAGGTAGCGCGTTAGACTTAGCTACCCGCGGGTTCGTCGATGCGAAGGAGCGGGTGGGATGTTAGCCCGACCAAGCGCTCGTGGCGAAGGTAGCGCGTTAGACTTAGCTGGCCGCGCGTTCGCTTTCTTCAATCGCACCACACTGCATGCACAGGGACAATGAAATTTTACGTGAAAACCCCTGAAGGGGAAAAAACCACGGGTGGGGGCGCTAAACGGCCCCCGGTTGTAACTTTTTCCTTCATCGATAATCATGTGTACACACATTTTTTTTTTGGGGTACAAATGTATAGTGACGTTACGGGTAAAACCTCTTGAGCGCGTCGGAGTTCCAGGTCCTTGGTACGTCTTTGCCCTCCAGGGTGGCGAGCCTGTGTGCCCCTTTGCTGTGGATTCCTTGATGACGTAGGGGCCTTCCCATGTGGATTCAAGCTTGGCGAACGTCGGGGCTGATTGTTTGAGTACGACGTCCCCCGGCGCCAAGTCTCTTTTTCTGACCTTCTTGTTGAAGGTCCGCGTCGAACCCTTGGCGTAGGCTTTCATGGTGATCAAGGCTTGTAGTCGCCCTTCCTCTGTTAGGTCGTGCGTGACAGCCGCCATGTCCTGTATCGGGCCCTTGAAGATGCGGAGGGATTTGGCTTGAATCTCCGCGGGTAAGACGGCCTCCTCTCCGAAGATTAGCCTGAACGGGGAGAAGCCCGTGTGATGGGACGCGGAGGTGCGTGTTGCCCAGAGGACTTTAGATAGCTCGTCAGGCCATGCGTCCTTCGCTGTGTTGTGAAGTCTTTTCTTGATGCCGTCTAGCAGCAGGCCATTAGCTCTCTCTACCGCGCCGTTCGCCTACGGGTGCCCGACTGACGCGAAGCAGATTTTTGTGCCGATGCCCTCGCAATATTCTTGGAACCTCTTGGACTCGAACTGGGTTCCATTGTCCGTGACGATCTCGTAGGGGACCCCGTACCTGCAGACGATTGTTTTCCAGAGGAACTTGGTTGTGGCTTCGGCTGTTATCTTCGCCACTGGCTCCGCTTCAATCCACCGGGAGAAATAATCGATGGCGACGATTACGAATTGTAAACTCCCCCGGGCCTTGGCCAGCGGACCAACGATGTCGATTCCCTACTTTGCGAAGGGCCAGATCGAGGGCACTGGGTGTAGTTCGCTGGGCGGGGCTTTCTTCTGCTTAGTCATCCATTGGCAGGCATGGCAATGCTTGACCAGGTGCTCCGCGTCTTATAGAGCTGTCGGCCAATAAAGGCCCATTCTGAACACCTTGCCCGCGAGGTTCCTAGGGGCTTGGTGTGCTCTGCAGGTTCCTTCGTGTTGCCGCAGAAGGCATCGATCCCTCTTCCCGGATATGCAATGAGCCACGGGCGCAAAGCCTCCGCGAACAGAGTCCTCGATTATGGCATACTTTTCGCCGGGCCTCGACTCGCTTTGGCTCAGGCTTCATCTTGCGGGAGGGTGCCGTCGAGGAGGTAGCTGTGTATCTCGTCTCGCCAGTCGTTGCTGGCCGCTGGAGTTATGATGTTGACCTGGGAGGCAATGGAGGGGGTCCGGAGCACCTCGAAGAAAACGGTCGGGGGTAAAGCGCCTCCGGGCCCCGCCACCTTTGCCAGCTCATCGGCCCGCTCGTTTTGCGACCGTGGGATCGCACGTATGGAGAACCCATCGAACGTTTTTTCCATCGCCCTGACCACCTCGACGTATTTCTGAAGTTGTTCGTCCTTGACCTGATACTCCTTAGAGACATGTCCTTCGATGAGCTTCGAGTCAGTTCTTAAGATGGCGCGCCTAGCGCCCATGGCTTTGGCCTTGCGAAGCCCTAGGAGAAGTGCTTCGTACTCGGCCGTATTGTTTGTCGAGGGGAACTCCAGCTTCGCCGCGAACTCGGCTGCTTCTCCACCCGGGGCCGTGATGATGGCCGCTATTCCTGCGCCATGTACCCCTAGGATCCGTCGGAATTGACGAGCCATACGTCCGCGTCGTCATTGCCGTCGGGTGCCGGCGAAGTCCACTCCGCGACGAAGTCGGCCAGGACCTAGCACTTGATTGCGGTGCGTGGTACGATGGTTAGCTCGAAGGGGGCGAGCTCGACCGCCCACTTGCTGACGCACCCTGAGCTTTGCCTGTTCGATAGCATGGAGCTCAGCGGGTATGCCGTAGGTACTTTGATTCGGTTCCCCTGGAAGTAGTGCCGGAGCTTCCTTGACGCCATCAACAATGCATACGCCAGTTTTTCCATCTCGGTATAGCGCAGCCTCGCTCCCTGCAGGGCCTCAGAGACAAAGTAGACTAGTTCTTTGCCGGGCTTCTTCTCGTCAGAGATCGGCTGATCGCGGAGGGGCCCGCGGTCAGGTAGAGAAGCAGCTCCTCGCCTTGCTTCGGGCTTTGCAGCGTATGCAGTTTTATGAGGCTCCGCTTCAGGTTGTCGAATGCAGCTTGGCATTCGTCTGTGCAGGAAAAGACCTCGATTGTTCGCAGGGCTCTGAAGAATGGGAGGCTTTGCTCCGCTGACTTGGGCAGGAACCTGCTAAGCGCTGCGAGCCGCCCCGCCAGTCTTTGAACGTCCTTGACGCTTTTGGGCGGGGCCATGTTTTGAATGGCTTTAATCTTTTCGGGGTTGGCCTCGATACCCCGCTCGGAGACAAGGAATCCCAGTAGTTTTCCTGCTCGCACACCGAAAACACATTTTTCAGGGTTAAGTTTCACGTTTTCTTCCAATAGGCTGTTGAAGGTTTCGCGCAGGTCGGCGACATGGTCCTCTTTCTTCACGCTTTTGACGACAATGTCGTCGACATAAGTTTCGATATTCCGCCCGAGCTGCTTAGCGAAGATTTTGGCGATTAACCTGGCGAAGGTGGCCCCGGCGTTTTTGAGGCCAAACGGCATTCGCACAAAACAGTATGTGCCGAAGGGTGTGATGAATGCCGTTTTGTCTTCGTCTTCCCTGCGCTTGTACACCTGATGGTATCCCGAGTACGCATCGAGAAAACTCATCATCTCCGATCCCGAGGTGGAATCGACGAGCTGGTCGATGCGAGGCAGGGGGAAGTCATCCTTCGGGCATGCTTTGTTTAGGTCGGTGAAGTCAATGCACATCCTCCATGCCCCGCTGGACTTTTTAACGAGGACCACATTGGCAAGCCATTCGGTGTGGATGGCCTCGCGAATGATCCCAGTGCGAAGCAACTTCTCCACCTCCGTCTTTGCTGCGTCTTGCCTCTCCGTGGCGAGCTTCCTGAGCTTTTGCTTCTTCGGCTTCGCGTCTGGCCTAATGGCCAGCCCATGCTCAATCGTTGTTCTCTGCACGCCAGGGATGTCCCCCGGACCCCATGCGAACACATTTTCGTACTCCCGAAGGATTTGCAGCAGTGCCTCCTCCTTTGCGGGGGTAAGGGCGGCGCTAAGGGTGACCGTTTTATCGCCATTGGGCTATAGGGCCACCTTCTTCGTTTCTCCTTGGGGGCGCGGTTTAGGGAGCCACTTGCTGCATTGTTCGGTGAAAGATCTTCCTCCGTCGTGTAGACGTTCTTGACCTGAGGGGGCCCTTCTAAATCTATCATTCGATCGAGAGCTTGATCCCCCCGGACTGTAATGGTACCACCGGGGGAAGGCATCTTCATGCAAAGGAAACCGTGGTGTATAATGGCCCCGAATGCGGTCAGCGACCCCCGCCCCATTATGGCGTTGTACTGAAAAGGCATGTCGATGACATCAAACGAGACGAGGCGAGTGACGCTGGACTGTGGTGTCACAAAGGTCACTTCCAACTCAATTTGCCCGATAGTGCCGACTGGGTTTCCTCCGAAACCTATCAGCGGCACCTCCGATTTCCTTAAACGGTCGCGGGGGATCATCATCTGTTTGAAAGCTTCGATGGAGAGGATGTCAGCCGCGCTTCCTCCATCGATCAGCACCCTGCGCACCTCGCAGCCAGCGATCATAGCGGAGACCACCAAGGAGTCTTGATGAGGAAAATGCACTCCCGCGCGTCTTCGTCGGTGAACATGATAGGCTCGTGTTCTTGCTGGGGGACAAAGGACGGGTTGACCCCGATGTGATTGATCTGCCTGGTGTACGCCTTGCGCTGCTTTTTGGAGGGCATGTGCAGGGAGGACCCCCCGGTGATGGTGTTGATGACGCGATGCATATGATTTATTGCTCCGTGCGGCGGGGGTCGCTGGTGTTCCGGGAGTGGCGGGGGCGGCGGTGGGAGGGGGAGTACTTCGCCTTCTCTTCTCTTGGCCTCGAAACGCCTGTATCCTTCGATCACCTTGCAATGGGCCGAATCGTGTGTACCGTTTTCGCCATGGTACTCGCAATGGTTCCTTCTCCTGGCTACCTCCTCCCGTTTGGGTGCTGGCCGATCACCATCCCGCTTGTCGTGCTAGCGGGGCGGGCTTCGCCGCCGCCCTCAAAGTGCTTCCCCTGTCATCACGCTCGTTCGCCCGCTCACAATGTAGTGAACCCTTTTTCCCTTGTCTTTTCCTTCGCGCTCTTGGGCGCGGGTCCTGCTCTTTCCCTTTGACGTGGGCTCCTTCTCCAGATCCCTCCGTCGGGGGGATTGCTTCGATGATTCATACCGTGGTTTGTCTTCCCTCCGGGAGTTATCTTCTTCAGCCCGGGCGTACTCTTTCATTTTGGCGAACAGCTCCTCCACGGTGCGGACCTCCTTTCGCCACCTCTCGCTTAACGGTCCCTTCGCAGACCCGCATCGATCGCAAGCGTTGATGATGGTGGTATCGCTGACCCCCCGGATCTGGCACTTGATCTTGGAGAAGCGCTGGAAATAACTCTTGAGGGATTCCCCTTCGCGCTGCCTCATAGCGAACAAGTCGCTCTCCTCTTTCATCCAATCGAAGTTTCCCTGGAAGTTTCTTTCCATTTTGGCGCAAAGCTGGGGCCAGCTTTCGATGGAGCTTGGCTCGAGGGAAGAGTACCACGAGAGGGCGATGCCTTCGAGTGCTAGAAGCAGCCCCTTGGCCTTGATGTCGTCATCTCCTCCTGCAGCTTCTACGGCGGTGTCATACACGCGGAGGAATTCTCTGGGGTCCGCTTTGCCGTTGTACGGCTTGATGGTGGGGAGCTTAAAGTTTCCTAGGGAAGGCCACCTTTTGCGGGAGCCCGCACAAAGGGGTTGGGATCGCTGCTGCCCTTGTCGCCCTCGCGTGTCGGGGAGAGCACCTCCTGGTCCGGGCTTTCATCTTGAGACACCGTGAGGCCTTAGTTCGTCTGTCCCTGCAGGCGCTGCACCTCCGCCATTAGCTTTTCGTTAGCCTCCATTAGCGCCCGCACGTCGGGGTCGAGCGCTTCCTCGCACTCTGGCCCTCGTGGGTGGCTCCTCCCTACCCACCACCGCCGGCCGGCCCGGTGGTTCGACGCCTCCACGTCCCCCTCGGTCTGTTGCCGACCGCTTCACCACTGTGCCCGACGCTGGGCGCTATGAGTCACCGCGAACGGCAATGTGGCGCGACCGGATGCCTCCCGGCGTGGGGCCCGATCCTCCTCGTCTGCACACTGCAAGCGATCGTGTTTGGCTCCTCAACGACCTCCACGACTCTCGCCCCGGCCCGTGGTAGCCCTTGGGACGTGGCGCGGCTTTCCTCTTAGGCGGCATGGTTGTCGGCGATTCGTTGTCGAACAGCTTGGGAGCGATGGCTTTCTCGCAATCGATCCCCACGGACGGCGCCATCATTGTGGTATCACCCCACTAACGTAAAAATGGATGCCCCGACACGCGATCCTGCGTACTCAAGACACCGATGAAACTCTCGTGCTCTCTGTAACGCCAGGATGGAAGGAACGCTACACTTGGGCCAGAGAATTCGCCCATTATTCTGCGCTGCCCTCCCTTAAATAGGGCGGATTGTACACCGCCATGCAATGGCGGTCTCTTTTCTTCTGAGACCCCGACCAAGGACCCGCGGGTCATTTCCTCACTATTTTACATGCTTTGCCCCCACCTGCCCTCACGCAAGGGGCATCGGGGTCATCCCGCAACACATTAGCCATACTCTTTACGGCTTTGCCCTCCTAAAGGACCACCACTACGGGTCATATGGGGAATTACATCCAGCGATAGCATTCTGAGACGGTATGCCCATCTGACATTCATTCGGGTACCCTGACAAGGCGTCAGACTTGTTGGCGCGTCCTGTCAGCTTCGCCCTACTGCAGGCGGGGACGTTCGCTCCGCCACCCTTCGATTGCGTCCCTCTTTCTTGAGTTCATCGGACGTTAGCTCCACGCGAGCTTCCCGGTTTGGGCTTGCTCCTCGTTCCGCTCCGTTGCTCCGCTTAGCTCCGCGCGCGCTCTGCGCTCCGCCCGCGTCCTTTGCTGCCCCGTCTGCGTTGTCCACAGCTTCGCTTGCGCCCTTCGCCGCCCCATCCTCAGCTTCGCCAGGCCTTGCACGAGCTTCGCTCCGCCGTTCCCGGCCTCCGCGCTCTCTTCCTTAGCGTGTTACAGCCGCCCTGAAGGAACAGAGAAGAGGGGGGCGGAGGTACGGCGGAGGCAGACCCTTCCTTCGCTCCCAGGTCCGAGGGGGTACCTATCTTTGACCTACAACAGTAATTATGTGTGATGGTGTAGTGTTTATTTACATAAATCCAGTTTGGAACTATTTATAGTATAAACCTATGATTTAGCCAGTTTAAAATATTGAAAAAATAATGATGAGTTGTGTTTTCCCGATAATCCAAACTTCCAATCCTACCTATCCTTGTACCATCCCATGGTATGACTTGATGAAACACAAAACTCAGCTAGAACCTCGGTTCTTTTTCTTCCTCCTTACACCCACTATCATATTCAGGGATTCGGCAATCCTGTTGTAGATTATCTCTCCTGTATTGCCGGTCCAGCGAATGCATAATCTAGATAACCCTCGGGTGACGGTGCCCATCCCCCTGTTCCTTGGGTTGGAATATCATCCAGGGCCTCTGTAAAGCACCACGCTAGACTCCACACCTGCACTATCATACAATGGCCACGCGTTATGTTAGACACATCCAACACTTATTCATATCTAAGGGACCCTTATGGTCCTGCTACTCAAGGCCCGAGAGCCAGAGATCCCACACTGCGCTCTCTACCTCAATCTCAACAAGTCCTTGACCTTTCAGTCTAGAGTCACTCTAGACTATCAACACAGTCTCCGAGTCTCAACCCGTATCATAGCCCAACCGGTTAACATCTCAAGACCAACTGACATAACCCTTTACCCAAACCAACTTATAGCCAATTCACACATAATATAAGGAGTAGTTATAGTGGCGAGCTAGTGTTCATCACTATGGGGTAGTAACACCCTAAAAACAAAATCATTGATTAGACCTAAGTATGTCTAAGCAGGTTTTTACCCAGGGACCAAGTGTCCAAATATTTTATTTGTTTTATTGGCGGCAATAAGGCATATGACTATCGAGGCAGTCATAGCATGATATGCAAGGTAATCATGTCATGGTAATTGAATTTGTGATGGGTTATGGCATGTGTATAACATGATTAACAAGCTAGAAATTTCCACAAATCATAGAGCATGCACTTTCTTAATTGAATCAAAATAAATTTAATTTAAAACTAGGTAAGACATAAACTAAAGATGTTAACTCGCCTTGTCCTGAAGCTTAAAAGTCTTCCTCTGTGTCTTCGAACCTTCCTTCTATATGTTCGACGTTTACTCGGGAAAACAAAGACAATGCATAAATAAAATGTAAAAAGAAATGATGCATGTATGCACGAGCTGATATACTAACATCGATACAAGGATCCTATGTATCGTTGTATGATATGTATGAATATGCTTTAGATACCCTTGGGCACTATTATCCTTACTAGAAAATAATTTTAGAATATATTAAAGTCATAAAATATTAGTTTCCTAAAGCCTTTAGGTGGTTTTTCTTTTAGTTTGCTAATTTATACAAGACGTTAATTAGGTTTAATATTTTTATTAAATTGGAAATGTGTCTATAAATATTTGGAAATTTTCAGAGTTCAAACAGTATTTTAAATAAATCTAACAGATTTACAGCATTATTAATCTTTAAGGAAAAAGGTCTAATAAGCTTCTAATAAATTTCCAAGGAATATTAATTAATTCAAATTTGTTCAAATAATTTTTTTAGATTGAAAACTGCATCTAGTATTTTCTGGATTGTTTTCAAGATTTATGGAAACCATATATTTATTTAATTAAACAGAAAGGATATTTAAAGTATTTTACAAAAAGGTAAATTATGGCTACTATTATTTTACAGAGGCAAGAGATGGGTTACTATGCAAAGTTATAATTTTATTAAATCCAGCCTGTTGTCTAGTATTTATCATAATTTTTCAATATTTTAGGTGTTGTTTTACTATTTTTAGAAGATCAATTATACTTTTTAGAATTATTAAAATAGGAAAAGACTGATCAATATCCTAAACAGGAATGGGCCGAAATCCAACACTATGAACCCAGGCGGTTCGGTCCACGAGCGCACAAGGGGCTCGAATGAGCCCACGGACTGAAGGCGTAAACCAGGTGTATACCTCCACTAATACTGACAGGTGGGCTCACAGGCCCACATGTCAGTGGCTTACAACTGTTACTTCTGGAGACTGCATTTGTGCCCTCACTTCTGGATGTTGATTGAATAAATGGAAAGAAATTTTTTTTGAAGTACACTACGACAAATTTTTCTATGTATTGCCACATTTCCTGGACATATATTTGATGTGATGAACAACATGCCTTGCAATCATATCCATCCAATATTTTTCAAATTCTTCCATGGTAAAAGAGTTGTTGATTGTATCAAATAGCTCATCATGTAAGCCTTCTTTTTTATGTAGCAAGGTTGGTGTCTTCCTTACTTTATCAAGTATATGAAACAAACGGTTTCTATGTGTACTTTGTGGGAATACTTCTCTTAATGTTGCTCTCATAGCATGATCTTGGTCCGTTATATTTGATTTTGGGAATTTGTTGCCCATGCACTTTAGAAAGGTGGTAAAAAGCCAGGAAAATGTTGCTATTGTTTTATTTTGTAGAAATGCAAATCCAATTAAATAATTGTCTCCATGCCCGTTAATTCCAGCAAATAGCACAAAGGGGAGGTAATATCTGTTTCTTTTCCTGGTTGTGTCGAAACTAAGTCACGAAATAAGTCAGATAAGTCACAAAATAAGTTAGATAAGACGTGGCTAATATTGACTTATCTGACTTTTTTTATTACTTTTTAAATCTTTTTTTTATCTCATAGGCGTGTCTAAAAGCTTTCTAAATCCTAAATCTCGAGGCCATCTTAGAAAATTTTTGAAGTTATGAGATAGATAAGCCCAAAAGAATACCCCTAATGCGGTGCCTCATGAATCATAGTTTATTCTATGTCTGCCCTCTGACCAGAAAAGGTTCGACACCTTGTTTTTTTCGTCTTTTCAAACATGTGGAAGATAAGGAGGTCTTCAGCTTGTTTATTATTGAAATATTCAAGCAGTTTCATATCCCCTATCGCGGATTTTTTTTTCTTTATCCTTGCCCTCAAATTGCTTACATCTTCCTGTTTGGGATCTTAACTGCATTCAAAGTTTTGATCAGTTTCTTTTAAGCTTCTTAATGCTCCTATGTGATCTCAGAAACCCCGCTGCATCTGGTGGGCTCAATTTATAGTTATGTTTCAGCTCCAAGCACACAAAATTTTCCATTTACCATTTCTTTTGTTCACGGCTGACATCCGAGAATTTATAATAGAACAAATTTGAATCCAAATCCAAAATCTATTTTCCAATTTTTGGAAGTTCCAAATTTTGCAATTCTCTACTTTCCTTAAACTATTCTTTCCTCCTTTTCTTTCTTTTCTTCCCTCTTTCCTTCCTTCTTTAGCCATGACCTTGCTTGCTGTTTATTGGCCGACCAACTCCTGCTTCCTTTGCCTGATTGGTGTCCAAGCCGTGCACGAGCAAGTGCCTAGGGCTTCGCGTTTCCTTCCTTCCTCTATGGATTAAAGCAACCTCAGATATTCTGATCCAGTTTTGTCACCTTATCCAATAAACCTCCGCCTATATAAACCCATGCCTTGATCCAGATGTCCATCTCCAAAACACACAAAAAAAAAAACCCATCCGATCCCATCTACTTGGCGTTGACGGCTGTTCATTGCCGTTTCTGTCACATTGGTGCTCGTCAAGCCAAGAGAATGTTGGAAGCAGGACCACAGGAGCCGCAGGGAACACTAAGGAAGTGTTTGGTTGGTGCGTCCCGGTCCATTCCATCCGTCGCAAACTCGTTTTTTGTTTGGTTGATTCCAAAGGAATCAACTCGTCCCGGTTGGATCCATACCACCGCATTTGTGGATACGGGCCTTCTCCGTCCATCGCAGAGACAAGAAAAGCGTTCGTCCTGATTGGGTCCATCACAGCGACTCCCCCTTCTCCTAGCGCCCGCACCTCCTCCCCCTCCCCCACACCGCCGCCTCCTCTCCCTCTCCCCACCATGCCCTAGCGCCGCCGCCCACCCCCTCTCATCACCAGGCCAACCGCCTCCTCCCCCTCTCCCCTGCTTGTGCGTCACCTCCTCACCCTCTCTCCCGTGGATGCGCCGCCTCCTCCCTTCTTCCTTCACACCGACGCCGTCATCTTCTCTTCCCTTCTACTGATTCTTTACTGGTTCCAAGATTTGGTCAAGGGTTGCGGTGGTAAGTGAAAGATTTTTTTCTGACAGTGAGTTCTTGTTCTTGTTCTTCTTTCTCACCAATTTCTCATGGATTTTGTTAAAATTGTTAAACATCTTTGAATACGGAACTAATGCAATTGTTAATTCCTTTACATCATAATTGCTACCCCATGTCTGTGGTATGATAATCTTTTATCATACCACACTAGTTGGATATGACAATCTTTTGTGGTGAGATGCCGTCTTTCAGATTTTGTTGACCGCAATAGTATTTCAGTTCTGGTACTGTAGAATTCTGAAAAATGTTTAATCATTCTAATTGATTGTATCCTTCTTTATCAGTGCTAGACTAGTGCGTTTGATTGCAATAACATAACATGTTATGGTGAAATTGCAGTCTCAAATAAGTGACCTGCCCTACTAACAAAAAAAATTGCATTGCAAAGGAATATGCCTAAGTTAGCTATAACTATAAGCATAGTAATATATATATATATATAGGAAGCTCCATGGAGTCTAGGCTCCATGATTCGTTACCACTAGATGTGTCTTGAGATTCATGTTGTTTGGTTATTATACTTTTATATACTCATTAAAGAAATATTTGAGATATCAAACTCCGAAAAAAGGTGACAGTTTGAACTACATTTAACTATACTTCAAACTAGTTTAAACTGAGTTCGAATTTAAATTTTTTGAAGTTTCATATCTGAAATACTTTTTTTAGTGGATATGTGAAAGATATACACGTCGAACATCACGAATCTCAATGCATATCATAGGTTTTTGAATCATGGAGCCTAGGCTCCATGGAGCTCCAAACTGGCTTCCTATCTATATATATATATATAGTTGTGCTCCCATCAGTCACGGCGTATTTTGCGAAATCGGTGATCGAATTCGATGATCCGAACCTATCGTTTCCTTCGTCTCACTAAAATCTCACTACCGACAAAATTTCATATTTTTTGAATTTTTACTATTTTTTGAATATTTTTTAAATTCGGGACTATTGGAGGGTTCACAACTAATTAGATCATGGATTTCAAAAAAAATAGTAAAAAAATCAAAAAAAATGTGAAATTTTGTCGGTAGTGAGATTTCAGCAAGACGAAGGAGATGGGTTCGGATCGTCGAATTCGATCACCGATTTCGCAAAATACGTCGTGACTGATGGGAGCACAACTCTCTCTCTCTATGTATGTATGTATGTATATATATATATATAAGCTCCATGTAAATTACTCTGCAATTTTCAGAGTGCCTGTCTTTATTTCTTTGAAGTCTTGCCTAAGTTTATATAAGGACAATGAACTTTTTTTGTACTGTTGTGTGTGCAATCTGTTTTTTATTTCTTAATTATTAATTATGGCTCAGTGATCGATCTTCCTCATTATTTTAAACATGTATCATAGATGGATGATGCCGCAAGGAAGAAGGGAAGATTGGCCCTTATTAGGACAGCCACTTGCCTAGCTGGTTTGTTGTTAGTGGTGTATATCCATAAAAAGTACATCAACAAAAGAAATAGAGTAGAGTATGCTCCAATTTCATCTAGAAACATCTTAAGGAAATACTATCTGAATGGTTTTTACCATAGAAGTGATGCTGATTGTGCGAAGATGTGTCGGCTAAGAAGAGCTCCATTTTTTCATTTATGTGATACTTTACGCACAAGGGGACTGCTTAGAGATACTTTTCATGTCACTGTTGAGGAACAAGTTGCCATGTTCCTTCATACAGTTGGACACAATGAGAGGAACCATGTGGTTGGTTTTAACTTCAAACGGTCGAGTGAAACAGTGAGTCGATATTTCTCAATAGTTCTGCACGCAATAGGTGAACTACGCGAAGATGTCATTAGGCCACCATCTTTGGAGACCCCGGCCAAGATATCAGGAAGCCATAGAGGGTTCCCTTGGTTCGAGGTAAAAAAATAATTTTTAAATAAGTTTAACTACTATATTAACAATGTTTACTGACCAACGCCACTCATGTTTCTTTTTTTAAATTCATTAGAATTGTGTTGGTGCTATTGATGGGACCCATGTGAGAGAAGATTCAAGATTCTTGATGATGCTATACCTTTCTTTCCGTATGCCACTCAGGTTGATATTGTCGTAGCATGTTGTATCCTCCACAATTGGGTTCTATCACATGGGGTTGATCAATTCATCAAACCTGAGCATTCTTGGAATTCTAGCACCTCATCGATGCCAACAAGTACACTTGGGATTGAGAGCATTGAGATGATCAACTTAAGACAATCAATAGCTACGAATATGTGGAGTGCATATGAAAACTACATAGCTTCACAAAGCATGTAGTTATCTTTTATGTAATTTATAACTTCTTGTTTGCTATGAGTAATTCAGAATTGTAATTTATAACTTCTTGTTTGCCATGAGTGATTTAGAACTGTAATTTATAACTTCTTATTTGCCATGAGTGATTCACAAAATGGATTCTATTTCTAAATATTAAACTTGAGTTTCTAGGTGATTTGTTTTAATGGAGGGTGTTGGACAAGGAGGTGATGCTCAAGACCCTATTGTGTGGACCAATGCCATGTCATCATTTATACTCAAGTACTTGGCGAAGCTAATAGCTAGTGGCGTCAGGACTGATAAGGGTTTCAAGAGTTCGCATCTAAATGCTTGTTTAAGGGTAGTGGTGGAGCATTTCCAAACTCCAGTAAGTGGTGTGCAAATTAACTACCACTTGAAGAAGTGGAGAAACAGATGGTCTAGGATTAATTCATTGAAGAAAATCAATGGAGCCAACTGGAATGAGCAAACAAGATAGATAGTGTTAGACCATGATCGCTACATGAGGCACATCTCGGTATGTGCATTTTTACATAGATTAAGCCATATCCTTGCTCCATATAATAATCAGTTGCATTGTTTTCTGTAGATGCATAAGAAAGATGTAAATTTTATCAACACTTCTCTTGAGTTATATGATGAAATGGCCACAATCTTTTTTATTGGGATGGCGACTGGTAATTATGCCAAATCATCTTCTGGTGTACTAGCACCTGATGCAGTAGAAGATCTTGAAACTACAGTCCATAACATTCAAGGGGGAGGAAATTTGAGTGAGGATGACACCGCCAACAATGCCTGGAACACATCTACATGTGATTATTACTTAATGTTGATTTGCTGCCACATATAATCCTATGTTGTTCACTTGAATTGCTGTCATATAATGTCCATTTCTACTGTTTAGGTGAATCCTCTTGCACTAAGCCCCCAAAGCATCATAAGAGACCACGTGTGCAAGAGAATCTACTACTGCAAACCATAATTGACAACCTTGGTAAGCTAGCTGAAGCCATAGAGAAGACCAGAAAAAATTCCAAAGTGCTAGATGACCTATGGGCTCATTTGTCCGCCCTGTCTGAATTTGAGGAGATAGATCTTCTGAACTACTTGCAGTACCTATGTGATAACCCTAGCAAAGCCAGGGCATTCATGATGGTGACCCTGTCAAGCCAAATGGTAATGGCTGCTAAGTTTTTCAGTGAGAATCAGTAAGGTTAGCTTTATCTAAAATTGTACTTTTACCAAAAGCTTTCATGAGCTTTATTTACCTACTGTTATGAACTGCAGTTCATAACATTTCTACTACTAGGGCACCATTTCTACAACAACTTTGTCACTGAATTTTAAATGCTATTGTTCAGATATGCTAATTTTAAATACTTTGATATAATTTGTCACTGACCTTTGATTTGTTACTGAGCTTTGATTTTTCATAGGAACTTCGATAAACAACACAAATACATCAATGTTATGTAGCCAAATCCTCATTACTGGACACTATTATAACAGTACACCGTATTTACAAATTAGTCGCAATAATGCTAGTCTTTGATGTTACTGTTGTAGGGGCAGCCACCCTATCTCCAGGAGAGGTGAATGTCCACGAAGATGTTGTGAGGATTCTTCGTGTAGATTGTTACCCGAAGGGGTAAGTGATGAATCCTATCCGAGATGACCTCAAGGTGGACCATGAGTGGAAGACTTGAACATGCGCGAAGGGTCGAGAGAGGGACGCGAAGGAGGAAATATTCCGAATGCATCTCAAGCAAGGAGAGTCCTCGGGATTTCCACCAAAGGATGGCGGAAGGTGTCTAGTCGAGGGATTCACGAAGACTCTTCGGAAAGACCGAGAGTGATCTTTGCCAAGTTTTGGGTCAGATGACGAAGATTTCGCGACAGCCTTTGACAGGAACGAATCGAATCAAATCAAATCAACAACTTTGTCAGAGGATGTCCCCCAAGGGCATGTTAGGGAGTAGGATAACGTGGATTGTAAGAAAACTAGTCTAGCCGTTGATTGTAGGATCTACGATCCAGAGTTCAGGGTAATCTGGGTATTCCCCCAGGGGTAAGGGTACTTTGGGTATTTCCCAAGAATGTAAACTCTGACCCTAAAGTTGTATAAATTAATAAGCTCATCAATGAAAGAAGGCAAGCATTCTGATCATTCACATTAGCACTAGTTTATTCGCTGAGCGCTCTGCTCTCTCACCACCATTCTCTCTCGGGGTCCTCTCCATCACCGGGGAGGGGCGCTGAACCTCACCGTCGGCGGGATTTCCCGGCGACAGTTACCATTTGATTCTACTATCAAGTACCATTTGATGCTAGTCACAATGCTACTGTTCACTGTCATTGCTTGGTGCTTCATTGTTATCCTTTCCATGCCTCACAATACTCAACACATGGAGTTAAAAATCTTGTAGATTAGTTTTTGTTGTGGCCCAGCTGCTTCATTGTTGTGTGTGTGTGTGTTTTTTTTTTTTGCTATTTGTTCTTGCTAATTTCTTGGATTGGACTGAAGAGGATGAAATAATTCATAATAAATAGCTTACTGCCTGTAGTAGTTGTTTAAACAAATCCAGTTAGTAGTGTATAAGGCATATCAATCGGGTTGCATTACTATAAAGGTTGATTGTCGTGTAAAGAAAGTAATCTCACTTTTCATGTTGAGATTATTTTGCTTGTTGGTTTACTTGCATCATGATTTTTCGCGTTCATTTTGACAATTTGTTAACTTTGGTCTTGTAGTTGTCCAAGCCTGAGAAAAGGTGTTGAAGCTACACTTGAGATTCAAACTGGAGCTACACTTAAGATTACTTCTTAGGAGATCTTGTCTAAGTTATTGCTATGGAAGAGTTGAACAATAAGAAATATTTGACGTTGTGCCACAAATTTTGTATTTGCTTTGCTACTTACCTTACACGTTACTCCTGCTACTGTTCTCGAATGGGTGCCATGGTTATAATATGACCAATAAGCTCATCGTTAGCCAAGCCTATTTTTCTACTTATTTTAGATCCTTGCTGTGGTTTGGACTAATGTCTTGTGAATGATGCTCGTGCCATGTACTAATGTCTTGCTATTTAGGAATTTGTTGAATAGTAATCTATTTGAATTTGGTGTTTAGGAATTTGTTGAATAGTAATCTATTTGTTTGGTGGTATAATTGAAAAGCATACAATGTCTGTCTCTCAGTGGAGTGCAGCACAACTATTCCATGTCCCTTCCACAAAAAAGTGAATCCATATCCCTGACCATCCCACCTTAACCAAACATGAGACAAATGCATCTCTAACCTGTTCATCCCCATAAACCAAACATGAGACAAAAATCAATCCATCCTAGGCCATCTCATCCCTAGTAACCATCACATCCTTGATGGACCAGGACCCGGTAACCAAACACATCCTAAGAAGTCGTCGATGACATCCACCATCATCCTTGCTAGTGCTGAGTTAGAATCGCGTTGCCCTCGCTGCCCTGATGTCGTGCCACTCCATCGGTGATCTCCTGACCGAATCAAGGTGTGGCCACCTTGTTCCCTGATCGTCCACCACCCTTCCTACTCGCCAGAGACCCACCAGAGGGCCACTATGGCCGTCGTGTGCTCCACATCTCCCTCACCCTCCAAAGCCCTGCTCGGCCAAGCACGATCACAGCATGCACCGTCCTGTCGAAGCCGCCACAGGGCAGCACCGCCTGCTGTCCCGCTCTGCCGTACCGCCACTATAATGCAATAGAAAAGAGAGAGAGAGAGTTGGGCTGGCCAGCCCAGCTAACCCAATCACCCACCGACCCCAATAAGCACCTTCTTGCAACCTCCTCTCCATCTCTCTCTATCTCTAGAACTCTCTCTCTTCCTCTCTTTAACCGAGCAGCAGTAGCCGCCACCAGCCTTCTTCATCGCGCCTCGCTGTAGCCTCCGTCTTCATTCCTCACTGAGCCACCACCACGCCTGCACTGTACAGCCACCCGCCGTCAGCGCCTATTGGAGTAGTAGCCGTCGGCACCCCTCACCGAACCGGCACCGCCCTCCAGCGGCAGCGCCGCTGTCGTCCTCACCACCGACCGCCTTGACCCGCATCTCCTCCAGCCGCCGCCCTAGCGCCACCTCTCCACTAGACGTCACCCCTCAGCTACCGGCCGGGGTGAAGACGGAGGGAAGAAGGGGGAGGGCGGCACCAATGAAAGGGGAAGGAGGGGGAGGGGAGAGCAGCCAGGCCTAGGGAAGAAGAAGGGAAGAAGAAGAAGAGAGGAAGGAGAAAAAGGGAAGGGAGGCCTAGGGTTTAGGCTCCGATTTGGGGTAACAAGATTTTTCCCTCAAGCCCTGCTATTTAGTTCTTTTGTAGTGTTCATTAGGAAGTTTGGAGGGAGATTAGAACCATAGATTAGAGGTTCTCTGTTTCAAATGTTCGAATCACCTATGCAGCGGCTTCCAGCTCATCTTCGGGGCACTTAAGCTTAGATTCTGTGGGCAGTAATGTTATAGAAATTGTAGGTTATGTTTTTATCTTTCCATCGAGTCTAAGAACGCGAGAATCAGCCAAGCCTTTTAGGAGTTATGGCCCTCGCAAGCAAGCTGCCCTGAATTTCTAGATTTCCGGTTTCCGGGCGATTAGTTCAGTATCATGTGATTTTAGTATTGGGGGATCAATGGATAGGCTCAAATATTATTTGTTGTTAGTATAGTCATTTGTTAATTAATACTTGAGTCCGCCCTTGGTTTAGGAGGTGTCGCCGCCTCGGGATCGGGGACGTCTTCGCCGCACGCCGTCCTTCGGGGTTGAGAGACAAGTGCATATTTAACCAACGAAACATGATGAGTGTTACTTTGACCCCGTTTGTTATTACCATGTTAGATTAATACTGGTATGTTGCTTATGCTCTTGGCTACATGGATCGATAAATGGTAAGTGGAAAATGAAGCCAATTGCATTCATGTGCATGGGTCGGGCCGAGAAATGATTATATAACTAGTCCGGAGTGCCTCGGGCCAGGTCGGTGAGAAAGCTATATGGTCAGGCCTGTGAGCTCTAAGACCTACGGGAGTAGGCACTCCATGGGAGTAGAGAAGTTTGACCCTGTATGAAAAAGGACAGGGCAGAGGTGTGTCCTCGACGGGGGAACACCTGCTATACCGGTATACACAACAGAGAAGAGATGCATCCTGCATTGCATAATCATAACATGATTTGACATGGCTGGCAATGACTACTTGATACTGAATTTTAGATTAAAATATTCTATATGCTTATGTTACTTTCAGCATGCCTTCTTTGATAAGTATGTGCTTGTTGAGTCTTGGACTCACCCTTGTTCTATGTTGTTTTTTTAGGTGAACCTTGAAGTTGTTGTGCAGGCGGGAGTAGCTCCACACACACTCACCACACTTCTAAGTAACTGAATAACATCTAACTGATAGTAGTAACAAGTTCCTTTTGAAAATAAACTGCTAACTAGTTGTAAACTTTATGTGGCGTAAATGTGGTACTAGTTATGTACTTTTGGCTGTCTTCGGTTTGGGCCCTAGGGTTTAAAGGTAAGGTTTGTTGGTCGTACCCTAGCGTGGTGACAGGGATTGTGAATATATCGTAGTGATGGTTTTGAAATGTGTCGGCATGGTGGTATTGAACAATTACTGTGGTGGAATGTTTATATATATGAAATGCTTCTTTTGTGTGTTGAGTGGATGTCAATACTTTTAGGGAAGATGTAGCCAAAATATTATAAAAATTAGGGAGTTAGTAGCATCTTGGGCCTAGGCTAGGCCGAGGTGTTACAGTTGGTATCAGAGCAGGCTGTTGGTCTATTAGGGAAATAAATAAGATTTAACTGTGATAAAAAACATGTGCATTAGGTTAAAACTTAAAATAAATTAGGCAATTAATTAAAGACCTGACACACTGATGCACAGTATGACTGGGATGGGTAAACATTGTATTTATGATTGCTCTATTTTCCTTGTTTTTGTATAAGCTAGCATGTACTTTATGATTCTTACAAAAGTGTCGGTTGTTTGTCTTGTTATGGTAGGTAGAATGGCTAGGGTTAGGGGTGGAAATTGCGAGGGATCCCAAAGGGGTAGTGGGTCGCGAGGGAGTGGCGACGAGATTCCACCTGGGGGAGCTCGTGGTCGCCGTGGCGTTCAGGGACATGATCAAGGTCAAGAAGAACCACCACTCCCTAATGAATCAGAAGCTGGAGGAAGGGGAGTCCGAGAGGCGTCACCAGTGAGAGCGCCCAGGCGAGGTATACCTGAAGTAGTCCCTCCCGCAGTTGGAGCACACGTGGAGCAGATGGCGTTGCTTCAGGCGCTTCAGCAAGAACTTCGGGAACTACGCCAACAGGTGCAAGCAGTTCTCCAAGGCCCTCAGTTCTCCAAGGCCCTGCACCTGCCGTAGCACCTGTCGTCGCCCTGATGATTGCCGTAGGCGAGCCAGAGGCAAGGATGAGCTTCAAGGAGTGGATGTCTTTACAATTGGATACGTTTGATGGCTTCGGTACCCTAGTCTAGGCAGCGGATTAGCTGCAGTATATGGAGAGGCAATTCGGGGTACTAGAGCTATCGACGGAAAAGAAGGCTCAGCTTGTGGCCTTTTAGCTGAAGGGGCATGCAGATATCTGGTGGGAAGGAGTCCTCGCTGCTAGGGCCCCTGCAATTAGACCGGTCACCTAGGAAGAGTTTGTTGAGCGGTTCGAAGGAAAATTCTGTCCGGCGTCCTTCTTGGATAAGATGGAACATGACCTGTCCACACTCGTCTAGGGAAAGAGATCAATAAAGAAGTATGAGCTTGAGTTTAGCAGCCTGGTTCATTTTCTACCATCATTAGCTGCTAATGAATCAGAGAAGGCCAGAAGATTCCTTAAGGGGCTCAATCCTGAGTATTGTCATGTGTTGAGAGTTAATGCCCCTCGTGACTACAGTTCCGTGATCAAGCAGGCCAGAAGGATGGAGTTTGAGTTGCAGCTCACAAAGGAGAGACAGACTCAGGGTGGACCAGGAGGTTCTGGTGGGTCCACCATTTCTCGAGGCCCTAGTGTGGGGCAGAAAGGACCTTCCTCGGGTAGTAGTTGGTCCTCACAGCGTCCTGGTTCCAAGAAGAGGTTTACAGGAAACACACACTCCCAGTCGGCCACTACTGCACCCCAATACAAGATGATGTCTTCTTCTGCTTTACACGCCTCCTCTATAGGTTCTCCAGCTGTGCATCCGGTCCTAGGACAGGGATTGATCTGCTTTAAGTGCGGTGAGCGCCATCGTGCAACGGAATGCGCTTGGATGGGAGAGTGACGCTATTGTATCCAGCCAGGGTACATGGCTAAGGTGTGCCGGGAGAACCCTAATAGTATCATCAAATGGGAAACTATTCCTCCGTCTACACCAGTGGCATCGTCTAGGGGGGTCAGTTCAGGCATTGACAGTTGCACCTATGGCGCCATCTCCTCCAGCTTGGGCGTCACCAACGCAGTACCCTGTCCAACCTCCGTCCACCACAGCATTACAGCTTGTTGTGCCCCAGCCTCAGCCAATAGGGCCCTAGTTTTAGCTAGTAGCACCGCCTGCAGTCGCTCCATCTCAGCAGAATGTTGGACCTATGGTTGCTCCAATGCCATCTAACATCTATGTGATGCCAACCTCAGAGACCAATGGTCGTCCAAATGTGGTGACAGGTAACATACTCGTGAACTCACATGTGGCACTTGCACTCTTTTGCTTTGGAGCTACTTTCTCTTTTGTTTCACAAGAGTTTGCTAGGAAGTCGGAGTTAAAAACGCAACGAATTTCCCAATCCGTAGTGGTTAGCTCGCCCGGAAGTCTCATCAGTAGCACTATAGTTTGTCCCGGCTGTGTTGTTTCTATAGGAAGGGAGGATTTCATTGCTAACTTGATGGTCATTAGTTTAGAGCCTTTTGATGTCATTTTGGGGATGGATTGGTTAAGCCACTACCAAGCGACCATTTGTTGTTTTTGGAGGACCATTAAGTTGCAAACCCCTTCCGGGAAGGAATTAGTGTTCCAAGGCAGTACCCCATCCAGTTCCCTCTCAGTGTTGGCTGACCTATTCCTTGGACGTCGAGCTCAAAAGTCAGGAATGTTGCTCATCAGGCACCACAGTAAGCCTCGAAGATATTCCTATAGTATCCTGATGTATTCCCTTACGAGCTACCAGGGATGCCTCCAAAGCAAGACGTAGAGTTTCGGATTGACCTTGTCCCTGGTACCCGACCCATTTCAATGTCACCCTATAGGTTGGCCTGCACTTTGCAAGAGGAGTTGAAGAGACAACTGGATGACTTGTTGTCTAAAGGGTTAACCAGAAGAAGTGTGTCGCCTTGGGGTGCCCTGGTCCTCTTCACAGAAAATAAAGATGGGGGTTGGCGTATGTGTGTGGATTATAGAGCCCTCAATCAAGTTACCGTCAAGAATAAATATCCCCTGCCCCGCATGAGGACCTGTTCGATTAGTTGAAGGGTGCTAGGATATTTTCAAAGATTGATTTACAATCTGGGTATAATTAGATTTGGGTACGGGAGCAAGATATTGAGAAAACGGCTTTCTCCACATGGTATGGGAATTTTGAATTCAAGGTTATGTCCTTTGGGTTAAGTAATGCCCTGCCGCTTTTATGGAGATAATGAATAGTATGCTGCACGAGTACCTCGATGACTTTGTGGTGGTGTTCATTGACGATATCCTACTTTATTCTAAGACCCGAGAGGATCTTGAGCACCACTTAAGGTTAGGGCTTCAGACTCACAGAAAGAATCAGTTTTACGCCAAATTGAAGAAATGTGAGTTTTAGATTACCAAGGTGGTGTTTCTGGGTCATGTCGTTAACCTGGATGGGAAATCTATGGACCCAAGCAAGGCCTCAATGGTAGTAAATTGGTTGAGCCGAACCAATGTTAAGGAAGTGAGAAGTTTCTTGGGTTTGGCGGGTTACTATCGCCGCTTCGTGAACGATTTCTCTATCATCATCAAACCACTAACCTAGTTAACTCAAAAGGGCGTGGAGTTCTAATGGACAGATGCTTGTGAGCGCAATTTTTATACATTAAAGGAGAAGCTAGTGATTGCACCCATTCTTGCCTTGCCTGAGCGCAGGAAACGGTTTACAGTCTATTCAGATGCTTCTCGTATAGGCTTAGGCTGTCTACTTATGCAAGAGGGTAGAGTGATCGCATATGCTTCTCGGTAATTGAAGAAGCATGAGCAGAATTACCCCACCCATGATTTAGAGTTAGCAGCAGTTGTCTTTGCACTGAAGATCTAGAGACCCCACCTGTACGGTGAGACTTGCGACATTTTCACTGATCATAAAAGTCTCAAGTACATATTCACATAGAAGGAACTAAATTTAAGGCAGAGGAGGTGGTTAGAGCTAATTAAGGACTATGACCTTAACCTCCAATACCACCCAGGGAAGGTGAATGTGGTTGTGGATGCTTTAAGTCACAAGGCAATGCCGCCTGCCCTAGGGGCCCTCATCACTGATCTTGAGCGAATGAGTCTTACATTTTGTTTTGCGGGTATGGCTTCCACTGAGACTGAACATATTCTTGAGTTAGAAATCCTAGAATGGGTACGAGAGGCCCAACAGTATGACCGGCTGCTTCAGCAGGTCAAAAAGAGATTGGATGAGGGGAAAACAGGAGACTTTAGCCTAGACCAGAATGGCGCCTTATTGTTTAGAGGCTGACTCTGTGTACCACAGAAGGCCCAGGTTAAAGAGGACATTTTGAGGGAAGCCCATCGTACCCCATACACTATGCATCCTGGTTAGACTAAGATGTACCGAGACCTAAAGAGAAATTTCTGGTGGAAAAGGATGAAGGTGGATATAGCTCAGTACATGGCACAATGTAGTGTTTGTCAGCAAGTAAAGGCTGAGCATAAGCATCCCGCAGGGTTGCTACAACCCCTGGAGGTTCCCTTGTGGCCATGGGACAACATAGCCATGGACTTTGTGGTTGGTTTGCCAAGGTCGCCCAGAGGGAAAGATGCGGTATGGGTTATTCTAGATCGCTTGAGTAAGTCTACCCACTTCCTGCCTATACGGACCACAGATACAGCAAGCGATCTAGCTTCCGTATACATGCGGGAGATAGTGAGGTTGCATGGCGTGCCTAAGACCATTGTGTCAGATAGGGATCCAAAGTTCACTTCCAAGTTCTGGGAAAGTATACAGGATGCCTTGGGGATGCAGTTGCACCTTAGCACTGCATTCCACCAGCAAACAGATGGACAGATGGAGCGCACCATTCAGACTTTAGAGGATATGCTCTAGGCCTGCGTCTTATCATGGAAGCGAAGTTGGGAATATCATCTAGCACTGGCGGAGTTTGCTTATAGTAATAGCTACCACGCAAGTATTCGAGCAACTCCCTTTGAAGTGCTTTACAGGCGAAAGTGTAGGTCTCTTCTCTGTTGGGATGCAGCGGGAGAGAGGGCAGTACTAGGACTAGATTGGGTCCAGTAGACGGTTGATCGAGTGGCGGAGATTAGGAAGAACCTACTCGCCGCCTAGAGCGGACAGAAGAGTTATGTGGATATAAGGAGGCGAGAGTTGGAGTTTGAGGTGAGTGATAAAGTATTATTGAGGGTATCTCCCGCTAAGGGCATAGTACAATTTGGCAACAAAGGGAAGCTTAACCCAAGGTACATCGGACCATTCCCAATTCTGGCAAGAGTTGGAAAACTAGCCTATCGGCTGGAATTACCAGAGTCCATGAGAGGGATACACAATGTGTTCCATGTCTCTATGTTGAGGAAGTATTTAAAGGAATCAGAGCAAGTGATACCTCTAGAGCCTATAATCATAGAGCAAGACCTTACCATCGAGAGCCGACCCTTGTGGATCTTGGAAGAATCAGAGCGGGTCCTTTGATGCAAAACCTTGAAATTTGTTAAGGTGCTCTGGTCACACCAAATGGAATGGGAAGTCACGTGGGAGCTTGAGTCCCGTATGAGAAAGAAGTATCCGGAGTTATTTTTTTAGGTACGTTTTGTCTATTATGTTATAACGCAGTTATTGGGTCTCTTATAAGTCAGAATTCGAGGACGAATTTTTTTAAGGGGGAGAATGTAATGCAATAGAGAAAAAAAAAACAAGAGAGAGAGAGAGAGTTGGGCCGGCTAGCCCAGCCGACCTAATCTCCCACCGACCCCAATAAGCACCTTCTAGCAACCTCCTCTCCATCTCTCTCTATCTCTAGAACACTCTCTCTCCTTCTCTTTAACCGAGCAGTAGCAGCCGCCGCCAGCCTCCTTCATCGCGCCTCACCGCACAATATCCCTCTTCTCTCCTCAATGAGCCACCACCACGCCTGCACCGCGCTGCCACCCGCTGCCGACGCCCATTGGAGCAGTAGCCATCGACACCCCTCACCGAACCGGCGCCGCCCTCCAGCAGCACTGCCGCCGTCGCCCTCACCACCGGCACCCTCCACCCGCATCTCCTCCGGCCACCGCCCTAGCGCCGTCTCTCCACCAGCCATTGCCCCTCAGCCACCGGCTAGGGTGAAGAAGGAAGGGAAGAAGGGGTGCTGGTGCCAAGGAAAGGGGAAAGAGGGGAGAGCAGCCAGGCCTAGGGAAAAAGAAGGGAAGAAGAAGAAGAACAGAGGAAGGAGGAGAAGGAAAGGGAGGCCTAGGGTTTGGGCTCCAATTTGGGGTAATGAGATTTTTCCCTCAAGCCCTTCTGTTTAGTTCTTTTGTAGTGTTCATTAGGAAGTTTGCAGGGAGATTAAAACCCTAGATTAGAGGTTCTCTGTTTCGAATGTTCGAATCGCCTATGCAGCGGCTTGTGGCTCATCTTCGGGCTCTTAAACTGAGATTCTGTGGGCAGTGATATTGTTGAAATTGTAGGTTATGTTTTTATCTTTCCATCGAGTTCAAGAACGCGAGAATCGGCCAAGCGGTTTAGGAGTTATGGCCCTCGCAAGCCAGCTGCCCTGAATTTTCAGATTTCCGGTTTTTGGGCGATTAGTTCGGTATCTTGTGATTTTAGTATTGGGGAATTGATGGATAGGCTCGAATATTATTTGTTGTTAGTATAGCCATAGGTTAATTAATACTGAGAATCCGCCCTTGGTTTAGGAGGTGCCGCCACCTCGAGATCAGGGACGTCTTCGTCGCACGCTGTCCTTCGGGTTGAGAGGCAAGTGCATATTTAACCAACAAAGCATGATGATTGTTACTTTGATCTCGTTTGTTATTATCATGACAGATTCTGATAATACTGGTATGTTTCTTATGCTCTTGACTATATGGATTGATAAATGATAAGTGGAAAATGAAGCCAATTGCATTCAAGTGCATAGCCCGGGCCGAGAAATGATCATATAACTAGTTCGGAGTGCCTAGGGCCGGGTCGGTGAGAAAGATATATGATCAGGCCTGTGAGCTATAAGATATACGCGAGTAGGCACTCCATAGGAGTGGAGAAGTTTGACCCTATATGAAAAAAGACAGGGCAGAGGTGTCTCGAGGAGTGGAGAAGTTTGACCCTATATGAAAAAGGACAGGGCAGAGGTGTGTCCTCGACGGGGGAACACCTGCTATACCGGTATACACAACAGAGAAGAGATGCATCCTGCATTGCATAATCATAACATGATTTGACATGTTTAGCAATGACTACTTGATACTGAATTTTAGATTAAAATATTCTATATGCTTTTGTTACTTTCAGAATGTCTTCTTTGATTAAGTATGTGCTTGCTGAGTCTTGGACTCTCCCTTGTTCTCTGTTTTTTTAGGTGAACCTTGAAGTTGTTGCGCAGGCAGGAGTAGCTCCACACACACTCACCACACTTCTAAGTAACTGAATAACATCTAACTAATAGTCGTAACTGAAAATAAACTGCTAACTAGTTGCAAACTTTATGTGGCATTAATGTGGTACTAGTTATGTACTTTTGGCAGTCTTCGGTTTGGGCCCTGGGGGTTAAAGATAAGGTTGGTTGGTCGTACATTGGCATGGTGACAGGTATTGTGAATATATCATAGTGATGGTTTTGAAATGTGTCAGCATGGTGGCATTGATCAGTAACTGTGGTGGAATGTTTATATATATGTGCTTTATATGAAATGCTTCTTTTGTCTGCTGAGTGGACGTCCATACTTTTAGGGAAGATGTTGCCAAAATTTTATAGAAATTAGGGAGTTAGTAGCATCTTGAGCCTAGGCTAGGCTGGTGTATTACAGCCACTTGCTGTCGCATAGTGCCTCCATTGCTCGCTGTGGGCCGTGCCACACTGTACCACGCCGCCACCACCCATCGACACTGCCTCTACTGCCCCTGCCTTTCTCCCTTCTCCTCCCCTTCTTCCTTCGCCTAGCAAGGTCGATTCGCTGCTGAGCTGTGCCGCTTCCTCCGCCATCGAGCTCCGCCCTATGCTAGACCCCCACCACCATCACTGGAGACCAGGCTCTAGACTGCTGCCTCTGCTCGTAGGTGATGCCACTGCTTTGCTCGCCGTTGCCAAGCTAGGCTAGCATCGTCATTGCCAAGCTAAGCTAGCATCGTCGTTGTGCCCCATCCCACCATTACATGCGCCGCTCGTCGCCGCCTCCCTCTGCCGAGTCGCCTTCGCCGCCACTCCCTCCTCTCTCTCCCTCTCAATCTCGCTCTCTCTCTCTCTTATCCTTTGGATGAATTGGCCCAATTGCTACAGCCGACCCATGCAGCTACAGTGCAACCCACTGTTACTGTACATTTTACAATTTCTAGAATTTCACTGAACAGTGTTCCTTCAATTTTTCGCTATAAATTCATCCTAACTTCAAATCCAGCAAAACTTTTTTCAAAAATCTAGAAAATTCATATCTACTTACTATAATGAAGGACCACAAAACTCATATGGTGTTGGACTTTCTACAAGTCTTGTGTATGTACCAAATGAAGGGTCAAGTGTAATTTGTTCTCTGTTTTGATTGTTGTTATCTCTCCAAATCGAGCTTTTGGTATTTTCGTAGTTTGTGTGCAATTTGTTATTTTCCTCGGAGGTGCTAATTCTGCTAGTTGTAAGGTACATTTCTTTGTGCAATAACAATATTAGGCATGTTTACTTTATCTTTTTGTCATACAAACCAACATGTATTTTGGAGCTAACTCATCATTAGGCTGGCTTTGCAACAATTCTGTGTAATGAAATCCGGTAATTCCCTGTGTATTGTTGGATGGACGATATTTAATTTTCTGATTTTTCAGTTAGTATTTTTTTCAGTGTACAGACTTATTGCAGATGTTTGTTCCATCGTTTGTCTGTAGGTGTTGACTTGTGGCAAAATGCTTGTGAATGTGTGCATATTGTCTTGTGAAAGGCGAAGCTATACGTAATCACAAGATTGCAATCAGTTAGAAGTTCATATCATGGAGTGTAACATTTTTGCTCCCATAGTGGATTGTAGCTTACAGTGAAGTTGTTATATTCATCCTCAATTTGTGTGTTTGCAATATCTACAAAACTCCATTTGGATACCCGTTTAATTCATAAAACAAATGACAGGTACTGAATTTCGAACAATATGGATGTTTTTGTTTAGCACCTGTGTAATTTGATAGGATGTCTCCTTTTCAATTCCACTAGACTTTTTTTCCATAGTATCCTGCATTTTTTCCAATTAGATATCATTTTTTTGTTATTCATTCACAAAACTATGTGCTACAGCCTTGATTCATGCAATCATATCCTGTAATATTTTTCCCCAAATTTTTCAGTTGCCGCATTATATTTTTTTCAGTTAATGATTCCACTGAAAAATATGTTCTTTTAATGTGAAATTTCTATTTCATTCATATGATTTTTTGTTTTAACTAGTAGGTTCATGCCGCAGATCATGCATTGTCTGTTCTTGGATGCAAGACACCATGCAAGTATGTACATGTCTTTTAGTAAAATGCTTATAATTAGCCAGGGTGTTCATGGGCATCGTTGATTTTCTAATTATTTTGGTTCTAACTATGTATAGAACTAATTGACACTACTAGAAAAACAGTCTTTAGTCCCGGTTGGGAACGGGCTTTAATCCCGGTTTCCGAACCGAGACAGGCCATCCGGGACTATTTAGTCTCGGTACCCCCTAACCGGTACTAACGGTTAGTACTAAAGCGTAGAACCGAGACAGGCCATCCGGGACTATTTAGTCTCGGTTCCCCTAACCGGTACTAACGGTTAGTACTAAAGCGTAGAAAATATCTAAAAAATAAAGTGAACCCAAGACTTGAATCTGGGACCTCATGCCACCACGTGACTCCCCACTCACTCTTCTAACCAACTCACCTATCCACGCGTATTTAATAAACTAGGATATGTATTCCTCTTGAAGTATGCTGGAATGAGCCTTTAGTCCCGGTTCGTGTTACTAACCAGGACTAAAGGCCTATCTTATATGTGCCTGTGCCAGCTAGCATATACCCGCTTGCCAAAGCCACCTTTAGTACCGGTTCGTGTTATGAACCGGTACTAATGTGAGCCACGAGCCGGTACTAATCGTGCTTTTAGCCCTGTAGCCACGAACCGGGACTATTGCTATATCAGTCCCGGTTTGTGGTCAATCGGGATTGATGTGTTGATATGGAAGACCATTTCTCTAGTAGTGTGACCAAGATGTGAAGTTTGTCCATAGGAAATTGAGTACCTATGTATAGAATTTTATGTGTTTTCTAACTAAAATGCCAAAGATGTGAAGTTTGTACATAGATGCATCAGAAAGCTATTGCAAGGTTGTTTAAACCAGATCATCATAGAAGTATATATAAAGAGTGCCAGAGATGTGATGGGGCGATAATGCGGTGAGACTTTTTATAAGAAACCTGCTTTTTTTTACTTGATCGTTACCTTTTGCGACACTTGCTTGTGTTTTTTTGTTAGATCTGAATTGATGTTTGTTCCTGCATGAGCGACCAGCCGTCGAGAGAGGAAGAGAGAGGATGGGTTTAGGGAAAGGGTGACGGCGGGTGGCAGGTAATTTTTTATTGTCCGAATCTGGGGTCCATGTAGCTTTAATTGATTGTTTAGGCTTTCCTGTCCAGGTCTCAGGTTTACCTTCCTTTCTGGGCTTTTATGTTGTCGTCATTTTTCTTTCGTGGGCCTGGAATTTTGGGCCACGGGTGACGAAAATTGGGACTAGGCAAAAATCGCCTGCATTAGAACTACTGGAAGGGATGGTACCCGGAACCCGCGCCGATCCTATCCGACAACCTTTTTATATGTATTTTATGCATAGTTATGATATACAGCGTACTTGTAATCTAAACTAAAATAAGTAAACAACTAATAGTTAGCATAAGGCAAGGACCAAATGTAAATTTAAAATGATTATTGGCAATATATTTCATTACTTTCATTATAATTCATGACAATAAGTGGTTTGAAACAAAATCTTTGGAAGTTTTATTTTTTTGGAATTTGGGAAAAAGGAAATAGATGAGAAAAAAGAGATCGAAAACAATTTTTAAAATTTAAAGTTGTTCTAATCTCAAAAAATGTAAGTTTTTTATGGACCCTTATAGAGCCTTGGTTTTTTTGAAACATTCTTTTCTCTGGATTTTTTATACGGTCTACCAAAAAGGAAATATAAGAAAGAAAATGAAAGAGTGAAAATGTTTTTAAATGGAAAAGTTTTCTAATTTGAAAATTTTCCAAGAAATTAAAGTTTTTTGGACCTTCTTCGTTTAAGTATGGCTCCATTTTTGGGAAAAACAATTTTAATGAATTTTGAAACGGCCTAGAATTAAAAAATAGAAGACAACAAAGTTTAGAATTCGGTTTTTCTCATTTTAAAAATTCAAAAAATTTCAAACTTTTTATGGACTTTCTTCGTGGAATTATGGTTCTATTTTTTTAATTTTGTGAAACTCTTAAGCAGCGTGCAAAAAGGGAATAGAAGATGAAAAAAGAGAGCCAAAGCAATTTTTTAAAATTCAAAAACTTTAGATAATTTTGGAAAAAAACCAAACCTTTTATGGACCTTTTTTGTGCAGCCATGGTTCCATTTTTGCAAACTTTCTATTTTTTTAGAATTTTTTACAGCATAGAAAAAACAAAATAGAAAAAAGGGAAAGAAGCTAGCAAGAAAGACAGCGAGTTTTTAAAATTAAAAAACTTTAGCAAATTCTAAAAAAAGACCAAACTTTTTATGAACCTTCTTTGTGCAGCCATGTTCCAATTTTACAAACTTTCTATTTTTTGGATTTTTTTTACAGCATAGAAAAAACAAAATAGAAAAGGGGATAAAAGGAAAGAAGCTAGCAAGGAAGACAGTGAGTTAGAAAAGGTGGGGCTAGAAGGATTCGATCCCTCGTCTGCACACTGAGTCCTAGCTCGGATGACCAGCCGGCCATTCCTTCTACATCGTTAGGAAAAAAAGAAAGAAATGGCTTTATATATAATCTAAGAACGGACGACCGGATCTCATTTCGGCCAATGATGGGACGGCCAGCATCTTATAGGTGACATGGATCATCGAGGGCACTGGGTTGTCTTGCCCTTTGATATATAGACAAGATGAGCGCAGGCAATAGCTGGGAACAAACAAAGGTCGACTCCATTATGATGTTTAGTGCTGGCGTCTACACTTAAAAATAAAACACGGGAGACTGCGCCAAACACGCTCCCTAAAATTCCCCAATAAAAAAGTATAGAGTTTCTATATATTGTGATGTCTGTTCTCTGTTTTTTAATGCAAGTTTTTTTCCCTGAGATGTTTTGCTTCCTTTTAGCCCACTAGTATGTTAATATTAGAATTTTTAATATTTTATATTTAAAATAATTTGAATTAAAAAATAATATTCCTTTTAAAAAATGAAAAAAATAGGCGCTTGTCACCACTCCAACGGGCCAGGAAACAAAACTCGCGCTTTCAAACGGCGATTTATTTAAAAAACCACCCGTTGGAATGGTGGGATTAAGCCCGCCTTGGGAAAACCCAGGGGAGGGAAATGTCGCCACACCAGAGGACGAGTTTTAAAAAAACTCGCTCGATGGATGGGCGATTTTTGTGCGCGGAGAAAAGTCGCCCGTTGAGAGGGCGATTTTTGCCCTTTTAGGAACCGCCACACGGCCAGCGGCCGCGCGTGCGTCAGTTCTTGCCCGAGCCTGGGAAAGAAGTAACGAGAGAAAAAAGGAGGAGAGTAGGAGGGAAGGAAAGGAACAAGTGGTCATCGGCACCCGCACTGTGAGGTAAAATTTTTTGCAACTTGTATTGTCGTTTTACTTAAAACCAAAGTAGGATAGCAATTTTAACCTTATAGGTTAGCAATAAATAGGTAGTATAGGTAGTGAAATGAGATATTTCGGATATCTGCAGGGCTAGGATTTAGGGGTTTTGTCGGGAATTTATAGGGTATGGTTAGGGCATATTTACAGTATTTTTAGGAGCGAGATTCCTGGCCAGACTTAATTGGTAGATACAAAATTTTCCTGACATAAAATGATAGCTTTATCCTGATTTGTCAGACATTGTTTTGTTTAGGCCATAAAAACCTAGGTTTGATCCTCATCCGGTGAGCTATAGATGGCATAAAAAAATATGGACGATTTAATGTTCAGTGTACATATTGATAAATTAAGGTCCACATGCAATAATTTGTGGTCTATGTTTTATGTACAGGAAAAAATAGTAGATAAGTTATATTTCCAGATTCACTATGGGACAGATAGATTATGTATGGTCCAAACGGGGTAGATGTTGGTAATCTGGAATCAGTGACACTAGGGATATTGAGGCCCACAAAGAGAACGTTAGGTGGTTTACAAAACTAGTTGTTGTTGACGTTCCAGTTTAACTCGGAAGAACATGTGATGAAGGTCAGGGCCGTAGTCAGCCGCGTTAGGGACAGTTTCTTTTGGGAGTTGATGCCGATATTGTCAACACGGAATTGGAGGCGGTATGTTGAGATTGCTATTGAATGCCGCTTTCCTCTAATGCTGCTTGCTCAGGCAGAGTTCCAACAAGACGCTAGCTCAACCGAGGCAACAGTGGAAGAGACACTAGAAACCTCCGGTGCAGAAGGGGTAGAGGGGGCAGAAGAGAGAGAGGGGGTAGGCAACACCGAGGTGGCAGGTGGAAGATATTGGCGGATACAAGGAGAAAGAAGAGGTTGGTAATGAGCAACCGAGAACAGATGAGGTGATCAGTGTCACAAACAAAGAGGAAGAAATTGAAGTATTAGCAGAACTGATGGAGGCCAAGGATGAGGAGCATGAGGAAGTCCCTGAGGAGGACATGTCAGATGATGAGGCAAGTTAGTTTTGGGCATTGTCTGTTAGGAGGGAATTTTGGATCTGAAGTCCAGTAAAAGTCTGTATGATGTTCAGTGTGTCGTTCTCGGATCCCCTTGGTAGGTTCATGTATTCAAGGGAAAGTGGGTCGATTACTGGATGTGTTTGATTGTGATGGAGCACAACTGTCAGTTGGAACAGCCACAACAAAGGCACATGAACCTAAATTCAACTTTTGTTGTAGTGGTAATGTATTCACAAATAGTTAACAACATCAGCTATGAGGCACGCTCGATAATTCGTGCCATTGAAGAACAATTTCAGTACAAGATAAAGTATGTGACAGCTTAGAGGGCAAAGTAAAAGGCTTTAGAGATAAGGTTCGGTACATACGAAGCATCATACACCAACCTCCCTGCGCTATTGCAGACGGTCAGTACAAGGAACCCTAGTACATACTATGATATCAAGGAGTATTCCGCGACTGGCCTAGATACCGGCAAGTGGGTTCTGCAGCGAGCCTTTTCTTGCTTTGGGACCATGCATACAAGCCTTCTCGTATTGTCTCCCTGTCCTCTGTGTGGATGGTACATTCTTCACTAGAAAGTATAAGGACCAAATATTGCCAGCTATTGGCGTGGATGGCAACAACCAGATATTGTCGGTAGCGTTTGCTTTTGTGGAGGGAGAGAATACTGATAGCTGGTACTAGTTCTTAGAGTGTCTTAAACATGCAGTTGTGTTGGACAAACCTAATGACAGACATGTAGGTTTGCTACAGGCAATCGAAGAAATCAAGAATGGTTCAGACAGCCGTGAGAATGCACAATGGAGGGACATACAAAGTAGGTGGTGCATAAGGCACATGGTAGCCAATTTTTCAAGCACTTCAAGAATAAGTACCTGATGAATCTTATCAAGAATTTTTATTAACAGAATCAACAAAGAAAGTTTAATAAATTATGGAAGACCCTTGACGAGCTTACCATGAATTAGACTGCAGAAACATCCACCGCATGGCAATTCAGGAGTATAGGTAGTTCTAGTGTCAGATGCTTTTCAAATTGGATTATTGATGATCCAAAGGAGAAGTGGCCCCTGTTATACGATAAAGACGGGGCTAGATATGGGATCATGATAACAAACTTACCAGAGGTGTACAACTGGGTGATGCGAGGAATGAGGGTTTTGCCTCTTGTTGCAATTATCGAGAGAATTCTTCATGGTACATGCAAATACTTCATACATCGACATCGGGCAGCCTCTATTGCAATGGTGGACAGTCATTTGCTATAATCAACCGCTATGATAAAGTACATGGAAAAAAAGATCACAAAGGCACATAGACACGTCGCATCACCGATGGGTACCGCCGAGCTTAGCTATGAGATAATCTATAGGGATAGGGTCCACCATGGTGGTCATCGTCAGAGAACAAAGCAGGAGTGCGTGCTCCATGATGAGAAATGCATTTGCTCATGACGCAATCCGATGCTAGTACACAAGCCATGCTCCTATGTACTTGCTGCAGCATCTATGATCAATCATCCAATTTTGCCGTACGTATCAGAATATTTCTTAAAGCAATCCATCTTGAACACATGGCATGGCAGGATTTATGGGTATGCTAGGTTCGGGACCCCCTGGTCCACACACTCAGCATATACCTGATAGGGAAAAATTGAAGTGTGATCTCGGCCGTCGATAGCATCACATGATCCAAAATGATGTGGATCAGTCTGATGCAGTCGGTGCAATAAATCAGAACACACATACAACAACTACAACACATGGATTGGATCAGGGTGTTATGATTTGGATGCCGGACCTTTCGGTTCAGGAGCAGGTGGGCGGCGTTCAGATGGTTATTGAATTGCCATGCCGCCGAAACCAATGAGGTATGATGCTAGAATGTAATGTTTACTGCTGTAATGTAGTTATGTAATATGATATGGCAATATGCATCGTCAAATTAGGTAAGCTGTAGTACACTGTAGCAGTACCGTTGATATGTAATATGCTACGTTGTAGTTGAATATCGTACTATACTAATTTTCTGTTTTTACATTATAAGTATCGCAATTCTTCCTCACGATATAATGGAACTAACAATTCTGTTTTACAGGTACACGACAGTATGGTGGATGAGGGTGTGTAACAGCCGCAGCAGCGTGAGCTTTTCCAGCCCACGCTGGATCGCCGGCACCGGTCGTACTTTTCTGCAGTCGAGGGTAGGTTGCTCGGCGTGTTTCGCACTAGGACGCCGTCCAAGCTCCTCACGCTGGATGCTCGCTGGGTTGAAAGGTATGTGGTTCGTGAACTTTGTGCATACATATTTTTTCATCCTAGAATTCACTAACTCTGAACCGTACGCAAGTTGCGACTGTCCGTCTTACTACCACTCTACCGGATGATCGAGTCGACGGCACGCGAGGGGTTTGCAGACCCTTTCCAGAAGCGTTTCGGCATCGACAGGTCGCTCCTTGCAGCTCTGGTCGACAGGTGGAGACCGGAGACGCACATGTTCCACCTCCCTTGTGGGAAGATGGCGCCGACCCAGCAGGATGTGTCTTTCCTACTGCGCCTGCTGTGTGCAGGAGCACCGGTGGTGGCCATGGACGTCTTGCCAGCAAAGCGGACGGAGCTACTGCACTGCTTTGGGGCGATCGTGTAAGCCCCGGGTACTGGTGTTTACAGGCCCTTCCCAGAGTCCGAGACCCATAGTCCGCCAAAGAGGTGGATTTTGCAGTTCACAGTAAGCAATCTTGACATCACTCCATTCAATCTGCCACGCCAAACACTAAAATCTAACATCGCATTACAATTTCTTTGAATAGACGGAGCACATCCACCTTGAGGCGGACGAGGGTACAGTGGGCAGGCACCTTGAGGCCTACCTGCTATGGTTGTTCAGCTGGGTGATGTTCACTAGCACGAACGGCCACGTGTTCCACAAGCACCTCCTCCTCTACGTGAGAGAGATCACGGACACCAAGCCGGATGAGGTTCTGCAGTACGGCTAGGCGTCCGCTGTCCTGGGGAGGACCTACAGGGCTCTATGCGACGCCGTCGTGACCGTGCTCGGTGGGTGCCCTCTGCTGCTACGGCTGTGGTCCTATTAAAGGATTGCCATTGGGCAGCCCCTCATGAATTACCGACCCTACGGGGCCGTGTTCTACCATGCCATTCCAGAGGACTGGCCCACGATGGGCTTTCTCTAGTTTTGTTGCCGAGTATTCCTTCTTAACCATACATTGTTTATCATGTATTTTGGTAGCATGAACTTACTAATTATGTGTGCTAATTTTGTAGCCGACGTGGGCCCACGTACATACCCACAAGGATTACCGGGACTACGTGCGGCAGTTGGACGAGCTACAGCAGGAGGACATCCTTTAGACCCCCTACACTGCCGAGCAGGCCTACGCTCGTGCACCGTACGGTGTGTCCTCCTTGTGCGAGCATGATGCGGCGTACTAGCTGACGACAAGGCCTGTAGTCTTCGACATCTTTGTCGAAAAGTACTCGCCGCACCGGGTGATGCGGCAGTTCAACCTACACTAGGATTTTCATATACCACTCACCCACACCGTGCCACCGCAAACTCACCAGTAAGACATATTTCCTTTACTCAATACGTTTAATTATCCATTCGCTCAAGCCTGACTTAGCTAGTTATGTAGGTCGACTAGACGTGGCCACACCAGAGAATTCCTGTGGGCACCTGTCATATTGCCCTGGATCGAGAGGTGGGAACAGTCCTTGGAGAACCACGTTGAGGAGGATCGGGAGTACGACCTAGCATTGTACCTGGCCTACTTGCGCTGGTATGCTGCCACGACTCGGACACGTGTTGGTCACACCCGTCGGACGGTGGTTGCCCACGTGGCCACCGTGACCGACACGTCGGGTGCACCATGCTCAGGCGGCCTACCTCGAGGTACCACCTTCTTCTTCTACCATTTTTCATATGTTTTTTATGCTAGTATTTCTGTAAAGTTCTCCTTGACATACTACCAATGTGCGGCACGACCTTGTGTGCGAGTCCCACCTTGACGCGCATACCGTCCTACAACGTTTGCAGGGCAGCATTGAGACGACCAGGATAGAGCTGGTAGCGACCTTTCAGAGAATTTGTGACAAGACTATCTGAGCCATGCGCCTTACTTCGTGCTGCGTACCTCCGGATGCCTAGCAGCCCGGTCCGAGGCCACGGTTCCCCCCTACGTCCCTCCCTTCTTCCACCACGGTAGGTAAAGACATGTTTCCTACTGTGACATACCATTCGCAACTAAACAAAACATATGCCCATTGCAGCGCCACGGGGGCCCTCGCTTGGAGCTTGGAGGCCGCACTCCCACGGGGCTGGGACTTTCTCATAGGGGCCACCGCAGGGAGCGCGATGGACTCCAGGCTATGACGTTGGGGTGTCACGTCCTCTTAATTTTATAAAAGTTACAATACTGTACAGTGGAAAAATAAATAAATAAATAAAAGAAAACAATAATAATAAATAAATTAAATAAAAACCCTAATTAACCCTAACCCTAATCCCAAACCGAGAGCTACTCTCGTGCCGTTTTCTAGTCACCGCCGTACCTAACAAAACAAACATCCAGAGAAAATAGGTCCAATCCGTTGTTGTCTCTGCCCGTATTCCTCATCTAACCTCCCGTCGCCCTCTCCTAAACCAAGCATAGCAGATCGAAACCCATACGCACTCCTGCATCTCTGCTATCACCACCCTCAAGGACCTTCCTGTTCCGGTGAGTTGCTCATCAACCCAACCACAAAAACGGAATTCTTTGCGTTCCACTGATGCAGCCGTGCCCATAATTTTGCTATAAAACAGGAGGAGGAGACGAATCGCAAAGAGGGAAGCAAACTTGGCATTCTTGCTATTTTCTTCCCACGAAACAAGTTCATCTAGGTGGTAAATCCCCTCAAGACCAGAGTTTCTCGTAGCCCAAATCCTAGAACATAGAACTCATCTTGAATCTACACAAATTCTTCTCGAAACCAAGTCTGTTTTCCAGTTGTTCCCAAAAATTTCAAGCCAACCCATGGTTCACCTACCCGAAAATTCTTCACTGCCGTAACACCGCCTCACGGGAGCCATCGTCATGCCGGGTTGTGCCTTTGCCAAGACGCCGCCATTGCGCTGCAGTCGAGCCACCGCCACCGACACCGCCATGAAACCACAGCCGCTGACGCCCACTTGTAGCCACAAGAGTCGTCGCCCATGGCCCCGCCGCCGCCAGAGCCGCGAAGCGCCGTCACCGCCGTGTGGGCAGGCCGCCCTTTAGCCGCCGTGCGGCCGTTGCGCGACTTCGCGCTGCGCATCACAAGACCGCCACGGCCGCTGGAGCCGCCGCCGCCGCGTGCATCGCGGCCGTGCCCTAACGCCGCGCGCTGCTTGTTGCCGCTTCAGCCGCTGCGAGCCGCCATCGGCCACCTCCGCCGTCGGTCGCCGTCGCTGACCGCCGCCACCGGAGAACCCGCCGTCGCCGCCAGAGCAACCCGCCGCCGTCCCCATCTCTTTTTTTTTCTTCCTCACTCTATTTTTCCTTTCTCTGTGCGTATATGAAGCAGAGACAGAGCAGCTGCTCTTTATCTCTTCATTCTCTCTGCTCAAAGACCAGTCAACCCTCGCGATGTACTGTTCATGTGAACAGTGCACCTTCACAATTTCGTATCTCCCAAACCGTAACTCCGATTCACGTCAAACCAATTTTATTGGTCTTCTTTTAATCTAATCTACCTACTGTTATTTTTCTGTAATTTTTGCAAATATTATTATTTCCTGGTTGTTTATTTGTTTTATCGTTTTGCGTGCATAGACGGAGCGGGAAACGGTGAAGACGCCGGACGTTGTCGCTGAATTGCAGGACGAACCGTAGTATTTCGACCAAGGCAAGTTAGAAGCATGTCAATCCTAACTTTGAAAATCTTTTTATTAGATATTTGAATGTGCATGCTATCTTTATAATTATTTCCTGATGTTACCTGTGTAGCTAGATCCTAATTATGTGTTAATCATTTGTTAGTATGTATGGCTATCCATTGCTTCCCTAGGTTGAATATTTTGCCTTATTTATGCCAACTTGATATTCGCTAGATTGCCCAGAGTGTGTAGAGGTATCATAGCTGGCGATATATTTCATTTGGGTTACGGTGCAAAATGAGACAGTGGGGGACTGTCGGGGTTTTAAACTTAATTAATCCACTAAAATCAACGTGGCGTGAGTTGATCTGGGGTGGAATGCTAGTTTGGCTGGTTGTGTGAGGCACTTTTTGGGGTGCGGAAGCTGCCCCGGGTTATTTAAGGACCGTTCCATTCGGTGGAATGCTTATTCCCGCATAACAGTACTGCTATGGGCGCTAACATGGTAAGTCATTAGCTGATTAACTTAGAAAACTTAGACTTGGGTGTGTCACTTGGAGGTGTGGGTGTGGCTAGCTACCACTGCAGACCTGCAAGGCCCACGAGGGGGCCACTGGCTTGGTGGGAGGCTGCCAGGGGTGAATCCTTAGCGGGCAAGCTCAAGTCTAGATGTACCTCGCCAAAGGCTTCGTTGGAGTCTCCGAAAGGTGAGTCCATCCCATGAGTAAAGTGTACCCTCTCTGCAGAGATTAAACTATCATGATAGCCATGCTCACGGTCAAGAGTAGGCACGGAACAGATCCACTGGTGTAGTCTCATGGTTTTAATAATTTAATTGATGTAGTAGTTTGGCAGGGAGTGCTGGGTAGTGAGTGCCTTTCGGTTCATGCTGCGAGGGCTATTCTTTAATTTATCTTAAAATTTCAAACTGCAATTTTTCCTACTCATTGGGAAAGATCATGAAATTTGCTTTATGCAAATAACCCCATCCTGTCTTTGTATCCTGCATCATCATTTATAAGGTCCTTGCTTGCTAAATATTCGCGTACTCACCCTCGCATATCACGCGGGGCTGTTCATTCCAACGAACAGGTGAAGAAACTAAAGAAGCAGTCTACGACAACGAGTTTGACGTGGGCGGCTAGGACTTCTAGTTGCGATCCCTGGTCAGATGCCTGTGGCGTTTGGATGGGTTGCATCGACGTAATTTATTAATTTCTACTATTCTTTTATCATTTATTTATTGTAATAAATGGCGCACTCTGCTCCTTCTGAATTGATGTTATTTCAAATGTAATAAGCGTTCGGTGCTGTTTATCAATCTGTATGACTATGGTACCAGCTTGATCCTTGGGACTGGTACAGTGGCACAGAGAGGTTCGGTCTGTACGGCCGGGTCCTGAGTTGGTATCAGAGCCACGCTGATCGTAGGACGCGCTAGATAGAATGGCAAGGCCCTAAGGTTATTATGTTAAAAAAAGGGTGTTTTAAAATGGGAAATTTTTTGTGTGAGTTGCTTAATTTTTAAACATCTTGTTTATTTTTCTTTGTTCACCGTTTGAAAATTTTTAATTTATTTTGACTTTCTTTTCAATTTTAGATGCCAACCTTTAACTTGCTGGAACTCCACGCTGGTGGATTCTGCGACATGCTGAGGGACTTGATGCATCATCTCGAATGCGGCACTATGCAGATCTGGGTGAAGGTTACTATTCACTCCAGGGGGTTGACGCCTACTGATGAACCGTGCCAGTTCAGCGCCACCCACCTTCAGCAACAGGACGCCGTGCAAGATTGCGCCCGGAGGGCGATCTAGCGACTAGCTGCTGTGCATCAGCAGGAACTGATGGGAACCCCATATCGCTACTTTTCGCGCAGCATGGGGCCTCTCCACTTTAGCAAGGTATCTGCGTGTTCCTAGGAGGAGGACCCAATGGTGGATAAGCAGGCCAAATGATGTATGAGGTACTCCATCGTAACTACAAGGACGCCGAGCAAAGGTTGACTATCACCATAGCCGACAATATGTTTATGGCGGAGGAGTTTCAGAAGAAACAAGCTGAGGGGCAGCAGCTTGCAGAAGAAATCGCGGCTACGAAGGAGGAGCTAGAGGGTAAAAGAGAGCTCATCAATGCTGAAGGAGAAGAACTTGCTGAGGAAAGGACGGACCTGGATGAGCTTTGACAGAATCTGGATGGAGAGAAGGGACTGCTGATCACTGAGAAGGAAGCTTTTGCAAAGGAAAAGAAAGATTATGAAGCTAACCGGATGAAGTTTGTTGATCTCTCAAAGGTTAACATGGACCTCATTATGAAGCTAAACAAGTGCCGAGCGTAGTTATCCGAAATAGAACAAGAGCTGGCAAAGAAGAAGATTTGCCTCCGGGAGAAAGCAAATCAAGCCACCATGGAGGACGAGGAGGACGAGAAGGAACCATTTGAGGTGGAGGAAGAACAAGATGATGAGCACCGAGAATAGGCGTCGGATTTGGATTTAAAGATTAGCATCAGTTAGTCATGGTTTAGTTGATTCCAATAAAGTTGCTTGTAATGGGTCTTATTAGTCGTTGCATGAACAAGAAATTTTTCCTAGTTGGCATATGTTTGAAGATTTTTTTTTTTGCAAACTAAAGTTAGTATGTTTGCCTACCACTTAGTTATGGAATTGTGTTAATTGCTATTAATCCTAGATAGGTTTATGTTGGTGAAAATCAGTGTTTAAAAGAGGGTTTAGTTACTGCCAAAGACGCGGTACCGTTCATCGCGGTACTCGTGGGAAAAATCTTCTCCAGATTTCTCATTACCGCTACAGCGGCTAAAAGAACGGTACTGTTCATTGTACAGTACTCGCGGAAAATACTGTTTGCTGATACAGTACAGATTTCTGCTTACGGCTACAGTAGTTTAAAAAAGACCGGTACTGTTCATTGATACAGTGCCGCGAAAAACAAAACGTTTCCAGGGTCTGATTGCTGCTACAGTACCAAAAAACCAGCAGCGTTTTCTCCTTTTCGATTTCTGTTCACGAGTGCATAAGGGTGATTGGCTGGTGCTACAGCACCACGGGAAAATATCGGGCTACTGTTCATCACTACAGTACCTGAGCGAAAAAAACAGTGTCTTTCGTATTTTCTCTGTTGTGATTGTTAGTGGAAAACAGTAAGTTAATTTTTTGAGTTAAGTTTGGTGCAGATTCGTACATGTGTTTGGGATGCATTACATGTTGGAGTAATTAGCACTTTTAGGTTTAATTCAATCCAGAGATAAAACATGCACAACGTCTGACAGATTGATAATAACATATAAATATCACAGGTGCATATCCTAGACACACATGCAGCAATACTATACGTATATCCCTCTGATATACCCACTAGCAGCAGGCTCAACAGCAATATAACTAAAAGAGAGATGAAGTGAATCACGTACTGGACGCGGTTGTCGTCGCCGTACGGAACCAGCGGCTGGTTCTGGTTTCCGGAGGTGGACGCCGTCTTGCTGAAGACGTAGCCGACGCGGATCGCGGCGGCGCAGTGGAAGTAGACCTCGCGAAGCGGACGGAGGAAGCAGCGAGCAGTCGCGCGGCACGCTTTCCAAAAACCTGATTCGCCCTACCCGGTGCAGGAGCTCTTGGGCGATCGGTTTCAGAGACCTGCTCTCCCGAACGACGGTGCACGCCGGTGCACGGGATGAGGATCACCGAACGGCGGCGCAGCTCTGAGAGTTGGCAAAAACCTAGGTTTTTCTCTTCTAGCTCCTGACGGCGGCGGCGGCGGCTCAAATATATATGGATGCCGCGGAACAGGCCACGACCGTGTCCAACACGATCAGCCCACGATCGAGTCCAACACGATTTCCATATCTCGTATCCGACCTGCCCAAAAACCCGGAGAGCAAAAGAAATAAACTGCAAAAGGATGTCGCGTCTGCGCAAGCACGAGGGCCCGTTTTCGGCGGACCATTCACGCAGGTGCCGTGTGCATGCGCCGCCCGGCCTCGGCCCCGGCCCGAGCCCAAGCCAGGCCAGGCCAGGCGAGTGAGCACGCGTGTGTGAGCTTTCCTTTCTCTCCCACACACTTGTTTAGTAAGGAATGCACACTCCACTATATAAACTAGTGTATGCCACTTCCAACTAGCAATGTGGTATTAAAAGGAGTTCACATGCCTCATGCATACATGGGTCTTTGAGATTTTTCAGGAATTATTTGGCAATTAATTGGGCCAAGCCCAAAAATTCTAACAATCCCCCACCAGATCTCAAAGTCCCATCCAAGTTTGCCAGTTCCCAAAGCTGTTAATATACCAGTGTTTCGGTAACAATGGACTATGCCTTGAATTGCACCTAGACATTTAAGCTACACTTATCCACAACTTGGACAATGGAGTACGTCTTGAATTGCAAGTTTTGTGTGAACAAGTTTCACTCAAAGCCAACTGATACTTGGCTGCCAATAGGCTACCCCGCGGTTGGAGCATAAACGTCGTACTCCATGGTCTCTTCATGAGCTTACTAGAGATTACCCATGTCTCATAGACTGCGACTTCTAACAGTCGGGCTCATATAGGTGTGTTCTTTCAAGATGCTCTGTAGGACGACATCTTCGCTAATTAAAGCCAATAGAACAACATTAAGGCAAATGCCAATCTGCCATACAGATTTCGAGAGTATTGCATCTCACATGGAACGGGTCAGGTTATACTCTCAGCCAGTTAACCAATAGCTTGTTTTTCCCAGGACCTAATTCACGGGATCTCCGATCACATAGGCTGGGTTACCACTATGGTGTAACTCATGTGGGTCTCATACCCAGTTTCCTTGATGCATTGTCTATCACGCACTGTGATAAACCCTTTGTAAAAGGATCTGCTAGGTTTTTAGCCGTTTGGATATAATCCAGTGTTATCACTCCGGAGTTTCTCAATTTCCTGACAGATTTCAGACGCCTTTTCACATGTCTTGAGGACTTCGTGTTGTCCTTAGAACTGTTCACCTTGACAATCACCGTTTGATTATCACAGTTCATAAGGATAGCCGGAATTGGCTTTTCAACCACTGGAAGGTCCAACAAGAGTTCACGCAACCATTCTGCTTCAACAGTGGCCGTGTCCAAAGCAGTCAATTCTGCTTCCATTGTTGGGCGTGTCAAGATAGTCTGTTTGCAAGACCTCCACGAGACAGCTCCGCCACCAAAAGTGAACACATATCCACTTGTGGCCTTTATCTCATCGGCGTCAGATATCCAATTGGAATCACTATACCCTTCCAGCGCTGTTGGATAACCCGTATAGTGCAAACCAAAATCTGTGGTACCTCTCAAGTAGCGCATTACTCTTTCGAGTGCTCGCTAATGATCATCTTCCGGATTAGAAGTAAACCGGCTCAACTTGCTGACAGCAAATGAGATGTCTGGCCTTGTAGCGCTGGCTAGGTACATGAGTGACCCGATGATTTGAGAATAAGTTAGCTGATCTCTAGCAATTTTCTTGTTCTTTCGAAGCACGATGCTAGGATCATAGGGTGTTGGAGAAGTTTTGCAATCAACGAAGCCAAAGCGATTCAAAACCTTTTCCACATAATGGGACTGTGACAAAGTGATCCCATCCTCACCCTTGAATAGCTTGATGTTCAAGATTACATCAGCCTCTCCCAGATCTTTCATATCAAAATTTTGAGACAAGAAAGACTTGACCTTGAGAATCACATCAAGACTTGTCCCAAAAATTAATATGTCATCCACATAGAGACACAAGATAACGCCCTGGTCCCTACCATACCGATAATATACACATTTATCGGCCTCATTTATGACAAAGCCCGCAGAAGTTAAGGTTCTGTCGAACTTCTCATGCCATTGCTTAGGAGCTTGTTTCAGGCCATACAAAGATTTCAATAACTTACACACCTTGCCTTCTTGACCTTCTACTACAAATCCATCAGGCTGATCCATATAGATCTCCTCGTCCAACTCTCCATTGAGGAAAGCTGTCTTAACATCCATTTGATGGACAATAAGACCATATGAGGCAGCCAAGGAAAGTAGTACACGAATTGTAGTCAATCTAGCCACAGGTGAATAGGTATCAAAGAAATCTTCGCCTTCCTTTTGGGTATAACCCTTGGCCACAAGTCGAGCCTTATACTTTTCAATAGTACCATCAGGCCTAAGCTTCTTCTTAAATATCCACTTACACCCCACAGGTTTGCAACCATAAGGTAGCTTTGTGAGTTCCCAAGTCTGGTTCACAAGAATGGATTCCATCTCGCTGCGAACCGCCTCTTTCCAGTAGTCCGCATCCGGGGATGCAAAGGCTTCTGAAATTGAAGTGGGAGTATCATCCACGAGGTACACAGTGAAGTCATCACCAAAGGATTTTGCAATCCTCTGTCTCTTGCTCCTTCCAGGAGCCTCACTGTCATCCTCCTCAGGTTTTCCTCAGGTGTTAGCGCAGGACATTCAATTTGAGTGGTTTGTTCGGGAATTATCTCAGGAGTTTTACTAGAACTGCCATGCTCATTTTTCATAGGAAAGATGTTCTCAAAGAAAGTAGCATCATTAGACTCCATGATCGTCCCAACAGATATGTCGGCCACCTCTGATCTTATTACCAAAAATCTACTGCCAACGCTACGAGGTGCATATCCTAGATGGACACAATCTGCTGTCTTAGGCCCAAATTTGCGCTTCTTTGTGATTGGCACATTGACTTTTGTCAAACAACCCCATGTGCGCAAATAAGAAAGTGATGGCTTTCTCCCCTTCCATATTTCATATGGGGTCTTCTCCTTATTCTTTGCAGGAACCTTATTCAGGACATGACATACAATCAACACGGCCTCCCCCCACCATGCCTTAGATAAACCCGCAGTGTCTAACATGGCATTCACCAAATCAGTTAGAGTGCGGTTCTTTCTTTCGGCGACCCCGTTTGATTGGGGCGAATAGGGAGGCGTCCTCTCATGAATAATTCCATGTTCCTCGCAGAATAAGTCAAACTCAGTAGAGAAATACTCTCCTCCACGATCCGACCTAAGTCTCTTGATTTTCCGATCTAACTGGTTTTCAACCTCAGCTTTATAGATTTTAAAGAAGTCTAGAGCCTCGTCTTTAGTTTTCAACAAGTAAACATGGCAATATCTAGATGCAAAGATCAATCGAGTCATGAAATATCTCTTTCCACCCTTTGTCAACACACCATTCATCTCACGATGTCGAATGTATGAGCTCGAGGTGCCAAGTTTCTCTCCTCGGCTTTTATGAGGCTTACGAGGTTGCTTTGCTTGCTCACAAGTCGGCACTTAGAACCTTTTACAAGGGGAAATTTTGGAATTAAATTCATACTGCAGCCGAGACATAGAACCAAAATTAATATGACATAAACGTGAGTGCCATACATCGGTCTCACTCTCAACAACATTGTTACAAATATGGTTCACAACTTTATGCGAGTTATCGAAAGGAAAAGCGTAACAAGCCTCGCGACTCATAGCCTTTGCCAATAAACAAACCATGTTTAGACAAGACTACCTTATTTGACTCAAACACTACTTTAAACCCATCTCTCGCAAAGAAGGGCCCGCTAACTGTGTTCTTATTGATTGAAGGACATGTTGACGTTCTTCAATTGCACGATCTTCCCAAGTAAACTTCAGATCTATCGTACCAACACCAAGAATGAAGCATTGGACCCGTTCCCCATCAAAACGGTTGAACCTCGAAATGCCTGATAAGAAGTGAACAAGGATAAATCAGCACACACATGCACATTAGCTCCAAGATCAATCCACCAATCGGTGGTGACTCACTTTGAAAGAACGATGAGGTAATACATACCCGCCAGCCTCTTGATATGGCCAATGATCACATTCTGAGACTTTGAAGTCATCGGGATTACCCTTTTGTCTTTACGGTTTGGACACTTTTTAGCTCGGTGCCCAATCTCACATAAATCAGCAGGCATCTCATCCTTGTTCACCTTCTTCTTCTTAAAAGCAGTGTTTTGCTTGACTTTGTTCTTCCCTTTGTTCTTGCTGGGCTGCTGCACAAAATTGGCGTTGGACTGTCCCTCGCCTCCTTTCCCATGTGCATCTTTAGCCCGAGCTTTCTCCTCAACATCTAGAGACGCGATCAACCCCTCAACTGAGATCTCTTGTCTCTTATGTTTCAGAGATGTGGCAAAGTTCCTCCATGAATGAGGCAACTTGGCAATGATGCCCCCAGCCACAAACTTGTCGGGTAATTTGCAATGAAGGAGTTCGAGTTCTCTCACAATGACCAGTATTTCATGAGCCTGCTCGAAAACAGATCGGTTATCAACCATCTTGAAGTCGTGGTACTGCTCCATGACATACAGTTCACTGCCAGCGTCAGATGCCCCGAATTTATTATTCAATGCATCCCACAGCTCCTTCGCATCTGTGATGTTCAGGTACACATCACACGAGCGGTCGAGAGTACACTAAGAATCGCACCGGAAAAGGGTGGTGGCCTCGAAACTCTTTCTCCTTTTCAGAGTTAGGGTTCCCTCGGTTTGCCATCCTTAACCCGATACATCGTTCATAGCGATCGACAAACGTACATACTTTAACCTGCCATCTCTTGAAATTTACGCCACCGAATTTCTCCGGCTTCATCGCATCCGCAAAACGAGCCATCGATAAACCAAAGTGCCTAATCAAATCAGGTTTTTGGATTGTTGGAGTAATTAGCACTTTCAGGTTTAATTCAATCAAGAGATAAAACATGCACAACGTCTGACAGATTGATAATAACATATAAATATCACAGGTGCATATCCTAAACACACATGCAGCAATACTACACGTATATCCCTCTGATATACCCACTAGCAGCAGGCTCAACCAAGGTAGTCAGAGTCGGGATCCTAAGTTGGATCAATTTTTCCTGGAAAGAATCGAATCGTAGTATCCAATCGTAAAATCGAGGATTCTATCTAATTTGTAAAATAAATATATATTTTGTTCTCCACTGTACTTTTATATTATATATATATATAGTTGAGCTCCGGTGCTTTGCAAAGCACCGAAGACACCATGCTTTGCGTCTAGTTTATAAAATCCGAGACTCAAAATGGACAATCCGAACTATCCATCTTGATCTTCTCGTTAAAATCTCTTACATGACCAAATTTCGTATTTTTTGAATTTTTTTGCTATTTGTGTTGTATTTTTGAAAACCAGAAAATTTGGACATTCCATAACTAATTAGATCGGTGATGTTCAAAATACAAAACAAATAGCAAAAAATTCAAAAAATTACGAATTTGGTCATGTAAGAGATTTCAATGAGAAGATCAAGATGGATTTATCATGATTCGATTGAATCACACACTAATTAACATTATAGTTGCTGTCAATTATCAAAAATAGCTTCTAAACCTTATCTGGAGTAGGATCGCGATTCTACACGATTCTACAATTTGGATCGCGATTCTACTCCGATCCTATGTGATCCCGATTCACTAAGCGGCTCAGATCGACATGCTTCCATAGGATCGTAGAATCGCACGACTCTACGAGTAGGATCGCGACTTTAACTACCTTGGGCTCAACAGCAACATAATTGAAAGGGAGATGAAGCGAATCACATACTGGACGTGGTTGTCGTCGCCGTACGGAACCAGCGGCTGGTTCTGGTTTCCAGAGGTGGACGCCGTCTTGCTGAAGACGTAGCCGACGCGGATCGCGATCCGCGTCGGCGCAGTGGAAGTAGACCTCACGAAGCGGACGGAGGAAGCAGCGAGCAGTAGTGCGGCGCGCTTCCCAAAAACCTGATTCGCCCTACCCGGTGCAGGAGCTCTTGGGCGATCGGTTCCGGAGACCTGCTCTCCCGAATGATGGTGCACGCCAGCGCACGGGATGAGGATCACCGAATGGCGGCGCAGCTCTGAGAGTTGGCAAAAATCTAGGTTTTTCTCTTCTATCTCCTGGCGGCGGCGGCGGCTCAAATATATATGGATGCCGCGGAACAAGCCACGACCGTGTCCAACACGATCAGCCCACGATCGAGTCCAACACGATTTCCATATCTCGTATCCAACTTGCCAAAAAACCCGGAGAGCAAAAGAAATAAACTGCAAAAGGAGGCCACGTCTACGCAAGCATGAGGACCCGTTTTCGGCGGACCATTCACGCAGGTGCCGTGCGCACGCCCCGCCCCGGCCTGAGCCCGAGCCCGAGCCAGGCCAGGCCAGGCGAGGCAAGGCGAGCGAGCGCGTGCGTGTGAGCTTTCCTTTCTCTCCCACACACTTGTTTAGCAAGGAATGCACACTCCACTATATAAACTAGTATATGCCACTCCCAACTAGCAATGTAGTACTAAAAGGAGTTCACATGCCTCATGCATACATGGGCCTTTGAGATTTTCTAGGAATTATTTGACAATTAATTGGGCCAAGCCCAAAAATTCTAACAGTACATAGGTAGAGTTTGCGTGAATGGAGTGTTTGAATTTATATGTTTATTGTTGTTAAACTGTTTCTTTAAACATATATATTTTACACATATGTAGTCGCAATAACTCCCTGTAGATCGCTTATCTTTCCCTGATCTTTTTTTAGCAACACACTTATGGCAAGAAATGGACATGGTCGTGGACAAGCAGCCGGGCGAGGTCAACCGGTGCGCCGTGGACGTGGCCGAGGACGTGGACAAGCTCCACCAATTCCACCCTTGGTTCAGGGAGGAGATCAGCAGGCATTTGCTTAGGGTTAGCATCAGAACCAACCGAACCCACCGGCACCCCAGCCTATGAATGCCGCCGCCAATGAAGGGGAACTTCCACCACCAGCAACCCAGGAACCGACAGGGCAACAGCTTATGCAGATGCAATATTAGGTGCTCCAAGCTATGGCACAACACTTGATTAACCTGCCGGCACCTGCTCAACAGAACTTGCCACCCCAGTCGAGGTATGGGGACTTCATGAGGACTCGTCCACCTACTTTTGCTAGAACCACCGAGCCCTTGGATGCGGATGATTGGATTAATGAGGTGAAAAACAAGCTTTATTTGGCTGACTGTGATGATCAGGAGAGTGTGCAGTACGCTGCCCACTAGTTAAATGGAAATGCCACAAGTTGGTGGGAGAACTATTGTGCAGCCCATCATGATGCGCAGGCCATTACTTGGAATGAGTTCACGGAGGCTTTTCATGCAGCACACATTCCCAGGGGTATTATGGACATGAAGAGGCAGGAGTTTCAGAATCTTCGCCAAGGCAATACTAGTGTGACGGAGTATCTGCATCGTTTCACTCATCTGGCTCGCTACGCCCAGGCTGATCTAGCAGATGACCAAGCCAAGATTTGGAGGTTTATGCAGGGTATGGACCCGAATCTTAAGGTCCATCTCATTTCCCATACATACCAAAACGTCCAAGATATGGTCAACAGGGCTTTGTTGCAAGAGGACGCTCAACGGCAGTTGTTCAATGATAGAAAGAGAAAGATGTCAATGCAAAATCAGCAAGGGACGGGGACCTCTCGACCTCGAACCGGGGAACATCAGTTCAGACCCGCAGCATCGGGAGCACCCAGGGCATCCACGCCAACTCTCTGTCCTTCGGTGTCGACTCCGCAGCAACCAGAAAACCGTCCTAATCAGGTGGCACAACCCCCGAAGGACAATGCTAGCTCGCCAGGAGTTTAGTGCTATCACTGCCATCAGTGGGATCACTTTGCCAACAAATGTCCCTAGAAGCGGCAGAATTCAGCACCTGCGCCAACTAATGTTGGAGGGACACCGGCTCGTACACCTGCACCAGCACAAGGCCGAGGAGTACCAAGGACCCCGAGGACACCATAGACCCTTGGAAAGGGAAGAATCAATCAAGTGACTGCAGAAGAAGCTCAGGAGGCACCCGAGGTGGTACTTGGTAAGTTTCCGGTTAATTCAGTTACAGCCAAGGTAGTTAAAGTCGCGATCCTACTCGTAGAGTCGTGCGAATCTACGATCCTATGGAAGCATGTCGATCTGAGTCGCTTAGTGAATCGGGATCACATAGGATCGGAGTAGGATCGCGATCCAAATCGTAGAATCGTGTAGAATCGCGATCCTACTCCAGATAAGGTTTAGAAACTATTTTTGATAATTGACAGCAATCATAATGTTAATTAGTGTGTGATTCAATCGAATCATGATATATCCATCTTGATCTTCTCATTGAAATCTCTTACATGACCAAATTTCGTAATTTTTTGAATTTTTTGCTATTTGTTTTGTATTTTTGAACATCACCGATCTAATTAGTTATGGAGTGTCCAAATTTTCTGGTTTTCAAAAATACAAAACAAATAGCAAAAAAATTCAAAAAAATACGAAATTTGGTCATGTAAGAGATTTCAACGAGAAGATCAAGATGGATTGTTCGGATTGTCCATTTTGAGTCTCGGATTTTATAAACTAGGCATAAAAGCACGGCGTCTTCGGTGCTTTGCAAAGCACCGGAGCTCAACTATATATATATATATAATATAAAAGTACAGTGGAGAACAAAAAATATATTTATTTTACAAATTAGATATAATCCTCGATTTTACGATTGGATACTACGATTCGATTCTTTCCAGAGAAAATCGATCCAACTTAGGATCCCGACTCTGACTACCTTGGTTACAGCTACAGTTTTGTCTGATTTTGGGGCTTCCCATTCGTTTATATCGAAAGAATTAGCAGGAAAACATGGGTGGAAATCAATGCCTCTAAAGACACCTTTGATAGTACAGTCACTGGGTAAAGAAATGAGAACAAGCTTTGTATGTCCTAAGGTAGAAATCATAATAGAAGGGGGAAAGTTCTTAGCAAATTTAATCCTTTTAGAATCTCCTGGAATAGAGGTAATTTTAGGAATGGATTGGTTAATGAAAGTACATGGTCAAATTGATTATGCCCATAGAGCCATAACACTCACCAACAGTGATGGAAATAAGGTGACCTTTGAATCAGTCGTGAAACTTAAGGGGATAGCAGTGGTAAACCAGATCAAGGGAGTGACTCCAAAATCTGATTCACCGACCCTAGAGTCAGTACCAGTGGTGAGGGAATTTCCGAACGTTTTTTCCGAAGAATTGCCTGGACTACCCCCGGATCGAGATGTAGAGTTTGTCATTAACCTAGCCCCGGGCACAACACCGATAGCTCAGAGGCCCTACAGGATGAACGCCAACTAGCTGGCGGAAGCAAAGAATCAAATAAGGGAGCTGCAAGACAAAGGTTTCATCAGGCCTAGTTCGCCAGTGATCTTTGTGAAGAAGAAGGATAATACCCTAAGGATGTGCGTGGATTATCGGTCATTGAATGAGGTGACAATAAAGATATCCATTCTCCAAAATTGATTTGAGGTCAGAGTACCATTAGATAAAGATTAGAGAGGAGGACATTACGAAAACTGTATTCACAACTCGTTATGGGTTGTATGAATATACAGTGATGTCGTTTGGTTTAACCAACGCTCCGGCCTATTTTATGAACATGATGAATACGGTTTTTGTGGAGTATCTGAACAAGTTTGTTGTCGTAATCATAGACGACATACTGATTTATTCCAGAAATGAGGAAGAACATGCTGAACATTTGCGACTGGTGTTGGAAAAGCTTCGTGAGCATCAGTTGTATGCCAAGTTCAGTAAATGCGAGTTTTGGTTAAAAGAAGTTGTTGAATGTTGTGGTGATTGTCCCTTTTGGGTGATGAGTATATTGCCAAGGTTTAGCGCTTAATGCAGGTTTTGAATGATCGTATTAGAGTTGAATTGGCTAGGTTCTCGGTGTGAATCCCGAGTGGTTGGTGGTGTCCTTGGCATTGCATGGATTGCATATTTATTTATGATGCAATTGGATAGTGCAGTGCTACATGACGGTTTGTTTATCTGTGATGGTAGGCAGATGGCGTCGATGGTCGGGATCGGTTGCCAGGTTGGTCCGGGTGGAGCCCGAATGTGCAAAGGGCAAGGCGGGTCTCGCTCGAGGATCTGTGGTACTTGGTGGACGCTTCGAGACGAAGGAAGTTCGTGAGGTGCTGGGTGGTGCCAACAGGCGGTCAATGCCTTCACCGGGGTTTGAGACGGTTCGGTGGGATCCGAACGCATGAAGACGGTGCGGGAAGGTTCGAGGCCAAGGCACATGGCGATGGATGCACGGATGCTTTGAAGCGAAGGGATCGTTGGAGGCGGTCGGCGTTTGCTCGGAGATTCGCGCGTGCGGTGTCGGTTCTAGGTTAGCCGATCGTAAAACCCTATGTCGGTTCTAGGTTAGCCGGTGCGTTAAAACCCTGGTGAGGTTTCAGGTTAGCCTCTGTGTCAAAACCTCGGTCAGTGTAGTTTGGGTTTTGGGTTAACCCGTGTGGAGAAAACCCTAGGTGCTTAGCTATATAAGTGGTGGAGGGTGAGCCAACTCACTCATGTCTCACACCACCATGTAGTCTAAGAGAGAAAGGAAAGGGGTAGGGGAGAGTAGAGTTCAACTTATCGTTTTGGACGCAAAAATCGTTCCCCGCCGGTTCACGATTTGCGGCGATTTGCCACGGCAAATCGCGATAAATCGGTCAAAATTTGAGACTTGCCGAAACCGAAAAAATCGCTCGATAAGTCGGCAAATCGACCCAAACTGGCGGCAAATCGCTCGATAAATGCGGCAAATCGTGGCAAATCGGTGGAAACGGCAAATCGACCGATTTGTGCGGCAAATCGAAAGGAATTTGCGGAAAACCGCTTGGCTGGTGGGAAAAAATGAGAAAAATATTTATGGTGCGAAAAAATGGTAAAAATTATTTTAACAAAAGGAAAATGGTAGGGCATGACTTTTTGTAATTATGTAACATTTAAGGAACATTTGAAATTATTAGAAAAATCACTTTGAAACTTTGTATGGTGCGGGAAAATGGTAAAAATTGATTTAAAATTATGTAAATGGTAGGCATGACTTTTGGTAATTATTTAACCTTTAGGCAATATTGAAAATTATGTAAAATGTTAGAAAATGAATTTTTTAAAAATTTCGGCATGACCTTTGCTAAATTCATATGTATTTCATCTATCTATTTGATAAAACAATTCATTGGATAGATAAATTCATATATACTCATATGTATCATACGATATGACAAGTTTATAAGTTCAGAACTTCATGACAACTGCATGATACAGAGTGCTTGTAAATTGTAATTGACTTACCTTGCAATTTGTCTAAAGAAATAGTGAATAGCTCAGTCTGGTTGCAAGGTACCTGGTGATAAGTATATATGAAATGTCATATGTATGAATTAAGATTGAACAAATATAAATTATATGAAAAATGCGACATTACCTCTATTACCACCATTGGCCGCCGTTTCCCCTCGATTTGTCGCGAGCTTGCGGCGAGATTTGACAGTGGAGGAGCAAGGAGCAAGGAGTGACAGTGCTAGCTTAAGAGGGGACCCGAGGAGGGGAAAGGCAACGTGAAGAATCACGGGACAACACGGTATGAACAGAGCATGCAATAATACAACTGTATGAACAGTACATTTTTCAATTTTACACGATTTCAATTCAAATTTCCTCGTGATTTCAATATTGTTTTTTATTTTTTTTTCACTATTACCTTCATAAAGGCTTATAGATTTTTGAGATTTTTTGGAATTTTTTTCCAATCTTTAAATTCAAATTAAAATTTTGAATTTAAATGTCGATTTGTCGTTACCAACTCACCGCGATAAGTCAATTTGCCGTGGCAAATCGTCGTTTGCCGCGGCAAATGGAACCTTGGGGGAGAGAGAGTGGTTCTCCCCATGGTGTATTGTGGTGGACAAATACCAGGAAAAAAAATAGAATTATTTCTCAAATATTTTCGTTGTGTTCATCCACTTGTGTGAGAGATAAATAAAAAAAGGGAAAGGAAAAACAAGAGGCTGCACGGCTGCACCCCTGTTCTTGGAGGCCGGTGCCCAACTCCCCACCCTATTATTGCAAAGATTTGTGCTTTTCTTTTTCAAATCCCGTGTGAACTAGAGAGAGAAAGGAGAGATCGGAGAGATTCGGATCGGGAGAGAGAGGGATTTCCTGCTACACATGAATCCAAGAGAGTGACCGATTGAGAGAGGGAAGTTGAGGGAGGAAGAAGCTCATTCTTTGTTCTTGGCTGCAGTTTGGAGCCGCTCCTTGTGTTCCTAGTGCTGGATTGAGAAGATTGAGAAGAGAGGTTGCAGGGAGGTGCCCGGCCTGGTGGCAGGGTCGGCCAAGGGGCTGCACAGGGGCACGGCCTGAAGAGGCTGGCCATGGTGGCTCCAGAGCAGCAGCTCCACCACAGCAGCGCCCCAAGACACAGAGAGGCAGCAGCGTGGAAGCGCCACCTGCGACCTAGAGGAGGCCAGCGGCCAGGGGCTGCATCAGCCAGAGGTGTAGCACCTGCTGCTAGCTGTTGGGTTGCGAGGCCTACGCAGGCCAGGGAGTGGCTGGCTGCTGCCTGGGGCGCGCGGGCATGGCCTGGAGGAATGGCACGAGCAAGCACCAAGGAGAGGCCGGCCATGAAATTCCTCCACCGATCCAAAGGCATCCAAGAGGGAGAGAGATGGGATTTGAAAGAGAGAGTGAGGGGAGGCGTTGGCCTAGCACCATGGCACAGTCGGCTATTGCTTGGCCTGGCACCGTTGTGAGCAGCACTGGATGCTGTGTGTGGGCAGCCGAGCCAAGGTGGCCTGCAGCCTTGGTCCATGGCGCACAGCAGCACCAGGGGCACGCCTGATTCAGTGTGGTGTGTTGCCGATGGTCTGAAACAGCTATCGAGCAGAAGGCTCGCTGATGCTGTGGCTGCTGGCCAAGGGCTGGTTTTTGAGGGTAGCACTAATGCAGCAGCCCATGGCCAACGGTTCAAGGTGAGGTGTCTCTGTTTTGTTCTCTGTGCACAGCTGATTCATGGAGAGAAAGGGAGCACCGATTGAGAGATCGAGGGGGAGAGGATGCAGATTAGTAAGAAGCAGCAGGCAGCCACGGCAACAGTTATTGCAAAGGGGCAAGTTCTGGAATTTTGGGGCTGATTTGAGTGTGCCCTTCGGGTGCTCGATGAAATGCTTGAGAGGTGGATTTAGAGCTGCACAGTAGGTGTTCGATGCTATGTTTGAGAGGAAATTGTGGGTGCACACCACATGCCATGTATTCGGTCAAATGTCTAAAAGGTCATCGGGGGTGATTCTAGTTTCGATCAAAAAATTACGTAGGCTCCTATTCAACCCCCCTTTAGTCGCCGTATTTGGTCCTTCAGAAGTTTCCTTTCTGGGACACATTATCTCTGCTGGAGGTGTAGCCATCGATCTGAGTTAAGTACAAGATGTACTGAAGTAGGAGGCACCGAAATCAGTGACCAAGGTGAGGAGTTTTCTCGGAATGGCCGGTTATTATCGGAGGTTCATTGCTGATTTTTCAAGAATTGCTAGACCCCTCACTCAATTGTTGAAGAAAGGCAGGAAATTTAAATGGACGAAGGCTTGTGAGCAAAGCTTTCAGGAATTAAAGAAGAAATTGACGACGTCACCGGTGTTGGTGCTGCCAGATAATCAAAAAGACTTTGAAATATTTTGTGACACATCCAAGTAAGGACTCGGGTGTGTATTGATGCAACAGGGCAGAGTAGTGGCCTATGCTTCTCGGCAATTGAGACCACATGAAGTGAATTACCCCACCCATGACCTGGAATTAGCCGCAGTAGTGTATGCGTTAAAAATTTGGAGGCGCTATTTGATTGGAACCGAACGGAGGTATATATGGATCATAAAAGTCTGAAGAATATTTTTACCCAGTCCAATCTGAATATGAGATAGCGAAGGTGGCTAAAATTGATTGCGGACTATGACATTGGCGTGCACTACCACCCAGGCAAAGCTAATGTAGCTGTAGATGCGCTGAGTCGCAAGGGGTATTGCAATAATTTGGAGATCAAAAAGGCACAACCGATGTTGCACGAGGAATTTCAGAAGCTAAGTTTAGAAGAGCGAGAAAGCTGGGTTAAATAATTTGGAGGTTCAACCAACGCTAGAAGCATAGATCAAGGAAAGGCAGGGAGATGATTCTGAGGTCATAGATGTGATTGTGCGGATGATACTAGGGAAAGCCCGGGTTTTTCTATGGACAAGAAAGGAGTCGTATGGTATGGCAAGAGAATATTAGTGCCGGATGTGAAGGAAGTTAAGGAGCTTATTTTGCAGGAAGCTCATGACTCTGCGTTTTCTATTCACCCAGGAAGCACTAAAATATACCTAGATCTTCGAGAAAGGTTCTGATGCCCAAGTATGAAGAAGGAAATCGCGGCATTTGTGGCTATGTGTGATGTGTGCCAGCGGGTTAAAGCAAAGCACCAACGACCAGTTGGACTTCTACAGCCATTGAAAATCCCAGAGTGGAAGTGGGAGGAAATTGAGATGGATTTCATCACCGGACTGCCATGGACTCGGTCAGGGTATGACTCAATTTGGGTTATTATCGATCATCTCACTAAGGTAGCGCATTTCATACCAGTGCGTATTACCTATTCCAGTGACAAGTTTGCTGAATTGTATGTCTCTAAAATAGTGTGCTTGCACGGCGTGCCCAAAAAGATAGTTTCAGATCGAGGAACCCAGTTTACCATTCGGTTTTGGCAGAAATTACACTCGTTACTCGGTACCAATTTGGTGGCTTTCAGTACCACGTATCATCCGCAGACCGATGGTCAGACTGAGCGGATTAATCAGATCTTGGAGGATATGTTGAGAGCCTGTGTGTTAGCAAATAAACGAGGATGGGACCAAAGTTTACCCTATGCTGAATTTTCCTATAATAATAGCTATCAGTCAAGTATTGAGATATCCCCATTCGAGGCGTTGTATGGAAGGAAGTGTCGAACACCATTATATTGGAACGAGGCTGGAGAGAACAAGGTTTTTGGGCCAGAAATCCTGAAGGAAGCGGAAGATCAAGTGAAGTTGGTGCAACAAAGGTTGAGGACAGCCCAGTCCAGACAGAAGAGCTACGCGGACAAGCGCCGAAGGAAATTGAAATTTGCAGTAGGAGACTTCGTGTATTTGAAGGTATCACCCATGAAAGGGATACGAAGGTTTCGTGTTAGTGGGAAATTGGCCCCAAGGTATATCGGACCGTTTCAAGTGTTAGCAAGAAGGGGAGAAGTGGCATATCAACTGGAGTTACCACCCTAGCTAGTGGAGGTGCACAATGTGTTTCATGTGTCTCGACTCCGTAAGTGTCTCAGAGTGCTAAGTGTCTCGGAGTGCCAGAGGAACAGATGCTGATCGAAAATCTAGCGTTGCAGGAGGATTTGACCTATTCGGAGTATCCGGTCAAAATTCTGGAGGAGGCGGAACGTTGCACCCGTAACAAGACCATCAAATTCTGCAAAGTGCAGTGGAGTAATCACTCGGAGTCAGAGGCTACATGGGAGCGCGAGGACGATCTACAAGCGGAGTTTCTAAACCTGTTCCCAAGTTCTTCCGAATCTCGGGGACGAGATTCTTCCTAAGGGGGGAGGTTTGTGACGTCCTCTTTATTTTATAAAAGTTACATTACTGTACAGTGGAAACAAAATAAATAAATAAATAAAAGAAAACAATAATAATAAATTAATTAAATGAAAACCCTAATTAACCCTAATCCTAATCCCAAACCGAGAGCTACTCTCGTGCCGTTTTCGAGTCACCACCGTACCCAACAAAACCAACATCCAGAGAAAATAGTTCCAATCCGTTTTTGTCTTTGCCCGCAGTCCTCATCTAACCTCCCGTCGCCCTCTCCTAAACCACGCATAGCAGATCAAAGCCCGTACACATGTCTGCATCTCTGCTATCACCACCCTCAAGGACCTTCTTGTTCCGGTGAGTTGCTCATCAACCCAGCCACAAAAACAAAATTCTTTGCGTTCCACTGATGCAGCCGTGCCCATGATTTTGCTGTAAAACAGGAGGAGGAGACGAATCGCAAAGAGGGAAGCAAACTTGGCATTCTTGCTGTCTTCTTCCCACGAAACAAGTTCATCTAGGTGGTAAATCCCCTCAAAACCAGAATTTCCCGTAGCCCAAATCCTAGAACATAGAAGTCATCTTGAATTTACACAAATTCTTCTCAAAACCAAGTCTGTTTCCCGGTTGTTCCCAAAAATTTCAAGCCAACCCATGGCTCACCTACCCGGAAATTCTTCATCGCCAGAACACCGCCTCATGAGCCGTCGTCGCCGCCAGTGGCGCAGACTCCGCTGCCGCCGCCATATCTTGCGCCGGCCGAAAGCCGCCGCCACCGACACCGCCATGAGCCACAACCATCGCACGCCGCCGCTTGCCGCCATCGAGTCGTCACCACGCTGCCCCACCGCCGCCGGAACCGCGAGCATGCCATCGCTATCAGCGTGGAGCTGCGCCGCTTTAATCGCCGCTTGCAGCCGTCACGCACTCGCGCCACTGTGCACTACCACGGGCCGCTGGAGCCCCGCCACCGTGTGCATCCGCCACCGTGCGCACAACACCGTGCCGCCGCTATTGCCGCCACACCATCGCGAGCCACCATCCGCCGCCCTCCGCCGCCGTAGCCGCCGCTGACCGCCGCGCCGCCGCCGCCATCGGAGAACCCGCCGCCCGCTGGAGCAACCCGCCGTCCCCATCTCTCTCTCTCATCCTCACTCTATTTTTCCTTTCTCTGTGCGCGCGTGTATGAAGCAGAGATGGAGCAGCTGCTCTTTATCTCTTCAATCTCTCTGGTCAAAGACCAGTCAACCCTCGAGATGTACTGTTCATGTGAACAGTGCACCTTCACAATTTTGTATCTCCCAAACCGTAACTCCGATTCATGTCAAACCAATTTTGTTGGTCTTCTTTTAATCTAATCTACCTACTGTTATTTTTCTGTAATTTTTTCAAATATTATTATTTTCTGGTTGTTTATTTGTGTTAGCGTTTTGCGTACGTATACGGAGCGGGAAACGGTGAAGACGCCGACGTTATCGCTGAATTGCAGGACGAACCAAAGTATTTCGACCAAGGCAAGTTAGAAGTATGTCAATCCTAACTTTGAAAATCTTTTTATTAGATATTTGAATGTGCATGTTATCTTTATAATTATTTCCTGATGTTACGTGTGTAGCTAGTTCCTAATTACGTGTTAATCATTTGTTGACATGTATGGCTATCCATTGCTACCCTAGGTTGAATATTATGACTTATTTATGCCAAGTTGATATTCGCTAGATTGCTAAGAGTGAGTAGAGGTATCATAGCTGGCGTTATATTTCATCTGGGTTGTAGTGCAAAATGAGACAGTGGGAGACTGTCGGGGTTTTAAACTTAATTAATCCACTAAAATCAGTGTGGCGTGAGTTGACCTGGGGTGGAATGCAAGTTTGGCTGGTTGCGTGAGGCACTTTTTGGGGTGTGGAAGCCGCCCCGCGTTATTTAATGATCGTTCCATTCGGTGCAATGCCTATTCCCGCATAACAGTACAGCCATGGGCGCTAACATAGTAAGGCCTTAGTTGATTAACTTGGGAAGCTTAGACTTGGGTGTGTCACTTGGAGGTGTGGGTGTGGCTAGCTACCACTGCAGACCTGCAAGGCGCACGAGAGGGCCACTGGCTTGGTGGGAGGCTGCCCGGGGGTGAATCCTTAGTGGGCGGGCTCAAGTCTAGGTGTACCTCGCCAAAGGCTTCGTTGGAGACTCCGAAAGGTGAATCCATACCATGGGTAAAGTGTACCCTCTCTGCAGAGATTAAACTATCATGATAGCCGTGCTCACGGTCAAGAGCGGGCGCGGAACAGATCCACTGGTGTAGTCTCATGGTTTTAATAATTTAATTGATGTAGTGGTTTGGCAGGGAGTGCCGGACAGTGAGTGCCTTTCGGTTCATGCCGCGAGGGCTATTCTTGTGTTAAAGTGATAAACAATGGTTCTTTAATTTAGTTTAAAATTTCAAACTACAATTTTTCCAACTCATAGGGAAAGATCATGAAATTAGCTTTATGCAAATAACCCCACCATGTCTTTGTATCCTGCATCATCATTTATAAGGTCCTTGCTTGCTGAGTATTCGCGTACTCACCCTCGCATATCACGCGGGGCTGTTCATTCTAACGAACAGGTGAAGGAACTAAAGAAGCAGTCTACGACGACGAGTTTGACGTGGGCGGCCAAGACTTCTAGTTGCGATCGCCAGTCAGATGCCTGTTGCGTTTAGATGGGTTGCATCGACACAATTTATTAATTTCCGCTATTCTTTTATCATTTATTTATTGTAATAAATGGCGCACTCTGCTCCTTCTGAATTGATGTTATTTCAAATGTAATAAGCGTACAATGCTGTTTTTCAATCTGTATGACTATGGTACTAGCTTGATCCTTGGGACTGGTATAGTGGCACAGAGGGGTTCGGTCTGTACGGCCGGGTCCTGACATGGGGTGTCCTCACTGGGGCCACCACAGGGAGCACGGTGGACCTGGGCTGTAAGGTTGGGACGTCCTCCGTGAGGCCTACCCAGGCAGCGTGGAGACATCAGGCCCATGAGCCTAGGACGTCCGCGCAGGGGCATCATAGGGGATCTTAGTTTGTCGTGACAACCTGAGTTGATGTTCGAGGTCAGAGTTGGTCCTTCACTTCCTAATGGTTGTACTACATGTAAATTCAAATCTAACATATGATAGTTTTAGGTCGTGTACTTACAGACTGGAACAGCCCAGATGCTGCCACAGAGGAGGAGCAGGGCCACGGCTACTTTGACGTGGACTCCTACATACTCTCCTAGGACGAGCTTGCGGCCTCTCAGCTGACGAGGCCATCCCGTCCACCGACACAGACATCGCAGCCGGAGTACTCCACACCGATTGCATCTGGGCAACCGCAGCGTGACGTGCACCCTCCGAACCGCTACACCTTTCCTAGCACACGGCTCCAACGGCCTCGCATGCCACAACCAGAAGGGCCAGTTAGAGGGGTTTGGCCAAAGAGGGCCGATGCATACATTACTGGGCTTCCAAGTTGTATTTTTTACTGAACCATTGTATTTAGACCTTGATGGAATGCAACTTTTTAACCTTTTCTTCACCGACATCTCTTGTCATTCACTTGTCGAAATCAATACGACCCCTGTCACACCCAGGGCATCCAATGCATTCTGGAAAAAGATTCCTCACTAGTCTGCTCTGATGACTTCGTGCCATGCCTAGTCCTGACATCTACAGTTGTTGCCATCAATACCGACCCTATAAAATTCAGGGCATCCAATGCAATCCGGACTTCCAAGCCTCATAGCTCCGCTCCTTTGTTCGGCTAATAAAGGACCTCTAATGCACTATCTAGTCCGCACAACTAAGGTTGATGGCGAGCTGGGGTTCCTCATCAAGGCCTTACATGCCTGATACTTGGTGGGAGTCTTATAGGCCATGAGAGAATGCTCATCCTTCTACAACGACATGCGAGTTATACAGTATAGCGACTGGAGAGATGGCCCCCCTTGCTGAAAGGTCGTCATTTTGCTTCAATTAACGACTGGCCGAGATACCAATGTGGCAACCCTGCCATTGTCTAGTGGTTCGAGCATGTACATGAGGGGTTTACTAGTCGCAGATTCTACTGCTGTCCTGATTACCATGTAAGTCCATGCCCGTGTATGTTACTTTGTCCAAAATACTTGCATACTAATACAATGCCCAACCTGTAGATCCCGGTTGTCACATACGGTTGGACTTGTTGGATGGATGAACCGTTACATACCTCCACGCAAGAATCAATCGTTTGCAATCTAGACTAGAAGATGCAAGACGTTCGACGCACCAAAGAGTCCAACAAACTGATGCGCGGCCACCCAGGCTTCACAGGCTTGGATGTGCAAGGCACAACGAGCATGTGCTAGACCAACAGTACCTTCCAACCCGATCTTACCAAGATCTTACATGCCTTTGTGGATGCCACTACGTCGCTACACCAAGCGTCGAAGTTCTCCGTCGACGATCTACAATGCAAGAGGCCTACCTCGGGTACTACAACACCAACTGGGATCTACGATGCAAGAGGCCTACCCCGGGTACTACAACACCAACTGGGAGGCCACTGCTTCTTGTTCTGCAACCTGGTGACCATGCCAGTGCCATAATCCATTCACTGATCAATTGTAAACAAACTTATTATGCCACCACTTGTGTCATGTCCGCATATTGATGCAAGTACACTACCGAAGAAATTTCCTATATCCCCTAAATGCCCGACGTTAGTACTCATTTGCCATTTGTATCAACCTCTTATTCGGCGTTACGCTAAGTTCGAAAATATATGTTTCGAAGGTCAGATTTTTCCCTAATTGTTTGGATAACTACATGGCCGAGTAGACGTTTTTCTATTGTCGTAAATGTTTTCCACAACGCTAGAGGGGGCAAAATTGGCAGGGTGGAACACCGTTTGCCGTGGAACATTCCAGATTGTTCCCATAAATTATGAGATCATCCAAGTATGGCGCACTCCACTAAAAAAACCCTAATTGGCCATGCTTTCAACAACTACATGGCTGATTAGATGTTTTCCTATTTTCGTAGATGCTGGCCTGAACGCTATGGGCCATTAAAAGTTGGGAGGGTTGACCACCGTGGGCCGTAGAACAGTTCGGATTTTTCTAATAAATTATAAAATATTCCAGGTGGGGCGCACGCCGATCCAAAAAACCATCAGTGGCCATGATTTCGGCAACTACATGGCCAATTACAAATTTCCAATTTTCGACAACCCTCAGCTTACTCACCATTAGGGGTGGAACTTTGGCTCGGGCTCGCGAGCTAGCTCGGGCTCGAGCCATAAACGAGCCCGAGCCGAGCCTCCATCTCAGCTCGGTACCCTAACCGAGCCCGAGCCGAGCTGGGACGAGCTCGCTCGGAGCTCGTTCGTACCTCGTAGCCTCGTACCCCCACCAGGCCACCAACCTGAGGAACTTCCTCAGTTCCTCCTCTCTCCCCTCGTGGCTTCGTTTCCATCTCCTCTCCTCCCTCACGATCTCCTCCTCCATCCCACGATCAACCCCTACGACGAGCCCCCCGCGGCCTCCTCCTCCGGCGACATCCGCGGCCCCACGGTGAAGGCCCAGGAGGGACGGCGACGCCCGGATCCGAAAGGCGGCGGCGGAGGCCCCGGCAACGGCGACGCCGGATCGGGAAGCGTCAGCGGCCCACGGCGACGGCAACGCGCAGATCCGGAAGGATGGCGGCGGCGACGGCGGCGGCGGCGGCGACGCGACGGATCGAAGGCGCGGCGGCGGTCTTGCGGCGACGACGACGCTGCAGATCGAAGGAGAGGCGGCGGAGGCCCCGCGGCGATGACGACGCCAGATCGAAGGACGGCGGCGGCGGCGCTTCTGCGGTGACGGTGGCGCAGGCCCCGCGGTGACGGTGGCGCAGGCCCCGCTACGACGGCGCAAGCTCGCAAGCTGGACCGAGCTCGGTACAAGCCCGAGCTGAGCTGCTCCCCTGGCTCGGTGCTCGTATCGAGCCCGAACGAGCTGGACCGAGCTCGCTGGGCTCGGCTCGTGTCCACCCCTACTCACCATTGACGAAACTTCCTCACCGATCATCGCGATCGACGAAGCTTCCTCACCCTCCACGGACCTTCCTCCTCGCTCCTTGCCATGGACGGAGCCCTCGCCATCGGCCTTCCGCACTACTCATCACGGTGGACGGAGCCCATTGATCTGTGAGAACAGCACAAAATCTCGCCCTTTCAAAGGAGGTAGCCTTGCCACCAAAATTAGGTTAAATCTCACCCTTTCGAAGGCGTGGGATTGGAAGGGCGATTTAAATAGTATCTCATTCTATTCTGGATTCCGAGAAGGGAGATCGCCACACCAATGGGCAGGAAGCAATACTTGCCGTTTGAAAGGGCGGGTTTTGTTTCCCGCCCGTTGGGGTGGCGACGGGCACCTATTTTTTAAATTATTTAAAAAAGAATATTATTTTCTTAATTCAAATTATTTTTAAAAATAAAATATTAAAAAATTCATTAATATTAGGTTCTGAGATTGAGGATCGTCCCATGTTGTTTTTTTTCCTTGCCTGCCAGACTTTTGTATTTCCCTTCCCTGGTAACGAAAATGGGATGATAATCCCTTGTGCAAAAAATTAAACACGTTAGGGTTAAAATGCGTATGGTATGGAAGTCACAGATTCACTAGTGCACAAGTACAAGAACAGTTCCGTGCATGTCGTGTAGGCATGCAGCACGTGTGGCTGAGACTAGTCGGACCGGAGGCACATGTGGAACGGCGTGCGACCTGTGCATGTATGGTCATCAAATCATGGTCAAGTCAGTCCTGTGTGTTTTCTTTCCCATTAGTGACTCCTGAAATGTCCCATTAAAAAATAATCAAAGCATCCGAGTTGACGATAGATAGTGCTTTCATCAATTCGTCCGGTCATGCTTCTTCACGTGATACGTGCCTTCGCTACAATTATTGTCCCGTAATGTCGAACTTCACTTGAATTTCTCAAACCGTTTCTTTTTCTTCTTTTGAAAAGTGAATTTCTCGAAGTATTCTTAGTAATTACCAATCGGGTTCCCAGCTTTGGAACAAAAGCAAATGGTTTTTCCAATTAAGAAAAGAGCGGTATTTGTTGACGACGACGGAGAACACACTCGTCAAGTCATTGATGTCTAAGTAGTCCACGCACGCTGTAATATTTAAGGTAGATATCTATTTCCAAGCTCTTGAGGGTGCCAGCTAGGGGTGGAACCGAACCGAGCTTGAGCGAGCCAGGCATGTTTGGGCTCGGGCTCGTTTTGCGAGCGAGCTGGCTCGGCTCGGCTCGCTCGGATGGCCGAGCTGGAAAACCTGCTCGGCTCGGCTCGCAAAAGCTCGCGAGCAACTTACGAGCGCTCGTGGCTCGTTGGCTGGAAGACCAAAGGGAGGGGACGGTGCTGGTTGGAGGTGGAGAGGGAGGGGGCAAGGGCGGCCACAGGTGGAGATGGAGTGTTGGTCGGAGGTGGACATGGAGGGTTGGGGGCGGCTAGAGGTAAAGATGGAGGGGCGGCGCCGGCCCACCCTCGACCCGGTCAAAGGGAGAGCTTAAAAGGGAGATCTAGGTGCACACTGCTTACCGCTGTCGTGGACGAACTACTGCCGCGCCATGCCGCCGTGGGGAGCCGCCGCCGCCGCCATGCCGTGCCGCTGTGGGGGAGCCGGAGCCGCCGTTGCCACACCACTGTGGGGGAGCCGTCGCCATCGCCATGTGTGTCACCGTGGGAGGAGGCCGCCGCCGCCGCCATGCCGCCGCCAGCGTGTGAGCCACCGCCTCGCGCCAGCGATGAGCCACCGTTCCATCGCTACATGAGGGAGCCATGCCATCGCTGCGTGAGGGAGGCAGGGGCCAAGGGGCCGCATCGTTGCCATGCCGTCGCCGCGTGGGAGCCACGCCATGGCCGCGTGAGAGAGAGGTGAGGTGAGGGACCGAGGGGACGGGGGATTGGGAGCCACGCCGCGTGAGAGAGAGGTGAGGTGAGGAACTAAGGGGACGGGGGAATTGGGGATTGGGGGTTTGGGTCAGGATATTGCTATTCACCTCTTTGTGTAATATGTGAACGAGCCACGAGCGAGCCGAGCCTGGCTCGGCTCGTGCTCTTTTTTTGAACGAGTTAAAAAATGTATTCGGCTCGTGCTCGTTTGTAAACGGGCCGAGCCCGAGCCCGAGCTTTTTCCGAGCCGAGCCCGAGTTGCTTGCGAGCCATGAGCTAAAGTTCCATCCCTAGTGCTAGCAGATATTTAATTTCTCGTCATACCAACACCATTGATTCAACAACCACTACTAGAGAAATGACCTTTCATCCCGGCATATCAGTCCTGATTGGCCACAAACCGGGACTGATGTAACAATAGTCCCGATTCGTGACTACAGGGCTAAAAGCACGATTAGTACCGATTCATGGCTCACATTAGTACCACACGAACCGGTACTAAATGTGGCTTTGGCAAGCGGGTACATGCTATCTGGCACAGGCACATATTAGTCTGGTTCGTGTTACTAAAGGCTCATTCTAGCATACTTCAAAAGGAATGCATATCCTAGTCTATTAAATATACGTGGGTGGATGGGTTGGTTAGAAGAGTGAGTGGGAGTCACGTGGTGGCATGATGTCCCAGGTTCGAGTCTTGGGTTCGCTTTGTTTTTTAGATATTTTCTACACTTTAGTACCGATTAGGGAAATCGGGACTAAAACCCGTTCTCAACCGGAACTAAAACCCGTTTTTCTAGCAATGAACCTTAATCGTTCAAACCCACTCCCCCTCCCTCTTAAAAAAACTAATCATTGGCCCAAATCATGTCTAGAACTACTATAAAGTGTTATACGAATGGTATAATAAGTACAATCAAATATCATGGTTTTTACAATAATTGATACTGCGTGATATTTTGGTCTCACACCGTATAAAAGTGTATGTATACATATATAATGCTCTATCATACTTATTTGGAACGGTATAACATTTTTTACCTGCCAGACCTCCAACGGAAAGAATCGCTGTCAACAATCCCATGTCTCAGAAAAACTAATCCGAAACACTCTGTGCATGCGTTGTATGTACTGTTGCTGCAAGCCAATTAAGGCTCTTTTCTTTACCGCTTAAAATCAGATTAAAATCTACATCTTAAACTTTGTTATTTTTTACAAGTCATATGTTGTATCACTTTTAGTTATTTTTTTTTGGTGATTTTAGTGGTTCTTTTCAAAGATCACAAAACTATTTTTAAATATATTTTTCAGCCTTTTCGAGTCTCTTTTTAATAGCTTTAAGGACACATTTTTGTTTTGATTAATATGAACTATCGTTCCTGGGATGGTCAACAGCTACTCATAGAGCAACATTGGTATGTTGCTAATTACTTGCTGTCATTTTTGAAAATTTTTTATAATGCGACTTGTTTTTATCTGGAGTTTATTACTCAACCTCTCCTTTAATTGTGCATAATATTCTAGAAATTGCTACTCACTTAAAGAACCATGAAAATGATAGTATTTTGCTTTAACTGTTTTTTGCTATGAAAACTAAAATTTTGAAATATTAGAAAGAAATTCCTATATTATATGCATTCGCATTTATTTTAGATCCTAGAGCTAAAATTCAATAATTTATTAATGTTCTCTCACTTCCAAGTGATGCGGTAAGCACTGATTATTCTAGTTATTTTTCATATGTTCGTGCTAACTTATCTGAAGTTTATGCTATGTACGATCAGAAGTTTAGAGGAATTCGACTACAATGACCTCCACCACCACCCACAACAGGTAAGAAGAAAACTGCGTGGGGAAAGATATGAGGTGCAGGTGGCTCTCCTCAAGGAGTTCAACAACGTCCAGTTCGAACACAACAATAGGTGGTGGGGAGCTGGCTACCTATCTCAACAGTGACACTATTAACTACCAATAGCAGCAAGAGGAGGACGTCAGCATTTTGCAGTGGTGGCATGAGCATAAGATAAACATATATGGTGTTTTCCATATTAGCACGAGATGTGTTAACAATTCTTGTCTCCACGATTTCAAAGAAGTCTGCTTTCAGTCTATCCAGAAGAATAATCGAGGAGAGAAGAACAAATCTGACAAGTGAGACGGTGGAAATACTTCTCACCATGAAAGATTGGGAACAAACTAAACAACGAGCTCAACACACTACAGAATTTGTTGAGCTGGCGGCGACATTTGAAAATCTTTATCTTGATTAGGAAGAATAATTGTAATTTTCCCTTTTTTTAGTATCACTAAGCTTTTTTCTTTGCCAAGATTTTCTCATGTTGAGTTTTTACTTGGCAAAGTTTTTAGCGAGGCAGCCAAACATCAATAAAGCTTATTATTTAATTCCAATTATGTCTCATTTTAGAATTTATTTCATATTTTTAGCTTTTTCTCAATATATATATATTTAAAAAGTTTTTCCTACATCCTTTGAGTTTTTCTAATTATTTGAAATTTCCCATTTTTCCTTTTTTTTAATTTTTTCTGTATTTTTCATAGTTTCTATTTTCTAATTTTTCTAACATTTTCATTTTTCTGATTTTTTTTCAATATTTGAATTTTTTGACCCCAACAGACTGGCACGGCCCGTGCCGCCTGGTAAACGGGCCAGGCTGTGCCGGGCCGCCCATTTGGCCACCTCTCGGGTCCGTGCATGTCGTGTAGGCATGCAGCACGAGTGGCTGAGATTAGTCGGATCGGAGGCACATGTGGAACGGCGTGCGACCTGTCCATGTATTGTCATGGTCAAGTCAGTCCTGTGTGTTTTCTTTCCCAGTAGTGACTCCCGAAATGTCCCATTAAGAAATCAAAGCATCCCATCCCATTAAGAAATCAAAGCATCCCAGTTGACGACATATAGTGCTTTGATCAATTCGTCCGGTCATGCTTCTTCACATGATACGTGCCTTCGCTACAGTTATTGTCCCGTACTATCGAATTTCATCTGAATTTCTCGAACCGTTTCTTTTTCTGCTTTTGAAAAGTGAATTTCTCGAAGTCTTCTTAGTAATTACCAATCGGTTTCCTAGCTTTGGAACAAAAGCAAATGGTTTTTCCAATTAAGAAGTGAACGGTATTTGTTGACGACGACTGAAAATACACTCATCAAGTCATTGATGTCTAAGTAGTCCACGCACGCTGTAATATTTAAGGTACATACCTACTTCCAAGCCCTTGAGGGTAGTAGCAGATATTTTAATCGTTCAAGCCCCCCTCCCTCCCTCCTTAAAACAACTAATCATTCACCCAAATCATGTTTAGAACTACTATAAAGTGCTGTACGAATGGTATAATAAATCATCAAATATCATGGTTTTTACACTAATTGATACTACATGATATTTTGGAGCATATATATAGAGAGAGATTTGCTAGTGAGTTATAGATAGAATAGATCTCTCCGTGCTATCCATCAGGTTTGCAAATTCTGAGACTGAAATAGACGATCTAAACCGTCCATCTTGTTTATCTAGATGAAATCTCACCACACACCAAATTTCAATTTTTTTGAATTTTTTATTATTTGTTACGTATTTTTATTTTTGAAAATCGCTGATCTAATTAGTTGTGTACCTTCCAATAAGTCCAGTTTTCAAAAATATGAAACAAATAGTAAAAAATTTAAAAATTAAAATTTGGTGTGTAGCGAGATTTCATTGAGATGAACAAGATGGATGATTCAGATTGTTTATTTTGATGCCGAAATTCTAAACCCTGGTTAGAAGACAGAGAATTCGTCTATCTATAAAGACAATAGTAAATCTCTCTCTATATTTGCTACACAGTTGGAACCGTATAACATTTTTTAGCTGCCGGGCCTCCAACGGAAAGAATCACTGCCAACGATCCCATGTCTCAGAAAAAAACTAATCCGAAACATTGTGTGCAGGCGTGGTATGTACTGTAGCTACAGGCCAATTAAGGCTCTCTTCTTTATCGTTTAAATTGGATTAAAACTTATGTCTTAAAATTTATCATTTTTATACCAATCGTACGCTGTAACACTTTGTAGTTTTTTTTATTTTAATGGATCTTTTGGAGATAAAAAAATATTTCTAAATATATTTTTAGCCTTTTTGAGCCCCTTTTTAACAGCCTCAAAATTTTAAATTATAATCTAACTTAGATTTTCAGCCTAATCAAAAAGACATAACACTGCAAAGTGTCAGGCCGAGATTCGGTCGAGGATGGGGCACCTCATCCAGTAACGTTAGTGTGAAACACGTGGACGGAAAACGACGACCCGACCTGCAGAGCTCTCGTCGTGCGGTACCTTTGTCCAAAAAAAAAAAAAAGGGATGACTCGTCGCCGGATCCACTTGATCGGATCGGCAAGGGCATCGGTGATGGCGCCATGTTATGTTGTATATGCACCACGCTGTGCACGCACACCACTCGCCACTATGCCCATGAACCATGGTGTCCCACAATCCCACTCCATAATCTTTTAGCTTTCATTTTTCACACAAAAAATGGAAGTTGGCATGGTTTACGCACTACAGTCATACAGTGGGTGGTCAGCATATATATAGGGTATTCCTGTAGTGCATAAGAGACATCATTTTTAATTAATATAAACTATTACGTCCATTATTATCGATCATAGTACAATTTAATGATAACTAATTCAATGCACTAGATGATGAAAGGGATTTTTTTTTCTGCCATTGCAGTGCCACCTAGGGCTGGACACGAGCTGAGCCCGAGCGAGCTCGGTCCGGCTCGTTCGGGCTCGGTACTGGCACCGAGTTAGGGGAGCAGCTCGGCTTGGACTCGTACCGAGCTCGGTCCAGCTCGCGAGCGCTCGTGAGCTCGTGGGCGGAGTTGGGGACGGAGCCGCTGGTCGTGGGTGGAGGTGGCGGCGGCGAAGCCGCTGGCCTCTGAGCACTGGGGCGGAGGCGGAGGCGGCGGCAGGCGGGCACGACTGGGCGGGCCAAGCGGTAGAGGAGGAGGGTAGCAGCGAGCCAAATCCGTCGTCGCCGTCACTGTCGCCAGATCCGGCGTCGCCGTCGGCCGTCGCCAGAGCCCAAAGGAGGAAGGAGGCCGCCGCCGCCAAGGGGAGGGAGAGGCAGAGGAGGCGGCGGAGGGGGAGGGAGTCGTGGAGGCGGCGGCGGCGGAGGGGGCGGCCAACCGCCAAGCAAGAGAGAAGGAGGAGGGCGGAGGGCGGGCGGAGACGCAGGGGGTAGGCAGGACGGCGGCGCCGCGGCGGGTGGCGATGGGAGCGGGACCTAGGGTTGGGGGCTTGGGGGAAATGGGGAGGGGACTCGGGAGTAAAGAGTGGGGTCCCAGGACGGGAGTGCGGCCGTGCGGGACCGCGGGATCAAGTTGCAGCCTGCGGGGGCACGGGCCACGGGTCGGGACTCGGGAGTCGGCCTTGGGACTTGAGAACGAGCTCCGAACGAGCTCGCTCCGGCTCGACTTGGGCTCGGGCTCGGTTAGATGACCGAGCTGAGGAGGAGGCTTGGCTCGGGCTCATTTACGGCTCGAGCCCTAGTCAGCTCGTGAGCCCGAGCCCTAGCCAGCTCGCGTGCCCGAGCCAAAGTTCCAGCCCTAGTGCCACCACTGAGTCATTTCAATCCTCTATACTACATGTCACATTTGCTGCCTATAGTTCTCTTGCCGTGGCGAGGGAGTGTAAAAAAAATAGAGAGCACAGATATACCAAAAAATACAAAAAAATATAAGTCTTAACAGCAGGTTAAAACATGATTTTTGATAAATTTTAAAATCACTCGTTTGGAGTCAAAACGTAGGAGATACAAATAATGTTTTGATGTTTTCAATTGGGAAAATGCAATTAGGGTACTCTGGGTGTTATGAGAGGCTTTCTAATGGTACTTGGGTATAGAAGTGATTTAAGGCTTATTCAGTGGCACACAAAAAATTGTCCCTAGATTAAAAAAACATTGCCTGGCTCGTATGCATTTGAAATCACTCGGAAATTACTAAGAGGAGTGAGTTTTGGGAAGATCATTAATTACTTTAATTTTCATTGTAGTAGATAGATTTTCCGAACTTCCTAACCAGTTACGTTGAAATCAACTAGCATCTTCGTTGCCCTATACAAACGTTCAACGAAACATATGTTATAATCTTCGGAATCCTTGCCTAATTAAAAAAAGAGAGCATCCTGCAGAATCTTAACCGCCAAAATCATCAAGCTTGTTTAGTGAACAACATCAGCTTCACACGGGATTAATAATTATTGACTTAAAAGTCACATGTACAACATATATGATTTATCACAACTTTTGTAGCAACTGGAAAAAAGGGATAAATTTAGTGTGACAAAATTTAGCACCTCAAATAGAACCACTCCGGCAAAAACCTAAAAAAAGGTTTACTGAAAATGATCAGGTCACTCACCAACTGCATCAATCTGTCTATAAGAAGCCGTGCCTAAGACCACCCGCTCGCTCACCAACACCAAAGACACCAAGCATCTCTCTCTTCTCACAATCACACGCACTTGCTCGAGCTGGTCATGGAGGTCACCCCAAATCACACGCAGACTGTGACCGGGTGGGCGGCCATGGACGAGTCCGGCAAGATCGAGCCCTTCGTCTTCAAGAGAAGGTACGTACCCTTGCGCCCATGGTTTGATTCAAGCAAAGCTCATCCGCACCTCGCGTACGTACTAATGGCTAATGCTTGATGATTTGTCTCGGCGGCAGGGAGAACGGCGTCGACGATGTGACGATCAAGGTGCAGTACTGCGGCATGTGCCACACCGACCTCCACTTCATCCACAACGACTGGGGCATCACCATGTACCCCGTTGTCCCTGGCCACGAGATCACCGGCGTCGTCACCAAGGTCGGCACCAACGTGTCCGGGCTCAAGGCCGGCGACCGCGTCGGCGTGGGCTGCATTGCCGCGTCGTGCCTCGACTGCGAGCACTGCCGCCGGTCGGAGGAGAACTACTGCGACAAGGTCACGCTCACCTACAACGGCATCTTCTGGGACGGCAGCGTCACCTACGGCGGCTACTCCAGCATGCTCGTCGCCCACAAGAGGTTCGTGGTGCGCATCCCGGACAACCTGCCGCTGGACGCGGCGGCGCCGCTGCTGTGCGCGGGCATCACGGTGTACAGCCCCATGAAGCAGCACGGCATGCTGCAGGCCGGCCGGACGCTCGGCGTGGTCGGGCTCGGCGGGCTCGGGCACGTCGCCGTCAAGTTCGGCAAGGCGTTCGGGCTCCGCGTCACCGTAATCAGCACGTCGCCGGCCAAGGAGCGGGAGGCGAGGGAGAGCCTCAAGGCCGACGACTTCGTCGTCAGCACCAACGAGAAGCAGATGCAGGTAGGTCCGTTCGTAACTACAGATGAACTCACAGGCAATTGGCGCCTGAAACAAGTCAAAATTGGCCTAAAAAAAGTCAAAATTGATTAAAATAAGAAGTTGGAATTAATTATGTATAATTTTGTTATTTAGGCCATGACAAGGAGCCTTGACTACATCATTGACACGGTCTCGGCCAAGCACTCGCTGGGACCGATACTGGAGCTGCTCAAGGTGAACGGCAAGCTGGTGCTCGTCGGCGCGCCGGACAAGCCCGTCGAGCTTCCTTCCTTCCCGCTCATCTTCGGTGAGCATGCACATTCCAAGTTCTCCGACGAAACACTTCATTTTAGGGGCAGCTCCTCTACAAATTACAATACAAAAGTAGCACATATAATATTAATTTTGTATTTTTTCCATTCAAAACGTCTGAACAATATCTGTATGCAAATGCGTGTGACATTTCCAACTAGCTGCATGTTGTAGCTGGTTGATCAGCAGGTGGATCACTCAAGATTGGTGATTTCTGGTGGTTGCAGGGAAGAGGACGGTGAGTGGGAGCATGACTGGAGGCATGAGGGAGACGCAGGAGATGATGGACCTGTGCGGCCAGCACAATATCACGTGCGACATCGAGCTCGTCTCCCCGGACAGGATCAACGAGGCGCTAGGCCGCCTAGCCCGCAACGACGTCCGCTACCGTTTCGTCGTCGACATCGAAAGCAGCTCTAAGCTCTAGATATCGGAAACATCAAATCAAACAATGGAGTGATGGATACCTGACGACCAGCCATGGATAATGAATTCAATTGGAGGATTATGTCTTGCTGTAATTGGCGTTGTTGTTGTTCTGCGTAAAGGGTGGCGATTTGATTGTATCCCTGAGCTATCTAGCACTAGTACTCTAGTGTGTACTGGAGCATTTAACTCAATTAAAATTTAAAAAATAGCATATTTTGGAAGGCTTTCTATTTTTTAATAATGGAAGTAATTTCCGGCCTCTGCACCAACTAGGAACACACATCAATTACATACGCTTATTACACAAAAAGAGCTATAAGCCAAAGTGAAATGACAAACAATTATCATGCTAAAGGAAGCAACAAGAAAATAAAAAAAGAAATAGCTTTTCGAACACCCTCACGGTTGTATTTGTACATCCTCACATAAAAGCTGAACACCGATCTTCATGACATTTCTATATGATTTCAAAAGGATTTTGTCAGGGATTGGTTAACAACCTATGGACCAAGGCGAACCCCAGCAGCTTTGTAAATTGGCGAATACCTTGGACGCATTTCCGAAGACGGCACGGCCTGGGCAGGGTTCTCGCCTGGAGCACTCTTTGCCCAGGGTGAGACTTTGCCCTGCCCGGATGGGGTTGTCCGGCTAGCCACGACGCTAGCGTTGTGCTTTGGCTCGGTACGGACAACGTCCCAGTGTCCGGAGCGGTCTCACTTGCTCGGGCATCGGCATAACTGACTGGCCCATCATAGCGTGCCACATGGCCACGTTCGTTCCCCACGTTGCGGGAGCCGTTGCCCATGATCCATGCAATTCATGGGGCGACCGCGCGTGCGTCGCGCCGTTAGATCTCTCGCCCACAGTGCACGCAATCGTTTTCTAGAAGTCTGAAGCCGATGGATAGAGATAAGCCCTATAAATACCTGCTTTGCTATCATTTAAAACGAATTACGTGACAGTACGCTACACTTAAACCCTTTTCATACGCATCGATCTAGCTCTTCAGATCATTGTAACCTCGCATTTCATAATATACACGCACCGAGTAGGGTTATTATCCCACTCAGGAGGCCCGAACCAGTATAAACTCCTGTGTCCTGTCCATTTTCGGCCCATCAATGCCAAGAAGTCTTCAACATCTTAGAATGCCACACTTCGGCAAGAAGGGGCTTTCTGATCCCTCAATCTAGAAAAAAGCCCAACGGGGAATATGGTTCCCAATCGTCGACAGCTGACGTCGTTCGTGGGGATCGTAAGTCTTCTCTGCTGAAGGATTCCTCTGGGATGTCGAACTCCGGTGATACCCGTGACCTCTGCGTCTTCGACGACATGGACGGTCACGATGGGTATTACACTGACGGGGAGGTGGCCTAGATTACCGACCTTGACAAACACAATAAGCGGGAGGAGGATTTCCCCACATGTGGTGAGCGGTCACGCTCCCCGCCCTCCGGTCGCATAGGTCTGGACTCGGAGTATGTCCCTAAGCCTCTCCTAGACCAGTTCCGAGAGGCCCCCGACCAGGATACCCCCATGCTGAATAGGGACGACAGAGCTGACGAGCTGTATCGCGGGATTGACATCCCGGATTGCGATATTGTTTCCCTGGGCAAGAGCACTTCCTGTGGTGACACGGTGATGACGCCCTCTGACCCGATTCCTACTCGCCAAGTCAACATGGCTAACGAAGAGAGGGAGGAATCCCCCGGCGCGGTAGCCGACGATTGGCAACGTCGGGAATCGGCTGCCTAGAGCTGCCTGGATGAGTTGCTGGGCCAGATGTTGGCCGAGATGAGGGACCGGGCAAGAGCTTCTATCCGGGATCGACCGCGGACCCCTCCGAGGTTGCTGGCCCCGTTGTATCGCACTCCAACCCAACGCAATGATCCACCCATGTCTCCGCCAGACATCCTTCTCAGGAGCAAGGAGTGCCTCCAAGCGCTCGCCTCTGTTGTCTAGGGGATGAGGGAGAACCCGGATGGTATGGATTTGGCTGCCATGGGAGCAGCCGTGGATTTGTTCGGGGAAAGAGGGAGAACCCGGATGACCTGTACCACCTTTCTTCGGGTCTTGATTTCTCCGACACGCCCAGCTGCAGTCGTGGTTGGGACGATCCTTGTTCGCGGGACCGGGCCTCGCCCTACCGTGACAAATGAACCGCTGGCCGAGATCATGGCCCCAACCACGATTGGGTCCATGATGCGCACCAGAGCGCTTCCCAGGGCAGCACTACCAGAGAGGAGTGCGGGAGGCGATCCCAAAGGGAGTACCAGGAGGCCACCGGCTCTGTGAGGTCGCTGCACCGCTTGTGGCATGAGGTCTTCCCGTGGCTCAACCCGTGGGAAGGCGGGGTTGCCCGGAACCCCAACCAGGCATCATCCTACAGCTGTAGGGCTTTCTCAAACGCCTTGCGTACCGTATTGTGGCCCGTGAAGTTCAAACCCAGGCACATAGAGATGTTCAACCAGACTCAGAATCTGGATGAGTTCCTCTATGTATGCCACCAATATCATTGCGGCTGTGGGTGACGAGGCCGTTATGCCAAACTACTTGCCTACTGTTCTAGGGGGGCTTGCCCGGACCTGGTTGTTCAACTAGCACGACGAGTCTATCTACGATTTGGAGAATGACACATTGCTCCACGCATTCATGCAGGGGGTGCGGGATGTGCAGTTTACCCAAGACCCGGAGAACAACACGCATTTCATGACCAACGAGCTCCTCAGGATGGCCGACTGCTACGCCAATGGGGCAGAGGTGGTGGATTGGAAGCGAATGCTCGACGAGGGCAAAGTCCCGCCTCAGCCCTACATCGAGACCCCGGAAAAGAAGAAGTCATCTTCGGAGGACAAGAAGAGCAAGAAGAAGAAGAAGCAAGGCTCATTCAACACGATCGCAGCTGTGGAACAGAAGCCGCACGCCCAAGCCTAAGTAGAGGAAGTAGTACTCCTCAGGTAAGGACAAGGGCCGGCCCCCCAAGCGCCATAGCAACGATCAGGGGGAAAAGCCCAAGGGTGGCAAATATTGCCCCCTCCACCAGGTTTACGGGCACGACCTCCGACATTGCCATACCTGGATGGCCTGTATGGAGGATTTCTACAGTGGCAAGGGCCTGATGCCTACCATGCCCAAATCGGGCGAGGGTAGAAAGGGAAAATGCCTTGCCCAAGATGACGAAATGTGTTCAGATGGTTTCCCCGAGCTCGAGAATCACATCGCTGTGATCTTCGGTAGCTCCTCCACCTACGCTTCTCGACGCGACCTTAAGCAAGTTGCCTGGGAGGTCCTCCATATCGATCAAGGCAAGCCGCAGCCCGGGCAGCTCAAGTGGACCGAGCCGCCCGTCATGTTCTCCAAGGATGACTGTCCCCTTAGCATGGTCAAGACCTAGAGGCTTTCGTTTATCGTGACCCCGACCATTGGTAACATGAGGGTGGGCCGCGTCCTCATCGAAGGCGGGAGCACACTAGACTTGATTTCGGTTTCGGTCTTAGACGAGATGCAGATCCCTTCCTCTAAGATCAAGAACGTCGCTATTGCTGGGGAATGGCCAGGGCAAGACCCATGCGTTTCACAAAAAAAAAATTCATTCCCTCCCCATGATCATCGCATGCATTAGATCCAAGATTAGCGGTCACCCAAAAGATTATAAACACGTCCCGTGGCCCTAGAGAATCAGGATGGACCTTCAGAGATGGATTTACTCGTAGCCTTCAACTCCCAGTTGGCGCAGTGGAGAGATGCGCATTAGACCTTTCACAGCAAAGTAGCTTTGTCCTTCAGGTATCCACACAAACAGGCCTTTGGTTTCGTGCGTCGGTGTGCTAGCACCGGATTACATGACCCTCATGACTCTTCTGGAACAGGTGTAACTCTTACACCCTTTTTCCTTTTCTCTCTATTTTTCTCTCTTTCGTTTTCCTCTCTTTTCTTCCCTCTTCTTCTTCTTCTATTTATCTTGAACCATGACATCTATTTACACCCAAAACAATGTGGCACTGTAGCAAGTCTGCTGCTACAGTGATCCCGACATGTGCACTGTTCATATGGTGGCTGCTACAGTACTACCGACATGCTACAATGTTTTCACAGGAACAGTATATGCAACACTGCTACCGTTTTTTAGCACTAGAACAGAACTTGCAGTACTGCTACAGTGTTTTCAGCCTTTCGGAAACAACCAGATACTATGTTCAATCGCATTGAACATACATCACAAGTAAAAGCTTCACAAACCTGCCTAAACATTGTTCTATGTGTGTGATCTTATAGGTTCATGCAATGTTGACAGTAAATCGAAATCTCTTTTCGATGTACAAGTCGCAAGCGGCTTCTAGCAAAACATTGCGACTGCTCAAATTGCATGAAGGTCAACGATCCGACGAACCTCTCAATGATCAAATGTTGATCCTTTTTTTCTCTATTGATATTGACTTAACCCAAGGTCGAGATGTGTCATCCTTGTGCTGTTAAGCCCTTTTACTCGATTTTCTGAAATACACTAAACCTTATCGATCGATCAACTCCTTGATCGCTCGGGCATAGCCATGCACATCCTTCAGTCTATTTCATCGAGCGGCCCAAGATATCGTTTTTCTCTGAACGAGGAGGACAACTCCCATCTTGATCATTCATTTTCCGCTGCATGATTCAAAACATACCCGAGTAAAGCCCTTATCGTTATCCAATTACGGAATACCTTTAGACAATATTAAAGCATGCCATCCTTATGTAGAAAACTGTGTTGATCTCAGGTATGAGGATCAAATATTATCATTATATGAAATCACCTATGACACATTATATTCCCAAAGGTGTTTTACAAAGCGGGTCAGTCCGATACCATGTACTCCTACATGTGTAGCCACATGATTGTATTAATATCACATATCCATAGCCTGCAAAACATGACTATCAACAACCCATGTGCTTAATTATATCCATGTCTATTATTGGTGTTTCAGTCAATAAACAAAATCAAGGGACAACTTTTATAATGATGTCATTATGTATTACAGAGTTTTACACTACAAGAAAAGTGGTTTTGTATGACGAAAATCTTGTGACGGCGCCAACATGTGTCATTAAAAAGTAGTTTTCTATGACAAAATATTTGTCGTTCGTCATTAAGCACGTTTCGCTCCGTTTGGCTATGTTTTCTAATGACGACACTCCAAATATCGTCATTAAATGAAGTATAGAATGTCGTAGAAACGAGGAAATCAAGTTGGTTCGGTATTATGGACCTGACGCTGTATAGTAGACATGGGCCTTGTGGGACCCACGTTGTTGGACTAGTTACACGTTGGCAGGGCGAAAATATTATTGTGGTTTGTCAAAAAACAAGGCTACTCGATGGATTAGTTACATGTTGGCAGGGACCACATATTACTGCGCTTTGTTAATTAAAAAAGCTAACAATGTTGGACCCACGTTGGATCTAAATATTACTGCGCCTTGTGGGACCCACGTTGTTGGACTAGTTACACGTTGGCGGGACAAAATATTATTGTGGTTTGTCAAAAAAAAAAAAAGGCTACTCGATGGATCGACCCTGTGACCTTACCATTAAGGAGCAAGTTTTCGTCCACCAGGCTAGGCTAGTTATTGTTTACTACAGGAATATTATTGGCCCCTTATTTTCAGCTTATGACTTATTTCGTAACTTTGATATTTTTTTAAAGTGCTTTTGAGAATCGATATTTAATAAGTTTGATGGATTACTATTGTATTTTATACACATCTTTGAGATAAAAAAATCCGATTTTGAAAAATAATTAAAAAATCCAAATAAGCTATGAAATTTGGCTTATTTGGTAGCTTATTTGGCTTATTTGATTTTTTTAATTTTTTTTAAATTTAAAAGTTTTCACCTCGAAGACGTGTATAAAATACAATAATAATCCATCAAACTTATAAGGTATCACAAGTAAAGGCCACATGCTATACGAGGTACTCATAATACTAAATGGATTAAAACCACCTATGCCAAGCCTCAAGTTCCTTGGATCTGCAGCAACCATCGGGTACTTTCTATCAAAGTCTTTCCATGCCTCACCATCAGCCAGATGACTCATTTCATTATCATTTGGATGACGCTTCAACTTATGCCATTGCGTGTCCTCTGCAGTTTTTTTTGAATAAAAAAACCTCTTCAATCTTCGTATCAATGGAAAATGTCTCAATACTTTTTGAGGAACCCATTTTTTCCTATCTGCATCTTTCCATCTTGATTCACCACATATTGGGCATTCATCTCTATGCGCATACTCCTTTTGAAATAGCACACAGTTATTTGTGCACCAAATATTGTTTTAGTTCATAATATGAATTGGAAATTTCGCAACGCGGGAATGCTAGAGACAAAAGCTTCAATACTGAATTAAACACTGCATTGCTGACTCGATGGTATAACTTCACATGCCTCACTAGAAAAGATAATCTTGATAGTTTAGATTCTAGGCAAAATCCTCGCTTCGCATCTGCAAGCACTTTAGCAAACTATGGATTTTCTCCACCTTGCTCACAAGCTGTGTAGAGTTCTTCTAACATATCTGCCATTCCACCATCATCGTCATTGTCATCCTCACTCACACCCATTGGATCATGGAATGAATTTTCCATATGGAAAACATTTTCATCACCCTGCACTTGCTGTTCCTGGACATCAACATCATGTGCTTCTCCATGATAGACCCACCTTGTGTAAGTACTTGACATCCCATAAATATGAATGTGATCATACACCACAGACTGAGGCCTTGTCATTTGATTAAGACATTGACGGCATGGGCATGATATGTTAGCATTATCATCGAATCATTCTCGAATAAATTTCATAAATTCCTCCACACCCTTGATATATGCGCAGATAAATTGTTTACCATGTACCCAACTTCTGTCCATCTGTTCAACATTAACACAACAAATATAAAATTAAACATGGATAAATGTGCACATAATCAATACATATAGTATAAATAACTGCAGTAGCTCTAATCTATAACCATCAACTATCGGTTACCATGAACTAAGAAAGCGTAGACCAAAAGATCAAGGTAAATCCTGAGTTTTGTGCAGCCCGACGCGAAATAAAAAATAGAGGCCCCCCTTTCTAACATAGGCATCAATACAATATATTAATAATAAGCATCAATATAACCATAGATTAATAATAATCTTATGTATCAACTGAAAAGACAATATTTGATGTATTATAGAAATATATCAAATAAATTAATAGATGTGAAACTATATAAATAAGTCTAAATAGGACTATCAGATGAAATCATGAAAATCTTACGTGCTCTTGCGGTCATGCAGTCTTGCCTCTTGGAGTTGCGAGTAGCGATGGGAATTTCGAATCACCGGCGAGGGCGACGGAAATTAGGAATTTGGAGTTAGGCGTATGGGGCGGCGGCCGCACAATTGAACGCCGATTTGGAATAAGGTGTATGGGGCGGCAGGCCGGCAGCAGCACGGCGACAAGGTCTCCAGACTCCGCGGCTTGAGGCGCGACTAGCTAGGCAGGCGAGGCGACGAGGTCTCCAGACTCCAGTACGCCTAATGCGTGATCAGTTTATCGCGTGGATATGAACCGAAGGAGGCAAGAGCATCGATCGTTGCTTGGTTGAGTTCAGCACTAATAAATTGTTAAAAGAGTATCGAACATATTTTTAGCCATGGCATTATGGTAAGGAGCGCCAGGCTGTGTCGTCCTGCCCCGAGTTCGAATCGCGGTCACGCAAATTTTTTTTTGCCTTTTTTCCGTCACACTTGCTTGCAAGCAATAGCAAACATACACACGGGCCCCTTCTTTAAAATACAATAATAATCCATCAAACTTATTAAATATCGATTCTCAAAAGCACTTTAAAAATATCAAAGTTACGAAATAAGTCATAAGTTGTAAGCTGAAAATAAGGAGCCAATAATATTCCTGTAGTAAACAATAACTAGCCTAGCCTGGTGGACAAAAACTTGCTCCCTAATCGTAAGGTCACAGGGTCGATCCATCGAGTAGCCTTGTTTTTTTTTTTGACAAACCACAATAATATTTTGTCCCTGCCAACGTGTAACTAGTCCAACAACGTGGGTCCCACAAGGTGCAGTAATATTTAGATCCAACGTGGGTCCAACATCGTTAGCTTTTTTTAATTAACAAAGTGCAGTAATATTTGGTCCCTGCCAACGTGTAACTAATCCATCGAGTAGCGCTTTTTTTTGACAAACCACAATAATATTTTCGCCTTGCCAACGTGTAACTAGTCCAACAATGTGGGTCCCACAAGGCCCATGTCTGCTATACGACGTCAGGTCCATAATACCGAACCAACTTGATTTCTTCATTTCTATGACGTTCTATACTTCATTTAATAACGATATTTGAAGTGTCGTCATTAGAAAACATAGCCAAACGGAGCGAAACACGCTTAATGATGAACGACAAATATTTCGTCATAGAAAACTACTTTTTAATGACAGATGTTGGCGCCATCACAAGATTTTCGTCATACAAAACCACTTTTCTTATATAAAACTTTGTAATACATAATGACATCATTATAAAAGTTGTCCCTCTCTCACCCCACCCCACGCCATTCTTTGCCCTTCATAGGTTCCACCCCAGCTACACCCATCTTCCCGTGTTTGGCTGTGCGTGTTATGCCAACCTCTCTAGCACTGCTCCGTACAAACTTGCCCCTCGCTCCACCTTGTGTGTCTTCCTTGGGTACTCGCCCGACCACAAGGGTTACCGTTGCTTGGACCTCACATCCAACCGCATCATCATATCTCGTCATGTCACCTTTGACGAGTCCACCTTTCCCTTTGCCACGTCACCCACCACCCCGCCCTCTCCATCCGATTATGATTTTTTAACAGACGAGGCCAACCCTATACCGCCTATTGGGGTTCGTGCCTCGTTATCTACCCCGTCGGTGGTCACATCTACTACCCACCCTACATCGTCGACATCTTCGGTCACCGCTGCCCTTGTTGGATTCCCTCCACAGGGCGTTGCCAGCGGTGCCACTCTACCGGTCGACCGACCTTTCCCCACTGCCCCTGTTGGTCTCATACCGCGGGATACTGCCCACGGGGCCACCTCCGTCACCACTGCTCCTGTTGGTTCCCCACCACAGGTTTCTTCCAGCGATGCCACTTGCCCGGCCTCTTCAGACTTGGTCTCCTCTACCTCAGTCACTGCTGCCCCTGCTGGTCTCACACCACAGGTTGTAGCCAGCAGTGCCGCTCACTCGGCCTTGCCGGGTCTGCCACCGGAGCTTACTCCGATTGCTTCTTCGTTTGTTCCCGCTGCCCCTGTTGGACCCCCTCCACAGATTGTTGCCAGCAGGACCTCACCGTCGGTTGGCTCTCAACCGGTCCCCGCTGCCTCTGTCGGTTCCTCTCCACAGGCTGTTGCCAATAGGGTTTCCTTGCCACCCGTGACCAGTGCCCACTATGTGGTCACGCGTCGCAAGACAGGCATCATCATCCCACCTCGCGACAGGCTCAATCTTCATGCCTCCGTGTTGCCCGCTCTGCCTAAGCATCTTCATGCCTTCGTGTTGCCCCCTCTGCCTAAGTCATATCGCGCTGTCCTAGCCGATCTACACTAACGTGAGGCAATGACTAGAGAGTTCGAGGCCCTCCGCGCCAACAACACGTGGGATCTTGTCCCACAACCGGCTGTGGCCAACGTCATCACCAGCAATTGGATCTTCAAGTACAAACTGAATGCAAATGGCTCACTTGACAGACACAAGGCTCGTGGGGTCCTTCGGGGCTTCACTCAGCGGCCAGGTGTTGACTTTGATGAGATTTTTAGTCCAGTTGTCAAGCCTACCACCATCTGGATAGTCCTATCGCTCGCTACCTCCAGAGGTTGGTCCACTCGTCAGCTTGACGTCAATAATGCCTTTCTCCATGGTGTGCTCTCAGAGACTGTCTACTGTGTTCAGCAGTCCGGTTTTGTGGATCCCTCTCACCCAGATCATGTCTATTTGCTCAACAAGTCCCTGTATGGCCTCAAGCAGGCGCCTCGTGCTTGGTATAGCACCATTGCCTCACATCTCCTTTCACTTGGGTTCGTTGAGGCAAAGACAGACGTCATCTACCGTCGGGGTACCGAGACAGCCTACCTCCCGCTATATGTGGATGATATCGTGCTGACTGCCTCGTCAGATGATCTTCTCAGGCGGATTGTCACTGCCCTGGAGCGCCAGTTCTCTCTCAAGCATCTTTGTCCCTTACACCATTTCCTTGGAGTCTCAGTGCACCCCCAGTCTGGAGGTCTTCTTCTCTCTCAGCGCCAGTACATCATTGACATTCTAGATCGGGCAGGCATGAGCGACTGCAAACCGTGTGCTACTCCGGTTGACACCAGATCCAAGCTCTCTGCAGAAGGGTCCCCAGTGACTGATTGTATTCTCTACCGTAGCCTAGCAGGAGCTCTCCAGTATTTGACGTTCAACCTCCCGGACATTACTTATGCCGTCCAGCAGCTGTTCATGCTTGATCTGCGGGAGCCTCACTTCGCTGCTCTGAAGCGCATCCTGCTGTACCTACAGGGCACCCTTGCTCTTCGACTTCTACAGCGTTGCTCCTCATGTGTTGATCTCACGGTTTACACCGACGCTGACTGGGCGGGTTGCCCTGACACCTACAAGTCCACCTCGGGCTATGGCTTCCTCCGCGGCGACAATCTCGTCTCTTGGTCCTCCAAGCGGCAACACACTATCTCCCGCTCCAGTGCTGAGGCCGAGTACCATGCAATTGCTAACGGTGTCGCCGAGGCATGTTAACTTCGTCGGCTACAACAGGAGCTCCACAGTTCATCAGGCGACCCTCGTCTACTGCGACAACGTCAACGCCGTCTACCTCTCCACCAATCCGATGCAGCATCAGCGGACTAAGCATGTCGAGATTGATTTGCACTTTGTTCATGCGCGTGTTGCTCTCGGTCAAGTGCGCGTTCTCCATGTTCCAACTTCATTGCAGTACGCTGATGTCTTCACCAAGGGTCTTTCGACTATGGTCTTCGCCGAGTTTCGGTCTAGTCTCAACATCTGCGCACCGACCGTTTAGACTGCGGGGAGTGATGGTCACTTTGTTTTGACCATGGGGGAGTGCTCTTTTTGTGTTTGCATTGTATCAGTCTAAACGCTGTCATGTGCCGTTCAGACTGCGGGGGAGTGTTAGAGTATATGGGCCTGAGGGTAGCCCATATTATGTACTAGATATACCTATCTCGGGATCAATGCAAATCAACAAATTCTTTCGCTAATCCATTCTCGTTCTCAAAGAGCATACATAAAAGTCATAAAAAACTTTAGCAGTAGATAGTACAAGATGAAACCTCATTTCTACTTGATGATTTTTTTCTAGATCAATTTGTCTTCTCTAAGAAATTAAAGTTTCTACAAGCAAATCAAGATTTGCAGAGCTCAGGTTGGCATTTAGAGGACTTGTTGCAGCAACACGAATCCTCTTACCAACTTTTGAAGAAGGGTGTTCACTAATATCGTATGTTTCAAACCTTCAAAGATGAACAGTAGATCTTATTTTTTCGAATTTTTAGAGACTTGAATGGTAATTTTTGCACTTCTAGATTAAAAGATATGAATTTTACAAGTTTAGACCAATTTATAAACAAATTATATAATTTCTAGAATTAAATCTTAATTTTAAAGGTCCACCGCACCACACCGGCCAGTGGCCCCGCTGTGAGCCGCCCGGCCGACGACGAGCCAAGCCTACGTGGCTTGTGCATGCACACCCCTCTCTCTCTCCCACTGACATGTGAGCCCCACCTGTCAGTCTCTCCTCTTCGAACAGATCGGATCCCGCCTGGATCTAGATCACACGTTTTGAATCCGACGGCCACAAGTGACCAACATCACTGCACCACCCCAATGACCTAGGCGGCATAGCAGCGACCTCACTGGCACGGCGACGCCTCACCGGAGTTGCCCGATCTAGCACTCTAGAGCACCAAATCACCCGTGGGACCAAAATCCCTCACCGGCGACCATCGGTGACGTGCTGCAATGGTGCAAAGCGGCAGCAACGCTTGATCTCACCCTAAAACGCATCTACGGCCCTTCCCGAGACAAACTAAGCCAAAATTCACAATCTGGGGCCTCTTAGAAACCTCCTTGTGCCCTCGCGCAGCTCCGAAACCCTCTGGCTGGTGTTGGCGAGCTTCCATGGTGGTGGCGACACTCCAGTCAATGGCGACGGCATTCTGGTGACCCAACCTCCTAACTCTGACCACCAACGTGATCACCGAACCAATCTACCGCTACCGACCAAGAATTGTGGACCGACGCTTACCGGGGATGACGGAATTGCTCGCCGGAGTTTGCGAACCGGAATCACCCCTAATCTGATTGCCGGTGACTCGCTCGCTCTCCGACCAATCTAGCAGCGGCGATGAACCCTAGAGGCTCCCGCGCACCTCCCCCTGGCCTTATATAGGCTTAGGGAATGCTATGGTGATGCAGCCATCCCGTCCGACTCCGGCACAGCTTCGGAGAAGATGGTCGTGACATTCGATGGATTTGAAGTGGCCACGTCGCCTTAATCGATGTACCCAATTCACGCGTACCCCTTCACCCGGGTAAGTGACATCCAATGGCCCATAACGTGCATGTGCATGCGGCAGCGGTTAGGATTGTGCCATGTCCCTCTTATCCCAAAAATAATTAAACCCTATTTGTCTATTTATATATTTGTTGTTTAATTGCTCCACAATTTGAGTGTCAAAGATGCTCAATGTACATTTTCCAGCATTCATGTGGAAAAATATTTCTAGAGACCTGACCTAGCAGTTTGTAGCTTCTTCATCTGAAAGAAATAATATTACGTGCATTGCAACAGCGATGTGTTTTAATTCCTAAATCCTAAGTGTGTTAAGTGTAGCCCGTTGTATGCATGCTCAGCCTATGCTCCAACGAAGAACTTATCCATGTGAAACATAAACAACTTTAGCTAGGCTGAATCACTGATGGGCTGTTTGGTTGCCTTCCCATTTGAGCTCGGCTCGTATCAACTCAGCCAAACTGGTGGGAGACTGGATGAGGGGATGCAAGAGATAGTGTTTGGTTCTCTGTGCAAGCTCAGACAGGTTGTAAAGAGAACATGTTTGGTTGTCTGTATAAGGAGTGAATAAGAGGGTATGATTGACAGAGATGGTGTTTAGTTGGGTGTACGAGACATCCTAGTTTTTGTATATTTTTATTTTTTTTTGGTTTTTACTTCATAGTTCAAGCTTGTAGATTTGAAATTGTCATTTTAAATATTGAAATATTCACGTGTAGAATTTGAAATGTTGACTTTAATTTTTTTAATTGTTACAATATTCGTGTGTACCATAATTCGTCGTTTCAAACAAATTCAACGTATTGCATGATTTCAAACTGTTGCGGAAAGTACGTGGCCCATGCAGATACGGCCCACTAACTTACCTCTGGGCCCGCAGGAAGTACACCCAGCCTTGGCAAGCTCGCACTCGAGCTTGGCAAGCTCACGCCTAAGCTTCCCCGCCTCTTAAGCTCGGGTTACTCGCTTCGCCCGGGCTTCCGAAACCCAGGGCTCGGGACCCGAGGCAGATCGCATCGCGCCGCGCAAAGGATACACTTCGGGTCCCAAAGGTCACCAAGAATTAAATGCGAGCACAGTACCGAGGAGCGCCTAACAAAGGCCACTGGCAAGTTGGCGGCAGGTCTCGTCAAGCCGTTCGTATAGGGAAAGACACGTGTTGACCGGTAGCGGTCCGGCACGACAATTAGGAGATACACTTAATTACCCGGTGGATTTTGTGCGTCCCGGCACGGCAAATCAGAAGGGGACGACTATTCAACGGACCAAGGGTAAGCTATAGTAGCCAGGCGCCGCCTATAAAAGGGGCGTACAGGCCACAACAAAAGACAGATCTCTCTCCCCCACGCAACACACACCCGGAAGATAACCACTGTAGAACAAGAGCACTTGCACTCACGTAGGAGCTCTAGTTCCCGGCAGTAGTTCTCCGCATACAGGCAACTATAGGAACACACATAGTGCTTTGAGCACTTATTGTACTTGAGCCCGGACTTTCCGAAGCCCGGCCTCACCCCCTTGTACTCGTTTAAGCTTGGCATTAAACGAAGACTGGACGTAGGGCTGTTATCCGACAGTGGAGGCCTGAACCAGATAAAAATCCCTGCGTCATTTCTAGGACCCGGCACGTCCAACCGCGTCGGCTCCATGCATTCGACGTTCCTTTCCCTCGGCGTCGGCGTGGCCGGGCCTCGATCGAGGATAGGGCGTAGCCAGACCTCGCACCCCTTTCTTCCTTATCGGCCTGCGGAGGCTCGCCTCCCAGTCGCCGACACAAACAAATGTTGATTTCAAACAAAATGCATGATTTTGAAATCTTTTAAATTTAGAATTTGAACTATGTAGTTACAAAATTCAACGTATCCACCACCATAGCAAAAATAAAACCTGAGAAGCCATTACATGAAAATAAAAGATGTAGTGAAAAGCAATTTGACAAGCATCCAATGCATTACATAAATTGTTCGTTAATGCAAACAGCTCTAGTTCATAACAGATATACCATGACACAATAGAGGTACTGACCATAGATTGACATATATTACATAGTGGTTTGTAAGCAGAAACATATATAGGAAAGCAGACATTGTTTGGTACAACAAAGCACAATGTTCATGACGGCAAAAGCTCCATCTATGTGGTAGAGAATATGGCAGCACCATTGTAGCTATGGCAACAAGAGAAGCAAAAGTCCATCCATTCGAAACAAAAAGTCATCCCCTACGTTCCAAATGGTGCCATCAGCATATATTTTACAGCATAACGTAAAACAAGACTAAAATTATAGTTGGTATGAAACCTGCAAGACAACTTACCTTGGGCAATTAACAATTCATATGTTATTCTTTGCACAAAAATTCATCAACCACATGACGCGGTGGTTCTCATTCATTGTCACAAATGCAAAACCTTGGGCCTTGTTATCCACCAAATATGAGAATGCAACAAATAACACATCCTCCAAAAATCCAGTCATGTTCATGACTGCACCGTACAAGTCAGGATGCGCCTCATTCAATGCCGTCTCTCGAATGGCAGATGCGACATTATTGATAGCCTCTGTCATGTCTAACAACACAAGGCTTTCTTCCCCGCTTAAGAAGGATTTCTTCCTTTTTCTTGCTCCCTTTGGATGCACTAGCAGCATCTCTAGGGTATGACTTGTTTTATTTGATACCTCCTGGTTTACGCCATTGAAGACTGTTTCAACATCAATTGGCTCGTCCTTCTTACCACTATCCACGAAGTCAGCAAGGTCGCCAAGCGGCTCATTAGATCCCATAGCAAACTTCTGGGTTGCCAGACTACTCCCAAATATGGTCATCATCTTCATGTAGTTCTCAATGGGCTTATTTAGGTACTCGGCATCCTTAGCGTGTGCCTACAAAATGTAGTTTAAACAATCATTATTTCCAAATGAATGAACAGTTAGTTGGCTTCAATGAATGTGAAAGTTGTGCCCCATGTAGTGCTCCTCATCCAAAACTATCATATGGTTATCATCATTCCATAGTGCTCCACTTAAGTCTCTAAGCTTTGTTACCTTCACCCACCTCAGCCGCCACTTACGAAGGTGATTGTACACTTGTGCACCACTGGCAGCATTGCCGGTAAATTCTTGAAGATCCTTTGCAACCTTGTTCAAATGTAACTCTTTGAATCCCTTCTCAGTTCTGACCCCTGATGCTATGAGGCCGCACATACGATGGAGCACAAATGAGGGCATATTCAGCACCATCTCCAAGTTCAGTCACTTCATCCGGCATGGTCCGTAAAAATTTGTATAAAACAATGAATTATGGATAATATGACAACAATAATTATGGAGAACATAAAACAACTATGGACATCACAATGAATTATTGCATCAAACATCTCACACATCGCTTGTCAACAAGATACTAACTAGAATTGTTCAAGTACAAGAATTATTACAACACAGAAGACACAAAAACATAAATATGAAAACATATATTTCATGTGACATGGTAGCATGTTTTTTACAACAATAGTTCAACTTCACACATGAGAGTTGCCTCTATTAGCCCACATGGCATTAGCCCACTCATCCCTCTTAGCTGCCCAAGTGGAATTATCATCCAAAGAAACATCCAAGTCATTGGAACTTTGTGCAGCACTAGCATTGTTGTGGGGCACCCAATCTTCTTCTTGTGGAACCACTTCATCTTGTCCATGCTCGAGGATCCAATTATGTATAATGCAACAAGCCAGTACTAACTTTACTTGGGTCTTGTATGGGTGGAAAGGCTTGTTGTCAATAATACGAAATCGATTTTTCAATGCCCCAAAAGCCCTTTCAACCGTTACCCGTAGACCGGAATGCCTCAAATTGAATAGCTCTTTTGGATTAGTTGGATAGTTCATTCTGTCGTACTCGTTCAAATGGTACCTAGTGGCCCGATAAGGTAGAAAAAAGCCAGTTGACACGCATATCCAGCATCAAATAAGTACCATTTACCTATCAATTGATATAAATAAATCAATTGTGTGGTTCATAAAATATATTACTATCAAATTTACCTACCGAACATGTAACAATTACCTGGTGGTACTCGTAACCCACCATTTCGTTCTATTGCATCCGCAAGAATGTGAGCATCATGTGCCGAACCCTCCCAGCCAGCAAGCACATATGTGAACCTAAGATCAAAATTAACTGCAGCTAGCACATTTTGGGTAAGTGTGGATAACATGGTCCCCGGGTATCTCATGGAGACAAATTAGGCGGACCACCTCACGGAGCAGGGTCACGCCTACCATCTAGAAGACGGGCCTGCCCCGCATGAAGACCCGACTTGTATCACAAGAAAGGCACAGTTGTAATCCGGTACATTACGTACTCGGTAAGAAAGGATAGAGATAGACTTCCTATCTCTATCCCCAGTTTTCATAACCAACTAGGATACTTATTTGTAACTCTACCTCTCTCTACTATATAAAGGGAGGCAGGGGCCCCTAGTTCGGTAAGGTAGATCATAGATAAGAGGAGAGGATAGGAGAGATCACATCGATCCATAACTATCCTCAACATTGATCCATCGAGATCAACCCCAATACAATCCACGAGCACAGTTGTTGGGTATTACGTCTCACAGAGGGCCCGAACCTGTATAAATCTGTCTCCTTTGTTACCATCGTGTTTCAGTCTTACGCATAGTCCCATAAAGTATATTGCCGATATAATTCGTCTACAGTTGGCGCACCAGGTAGGGGCAGCGCTAAGATAATCTTCATCAAGCTCCATGGCATCTGTCGGCGGCAGCGCCGTCGAATTCACCTTCGGCCAAGCTTCCTGTTTTGAAGGCTTGGATTTCATCATCAACAACCTTGGAAAACTTGCCCTCGAAGAATCGGATCTGATCCGATCGGAAGACAACTTAAACCGCGAAGCGAACGTGGGAAGAAGATGCGATCTGTTCCCGTCCAGAATCTGGATGGAAATTGCGTCGCGATTTCCCGTTGACTCGGAAGGAATTTCGAGGTGGTTTTGGATGCGTTGGAAAGCTTATCTCGTTATCATTCCAACGAGTCCAAGATCATCGAACACCGAGTTCGGATGTGACCATGGCGACCGTTTGGAGACAGACTGTGCGGGGTGACATGAATCCCGCGCAAAGATGGAGCTCGACGTGAATTTCGCTCGGCACCTCGGCAATCCTTGGCGCACCTCCGCAAGGGCATGGCGGACCTCGACAACAAAGCGAATCTCATCCCAGAGATCGCGTCGAGGCTCCTACGCTGTCCCGGCTTACGGCTCCTACGCCCCCAACTTGCGGCGACGACGACAACGACTCCCGCCGCGTCCACTCGTTGCTCTGGCAACAACGACAAACCGCGACCTTCGCTATGACATTGAAGCTTGGCGACGGGAGCGAGAAGAAGATGGGAGACGTCACCATGGTGACGATAGAAGAGGTTTCGGTCGAAACCGTGACCGCCGACTTCCTAGGCCGGCTTCTCGCGCCTGCGTCGAGGATCGCCAGCCGACTTCCTAAACGGTTTCGCGCCGACGACACCGAGGACAGCCGCGCCGACTTCCTTAGGCCGGCTTCTTGCGCACGACACCGAGGACAGCCGCGCCGACTTCCGTAGGCCGGCTTCTCGCACGCACGACGTCCAGAACTGCCGCGCCGACTTCCTAGGCCCGCGCCGACTTCCTAGGCCGGCTTCTCGCGCACGACACCAGGGACAGCCGCGCCGACTTCCTTAGGTCGGCTTCTCGCATACGACGCCGAGGACAGCCGCGCCGACTTCCTAGACCGGCTTCTCGCGCACGACGTCGAGGACAGCCGCGCCGACTTCCTTAGGCCGGCTTCTAGCGTGCACGACGCCGAGGACAGCCGCGCCGACTTCCTAGGCCGGCTTCTCGCGCTCAACGCCGAGGACAGCCGCGCCGATTTTCTAGGCAAGCTCTTCTCGCGCACGACGCCGAGGACAGCCATGCCGACTTCCTAGGCCGGCTTCTCGCGCCTTCTGGCGAGGACAACAGCAGCGGACTTCTGCGGCAGGCTTCTTCGCGCCGACGGCGAGGCGGCCATGATGACAAGGTGACATGTCCGGGGGCTCGTTCACTCGGGCGTGTGGACGACACGATCAACAGCTAAGTTGTCTATTTTTATACTTAATTACATCATTATAATTTATCTCCTGACTTGCTACTTAGTTGGTATCCAACTAAGCAGTAAGCCGAGGGCTACACCTAATTAGGTACGCAATCGCGCACCCCTTTCTTCTGTTTTATTGAGATTGATTTGACTTGCTCACTAGTCGGATTCTGACTAGCCAATAAGTCAGGCGCTATACCTAATTAGGTGCAATCTGCACTCAATCGTTATCTTTCTTTTTGAATTTTTGTTGAGCCTAAATATTGGTTGTTCCGAGTAATGAAACTCTTGTCTCCATGCAACACTCATACTTTCCAATTGCGTTCTTGGAGCCAGAGCTCCACGCCAACTCCTAACGCTAAGGAACTTGATGCGCTTGGCAGAGTGCTTAGTAAAAGGATCTAATCTACTCGGGCAAAATACAGATTCAATCACAGAAAGATAACATCTCTTTTCGAGTTTCTTTTGTTCTTTTCCATGTTGACTTTTACCGATTTCGAGTGTCACACATTCTGAGTAGTGAAACTTTGATTCCTATGCAAAATTTGGGTTTTCTGACACGTGTTCGGAGACAGAGCTCCGCGCCAACTCCTAACGCTAAGGGACTTAATGAGCTAGGCGGAGTGCTTAACAAAAGAAATTAAACATACTCGGAGAAGCGTAAATCAATACGGGAAAGATAAAAGGATGACAGTTTGACATAATAAAAATACATAATTGGACATCATGCATATTTCTCTACTACTCGTATTTTTCATTGTCTCCATAGGGCACAATGCTGGATAATGCGAGATGTTTTTTTTGGCACGGCAGCACGCCTACGCGAGCACCCCGCGTGCATCATACGGCTCGGCTGCACGCCTACGTCAACTCGGCACGGCTTTACGCCAATGCCAGCGGCCCGAGCGCAACCTTCGGCACGGCTGCACGCCTATGCCAGCATCCCGAGTGCATCATACGGCTCATTGCCGCGCCTCGTCAACTTCGGCGCGCTTCACGCCAACGCCCGGCGCCGAAGCGCAACCCTTGGCACACCATGCCTCGCCCGGCACCTCGAGTGCATTATACGGCTCATTGCATGCCTCGTCAACTTCGGCGCGGCTTCACGCTAACGCCAAATTCGAAAGCAAACTTCGGCACGGCTACAAGCGCACGAGTGCACTTCAAGCCTACAAAGTGATACGCCCGGGAGCTAAAAGCTCAAAAACAAGGACGACATCATCGTTAGCAAAGAAGCTAAGTTTTCGTCATCATAATCTTTTCACATATAAACTCGTGTTATTTCTTGACTTGCTACTTAGTTGAATTCTAATTAAGCAGTAAGTCAGGGGCTACACATAATTGTGTGTCCTTGCGCGCACCCATCTTTTTCATAGTTGTTTTTTGACTTGCTACTTAGTTGAATTTCAACTAAGCAGTAAGTGGGGGCTACACATAATTGTGTGCGCTTGCGCGCACCCATCTTTTTCATAGTTGTTTCTTGACTTGCTACTTAGTTAAATTCCAAATAAGCAGTAAGTCGGGGCTACACATAATTGTGTGCACTTGCGTGCACCCATCTTTTTCATAGTTATTTTTTATTTTTGTTACTTAGTGATTTAAGTAAAATCCGAGTGCACTATAATTCAGAGTAGTGAAGCTCTGAACCCATAACACGGCGAACTCTACGTCACCCAAACGAGTGCCTGGGATAAAAAGCCATGTGCCAACTCCCTACACTCGGAGGCTAGACTTATCGGGCAAAGTGCATAACAAAAGGAAAAAAACCACTCGGACTAACAAAAATCATCAAGTAGAAAATAAATATGACTATTTCGCACATAAAGATCGTCGGATTTTATATCCGACAAATGTTTTCATATTCAGATACTGAGAAAATCCTACATGTACATGTTACAGGGGTTCAAGGAAGTGTTTACGCTACCAGCACCAACCATAGCACAGTTACGTGTCAATACCCGCACCCCAAGCGCAATCTACGGCATGGCCCCACGCCTACGCCAGCACCCTGAGTGCATTATATGGCTAGGCTGCATCCCTACGCCAGCGCCCCGAGCACAAACTACGGCTCGGCTTCTTGCGCACTGCGCCGAGGCGCCGACTCCCTACGCCGATTCGCTGCTCCGGCAACGATGAGGACGGCCACCCCAACTTGCGGCTTCTCGCGCACTGCGCTGAGGACAACTGCGCCGACTTACTATGCCGGCTTCTCGCGCATTGCACCAAGGACAGCCGCGCCGATTTACTCGCCCGACTTCTCATCATCACGGCGAGGGCGATTCGCTCGATATTCTACTCACGCCGCGACGTCAACCATGGCGCCGACTTCCAGGACTCCAAGAAATTAGCGAGGAGTCACTCAGAGATTTCAACCTGCAAAGCTCTCTTGAGCCCTTCACAGCCTCTTTGCATGCCAATGGAGCACTCGGCATCAACTCGGCTATAAAGCACTCGGGGGCTACTGTGGATAACATGGTCCCCGGGTATCTCATGGAGACAAATTAGGTGGACCACCTTACGGAGCAGGGTCACGCCTACCATCTAGAAGACGGGCCTGCCCCGCATGATGACCCGACTTGTATCACAAGAAAGGCACAGTTGTAATCCGGTACATTACGTACTCGGTAAGAAAGGGTAGAGATAGACTTCCTATCTCTATTCCTAGTTTTCATAACCAACTAGGATACTTATTTATAACTCTACCTCTCTCTACTATATAAAGGGAGGCAGGGGCCCCTAGTTCGGTAAGGTAGATCATAGACAAGAGGGGAGGGTAGGAGAGATCACATCGATCCATAGCCATCCTCAACATTGATCCATCGAGATCAACCCCAATACAATCCACGAGCCCAGGAGTAGGGTATTACCTCTCCTGAGAGGGCTCGAACACAGATCATCTGTCTCCTGTGTTACCATCGGGTTTCGGTCTTACGCATAGCCCATAAAGTATATTGCCGACATAATTCGTCGACAGTAAGGTATGGCTTTCTACCCCTAAATGCAGCAACATTTTCCTTTGGTACTCTAGCATGCACATGACTTCCATCAATTGCACCCAGACAATCCTATATTAATAATATGTTATTGTTTCAAATCATACATTGAAAACAAACTACACCAAATTAGAGTTGTGACATTGATTACCTTAAAATAGGGATACCATCTTGAACTTGAGCTGATCTTTATGGGTGTGTCATTTGAAAGGGGCCTGATCATCTCATTACCTAGCTCACCAATGGCATATAAGACTTTCTGAAAGTATCGACTCACTATTTCTATAGACCGTCTATATGTATAATGGATTACTCTAAATCTTTGGTTATGTCCAACTACATGGAGAAACATTGCCACTTGCTCTTCAATTAAGGTGTGTATTCTATCTCGTAACAAATTCCTAGCCCTAAAGAGTTGGCATAGGTTAAGCATAGGTTAAAAAAAGGGAACTCTTCTCATGCGCAACATGCTCACACACTCAACATCATTACAGTTGAACATTAGATTTAGGTTGGCCTGGCACTCGATATCTCTATTGCACATAGGATCATACATAATTGCAGGCCGTGATAGTCTAGCCAACCATAGACTACTCACAATAAATGAATGCATAATCATAACAAGTGCGGCTGCTTGAATAATAAGTTTGCATCAGCGGCTTTGGATATCCATCTAAAAAACAAACATACATCCATTCGAAATATCATATGAGTGACCATGTTAGTGACAAATGTAATTCATACCAACTAAAGCTATGATCATTTCATCTCTATGCATGTAAAATTTTATTTCTAACCACAGTTAAATAGTAAGAACAGATCATAGATCACAGTACTCTCAAATTTCAGTATAGCTCATGACAGCCTAAATCAAATTACCCAAATTTCATTGTATCACAAATCACATTATCCAAAAAATTAGAAATCATAGTATCCTAACATCACAAATCATAGTATCGTAACATCAGAAATCATAGTATACCAGAACACACTACTAGGGAACGGGCTATTAGTCCCGGTTGGGAACCCGGTTTGATCCGGTTCTTGAGCAGGATACCCATCTTGCGGATCGATGCCCAAGAGGCATCGATCCGGTTCCCAACCAAATGGACTAATGTGCTACAAATATTTAAAAATAACTCGCGGATATATGGGAGTAGTGGGACTCGAACCCAAGACCTTAAGACTACTCACTCACCCTTCTAGCCAACCCACCTCTCCACGCGCTCTGTTATAACTAGGATATGCATTCCTTTTGAACTGTCTGAACGAGAGCATCGGTCCGGTTATACTAACCGATCGATGGGCGATGAGATCAATCTCGGTTCGTGTTACGAACCGGACTGATGAGCACCCATGCCAGCTGTTTTGTACCCCCCTGCCAAAGAACTTATTACTACCGGATCGTATCACGAACCGGGACTGATGTCAGAGCCCAACCGGGATTAAAGCCTTAGAGGCACGAACCAGGACTGATGTCACTGTCAATACCGGTTCGTGTCCAACCGGGACTGATGTGCCGGTATGAATGGCCTATTCTCTAGTAGTGACAAAGATGCCTCCTACTTACGAAATACTCAAGCTTCAGTGCAGCCCAAGTCTCCTTGCTTCCAAAAGAACTGAATTGTTTCAGCCAGCTAATTAAGTTATTTTTTTCTTTCTTTGCAGTAGGAAAAAAGCTATTTCAGGCTAATTGTTTCTTCCAGGTGAGTTGGAAATCTCAGGAGAAGGTAGATCTTTCTTACTAGTCTACACGTCTGTACGTCGTGCAAGATTGATCCAGTGCTGCATCAAACATGGCTATCAGTAACAGACTAAAGAAACGTAGAGTGCAACTACTACCATGAGTTACTTGTGTAATATTACTATATCAATGGAATTGTCTAGTGGACTACAGAAATCAGTTCTTTCTTTTTGAGATCTTCATTTCTGTCCCCAAAGATATTTAACAATAGTTTTATCAAATAGAGAAGTTGTTTAAGGTGGATTACTTAGTGGTACTTGTGGATAACATGGGCCCCGGGTATCCGGAGAAGTACTACTGGACGCACCACCTCTTTGGGCCAAGTGAATTGGACCTTCCAGAAGACAAGCTTAGAGGCTGGCGCGGCCTGGCGTGCTCTACAAGAAGACGGACACATTTCCTACTCAAATACATAGATATATGCGTAACCAACTCGGTTATATCTGTATCTTCCACACACAAATTAGTGAATATATCTGTAACCCGGCCCCTTGTACTATATAAAGGGGGTCAGGGGTCCCTAGTTCGACATCAAATCATCATCACCCTCATACGCATCTCAACATCCTTGAGATCCACCAGCACAGGAGTAGGGTATTACCTCGCCCCGAGGGCCCGAACCTGTAGAAATTCGGCTCCCTGTGCTACCATCGTAATTGTGATCTTTCGCATTGCCCCATAAAATACATTGCCGACACAAATCGTCGACAGTTGGCGCGCCAGGTAGGGGTTAGCGTCACGATCAACTACATCGACTCCGATGGCTTCAATTGGCGGATTCATCTTCACCTACGCCCCCTGCCAAGGCTTCATCTTCGGAGATCTCGGCTTCATCGCCGGTGACTTCGGGGAACTTCGGTTGTGAGCCGAACTTCATTCGGTCCATGCATTACCGGGGGAGGTGGTACGCGACTCCGACCGAACCTCAGCACTTTGGGATCTCTCCCCTGGATTCCGATCCGGAAGAGATCCAATTTGAGGATGACGATTCCGACTGGCCTACCGCTGGACTCCCCTTCGGTTTCGGTCGGGATCTACCACTTCTTTCTTTACCAGCTCCTTATGCTGATGAGGAATCAAGTGGCAATTGTATTCCTGGCCTGGATCGCTCTCAGATCCAGTCGGGAATCGCAATCCCTCAATCGTGGTCCGCCTCGTTCGGGTTAGGAAATTGGGCCACTGTTTTCCATCGGATAACATGCCAGCTTTTTCAATCTGGGCTAAGGATCGGAACATGGTATGCACACACTGGGACGAGTTTTCTGAGTCAGAGCTCAGGGACAACTCTAACCAGGACAACTTCCCGAGTGGATATACCATTCAGTTTGGTCAACTCGGCGGCAAGATTTCAGCAGACTCGTTCTGCTAAATCTCAGTCGGATTCCCTTCTGACTAGAGATCCGGCACGAGAAGTGGGAGTTATAATCACTCCCATCGACGAGCCAACGAATCGGGATCGGTTGAGCCTCTCCTTCTCGGAATCCGAGTCCGAAGAGAACGTCAATGGGTTCCCCGACTTCCGCGGCATCTACGTGCTGGATGGGCAAGCCTCCGGATCGGCTCGGCGCCCCATCGGGGAGGCAGGAGCCGAACAAAAATACGGAGGTGGAGAAGACTTGCGCGACCAGTTACGCGGCCGCGCACGTGATGTCCAGGAGGAGTTGCTTCAAATCCGCATGGGAGATCACTCGGTCTTCCGTACACCACAGCAGAACATCCTCGCATGTAAGACCCTCCTGGACAATGTTGGTCCTTTGCTTGGAGAGAACAACCCCGCAACGCTGATCATGGAACAAGTCAAAGCCATGGTGATGGCAGCAGCTGTCCAAGGCACTCGAGATCAGCAGGCCAACTCGGCGAAGCGGTATCACGAGTAGCACTTTCGGCGTCGGCGCCGTGAAATCGCGAACAAGACGCCCATTGAAGTACAAATCGCGACCTTCGCTGGACATTGAAGCCCGGCAGAGAGAGCGAGGCGAGGATCGGCGCCGCACTCCACGCGATCGGAATCGCCCGCCAATCTCCTCCCGGGGAAGGATTGATTAGCGGATCAAGGCATTCACACCCGACTCCATCGGGTAAAGCGGCGAAGGTTCAACTAAGGGATTGTGAAATTTGATGGAGGCGGGACCCCAAAGCAGTTGCAGATCTACTCTTTGGCAATCAAGGCGCATGCGGAGGATCGATGTGATGGCAAACTATTTGCCCATCATGTTAACCCTCCGTCTCAGAATTGGCTCATGAGCCTTCGAGAGAACTTCGGTCGGTTCCTGGGGAGAGCTTTGCGAGCAATTTGTGCCAATTTCCAGGGTACTTACGAGAAGCCTGGGACCCAGTGGGACCTTTATCTGATTCATCAGAAAAAAGATGAGTCGTTAAGAGATTTCATTCGGCGTTTCACCAAGAAGAAGAACACAATCCGGGAGATCTCAGAGGCGGTCGTCGTCGCAGCCTTCCAGAAGGGAGTCCGCGACCCCGATCTGATCAAGAAGATGTCTCGAAAACCCCCGACTCCCGTCAAGGAGATGTTCGCCCTGGCGGATCGATATGCTACCGCCTCGGATGCTCTCGCTGAGCGTCAAGAGGACCACCCAAGCAAGCACGAAGGCAAGAAGGACAAGCCCGAGTCCTCCTCCAAGAAGGACAAAAAGTGCAAGGGTGAAGAGCTGGTGGCAGTCGTGGACCACGGTCGGCAGAAGCTGCCTCGGCCCACTGACTACAACAAGGTCATGGAGGCGCCATGTCCTTTCCATCCAAATGGAAAGCACGCGGCCAAAAACTGCAACATCTTGAAGAAGTTCGCTGAGGAGCATAACAACGACGCTCCGAAGGATGCCAAACAAGATGACAAGCGTGACCCTCCCCAAGGAAACGCTTACCAAGAAACCGAGCGAGAGCTCAACTACATATTCGGGGGATCGGATGCATATGAGTCCAAGCGTAAGCAAAAGCTTACCGATCGGGAAATCAATGCAGCTATTCCGGTGACCCCCGAGTATTTCCGGTGGTCTGAAGTTCCGATCATATTCGATCGCTCAGATCACCCGGACCACGTCCCTTGCCTAGGAAGATATCCACTCATCCTGGATCCTGTGGTACGGGGCGTCTGATTGCGCAAAGTCCTGGTTGACGGCGGGAGTGGTTTGAAAATCCTTTTCGCTAAGACTCTGGACGATATGCAGATCTTAAGGACGACGCTCCAAAACACAGACGCGCCGTTTCATGGCATCATCCCGGGAACATCATCAGTGCCGATTGGGAGAATCACTCTCCCGGTCACTTTTGGCACTCACGATAACTATCGGACGGAGAACCTCAGCTTTGAGGTGGCCGATTTCGAGACTACGTATCACGCAATCTTGGGAAGGCCGGGCCTGGCCAAATTCATGGCCATCTCACACTACGCCTATCTGGTTATGAAGATGCCAGGTCCACGGGGCGTAATCACGATCCGTGGAGACGTCAAGTTTTTCCATCTCCTCAACAGGGAAAATTGCGACTTTGCCCAGTCAATCGAAGCGGCTGCCGAGTTGGACAAGATCCGGCAGGCGGCCACCACTCTTCACGACGAAGGCGATCTACCATAGAAGAAACCGTCCGTCGGTATCAAGCGGCGAAGGCGTCAGCGTATTCGCTCGACCGTCGATTCAACCAAAAGCGGTTACGATCGGACGGGCTCGATCCAAAATAGGAAGACGCGCTCGTCACCTTCCTCCAAGAGAATCGGGGCATCTTCGCCTGGAAACCATCAGATATGCCAGACGTCCCGAGGGAGGTGATCAAGCACTACTTGAATGTACACGACAAGGCAAGGTCGGTCAAGCAGCGGCCGCGCCGATTCGCGCAAGATCGGAAGGAAGCTATCAAGACAGAGATCTCCAAACTTTTAGCTACCGGCTTTATAAGGGAGGTGCTCCACTCCGATTGGTTGGCAAATCCGGTACTTGTACAAAAGAAGAATGGTACTTGGCGCATGTGTGTCGATTACACCGACCTAAATAAAGCATGTCCTAAGGACCCATTCGGACTTCCTCGCATCGACCAGGTGGTTGACTCCACTGTCGGTTGCGAGCTCTTGAGCTTTTTGGATGCCTATTCAAGCTATCATCAGATAAGCTTAAAAGAAGAAGATTGCATCAAGACATCGTTCATCACTTTGTTTGGGGCTTTCTGCTACGTCACAATGCCCTTCGGATTGAAGAACGCCGGAGCAACGTACCAACGTTGCATTCAGCGATGCTTCCACGACCAGCTCGGCGCATAGCGTGGGCGTCGTTGATAGCGTCGTCGTCAAGTCTCGGGTAACCTCGACTTGGTCGCTGACCTATCGGAGATATTCGAGAACTGTCGACGCCACAACATGAAGTTGAACCCGGAGAAGTGCGTCTTCGGGGTCCCTTCGGGAAAGCTTCTCGGTTTCGTGGTGTCCCACCGCGGAATTGAAGCTAACCCGGAAAAAATCAAGGCCATCAAGGAGATGGCACCCCCAACGTGCCAAAGGGACGTCCAGCGTCTTAGTGAGTGCATGGTTGCGCTCGGACAATTCTTAACGTGGGTCTCCCTTCTTCAAGCTATTGAAGAAGCAACATGAAAAGTTCGTCTGTACACCTGAGGCACAGAAGGCTCTCGAGGATCTCATGTCGTTCCTCACCTCGCCACCTGTCTTGGCATCTTCCATGCCACAGGAACCGCTTCTGCTATATATTGCAGCCACCACTCATGTAGTGAGTGCTGCGGTGGTAGTAGAACGGGAAGAACAAGGACGCGTATACAAGGCTCAACGCCCGGTCTACTTCGTCGTGAAGTATTGGCGAGTCAAGGTGCGCTATCATGGTCAGTGCGAAGCTTCTGTATGCGGTCCTAATCGCCTCTCGAAAACTGAAGCACTACTTTCAAGAACATCCAATTTCGGTGGTCACCTCTTTCCCTATTGGATAAATTCTCCATAATCGGGAAGCCACTGGGAGGATCGCAAAATGGTCGGTGGAACTCGAGGCTTTCGAGCTCTCGTTCAAGCCACACAGCGCCATCAAATCACAAACGCTCGCTAATTTTGTTGCCGAGTGGACGGAGATGCAGACTCCCCCAGCCGCCGAAGAGGTCGAATATTGGGACATGTACTTCGATGGTTCTCTCCGACGGCAGGGCGCGGGGACTGGCATAGTTTTTATATCACCTGGAGGCGAATGACTCAAGTATGTCCTCCAGATTCATTTTTCAGCTTCAAACAACGCAGCCGAGTACGAGGCGCTCATCCACGGTCTCCATATTGCCATATCGCTCGGCATCCGACGATTGGTGGTTCGCGGAGATTCCTAGGTTGTGATGAGCCAAGTACAGAAGGATTGGGTTTGCGTCAACAACAACATGACCGCCTACTATCAGGAGGTCAGGAAGTTGGAAGACAAGTTCGATGGGTTGGAGCTCATACATATCCTGCGACGAGACAACGAGACGACAGACGAGCTCGCAAACATAGGCTCTAGTTGGGCGCCAGTCCCGGCTAGGATCTTCATCCAAGAGCTTCATGCCCCCTCCATCACACTCATGGTTATTCGAGGCGCTAGGCGCTAGGTGGGCGGAGAGGGGCCGCCTAGCGCCTAGGCAGCCTAGGCGAGGCGCTAGGCGCCGCCTAGGCGGCCAAACTGATTTGCACATTATATGTCGTATTTAAGATGTTAGAGGACAAATTATATTTTTTCAAATAAAATCTTCTACATAATCAAGCCATACTCATTAATCACCATTTAAAACCATATAATCATCATCTAGACACCTCGTAGGGCTGTCTCTTGAACCGACTAGTTACTGTCTCGGACTACAAAGATGGGCTAGCCGCCTAGGTCACTGCCTAGGCCCTAGGCGGGGAGGGACGCCACTGTCTAGCGCCTAGGCGCTGCCTAGGTGGGTCTAGGCGCCGCCTAGGGGAACAATGATCACACCGCAGGAACAACTGCCCCAACCAAACGAGCAACAACCCGAGTCAGAGGTGCTTGCCCTCGACCCGGATTGGACGTGGACATACTTGGAATACCTGTAGGAGGAAAAGCTTCCCGACGACCGGGGGGCTGCCGAGAAAATCCAACGTCGGAGTCGCACATATGTGGTGCACGAAGGGATTCTGTACCGTCGAAGCGTCTCTGGCATATTTCAAAAGTGCATACCCGAGTCTGAAGGACGCGCCCTGTTGCGCGAAATTCGCTCAGGCATGTGCGGCCATCACGCTGCATTAGCTACGTTGGTCGAAAAAGCCTTCCGACAAGGATTTTATTGGCCAACCGCAGTCTCCGACTCAAAGGATATCGTCCGCAAGTGCGAGGGTTGTCAGTTCTTCGCCCGGCAGATTCATGTGCCGGCTCAAGAACTTCAAACGATCCCCATCACCTACCCTTCAAGAAAGCCCCGGGTGGTTTTGAACACATCTTCGTCGCCATTGATAAGTTCACCAAATGGATTGAAGCCAAGCATGTGACCAAGATTACGGGGGCCAAGGCCACCGAGTTCTTCCAGGAGATCGTCGGTCGGTTCGGCGTACCATCTTGGATCATTACGGACAATGGCTCTCAGTTCAGAAGTGACGAATTTTAAAGCTGGTGCAAAGATGTGGGCATAAAGATCTGCTTTGCTTCGGTGGCACACCCACAAAGTAATGGGCAGGTCGAGCGTGCAAACGGTATGCTTTTACAAGGTGTCAAGGCGCGCATCTTTGATCGGCTCAAACCATATACGGCAAAATGGATGAAGAAATTGCCTGCCGTACTCTGGGGGCTTCATACAAGCCCCAGCCGAGCTACGGGGCAGTCACCCTTTTTCCTCGTGTATGGGTCTGAGGCGGTCCTTCAACAGAGCTACAGTTTAAAGGTTCAATGAGGACGAGTCAGAAACCAGTCGGATTGACGATCTCGACCGATTGGAAGAAGCTCGGGACGTCGCTACAATTCGGTCGGCCAAGTACCTCCAGGGTCTACGTCGCTACCACGATTGCAATGTGCGGGATCGTGCCTTCTCGGTTGGAGATTTGGTTCTTCGAGTCAATCAATCGAGTGGCCATAAACTTTCTCCACGCTGGGAAGGTCCGTACATTGTCGACTTAGTGACTCGCCTAGGGGCTTACCGACTGAGGCGAGAAGACGGTGCCCTCCTGGACAACTCGTGGAACATTGAGCAATTGCGTCGGTTCTATACCTGACGACTATTGTAACACATATCTACAATTTTCGTTCACATTGTCTTTACTCTTATGCAATCCAGTTTCTGACTTGCTACTTATTTGTGTTTCAATTAAGTAGTAAGTCGGGGGCTACGCCTAATTAGGTGTAGTCCACACCATTATACCAATTTGATACCTAATCGGTCTTTTTTCTTTTCAAGTCTATGATGAGCCTAAGTGTTAGTCGTTCCGAGTAACGAAACTCTTGTTTCCTAGCAACACTCATACTTCCCGATTGCGTTATTGGAGATAGAGCTCGCGCCAACTCCTAATGCTAAAAACTTGATCTTGTTGGGCGAGTGCTTTGTAAAGGACCTAACTTCATTTGGGGCAAAAGCAGCGTGACTCGAATCGTGAAAAGTCGATTGGCTTTTGCTAAGATAGAAAAAACAGAAAAGAAACTGGAGGCAAAATAGACAATTTTATTAATATTTATAATGGCTTGCAGGCCAATTACAGGATATGGCGGCAAGCGTGGGCCTGCGCCCTGATGATTAGGTCCGTCACCCCGGTGAGACCTGGGGCGGCGTTGATCAGAGCTTCGGTGATGGCAGCGTCACGGGCATGGGCGCGGACCAGCGCCTCCACGATCACATCGGCCACCTCAGCAAGGGCCAGGGCGACCTCGATCAGAACTGCGACGGAGGTGACGTCACGGGCGCGGGCTTCCTCTTCGGCGACCTCGGCAAGCGCGAGGTCGTACTATGCCCACAGCTCCGCCAATTCTTCGTCACGATCCATGAAGTCAGGCGGAGAAGGAGAGGTAGAGGAAGAAGTCTGGATAAGAAGCAGCTACAGCTCTGGCCTCTTCTTATAACCGGAATCGGGAAGTTGAACCGATCTCGGGAAGTAATGGTATTAGGGGGGGAACCCCGATGAGAACTGTTTCCAAGATTTGATGTGGTGGTCTTCGGGAACATGGCGCAACATTCAAAGCGGCGATTGGTCTTCCAGCAAAGTGGCACTGGGGATGACCCGTGGCGGCGGGGAATAGCGCGCATTTATCAAAAGACCACGAGCGACGTTTCGATTTCGCGCTTCGCGGGGAAAAAACGAAGCCCTGGGTTCGTTATCACAATATTCGGGCCCAGACTCAGGCTCTAGAGAGCACGCTCTATGTGGGCCGAAAACTGTACACGAAGTTGCTCGCGTACAGGTACTGTTCGGATCAAGCCTAGTTGGGGAAAAGGGAACGCCCCAGGTGGGGCCTTATGCCAGTCGTCAATCCTTTGAAGGCTGGGCGTTTCCCGGGTAATTAAATCAGCTCTTGGCGTACCTCCTGGGGCCAATGGCTGGTCTGGTTGCTTAATCAGATTAGGCGTCAAAGAGTTACCTCTTTAGTTGGGTCTCAGTGGCACATCCACGGTTCGTTTGTCGCCAAGACAAACACCACTAGGAGGTCCTCAACCTGGAGGCAGGCGTATTCCTCTAGGAATCACTAGCTTGACTTCGCACTAGTCGGGTCAGGGCGCCTGAATACCCTACGTGAGTTGTGACATGTCCCCTGCTGGACCGAATGTCGAGCTCTACCCATCAGACTCGAATGTCATAATTTGCGACAGGGAGGATAACGTTGGGTAGCACTGATCACTCGACAATATCCATCTTTTTGGTATGCCTCTCCGTGGGGCCAATAGCCAGCATACCGACTAGTCGGGCTGGGTACCAGATATTTTTTAAAGACTTGAGATTTTCTCGAGTCCTTTGCAACTGCGTTGTTTGATCGGCAGGTCACTGGGCAAGCAGGACTTCATCAGCCAGACGAAGAGTGATGTCACTCGGGTAACATCTGAAGGACTGCAAGCTGAACCCCGAATCAAGACAACCCTGTCACGAAGCACTCGGGGGCTACTGTGGATAACATGGACCCCGGGTATCCGGAGAAGTACTACTGGACGCACCACCTCTTTGGGCCGAGTGAATTGGACCTTTCAGAAGACGAGCTTAGAGCCTGGTGCGGCCTGGCATGCCTTACAAGGAGACGGACTCGTTTCTTACTCAAATACATAGATATAGGCGTAACCAACTCGGTTATATCTGTATCTTCCATACACAAATTAGAGAATATATCTGTAACCCGGCCCCTTGCACTATATAAAGGGGGTCAGGGGTCCCTAGTTCGACATCGAATCATCATCACCCTCATACGCATCTCAACATCCTTGAGATCCACCAGCACAGGAGTAGGGTATTACCTCGCCCCGAGGGCCCGAACCTGTATAAATTCGGCTCCCTGTGCTACTATCGTAGTTGTGATCTTTCGCATTGCCCCATAAAATACATTGCCGACACAAATCGTCGACAATACTCAATAGTGATGATGTGTCTCTTCACCTCAGTCAAACAATATCACCAGAAGATCAGACATGCCATTGTTCAAACAACATAGTTGAACATGCAGAACGAAAATACCAGTGGAAAATAATTAATGATTGGACAAATTTAGCATACAAGCCTCATTTGGTGTTTCAATAGAAGTTCGAAAAACAATTTTTTATAGAAAGCACAGAAGCAGCGAACCTGTGTTTCCCAGTACGAATTAACTGTGCGCGTAGCAAAGGACAGCAAGCTAGCCACAAGTGGTTGATTATAGTGGGCCAGAAGATCCTCTCCTAGTCGATGCTCCACCAGATCAGCAATTACCTTAACATATTTACAGGGAAAAATTAGAAAATCATTCTAAAAATGGAAGGGGAAACAATAACTTGCATTTATTCGTGATAAAATTACTGCACAAGGTAATTCAGCAGTGAGTAATCGATAGCATATAAGCTGTAGTTGCAAGGCCTCAATTTTCTTTCAGACTAACTCCTCCATTCTCAGCATAGCATGTTGAAGAGCATTTTAACCATGGCTACCATGTGCCCCTGCTATATGCAACCACAAACAAAGTGCATCTTCCTGATTGCCAGAATACTTAAGCGAACAAATTTTCAAGTTCGAACTTTACAGCACTATCACTAATCTAAAATCTAATCTCTTCAGTTGAAATTAGACAGATGGTCTTGATGAAGTACCTGATATCGCAGATTTGCTGATGTTCTAAGGAAGATAAACGGCGAGGTCGGCTGGCAGGGACGAACGGTGGGGAGGATTGGCGGGGATGGACGGAGATGGGGCCGACAGGCGGGATGTTTCACCGGGATGACGGGTGGGGACAAATCGGGGACGGCGGGGTCTGCTAGTAGGAATGGACGGCGAGAGGACTAGCAGGGATGGCCACTAGGGAAGTACCTCAGGGGACGGCTGGGGACGACTGGAGAGGACGACAACCAGGGACGACCTCAGAGGACAGCGGCGGCGGAGCTGTGGGGAAATTGCTAACTTAACTCTTTTGGGGAAGGATGGGAATGCGGCAGCACGGGTTGAGCTGGCTTTTTTTTCCCATACATGCATGCAGGGAACCTGGCCCACCGAAAACAGCCAAAATTTTCGTTTCCCGCAGGCCAGGCTGCGGTGGCGGAAATGCAATGGCCGGGCATGGCTGGGATCGCCCTACTAGAAACCAAACAAGTCGATTTTGCATCCCTATAGTCAAATCTCGGTGTATACAGCCAACCAAATACACCATGAAATGGCTTTTTTAATAATGAAATGGCTGAACATTGAAATTTTCGAGAAACAGTTTGAGAAGTCTGAACGTTCAATTCGATTTTTTTTATTGCTTTGGGAAGAACCTTCATGATTTTCGAGAAACGACTTATAAATCGTGAATCGTGGTCATTTCTCTAAGCCAAACGCTTCTAAACCGTTCACACTTTTTGTCTCGATGCCACAATACATACTAGACCAACCAATGCTTAGTGTCACCTCCTGGTCATTGGATTGAACATTTGGCCTTGTCCTCTAGGGCTCATTTGGATGATTCAGATTTTAACTAATACTTCTCGTCTCCATGCCACAATACATACTAGACCAACCAATGCTTAGTGTCACCTCCTGGTCACTGGATTGAACATTTGGCCTTGTCCTTTATGGCTCATTTGGTTATGCTTATTAGATTATCTCCGTTCTAAAAATCCAAACGTTTTGATTTATCGAGATTTTTTTTTATCTTGAAATCATTTCTCAAATCTCATAAACACATGTCAAATAAAGTGGACCAATTTCTTAAAGCTCTTAAAATTCAACTATTCATTAAATAAACAAGTCAACAAATAAATTCAATCCACGAAAACTTGGCCTACATTGGCATACGTGCCAACAACTTCCCATCCATGAACCCAAAATCCAGCACTGGGAATCCCCCTTGGTCCGCTTCTCTCCCTACCTTGAAGGCAGGGAAGACCTTTTTAGCGAAATTTCATGAATTTGGTCTTACCAGTCCCCCGATGCAAGTTTAGAACAGGCCAAAAAATTTTGTGTTTAGACAAAATTTAATAAAACAACATTATGTATAAATAAATGAATATGACCATCCCATGCAAACAGCGTGCAGTATCATGGTGGAGGTGGCGGCTTGATGTTGGAAGCGGGAGGTGGGGTGGGATTCAATTAATCCCCGTAACACATATTTTCTTCAACTTTTTTTAAAAAAAATTTAAATTTTGTTTCAATTTTTCACCCAAAAAATTCCAAAATTCCTGAATTTCATGAAATTAAGGCTTACATGTGGGGTCCGATAAAATATATAAAACAGTAATGTTTTCCCTGCTAGTAGGCCGTAAGCGCCTGACACAATCTGGAAAAGATGTAGATCGAGCTCCCTATCTAGCGAGCCTCCGTAAACACTAGGAACGATCAAATGTATCCAGTGCAGAATTGTATTCCTTGCCGCTCATTCCGATCGATCCTGATAATGCAATGGCCAGCGCTATTCATTTTAGGGCACACCACACACGCGTTAAAAGGAGAATGGGAAATAGAATACAAAAATCCAGATGAATCACTATGTAGACTAGCATATATAGCGCAGAGAAGCACCCAACGAAGAGATCGAAATTATGACGTGCACCAACTGTGACACCTAGCCACACCTGTCTTATCTAATCGTCTTGCAGCTGAGTTGACACATTAAAGTGAGACGCACGATGGGAACAGACTCATGATGAGCTGCAAGGAACACTGAAGCTCTTTCGAGCATCTCTTGCAAAAATCTCAAAAATCCGAGTTCTATATATCCCATTATTTGAACCACTCTTTTAACCACTATTCTGTATTTCCATTTTCTTCAGCAGAGTTTCTGTCCTAAAAGAGATATAGAAATGGGAGAATAATTTCGAGACTTAGAAAAAATATATCTAAATTTAGAGGCTAATATAAAGACCGTTGAAATTGAAATGATATAGGAGCCAAGTATCTAAATATAGAGAATATTGCCTTTCACAACCTTGCGGTCCATGCTCTTAGGATCCTGACACCATCGCGTGTTCACATTTTTTCTTTCTCAATCGGACCTCATTCGTTATATATGATCCATATTTATTTGAGAAAATTGGATACGTACACACCATAGTGAACGTGATGGTTATGCCATGCACCCCTAATCGATCGATGTTTTGCTGTACGCCACTAGAAAGTTAGAAAATATTGGTATCTTTTATCTTGTGCTGCCTGTATTTTACTCACTTGCCGCAGGCACACCTTATGGAAGTTCTCCCTTCCTAATGCCCCGCATGCCTGTTCCTCAACGTCTAAGTGAGGTTGGTCATTGGCCTTCTCTGTAATTTGGCAAAAAGAAGTTGGTGCCTAAGTTGCATTGTAGATACTGTATTTTATAAAGAGAGGAGAAACGTAGGAGAGAGTACTAAATTGTAGGAGGTGGTGATTTTTTTTGGCTAGGCTGTGTTACCGCTGCTGTCACTACAACACAAATAGTTACGAGACAGTTCGAAACCATCGTTAGAAATGGTTTTCGAACCATCTCTCTTCGGACTATGGTAATGAAGACTACCATAGACAGATCGTAAAACAGTCTTTGATAATAGCAAGCCGTCTCTAATAATAATTTAGAGACAGTTCTAGACAAGAATTGTCTTGGATAGTAGTTTTAGAGACAAGTTTAGACAAGAACTGTCTCTGATAGTATCAGAGACGGTTCTACGGTAATAGTTCTTGTCTAGACAAGAACCGTCTCTGATAGTGCTATTCACTACTAGAGAACGGGCTATTAGTCCCGGTTGGGAACCCAGTTTCAGTCCCGGTTCTTGAACCGGGACAGCCCATGCGGGATTGATGCCTTTTGGACATTAGCCCCGGTTCCAACCAATCGGGACTAATGTGCTACAAATATTTAAAAATAACTCGCAGATATATGGGAGTAGTGGGACTTGAACCCAAGACCTCAAGACTACTCACTCACCCTTCTAGCCAACCCACCTCTCCACACGCTCTGATATAACTAGGATATGCATTCCTTTTGAACTGTCCTGAAACGAGGCATCAGTCCATGAGCACCCATGCCAGCTGTTTTGTACCCGCCTACCAAAGAACTTATTAGTACCGGTTCGTATCACGAACCGGGACTGATGTCAGAGCCCAACCGGGATTGAAGCCTTGAAGGCACGAACCGGAACTGATGTCACTATCAATACCGGTTCGTGTCCAACCAGGACTGATGTGCCGGTATGAAAGGCCTATTCTCTAGTAGTGATTACTAGAGACGGTTCTACGTTAAAACTGTCTATCATGTGTTTTTCAAAAACAAAAAAAAACTACCCCTCTCAACCACCCCAAATTAATTTAGTTAAGAAACAACATTTTTATTCAGGGACTGACACAAGGACAACACAGATCTGTTCAGAATAAATAAATGAAAAGTCCAAAACAGTACTTGTAATAACATGGCAGTGGAAACCAAGTTTTCTGGCGCATGCTTGGGAGCAGTAATGCCTTATCAATTACCATTATATACATGTGAGATTTTTTTCTACTCTGAATAAAAATATTGCTTAGTACCAATGAACAACATTGAACAATCCGGTATTTACAACGTACAAATTCTCAGGGAAAAGTGAATGGCACAAAACAATATGAAATGGTAATCTTGCGGTGGCATTTATTGAAATTACCTGTAAACAAATATTCACAGTTTACCTCTGTCTTGCAAAGTTTGGATCTGGAAATTCCTCTAATGTATAGCAAGCCCTAGATCAAGAGGAGAATACTAAACCAATAAATGGCTAGCCCTAGATCAGGGACAATAGTTTTATACCAGTAATTACTATATTAATTGGAAATGAATCTGTAATTAATGTAATACTTCAATTGAAATACCTGTATGATCCTAAGCACTGCCAACGGTGCATGCCCTATTCTGGATACATCAATCTGGAATTGGAAACAACGAAACTTATAAATATAACCTAAAAGCTACAAAAGTTGTACTCTGCAGCTCTATGTGTTCTCAAACAGTGGTGGATCCAGAATTTACTCTTTGGGATGCCTCCATTGAGCCACATCGCAATTTGCAACCGCCATCGACCCCTTCTCTCCTCGCCAATGCACTACATGACACACTTACCCTCTTAACCATGTCACCCCTACAACACTGTCTCACTCATCATTCTGAGATCCTAGTTGACCGTTGCTTCTCCGTAACCATATGACGCCTCAAACGCCATATCATATGTTCTCTAAGTCCTTATAGGCCACTCGAAACATATCAGCTAAAGTCCGACGATTAGTTGGCTTATAGCCTGTCAACATACTTGAACTAGAATTTAAAGAGCCTATCAACATAGTTGAACTAGAATTTAAAGATTAATTTGCTATAAACATACAATGGTTACCCTCTTAAGCATGTCACCCCTGTCTCACTCATCATGCTAAGATCCTAGTTGGCTGCTGCTTCTTCGTAGCCACGTGACGTCTCAAACGCCACATCATATATGCTCTATGTCCTTATAGGTCGGCCACTTGAAACATATCAATTAAAGTCCGAATATTAGTTGGCTTATAGCTAGCCTATCAACATACTTGAACTAGAATTTAAAGAGCACTACTAGAGAACTCATCTTTAGTACCGGTTCATAACTGGCTTTAGTCCCGGTTCATTGGGTACAGAGCAGTAGTCCCGGTTGGAGCCACGAACTGGTACTGATGCCCTTGCATTAGTCCCTTGCATTAGTCCCGGTTCCAATCCAATCGGTACTGATGTGCCGGTATGAAAGGTCAGTTTTCTAGTAGTGGAGCTAGCCTATCAACATAGTTGAACTAGAATTTAAAGATTAGTGTGGTATAAACTTACCATGGTTAGCACGGCGTTAGAAAAAAAAAAAGAAAAAGAAAGTAGCAGGAAACGAGAAGAATGGAAGAAGCCGATCAGAAAACAAGGAATATAGGAGATGAAGCCAAAAAAAAAGAAAAAAGAAAAAGAATGTAGTAAAGAAGCAAATCAGGAAACAACGAATACAGGAGATGAAGGAAACATGAGAAAAATGTAAGCTGCGGGCTGCCTAGAATCGAACACATACCGTAGAGGCTGCTTCTCCAGTGCTATCCCAACTGAGCTATCATGCAATACATTATTGGTGTGATTGGCTGCCTGCACGCGTGGAACGCGGCTCACGTGAGCCTGGCCCGCGGGAAACGGCCGCACGTGGTGTCTCCGCTCATGCAGACGCGACGTGCTTTTTTGGCCCAGCTTGCATGCGTGTGGCCAGGCCAATACGCGGCATGCAGCAAACCAAACGCGCGCTCCGCATGGCCTGGCCGGCCAAAAGACGACAACCAAACACACGGTATATGCTTATATTCAGCAACATTTTCCTAATGCCGAGGCATACACGGCAAACCCTGCTGGAACCGCTACTGGAAGCACACGATGCATAAGGTTTTCAAGATGAAATCCATTATAAAATAAAGTACATATGTTAAAATAGATATATGAATATTAATAATCATATGAAATAGGACCATGTCATCTTGGTATTTTTTCAACTAAGCGGTCGAGGTGCATATATATGGCGTCGTAATGATAGCTCTAATAATTATTTTTCATACTACTATGATTAAGCAAGACAAATTTAGTAGCTTATATTATAAATTCAAATCGATGGTTAACACATACGAGGCATTAGACCACCTCCGACCCTTTCCCACACTTTTATTTGCTTTCCTACCCCTGACGGAAATCCCTTCATAGATTTTGTTCCCTTCCTAGACCTGCACTCCAATAGCATTCCCTTCCCCATTCCCTTCGCTTTCCAACCTCAATATTTTAAACATTCATACGTAACCGCCATTTGACATATGCTATACATACGAGATTGTATTTGACATATGGCCGTGTATTATTGTAACACCCTACTTTTATACCTAGACTAGGTAATGGCAATGGGTTGGGTCATGAAAACAAAAGCACGATCATGCATGCATATATGCATAAATGTTAGGGCTTAGACTAATTAAATAGCTAAAAAGAGAACCAACAAAATATAGGTGATTTGCTAAATAACGTATGGTATTTGGTCGCTAAAATGGGACATTAGGTTGGTAACTGACCCATTATGGGCCTTAGCCCAGGCCCGGCTCAAGCCCGTGTACTCGTCCTTTCCTCCCATCGCTAGCCGGCTCGGCTAGTCAATGCACCCAGCTCACCCCCCTGGCTCGGCTGAGTGAGCCAACTAAGTCACGCGCTCTCCTCACCACTCGGCTCGGTCCCTGTTCATCTCTCTCTCCCCATGATTTCTCTCTCTTTTCCTTGCCCCGCCATGACCATACGCCGCCGGCCGCATGGCACGAGATTCCCGCCGCCGCTGCTGTAACAGCCTAAAAACTATGATGTTTTGACAAACACTTTTGTAATACTTGTTGCTGCAAAAACATTTTCTTAGAAAGCAATTTTTGTTAAAAATAGATTTTTCTAGATCATTGAAATCCTATAAGCTAACAATTGGCCAAAATTAACTTGAATAGGTCAATTAAGTAAAAACATAAAATTTGGCTTCGATCATAAAATATCAAAAATATAGCAAAGGATAGGCTAGGCTCAATTTATAATTTTAATAATACCCTCAAAGATCTCCTAGGTGTCTATCTATCTATCTATATATATATATATAGCTACACCCATGAAAGACATATATATATATGATATATCACATCAAAAATCTCACAAAAATTCTAGAAACTAATTTTGACCCTAAATGACAACCTGAACCTAGTGTGACCAAGTTTGACCCTGGTAGGGCCCACATAGCAGCCTTTCTCTCTCTGCCCATGTGGGCATTTCCTCAAGCAACTGAGCTGCTGTGGCTCAGTCCACTCCCCACCGGCGATTCCAGCTCCCCGCTGCCCAAAATCGCCCAGAAGATCTTCCCTTGGAAGCTTGCGCGCATCGTTTTGGCCTAAGCAGGCCCCACTACTGCGCCGAAGTGACGTTCAGCCACTCCTTGCCGCCGCTCACTGCCAGCCGTGCCGACCAAGCCGCCTTGTCGGGGAGGCATGGACAGGTCGCGCCAGGCACCACCCGCCTTGCCCAATGGACGTCCTGGTCACGCCATTGATGCCTCTGACCTCCGCCGCAGCCCGGGCAGGCATTGCCGCCTTGATCAAGCAACATTGTCGCCCGGCTTACTCACTTACTGCGCGTGATCAAGCCACCGCCCAAGCCCACCTATCTGCAACGAAGTTTCCTAGCAACCGCCTGAGGATCCCTTGTGACCGCTGGGTAATGTGCGTGTCCCAACCGAGCTCAAATAAGGTCGTGCCGCACCAGTCCCCGTCTTCTTTTCTCCCCTCTCTCATCGACAGCCTAAACCAGAGCTCCCCATCTTCCGCCCTTGCGCGCATTAGCTTCGCCATATCCTCGCAGTACCCCTGCCTGAAGGAATCGAACCGAGAAGCTTTGTGCTCGTCAGATTGCTCTCGCCACCGCCGGCCACCCGATTCTCCCCCTTTCTGATTTCTCCCCCCTGGTGAGTCCCCTATCGATTGCTCGCACGTGGAGCATCACCTCACCCTCGCCCGTCTTTTGCCTAGGTTAATTAGACCGTGGTATCACCGGAGCTTCCTAGCGGCGTGGTCTCTGTTCCGCCTTCTTTCAGCCTCCTCGTCGTCAGCCTAATCCACACCTCCTCCGCCTCGGCCTGGTGCTCGGTAAGAGTCCCCATGTTCCCTTCTTACTCATACACGCCTTAGTTTAGCTCCTAGGGCTTCGTAGAGCCGTAGCCACTATCTCCCGTAGGAGTTCTCCGCCGCCGCTCAGCTCGCCGCCGTTTTAGGCCGCCGCCGACGAGTGTAGTGATGACACGTTCTTGGGCTACCCGAGTAGAACCCGTAGCGCCCGATATCGTCCCCTGAAGTTCCCTATAGCACCGCTGACAGGCCACCGAGAGTTGACCGGTTTCATGACGTCACTCTGTCGCCCCAGTCTGAGGTGGAAGATGAAGTTCCAACCGTCCGACCAGCGCCACGATGCGTGCGCAGAACCGTTGAGTTTGAATCTTGCGCGCGTTAGCTGGCAGGTGGGTCTAGTGGCCCAAATGTCTGGTTTAGTGGAGGCGCTCCACCCGCTGGCGCCTTTGCTCGCTGGTTGCGCCGTTTGAAAATACGCCTTCGGCCGCGAGTTAGCGGGTCGGCCTGTTACTATTCATCGGTTTTTCCCAGATTTTGCGAATAAAATTAATACAAGTAATTAGAAACGATTTATTAAAAATAGCTAGACTTCTCCAAATATGTAAGAAAATTTATGGTAAATACTAGATCGTATCTGGATTTAATAAAAATGTTACCATAAACAGTAACAGAACATTTTTATCAGATTAATTTCATTAGCTTGCCATTAGGGTATTAACCTATATAGAGAAATAGGAGAAATGGGTTTCTGTTAATCTAAAATAAATTAACACTTAATAAATTCTAAGAAAATCATGACTAGTGTGTAATAACTTACTTGACCTAAGAAAAATATAACACCTATGGTATAACCCATAATCACATATTATCTTATAATTGGTCTAATTAATAACTGTGGTTAATTAGCTAATTTATGATCTAGTTATCCTACATTAATGTACCTATCCAAGGTAGTTATTTCACAACATTTCATGACAGTAAAGCTTTTATTTTAATTAGATTTATAATATGCAATCTTATGGTTATATATATATATGTATGTATATATATAAAACATATGGTTATATTCTTCCACACACACACTTAGCCTCCTATTATGGTAGGAAAATAATGATAAGATAAGTTGATGAAGGAAATACTTCTGATCAAATTATTGGTTAACATATTCTTGCTTTTTGAATACTTTAAACATAATAAAACCCTATTTTCTCCTATTGTGCTGACTAGGGTAGAAATTACACTATTATATATATATATAGGTACATATATATATATATATATATATATATATATATATATATATATATATATATATATGTTTATGTGCATCCTCTCATAAGCACCCCGCTACCGTTACGCTAGAAATTATTACTTCTTAGAAGGATCATGGAACTTTCTCAACATACACCTTATAGGAATATATATAATTAAACCGGGTAAATATAGACGATCGAATGCGAGCGATTACAATTGCATCTCATGCGTCGTGCTTTTCTTCGCCGCATTGTGTTTATGATGAATGTTGATTCTCCGCTTAGACGTAGAGGATCTGGAAGGACAGTTCGAGGACTCCACACAGAATCCGGACTTCAATCCCCAAGACCAAGGCGAGTTAACATCTTTCCTAGAGAATGTTCACTTTTACTAGGGAGAGTCTAAACTTTCCCTAGTGCAAGTTAACATTCCATAGCTCATATTGAATCCCAGATTTCTAAAGTATTTAATTTACAATATTAAATTGCATGCTCTTTAAGTACATATGCCTATTTGTTTAATCATGATATATCATGGCATTTATTTACATGCTATCAATTTACCATAATGATGTTGCCTTGAATTAATCATCTGCCATTTGACCTTACTTTTGATCACCTTGAAGATCACCCATGTTAACCGAGTCAGTTAAATTTAATGATTTAGACTCCTAAGTCTGGGTTAAATCTTGCTTAGACCTTGCTCAGGTCCAACTATTAATTTTAGGCTTAAATTGCCTCAGAACGGTGAACCGATATTCACCGGACATGATCACACAATAAATATGGTTAACTGGAATTTGGGCATTGGGTAAGAGTTGAAGTAGCTAGGCTATGTGAATTAAGGAGCTAATCGCCCACATACATAGTGCATGGAAGTGGAGCGCGGCGAGATCCGTGTAATGTTGCGCGCTGCCCAAAGGGGTTCGTCACATTGTGTGATTCACACGGAGGGTGCGATTTAGCCGAAGAAGAAAGTGCATATGGGTGTGACCCTTCGTGGATTGGCTGGGCTAAATCATGAATTCCCCCAGAAGGGTGCATCAGGGATGCATAGTGTGACGTCACTGACTATCTGCCTGCAGAGGATAGTTCCTAACACCACAACACGCCGGCATCGCGCGGTAGTGCAAGTATTGGGATTCAAGGGTAGTTACGACCTGCGGGCGTACCCTGTCTTCTGCCATGCTTGAGGTAAGAACAGTTTCATGTCGTCATCCGAGGATGATCTAGGTCCATTCTTACAGAGAGCCGTGAGTCTAGCATGGGTCGGCAGCCCAGCTAGGACGAGACCGGGTACTATGCTAGGGAGGGTGATCCACAACGGGTGCGCCACACCCGGAAGATGATGACAGGAGTGGGAAGAGATCGTTTGGCATAGTGCATGGAAACTTCCATGGGATTGAAATTGGTATTAAATGAAATTATGATGAATAATCAACTTGGTACAAGAGAATTTGGTTAAACTGCTAGGTCATAAGTTTGGATTTCTAAAACTGGCTTTCTACAAATAAACAAATCCCAGCCTTTCCTTTGATATCTCTATCACAAATGCATTGGGTTGGGCGTTAGCTCGCCAGTGTTTAGATGACACTGACCTAGCATAATTACCTACTTTTAGAATTGGAAGATCCCTTTGAAAAAGACGCCTACGATTGTCATGAGGAAGGAGATCGTTAATTTTAGGACTAGGAGTAGTTACTCGAAGTTAGGGTCTAGTGCGCTCCGCCAGCCGTGTGTTGTTACGGAGCTCCTGGTGTGATTTTGTTGTTTTGCATGAAAACTTTGTGAGTTGGATCTTTTGAAAACTTCTGCTTTCGCTGATGGACATTTGGACTGTAACTAAGGCTTAATGCCATTTGCTACTATTGCGATCTGGTGATCGCGGTTATGTAATATTTGAATTATCGATGTATGAAATGATTCCAGCTGTGTAACTGTTACACTAGCCTACTGATCCAGGGCCTAGTGCAGGTCCAACCAGTTCTTGAAAGGTAAGTCGAGAAGGGCCACGACAGCAGCTCGGTCGTGGTCGCGTGCCTACCATGCTATCCACCCCGTTGCGCGCCCAGTCGCTGGCTCTGCCGCCCTGCCACGGCGTCGCTCTCCTGCATCTCTCTCTCTTCCTCCCTTGCTTTGCCCACCGGGCAAAGGATTGCCCTCCATCTTGCTGCGCTGGCTCATGCATGCTACCAAGCTCGCCCCATGGTGCTCACACCCCGGCCCTTGTCATCCCGTGGCTACATTGCCCTGTGAGCAAGACATCGTCGTCCCTGGTTTCTCCATCTCCGCCAAGACTCACCGTCTCTCTCTCTCTCTCTCGACATCGCTCTCTTAACTCGTGAGCTGTCCCACGACTCTCTTCACTCCTCACAACCCCCTCACTCACACCCGAGCCTGACGAAGCCCGAAAACACCCGTTTCATTCTCGCCCGCCTCTGTCTCCATCGTGCCAACCCTCTTCGGCATCGCGTTTCGCCCTAGCCCGTGCAAATCGGTTCGAGAGCATTTTCGTCTTCGCCTTCATCATCCCCAAGAAAACACCGTCCTAGATGGAATGGATCCGAAGCCTCACGTAGCTCGCCAGCGACGAGTCACCGCCAGCCCGAAACCGCCCAATTCACCCCCTCCTTGATTTCTCAACATCGGAAAGCTCTCCAGTCAGTCCTATGCATTGAGAGCACCCCTAGGACCTCACGAAGCCTTCCCTGCTTTTACCTTTGCTCCAGGTTTAGCAGAGCCTGCCATCGACATGTCCCTTGCTTCAGCCGTTGTCGCCTACACGCCGACAGCCTGGTCGATGGCATCTCCCTCTCTCTCGTGACCACCGATGAGTTCCACTAGTCCCCTAGACCCTCACCGTAGTACCCCCGAGCTCACCGCCTCTGGTTAGCCGGAATCGTGGCAACTCGAGCATGTCTCCGCCGCCGCTTGTCGTGCCACTACTCTAGGCCAAATCATGCTTTAATACTTCGCCCCGCCCATAGTTACGCATTGAATAGTGGAGTAGCTTGGTGGATGTTCTGGAGCATAAATCTGGTCATAGCCATGGCAATTTCTCGCTATAGTTGTCGCCAGAGCTCCGTCGCCAGCGAAGAAATCCCCTCTCCTCAGCCCGGTGAGCGCAGTATCTCACTGACATGCAAGCCCCGTGCGTCGGACACGCATGGCTGAGAGCCAGCCGTGCACGTGCCACTAACTGGTGGGCCTTGGTCCCACCTGTCGGGTTAAGTGGTCGCACCCTCGCATGAATGCGCCTTCAGTGTTGGGTGGCGCCTCCAACCGTAGCGCCTCCCATCCGGCGGTCAAGCGGGTCACGCTAGATGGGCCAACCCAGTACCGTAGCAATAATAATATCCTCGGTTTATGAATTTAGATATCCCAGTAAACGCATTTGATTTACTATATATGGTAGATGAGTCCCAAAAATACTGTAAAAATACCCAAAAATATGTTGGGACATTCTAGACCAAGAAAGAATAGTATGACACATGCAACATATTTATACTGATCTAGAAAAATAAAACAGTAGCAAAGATGGTACTTTCTAGCAAATAGAAAATAACTGAAACTATATATTAGAAAATAAAATAGCTCCAGTAGCCCAAAAATTATGAGAATATTCCTATAGGGCATAAATGACCTTCTGGACATGACAAAATTGTTAGACATCATAACCTTGGTATTAAAAGTGCTAGAAATAAATAGATAGGTAAAATAAAACATAATGGCTATATACACCATATATATATATGGGCAGAACCCCAATACTAATAAAATGAGCACTTTTAAGCTAGAAACAGCACCACCTCACTCTTGCAATGAGATAATATACTTGATAATAGCTCATGGAACTTCCTTGATAAGTAGAAAAATAATAATAGAAATCACCAAATAGGACCCATAGTGTATATCAGTGACATTTGCAATAGAGCATGCATCATATGCACTCATGCTGTCTTTTTCGTTCATTTACTTGGTATTTATTTGCGGGGTAGTTATCGACATCGTTGATCAAGGGTTAGAGGACCCAGCTGAAGACCCCGACTACAATCCCGACATCGTTGGTCCCACAGCTCTTGACGCAGGCGAGTCAACTACCCTAATGCATATTGATCCCAATTTTAAAAATATATTTTGCTTTAAATTATCAAAAGTGTGTGTGCTTAAGTATATGACTACCAGTATATTAAATGCAAAACCCTAGATAAATACCTGATGATTAAAGCTTTAATCATGTTATATCATGCCTGTCATTTGAATTACTTGCGAATACCCCACATGATGGTATTGATTATCATGATCCTTTGGATAACCCTAGGATAATTATATCTGTTAAGACAAATAGTCTAGGTAAAACTTGCTTAGACCTGGCTTAGGTCTTAATATGGTTCCTTTCGGGTATAGACGCCCGAAGGGTGGGCTATCGTCCACCGAACACGACATGATTCAACTTATTGTTATGGGAATGTTATTGAGGCCTGCTAGTAGTGTCGTGGTATGACGATTGTGACCTTGTCATTTCCATCACCGGATCTTATACATGTGGGTAGGCTCTGTCCGGATCGTATACAAGGAGGGTAGGGTTGGAAACAGGCGATAGACCATGAGCATGTGGGTAGCATTCGTATCCGTCTCCGGATCTTGTACAAGTGGTTAGGCTTTGATAAGTTTTGTACAAGGAGGGTAGGAGCGGATTCGTCTTCGAGGCATGCGGATTTGAAACTGGCAGTAGACCATGAGCAAGTGGGTAGGATTTTAACCCGTCTCTAGATCTTGTACATGCGGGTAGGCTTTGTCAGGTTATGTACAAGGAGGGTAGAAGCGGATTCGTCTCTAGGACATGCGAATTGGGAACTAGTAATAGATTAGGAGCATGAGGGTAGGGTTCGTATCCGTCTCTGGATCTTGTACAAATGGGTAGGCATTGCCGGGGTTTTGTACAAGGAGGGTAGGAGCAGGATCGTTCCTAGTGCATGCTCCTTATCAATGAATATTTGGGTAGGGCCGTGGATCAGCCCGGATACAAACCCCCTCTAAAACAATTACTTCTTATCTCTAAAAAAGTTCTTGGAAATAGCTAAGTCATAAGATTTAACATATATATATATATAATTAATCCTTAAAGTTGGCCGTCCGCAAATAAAGCAACCCTTAGCCTTTTCTTTGAGACCTCTATAAACACATGCATTAGGCTAGGAGTTGGCTTGCGACTGCAGTTGAATTGAGCACTCACTCTCGCATAATTTACTCTTTTAGAGGTTAGCCTCGATGACGACGATTGCCACGAAGACGAAGTTCCTAAAGATGGCGGTCAGGCTAATGTTTAGAGGTTCTCTCCAGTTGCCTACAGTTTGCATAGCTGCTGAAGGCTTTTGGTTTTAAACGTTCCGCTAGATTATTGCATTCTGTTGCCTCTTTTGGACTTAATGTATTAATCACCAATGTGTGAACATGGGCTTGTACTCTGACAATGTAATATTTTGGTAATGAATGCGATGTATGAAATGATCCAGCTATGTAAACATGTGCTCTAGCTTATTGGTCTAGGGACTAAAGCTAAGTCATGGAGGATGTTCCCGGTATGGTAAAAGGGAGACCCCTCAATTATGCTTGCGTTTAGTGCTGCAAAATAATTGAAAATCAAATGATGATTATTTCAGGGCTGACTTTTGATTATCTCCCCGATGACTTCTTCCTCTCCGCCTTCCTGATGATTTTTTTAGGGCTACCTAAAAAAATAAAATGTTGATTATCTTCTTTTCCACTTCGTCTCCATCTCCACCCGTTCCCCTCCCGCGTCACCCGTTCCCATCCCCTCCACCTCACCCCGCGTGGCCGCAGTCGCCCACCGCTCCGCATCCCTCCCGCCTGCTTCCACCTCATCCACCTAGGCATCTACCTCCTTCCCCGACGCTCTCCACTGTGCTGCTCCCACATAGCCCTCCACCCCAGCCACTCCCTCCTGGCCTTTTCTGCTGCCGCCTCCCACTCCACGGCCGCCGACGTCTAGCCCCCGCCCTCAGGGTCGCACCATTCCAACTCCCTCCTAGAGTTTAATGCCTCAGCCGCCACATCCGGGTCCATTGCCCGTCTCCTCGCTCTACAGTATGCATTGACTGCCCAGCACCGCTCGAGCTACGCTGTGGCTGCTGAGGGAATCATAGGCTAGCTACGCTCTACCACGTGGCTGACCCTAACCGCGAGGTAGTGTGGAGCAGCCACGCCAACAGGTGGCTCAGGGAGTGACCTAACTGTTGGTGATATGCCCTAGAGGCGATCATGTGAGATGATTGTATCATGCGTCTTTGTTCATGTACTTATCAGTTCCATGAATAAATGTCACTCCTTTGTTCATTGAGTATGACTTAATTGTGAAACACATTGGTTATATGATATTATTCTAAACGATCCTTGGTCACATATTATTATGTGGGACAATAGTGATATGACCAGCACATGTATTGATTGATGGTAATATTTCACATACCATAGATATGGATATATCAAATCAATAATATGGGCACATGTTAGAGAACATGAGGTTGGATAGACCCGCTCCAAGACACTGCTGAGATTGTTATCTTAGAAGTGCCATCAGGGTGTAGTCTCGAGTGGTATACCTATACGATCCTTTGACCTGAGATTCTTATTGATTCTCAGCATGCGTAATTGTATACTTTGGGGCTATAAAATGCTTCACCATAACAGGGGAGTTATAAAGGTAGCTTACAGGTATGCCTTGAAACATGACGTGAGATGTAAGATATCAAGATGGAATTTGCCCATCCTTGATAACAGGAGAGATATCTCTGGGCCCCTCGGTGTGGATGGATAAGAAAAAGTGCATGGCCATGCCAAAGTGATTAAAGAGTTAATCACGAATTATATCCATTACATTGATGAGTGAATTTGTGGAGCTATCACAAGGGTGGCACGCTTCTCGCCTTGAGCTTGACTGATATCGTGTGGCAAAAGGATCCTATGCGAGTGTATCAAGGTTCAGCTGATTCGATCATTATGTACATTCGGGGGTCAATATGTGCTGCTAGGTACCGCTATTGACTTGTGGTCTAGGGAAAGGGTTCTCTGGGACTACGGCCGACTTTTACATGAGCCTAATGGGTCACACACTTAACGGGTTGGATCATGTCTGATGGATTGGATCCATTAGTGGGTTTATGCGGATTTGGATCCTCTGACGTCTTAATGGATTTCTATTGTAGAAGATCTATTTGCGCCAGTCCTAGTGGGCTTCTATCATAAAAGGCCCGTTAGTGCGCTCTATATAAATGAGGCATGGGGGCGTGCGGTGTTAGAGTCTCCCCACCACGAGCCTTAGCCGCCGCCACGTCCCATCACCCAAAACCCTAGCCGCCTCGCGTGGGTGCTAGCACACCAGCGCGCGGTGTTCCCACCCTGGACGTGTGGATACCGTAGAGGCGTCGTTGCTCTTGCGTCGGCGCTGATCGATTCGATCGGCTACATCAACTGTACGACTACAACGACGTTGCTGTGACGGCGATTCACGACAAGGAGAAGTTGTACCACGTCGCGTTCGACTACGTAAAGTGCTTTGGAGCACGCGAGGAGGCTTCACGCACTCTACTTCTGCTGCTAACGTGCTCCAAGGGTAACGCTCCATGATCTCTGACTCGCATGTTTCCTGGGTGTTCGCGGTAGAAAAATTTTGTTTTCCGGCTAGCGTAGCACCGCGTTCTCCTTCACTAACGCGCGCCGAACCGGTGGTTGCCGCCCGCTTCCTCGGTAGGGACGGAAGGGAATAGAGAGAGATTCTGTGGGGTCCATCCTTGCCACCACTTGATCTGCACTAGTCCCTGAATCAGTACACTAGCGCATACCATTTACATAGCCAGATCATTTCATACAAGCAGAAGACTTATATTACATTAAGTACCTGTATTAAGCCCGAAGGCTATTAAGTATTACAACATGGCACATTGGCCTAAATTAGTTCGAAAACATCAAAAGATCAGAGTACGATGAGAATCAAATGATCCAAAAGAGTCTCTTGCCAACTATGCCTAAGCATTCGACTGGAGAGACACCCTAAGCCTCGTCTTAATCATCAGCGTACTCCTGTGCTCCGTTTTCAAGACAAGCGTAAGGGTCTTGCTCGTACTCATCGTCTAAAAGTGCGAGTGTGTGCGAGGTCAGTATCATCCAAACACTGGTGAGTTAACACCCAACCTAATGCATTTAGTGATAGAGGCTTCAAAGGAAAAGCTAGGTTTGTTTATTTGCCAAAAGCCAGTTTTGGAAATCAAAACCTATGACTTAACAGTTTTAACAAATTTTCTATATCAAGTTGAGTCATCATTAGAGTTCCATCTTAGTTCACAATCCCAATCCCATGGCCTGTTATACGCACTTTGCCAAACATTCTCCTCCACTCTTGCCATGATCTTCCGGGTGTGGCGCACCCGTTGTGAATCACATCTCCAGTGAAGCCCGATCTTGTCCTAGCTGGGTTGCCAGCCCATGCTAGACTCACGGCTCACTGCGAGTATGGACCTAGATCATCCCTTGGATGACGACATAAGACTGTCTTCACCTCAAGCATGGCAGCAAACAGGGTACGCCGCAGGTCGTAACTACCCCTAAAGCCCAATATTTGCACTACTGCGCGATGGCTGGCGCGTTGTGGTGTTAGGAATCATCCTCAATGGTCAGTGACATAGTGCATCCCCGATACACCCGTCTTGGGAAAACGTTGTTTTAGCCCAGCCTGTCCACAAAAGGCCTCACCCTTATGCACTTCATTCTTCGGCTAATCGCACCCTCCGTGTGAATCACACACGATGTGGTGGAACCCCTTTGGGCAGCACATGGCGTTAGGTGGATCTCGCTGCGCTCCCCTTCCAACACTACATATGTGGGCGATTAGCTCCTCAATTCACGTTGCCCAACTACTTCATCTCTTATCCAAGACTAGACCCAGTCCGCATTGAAACACATCACAACCATACACACACTGGCATGCCAGGTCCTAATTCCATATATCAAGATTTCAAGTATAAGTTTATCATGTCTCGGTGAATGTCGGTTCACTGTTCTGAGGCGACTAAGCCTAAAAGTAATAATTGAGACTTGAGCATAGCTAAGCAAGTTTTAACCAGACTTTTGAGTCTAACAAGTTTTAAACCATAGACTTTAGAGTCTAGTAATTGTTGTTCCTAAACCAGGTTAATCAAGGATTGATCGTCAAGGCGATCAAAGTGTGATTCAACTAGCAATGATCATCAACACAATCATCATAGGTATCAACAATTTAATAAAGCAGGCATGATATGTCATGATTAACAAGATAGGTACTCATAATTGAAAGCATGCAATTTGATACTTAAAAGAAAATAATTTAATTAAAACTAGGATCAATATGATCTAACTGGATATTAACTCACCTTGGTTCTAGAGATCGAAGTCCTGGTTTGATTCGGGGTCCTCGAACTGTCCCACGGGATCCTCTATGTCTATACGAAGAACAACAATCCAGAATAAACACAATGCAGCGATGAAGAATGATGCATGAGATGCAATCATAGTCGCTCGCAATCGTTCATTTGTATATCTAATATCTATAGTGCTTATCTAGGAAGTTCCATGATCCTTCTAAAGCATAAGAAAACTACTATTCGATTTGCCGGAGCATGAATGTATGCCGATATGTTCATGAATACAAAAGGTGTAAGCGTCTAAATATAGATAGATATATATGTATATCAATATATATAACAACACACAGTTTTAGGAAATTAATAGGAATAGAATTACTTTCGTCAAAAGTATTTCCTTCAATATAAATTAATTAAATTCATCAAAATTAAATGGCATTTAATTGATTAAATTAGAGATTATGGTCCTTGCTGGTCAGAGAGTGATAAGTTGTTCATATTGATAAACAAACAATTCCTATAATGCCTCAATATGAACCAACATAATTACCAATGGTGATTAATAACTAATAGTTTGTTTTGATATTTTCCATGGGTCCAGAAAGTTATTCTACATTTTATGTGATTTTCTTAGGGTTTTCCCAAATTTATTTCCTATTTTAAATAATAGAAAACAATCCCAACCATTATTTTTAGATAAGAAATAACTGGAATAAGCCTATTTATATTAAACAGAGACAAATACTCCCTTACTGTTCATGATTATATTTTCATAAAATCCAAAGTTCCTCTAGTATTTATCATATATTTTCTAGAAATTTTGGGATGTCCAGCTATTTTTAAGAGTTCAATATTATTTCCTGGATTTAATTGAACATAAACATTTACCTAGATGTTGCTTAATAATTTCCAGAGAGCAAGTAATGTGGTGATAATTGCCCCAAAATTTATATTATGCTTAGAAATTCATTTGAGATTTTCTTTGATTTTTCCATAATTTTAAACAGACTATAACTTTGCTAAATAAATATTTTCTATTTCTGGAATTGATTTTATTTCTTAACCCGGAAAGAAATTCCTGGAATAGTGCTAGGCTGGCCCAACCGTGCCCACGCACAGCTAGCCCACAAACGGTGGCTGACGAGCAGGTCCCGCGCGTCAGTGACACGCGCGACGACGGTGCGCCACGGCTAACGTTGACATGTAGGTCCTTGGGCCCACATGTCGGTGGCTCATTACCTTAACCGCGGGAGTTTTTTTAAAATGTTAACAGTGTTTGCACTGATCTTGGCGCAGATCTATAGCCCAGAGTTTGTCTTCCACCTCCAGCCAGGGCGACAGGTGACATTATGAAACTGGCGATGTTTAGGCAACGCACCGACGACTCTACAAGGCACTAGAGTGGGCGATTTTGGGCGCTACAATCTCCTTGTGAGTAACCCTAGGACGTGTCGTCTAGCTACTCGCCGGTGAAGGCCAGGAATGGAGGAAAGCCACACGGTGGCAGAGAACTCCCATGGGAGCGCCTAACTACGGCTCTACGAAGCCCTACGAACTAACCTAAGACATGCTTGAGCTAGAGGAGGGTCTGACCGGAGAAGGCATGGAATCGTGTTGGCGATGACGAGACCGAAACGTTGTGGGAACAGGACGCTCGACGACAGGGAATTCCGGTGACCCTCGGGTTCAATTGACCGGGGCGAAAGATGCACAAGGATGAGGTGATACTGCACGTGTGAGCAATTGCCAAGGAACTCACCATGGAGGACGTATTTGAGAGAGAAGTTCTGAGTAGTGTGCTTCAGACCGATGATGGGGAAAATGGCGATTCCAGAGAGCTAGGGTGGTCACCGGCTGATTGATTGGAGCAGGAGCAATGTGGGAGGGAGGCGAAGCCAATGCGGGTGTCACGAGCGAGAGCGGGTGAGTGCAGAGGGGCGATGAATGCAAGGTTGCTGGTGTTAAAGACCGAATGTGTGTGCAGGGGCAAAGAGGCCACGCACTCAACATTGCCAGGAGGAGCATGCCACGGGACGGCATGGCCAGCAGCTAGGCTCCAATGCAATAGGGGAGAGAGAGATCCATGGGGAGGGGGATAGAGAGAGAGAGAGCAAGAGGCTGACAAGTGGGCCCACGATGAACAGTGAGGTCAAAGGGTGGTCAAGGCATGGTCTGAGGTAGTGGGACCCACTAGCTAAATTTCTGAGATTTTTAGAGGTTTTATTTGTAGCTAATGTGAAGCTCTTAGCCAAATTTTTTTTGAATTCAAATTCAAATTTGAATTTGAATTGAAGTTTTCATTCCTATGGTGAACTTTGTTTGTATGGTTTGATTTCATTAGGTCTCATGAGGCTAGGTTCAATTTTTACCATATTAAGGATCAAACTTTCTAAGTGAAAGGTTTTTCATATACATGTATATATATATATATATATAGAGAGAGAGAGAGAGAGAGAGAATAGCTAGTGTGCTATGGATAGCACGGAGAGATCCGTCCTATCCACGGGATTTGGAAATTTTGAGACTGAAATAGACGATCCGAACCGTCCGTCTTGTTCATCTCGATGAAATCTCACTACACACCAAATTTCAATTTTTTTTGGATTTTTCACTATTTATTTCATATTTTTGAAAAACGCTGATCTAATTAGCTGTGTACCCTACAATAAGTCCAGTTTTCAAAAATATGAAACAAATAGTAAAAAAATTCATAAAAAATTTGAAATTTGGTATGTAGTGAGATTTCATTGATATGAACAAGATGGACGGTTCGGATCGTCTATTTCGGTCTCAGAATTTGCAAACTCCGTGGATAGCACGGAGAGATCTGTGTTATCCATAGCACACTAGCAAATCTCATATATATATATATATATATATATATATGTATGTATGTATGTATATATACCTATATACATATATTAAGTGTAAACTCTTAGAATTTTATTTCTAAGTTTAATTCAAGTATTGTGTCATATAAATATATTGGATTTGTTAATAAGTTGTGTTTATGACCCTAATCACATTTATGATATGTTTAGTTTTATCCCCCAATTAACCATGGGGTCAAATTAAAGCCTAATCCAAAAATAGGGTTTTTAGTTTAGCACCCAATTTTTATTATTTATTTTTTATACAAAAATGGCATTAGGGAAAATATCACTTCACGTACCAAGCATTATAAAGTATATCACAACATTACACAATTCTAGGCTGTGCAAGTTCTTAGGGGGAGCTCTCCTTTGTTTGTCACTAAAGATGTGCATTTCATATTTCCATGTTCATCCTTGTAAATGCACATATTTAGGGAGAGCATCCTCTCTATTCTTCTTTTGTAAAGCTTAAATTGTGTTGTCATCAATCTCCATGTTCATCCTTGTAAATGCACATATTTAGGGGGAGCATCCTCTCTATTCATCTTTTGTAAAGTTTAAATTGTGTTGTCATCAATCACCAAAAAGGGGGAGATTGATAGTGCATCTAGGCCCCTTTGTTGATTTTGGTGATTAATGACAAACAATTTATGGACTAATTAGTTTTATTGAGAATATAGACAGGTACAAACTTCTAGTTGATTTTTGGTTGAACATGCACATTGTCCATGGAGTTTTTTTGGTGAGAAAGTTGTCTCAAGCTTAGTCCTTAGAACTTAGTGCTAATTGTTTTAATTTTGAGTCTAAGGACAAGCCGTACTATTAAGGGGGGTGCGATGAAAAATGGATTTTTAGATGATTTGTGTGCTTATTGGAAGAATCTTGCACTTAGATTTCATCCCAAACAATTTCCAGGTCATTCGGGCACTTTTCACATCGGAGTATCCGATGTCACTCCGATGTGTATCCGATATGACCCCCTCTGTCTCTATTTCATTTTTTAACATCGGAGTATCCGATGTGTATCCGATGTCACTCCGATGTTACCCCCACTGTCTGAAATCTTTTTAAATATCGGACTATCCGATATGGTTCCGATGTGTATCCGATGTTGACCCCTCTGTCTGGAACTCAAGAAAACATCGGAGTATCCGATGTGACTCCGATGTAAGCTCCGATGTGACCCGCTCTGTCATTTGACATCGGAGTATCCGATGTGACATCAGATACTCCGATATCTTCCAGTTACAACGGCTCTGTGAGGGCTGGTATTTAACCCCTCCTCACCTAGCTCAGCATACAACAGTTCATTCCTACTCTCCCACGAGCATCTTGAGTTCTTGAGCTTCGAAAACTCCTCTCTTCCACTCCGTTGAGATCTAATCCATCCCATCATTTAGTGAGTTGGAGGATTGAATCTTGTTGCAAGATCTGAAGAACTTCATCTTCCTCAAGCACTCTTCTCATCTTCAAGTCGTTTTTCACCGGATTTGTTACCCTTGGAGATTGGGGGCTCCTAGATGGCTAGGAGTCGTCCCCGAGCCACCAAAGCTTCGTGTGGTTGGCCGAGGAAAGTTTGTGCAGGTTGGATTCCGCCTCCGCAAGGGAAGGAATCAAGGAGTAAGCCCGAGAGTGCATCGTGCAACTCGGTGAGGAGAGGGTCAAGAAAGACCCGGGCTAAAGTGTGACCTAGCCTTCCTCAACGGAGAGGAGGATCCCCTCAAGGATCCGAACTTCGGGAAAAATATCCTTGTGTTCATTGTTCTACTTGCTCTTGTTTCGTTTTTCTCAGATCTACTTGTGTAGCAGGAGCGCGTGTGCGAACAAATTTGGTGTAGGGGCTCTACTTGGTGCCACGAAGCTCAGATTTGCTCAGATTTACTTTTGCCCTAATTTCATATCGGAGTGTCCGATATTGATATCAGATAGTCTGATACCTAATATCTACATCGGACAGTCTGATATTGTTTTTCCGCTGTGCTATCTTACAATTTGAGTTAAAAATTTATAATCGCCTATTCAACCCCCCCTTCTAGGCGACATCTCGATCTTTCAATCGACCGCATGAAGAAAAGTTTGCAAACCCTGCAAGAACTCCGGGGAGCGTCGGTCCATGTATATCCATCGCCGTTTATCTACATTATGTTACTTCAAGGTAATTGTTAGCTCATTCTCCAAAAATTAATTATTGAACATTTTCCAAATTCCATAAAATTTAACTTATTGAAAAACTATTTAAAATTTTATGTGGCTAAATTTATTCCTACCTAGGGCAAATTGCATCAAATATTTTTTTATAGCAATTCTTCTTTTAAAGCCAACTATAAACTTAAAATAAATTTATTTCATTACATATTTTGTAAAGAACTATATTTTTATACAATTTTTTCTACAAAATGATTATTTGCTCCGATATTCATACTTGACAAGTTATTGCAACCTACATAAAATAATTGATGAATCAATGTATCGAAGTATAGATTCAAAATTCTTCATCCATTGATAGGACAGAAACCTAGATCACACATTCAATGCGAGATACATCATAATCCCACAAAAGATTGAGGTAGATCTTTATATTCATAATCTTTCAATGATCATAGCAAAAGATCAAATTTTCTTTATTTTTCAAGCAAAGAAGAAGCTCCATTGAACATATTTTTCTATAAAATGATCGGTATTGAAAAACTATTTAAACTTTTATGTGGCTAAATTTATTCCTACCTAAGGAAAATTACATCAAATATTTTTCATAGCAATTCTTATTTTAAAGCTAACTATAAACTTAAAATAAATTTATTTCATTACATATTTTGTAAAGAACTATATTTTCATTCAATTTTTTCTATAAAATGATTATTTGCTCCGGTATTCATACTTGACAAGTTATTGCAACCTACATAAAAGAATTGATCTATGAATCGATGTATCAAAGTCTAGATTCAATATTTTTCATCCATCGATGGGGAAAAAACTTAGATTACACCTTCAATGCGAGATACATCATAATCCCATAAAAAATCCCACAAAAGATTGAGGTAGATCTTTACATTCATAATCTTTCAATGATGATGGCAAAAGATCAAATTTTTTTTATTTTTCAAGCAAAGAAGAAGCTCCATTGAACATCCAATGTAGTGAGTAATGATGCACTAACCTTGATTAACTTGGCTTGGAGTAAAATGATCAAAATTTTGAAATTTTGGCAGCACCTCCCAATTCTTAAAGCTCTTGGCCGCCGGCGCTACTGTTCTTGGTCGGGCAGAGTGGGGACTGCGAGAGGAAGAATTAAGATTAAATATGGCATACTAATCCCGGTTGGAGACACAGACCGGTATTGTGCCGCCTTCCCGCCTGCTACAGGAGTTCAAATATGACATACTAATTCTGGTTGGGCACACAGACCGGTATTGTGCCCTCTCCTGCCTGCAACGGGATGTTCAAATATGGCATACTAATTCCGATTGGACACACAGACCGGTATTATGCCCCCATTCCTGCCCACATGCCGTTGCGGGCATCATTAGTCCCGGTTCATAACACAAACCGGGATTGATGGTGTTAGAGACCCAACCGGGACTGATCCCCATCCGTGGCCCAACTTACATTCAACCGGGACTGTTGTGAATGTCAGTCACGGTTCATATCTAACCGGGACTGATGAGCCGGTATTAAAGGTCAGTTCTCTAGTAGTGAAATGAATTAGATCGTTTCTTGTTTGAGTCTAATTTTTTTGGAGAATTTTTTCTAGTTTACCCGTTTAACCGGCTGAAAATTTCTGGTACAGCAGTTTAACCAGCCACCTCGAGTGCTCGATGAAATTTTGCCCGGCTTAGTTGCCAACATCCTCGGGCTCCGATGGCCACTGTGACGGACATCATGGGCACGCCACTGCCACCGGCTGCCGGCCCGCGCTCGAGTTTGAGAAGAACTAGTAAAACTTTACAAAATGGATATAACGTACTATAACGTTTGACTGGTATAAAATACAATTTTTAGCTGTATCTTTTAACTTTAATTTAAACTGAAAAAACAATGACAAAACAGTCGATTCTAGGGTGGAGGATGCCACACACAGGGCTTTGCAAATTTGGGACTAATTCTTGATCAACGTTTTCTGTTGAGCGACCAATAGATAACACACCATAGTTAATTTAGGACATCGAGTGGATTTTTCCAAAAAAAAGTGAGGGCTCCGTCTCATTGCATTGGTATGGTACGCTCATGGTTATAACTGATATATGTACATAATGCTTAAAGCATGGACAGAAGATGAATGCCCGGGTTGATGTAATGCAGAAGGCTTGCTGCAGGTCAGAGATTTCCAGTCGGTGGAGAACACAAATAATATATCAATTTTGGTCTCAGAACATCTCCGTGTACTAATTTCTGCAGAAGAGATTTCTCAGGATATGAAGGAGGCATGCAGTACCACCTCATTTTTTTTATCTCCCAGTCAGGCTATAGAATTCCATGCAACGTCAGTTAGACAATTACATTTTGTATTACTTCATATAGGTTTCTATTCGCAATGCCGGCCGCCCATTCCCAATAATTTTCATGTTATTAAGTGATCATCATCCCTGTAAGTTAAGTGGCCAACATCGCTGTAAGTTGGGAAAAGAAGTCTCATGCAAATAGGCAAAAAGGTAATACGACGGATCCATCTAGACACCCCATATATAGAGAGGGTAGGAAGTGAGAGCAATAATAAATCATGGGGCTGTTTAACAGCCCTCGCTACCTCCTCTCATACCTTGAAATATGGCCATTCATCAAGTTTGATCCAATGGATATTATTAGATGATACCTTTTAGTGCCTCGTGGTAGCTTTCTTTTATCCTTGGAGCCACTACTACCACTACTACAGAAGACATCACTGATGTGTCCGACCCATTCTCTCTGCCAATTTATGGCTAGAGCCAACACATATATTCTAAAATATTCTTTATTTAGCTAGCCTATCTAGCACCAGTGCTAGCTAGGCTAGTTGTTAGCTATGCCTACACTACCCTAACTATCTACATCTAGAAGCCATCATCGCTGCCGGACGACTTGGGATTGAAGGAGCTGCTGACATCGTTGTAGTCACTGAGTGGGATGGGGTTGTCCACCCTCAGATCATGCGGCGATGTGGCCTGCCGATGCTTGGAGATCGAGGCCCCTCACCAGTAGGCTCCTCCACGTCAGGATCCTCACTGGCCGACACCTCCTCCTGCTGGCCGACTCCTTGATCGCCAGCCGGCTCCTCCTCCTGGTTGGCTGACTCCTCGTAAGCGGGCACCTCCTCGTGGGACTTCTGATTGCCGGCTAGCCATGGTAACCATGGTGAGGCCACCCGTTGCGGCGAGGTGGTAGAGAGGGCAACAACCATGGAGATGCTGGCGACTGGACCATGGCGGTGCCATCGGAGGAGCTCGAGATCGAGAGGAAGAAATGTGGAAAGAGGCAGAAATTTAGAAACCGGATAGGAAGTTAAGCGTTTTGCGAATGGGGATCTAAGAAGATCAATCGTAGGGAAAATTTTCCCTTGAACGCCTTGTGTGACGAAACATTGTGTGTATAGTAATAATTACCAATTGGCACATATAACTATGAAATAACGTGACTTTTTAGTAGACGCGCGGCAAATCTTTATATGTGCCTATGGTAATTTTTAACTGGCATATATATACAGATTTTATGTTTCGGTTTGTTATACGAACTGACATAGATATATCTGTAACAGTTGGTAATCAGAACCAACATATATAATCTGTAATCTGTTGCCATTGTCATCAACCTCCGGCGATTGCCGAGATTGACCTTGGCTCTGATACCAACAGACAGAAATCAGCCCCAAGAATCAGACACGACTATTATAGTTCAGAGACTTTTCCTTTTGGTGGCAAGACCTTCTTTCAATTCATTCATTGGCTTACATACACAAAAGGTTTACATGCTTGGCCATCTATTTATGGACCTCTTTGTGCAAACCGACTTAGTACATGCAGCCACACAAACCGTCTTATACAGCTAATGCATGGCTATCTAATTCTAGTACATGCTAGCTAAATCTAGTGCATACACAAGTAGCAAACTTGAATTCTTCTAGCTGCCGCAGCACCAGCTCATATCTTCTAGCATGTCCTTCATCTATATAGAAAACTTCAATTTTTCTTTGACTAATACAATACTAATCCAACTTGATTTACAACTAGCTTATTATCTTTTTAGCAGCTGCGTCCCCCGCGCAGACCTGCGCCTCGGGCGCCGCCGGTGGTCACTGCTGCCTTGCTGTCCATGAGAGATAGGGAAGAGAAGATAAGAGATAAGCTTGTCTTTTTTAAGGATCCTGTTCCTACAGATTCATGGTTAAATTCGTGGTGCCTCTCGATTCTCAGTATCTCTCGGTATCTCTCATAGGCTATAAAAATCTTCACAACTTATGGACGGTTTCATTGTTGCAATTGAGTATGGTAGTTGTTTGGCATGACGTAGTTATTGTTTCTGTACTACACAATTCGGCATGTTCTAATTTATTCACTTTTTTACTAGGCAGGATAACAAGCTGACAACGAGATATTTGCATATAGAAAGACAGCAAAAGTCATAGCGAAAAAGAGGTACCTGACAAATTTAAGCATTCCAAGTCAGCCGAATGTAAAGTAACCAATTGAAAGACGAGTTTGATGACTAAACGCAAGTTATTGAGATTTATTCATCGGAAAAGATGAAATGACAAGCTACCATCATTTTTCACACACATGAGCATGAGAGAGAATCAACGTACCCAGCCGCAAATTCGGGGTAAAATTCCCTATGCAGATCCCAGTTGCCCGTTGACTAAACTAACGTCCATCGGTGGTTTGCTTGCACTCTTGGGATTGTGCAGGTCAGATATGCATCATCCCAAAGTTTTGATTATCTCAGTCTCCTTTGATCAAAGGCATCTCTCTTGCCACATATATAGAAGTTAACTGAATTAGCACCTTTGGTGACTGTCCGCACCGCCACCGTCTCACGCTGCCACATCCCCTGAGAGCAGAGAGAAAGAAGAGAGGGTAGAGAATCAGAGAACAATGTTTACTTGCAAATGCCAAAACTATCCCTTATCTGTTATCTTATCTGTTACCTCTGGGTATTTTTTGAAGGACCATAAAAAACCACTTGGCAAAAGGAAGTTGGTAGCTAAGTTTGATATATATCCTTGTAAAATCCAGATATATAGGGAGAGGAGGAGAAATGCAATACAGGGCAAGAGAAGGTGGTTGTCGTTTGGATAGGTTGTGTACGTGCTATTTGCTGAGTCTTGCTTCCTCATGTGAAAGAAGTAATGTGTGCATTGCATTGGAACACTACCGCACTGTTTTGATTTGCCGGCGTGCTAGCCGTTGTATTGCTCAGCTTCTGATCGGATGGAGAATACTTATCGAATTGATAGGTGCCGCACTGCCGCGAGAAGAACCCTTTTACATACACTAAAAGGTGAAATAGACGATGACACAGTAAAGAACTAAAGATGCGAGTTTGAGAATTTGCCACTAAAACAATCTCCTTGATAAAATGCCACTCTATAAACACTAGAATCCCTACAATTTACCACTCCTCCTGTATTTCCGTATTCGTGCTTTTCTTCTCAAACAAAAAAATGTATGAATTGTCATTTTTGCCCCTCCTCTCAACTTTTAGTGGTGGAAATTCATAGCTCGAATCTCACAGTCCATTGACAAATATCTCCTAAAATCGGGATGTGTTTTTGCTCTTAACTTCAAGGCCTTCGTACAACCACGTAGTAATTGCGGGAAACCATTTTCAGAGATGCAAGTAAGAGCAAGAATGCACCCATTTCAAGAGATGCAAGCAAGAACACACCCACCCAGCAATCGAAGGCAAAAGCCAACTAGGAGGCGACACAGAGGGGGAGCTCATAGCTCCTGGACCTAGCGGGGTGAAACATCTAGTGAGGAGATGATGACGCAGTCAGCATCAACAATGAGCCTGCGCAGCGACAAAGGATCCGTTTGATTGATGTGCTAAGCTCGCCAACAAATACCGTATTTTTCCATATCTCAAGGATTTCAAGAAAAAAGTGTTAAACAAAATGTGGCAAAATTGTCTATCAACCAAACGGGCCTGACCTCTTTGTGCCAGCCGCCACAAATAGCCACCGACACCGCTGCTACCACTGATGTGAGCGTACAGGGAAAAGAGGCCGGGATGACATTGGGAATGAGCTTAACATTGGGAACCTCGGCAAAAAGTGATAGACTTAGGTTCTTAGTGCGGAAGCTAATAGGATCGTTAGCCTAATAGCATGAACACATAATCACACATTAGGGTTTCCAAAACTTACTATTACTGGATGACGCCATCGGCTAGCAGTGGATTTAGGCTAGTTAAACCCGGGTGGCCGGTGAGTCGATGCAGTGTAGACGTAGTGGACGCAGGGAGTCGGTATGCCGTGACGACCTCGTTCCGGTGACGTGCTCCGGCGTCGCACGGTGGCGGCCTTCCCAATGCTTCAGCGCCCCCCTAGATCGGTAGGGTTTTAGGGTGTCAAGAGGCTTCGCTTTCACAGATCGATGGATCAAAAAGTGAAGAGCCGGTGCCCTCTCTTTATATGGCGCTGCGCATCGGGGGGCCACAACCAACTGTCGGTTGTGCGCCCCCGATCAGGGCACGAGTTGAGGCCGTTTAGCCTCCTGAAGACTCGGGCTAGAAGTTAGCCGAGGTCATTATCCAACATTCTCCCACTTGATCGAAAGGCTAACATCATAAGTCCTCTCTCAATAAAACGGCATACCAAGGCAAGCGTTGCAAAGGCTATTGATGAGCCAGTGAAACCTCAATACCTATAGTGCACCATCTTATATCGATTGGCAAAATTACTTATGTCTTATGGGAGTTGGTTTGTGTTTTGGCCCTCATATCCAGAATCAGAGGCTTCCCAATATACCCATGCCGGCAACATGATCATGAAATACACTGGGTGGCAAGCCTTTTGTGAGTGGATCCGCAAGCATAAACTGAGTACCAATATGCTTAACATTAATAGTTTGATCCTGGATTCTATCTTTCACAACATGGTACTTAAGGTCAATGTGTTTGGCAGCACCACTTGACTTGTTGTTACTCGCATAAAAGATCATGGATTGGTTGTCGCGATATAAGGTTAGTGGTCTCGAAATGCTGTCGACCACTCTAAGTCCGGGTATAAAATTCTTAAGCCATACCGCCTGCCCGGTAGCCTCATAACATGCCACAAACTCAGCCTGCATCGAAGATGCCGTAAGTGATTGTTTGGAGCTTTTTCACGAGATAGCTCCTCCAGTGAGGGTGAAGATGTAACCTGACGTGGATTTCTTAGTATCCATACACCCCGCAAAATCTGCGTCTGAAAAGCCAATGACTTCAAGGCTTTCAGACTTCTTATATGTGAGCATGTAATCCTTAGTGCCTTGCATATAGCGCAAGACTTTCTTAACGGCTTTCCAGTGATCTAGTCCTGTATTTGACTGATATCTGCCAAGCATCCCGGTTATAAAAGCTAAGTCAGGGCGTGTACAAACTTGAGCGTACATGATGCTTCTGACAGCAGAAGCATAAGGAATCGTCATCATCTGATCAGATTCATATTGATTCCTTGGACATTGGAATGTCCCAAACTTATCGCCTTAACAATCTGGAAGCGGTAGCGAGCACTTATACATATTGTATCTCTTCAGTACTCTGTCTATGTATGCCTTTTGGATAAACCCAACGAACCCTTAGTTCGATCCCGGTGAATTTCAATGCCTAGAACATAAGAGGTTTCACCAAGATCCTTCATATCAAAATTGGAGGACAAAAACCTCTTAGTCTCAGACAGCATATCCCTATCGCTACTAGCTAAAAGAATGTCATCCACATAAAGAACTAAGATGGTGTATCTACTTCCCTTAAACTTAGTATAGACACAATTGTCCACTTCGTTTTCCTTAAAACCAAACTTTCTTATAATTTCATCAAACTTAAGGTACCATTGCCTAGACTCTTGCTTTAGACCATAAATTGATTTCTTAAGTCTACACCCCATATGTTCCTTGCCTTCCACAACAAAACCTTCCGGTTGAGTTATGTATATATTCTCATGCAAGTCACCATTTAGAAATGCAGTTCTAACATCCATTTGGTGTAACTCGAGATCATTATGAGCCACCAGCGCCATGACAATTCTAAAAGAATCTTTAGTTGAGACAGGAGAGAATGTGTCATTATAATCAATCCCTGGCCTTTGAGTGAACCCTTTTGCCACAAGCCTCGCTTTGAACCTTTCGATATTCCCTTTGGAGTCACATTTGGTTTTGTAGACCCACTTACAGCCTAGCCTACTGTTTTGACCCCATCAGGAATTACTACTAAGTCCCATACATCATTGATGCTCATAGACTTTAATTCATCCTCCATGGCTTCAAACCACTTTGGTGAATGTTCACTCGCCATAGCCTCCTGATAGGAGGTAGGATCATCAATCTCTCCAACATTATAAACATAGTCATTATTGATCGTAGATCTTCTTTCACGCTGTGATCTCCTTAAGTGTTCAACAGGTACGATAGGGGGCCGTTGAGGCTCATTATCAGAAGGATCATTAGGTGTCTCAGCCTCCTCAACAGGAGGAAGAGACTCGTTAGCTATCTCAGGTTCCTCAACAGGAGGAGCGGCCCTAGTGTTATCGACTAGAGGCGTGACCTCCCGGGCCAAAGGAATAACAGGCTCAAGAGTCATAGATGGCGGAATGGAATTCCGCATCTCGTCAAGGTCTATCTTCCTAGGCTCCAAGCTCCCACTGATCTCAGCATTCTCTAAGAATACTGCATGTCTCGTATCCACAAACTTAGTGGTATGATCCGGGCAGTAAAATCGATATCCCTTTGACCTATCGGGATATCCAATAAAATGGCAACTGATAGTCTTAGGGTCTAATTTTCCAATATGTGGATTGAAGATTTTAGCTTCAGCAGGACAGCCCCATGTACGTAAGTATTTTAAGCTCGGCTTTTTTCCAGTCCATAATTCGTAAGGTGTTTTCATGACTGATTTACTGGGAACCCGATTAAGTATATGGGCAGCTGTCTTAAGTGCTTCAATCCACAGACTAACTGGTAAACTGGAATGGCTGATCATACTACGCACCATATCCATAAGGGTACGATTTCTTCTTTCAGCCACACCATTTTGCTGAGGTTCACCAGGTGTCGAATATTGGGCTACGATGCCATTTTCTTGAAGAAACTTAGCGAAGGGACCTGGGATCTGCCCGTAAGGGGCATGCCTCCCATAGTATTCTCCCCCTCGATCAGACCTTACTACCTTAATTTTTAGGTTAAGCTGATTTTCTACTTCAGCTTTGAATATCTTAAATTTATCTAAGGATTCAGATCTATCACGAATAGGAAAGATATACCCATAGCGGGAGAAGTCATCAGTAAAGGTGATAAATGAGTCATACCCATCTACAGATGTCACAGGAAAGGGACCACAAATATCTGTATGAATTAATTCTAAGAGTCCCGTACTTCGTGTGGCACCTTTCTTAATGTGCTTTACATATTTCCCTTTTATGCAGTCTATGCAATTCTCTAAGTCGTCAAGGTCTAATGGTTGAAGTATTTCATCCTTAATGAGACGCTCCATTCTCCCCCTCGAAATGTGGCCTAAACGACAGTGCCACAATTTCGATGAGGTGACTTTATTACACTTATCATTACCATAGCAAATATTCACAGAAGATTCAGAAATGGAAAGCAAATAAAGCTTGTCTTGTCGGATGGCAAGACCAACATTATTAGACTCAAACATTAAAGTACATTTATTGTTACCAAACACAAAGCTGAAACCACAATCATCCAAAAGAGATACTGAAATAAGGTTTCGCTTAAGCGAAGGTACATAAATGACATTATTCAAATGAACTACAAAGCCGCTATCTAAGATTAACTTTAAAGATTCAACGGCCTTGACTTCAGCTTCCTTTCCATCCGCGACAGTAATGCTTCTCTCACCCTTTGTGAGAGGGCTCGTGGTACTGAATCCCTGTAATGAATTGCATACGTGCACAGTTGCACCGGAATCAATCCACCACGCATTAGAGGGAAAATCAACATAATAAGATTCATCAACTAATGTAATGAAATCATTACCTTTCTTAGCAAGCCATTTTAAGAAGCCTGTACAGTCCTTCTGATAATGCCCAGGTTTCTTACAGAAACGACAAACATCATTAGGGGCATCACTAGGACCAGCAGGCTGCTTCCCCTTGTCAGAGGTGTTGGGCTTCTTGTTGGGCTTGTTGTCACCTTGCCCACCCTTCCTCTTATTCGGGGACCTCACATAATTGACATTGTCCTTTTTCTCCATCTTGACCCTTTCCTCTTCCTCCACACAATGTGAGATCAACTCACTCATACTCCACTTCTTTTCATTAGTGTTATAGCTAATTTTGAATAGAGTATACTCAGTCCCTAAGGAAGCTAATGAGAGATGGACCAAAAAGTTATAGGATATTTGCATATCCATTTCATTGAGTGTGGATGCCATCTCCATCAGAGACATAATGTGCTTCCTTATCCCCCCTTGGCCATCATACTTTTTATTCAGCAACTTGTTCAACAAGGTGCTGACATAAGTTTTGGTGGAGGCCTTGAAATGGCTCTCCACCCTAGCCAAGTACTCCTTGGCAGTCAACTCCACATCCCCTTCCTTAGTAGGGATTACTCCCCTAATATCGCGAGTGACGGAGTTCTTCATAATTTTGAGACAGATGCAGTTAGACCGCTCCCATCTCTCATAAGTTTCATCATAATTTCTCTTAGCTGCCTCATTGGCATCGGCCGGGACGGGAGTAGGGGCATTATGAAAGAGAGCATAATCTAAGTTCATTACTGTGAGGACAATGTCAATATGCTCCTTCCATTCATGGAAGTTGCTCCCAGTCAGCTTCTCAATACCACTTATGACAGAAGCGACATTGGAGGGATCAACAGCTGACATATAAAATACATGGCACAATTTAGAACCATTAAATAATACTTAGCATCATTTTAATCTATGTTGGTATGATTAAATACATGCAAGCAAAATTAAGAAAAATTATTGTTCTAATTCATATCACCGTTGGGCAGAAGATGAAGAGGAACAAAAATGACACATAATTATAAATTAACGTTGGTCAAAATTATAATTATGAGCCACACAGAAAATTAACATCATAAATCTCTAATTAAAATTTCTAGTTGGTTCCATTTTAATTAGAGACCAAAAATCAATTGTGCCATTTAACAGAATTAACATCAATTTTTAATGCATAATTAATGGGCAAAACATCAATTAAATCAAGTGCACATAAATTGGAAAACATCATTATTAAAAATGCACTGAAAATATTAATTAATTGGCGCTTGGCTCGGTCGGCTCGGCCGGGGGCGACGACGGCCCAAAAACACGCTGCGCTATACGCGCAGACCAAGCGTCACTTCTTCGCTTCGCACCGCCCAGCCACGCTTGCGGCGGCCCATCAAACGCCAGCAGCTGTTTGGCCGTCGGATGAGATGGACGGCTGAGCTTTGATGCGGTGAGACAAAACCGAGCGTGACTCCAAAACCCTAACGTAATTCATTCTTTCCCTGGCTTTCTCGCGCGGCGCAGCTGAGGGTTGAGCGGCGATGGCGGAACAAGAAAAGGCGACAAGTGCGGCGGGCGGAGCTGCTCGCCGGCCTTCGCGTCTTGATGCTTTCCGACTGCTGCTGCGCTCGTCAGTAGTTCCGTCGCACACCACGATGACGAGCAGAGGACCCATGACGGCGCGGCCAAGTGAGGAGCAGCAAGACCGGCGGCAATGGCTCGGAGGACCGGCGATTCGCCTAGGGGTCGGACAGGCGTCAAGAACATGAGGTGTGCCTCGATTCGCCCAAATCCGATCTAATTTTTCTTGATTTTGGGTACTTAGGGTTTTTGGATTTGGGGATTTCGGGTTCAAAAACCGACGGGGATTCTTAATTTTGGGGCTTTCTTGTTCTTTCCCCTCTCTTAATCTTAATGATTATACTAATCCGAAACATAAAGCAGTTTTGGGGAAGAATTAGGGTTTCGGTTTGGGGATTTTTAATCCTGAGTTCTTCAATTTGCCTATTCCCCTCCTTCTAAATGCTAACCGTGACCATTTAGGAGTGCAAATTGAACTAATTAGCCACTAAAGAAGATTAATCCGAGGCATCATCAACTTAATTAGACATTAACCGAAAGGATTAGGGTTCATGATTAGGCTAAGTGGCTCTGATACCAACTGATAGACTTAGGTTCTTAGTGCGGAAGCTAATAGGATCATTAGCCTAATAGCATGAACACATAATCACACATTATGGTTTCCAAAACTTACTATTACTGGATGACGCCATCGGCTAGCAGTGGATTTAGGCTAGTTAAGCCCGCGTGGCCGGTGAGTCGATGCAGTGTAGACGTAGTGGACACAGGGAGTCGGTATGCCGTGACGACCTCACTCAGGTGACGTGCTCCGGCGTCGCACGGCGGCGGCCTTCCCAATGCTTCAGCGCCACCCTAGATCGGTAGGGTTTTAGGGTGTCGAGAGGCTTCGCTTTCACAGATCGATGGATCAAAAAGTGAAGAGCCGGTGCCCTCTCTTTATATGGCGCTGCGCATCGGGGGGCCACAACCAACTGTCGGTTGTGCGCCCCCGATCAGGGCGCGAGTTGAGGCCGTTTAGCCTCCTGAAGACTCGGGTTAGAAGTTAGCCAAGGTCATTATCCAACAAAAAGGACCATTCAGACATGCTTTTGGTTGAAAAGAAAAACACCAATGGTGAATACATGTGGAGTGCCAAATCTTAGGGATTCTAACAAGAACATTGATTTTAGTGTCAAATTCACAAACTCCCATTTTAAATCATCAGTTTTCCCACACTACAATGTATATGGCCGCACATTCCCTTTTATCTCTAATGGTTCATATTACTTAAAAAAAATTATACTACACTTGTACTATAATTATAATTTTACGTGGAAAACCATCTAACCAAATGATTAGATAAAATATACTAACTTTTTACGCTATGGGATCTTGTATTATTGGATTTGTTCAGGTGCGCATTATCCCCTCAACCTCTCACGGGAGGTATATCAATTGACAGCGATTGGTATTTCTGATTCGGGCATAAGCTCAAGAGGTAAAACAAAAAGTATATTTGAAGTTCCCTATTTCCTTTGTTTCATTACTTATTTCTTTTTCAAAACCGTCCATAACTAGTTCCACGAAACATCAAGACAAGTAAGCCTCCTGCCGGCTGCCATTCATTGTATCTGTGCAACCATGTGGAGGTGGCCCCATATTGATGATGAGTATATTGACAAGTGTTTTGAGCGTAACGCAAAGGTTTTTGAGGCGATCGAGGCTTCGCCGGGTTTTCCCAGGGTTTTCGGGTCTTGGCGCGGGTTGCACCGTTTGTGCACTGTTTTTCGATGGGTTGTCCCGAAAACTTGTGCATGTCTTGAATGTGATTGATTATGGACTAACCTTGCAGGTGATAAAGGTAAGTATGGTGTTTTTGGCTAATCTTTGTGGTACAGGTCTTGGTGGACCGTGGTCAGCGACGTGTCGGGACGCGAACTGGCGGTTCGTGGGTCCAGAACGACAAGGAGGTTGCGTGGGACGGTTGGACTCGGACTTGAGGACCACAAAGATGATGAAGATGACGGACTTAGCCGGCGTGAGGATCCGAGGCTCGGCAGGCGGTCGAGTGCGATGGAAACTTAGCGGCTAGGTCACGATCGTCTGCGTCGGTGTGTGGGCCCATGTGGGGCATGTATCGAATGTGCGTGGCATATTCCAAGGATTTGTGGAGTATATTCCAAGGGTTATATGCTGTAAAGAGTGAACAAATCTCAGCCATCCATGTGACATCCAAAGGTGGGGAGTAGTTGGCTTGAGAGCTACTCCACCTTTGGGCTATAAAAGGAGGGGAGGGGGTGCCTCCCATTCAGATTTGTGAGAGGGAGTGGGCTGTGGTTTGGGTGTGTTTAGAGTGCACTTTTGAAGTACTTTGCCCACCTTGGTGTGGCTTTGTATTACCCTCAAACCGATGCAATAGAAATCAGCCATGTTCATCCAAGTTCTTCTCTAGTTCTTGTGTTTGATCTTGTTTCTTTTGTGTTCTTGTTTGCAACTAGTTTATTTCCCTCATCTTCTTCTATTTGCTACTGATCCATGATGTCTTGAGATTGCAAATATGATTTGATAATCTTCTTGCAATCTAGGAAAGGATAGAGATCAAGTTCATCTTCTAGTTGCAGTGCTGTCCAGAAAGTTTTCTTCGCGTAGTAGTTATTGTTTGATTTTTAGAAAAATATAGAAAAATCCTTTTTGCGTGATTCTTGTGGGAAACGGTGCGGGACTTATATATCTAACTGTGATAATAACCTGAAGTCCATTTGACGCACCATCTGGGAGCCATGAGGTGAATAACAAGCCCCAATTTTTCTGGTCGAAGTTTTTGGCAGAACCTCTTGTTCTTTTCGGTTGATTTTTTATGTATTTGATCTTGAGGTGAAATTTGGAGACGTGATCTGTAACTCATATATCTCTATTGAGAAAAATCTATAAAAACATTGGGATCTCAGAATGGGAGAAAACACCTCTTGATTACAGTGCTTTTGTTTTGAAATCTGTTTTTACTTTCCAGAAAGTAGTTTAGCTTGTTTGAATTGTTTCTCTTTATCTAAAGTAGCTTTAGGTCTAATTCTTTTTTTGTTGAGTTCTTAACAACCAGTAGCACCACAGAAAAAATCCCCAAGACCATATGATCCACGGATTTTTATTCGTGAGTTTTTTACTAGGGATATGTGCTACTGTCCAGAATGTTTTTCCGCTGCATGTTTGAGTTGTTTGGGGTGCGTTGTTGAAGAAAACGTCGATTTTCATTTGGCATCTATTCAATCCCCCTTAAATATCCCCAAACTGCTACAGTCAGAGCTACAGTGCTTCACTAGAATAATTTGTACTGTTGCTACAATTACTCTACCATTTCTCCTCACAGCAGCCACTGAAGCGAGATGTGCACATGGATCAGAGCAACGTTGGACCCTCAAGGATCCGCGCGCGTGGATTTATGGGACGAAGAACCAGGGCACAAGAGATGCTGAGAAGAATGTAAATAGGAAATAAGCTTTGTCTATGTTTTCTATTCCCAATACCGCTCATTCCCGATTGTTAGTAAGTACTAAAAGAATTCTTAATTAGGAATACCAGAAAAATGGTAACTAGGTTAAATCTATGTAGATACTAGCTAGATATATAGGGAGGGGCGGAGAAACCTAAGCGAGAGCAATAGTATATAATCTCTCTATGTTTTTATTGTAACGAGTGAGGGAGGTTGTCATATAGCTAGACTGCTTTAATGCTACTGTACGCCACAATTTGATGTGTCATGTACATTTCCCGAAATCAAAATTAAAAGGCAAAAAATTCATACTCAAAATTGAATGGACCAAAGAGCATGTCCTCTTTATTTGGATCAAAATGTTTTAGGAAATACACAACATTCATGATTTTAGTTGACACAAGCATGATATTTATTAGTGAGTTTCGACCGAACGTAGCACACTGGATATCGGGGTCTCGACCAGTCCAGCTTGGTTGCTCACGCATGCGCGCCATAGGCTGTTTGCCATCATTGGCTTGGGTTACTGTTAGTGATATGCACACGTCTATGTATATTTGGATAATGGGTTATAAGTTGGAAGAATAAAAATCATTTATATTGTTCATGAGTACTACTTATGGTTGTGAGACACATTGTTTTTGCGATGTTATTCTAAATGATTTCTAGTCTTATATCATTACGTTGGATAGTAATGATTTAACCAGTATATATATTGATTGATGGTAATATTTCACATATCATATATATAAATATTTCAAATCAATAATATGGATACATATTAGAGAACATAATGCATGTTGGATAGACCCACTCCGAGACACTGCTGGGATTGTTATTTTACGTGTGTCACCAGTGTGTCTTGCGTGTATACCTATATGATCCTTAGATTTAAAATCGTCATTGAGTCCCAGAATACGTACTTATATACTTTTGAGCTATCAAACTACTACAACGTAACTAAGTACTTATAAAGGTAGCTTTCGAGTATGCTACAAAACATGCCGTAAAGTGTGAGTGATTAAGATGGAATTTTTTCCTTCTCGGAAATGGGAGAGATATCTTTGGATCCCTCAATGTAGATGGATTGGAAAATGCATAGTCATGCCAATGTGATTAAAGAATCACGGTTTTACCATCTACCACAAGATCCAGTAAATAGTCCAGCTATCATAAGAGTGGCATGCATCTTGCCTTGAGTTTAAGTAGTATCGTGCGATAAAGGGATCGGTATATAAGTGTATCAGAGTTCAACCGATGTGATCATTCTGTGTATTTGCAGGTAAATACATTCTATTGGCAACCACTATTGACTTGTGAATCGGAAAGAAGTTTTCAGAGCCATGACAATTTGTGCATGAACCTACCAAGTAGCATATTTAACAGGTTAGAACATATCTAAAGAATTGAATCCATTAGTGGGTTTCAGATATACTGATCCGATCAGTGAGGATAAGAGTACTGATGGGCCTCTAGCATAGAAGTCCATTAGTACGCTTCATATAAGGGGAGACATGAGGCGGCGTGACAAGCTAAGCGAGTTCGTCACCATAACACCTTAGCCGTCGCGCCCCACGCAACCTCGATACCCTAGCGGTACATGGTGGTGGTAGTACACCGGCGCATGGCATTCCATCCCTATATGTGTGAATACCATAGAGGTGATGCTGCGGTTGCTACAAGACTAATCGATGACATGGAGAAGAAGGTTAGTGAGATCGACTAGTTCCTCTAGGCAGTACGTGCGACGTGTTGTGGTAGTGATCGGTTAGGAGGAGGCATTGGGCTCAGTATGAACGACTACATGTTATACCTCGACGCGCACATCACTGGAACCGGCTACTCGAACTCGCCTTTCATTGCTTCTGGATGTTAAGGTTAACGATACATGATCTCATACTTACATGATATCCTGACCGATCATGGTAGAAAAATCTTGATTAATATTAGGGTAGCCTACGGTTTCCTCAACGGTTACCACAACAGTACCACATATTTGTAGCTCAGGATTACAAAGTTCTACTCAAACTCTATCCCATTTGCCTGCTACAACTTAAAATTTCTAATATATCTCTAACTTGTACAAATATTTAATACAAACTATAGCAAAGAGCATGTCCTCTTGAAAAAGAGGACGGACTAAATCAAGGTCAATTGATTAGAAAGGCGAGCTGCCTGCAGGCAGATTATGCCACGCAGCGTAGAGATCCTGCGTGCTGTCTTGCATGTTCTCAGGTCTGAGAAACCAACCAATAAGAGTCCTAGTGAACCTAGAAAAAGAATACATGCCCAAAAAAATTACCTCTTTTTCGAGAACCCTTTAGAAGTTTTATCCATATGTGTTCTGATCACCAATTCAACTAGAAATTTGTCTATTTCAGGAAAAGCACATTTGTTTCTTACATGAATCATTGCAGGATGCAACTTTCTAGTTTCTAGTGTGAAGCTTTTTCACGGGAGGTGAGACCGAGTGAGCAGAGCCCTTGTCCATACAGGAGCCTTGCTTAGAGGGCGAAAGAAGAAGCGACCCTAAACCCTGAACTTCCAAGCGAAAGAACATGTAACGGAGCAAGCGCACTAGCGACTTCTGTGCTTCTCTCATGGTACAATCCTTCTTTTGCTGAACCCTTTTCCCCTCGGTCCACAAAGGAAAAAATATAGGACTGGTGCCGAATGCGATCCTGATGGTTCCCACTTGCTCGCTGCCGCGGCGCCTTCACGGAAGTTTTCTATTCCTAGTGCCACTCATTCTCATTCTTTAATGCAAATGAAGTAACCATTGGCCAATATACCACAACAATTTGGCGAAGAGAAGCTGGTAGCTAAGATATATCCAATCCGGACATACATAGGGAGGGGAGTGGAAACCCAATAGACGACAGTAAATACATTGTAGCAAGCGAAGGTGGTTGTCGTTTGCATAGGCCGTGTGACTACTGATGCACTGCACAATTTGGGTATCAAGCATGTGCAATGTACATTTCCCAGCACTGCTACACGAGAAAAAAACAGTCTAGAAACCGGTCCCGGCAGGTTCATGCTTCTTCATCCAAAAAAATGACATGTGCATTGCATTAGAATATTACAACGATGTTTTGATTTCTCAATGTGCTAGCCTAGAGTACAACCATTGTATATGGATCCGTGTAAACACCATACAGGAAGAAGAGAAACCAAAGTGAGAGCAATAATAGTTTCTTGATGCTTTCATTGCAGTGAGTCAGGCTCATTGTAGTTTGGCTTGATATATTGCACTGTTAATGGTTATGTACTCTGCTGCATATATTATGTACACAGGCCTAAGAAAAAAGTGGTTCCTGCTCGGTTGCTGCCAGCGCGTTTGCATCCAAGTTTTCTATTCCTGATGCCACTCATTCCCATTATTCAACAACGCAAGTGAAGGTGACAATTGGTTAGTACCACGTCAATTTGACCAAAAGAAGCTGGTAGCTAACAAGATGGATCCCTGTAGTCCGTAGACTGCGGATATATAGGGAGTGAAGCCCTACAAAGGGCAGTAAATTAATTGTAGCAAGTGAAGGTGGTTGTCATTTGCTTAGGCTGTATTAATACCGCTCTGCAGGAGAATTAATGTCGTCTAAAATACCGATGAAATAGGTTAGGTTATTATCATCAGTTTGCACTGAAATTACGCCGTCGAAAATAAAGAGACGAAATTAAGTTACATTTCGTCAGCGAAATTAAGTTACATTTCGTCGGGGACCGACAAATTTACTATAATTTCGTCAACTTTTCTCGGCCAACAAAATGCCTCTATGGGAACGCAGGCGACGGTACACGGGCTGACATGGCTCTCAATTTCGACAGCAACTGGCCGAGAAAAGTACGTGCCATGTGGCATCCCTCCCGGCAGTGTTCACATGGCGTACAAAATTACGACACGTGGTATCCCTCCCGGCGGAGTCCATGTGGTGTAATTTCGTCGGCACGTGGCTGATGAAATTATTTGGACGTAGGGCTAGATCAGGCCAGCTGGTCTAGTAATTTCGTCAGCTCTAACCGACAAAAATATTTAGTTTTCTAGAAAAGCCAAAAAATTCAGGAAAATTGCAGAAAAATCACCGATCATTCATAATAATGTTCACAAAATTCTAAAAATCATAGATACATTTCACACCACATAGATCTTGTCATAGCATATTATACAAACATAAAACACAATATCATATAAAATTGGGCCAGTTGTAGGTGCCACTTGTATCCATCCATACAAAAGCATCATAGTTTACGTAAAGCGCACGTATGCGCACAACACATCATAATTTGTCTCGCTAATCACGCAAAACATGGTTTAAAACGAATTCATTGTCTCAATGGTACATGCATACATTACTAACTACTCTAATGCCCTAAACCATGAAACTCGTGAGCACTACCTACGTCACCTCCAAAGTTGAGGTAGTGGTCAATTGACAGCAACCCCGAAGAACTTTGGACGTTGCCTCTTCCGTGAGCATCGGCTGGAGGAGGCGGAGGAGGTGTCGTGAAACCCTAAATGAAACAAATTGTTAGAGTTAGATTTTTTATTGAACCAAGATATGAAACAAGTAATAAGTAAATGTAAGGTACTTGGTGTGGCGGCAGGAAGAAAAAGGGAGGCGGAGGCAGAGGCTAAAATGTAGTCATGGTGAAAGGAGTTCTCAAGTGAGTAGATAACACCACCAATAACAATAAGTGACACAAGCAATAAGTGGCCCATTTGAGCCATTTAGGGTAATTTCCATCAATCATCGAGCTACAATTGGTAAATCAGCAATTCGAGGCCGTAAGTACTACATAAAACATGGAAAGAGTAAAAGAGCAAGATATCACCAGTTATTAATGTTTCATCGCAAAGAAGCAACAAATAAAGGCATTTAGGCTATTTTTGGATGAATAATCAAGATACAAATGGTATATTTACAATTCTATGACTTGAAGACCTAAATTTGTAATTAAAGACCTTAAGGGTTGAAATTGGCTAGTTCATTAAATGTTCATCGCAGGAGTCTTTTTTCATGAAATTTTAATGAGGTTAGTTCAACTTACTTCGAGGTGTTGTTGCTGCTGTGCCTAATAAGACATCATTTACTCTTGGGATTGCCTCACCGACTCTTCTTGTCTTCTCATCGCCTCCTGCTGTAGGCTCAACCGCTCCTCCAGTCTTGCCTTGCAAGAGCTATGATAACTACCTTGCAAGGACTAGGACAACCTCACCTTAGCTAACGCTTCGCCTGAATCGATGACCCCATTGAACATGGGAAACCTTCCGTGTCTTCTACCACAACCGCTCGGGTACAATGCTACAAGGTCGACTTCTTCTTTCCTCCAATCATAGTCCTCGCCATGCCTTTCGACCATTGCCTCTCTGTACCGAGCCTGCAATTTAATTAGTTTAGTCTTATGAAATTCATTTATTTGGGGACTTGTCGATATTATTTACCAAGTTCTGCGTTGTCGTCTCGCTGCACAGTTGCTCAGGTTGTGTAGGATCAACTCCGAAGTGGTCCCGGATGTATGTCTCAATATAGCTGGGCACAATTGTCAGGACCCGGTTTTACTAAACCGAACCCTCTGTGTCGATGGTATGAGTCCCAAGGATTCGTGCTCATACCCACAGTAAATGATGCATTACCAGTATCCCACTGTATGACTAGATAAAATAATCAGAGTGCAACAGCTCCACTCATTACAATAGTTTATAATGATCATAAATCTTCACTGGATGCAATTAAGAAGCAAATAAAGATTAATAATGGTGTCCCATCACGGCCACGGGCACGCACTAAACGGGAGCCACTAGTAGTCCTGCGCACCATCCAGATACTCTGCAACGAAATAAAATGGATCGACTTCTTCGGTTGTTTTAGGGGCAGTGCACCCACCCCTACGACTTATTGGTTCAGAGTGAAGCAAAGAGGTCCCGAACCAATCATCAAGGCTAAACAGAGCATGAGCATCATGAGACCCTTACACCTGCATCGTTGAGATTGTCAAAGCAAAACAAGGTGGTCTAGACCAATCATCAAGCCGAACCAGAGTGAGAGCTCCACAAGACCCTCACTTAAAGGCCTCGGTTAAACCGGTCCTTAGCTTTGCCGTATCCTTGCCTATGATGGCTAGACAAAAGAAAGACCAACACTACAGGCAAATGCCTTATTCTCCACGGCCAAATATATGGTAGACGGCCGACATACCTCATCGACCAAAAAAAAGCTTAAGGTCGACAGTCTAACCATCAACCGTCCACCCTAAATGTGAAAAAGCCGCGCCAACCATCCCGCCTGCTCTCCTACTGAAACTTAGGGTCGACCGCCGGAGAAACCGTCCACCATAACCTAGGCTCGGCGGCCCATGTGGCCGTCCACCTTAACGCCCCGGCACGCAACCGCCCGTGACGCAACTAGGGTCGGCGGCCTTGTGGCCGTCCACCTTAATCCGCGCTAGGGTCGGCGGCCCATATAGCCGTCCACCTTAAGGCGGCTTGGGCCCGTGACGCACCTAGGGTCGGTGGCCCAGGTGGCCGTCCACCTTAACTGCGTCCCGTCACGCTTCCGCCCGTGACGCAACTAGGGTCGGCGGCCTAGTTGGCCGTCCACCTTAACTGCGCGCCCGTGATGGCTGCTGGGCCCAGTTGGCAGTGAGAAAAAAACTTAGCCTATGGTGGACGGGGGTTGCAGCCGTCGACCCTAGCCTATGGTGGACGGGGGTTGCAGCTGTCGACCCTATCGGCCCCGAGCTAAGACTTCCAAGCGCGTTGTCCACTGCCACCGGGTGCGCCAGATCTAAAAATTTCTCGCCGCCGCCGCATCCGCCTCCGCTGCCGTCGCCGCGTCCTGCTAGCGCCACCGCCGCCTGCGCCTCTGCCGACGCCGCCACCTGCGCCTCTACCGCGACGGGAGCATGCAACGACGGCCTGAACCAGCTCGCCGCTGGCTTCGACGACGCCCTCAGCTCCCTCCTGGCCGGCCTCGCCGCCAGGCTGCCAGGCCTCGCCTATTCCCTCGCCGACTCCACGCTTTGCGCCACCCACGACCAGTTCGTCCTCTGGGACCGCTTCCACCCGTCGTAGCGCGCCGGAAAGCTCAGCGCCGCCGCTTACTACGACGGCCCCGGCAACTTCACTAAGCCCATCACCTTCAGGTAGCTCGCCGTGCTCCACACCATCTAACTAAATACTTCCACGTTGGTAACAAAAGCAAAATACCCCAGTGATCATACATGCTTGTACAAGGCAGCAGGTGGCAAATTAAATTTGATGTATGGATTAAATAAATCATGGTTTTCTCGAATACTCGTCGAGGTCTAGAAGAGCTAAAGTGTATTACAGGCTGGCGCACAGCTATAGTGATTTTTAATATTTCAAAATACAGGATATGACATATGTACACAACATTAGTCACGTGCATCCAACTATAGAAAAACATGGTATTTACAGGTACTAATACTCCTTCCGATCATAAATACATGTTGTTTGAAATACATGCAAGTTAAAATTTTGAATATTAATTTACCTATAAGTATCTTTTGAACTATTTAGATTAAGTATAGAAAATCATATGTATAGATTCTTCTCGAAGATTACTTTTATAATATTGTAATTTTAGTGGTTTTATAAATGAATTGTATTTGTAATTAGCGATGAAATGTGTATTTTGGAGACCATGTCAATATCCCAAATGACATGTATTTGCGACCGGAGGGACTAGTTTGATCCATATCCATACCAACATAATTAAAGTTAGAATAACTGGACTACAATATATCATTTTTTGTATTTGTACATAGAGACTCCACCGAGAGACTCCATTGAACAATCATTTAGTAATTGCACAACATAAATTTATCTTTAAATGTAGATGACGTCGGAACGAAGAAGAACATAACTGAAACACAAGTCATTTATTGAGTAAATTGACTGTAGATACATGAAATTGTCCTGAGCTTTCAATTAGGTCCAAAGATATATTCTCAGTGCAGTTAGCTGATGTGGAGTGATATGTTATTGCCCATGTGGACATTGCCCTAGTCGTGCCATCTCTCTTCTTCCTCTTTTTCTCTCCCTTCCCTCTATCTTCTCTTTCTCTCTCTTTGCTTCCTCCATCATGCCCCAACTCCGGCTGGCTGGCCGGTCGCCGGCCCCTTCCCCTCGCCCTTTATCTTTTTTTTAACCGAAAACAGTGGGCGATGGCCCTTTGCAGGAGGCTTCAAGATCAGCTGGTGCAGCTCAACATGTGGGAAGTGGCGCCGAGCCCACTAGCAGTGCTTCGGCGGACTTTGTCGACGAGATGCTTGGTACGCCTTCGGTTTTTCCTCCACCTAGTTAGAATGACTAAGGTGATGTGCTAAGTCTCTTTATCTCTTGTTTCAAGAGGATTTGTGAACTTGTCACGTATGTTGAACCTTTGTTGGAAACCTCTATATCAAACTTTTGTTGCATGTAAACTATATGTTGATTTGTGGATGTGATTTATGATAAGTTCGTAATTTGTGAATGTGTATGGATATAAATTGTGAATGTGTATGTATATGAATTGTGATGAGTATGGATATGAATTGTGAATGTGTATGGATATGAATTGTGATGAGTATGGATATGAATTGTGATTGTGTATGGATATGGATTGTGATGAGTATGGATATGAATTGTGAATATGTATGGATATGGATTGTGATGAGTATGGATATGAATTGTGAATGTGTATGGGGGTGTATATACGGGGTGGGATGACTTTTATTGCAGGTGCGGCAGAAACAGCTGCCAATTGAATTTTAAAATTTTTGGACAAATGGGATTTTTTTTTAACCACCGGTTAATTAGGGTGGACGGCCTTCTCCACGTGGCCGTCCACCCTAATATGTGTCAGCCGCCCCCCCCCCCCCAGGCTTAGGGTGGACGGCCAGGTAGAAAACACCGTCCACTCTAACTTAGGGTGGACAGCCTTTTCCACGCGGCCGTCCACCCTAAGCCTGGGACGGCCGGCCCTCCCAGGCTTAGGGTGGACGGCACGTGGAAAGGCTGTCCACCCTAAGCCATTAGGGTGGACGGCCACGTGGAAAAGGCCGTCCACCCTAAGTTAGAGTGGACAGCTGACTTTATCGTCGACCGTAGTGTTTCGTGCCTGCGCGTTGGGTCCAGTTATGGTGGACGGCCGTTATTTGCCCGTCGACCCTAATAGGGTGGACGGCCCTACCGTCGAATTAAATATGATGGTCGACCACTTATTTTCGGCGGTTTAAGGTGGACGGCGAGCTGTTGACCCTAGTTATGGTGGACGGTTTTGACTCTAGGGTAGACGGTTTTGGCTGTCGAGGTTACTGTTTTTTCCTGTAGTGCAACTTAGCAGCCAAGGAAACTCATGCAACAATAAGTGTAAGAGCATTCAGGCTCTTATCAAGGTAAGCACCATTGGATCCTTCTAAGAGGGTATAAGCCATAACTGCCAAGGAGCTAGAATCACTATCGTTACAAGGGCATTCAAGTCAAGGTGTCTACAATGGGAACCCAAGGGCATTTCTAGTCCACCTTTATTTGTTGGGCAAAAGCAGCTTGCTCATTTAGCAAAAAGGAGCAATGTGACCCTGGTTTTACGTATCCATATGAGCATTTTGGTTCCTACTGTGTAAAAGTTTCTCCTAGATTTTCAAATCAGGCTAGCTGCTTAGTTCCCCTTTGAGGTTACCCCTTTGTCAGATCCACAAGATGCTTCATTAAGCGTGTGATGCTGAGAAGGGGTGCGCTCTTGAAATTTTCTATTCAGAACATTCCGTCAACAACATCCTCTTCGAAAAGTTTTTAAAGTTTAGCTTTTCAACAAATACGTAAATGATCAGCAAATAAGTATAGCCTATAATAACAGGATTTAAAACACTAAATAGAATGGCGTACAAGCAACCAACTTCCCATCCATCAACCACAAATCCAGCACGATATACATCTCCCAACATTGCTACACAAGAAAAAGGATGGTCTACAAACCGGACTTAATTGGCAGGTTCAAGCTTCTTCGTCCGAATTAAATATCAGAAAATTACGCCGACGTTTTGATTCCTCAGCGCGCGGGTACCGTGGGTATTTCCTGGGCGGAGGGGCAGACAAACGAATAAGAATGTGGCGCTGGGTGCGCGGGCTGTCCCGACGGCAGCGCGTAGCTGAGCACACTATAGATTTCCTTGAAATTGTTAGTTTCAAATTTCCTGAAAAGCTAGGTAGTGCAGGTGACACGGCGACGTCGATAAAGAGAAAGGGAGACAGAAGAGGAGATACAAAATTGCTCTTCTATTATTAGAACATCCAAAAAATTTTTGGAGAGATGAATACTAAAAGGTACCAGGAGACATGATCTAATGACAATCCCCAAATTCATCATTTACATTCCGAATTTCCTGAGAAAAGAGTCTTATGTGTATTGGATCCGATCGTCGGACTAAGCACGAGATGGATGATACTGATTCAAGGTATCAAGAGAAACTAGGAGACACCAAGGATTGCAAAACAGTCCAAAAAAGAATTCGATGTTCCACATTCATTGCGTTTGTTTGCTTTTGTATAATTAAAGTTTCTTTATTTCTTTTTGCAAAGACGTCTAGAATTAGTTTGCAAAACCTCTCTAGCTATCATTCGGTAATTAAAGAGAAATTTTACAATCTTAAAGAGGTACTAATTAAATTTAACCATTGATTAGGATAGGATTGGCAGTAAACTTAGCTTTCTTATCCTTGTTCCTCTCTCTCACGATGAGGTCCGATGGCCGGCCGGCCCATGGGCAGACAGCGGCGGGTGGATAGCAGAGACTGGAGGCGGCGCCCAGTCGACTGAAGTCAGCAGTTCTTCTACAAGCTTGCACGGTTGCGCAGCCTCCTACTCTGCTATTGCTCCGTGCCACCGTGAGCAAGACGCGCACATTGCTCACCACATCCAGAAACAGAAGGTCACCGTTTCACACTGATGCAAGACAGGAAGCACCACTTGCTGCAGAAGTGATGCTGAGAAAAATGCCAATAGGTCTTGCTGCCATCCTCAGTAACAGGCTACAGCTGCTCTTCGTCCAACTTTCCCCATGTCTCTCATTCCCCATTGTTTTAAGGTGTTTCTGTCAAGTTGAGTTACCAGCTTCGCAATAAGCAGGCAAAAGAATTCTTAGAAAAACCAAAAAAGTGTAACTAGGATGGATCCATGTAGATGCCAGACATATATGGAGAGGAGAAACCCAAATGAGAGTAATAATATATAATTTCTTGCTGTATTCATTGCAGGGAACGAGGATGGTTGCCATTTGGCTAGACTGCCTTAATGCTGCTGTACTACACAATTTGATGTGTCATATACATTTCACACAAATCAAAATAAAAAAGGTAAATTCATTATGAAATCAAATTCAAATGGAAAAAAAGCAAATTCATTTTATTTGGGTCAAAAAGTGTTAAGAGTATAAGCAACAAGCATGATCTTAAGTGACATGAAATACAATATTTGTTAACAAGGTTCAATTAATACTTACATTCCCGGAGCATGACTAATGCTCCTCCCTAAAACCTAGCACACTGGGAATCTGAGTCTTGACCATCCGCTCACCCATTTGCTATCTATCGTCATCGATCACCTTAGGTTAATAGTGCCACATATTTTTAGCTCAGGATTATACGTGAGACTCAAACCCTGTCTTATGTGTGTACCACAACTTTTGATTGTATATCCCTAACTTGTATATATATTTCACATGAAACTTTGCTGGTTATGTAGTCTTATATACAAATCTAGCATACTGTTCTGATGTCCTCAGGCTCGAGAAAAGCGCGATGCAGATGATAACGATTCGCAGAACTTTTGCTGACGCATCTGCATCCATCTTTTCTATTCCCGGTGGTGCTCATTCCCATTCGATGTTCAACGCAAGTGATGTTACCATTGGTCACTACCACATCAAGTTGGCAAAAAGAAGTTGGTATAGCTAATAAGATGGATCCATGCATGTAGAGACTTCGACGTTTGCCTAGGCTTTGTTACAACTGCTGTACTCCACAGTGGAGTGTCAAGGATGCTTGATGTACATTTCCCAGCATTAATTCATGGGGAAAATATTTCTAGAAACCGGACCAGGCAATTTGTAGCTTTTTCATCCAAAAGAAACAATATTATGTGCATTGCAATGGCGATATATGTGTTTTGATTCCTCTGTGTGCTAGAGTATAGCCGTTGTATGTATGTGCAGCCTATGCTCTAATGGAGAACTTATTCTTGTGAAACACACAACTTTTAGCAAGACTGAATTACTGAAATAACTTTTTTTCATTAACAATGAAATGGCTGAACGTTGGACCAAGCATGAGGTGATAGTACTCATTCGTGGCATCAACAGGTATATTTTTATGTTTGTTTCCACATCATTAAAGTTTTTGTTTCAAAGCCGCCTAGTATTACTTCGCAAAACCTCTCTCGGTTTGCACATAGGCGTGTATTGGGGTTGACATTGCTTTCTTCTGGTGTGCATCAATTATCCATATGGAAGAGCTGGCTTTCCAGGATGACATGCTAGTACTTCTACAATTTTGCACGGTTTCCCAGTGTCTCCTGCTCTCCTAGTGCCACCATGAGCAAGACGCGCACAGTGATTCGAGTACCACTTGCTGCAGAAGTTATGCTAAGAAGAATGCAAATAGGTCTTGCTCCCATGCCCAGTTACAGGCTGCAGCTGCTCATACCTTCATCTAAATTTTCCCCGATGCTGCTCATTCCCCCATTAATTGTTAAGTTGTTCCTGTCACACTGACTGACGAGGATCACAATAAGTAGGCAAAAATAATTCTTAGAAAAACCAGAAAAAAGAGAGTAACTAGAAAGGATATAGTGAGAGGGAGGAGAAACCCAAGCGAGAGCAATAATATATAACTTCTTAATGTTTTCATTGAGTTAGCGAGGGCGGTTGTGGTTTAGCTAGACTACTTTCACTACTACAGAATGGCTCATTCCCGACCCCTCATCACTGGTGGCTATTTTTGTCACCGCCAGTGATGAGGGTCAAGGACCCCCGCGCAGCTTGGCACAGAACACCGACCGCCAGTGATGAGGTTGTACGGCTAACCGTCAGTGACGGTTATATATCACTGCAGTTCACTTTAAAACCGCCAGAAATAGTTGTGTAGGACAAACTGGTGGAAGTTGGCGGGAAACGGAAACTATCACTGGCGGTTAGTGTTCAAACCGCCAGTGATAGTTTCCTTTCACCGGCGGTTATAAAGAGAACCGACAGGATTATTAGCATATCACAGGCGGTTATAGAGATAACCGCCGGTGATAGTTTCCACTATATAGTACCGACCCTACCTCCATTATTGGTGCTCTGCTCACTCTGTCTTCTTCCTATTCGACTGTAGCGGCGGATGCGGCCTCAACTGTAGCTAGAGTTGGTTCAATTCCAACTTTTTTGAACATCCAAGTGGTTTTTGAAGATCCAAGTGGTTTTTTGAAGATCCAAGTGTTAGAGGTTAGTGATGCTTTTTTATTTTTCCTTGTACATCCGGTTTTTGAAGATCAAAGAACCTACTCTAGATTACATGCTTTCAGTCTAGATATATTAATATTTGTAGGTTTGTGATGTACATGGAGAGTAGGATAATTAATATCTTTGGCTTGTGATGTGTTTTGCATATGTAGAATGCGAGAGAAAGTAATTAATAGGATAAGCAATAATATATTAATATGTTCATGAGTTTGTAGTCACAATTAATGGGATAAACAATAATTAATTTGTAGTCATATATAGGAGGAATGAATTATTTTAGCTAGTTTTGAGTATATGCCAATTAATAAAACAATATGCAAACTATTTATCATACTAGATTTGTCGTCCTAAGGCAAACTTTTATTTAGAAAGTATTTTATTTCGAAAGAAGTATAACTATGTAATAATTAAAAAAATCGTGGATACATTTTTGCAGATAATGGATAGATCATGGATGTATACGGGAAATCGCGCGACAGAAGAGTACGTGAATGGGGTGCAAGGGTTTATAAGAGCCGCGCTAACGGATATGCAGGAGAGAGGGGTTGACTTGATATATTGTCCTTGTATTGATTGCGATAACTTAAAATTGTATAGAAACTCATATCAAATCGAGTTTCATCTCATTAAGCGGGGTTTCAAAAAAGGTTATCCTTGTTGGACGTGTCACGGTGAGACACGGAGTACAACTGAGGGTGAAGATGACGCCTTTGAAGTAGTGGATAGTGATGATGCGGGTGTCGAGTGTGATGATGTCGATGAAACATTAGATGAGGAAGTTTACGGGTTCGATAGAATGATACGTGACGTCGAAACAGACTATGGCCCTACGGAAGAGTTCATTAAATTTAGGAAATGGTCAGAGAGAGGCCAATCTTTCCTGGTTGCAAGGTGAAACACACTTTATTGGCGACTATGCTTGAACTCCTACAATTGAAGGCCAGGAATCGTTGGTCTGATAAGAGTTTCACGGAGCTCTTACGACTACTGAAGGAACTTCTTCCTCAAGAAAATTTGATACCAGAAACAACATATGGTGCCAAAAATGTTATTTGTCCTTTAGGATTGGACGTGCAGAAAATCCACGCATGCCCCATTGACTGCATCCTATACCGTCACAAGTATAGCAACCTGCACTCATGCCCAGAGTGTAAAGCATCCCGCTATAAGAGAAATGTCAAAGCCCGTAACGACGATGAGGATCAGGATACCGACCTTAATCGAGGAACCCCAGCAAAGGCTTTGTGGTATCTGCCAGTTACTCCTCCTTTGACACGAAGGTTTGGAAATGAAAAAGAGTCTAGACTTCTCAGGTGGCACTCAGAGCATTGTAAGAAAGATAGAAAGCTTAGACACCCTATAGACGCTCCGAAGTGGAGAAACATTGACTACAAGTTCCCGAATTTTGGTGCAGACCCGAGAAATTTAAGGCTTGGGTTAAGCACAAACGGTATGAATCCATTTGGAAACTGGAGCAGCAAGCATAGCACATGGCCTGTGAACCTATGCATATATAATCTTCCTCCTTTACTCTACATGAAGAGGAAGTACATTATAATGTGCCTCCTAATCCAAGGACCAAAGCAGCCTGGCAATGATATAGATGTGTACCTTGCACCGTTGATAGAGAACTACAGATGCTGTGGAACGAAGGGGTCAGGGTATGGGATGCAGATCGATGAGAGAAATTCACGCTACGTGCAATGTTGTTTTACACCATCAACGATTTTCTCACACTTGGAAACCTTTCGAGCATGAAAACAAAAGAAAGTAAAGCTTGTCCTCACTGCTGCTTAGATGATACAACAAGTGTGTGGCTCAGGAATTGCCGGAAGACTGTGTATATGCGCCATCGACGGTTTCTACGTGTGAATCATCCATATCGCAAGATGACCAAGCAGTTCGATGGAACCAGGGAGAATGGATCGGCTACACACATACTTAGTGGAAAAGAAGTGCATGACATGTTTGCAGGCGTGCATGTTAAGTTTGGAAAATGTGAATGGGGAGAAAGAGGAAGAAAACAGAAACCAGTAAAAAGGGCATATGGAAGAAAAGGTCAATTTTGTGGGATCTACCTTACTAGGAGGAACTATATGTTCGACACTGCTTGGATGTGATGCACGTGGAGGTTAACTTTTATAATAGTTTGGTTGTTTCATTGCTTCATATGAAGGACAAAACGAAGGTTGGACTAAACGCACAGCTCGACTTAGTCGATATGAAGTTAAGAAGCAAGTTAGCACCAATAATTAGTAGTACGGGTACGACGGAACTCTCTCCAGCTTGTTTTGCTCTATCCAAGGCCGAGCGAAAAGAATTTTGTCAATGCCTGCATGGTGTAAAATACCGATTCGGTTACGCTGCCAACATGAAGAGGATAGTGTCCATGAGTGACTTGAGATTGTCTGGAATGAAGTCACATGACTGCCATGTTCTAATGACTCAGGTGATTCCCGTTGCAATAAGGAGTATATTGCCTTTGGATGTCCGACGAACCATCACAAGGTTGAGCTTGTTCTTCAATGCAATCCATCAGAAAGTCATTGATCCTGATACTCTTGATTCGCTACAGAACGAAGAAGTAAGAATTATATGTGATCTCGAGATGTATTCCCCCCATCCGTCTTCGATATTATGGTACATCTCATGGTTCACCTTGTTCGGAAAATAAAGTTATGTGGCCCGGTGTTTCTACGTTACATGTATCCGTTCGAGAGGTACATGGGGATTCTAAAGTCATACACAACCGATATCGCCCTGAGGCTAGCATTGTCGAAGGGTATGCAACAGAGGAGGTGATCGAATTCTGCATTGATGACATGTCGCAAGTTGACCTCATAGGTGTGCCCGTATCCCATCATGAGAGTAGGTTGCATGATATGAGCACACTTGGTAGAAAACCGATCACACCCAACGGAGACATATACCGTAAAGCGCACTTTATTATTCTAAATCATATGACGGAGGTGGCCCCTTACATAGAAGAGCACAAGGATTTCATCCGCCGTCAGTACCCAAACAAGACGGAGGCTTGGATAAAAAAGGAGCATAACCGTCGTTTCAATGATTGGTTCAAGGCACAATTCACTGGAACACAATGTTCTGATCTACTCTTATGGCTAGCAAAGGGACCAAGATACACGGTGGTGACGTGGCAAGGATATGACATCAATGAGTACACATTCTACACGATATCTCAAAACAGGAAGAGCACAGTACAGAACAGCGGCGTTCATATAGATGCATATGTGGAGGAGCACAACCAAGGCCTAGTAACACAACGCAAGAGCTCATTCTATGGTTTTATTGAGGAGATCTGGGAACTGGACTACGTGATTTTTAAAATAACCCTTTTTCGGTGCAAATGGGTCCAAAGTGGAGGGGTTAAGAAATCTGATGAGTTTGGTTTGACTATCGTTGACCTCGTCCGAGTGGGATATAGAGATGACCCTTTTGTCCTCACAACCCTTTTACAGGTCTTCTATGTCATAGATCCTGCTGATATGTACAAAAATATTGTTCTTAGTGGGAAAAGAAGAATCGTTAGAGTCGAGAATGTGGTGGACGAGGAGGATTACAACCAATTCGATGAAATACCTCCATTACATGATGAAACCGACCCAAAATCAAGTGAAATAGCCAATACAACCACCTATGTGCACTCGGATCATCAAGAAGGGCTGATCGTTGTGGACTGATTGTACTGTTTTATTTGTATCTTATATTTGAGTTATGTAATCCTATTTTGTAATGTAATCCTATTATAGAATAATGTATAATGTAATCCAAAATCCAATATAATGTAATCCTATTATATAACCCTAATATAGTCCTATTATAATCCTATATAGTCCTGTATAGTTCTATTACATAGCCCTAATATAGCTATGACTGGCGGTTATCTCATGAGCCGCCAGTAATGGTTAACCGCCAGTGATGGTCTACTATCACTGGCGGTTATTATATGAGCCGCCAGTGTTGGTCTACTACCACTGATGGTTATCACATGAGCCGCCAGTGATAGTCTGACTACCACTGGCGTTACCCTAGTTGCGTGAAACCCCAAAATTTTCACAAGTCCTGTGCGCACTCTGTTGTTACCGAGCCCTAGCCACCGCCCTCTCGTCTGCGTCCGCCAGCTCTTGTCGCCACCGCCCTCGACACCGAGCCCTCGTCACCGCCCTCGTCGCCGCCGCCCTCGTCGCCACCCTCGTCATTGCTTCCCTCGTCGTCGAGTGGATGGCTTCCTCGACAGCCGAAAGCGCGCGTTCAAGTCAGCGCTCGACGTCTGTGTCTGCCAGCTCCGGCGCCATGCCCTCTACCACCCCGCCCTCAAGGTCAGCCCTCTACTGGGTTCTACTCCCTTGCAGCAGTAAGTTTATTGCTTATTCCCTGGGCGTGCACTTTGTTTCAGTTCAGTGTTTGTGTCCAAGTGATTCGTATAGCACTGATAGTCAATAAGAGTGCCATTTTGTGGGCTGCAGTACTGCTAGCTATTGATTTGGTCCATATATAGTTGTTCGTGTTATTTTTTTCATTCAACTAGGCTCTGTTAAGGTCCTCTCTAGATGTCTGTTAATGTCCTCTCTAGATGTCTTCCTCTGAACATTAGCGTTCAGTTCAGCAGTAGACAAATTTGACAATCTGAATCTGTAATTCTTCAGATCAATTTATTGTAGAGGATCAATTAGTTGCCTAATTTTAACCTGCACGTGTATATCTTTGTTAATCACCTATTAAGTGCAGATTTCTGTTTGTGAACCTGCTGTCTGGGTGAATGTTAAGATATTCTAGTGCTTAAACTGTTGTAATCTGAACATTGTTCGTTGGACAGCAGTACAAAACTGTTGTTATTCATGGTACCTCTTAGCAGCTTAAGTTTTATGTTTCAAAACATTAATTTTCTGCTATTGCTACTCCTTTTTAATTTCTGGAATCATGTGAGATTGCAATCTGGAATGCACTTTAGTTTGATTTCCAGTAAGGTACTGCACAGTAGCATAGATTTGTTATTTGTCAGCCATCTAATAGAGCTACTGTTATTATTTATCTGGTACCATGAATTTTCATTGATTATATTTGCTAGGATTATTTCCTTTAGCTTACTTAAACTGCAATTTCTGCAATAAACATACTCAAGGTCAGCCCTCTACTTGGTGGTGCATGGTTTGATGGAAATTGTTGTACTTTTAGAGTATCCGCAACTCTGCCCCTAACCGATATTTTTCACTAAGCCTGTTGCCTCCTTGCCTACTTTCTCTTGTATGTAGAATGGACCCTGAGGCCACCTCTCAAGCAGGGGCAGCGCCCGAGGCCACCCCTCAAGGGGGACCGCGCCCGAGGCCACCCCAGCTGTGAAGAGAAGGCACTACTATAGAACTGGGCCTCACAAGCGGGCTATTACAAGCGGTTAGGTGCGAACCGCTTCTGGCCTTCGCACCAGAAGCGGTTCGTGAGCAACGGGCGGGATAGGGTTTCCAGAAGCGGTTGGTAACACCAACCGCTTGTGTTGAGCAACCTCCACAAGCGGTTCGTGTCCCAAACCGCTTCTGAATTAGCATAAGCGGTTTGAGACCCCAACCGCTTGTAGAGATACACATTTAGAAGCAGTTGGTATCTCAAACCGCTTTTGGAAGAGGTCCCGCCCACCCATTTAAACTCTTCCTCCCTCCCCGAGCTCGCAGACATGAACAGGGAAGGACCTGGCACTGTTCATGGGGGGAGGTGCCGTCCAAATTTTTTAATGTGATGATTTAGCTTCAAATTAAGTGAATCAAGGTTAGTAACACCATGCTACCATCCTTCTCACCAAGATATTATTGTTTCTTTTGCATTTAATATGGAGAAAAAATTGATTTTGATTGTTAGAGGTTTTTATTGCTAGCTCACTCCATAAGTTTAATTTTAGGTAAGACCATTATGAATTATGGTAGTTATTTTCTCCAAAAGTGTTCTTAGGTTTAGAATCTTTAATGTAACACTCCTTCTCTTCAATCTCACTCCATAACTTTAATTTTAGGTAGAACCATGATGAATTGTAATTAAGGAGTTGTTTTTCAAAAGTTGTTAGCTTTACAATCTTTAATATAACACTCCTCCATTCAATGTAACAATAGTAGATCTAGGTTTGGAAGGAAATTATTAATGTTTTATGAAATAAAATAGGAAAAAATTTAAAGGGACAAAATAATTAGTTAAATTTAGTTTAATGGTTAAATTTGAAAAACCACTCCCTCCATCACAAAATATATGGCATATAAATTCTTGGCACTATAAAACCATTAATTTCTTTTCGATTATGTCTTGTACAACTATAAAACTAACAACATGTTTGAGTCGTTTTAATTACAAATGTAACTATATGACATACATATATAAAATAAGTATATTATTTATTACCTTTGATAATAGCCAAAACATGGAAACAATGACTTTTGTAAATACGTGTCAATGTACTTTGGAATGGAATTTTGCTACAATGTAAAACACTTTAGTGAAAGATCTTTGAAGGTATCCGAAAATTAGATCTTTGTGTAGATGAACCGGCAATGGATGTACAATGCGGACCGTCACTCCAGAGAGTTCATTGATGGCGTGAAGGCATTTCTTGATGTCGCTGTTGCATTCTTACCTCCAGACAGCTTCATATATTGTCCGTGCGTAGACTACAAGAATGAAAAGGAGCACTCCCAACGCTTTCAGGTTATGACCCATTTGATCACGAGAGGTTTCATGCCAAACTATACCTATTGGACCAAGCATGGCGAAGTACAAGGGAGCAGCTAGGAAGACGATGAAGAAGATGGTGAAGAAGAAGAGGTATTCAACAGTATGGCAGACGCCACACAATATTGTTCTATGGAAAATACAGTCGGCGATCTTGGTGATGACGAGCTAGACTAGATGCTGCGTGACGGAGAGGGAGACTACACAGATGAAAGACAATTCAAGAAGTTTCAACGCATGGTAGAGGACCACAGGACACCTTTGTACCCAGACTATGGGAAGGGCCACACGAAGCTCCGTACGACACTGAACTTAATGCAATGGAAGGCCAGAAATTATGTGTCAGACAAGGGATTCGATGAGTTGTTATCACTCATAAAGAATCTGCTTCTAGAAGATAACACGCTGCTTGAATCTACATATGAAGTCAAGCAAGTCATCTGTCCTTTGGGATTAAAAGTACAGAAGGTACACGTATGTCATAACGATTGTATCCTATATCGCAATGAGTATGTGGATTTGGATGCTTGTCCATTGTGCAAAGAATCACGTTACAAGAAAAAAGCGTGAAGACCCAGGTGAAATAGAGGGGGAGTGTAAGAAGAAGAGACCTCCCGCTAAGGCGGTGTGGTATTTCCCTGTGATCTCCCGATTAAAACTTCTTTTTGCTAACAAAGCACATGCCAAGATGGTGCGTTGGCACAAAGAAGAGCGTAAGGATGACGGGATGCTTAGGCACCCCGCTGATAGGTCCCAGTGGAGGAAAGTCGATTAAACATTACCTGACTTTGCAAATGAGGTGAGAAACATAAGGTTTGGGTTGAGTACCGATGGTATGAATCCTTTTGGCGACCTGAGCAGTAGCCATAGCACCTGGCCTGTTACACTATGTATCTATAACATTCTTCCTTGGTTGTGCATGAAACGAAAATACATCATGATGCCATTGTTGATCCAAGGGCCGAAGCAACCCGGAAACGACATCGATGTTTATTTGAAACCATTGATGGAAGATCTTGTAAAGTTGTGGGAGGACGGTGTACGGGTATGGGATGAGTACAAGAGGGAGTATTTCACCCTACGTGCACTGTTGTTCGTAACCATCAACGACTGGCCCGCGCTCAGTAACCTATCTGGTAATACTACCAAAGGATATAAAGCCTGCTTGCAATGCTTAGATGAAACCGATAGCGTGTACCTAAAAAACTCTCGAAAGATTGTGTACATGGGCCATCGTAGGTTTCTTCTAAAGAGGCACCCATTACGGAAAAAAGGAAGGTATTTTGATGGAAAGAAGACCATCATGATAAGCCAGAGCATCGTAGTGGCCCACGTGTGTTTGCTATGGTAAAAGATCTTAAAATAGTGTTTGGAAAGGGTCCTGAAAGCAAACCTATCCCAAACGAGGAAGGTCAGGCACCTATCTGGAAGAAGAGATCAATATTTTGAAACTTGTCTTATTGGGAAGTTTTGGAGATCCGTCACTCACTTGACTTCATGCACATCACGAAGAATGTTTGCTTGGACCTGTTAGGATACTTGGATATGTACGGCAAATCGAAAGATACACTACAAGCTCGGAAGGACCTACAACTTTTGGAACTGAGGGATCGTCTATATCCAGAAAAGAGAGATAAAGGACGTTACCTAAATCCCGCGAGCTATGCTCTAAGCAAAGAAGAAAAAAAAAGCATGATAGAGTGCTTGAATAGTGTGAAGGTCCCTTCAGGATACTCGTCAAATGTGAAGAGACTCATAAACATGAAAGAAAATAAAATCGTACACCTGAAAGCTCATGACTGTCTTGTATTGATGACACAGTTGCTTCTAGTGGCTATGGGAGGTATTTTGCCAGATTGGGTCCGAGTGATAATCATAAAGTTGTGTACCTTTTTCAACGCGGTTTCGCAGAAAGTCATCGATCCACATAAGCTAAGTAAGCTACAAGATGACGTGGTACAAAGTGTGGTCAGCCTTGAGATGATCTTTTCTCCTGCATTCTTTAATATTATGGTTCATCTCACTGTTCACATTGTCAAAGAGATAGGTATTCTCGAGCCCGTGTTTCTGCACAATATGTTTCCTTTCGAGAGGTACATGAAAGTCTTAAAGATGTATGTCCGTAACCGTTCAGGTCCGAAGGATGCATTGCGGAGGGTTATGGGACAGAGGAGGTGGTTGAGTTTTGTTTGGATTACATTGAGGATCTACATCCTATTAGCGTCCCTATACCACATCATGAGGGGAGACTACGGGGAAAAGGGACACTAGGATGGAAAGAAATTGCATGCAATGATCTCCTAACTTTTAAACAAGCACATTTCACTGTTCTGAAACAATCAACCGTAGTGGCCCTGTATGTCCTTCAGCATAAGAGCATTCTACGCCGCGAATTCCCATGGAGATCCAAGGATTGGATCACAGTGAGGCATATGGATACTTTCGGTGCTTGGTTACAAAACTACATCCTTGTCAACAGGTCAGAAAATGAACAGTTGCAATGCCTGGCTCGGATGCCATCTAGTGAAATCGTCACATTCAAGGGCTACGAGATAAATGGTTACACCTTCTACACAAAATACCAGGATACCAAGAGCACCAACCAGAACAGCGGTGTCCGTATAGACGCCACTGACAACAAAGACAATGTGGACACATATTATGGTTACATAGAAGAGATATAGGAGCTCGACTATGGACTATTGAAGGTCCCTCTGTTTAAGTGCCAGTGGGTCAAACTGACTTCAAGCGGCGTGAAGATCGACAAATACGGCATGACAACCGTGGACCTGACAGAAGTTGGCTATAGGCGCGAACCATTCGTCCTTGCCAACGATGTGAGACAGGTCTTCTACATAATGGACATGTCAAGCAAACCAAAGAAGCACAGGGAGAAGCAAAAGGATTGCAGTAGTAAGCCAAAGCGACACGTGGTTCTCCAGGGCAAACGAAGGATTGTTGGTGTTGAGGACGTCACAGACGAGGAGGAGTATAATCAGTTTGACGAGCTCCCTCCCTTTGTGGTAGATGTCGACATAAGTGTCCTAAATGTAACAGAAGTCGATGCTCCTTACATACGTCGCGATCACGACAAAGGAACACTTGTAAAGACAAAGTGATCATTAATTCATGTGATTAAATAATTTTTGAATGAATTAAATAATTTTTGAATGGACTAACTAATTTTTAGATGCACTACCTAATTTTTTGATGCACTAACTAATTTTTGAATGAAATAAGTAATTTTTTATTGCACTAACTAATTTTTGGATGCACTAAATATTTTTTGAATGGATTAAATAATTTTTGAAGGGATTAAATAATTTTTAAATGGACTAACTAATTTTTGGATGCACTACCTAATTTTTGAATGGACTCACTAATTTTTGTAGGGATTAAATTATAAGAGGAAAGCAAAGCAAAAAATTAAAAAGGCAGGGGGCACGAGCGGGGCTCGAACCCATGACGCCGCGGGTGAGCACACGCTCGAGGCGCCACACGCTAGCCAGTAGGGGGGAAGTTTTATCTCAATCAAATAGGGGCGTCAAACCGTTTTGACTCTTAACGCGGTTGGTGATACGACTCCCTTTTAGAGGTCACTCCCTCGCTCTGACGCCAGCGGTGAGGGGTTTTTACAAGCGGTTGGTGATATGAACCGCTTGTAGAGGTCCCTCCCTTGCTCTCACGCCAGCGGTGAGGGGTTTCTACAAGCGGTTGGTGATACGAACCGCTTGTAGAGGCCGCTCCCCGCCAGCTGTGAAGGGTTTCTACAAGCGGTTTCTATTACAAACCGCTTGTAGAGGGGGTGTTCTGCACGCGGTTTCTATTACGAACCGCTTGTAGAACCCTTATTACAAGGGGTTGGTGGTCCCAACCGCTTATAGAGGTGCTCTGATAAATATCTGTGTCTCACCGGCCGGAGACGCCCGCGCGCGCTCTCTTCCTCTGTCGCGACAAGCCATCGTCTCCATCGAGCACCCCGCGCCGCCGTCGAACGCTGTTGCGTCGTCGCCATCGAAGTCGTCTCCCCGCGCTGCCGTCGAGCGCTGCCGCGCCGTCGCCGTCGATGTCGTCTCCCCACGTGCGCCATTGCCGTCGGCCGACGTACTCCGTCGACCGCCACCGTCACCGTGCCGTCGTCTATGACCTCGCCGTCGCCTCCTCCGCCACCGCGCCGTCGTCTGCGACCTCCTCCATCCCGAAGGGCCTAGGTTACCCCCTCCTCTGCATACACGTCCTCTGTCCACTTGCGGCCCACAAGGTGTTCGACAAAATGTCCCTAAGGGACACAAATGGAGAGAGTGAGAGAGAATGAGAGAGAGATGGAGAGAGAGCGAGAGAGAATGAGAGAGAGATGGATAGATAGAGTGAGAGAGAATGAGAGAGAGAATGAGAGAGAATGAGAGAGAGATGGAGAGAGAGAGTGAGAGAGAATGAGAGTGAGATGGAGAATGAGAGTGAGATGGAGAGAGAAGGTGAGAGAATGAGAGAGAGAGAGAGAGATGGAGAGAGTGAGAGTGAGATGGAGAGAGAGACGGAGAGAGAGAATGAGAGGGAGATGGAGAGAGAGAGTGAGAGAGAATGGGAGAGAGATGGAAAAAGAGAGTGAGAGAGAATGAGAGAGAGTGAGAGAGAGAGTGAGAGAGAGAGAGTGAGAGAGAGAATGAGAGAGAGATGGAGAGAGAGAGTGAGAGAGAATGAGAGAGAGATGGAGAGAGAGTGAGAGAGAATGAGAGAGAGATGGAGAGAGAGAATGAGATTGAGATGGAGATAGTGATGGAGAGTGAGAGTGAGATGAGTGAAAATGTATTTTTTGTTATATATATTTCTTTTATAATTTGACGAGTTTTCATACTTACTAATTAAACAATATTTCATAATTACGAGAGTGAGATGGAGATAGTGATGGACAGTACGCAGTGGACAACATCAAAGTTCGTCGGGAGTGTGAGCTACACATTCAGGCGCATAACCTCTCCACCAAGGTGGCTTATGGCGTGGCGTACCCGGTGGAGCCGGGCCAGCTTTTCCACAGCAACGAGATCCCGCCAGGTTACTCGAAGGTCACAGTGGAGGAGGTGTCGAGCGGCTATGAAGATCTTCCGCTCGAGATTGCTGGAGGGAATGACATCACCAAGTTTGGACAGGCCCTCCACGGAATCATCCTCTGGCGAAAAAGGTACTTCATATTTTCAAAGACCGTAGAGGTGACCTCTCCACCAATAGAAATCCAACAATTGGAGCTGACCGAAGGGACCATACCTCAACCGCAACGACAAAACACGCCTCCTCCTACATCACCTCAACGACATGCCTCGTCTCCAATACAGAGCACTCCGCCTCCACCTCCTGCTCCACGAAGCCCGGCTCCACAATCTCCTCCAAGAAAGAAACTCCAAGTCTGAAGGACCAAGATCTTGTGACGCTACCCCCTCCCAAGAAGGCCCAGTCTAGCCGGTCAACACAGTCGTCAAAGGAACCTCCAAAAAGGGCATACGACATGACGGCTGAGGAGACACGAGAAGTAGTTCAAAAGGAAATTGAGACACACTTCGCACCAAAGGTGCCACCTCCCAAGGCGCAAATTGATCCGAAAGCTGCAGCCCACTTTGCGACATTCCGTGCAGCGCCTCTTCCTGCCTCGACTAACTACGAACGCACAATAGCGAAGGCTGCATTGAAAGAGAAACAGGCTAAGGCGGCGGCGACACCTAACAAGACAGCCCAAGATTACCAGCTAGAGGAATTCTTGAGAGAGTTAGGGTTGTCTTACGCTACAGCTATGGGACTAACAGATGATCTTCCAACGGTAGAGGTCAGGTGGCCATATAAGCTGGGTCAGGAGTTGGTTGCACCAGAAAAGATAAGGGATCTGCCAACAAAGATGCGACAATTTCACGAATGGTACATGGAACAGTCCGCTCAAGGAAGAACAATGTTCTCCGTCCATATAAAAAACACAGATTTCTATCGTGGGGATGAACTCATATGGATGGAATTTTTAGCCCACCACTTGATCTGCATTAGCCCCTGGATCAGTATACTAGTGCACACCATTCACATAGCCGGATCATTACATACAAGCGGAAGACTTAAATTACATAAATAACTGTATTACGCCCGAAGGCTATTAAGTGTTTACAACACAGCTCATTGGCCCAAATATTCCAAATGTCCAAAAGATCAGAGTGCAGAGACCCAAAAGATGCAAAAGAGTCTCGTGCCGACTATGCCTAAGCACTCGACTAGAGAGACTCCCTATGCCTCGCCCTGATCGTCAGCGAAGTCCTGTCCTTCATCTTCATGGCAGGCGTACTGATCCTGCTCATATTCTCCATCTAAAAGAGAATATGAATGCGAGGTCAGTGTCATCCAAACACTGGCGAGCAAGCTTCCAACCTAATGCATTTTGTGATAGGGTTCCAAAGGAAAGGTTGGGGCTCATTTAGTTGCAGAAAACAAGTTTTATAAATCAAAACCTATGACTTAGCATATTTTAACCAAAGTTCTACTAATCAATGTTTCTCATTTTTGTTCCTGACAGTTTCCATGCACACTGCCAAACGTCTCCAAACCACGATAGTTTCCATGTACACTGCCAAACGTCTCCAAACCACCATAGTTTCCATGTACACTGCCAAACGTCTCCAAACACCCACCATCATCTTCCGGGTGTGGCGCACCCGTTGTGGATCTTACGCTAGCGAAGTGCCCGTTCTTCCCTAGCAGGGTTGCCACGCCCGCACTAGAGTCACGGCTCCCTGTCACGTAAGACCTAGATCACCCATCAGGATGACGACCTACTCCTGTCTTCACCTCAGACTAGGGGATGACCCTGACGCTATCCAGCAAATCAGTGGGCCCCTAAGTCCGCACTACCGCGCGATGACCACGCGTTGTCAGCAGAACCCCATGGGCGCATAAAGCTCTGCTGAAACAACTCGCGCTCACTTTGCACAGGTGAGCTTGGCGCCCAAAGACTCTGGAAGTCACGTTGTGCAGGAACCCCCTTGGGCAGCATAAAGCTACGCGAAAACAACCCGCGCTCCGACTGGCACAGCCGAGCTTGGCTGCCCAGCACCATCTCCGTGATCCGGCCTTCCTTCAGACCATGTAGCCCAGCTACATCACACCCATAACCAAAACCAGAACACATCCGTGTTCCCAATCACACACACTGGCATGCCAGGCCCAATATCCAGTAAACCAAGTTGATATATTCATCATGTCCGGTGAATGTCGGTTCACCGTTCCGAGGCGACTAAGCCTAAATTAATAATTGGACCTGAGCAATGTCTAAGCAAGAATTTAACCAAGACTTAAGAGTCTAAATCATTTTATTCAATCTAACAGGCTGTCAAGGGTGATTATCAAGGCAATCATTCATAAAGACAAAGGACAGATGATTTTTTCAAGGCAATATCGTCAAAGTAGAACAAATACAAATGATAGCATGGCATGATATATCATGATTAAGCAAACAGGTTTAATTACTTAAAGAGCATGCAGTTTAATACTGTAAATAAAATATTTAATAAAACTGGGAATCAATATGATCCATTAGAATGTTAACTCGCACTAGGAAAAGTATGGACTATCCCTAATAAAAGTAACACCTAAAGGAAGGTTGTTGACTCGCACTAGGGAAAATCGAGATTCTCCCTAGTAAAAGCAAACACCCTTTAGGGTGGAAATTAACTCGCCTGGATCCTGTGAATCCGAAACCCGGGTCTTGATCTTCTGGCTGCTCCAGAGGATCCTCGGAATCTATCGCGAAGAGGCAAGCGATACAAATAAACACCAAAATATGCTGGAAAGATGATGTATGAAATGCGAATGTGACAAGGGTCGCGGCTATCTGGGCGTTGCTTCTTGCTACTGAGATTCCTAAATAAGTTTCTCTACTTATCGAGAATGTTCCATGAGCTACTAATGTACAATAATTCACAAATAGATAACGGGGTGTGAGCGTTATGAAGATGATATGCGATAAGGGATGATGCAATAAGCTACCTATAGTAATTTGTCCATAGATTAGCGATTAGGGGCATACGGAAAATCAAGTTTTTGTTTGAAGTATTTCCTTCATCAACTCAAGCTAATTAACTAGCTATATATATAGGGTAGGTGGGTTGTTGTAAATTTTAAACTGGTATTAAATTTCTATAACTTACGGGTCTTATTTACCCTAATTAAGCAATTAAATGATCCTATCATGTTTTATTAAGTCCCTATACTTTTAATAAATTCATTTTAGGTTTAGCAAGGTGTCTCTAAAAATTTGGGATTTAATTGAAGTCATTTGGTATTTAAAGTAAATCAAATTCAGTTTCGGTTTTATTAATACATAGGGAGGAATAGTTTAAGTGCACCATTTAATTATCTAAAGAGCAATATGAGTCCTAACATGGTGCCATAAATTTATTAACTATCCTAATTTAATTATAGTTATTGCTTCACTGGACTTTTATCATAAATTTGGGAACTTAATGATTAGTTTAATTAAATGGAAAAGATTGTTTTGGATATTATTCACAAGTGGGGTAAATAAGGTTTGTGGATTAAATTAGATGACTTAAATGAGTTACTATAAATAAACCAGGTTTAGCACCTTTCATGGGATTTATGCTCTTTGTTGTAGCTATAGGGAAATCATAAATATCTTTTAGGAAAAGCAACATATGTTGTGAGTAGTAAAAGCTTCCTTTTAAACTACTCATAGTTTGGAAAGTCTTTTATAATAGAAAAAAAATGGGATAATTGGTCTTATTTTACTTAATAGGGTTCAAAGTTGTCAATAACTTAAGTGTTAGAGTGCGAGAACAATTTTTTTAAAAAAATTAAAACAAATGACTAACAGATTTTGATATTACAAGAAAAGGCTAGCTTTATGGTTTGTATTTTTTTAAAGAATAAATACCTTCTCATGGTTCATGATTTATCCTTCATTTTGGTTTCCATGGACTTCAAATATTATTGCAGATAAATAAATTATCAGTTTATATAATGCTAGGATTAATGTGGCAACAACTAGGGGCGACTTACATATTTTTAATAATTTATTCTCTTCACTAAACAGTGAGGGTTTAAATATTTTTCCTAGGTTCCTCACCTATGGTGGTATTTATATAAAAAGTTTCAAGAATTTTAAATGTAGTTTACCATTTTAAATAAATCCTAAAGTTGTAATGTGGAAAATTCGGTTTAGTAGAAGGCGTATTTGGGGTTTACGCTTTCACTAATTTTTAGGTTGTCTTCGTCTACCTCTAGACCGAGGCAGAGACCGGCCGAGGCACTCCGGCTTGGGCACGGCCGGAGCCTGGCTCATCAGACCAGGGAGAGGGTCAAAATGGCTTCCTTGGGTCGCACCGCACCCGTGAGGGCTGACGGCTCGGCGAGCGGTGCGGCGAGGCGGCGGCGCGACAAGGAATAGCGGTGGCGGCCGCGGCGTAAAATGGCACCGGTGATGTAGGGCCTAGGGGGCTCCCGGGAGGGGTCTTACGGCATGCAGAGAGGGAGTGGGTTCTACCTGCGAGGTCGTCGGGGTCGGAGAAAGCTCCAAGCGGGCCGGCGACGGGGAAGGCGGCGGCGGCCGAAGTGGCTCACGGCAACAGCATGCTCCGGTGGGGCCTAGGGGAAAAGAGAGGTAGAGGCATCATTAGCATGCTCCGGGGATGCTTCAGGCGCGAGCAATCGGAGCAAAGCTCTCCGTGGATGGAATGACCCGAAAGGGGGAAGAACTTGGCCTGCGGCGTTCCACGCAACCTTCCGGGCACCGTAGGGCCTTCGGGCCTGATTGGTCCAAGGACATCATAGGGGAGCTCAAGAGCTTCCCAATGGGACCAAGGGCAAGAGGAATGGCTCACTAGGCGAGCGGTTCAAAGATGCCCAAAGTTCACCGGACTTCTGTTATGGATGGGAAGAGAAATTGGGCATGCAGGGAGCTTGGGCTGGGCTTAATAATGAGTGGGGCGGCGAGAGGGAGAGGTAGGCAAGCTCTGCTGCACTGCTGCCGGGACCGAGAGGGGGAGGCAGGGACGCGGGGACAGCGATTGGCGCCGGGATAGGGCGGCGCAGCAGAAGGCGGTGGACAACAGGGCCTACGAGAGTTTCATTGGGGCAGATGGACGGTGAGGCGACGGCACACTGCATGGGACAGAGGGTGGAGCCGTCGGTTGGCCAAGGAGGCGGTGGCGTGCGGGCGGCTGCAGCCAGCGCAGTGAGTAGAGAGCGAGAGAGCCGGAGAGTGAAGAGCACGGCTGCACGGGAGAGAGAGTGAGCAGTGAGGGAGCAGAGAGCGCCTAATGAGAGAGAGAGAGAGAGAGAGTAACAGGTGAGTGACATGTGGGCCCACTGCTAAATATATAAATTTCAGGATTAAATTGCAAAAATGGATGCAAGAAATTGGATGGGAAATATTGGGTGAATTTTGGGAAAGTTTTCAATGCGTGAATATTCACCTATAAACAGTTATATCTATAAGTGTACATATATATATATATACATATAATCTTCCTTAATTTTATTAGGAAATTTCAAATTGAATTTTGAATCCAACTAAGGATTTAACCTCAGTGTTTTGATCCCTCTTATTAAACTAAGATTTTAATTGAAATCCTCCAATCATACCTTGTTAAGTTTTGCTCTATGATAATATTTGCTATTTTCCATTTAGATTATCTATGTGTTAGGGTTAATTTAGAATTTCCAACACTTAGTCCACAAGTGCACATGTGTATATATATATACATATATTTGTACACACCATTATGTGGGTATAGCTATTAATTCATGAGTAATTGAAAGTGCATCTAGGCACATAAGTGATTTTGGTGATTAATGACAAACACATAATGACAATTATTAGTAAATGTGTAAATACTTGGCTAAGTAATTGTCTAGTGACAAACCTCTAATATGATTGTGTTGCTATGAGACTAACATGTTTATTGCCAAGTTGAATATTAGTCTCATCTATTTAGAGGACATCATATATGCCAAGTGGACAATCTATCCATCCTAGCAAGGTAAGTCTCACACATACAAATAGGATGGGTAAGCAAAGATGAGATATGCAATCTCGGTAACCTTCTCAATATATATTTATTATTGCATTCCTCTTGTGCAAGTGCGTAGTGAGCTTCAAGTAATATATTGATTATATATATGTACATTGGTTGATTTCATATCTATTTGTGCATATATACTTACTTGAGTTCAATATGTGTCTTGTTTCTTGTATGCATGTCTTAATTAGAGTTAAACTTCACATTGGTATAAATTGACTTGGTGCATGCTTGCCTTGTTTATATATCTTCTCATGCACTTTCTTTGGTGAAGTTTAATCTCGAGTTGGATCACATATTTGCTCATGCTCTAGATGTTAAATGTACATGTGTAATTCTTGTATATTTTATCATGTGCATTATTAAGTGAAGATTGTGATACTTGCCATGGTTTAGTTGTTTCATCATATTGGCAATCGTCTCTCTAGTGCATCTAGCTCCATAACATATTCATCGTGGTGCACTTAGTAGAGATATTTTCTATGTCAAGTGTTTCCATTTAATATTGTGCTTATTTATATGAAACACTTGACGTACTTTAATTGCTCACAAACATCAACTTCTTTATATCTATTGAGCTTTTGGACTAATATCTTTCATGAGTGGTTTGGAAAGATTTATGTCCCATGAGTATGTGTGATGACCAAGGTATGTTAAAGGATGATGGTTAAGTCGAGGTCAACAAGACGACGGTGTCACCAAGAGTTGAGGACTAAGTCAAGATCAACTTGGCGTGGAGATCATCGCGGAGGATGATCAAGTCAAGGTCGATGGGACGAGAGTCTCATGAGGTGAATCGAGTCGAGTTGGATAAGGCGAAGGCTTCATCAATCTTTTAGTGAAGGTCATCATGCATAATAAAGAAAAAGACGGCAAGTGACTATCCTAGACTTGTATTATCTTTAATTTAATTTGAGTCTAAGGATTGCCGTACTATTAAGAGGAATGCGATGGAGAATGACTTCTAGATGTGTCAAGTGCTCAAGTGATCCATCCTTATGAAACCTAGAGAGAGTGTTGTGTTGATGTCGGAAAGTGAGAGTTGTAGGTCTCCCTTGCCTTCTTTGTGAGTTCTGCATTTATCCCTTGGGATTTGAGGTGTGAGACCTTATTGGTTGTATAGCTCTCGTTCTTAGCTTTCCGTAGAGTCTAAGATCACCCAAAACGGAGTCCGGAGTCAAAAGTTATGCCCGTTTTCGTTGGGGTGTGCAGTGCCTGTTTTTAGGCTTCGGACTATCCGAGGTTCACTCGGAGTATCCGAATGACTCGGACTATCCGAAGATTATTCGGACTATCCGAGCTGGGTCTCTCTGTCTCCGTTACCTGTAATTACTCGGACTATCCGAATAATCACTCGGACTATCCGAACTTACACGAAACTGTCTGTAACGGTCAGAATCTGTGGAAGCCTCTATTTAAACCCCTCTCTCCCCCCACTTGAATAGAGCCGTTAGACCACCATTCCTTGAGCTACCCAAGTGTTCTTGAGCCCCTTAGAACCCCTCTACTCTTAAATCTTTGTGATCCCCTTTGGAGAAGGGTTTGGAAGAGTTGGAAGGAGGGATTGAGGGAGATTTGGGAGAAAGGTTGGGAGGTGATTCCTTTGTGGAATTAGTGTGTTCTTGAGCCCTAGTGACCCCTCCACTCTTCGATCTAGGTGATCCCCTTGGGAAGAAGGGTTGGGAAGAGTTGGGAGGAGGTGTGAGTGTGAATTGAGTAAGAATTGACCTTTGAGCACTTGAGTTCATCTCCAAGTTCATTCTTCGTGGGCATTTGTTACTCTTGGAGGTTGAGGACTCCTAGACGGCTAGGAGTTAGTCACGAGCCAATGAGCTTTGTGTGGTGCGCCGTGACAAGTTTGTGAAGGCTCGATTTCGCCTCCGCAAGGGAAGAAATCAAAGGAGTGAAGCCGGCGAGTGCATTGTGCAACACCGGTGAGGGAAGGGTTGAAAAAGACCCCGGCTCAAGTGTGACCGAGCCGCCTCAACGGAGACGTGGATCCCTCAAGGATCCGAACCGGGAACAAACATCTTCGCGTCTCCATCTTCATTTCGGTTTTATCCTTTCACTCTCAAGTTTGATTTACTTGCTTATTTTACAATTGAATTTATTATCTTGTCTTGTGTGATACTACTGCATCTATACTTGCTTGTGAACTATCTTTGGTGCAGGTCGTATCCTTGAATTTGTGATTTGAGTTAAATTGAAGTCACTCTGTATCATTCGGACTATCGAATAGACTTGGACTATCTGAGTATTTCGGACAATCGAGGTGAACTCAGACGATCCAACATATTATTTCATTGTGTTTAATTTAGTGTTTAAATTTTGTAATCGCCTATTCACCCCCCTCTAGGCGACATCCGGTCCTTTCAGTAATTAAGAGAATTGGTTTGGTAAATTCTTTAACCAAGAAAAACTTAATTTGCTCAATTAGGTTTTTCTTTTAAATAAGTGTGTTTTATTATGGGCGCAAATTCTAAATTAGGTTTTCACAAATTCAAAATTTAAACATTAAAACTTGATTTCAAGTTTTTTTTTGAAATTTTCGGACCAAAATATGGGTCTTCATTTGCTATTTTGAAAGTTTCAAAATATCCCCAATTTTGGGCTGTTACAAATCCTACCCCCTAAAAATAAATCTCGACCTCGAGATTTGATAGCCTAGGAGCTAGAGAGAATAGAGAGGTGCCAATCTGCTCTTCGTTCGAAAAGGTTCTTGGATAAACTTAATTTTTTTTTTATCCTCGGAATACTTGATAGCCTTGAATCCTAATGACTTGTGTGTTGATCATGGGACGAGGTGACCTCTACCTTGAACTGTCAGAAGGGCTGTTTGCGTTTGTCCTTTGTCGTTAAGCTTCTCCGCCCTTCATGTTCGTGCCTTGTTTCTTTGAGCGAGAACAAGCGGTTGGTGGAACCGCGAGTGATACCCTCTGGGTATCACTCTCGGTTACCTCTAGCGTTCAATAACCGCTTAAAAGCGATTCTGAACCGTTTGTGTTGCACTGTTCCCTGGTAGTGAGGGATAGCAGAGGGCCAAGCAAGCTCAAGACCGATGTCGTTCATACCATCACAGAGGTCAGGAGAGGAGGTGTACCGGTCCTTCCCACAAAAGCTGCATCAGCGTATCAAACAATGTGCGGGGTGGTGCTAGGGCACGAGTCCCATGCACCACCAACACCTGGAAGGACCTTACCACTCAAGAAAGGGACCAACTATGGGAGGAGCACAAACGGTCGTTTCAATTCTCTGAAGACTCTCTTCCTGAGGTGCGGAAGAACACACTGAAGTGCATGGGGATCGCCTGGAAGAACTGGAAGGTGGATCTTGTCAAGGATTTCGTCAACGAGGAAAAGATCGCATTTTAGAAGTACCCTTTCATTACGAATGAGGTGTGGGAGGAGTTCAAGAGGATATAGACAACTGAGGAGTTCAAAGAGTCCTCCATCAAACACAAGGCCATTCAGGCCAAGAACATCCACCCCATAGACATGGCACCGCTAGATATGCGGCAAAAGAACGTAAGTGGGAGCTGGCTGACTGCGGCAGTGAGTAATCTGAAGCCACCACAAGGCTCACCAACACACGTGCTGACCGCTGGATCAGGGCTAGGGGTCAAAGTCACACCAACGGGGCCAGTTTTCTCCACGCCCGAGACTGCTGAGGTGGTTCAAAAGCTGGTAAGTGCACAATGACCCTTACAATGTTTACTTTCGTAACACCCCAATTACAATTTCTCCACCTATTGTAGATTGAGTATGACACGCAAGCATCGCAAGGCTCCTTTGTTGAAAACAGGGAACGAGACATCCTAACTGAGGCCCTAGGAAACAAGGAGCACCTGGGCCGTACGCGGGGCATCGGGGTCTATGTTCCATGGAAGGAGGGATTCCCCAATGACTATCTCAACTACAAGAAAAAGAAATGTATACATAACTTAGAGGATGAAATTCAAAATAGGGTACGCGCAGAAGCTGAGAAGATACAAGCAGAATGGGAGCCTCAGGTACAACAGTTGGAGGAACTCGTAAGAAATAGCCCTAAAGCCAACCCTAATACACAAGCTCTCGATTGCACCCCTCCATTTAAAAGCAGCTGCGCTTCCGCACCTTCGCCCGATAAGGCTGGCCCAACGAAATACCCGGTGGACGACATCAAGGAGATTACCCATTGCTTGCTTCAAGTTTTGTATAGCGCCGGTGTTTCACTCGAGGTGGCCCACGGTGTGGTGTACCCTGCATTTCGGGGATGAAGGTTCATGGTGCAGACTTGGCGGCGGGCTACGTGAAGGTCTAGATAGATGCTGTTATGGACAACACCGCAGCGAAGATCGCACTTGTGAATCCCCATCTTAACAGTTAGGGATGTTGTCCATAGTTTTATCTAGTGGCTCAAGAAGGATATTACTCTTCTACCAAATATTGAAGAAATCGAGGTCGGCGGCGTTGGACCCATAGATTCGATCCGTAACGATCAAGAGGAGAGAACGAAGAAAGCCATGTCTGCGGCGGCCCCTCAATCTGTGAAGACAAGCTCACAGAGCAATAAGCATGTTGCGTCCTCACCACCAGTGCGCTATTGCTCCCCAGAGAAGGAGAAACGAATCATCCGTCAATCTCCCCGCGCCTAAGAGGAAGATTGACTGGGCGCAGAAAGGGAAAACATTTCGGATGGGAGAACCACTGCATACCCTTGCCACATTAAAAGATATGGATATGGCCTGCCAGAACCTACATGATTATTACCTCAGGAACTCACGCCTTCCCGTGAACGAACGATCCTCCAATATTGTGGGTAAGGTGAAGGGCAAGTATTTTCTGAACGATAAAGATAGTTATCTTACCATAACCTTCGAGGACCTGTGGTATATGTATCAATAACAGGAGTTGGACGCCTCTCTCATCCGCTGCTTTGCAGTGTAAGTGTATACAATTCTTGCGCAATGTCAGTGTATATTTCTTATCCACTTATACACTGATCACATATATCTTACTTTTTAGCCAAATGTACCTAGTTGCCAAACGAGGTCAAGTCCAGGCCAGTTTTCTTGACCCTGGCATTGTCACCCAGGACAACATAAAAGCGGATAGAAAGAATACCAGACAATACCTGAAGAGGGCCCTGACTAACGGACAGGACAAAGCATACTTCAATTGGATCTTCCTGCTCATAGAACCTAGCGAAAACAAGGTTGTCTACCTCGACTCGTTGAGGATGAGCCCCACACACGAGTGGGAAGATTTAAAAGGCCTACTCAATGCAGTGTTCAGGAGTAATGTCAAGGGTGGGGGCAAGCACAATGTTACGATGGGCATGGAACTTAGGCATATAGAGAAATTTCCTGTAAGTGTCTATTCACACTTTTTCTCATAATAAAATGGAAATTTGTTTTAGGGCATGCCCCACTGATTATTGTGTCTTGTCATCTTTATACTTTCTTATGTAGTGGCACCAGCAGCCCGGAGGCCATGCTTGCGGCTTCTACGTTGCGCGACATATTCAAATCACTCTAGGATTATGACCAAATGAAGATATGAACATTGGAGATACAAACATCGATTTCAATTCTCTTGCATACATTTGAGATAGTTTTGCAACGTTTATTAATACCCAAGTTATTGACCCAAATGGTCGTCTAAACAGTGGACGTCTATAGTTAACTATAACAGACATATTGTATGAAGTGATGCATGTCCTGTAATAACTTTGTTATATTAATATATGATATGTTCCTTTGAATTTGAAGATGTTCTTATTTAGATGAAATCTGGATGTTTATTGATGAATCTGTTTATGGATAAATATGGATGAAATCTGGATGTATATGGATGAAATCTGTTTATTTGAATTCTGGATATATATGGATGTATATGTATATGGATGAATCTGTTGTATATGGATGAAATTCTGGATGAATTCTGGATGAAATTTGGATGTATATGGATGTATATGCATATGGATGTATTTGAATTCTGGATGTATATGGATGTATATGTAGATGAATTCTGGATGAAATCTGGATGTATATGTATATGGATGAATCTGTTTATTTCAATTTTGAATTCTAGATGTATGTGGATGAAATCTAGATATTTATTGATGTGTATATATATATGGATGAATTCTGAATGTGTATGGATGAAATTATTTTTTGACCCTGGAAAAGATATCACTGGCGGTTCATACAAAAACCACTAGTGATATGCACTGTCACTGGCGGTTCCAAAGAAAAACCACCGGTGAAGATCTACATATCACCGGTGGTTTTGGTTAAAACCGCTAGTAAAAATCTGTTATCACTGGCGGTTCTCATGACAACCGCCGGTGATATTATTAATATCACAGGCGGTTCTGTTACGAACCGCTAGTGATAATGCATATCACTGGCGGTTCTACACCCGCCAGTGAAAATCTTCGATTAACACTGTCACATAATCACTGTCGGTTTGAAAACCGCTAGTGATGTGAGTTCAAAACCGCCAGTGATGACGTATTCTACACTAGTGTTTAATGCTATTGACTTCACAATTTGTTACAAGATGTACATTTCCTATAGATTGAAATTAAAGGCAAATTCATAATAAAATAAAAATCAATGGACAACCAAGTCCACTTTATTTGGATCAAAGAGTGTTAGGGTATACAGAACTTTAATGATCTTGGATGACACGAGACAATATTTGTTAACAAGATTCAATCGATGCTTATATCTCAAGGCCTGACTATGGGTGCTCCTCCTCGTAACCTAGCACACTAGGCACCTGCGACTTGATCGCAGCTAGGCCACTCACCCCTATGCTATATATCGTCGTCACCTAGGGTTACAATGGTAGTGCCACATATTTATGGCTCAGAATTAGTGAGTCGGTTCAATCTCTATCCTATCTGTTTATCATGACTTCTAATGCATCGTCAACTTGTATACATATTGGACACAAAAGTCTAACGCACTTTGAGTAAAGACGATGGACCAAATCGAGATACATAGCATAAAAGGGTTAGCTGGCATTCAGGTTATACATTGTAGTATAAAGACTCGTCATATTCTGCTACATGTGCTCACACTACACCAAAACATATCATAGATACCTGTACATCGGTATCAGTTCAATTAGAACCGGAGTAAATAAGGTTATTAGTGCTGGTTCTTCAGTGCACACGCGGTAAAAGCTTTCATATGCCTGTTTTAATTACCAACTTGTACAGATTATAGATTATATGTGTCGGTTCTATTTACCGACTAGCACGGATATAGCTATGTCGGTTCCTATAACGACCCGATACATATAATCTATATATATGTGACAGTTGGAAATTAGAACCGATACATATAAAACTTTTACCACGTGCCAACTGAAGAGACGCGTCACTTCGTAGTCATATGTGCCAGTTGGAAAATAAAATTGGCACACATAAAATTTCGTCTTCTGAGGCATTTTGCGGCCAAATTGTTCCCCATTCATATTTATATAGTCTATCTGATCGATCATCTACACCTATTCCAATCGATCGAATTCTGCCTCTTCCCATTCCTCTCGATATCCGCCATGGTTCAATCCCCTTATTCCCCCTTGTCGCTGGTGACTTCTCCACCTGCCTCACCGCCGCAACCCTCTCCATGCACCTTGCTGCTGTTGCCCTCTCCAACCATCTCACCGCCATGGCCGTTCTCAGGATGGTCACCATGGCCTGCCTTGCCACCGCTACCCTCTCCACCTTCCTCACTGCCGCGGCCAGCCTCGCCATCGTCACCATGGCCTACCGGTGATTCGGAGCTCCACGTGGAGAAGCCCGCTGGCTAGGAGCCCCACGACAAGGAGCCCACTGGCGAGAAGTCCCATGATGAGCAACTGGTGCCCACATGGCAGCGGGCCACATCGCGAGATCCGTCTTTGGATCCTTCGGTGTGCGACCCCGCCAACAAGGTCCTGAAGAAGGAGTAGGAGGAGGAGGATGACGATGAAAAGCTGACCCTTACCATGTCGTCTAAGGACGAGTCGAAGAAGGAGTTGATCGGATGGGCCCAAGGGGCCGACGACGAGGACACCTCCCTTAATCCCCTAATAGCTCCATCCCTCCCGACGTCTACAATGAGTTCGTGACTCCTCCGACCTCGAGGTGGTGAATAGTGACAATGGAAAGGACGACGACTGATGGATATAGATATAGCTAGGGTATATGTAATGTAGGCATAGCTAGCTAGCTACTTGTATTAGCCCATTTTGAGCAACTTTTCAAAATTTACATCTTTTTAGAAATATTTATTTTTCACCATCTGAAAAATCATAGATTGTGATTTTGGCAAGCTAATTCTTCTAGGAATTTTGAAATCTTAAATAATTATTTTTGTTTCTCTAATATTTCAAAAGATAAGTTTTGGGTTCAGCCCATTTAGCCTTGGGCCCTAGCCCATCTAGCCCAAGCCCACCTCAGGCACTCTCTCTTTCTCTCCCTCCTGCTCGGCCCGTGGAACACACGCGCGCACCAAGCGTCTCTAGTTGAGCCCCGTGCGTCTTGTCCGCGCCTGGCTAGTGGCCCTGCCATGCTATGAGCTACGCGCCGCTCGTCACATGCCTCGCCTCCCATGCGCTGGTGCCACCATGGCTAGTTCTCCTTGCCGTGTCGTGCCGTCCATAGCTCTACCTCTACCACTCTGACCCACGCCGTATCTCATGCCACGCGCGCCTGTTCTCACCGCGGCCGAAAGCCAACAGTGTCGCCTTGTCCCCTTTGCCTTGTCTCTCTCCCTCCTGCCCGTGTGTTGGCTAGCCAAACCAGCTAACCCCGACCCTTAAAAATACCCCTCCCCTCTGTTTTTGCTCTTTTTGCCGCTGCTCTCGTCACCAAGTCTCCTCGGTGAGCAATCACCCTCCCTGCCCCTCTTACTTGCTTTCTCCCTCCTCCAGGAAGCTCTGATGGTGAGCAATTGGACCCCAACCCTCTTCTAGCTCGCAGGAGCACCATTTTCATTGTCGCCGGCCAGAAGCACCCCTCTTTGGATTCTGCCTGTCTCGGTATGCTATTCTCTAATTCTTTTGGGCTAAAGCATCCTTGGGAGATGGCTAACCAGTTTGGCAGGGGACCACCCATGTTTCCACATGTCGTCACCCCTATTTTGGTCATTTTCGGCTTCACCGTTACAAGCCCACTCCGGTTTTCCCCCGCCTGAATCATCCCCTCCGTAAGGCTCCTGGTAGCCTCTAGTTGCTCCTCGACCTCGCGCCTAGCACTAGAAGACTTAGGTTCGCCGTGTTCCATGCTTCCCATGGCTTCTTTTCGCCTCGGACCTTGGCACCGTCATTTCGGTTGTTGCTAGTGACAACTCCGGTGAAACGTTCTAGCCCTAGCACTCCTAAACTTGTAGCGCTCAAGAGCAGCTCTCCTAAAGCCCTTATAGCGCTGCCGATTCGATGCCAAAGGTTCGCCCGAGCTTCATCTCAGGGATGAAAATAACCTGATGCCAACATGGCATCATGGTTTAGTTTTACTGACCGTTAGCCATGACAGGTGGGCCCCAAGGACCCACCAGTTAGTTTAAGTGGAGATGTATTTCTAGGAAATATGTTTTCTCCGCGGGCTTGCGCATTTCAGAAAGCGCCCTAGACCCAAGGCTTAGCGGGCTTGTCGTGGGCTGCTCTAGGCAGACTCGGTCTGCACAGCAGTGGGCTTGGCCTGTTACTATTTAAAATTATTTTTGGATCTTTATCTATTTAAACAATTCTAGTAAATGGATATGATTTTCTAAAATAGTTAAACATCTCCTAAAATTTTGGAAAATATTTGATAAATACTACATGACAGATTGGATCTACCAAAAATTATATCTACAATTTTTTAAATTATTCTCGTTCTCTGGAAAATTTATAGTATCTATATAAACCTTTTCCCTAAGTATTTTAATTGTTGGAATTCTGCTAGGATTATTTAAATACTATTTGGACTCTAAAAATTTCCAAATTTTTACATAAACTTTTTGAACATAGAAACAAGCTATGAAAAATATTTAACCAAGATTTAACCCTGTAACCAGTAACCAAATAAAAGAAAACACCTAAGGCCTTTATAGTATCAATATTTTTAAAACCTTTAATTAAATTCAAAAATCTATTTTTCTAGCAAGGGTAATTTTACTTAAGGGTAGTTAAAGCCTGATCATTTATATCATTTGACGATGTGTGCAAACATGGCTACTTTAGTTTATAAATGATACCCTACGTACAGATAACCGCATCTATTCGTATGCATCCATGCATCATTCCCTTGCTGCATCTTTGGTTATTTATTATTGTTAATCTTAAATAGACGCCGAGGGTCCGGAAGGCCGTTTCGAGAACAGAACCGAAGACTATCCAGCTCTGGGTCAAGGCAAGTTAATATCCATAATCTATGTCTTACTCAGTTTTTACATAAACTATTTTGATTCAAATTAGAAAATTACATGCTCTATGAACCCTTGAAATGCCTACATTGTTAATTATGTTATATACATGCCATGAACCTTGACAAATTCACATACCATGCCATGATTTCCTTGAATATCATGTTATGATTGCCTTGATAATCATATCCTTTGTTTGACACCAATAAACAAGTTAAATAATTTGGACTCCTAGTCCTTGTGTAAAATCTTTCTTAATCTTGCTTAGGTGAAAACTTTAATTTGTTATGGGGTGTAACTGCCCTCTTAAAGGTGAACAATAGTTCGCCGCTATGTTCACTCTTTTTATAATATGAATTGGGCTATGTATAAGCTGGTAAGGGTTTCATATTGTGGACCATGTCCTAGAGTCAAGGTTGGGCTATTTGAGGTTTAGGAAATGGATAGGTGATGCCCAATGGTATGCTTTGGTTTACCGGTCAAAGACCTGAAGTTTTGAGTTAGATGTCTAGAGGAGGATTTGGAATTGGAGGTTGCGGACTTATTTAAAATTGAGGTAGGGAGCGGAGGTTGGACCTTCAACTCTCGGGCCATAAGAAGCTGGATCAGAAGAGACACTTGACTTTGAGTTAGTGTTGGATGCGTCTGACACAACACATGGCCATCACACGGTAGTGCAGGTGTGGAGTTCTAGTTGAGCGCTCTGCGGAGGCCCTTGGACGAAACTCCATCCAGAGGTATAGGCAGAAGAGCATCGTCACCGAGGGTAATCTAGATCATGCGCTCGCTGGACCGGCAATCTAGGAATAATGATCTATAATAGGATTGCCAAATCCCGGAATATGATGGCGGGTGTATGGTGGAAGAAGTAGAACGAGGTTCTAGCTAAGTTATGTTTGGTCCGGTTCTACCTTTGGATGGTACTATTTAGAAAGTTTTGGTTAGAAGGATTATTTTGGGAATCATAACCTTGTCATTAAATACTCATCCTCTCGATCGTGACTTAAGTTGACTAAGTGATAGGTCATTAAAAATTATTATTTTTAACTGGCTTTATGCAAACTGTAGCCTTTAATTTCTTGAAGCCATTATCATTAATTGCATTAGAAGAGTGTTAACTCGCAAGTGTGGTTTAATTGCGCACTTACTCTCGCACTCACTCACTCTTCATATGGAGATCAAGTCAAAGACCCTTATGAATGCCATGAAGATGAGGACCCCATCTAGGATGGACATGAATAAGTTTAGGGTGTTTCTCCATTCGTTTGCAGCATTTCATAGCTATTGGAAGATCTTTTGTTGTCTATAGCTTTTCGCATGAACTTTGATTTATCTTCTTAATGTACTAAGGGCATGTACAATAGTATAGACAGCTGCTGTCTATAACAAATTGACATGTCATTTATAGACCGTTATAAATAACCCATATAACAGTATAGACAACTCATTTATAAGTAAACAGTTTCTTTCTACACACAACCTATCTTAGTTCCTGTGTTAGAGTCGACTCTAGATTAAGAGATGACTCAACTCTCTATGCACCCTCTATGGGGCCTGTCCTTTGCCCACCACTTGATTTGCACTAGTCCCTAGATCAGTACACTAGTGCACACCATTCACATAGCTGGATCATTACATACAAGCGGAAGGCTTAAATTTACATAAAATACCTGTATTAAGCTCTAAGGCTATGAAGTGATTACAACGCGGCACATTGGCCTAAATATTCCAAATGTCCAAAAGATCAGAGTGCAGAGAACCCAAAAGATCCAAAAGGATCTCGTGCCGGCTATGCCCAAGCACTCGACTGGAGAGATGCCCTATACCTTGCCCTGATCGTCAGCAAAGTCTTGATCTTCATCTTCAGCAGGGCGCCGCGCGGAGGATGTGCACCCACGGGTGGCGCAACCCATAAACCCGACATGCGGGACTGAGGCCCACATGTCGGCGACATATTGCGGCTTTGCGGGAGTTTTTAAATCGGCGAGCGCCTGATGGTTGGGGCCCACTTGGCAGCATCACACGGCATTACATGGAACGAATCTTAGCATGAGATTAATGGCCCGCCGTCGTCATCTACCTCCAGCTAGGCCGTGCACTGCTAAGACTTGGCGATTGGTCCTCCATTTGGGGTGGTCTTGGGCGCGCTAGAATCGGTGGTTCGACGCGCATATACTGTTGCTCACGTCGAGGCCAGAGACGGCCGGACGCGGCGGTGCCATTTGCGACGACAGAACACAACTACGGCGAGCATGGATAGCAGATATAGAGGAAGGTTCATGGGGAAATGGCACGCGCATGAACTTCTGGAGGTGCCGGGAATGCTTACCTAGCAGTTATCTCGGGTTGGGGAGACTCGCGGTGGCTTGTCGATGAGGAGGCCAAACAGGAGAGACAGTGCGCTCACGGTGCAGAGAAAAGGCGGCGAATCCCTAGTCAAACAAAGGTGAGCATAGCGTGAGGGAAAGCCACACGAAGCTTAGCGTGCAAGGAATCGCTACAAAGCTTACCAGCGAGGAAGAAATCAGAAAGGGGAAGAATCGGGTGATCAACGGCGGCGGGAGCAATCCAGCGAGCATAGGGCTTCCTGGTTCGATTCCTTGGGCAGGGAGCAAGGCGGGATTGTGGCGGAGCTAGGGCGAGTGTGGGGAAGACCCGAAGAGCTCGGGCTCGTGCTGGCGACGAGAGTGAGAGCACTGTTGGGCGAAAAAGCTTCGGTGCGGGCGGTTTTAGGGTCGGCTCTAATGAGCCCAAGGACCAACGGTTACGGCTGGGTTTGAGGCGGCCGCTAGAGAGCTTCGCCGCTGATTGGGGGACCTGAGCGGTGGCGTGCTCGCGAGCTAGGCTTGAATTGGTCCGAGCGACATATGAGCGTGCTTGGGCACGCTCTCGGTCACGAGCTTGATCCGGCTATGGTCGGCACGGCTTAGTGCCATGGAGTGCGAGGCAGTGGCGGGGATTGGGCAATTGTGGGCGGTGCCGGAATTGCCTTGCCCAGGCAAGCCGGCAGAACGGCGTGTCAGCACGCCATGTCAGGCGGCGGCATAGGGCATTGGCGGCGTGGTCGCGTCGGCGCAGGCATGGGGTCCCCGAGGCCAAAGCGACGCTCACAAGCGGCCATGGACAGATCTTTGAGGAAGATTGCGGGCAGGGCGCAATCAAGGTGCCAGCGAGGTGAACGCCGGGCAGCTGCAGCCCAGCTGCTCGTGGAAATGCCCACAAGGGCAGGAAGGAGAAGAGGAACTTCCAAGTGGGACCCACCAAGATCAAACTTGGTCAACCAAAATTCAGACATCATTTAGGATCTAAATTGGTATATAAAATTTTTGTGGGATTTTTAATGTGATATACTATATATATATATATATATATATATATATATATATATATATATATATATATACCTATACATATAAGTGTGTATGTATATATATATAGTACACATATATATATATAAATGTGTATATATATACATATATAAGTGCTTATGTGTGTGTAAAAACATATACACACCTTGGAGATTTTAAAGGGTTATAAGAATTCGCTAAAATCAACTTATCCTAAATATTGCCACAGTTTAGCTATTCCTCATCATGACCTAATATAAAGTTTTCACAATTTATTTAAGTAAATTACCAAATTCTAATCTATTTTTAAACTTAAAATCCTGAAATTATTTTTTTTTTCCAAATCATGGCTTAAAGGAAATTGTCGTAGCCTTATACAATCATTGCAGAAGTATTTTTAAACAAAACACAAATTTTGGGCGGTTACAAATCCCTCCCCCTAAAAAAAAATCTCGACCACGAGATTAGATAACCTAAATACTGAACAGATGAGGGTACTCCTTGTGAAGCTTGTCTTCGGGCTCCCAAGAGAATTGTCTTCCGGACTTGTCATCCCATTGTACTTTACATAACTTAACAGTCTTGCCCCTTATTTGCTTGTTGGAGAAGTCGAGGATTCTAACTGGGTAGGTAAGATAGGTGAGGTCCTTGTCCAACGGTGCTGGTGGCTGGGAAATGAATTTTTCCTTAGGCACTCTTAGGCATTTCTTGTGTTGTGATACATGGAACACATTGTGTATATCGCCAAGCTCGGCGGGTAATTCCAGCTCGTAGGCTACTCGACCTCTCTTGGCAGTGATCTGGTAGGGTCTGATGTATCGTGGGGCCAATTTTCCTTTTTGTTGGAATCGTTGATTTCCCTTGGATGGCGACACTTTGAGATAAATGGAATCACCGACGGCGAAGGAGAGTTCTCGACAACGACGGTCCGCATAGCTCTTCTGTCGGGATTGGGCTATTAATAGGCGTTCTCGAATAACTTTACCATCATTTCGGCCTCTTGCAAAGTTTCTTTTCCAAACATTTGCTGTTCTCTAGATTCTGACCAAAGCAAAGGTATTCTACAGTGGCGTCCATACAAGGCCTCAAAGGGGACATCCTTAAACTGGCTTGATAGCTGTTGTTGTAGGAGAATTCAGCATATGCAGCCATTTCTCCCAATCTATGGAGAATTCCAGCATGCATGCCCTAAGCATATCTTCTAGGACTTGGTTGACTCTCTCGGTCTGTCCATCGGTCTAAGGATGGTAAGCTGAACTGAATGACAGGCTGGTCCCAAGGGCACCATGTAGCTTTTTCCAAAACTGGGAGGTGAACTGGAATCCTCGGTCGGAGATTATCCTCTTAGTAACTCCATGTAGGCTGACTATCCTTGCCATATAGAGTTCAGCCAGCTTATCTCCCTTGTAAGTTATTTTGACCAGAATGAAGTGGGCCACCTAGGTTAATCGGTCAACAATTACCCAAATAGAATTACATCCTGATTTTGTGCGAGGAAGCCCTAAGATAAAATCCATCGTCACCTCTTCCTATTTCCATTCGGGTATTTTTAAGGGTTGCAGAAGTCCTGCTAGGCGCTGATGCTCGGCCTTAACCATTTGACAGGTATGGCATCTGGCCACATACTTAGCTACTCCTCGCTTCAGCCAGGGCCACCAAAATAGGGTTATCAAGTCCTGGTACATTTAGGTGCACCCGGGGTGAAGAGAGTAAGGGGATTCATGGGACTCCTTTAGGGTACGATTCTTCGGTTCCTAGTCATGGGGGACGAAAATCCTTTGTCCCAACTGCAGGGTTCCTTGTTCATCCTCCATAACCTTGTACCCTTGACTTCCTTTCATCAGATCTCTTATTTCATGGGCACTAGAATGATTCTTTTGCAGTTCTTTGATTTGGTCGAACAAATCCGGTTGAACTTCCAGGGTGGCTAAGTAACCGGTCTCCAAACTCAAGTTCAGCGCATCCATATCTTTTACAATCTGTTCAGGAATTTCTAGTGTCGGGACCCCCCTGGCGGAGGTGAGGTCCCACCTGTGCCTTACCTGTGCTAGTCCCTGGATCAGTAGTTAGCACACACAGATACAGAATTTGCATCACAGCCATGACGATTAATTTACATAACTTTACATCAGAGTGCGCCTTTTGGGCGTGGTTACATTAGTTTGGCACGAAGGCCTTACAAAAGCGGAAGTTCTTATATTACAACTGGAAACTCCAAAAGAAGAAAGCCGAGGCAGATCACCACAGGCAGAGCTAGAGGAACGCAATCCTAGGCGTCGAGGTACTCTTCGTCTTGGATCCCGGCGGCGAATCCTTCGTCGTGGTACATCTCCTCCTCGGGGTTCCATTCTTTGTTAGCCTCCCTTTCGTTGGAATGAGCGCCCCAAGATAAAAGGCGAGGGTGAGTATACTTTATACTCAACAAGTAAGGCTGACTACCATGCATCTAAGGCTTGACAAAGGAGGGTTAGGGGTTCTTTTTGCATAAAGCCAGTTTTACAAAATTTTACCTAAGGTTTTGTAAAATGGTTTTAAAACATGTTGAGGAAAAACAAATATTCGAATCATTTTCTTTGAAGTTCCGGCACCCACCGGTTTTTGCCCAACCTGGCTACTCACGGCACCCACCGTGCAGACACCCTCATCGCTCATAGCACCCACTGTGAGGAGAAAAACCAAAACACACGACCGCAATCGTGGTTTTCCTTTGAAACACCATTTTGAAAACAAATAGATAAGATGTACCATTGAGGCAGCTCCCCGTCGTCCGTCCGTGACCGTGGACATGGCTATCATGATAGTTTTACACTCTGCAGAGGTCGCACGCTTTACCCATGAGAGGTGGTTTTTCCTAGGAATCACCCAAAGGAAAATGATCACCACAAGGTCTTTCACCACAATCTTCCCTTAGCTCGGTATTCCCACGAAGGTTTTCACACCAATGCCTCTCTTGTGCCGATAGGTTCCCTCTATGGACACATCTGGATACCCACTCCCAATCCACCAAAAAGGTTCAACTCTTTGGACGTATCCAGATGCCCACTCCCTATTCCACCTGGAATGCCTGACTAAGAGTCCGAAGGGTACTCAACCAGGGCCCGCCCATACAGGCACTCAATGGTCGCACTGTTGTACTTAGCTCGTCTACCTCAAGGAATCGGTCCTTAGGGACCGGGGTGGTTCCCACACTGGACCCAAGTCTCGTGCTCGCTGCACCCACCTTGCAACCATCCACCCCGATCAGGTTTTGCAAAACATTTTTACCCGATAGCACCCACTATCTCAACTATACCCATGACAGCACCCACTGTCCTTTTAAATCAAGCACTTAGACAAGCATTTTATAATTGCAGATATCAAGAATGAACAATGGTTCAGTACTAAGCATTTCTAAGCATTATTGCAAAACCTAATTCAAGGGTGAAGTTTAATATTAGCAATTTTAATAAGCTAGGGTAGCAAGGAGTATTTTAACAGAATAATTATTGATTGGATGTTAACTAAGCAGCTAATGATTAGCATTTTTAGTTTTGAATATAAAATGCATTTTGTAAACTTCTAAGAAATTGAATTTCGAAACCATAGGACACAACGTTCAGCACTTGCCTTACTCAGCAAATTCCTGGTGATCCTCCGGGGGATTGATCGTGAAACTACCGTCGTCAACACCTAACAAATAAAACAACCAAAATAAACACCATGCCAAAAGTAAATATGGAATGGTATGCATGTAAATGGATATGCATAAATGTGATGACAGTATTTTTAAATTGTAATTTGTGTAAATCCCATTTTACTCCTTTTTATAAACATGGAAATCCTATCTCATATGTAACTTAACTAATATACATATATAGCAAAATATTCTTTTTATTTGAGAAATGAGGAAAATAAACTAATTCCCTAAAATAAATGTTTATGTTATTATATTTCACCATTTAGAAATTGCCAATTTATTTTTATTTATCAAAATCATTTAAGGTTAATTAATTTATGTATTTACCTTTATAAAACTAAAACTAAATCTAAATCATGTATTAATATGCATCAAGTTATTTAAATTATATTTTTAAATTAAAGTTCATATTTTTATGATTTTCTAGAAACTTATTTCACTAATTTTAGGTTTATATTTTTAAAGATACAAATTTTACAAATTGTCGTTATTTAAATAAGCAAATAATAAAAAGAAGGAAAAGAATCAGGCGGGCAGTCGGCTCGGCCCAAATGAATCCAGCCGAGGCGGGGCGATCATGGCCCTAGCCACGTGGCGCTGACCATGAGACGCGTCTGTGACAGCGTCTTGAGCCGGCTCGCGTGAGCCCACGCGATCTTGCGTCTGAGGCGGTCCACCTGTGATGGCGAGTAGTGGTCTGGCCCATGCGGTGGTGGCCCGCCGCGTCTTGTGCGAGGGGTCGACAAGCGAGGCCGGTCCGTTAGTTACTCGGGCGGTGACGGGCGAGGCTGGCCATCGGCGTCCGCAGAGGGGGAGGAGAGCGGCGGCTCGGCGGCGGATCCGGCGATGCGGCTTCGGCCGGAGAGCGAGGGAAAGACAGAGGAGGAAGGGGAAGCCGGGGTGGGTTTGGCGGGGGGAACGCCAGCGACGAGGTCGGCGGCGCTTCGAGGCGGCGGTGGGCGGCTCGTCGCCCGGCGAATGGCGGCGAAGCTAAGTGGCGGGCGGGTGGCGGCGTCGAGGCGAGGGATGCTTCGAGGTGGCGTCGGGGTGGAGCGGGCGTGGCCGAGGTGGGCTGGCGGCGTGGCCGTGCTTGGGCGGAAGGGGAGGCGCACTCGCCAAATCCGGCGACGGCGAGGTGGTGGTGGCGGCGGGGAAAAACTCCTAGGGGCCTAGGGAAGCTAGAGGGGAAGGAAGAGGGGAGTTTACCTCGCGGCGAGGTCCGACGGCGCTGAGTAGCCGGCTCGGCGGCGTGGCTGCTCGGCGGACAGCGATGACGCGTCCGTGAAAAATGGGGCAAGGGGGCCGAGTGGAGGAGGGTGGTGGCGGCGATCGGGAGGGAGGAGAGAAGGAGGAGAAACCGAGAGGGGATGTCAGAGAGAGAGAGTTAGTGGCGTGGGATTTAAGCAGGGGGGTGGCAGAGTAAAAATGGTGGGAGGGGGAGGGTAGAAAGGGAAAGGTGATATTGGAGGCTGTTTTGGGAATTTCCCATTTGGGAAAAGTGGCAAAAAGGGAAATTACCCAAAATGGAAGGGCCAAAAAGGGAATTTTCCCAAATGGGAAGAAATGACAAGTGGGGAATTAAAGTTAGGGCTTAAATTATGTTTTTGCTAAACCCAATTAGTTTAAACTTGATGTAAAATTTTTATTCAACTTGAGTTCCACTAATTGGTTATTTTCTATCCTAATTTGAAATTGTCAATCTAATAATTGCCAAAATAGATTTTTAATAATTTAGACAGATTTTAAATGAAATATCTTAAAAGTTGAATCCTTAAATAGGTTTTTAAGAAAATATTTATAGTAACATGCACATTTTTCAAAAATGATTTTTTTAAAAAGTTTGGATTTCACATGCGATGATGCCATGATGATGCATTTTCAAAATTTTTGAAAAATGGGGATGTTACATCTAGTCCGCAGGTTATGGACATAGGGGTGGCCTTCTGTTGGGCAGTTAAATGATTACACTACGGCTTCCGGCTAAGGGTGTCAGGCACCACATTGGCCTTGCCAAGGTGGTATAGGATATTCAAGTTATAATCTTTGATCAATTCTAGCCATCTCCTTTGGCGCATATTTAAGTTGGCTTGGGTAAACATGTATTTCAGACTCTTGTGATCTGTGTAGACATCACACTGCTTACCCATCAGGTAGTGCCTCCAATTTTTGAGGGTATGTATGACAGCTGCCAATTCAAGGTCATGGGTCGGATAATTCTCCTCGTGTTTTCTAAGTTGTCGAGAGGCATAGGCAACTACTCTTCGTTCTTGCATTAGTACACAGCCTAACCCTTGCTTTGAGGCATCGCAATATACCTCAAACTTTTTGTTGGTATCAGGCATTACCAACACAGGAGCAGTGGTCAGTTTGGTCTTAAGCTCTTGGAAATATTCCTCACAAGCCTTACTTCACTCAAACTTCTGCTCCTTTTTCAGTAGCTGGGTCATGGGTTTGGCAATTTTGGAAAATCCTTCAATGAATCTTCGATAATTTCTTGCCAATCCCAAGAAACATGTAACTTCTTTTACAGTGGTCGGAGACTTCCAGTCTATAACTATCGCTACCTTGGAGGGATCGACCTTGATACCTGTGGACAACATAGGCCCCGGGTATCCGGAGACATACTATTGGACGTACCACCTCTTTGGACCGAGTTACACGGATCTTCCAGAAGACGGGCTTGGAGGCTGGTGCGGCCCGACTTGGTCTACAAGGAAACAAACTCATCTCCTACTTGAATACATGGAGATAGACATAACCAACCCGGTTATATCTTTATCTTCCTTATATGGATTAGGGAACCTATCTGTAACCCGACCCCTTACACTATATAAAGGGGGTCGGGGGTCCCTAGTTAGATCATCCAATACACCATCATCTCGTTTGATCATTGTCTGTTCTCGTGCAATCCCGACGAGAACATACATTGTAATCGACATCCCACCATATAATCCACGAGTACAGGAGTAGGGTATTACCTCACCTTGAGGGCCCAAACCTATATAAATTCGGCTCCCTGTGCTACCATCGTAGTTGTGATCTCTCGCGTAGCCCCGTTAAATACATTGCCGACGCAATTCATCGACAGTTGACGCGCCAGGTAGGGGCTTGCGTCAAGATTAACTTCATCAACTTCGATGGCTTCAATTGGCGGATTCGTCTTCACCTACGCCCCCGGCCAAGGCTTCATCTTTGGAGATTTCGGCTTCATGGCCGATGACTTCGGGGAACTACGGTTGTGTGAGCCGAACCACGTTTGGTCCACGCATTACCGGGGGAGGGGTACGCGATTCCGGCCGAGCCTCACCTCCTCAGGATCTCTCCCCTGGATTCCAATCTGCAAGAGATCCAATCTGATGATGACAATTCCGACTGGCCTACCGCAGGACACCCCTTCGGTTTCGGTCGGGATCTACTGCTGATAAAGAACCAAGTGGCGACCATGTTCCTGGTCTGGACCGCACTCAGATCCAGTCGGGAATCACAATCCCTCAACCGTGGTTCACCCCGTTCGGATTAGAAAACTCGGCCACAGTTTTCCATGAGATAACACACCAGCTTTTCCGATCTAGGCCAAGGAGCGGAACACGTCAAACACAAACTGGGACAAGTTTTCTGAGTCTGGGCTCAAGGACAACTGTAGCCAGGTCAACTTCCTGAGTGGATATCCCATTCGGATTGGTCAATTCGGCTACAAGGTTTCAGCAGATTCGTTCTGCCAAATGTAAGTCGGACCCTCTTCTAACCAAAGATCCGGCATGAGAAGTGGGAGTTATAATCACTCCCATCGACGAACCAACAAATCGGGATCGGTTGAGCCTCTCTTACTCGGAATCCAAGTCGGAGGAGGCGTCAGCGGTTCCACGACTTCATGGGCGTCTATGTCTTTGGATGGACAAGCCTCCGGATTGGCTTGGCGCCCCGTGGAGGATGCAGGAGCCGAACAAAACCACGGAGACGGAGAAGATCTGCGCGACAAGTTACGCGGTCGTGCATGAGAAATTCAGGAGGAACTGCTTCAAGTCCGCATGGGAGATCACTCGGTCTTCCGTACACCTTAGCAGAACATCCTCGCATATAAGACCCTTCTGAACAACGTTGGTCCTCTACTTGGAGAAAACAGCCCCGCGACGCCGATCATGGAACATATCAAGGCCACGGTGACGGCAGCAGCTGTCCAAGGTACGCAGGATCAACGAGCCAACTTCGGCCAGAGCCGAGCGCTTTGAGTAGCACTTTCGGCGCGGACGGCCTCGCCAACTTCGCGGGCATGGCGCCCGCCGAAGTACAAGCCGAGACCTTCACCTCGACATCCAAGCCCGGCGAAGAGAGCGAGATGAAGATCGGCGCCGTTCTCCACCACGTCGGATTCTTCCACGCCAGTCTATTCCCCCCGGGGACGGATTGATTGACGGGATCAAGGCATTTACACCCTGACTTCGTCAGGTAAACTGGCCCGAAGGGTTCAATCCAAAGGGAATAATGAAATTTGACGGGGAACGGGACCCAGAGGCTTGGTTGCAGATTTACTCCTTGGCAATCAAGGCCGCGGGCGGAGGATATGACGTGATGGAAAATTATATGCCCGTCATGTTAACCCCTCCGGCTCAGGGTTGGCTCGCAGGCCTTTCAGAGAAGTCAATCGGTTCCTGGGGAGAGCTTTGCGAACAATTCGTTGCCAATTTCCAGGGAACTTACGAGAAGCCTGGAACCAAGTGGGACCTTTATCAGATTCATCAGAAAAAAGATGAATCGTTAAGGGATTTCATTCGGCTTTTTACCAAGAAGAAAAATACGATCCGGGAGATTTCGGAGGCGGTCATCGTCGCAGCCATCCAAAAGGGAGTTCGCGACCCCGATCTAATCAACAAAATGTCTCGGAAGCCCCCGACCACGGTAAAGAAGATGTTCGCCTTGGCGGATCGATCCGCTACCGCCTCGGACGCTCTCGCTGAGCGTCAACAGGATCACCTGAGCAAAAAAAGAAGGCAAGAAGCACAAGCCCGAATCGTCCTCTAAGGACAAAAAGCACAAGGGTGAAGAGCTGGTAACAGTGGTGGATCATGGTCGTCAGAAGCCACTCCGTCCCACCGACTACAACAAAGTCATGGAGGCGTCGTGTCCTTTCCATCCAAATGGAAAGCATGCAGCAAAAAACTGCAATGTCTTGAAGAGGTTCGCTGAGGAGCATAGCAAGGACGCTCCGAATGATGCCAAACAAGACGACAAGCGTGACCCCCCTCGGGGTGACGCCTACCAAGAAATCGAGGCGAGCTCAACTACATATTCGGGGGATCGGATACATATGAATCCAAGTGTAAGCAAAAGCTTACCGCTCGGGAAGTCAATGCAGTTGATCCGGTGACCCCTGAGTACCTGTGGTGGTCTGAGGTTCCGATTAAGTTCGATCGCTCGGATCACCCTGACTGTATCCCTTGTCCAGGAAGATATCCACTTATCGTGGATCCTATGATACCGGGCGTCCGACTGCGCAAAGTCTTAGTCGATGGCGGAAGCGGGTTGAACATCCTCTTCGCCAAGTCTTTAGATGAGATGCAGATCCCGAGGTCATTGCTCCAGAGGACGGATGCGCCGTTTCACGGCATAATTCCGGAAACATCCTCAGTACCGATCGGAAAAATCACTCTTCCGGTCACTTTTGGTACTCGGGATAATTACCGGACTGAAAACCTCAGCTTTGAAGTGGCCGATTTCGAGACTACATATCATGCAATTTTGGGAAGGCCGGGCCTGGCCAAACTCATGGCCGTCCCTCACTACGCCTACCTGGCCTTGAAGATGTCAGGACCGTGGAGCGTGATCACGATCCGCGGAGATGTCAAGTTTTCCCATCTTCTCGACAAGGAGAATCGCGACTTACCCGATCAGCAAAGCGGCGCCGAGTTGGACAAGATCCGGCAGGCAGCCACCACTCTTCGCGACGAGGGCGATCTACCAAACAAGAAGCCATCTAAATCCGGCATCAAGCCTGACAAGGATGTCAAGCGTATTTCGCTGGACCCGTCCAATTCAGCCAAAACGGCTTTGATCGGGACAGGGCTCGATCCGAAATAGGAAGAGGCGCTCGTCACCTTCCTCCAAGCGAATCAAGGCATCTTTGTTTGGAAGCCGTCCGACATGCCAGGTGTCCCAAGAGAGGTGATCGAGCACTCTTTGAATGTACACGATAACGCCAAGCCAATCAAGCAGCAGCTGCATCGATTCGCGCAAGATCGGAAGGAAGCCATCAAGACAGAGTTCACCAAACTTCTAGCCGCCGGCTTTATAAGGGAAGTGCACCCCCCCGACTGGTTGGCAAATCCGGTGCTTGTACAAAAGAAGAACGGTACTTGGCGCATGTGTGTCGATTACACCGTCTTAAATAAAGCATGTCCCAAGGATCCGTTCGGACTACCTCGTATCGACCAGGTGGTTTATTCCACTGCCGGTTGTGAGCTTTCGAGCTTTCTGGATGCCTACTCAGACTATCACCAGATCAGCTTAAAGGAAGAAGATTGTATCAAGACTTTGTTCATCACTCCATTTGGGGCTTTCTGCTACGTCACTATGCCCTTCGGACTGAAGAACGCCAGAGCAACGTACCAGCATTGCATTCAGCGATGTTTCCACAACCAGCTTGGGCGCAATGTGGAGGCATATGTCGATGATGTTGTCGTCAAGTCTCGGGTAACCTCCGACTTGGTCGCTTACCTATCGGAGACATTCGAGAGCCTGTCGGTATACAACATGAAGTTGAACCCGGAGAAGTGTGTCTTTGGGGTCCCTTCGGGAAAGCTTCTCGGTTTCGTGGTATCGCACTGCGGAATTGAAGCCAACCCGAAAAAGATCAAAGCCATCATGGAGATGGCTCCCCCAACGTGCCAAAGGGACGTCCAGCGTCTAAATGGGTGCATGGTTGCACTCGGCCGATTCATCTCGTGACTCGGCGAGCGTGGGTCGCCCTTCTTCAAGCTATTGAAGAAGCAACACGACAAGTTCGTCTAGACACCTGAGGCACAGAAGGCTTTTGAGGATCTCAAATCGTTCCTTACCTCGCCGCCTGTCTTGGCATCTCCGACGCCACAGGAACCGCTTCTACTATACATTGCGGCCACCACTCATGTAGTGAGTGCCGCGGTGGTAGTGGAGCGAGAAAAACAAGGACGCGTCTACAAGGCTCAACGCCCGGTCTACATCGTCAGCGAAGTATTGGGTGAGTCCAAGGTACGCTACCCGCAGGTGTAGAAGCTTCTGTATGCGATCATGATCGCCTCTCGGAAGCTGAAGCACTATTTTCAAGAACATCCAATTTCGGTGGTCACATCTTTTCCTATTGGAGAAATTCTCCATAATCGGGAAGCCACTGGGAGATTGCTAAGTGGTCGGTTGAACTTGGGGCTTTCGAGCTCTCGCCATGTAGCGTCATAAAGTCACAAACACTCGCCGACTTTGTCGCCGAGTGGACGGAGATGTAGGCTCCCCTAGCCACCGAAGAGGCCGAGTACTGGAACATGTACTTCGACGGCTCTCTCCGGCGACAAGGCGCGGGGCTGGTATCGTTCTTATATCACCTGGAGGCGAACGACTCAAGTACGTCCTTCAGATTTATTTTCCAGCTTCAAACAATGCAGCAGAGTATGATGCGCTCATCCACGGCCTCCGTATTACCATATCGCTCGGCATCCGGCGATTGGTGGTTCGCGGAGATTCCCAGCTTGTGGTGAGCCAAGTGCAGAAGGATTGGACTTATGTCAACGACAACATGACCGCCTACTGTCAGGAGGTCAGAAAGTTGGAGGACAAGTTCGACAGGCTGGAGCTTATACACATCCTGCGGCGAGATAATGAGGCGGCTGATGAGCTCGCAAACATGGGTTCTAGTTGGGCGCCAGTCCCGGCTAGGGTCTTTGTCTAAGAGCTTCACGCCCTCTCCATCACCCGCAGAGCAAGCATTACTAACCGAGGAACAACAACCCGAGTCGGGGCGCTTGCCCTCGACTTCGGATTGAACAACCATACTTGAGTACCTGCAAGAAGAAAAGCTTCCTGACGATCGGGTGGCTGCCGAGCAAATTCAACGTCGGAGTCGTGTATACGTGGTGCATGAAGGAATTCTGTACCGCCGAAGCTTCTCCGGCATACTTCAAAACGGCCTACCCGAGTCCGAAGGACGTGCCCTGTTGCGCGAAATTCACTCGGGCATCATGCTGCATCATCTACGTTGGTCGGAAAAGCCTTCCGGCAAGGATTTTACTGGCCAACCGCGGTCTCTGACTCAAAGGAGATCGTCCGCAAGTGTGAGGGTTGTCAGTTCTTCGCTCGGTAGATTCATGTGCCGGCTCAGGAACTTCAGACGATCCCTATCACGTGGCCGTTTGCAGTCTGGGGGCTCGACATTATCGGACCCTTCGAGAAGGCCCCAGGTGGTTTCGAACACATCTTTGTCGCCATTGACAAGTTCACTAAATGGATTGAAACCAAGCCTATGACCAAGATTACGGCGACCAAAGCCACCGAGTTCTTCCAGGAGATCATCGGATGGTTTGGCGTACCATCTCGGATCATTACGGACAACTGCTCTCAGTTCAGAAGTGACGAGTTTCAAAGCTGGTGCGAAGATGTGGGCATAAAGGTTTGCTTTACTTCCATGGCACACCCACGGAGCAACGGGCAGGACGAGCGCGCGAACGGCATGCTTCTACAAGGCGTCAGGGCGCATCTTCGATTGGCTCAACCCATACGCAGCAAAATGGATGAAGGAATTGTCTGCCGAACTCTGGGGGCTTCGCACAAGTCCCAGCCGAGCTACGGGGCAGTCTCCCTTGTTCCTTGTATATGGGTCTGAGGCGGTCCTTCCAACGGAGCTGGAATTCGGGTCACCCCGAGTTCAAAGGTTCAACCAGGAAGAGTCGAAGGCCAGTCGGATCGAGGATCTCGACCGATTGGAGGAAGCTCGGGGCGCTGCAACAATTCGGTCGGCCAAGTACCTCCGGGGTCTGCGTCGCTACCATGATCGCAATGTACGGGATCATGCCTTTTCGGTTGGAGATTTGGTCCTCCGGGTCAATCAATTGAGTGGCCATAAACTCTCCCCACGCTGGGAGGGTCCTTACATTGTCGACTCAGTAACGCGCCCGGGGGCTTACCGACTGAGGCGTGAAGACGGCGCTCTCATGGACAACTCGTGGAACATCGAACAATTGCATCGGTTCTATACCTGACGACTGTTGTACGCATATTTACAGATAAATAAAGATAAGTTTTCGTTCACATTGTATTTATGATCATGCAATTCAGTTTTTGACTTGCTACTTATTTGTGTTTCAATTAAGTAGTAAGTCGGGGACTACACCTTATTAGGTGCGCAATCGCGCACCTAATCTTTTTTATTTAAAACTTCACCTGACTTGCTCCCTAGTCGGATCTCGACTAGCCAGTAAGTCGGGGGCTACACCTAATTAGGTGCGCAATCGCGCACCCTTTCTCTTAGTGAGGATAAATTGACTTGCCTCCTAGTTGGATTCTGACTAGCTAGTAAGTCGGGAGCTACACCTAATTAGGTGTAGTCTGCACCTAATCGTTTTTTCGATATTCAAGTTCATGTTGAGCCTAAGTGTTATTTGTTCCGATTAACGAAACTCTCGTCTCCTAGCAACACTCATACTTCCTGATTGCGTCCTTGGAGATAGAGCTCTGCGCCAACTCCTAATCCTAAGGAATGTGATGCGCTGGGCAGAGTGCTTAATAAAAGGAACCTAACTTGCTCAGGAAAAATGCATGGCTCGGGTTAAGAAAAGATGATTAGCATATATTATATTAAAAAGAAAATCATGTGCATTGGTAATTCACATCAAGTTTCTACATTTACAGGAAATCCAACTCTAAGTTATCTACAAGGGACTCGGCAGCCGGCTTCACCTCCTCGATCAGAGCCAACGCCTCTTCTTCGGAGCAGGCAAAGCCATCCTTGACAGCGTCGAGCTCAATTCGAGGATAGTGTGACTTGACGATTCCCAGTGCTTGGCTGGTGCTCGTCAAGCCGACTTCCTTGCGCCGTACCTTCAGCTGCTCGGGGGCTTCGGTCGACCTTTGGATCAGCTCGGCCCGACAGCTTGGCTCGGCATTGCCAGCATAGAGCTATCGTCGAGTGGGCTCCACCGCCACCAGGAGCTCATCATATCGCGCCTGCGCGGTTTTGACGTTCTCCTAAAGAACATCATACTACGCTAGCGTCTTCCTCCTATGCTCTATCCAGAACAGAGAACGCACAGTTATATAATTGTGTGAACACCGGAGGTTCAGAGTCGGTCGGGTTTGGGGACTTACCCTCCAACTCGGCGACGGCTTTCTCCTGCGACTTCTCCAAGGCCAGCCTCTGGTCCTGGGACTTGCCCAGCTCTACTCGTAGGCTGGCGATCGTGGCGTCGTGCGCTGCACATGGTGCGGAGCATGATGTCATTCGGTCACATGCAAGACGAGCAATCCTGACTCAGGTCGGGGTACTTACACCGGAGGGAGCCTGCGAGGTCGAACTTTTCGTTCTGCAGTTCCTTGATCCGGGCCTGCAGCTCTCGGCGCTCCTTGGCTGCCTCGGTCCGGACCCCAATAACTTCCCCCTCCACGGATTTAATCCGCTCTATTTGGGGGAGGAAGTAATTGAGGAACTTGGTTTTCCTTTCGGAAAAACCACCATGTTCCTGCGAAGAGGGAGAATATTCACCATCCTACCTCGAGCCAAAGAAAATCTACCCTACAGATCAAAAGGACTACCCTGGCCATTTTGCCGCATTCAGCGGCATACTCGAAGAAGGTCTTCCTAACCTTCTCCTCGGCCTCGTCGTCGATAAGGGCCCAGTCCCCGGCCTCGTCCCTCCAGCCCACAGAGAGCTTGGGCTCGGCCTCCTCTGGGGGAGGTGGGGGCTGGCGAGGAATCTCTTCCACCATCGGCTCAGCATTCTCGCCGCCCTCGGTGGACGGTTTCGGGCTTGAGGCTGTGGTAGTGGCGCCTCCCCCGACCTTGGTTCCCGACGCGGCTTCCGCCGGCTCTGCTGGCGGGGTCACCGCATCGGCTATCGGAGGAGGTGTCGTCTGACTCGGCTCAGCAGGTTTCGATGCTGGCCTGGTCGGGCGATCCGACAGAACTTCTGCCGATGGTTTCCTAAAATAGATTCAGTCAAAGAAAACATGAAGAAGACTACCAGGCGGTGGCAGGACTGTGCTTACCGATTGGAGGTCTTAATCTTAATGCCGGCGCCCCTCTGAGCGGAAGTTTCGCATGAGGAAGCGTCGGGCGGGCCGCTCGGCCCGACCTGAGGGGCTGGATTTTCTCCCTTCTTCGGTGACGCACCGCCACCCGCCCTCGGGGGATGAGTCACCTGACCACACCCGTGGGCCGGCGTCGATGGGCTCGCTCCCTCCTTGGGAGCCTCGCCGACCTTCGGCCCCGAGCTTCGCTAGTTGCGCTCTCCGGATGGCGGGACGTTCCCCTTTGCTATGGAAGCTGGGCCCTCGCCTTTCTTCGCCATCGGGGCCTCTTCAGGTTCCTCTCCTAGGCGCTTCTCGCCCTTATCGGTGGAAGCCTTGGGAGTAGGGGCAAGGGATACGAAAGCCCGGCGGTCCTGCATAGGAGCGCAGTTTTTCCGAGTTAGCGTCAAAATAGAGCTGCCCGGTACATGACACAAGCTGGGAGAATACTCAACCCTTACCTCTGGTGGCGGATTGTTGAGGGAAAAGCTCCTAGGACTCCCTTGATTGGAGAAGAGAGTTCCCGGTGCGAAGAACTCGGAAAGCCGGTCGACGGCATCCGAGTTGGAGATCGGGGCATCCGTCTCCTAAGTTGAGTCAGATGGCCCGATGTACTCGAACTCGAGCCGGATCCTCTCCTTGAGAGGCTGGATGCGGCGCTTTGTGAAGGAGACAGCTATTGGTACGCCGGTCAGCCCCTCCTCTTTGAGGCGTTGGATCAGGCCAAGTAACTTGGTGACTTGATCCATTTCGGAGGAAGGAGGGGGAGAATTCCAAGAGGGGGAAGCTCGGGGCTTTCTCCCATCGAAACAAGGAAGACCAGGGGGATTGGAGCAGTAGAACCACTCCTGGTTCCATCCCTTCAAGGAGGTCCGGAGTGGCAAGGAGAAGTACTCCTTCTTAAGGCCGCTCCGGAGTTGAAATTCAGCCCCACCAACGCCCTTGGGGGCGTTGTCGATGGGGTAGGCTTTCGAGAAAAAGAGATGGTGGAAAAGGGCGAAGTGGGGAGCAATCCCTAGAAAGGCTTCGCAGAGATGAACAAAGATAGAAATTTGAAGAATGGAGTTGGGATTCGGATGAAAGATCTCAATTTCGTAGTGGTTAAGCAGACCACGGAGAAAGGAGGAAGCGGGGAGCCCGAACCCACGGGAAAAGAAGGACTCGAAAACGATGATCTTCTCTTGGTGAGGAGTGGGGAAGGACTCACCCGCGACGGCGCGCCAGTCAATGAGTTCCGGTGTTGGGAGAACGCCGGCGTCAACCAGGGCCTGCAGCCGCTCTTCGGTGGTGTTGGAGGTCACCCAATCCCCTGCCATTGGAATATGGTGGGGGGGAGGAGGGGCAAAGGTGGATCTGGAGTTCGGCGGCGGTGGCGGCATTAGGGTTGCTCAGAGGCGGCAGGAGCGCAAAAACCCTAGCGGAAGTGTTGCGGGTAGACGAACGGTTTAGGCGCACAGTGCAAGCATATCGGTTCAAATTCCCCGGCGTGCTTCATTTGAAGGAAAACGGGCAACGTTTCGTTTCCGTGCAAAGCGGGAAAGAATGAAGCCCTAGAATCATCGCTTCAAGGTTTGGGCCCGAACTTAGGTTCCTGAGAACGTGCTCCACGTGGGCCGCAAGCTGTATGCGAGATTGCTCGGGTACAGAAGTCACTCGGGTTGATCTAGTCGGGAAGACGGCGTGCCCCCGGTTTGGCTTCATGCCGGTCTTCAGTCTGAGGACTGGGCGCTTCCCAAGTTACAACTTGGCTTTTGATGTGCCCCCTGGGATAGTAGTTGGTTTGGCTTTCAGTCGGACCAAACATCGAAAGTTCTCTTTAATTGTCCCGGTGGCACATCTTCGGATCGTTTGTCATCAAGACAAACACCACTTGGGCAAACTCTAATTCAGCTCTTGACGTACCTCCTGGGGTCAATGGCTGGTCTGGTTTCCTAATCAGATTGGGCGTTGAGAGTTACCTCTTCAGTTGGGTCTCAGTGGCACATCTCTGGATCGTTCGTCATCAAGACGAGCACCACTTGGAGGACCTCAACATGGAGACGGGCGTATTCTTCCGAGAATCATTAGCTTGACTCCGCACTAGTTGGGTCAGGACGTCTGAACGCCCTATGCGAGTTGTGGCATGTCCCATGCTGGACCGAATGTTGGGTTCTGCCAGTCAGACTCGAATGTCCTAATTCGTAACAGGGAGGATAAAGCGGGGTGACATTGATCATCCGGCTACATCCGCCTTTTTGGTATGCCTCTTAGTGAGGCCAATAGCCAGCATACCGATCAGTCGGGCTGGGTACCAGACATATTTTAAGGTTTAAGATTTTCTCTTGAGTCCTTTGCATCTGAGTTGTTTGATCAGCAGGTTACTCAGCAAGCGGCACTTCATCGATCTGACGAGGAGTGATGTCACTCGGGCTACATGTAAAGGGCTACAAGCTGAACCCGGAATCAAGACAACTCAGTCACGAAGCACTCGGGGGCTACTGTGGACAACATGGGCCCCGGGTATCCGGAGACATACTATTGGACGTACCACCTCTTTGGGTCGAGTTACACGGATCTTCCAGAAGACGGGCTTGGAGGCTGGTGCGGCCCGACTTGGTCTACAAGGAAACGAACTCGTCCCCTGCTCGAATACATGGAGATAGACGTAACCAACACGGTTATATCTTTATCTTCCTTATATGGATTAGGAAACCTATCTGTAACCCGACCCCTTGAACTATATAAAGGGGGTCGGGGGTCCCTAGTTAGATCATCCAATACACCATCATCTCGTCTGATCATTGTCTGTTATCGTGCAATCCCGACGAGAATATACATTGTAATCGACATCCCACCATATAATCCACGAGCACAGGAGTAGGGTATTACCTCACCTTGAGGGCCCGATCTTGTATAAATTCGGCTCCCTATGCTACCATCGTAGTTGTGATCTCTCACGTAGCCCCGTTAAATACATTGCCGACGCAATTCGTCGACAATACCCTCAGTAGAAATAATATGCCCCAAAAAGCTGATATAATCTAGCCAAAATTCGTACTTGCTGAATTTGGCGTAAAGCTGGTGTTCTCGGAGCTTGTCGAGGATCAATCTTAGGTGCTTTTTATGCTCCTCATCATTTTTGGAATACACCAAAATGTCGTCGATGAATACTACGACGAACTGGTCCAAGTATTCCATTAGAATCATGTTCATCATGTTCATGAAGTGGGCCAGAGCATTGGTAAGTCCGAAGGACATAACCAAAAATTCATATAACCCATATCTTGTGGTGAAGGCGGTTTTGGGTATATCCTCTTTTTTGACCTTAACCTGGTGGTACCCGGACCGGAGATCAATTTTTGAAAATCTCTTAGATCCTCGAAGCTGATCAAACAGGTCATCAATTCTGGGCAAGGGGTATTTATTTGTTATAGTAACCGCATTGAGGGCTCGGTAATCCACTACCAACCTTCGGCTTCTGTCCTTCAATTGTCGACTAACATGGCTGGTGATCCCCACGAGGATGAATTGGGGCGGATAAATCCTTTTTGTATTAACTCTTCCAGCTGTTTCTTGAGCTCTGCCAATTCTACAGGGTTCATCTTGAAGTATGTTTTGTATATGGGTGCCGTGCCTGGTACCAACTCAATGGTGAATTCCATTTCCTGATCAGGTGGCAGCCCTGGCAGATCCTCAAGGAACACATCTAGATATTCCTTAACTACTGGCACCTTTGCGGGATCTTCTTGCCTTAAGAAACAAATGGCTCTTCCCCATCTAAAGGGGGCATCAACCTTCCATACTCTCTCATACCCAGGGGGTCTAATGAGTCTCACTTCTCTCTTTTCACAGTCTAGCACTCCTTTATAGTTTATAGAAGGTTAACTAGTCCATACCAATGTCACATCTATTCCTATTTTGGGAATGACCATTAGGTCGAACTGGAAACTTATCCTTTCCAGAGAAATGTCTACCCCTTTACATGCCCTGGTGGCTTCTAAATTTCCACCGGGTGACTTTATAATTAGGGGCTTATCCAAAGAAAAAGTTTGCAGCCCATGCTGATCCACATAACCCTTAAATATGAATGAATGAGATGCTCCGGAATCAAAGAGTACTTGAGTAGGGTGATAATAGATTTCGAACGTACCCATCAGTACTCCTGCAGCCTCCTCAGCTTCTTCCGTGGAGAGATGGTTGAGACGTCCTTTTCCATAAGCTAGCAGGGCAGTCTTGGCTGGAACAGTTCCTCTTCTACACCCGGCCGGGGGCTGTCCGCAGGGTGGGCGATATCAAAGCGCGGCTGCTGGGTCTTCTAGGTCAGGCACTCATTGGCAAAGTGACCCGGTTGATGGCACTTGAAACAGGTTATGGCAGCCTTATCATTAGCAGACCACTCGGATCGAGGGGCACCAGTGGGCGGAGGTGCAGGCCTCCCTGCAGGAGGAGGAGTAGGTCGGCTACCACCAGCTTGGTAAGTCCGCGCAGGACATCCTTGGGTGCGAGGGGGTGGCGGCCTTGACTGATAGGTGGGGCGAGAGGGTCCAGGGCGATTGGTTCCTGTGCCTCTAGCTTGCGCTTGCGGCTGGCTTCTTCTCCCTTCAGCTCCTTCTCCAAGATGAGTGCTTTGTTCATCAATTGGTGAATATTAGGGTGATCATGCAAGATGACCCTCGAGCGGTAAGTAGGGGCCATTCCTTCCAGGAATTTATCAATATTTCTTCATCATCGGCTATGTCTTGTTGGGCATACTGAGCAAGGAGATTGAATTTGGTTAAATACTCACTGACCGTCATGTTACCTTGTCGCAGGTTTCGGAACTCCTGTCTCTTCATCCAGAGCACACCACGGGGAATGTAATTCTCCCTGAATGCTTTCTCGAATTCAATCCAAGGAATGTTCCGGGTTGCGACCTATAGATTTAGAACTTCTTGTTGTCATCGACTGTGTTTTCACCTCCTCCTTCCTCGGCATCATTGCCAGCATCTTCACTCGATTTTTCGTTATTATTGGCCTCCGCTACTTCTTCTTCCTCATCCTCCACATCATCTGGGCGGGTAGCAAGATAATTCTCCCACCACACCTCGACGGGTCCTTCAAGCAGTTGGGTGGTAAACAGCACCATGTCCTCGTCTGGGCAGCAGATTAGGTTCAGCTTACAGACAACAGTCCTCAGCCAATCCTCTGCATCAGTGGGCTCAGTGGCATAAGTAAAGGTTGGAGGCTTAGTCCTCATAAAATCAGCTAGTTTAGATCCCTGGCGATGCTGTGCGGCTTGCTGTGTAGCTTGTTGGCTTTCTAGTATGGCACCAAGCATCTGTGCCTGCCTGATATGCCAAAACTTGTGCCGTGGTAGGATTTCGAGCAGGTAACGGGGGCAACTTGCCACGGCCTCGTCCACGGCCCTGATTGTTAGCGGTGCCGGCACCTCCGCCTCTCGCGGCAGCACGCCCACGAGCCATTTGCATAATTACTAATAACATTCAAAAGCAATTTCTATATGCATGCATGATGTCCACAAAAAGCAAAGTAAGATCCAAATGCAAGCCAAACCACAATTGCAAGGAAGAAAGATCCATACATAGTTTAAAACAGGTTCACTAGTACAAGGAGTTCATGCCGATCATCTACTACGGCATGACAAAAGCAACCGATCAACAACTATGCTGCAAGTAGCATACTCCTGTGCTACATCTACAACTACAGGCTCTAGCTTCTACGGAAGAGCTAGACAGCAAAAGTGGTACATACTACTACCACTACACCCTTACGAGTAGAACGGGAGTAGGTGTATGGTGGGCGGTCTGCGGGGTATCTCCCCGGAGCGTAGAGGTAGTCCTCCAAAGCTAACGCCAGAGGAGCGGCGTCAGAAGAGCTGGCGGAAGGCGCTAGAGGCTGAGGAGCCTCCAGCAGAGGGTCGTGGCGGGGGACCCCCACCAAGGGCCTGTGTGGCAGGCACCTCTTCCGCGGAGTAACGTGGGAGCGTGCCCGGTGTGGGCGCGGTGGTGCTGGCGGTGGCGGTCCTGGAAGTGGACCGGGGTGGTCCATCCCAGCACGAGGGTGGCGAGCGGGATCCCGCAGATCCAACTCAGCAAGGGCCTCATCCCTCTCCTGCCGGCAGATCTAGAGGTGGCGGGAGAGGTGGTAGGCCTGGCGGTAAGAGCTATGGGCACGGGTGTCTGCCTCCCGTAGTGAAGTACGGAGGATCTGAATCTCCTCCAAGGCTCCGCGTCAAGCATGTCCAGCCCCGCGGTGCAGGCGGACTAAGCGAAGAAGCTCCGGGTCTAGCTCTCCGTACTCGGCCCCTCCAAGGCCGGGGAGCAGGTGAAGGGGAACGTCCAGCATGTGTGTGAAGGGTCCTCCAACAAGGTCGAGGGCATACTCCCTCTGGAGCTCCTGGATCGCCAACATAGCAGCATCGCTAATGGTGTAATCCAACTGGTCTCGGGGCACCCCCGTCTGGTAACGGTGTACCACAACGTTGGGCATGTAGTAAACCCTAACCTCGACCTCGTAGGCGAGGCGGGGTAAGGTCCGTACAAGCCTCCAAAAGTAGGTAGGGGCTCCCTCGAACCCCAGGTAGTCCGTCAACTCCTACAGCACCCGGGCGTTCTCCCCTCAGGGTCCCGATGGAAACCCAAAAGTGGAACGCGCATCGGCAAAACCCGCGTGCGGAACCTCCTTCTACAAAATTGTTAGACTAGTGCCTTTAAGCAAAAACATCCAGAAGAAAAGAATATAGCACAATTTTAAATAAGATGATGTTTGAGAGTAAAGAAATCTCCTTTGCTAGGTTAAAATAATTAGACAAATGGCCAAGGTCTAAGGGTCCTGCAGTCGTATGCTCTGGTACCAGCTCTGTGCCCGTTCTTCCCTAGCCAGGTTGCCACGCTAGCACTAGAGTCACGGCTCCCTGTCATGTAAGACCTAGATCATCCCACAGATGACGACATGATCCTGTCTTCACCTCAAGCATGGCAGCAAACAGGGTACGTCCGCAGGCCGTACTAATCCTGAATCCCCATTACTTGCACTACCACACGATGGCCACGCGTTGTGGTGATAGGAACCAAATCCCGCAAGCATTTGGTCAGCGACTTCCCACTGTGTGCCTCACTGCACGCCTGTCCGGTCCTCTCTAGGAGTCACATCTGACCGGCTAGTCCACACGCATTGACATTCACTTCCTTCTTCTGCTAGGTCCTTCGTGTGCCCTGCACACGATGTGGCGAAACCACCCTTGGTGGCAGCGATTGGCAGCTACGCGTGTTGCCCCGCGCTCCTCTTAGCACCGCGTCTGTGAACGTATAGCCCTGTTCACATCACACCAGTAGCCAAGCTACTCCACCTTAAACACAAGCCGGACCATGTCCGCTTTCCCAATCACAATCAAACACACACCTACTGGCATGCTAGGCCAAATTTCCAATTTCAAGGTTCATTATGTAATCATGTCCGGTGAATGTCGGTTCACCATTCCGAGGCCAATTAAGCCCAAAAATTATTAATTGGACCTTAGCAATGTCTAACCAAGACTTAAGAGTCTAGAAATCATTTTATTAACCTAACAGGCTATCAAGGGTGATCATCAAGGCAATCCGTAATAAAATCAATTGACAGATGATTATATCAAGGCAGAATCATCAGGATGAATCAATAACAAGTTAATAACAAGGCATGATAAATCATGATTAAGCAAGCAGGTATATTTACTTAAAAAACATGCAGTTTAATATTGTAAATAAAATATTTAATAAAACTGGCAATCAACATGATCTATTAGAATGTTAACTCGCACAAGGGAAAGTTAACTCTCCCTAGTAAAAGTAAACACCCATAAGGGTAGATGTTAACTCGCATTAGGGAAAATCGAGATTCTCCCCAGTAAAAGGAAACACCTAAAGGAAGGTTGTTAACTCGTCTTGGTCCTGTGGGTAGTGGGGGTCTTCTTGCGACTCTTCAAAATGTCCCTCAGGCTCCTCGACGTCTAATAACGGAATAGATTCGGAGAACAATAAATAAAACACCAACATGCAATAAGAAGTATGATGCATGAAATGTTCTCGTTAAGTCTAGCGATCGGCATATGGCGTTAAGCCTTAATCTAGATATCAAGAAAGTTTCATAATCCTACTACCGTATAGTAATTTTACAGAAGATAACGGTAGCGTGAATGCTATGAATTTAATATGCGATGATGCAAAATGCTATCCTTAATAGACTACCCATAGATTTAGCAAATAGACATATATAGCACAAATAGATTTTTGTTTGAAGTATTTCCTTCATTAACTCTAGGAAAATATCCAATTGCTTACATATAAATGAGTGGCTATTTGATTTTAACTAGGACTAATTATTTAAAAAAATTGTATATATATATTTATATATATATGTCTTATTTATCCTAGTGAAAAAGTTAAATAATTCTACCAAGCTTAAATGAGGCCATATAATTTTAATGAATTCACTAAGGGTTAACAATGTTCCTGTAGAAATTTGAGATTTAATTGAAATCCTTTGGTATATACAATAATTCAAGTTTCACTACTGTTATATTAGTAAATAGGGCTAAACAATTGCCCAGTGGGTATTTAAAAGTCCTAAAATCGTTCAATAATTGTATTAACTCCATAAATTACAATTAGGTCCCTCTAGAATTTTCTTATGATTTTAGGAGCTTATTAGACAACCTATATAATTGGAAATCCTTTTTTTATAAATTGCTAAAGAGCTCAATTTTTATTTATCCAGAGGCAAAAAGGGGATCAATTGTCCAAATAAAATTTTTCTATGTGTATCATGATATTAGTTGGGGCCCGCTTGGCAGCGTCACATGGTGTTACATGGCACGAATCTTAGCGCGAGATCAACGGCCCGCCGTCGTCGTCTACTTCCAGCCAGGCCGTGCACGGCCGAGACTTGGCGACGGCAAGCCGAAGCTATGGTGCTCCATTTGGGGCGGTCTTGGGTGCGCTAGAATCGGTGGTTCTACGCGCATCTACTGATGCTCACGTCGAGGCCAGAGACGGCCGGACGCGGCGGTGCCATTTGCGGCGGCGGAACACAACTAAGGTGAGCATGGATAGTAGATATAGAGGAAGGTTCATGGGGAAATGGCGCGCGCATGAGCTTCTAGAGGTGCCGAAACGCTTACCTAGCAGTTATATCGGGTTGGGCAGACTCGCGGTGGCTTGTCGACGAGGAGGCCGAACAGGGGAGACGGCGCGCTCACAGTGCAGAGAAAAGTTGGCGAATCTGTCACATACCCAAAATTTTAAATTCGGCATAACAATTTTTCGCAAAAGTCATAAATATATTTTTATAAACATCCCTAATTTTTAAATAATTTTCTAAACTAAGCACCTTTTTATTCTTCAAAGAAAATACCCTATCTCTCTTTTTCTAAAAATATAAATTTCATAAAATAATAAATATTATTTCATATTTGGATTCCTCTCATTTTTCTGAATTTTTAGAAATTTATTTGATATTTTTCTAAGCTTCTTATAGCTCTATATGAATTTCCAAGACCTTAAATAAATCCTGGAAAACCTTTTTCCATTTAAATCCGAAACCTTCCATTTTAGGCAAGCTCAAGGAATACGCTTTCCTTTTATGGAAATGCACTTCCACTTAAACCAACCCAACTCATTTCTCTCACTGACCGTGAGGTCCCACCTGTCATCCTCACACCCAAAATCAACGGCGCCCATGGATTGTGAATCTAATCCGACGGCCGCCTACCCTTCTTCCTCCTCCCACCGTTTCTTCACCCAGCAGCCCGCCGGCGCCGCCGTGCCGCCCACTAGAACTCAACGTCGCCACCAATTCCAAGCCTCTTGAGCCATGGTTTTGCCTCCTCTAGAAATCTCTCGTCGTCGCCAACTTCATCCCTTCCTTCACCGGTCTTATCCCGCTGCCACTTGCCCCCGATTTCTCGCCGTAGTTTCACCCTAGAAGCCGGTTACGGCTCTAGCTCAATACAGCGCCGCTCGGCTATAAATAGCCTCCGCATGACACCGGAGACAACACAAGCAACCCTCCTCACCATTCCTTTTCCCCTCAGCCGCCTTGAGCTATCCCCACCGCCGTCATCTTCTTCAAGTCCGGCGACCATCTCCCTTGCCGCCCCGATGCTTCACTAGCCTCGGTTTCTACATAGAAAACCTTCCACTCTTCCCCGCGAACCTCTCCTAACCATCACCCATACCCAATTTCCACTGAAACCTCTTGCTCGCCGTTGCCCTGTAATGCCGCCGCCACGGCCTCGCCGCCACGCCGACTCCGGCCACCCTGAGCATCTCCATAACCATTAAAGGAACCCACATGAACCCAATTTCATTAACCCCTCACCAATTTCTCGCCGCCGCAAGAAAGTCCCCGTCATAAGTCAGACTATTTCAATGCAATCAAATCTGGGCGGTTGGCATTTCGACATTTTCGGTAAATTTTACGAAATTTGGTCCTCCACAGAATCCTTGGTCAAACAAAGGTGAGCATAGCGTGAGGGGAAGCCACACGAAGCTCACCAGCGAGGAAGAAATCAGAAAGGGGAAGAATCGGGTGGTCGATGGCGGCGGGAGCAATCCGGCGAGCACAGGACTTCCTGGTTCGATTCCTTGGGTAGGGAGCAAGGCGGGATTGTGGCAGAGCTAGTGCGAATGTGAGGAAGACCCGAAGAGCTCGGGCTCGTGCTGGCGACGGGAGAGAGAGAACTGTCGAGTGAAAAAGCTTCGGTGTGGGCGGTTTTAGGCTTGGCTCAATGAGCCCATGGACCAACGGTTACGCCTGGGTCTGAGGCAGTCGCTAGAGAGCTTCGCCGCTGATTGGGAGACTTGGGCCGTGGCGTGCTCGCGAGCTGGGCTTGAATTGGTCCAAGCGACATATGAGCGTGCTTGGGCATGCGCTCGGTCACGAGCTTCATCCGGCTATGGTCGGCACGACTTAGTGTCATGGAGTGCGAGGCAGTGGCGGGGATTGGGCAAATGTGGGTGGTGCCAGAATTGCCTTGCCCAGCCGAGCCGACAGAACGGCGTGTCAGCACGCCATGTCAGACGGCGGCGTAGGGCATTGGCGGCGCGGTCGCGTCGGCACAGGCACGGGGTCCCCGAGGCCAAAGCGACGCTCACAAACGGCCAAGGATGGATCTTTGAGGAAGATTACGGGCAGGGCGCAATCAAGGCGCCGGCGAGGTGAACGCTGGGCAGCTGCAGCCCAGCTGCTCGTGGAAATGCCCATAAGGGCAGGAAGGGAAAGAGGAACTTCCAAGTGGGTCCCACCAAGATCAAACTTGGTCAACCCAAAATTCATACTATCATTTAGGATCTAAACTGGTATATAAAATTTTTGTGGGATTTTTAATGCGATATATATATATACATACATACATACATACACACTTATATGTATAGGTGTGTATATGTGGGGCCTGTCCTTTTTGCCCACCACTTGATCTGCACTAGTCCCTGGATCAGTACACTAGTGCACACCTTTCACATAGCCAGAATCATTTCATACATGCGGAAGACATAAATTACATAAAATACCAGCATTAAGCCCGAAGGCTATTAAGTGTTTACAACGTGGCACATTGGCCCAAATATTCCAAATGTCCAAAAGATCAGAGTGCGGAGATCCAAAAGATCCAAAAGAGTCTCATGCCGGCTATGCCTAAGCACTCGACTAGAGAGACGCCCTATGCCTCGCCCTGATCGTCAGCATAGTCTTGATCTTCGTCTTCATGGTAGGCGTACTGATCCTACTTATACTCTCCATCTAAAAGAGAATATGAATGCGAGGTCAGTGTCATCCAAACACTGGCGAGCTAACACCCAACCTGATGCAAATTTTAGTGATAGGGGTTTCAAAGAAAAGGTTGGGGTTTATTTATTTGCAGAAAGCCAGTTGTATAAACCAAAGCCTATGACTTAGCTATTTTAACCAAAGTTCTACTTTCAATGTGTCATATCTTAGTTCAAGTTTCAAACCACAATCCAAATCACATCTCATGGCCGTTTCCAGGCACTCTGCCAAACGTTCCCAATTCCCTGGCAGTTTCCAGGCACTCTGCCAAACGTTCTCCTTACTCCCGCCATCAAATTCCAGGTGCGGCACACCTGTTATGAGACCACACTACCCTACAAGAGCCCGAGTCCAAAGTTGGGTTGCCAGCCCACCCTAAGGGTCGCAACTCAAGTAGGTGCAATCCAGATCACCCGCAGGTGACGGCGTCCTCCGCCTTTACCTCAAGTATAGTGGTATTCGAGGTACGTCCACTCTCAGAGCCTCGGATCGTACTACCCCCGAACCCAACTCATACTTGCACTACCGCGCGATGGTCACGCGTTGTGGTGGTAGGAACTATCCCCCGCAGGCAGATAGTCCGTGACTTCCCACTATGCATCCCCGATGCACCCGTCTGGGAGACCTCGTCTCTACCCCAGCCCGTCTGGGAGAACTCATCTCTACCCCAGCCCGTCTGGGAGACCTCGTCTCTACCCCAGCCTGTCCACTTAGCGGCACTCGGGGTACGTCCACTCTCAGAGCCTCAGACCGTACTACCCCCGAGCCCTGCTCACACTTCCTTCACATCATGTAGCCCAGCTACTTTCACACCCTTATCCACATGCCGGACCACGTCCGCATTCCAATCACCATCAAACACACACACTGGCATGCCAGACCCAATGTCCAGTCAACCAAGTTTATTATGTTTATCATGTCCGGTGAATGTCGGTTCACCGTGCCGAGGCAACTAAGCCTAAAAATTAATAGTTGGACCTGAGCAATGTCTAAGCAACATTTTACCAAGACTTAAGAGTCTAAATCATTTTATTCAACCTAACAAGCTGTCAAGAATGATTATCAAGGCAATCATTCATACAGTCAAAGGACAGATAATTATTTCAAGGCAATATCATCAAGGTAGAACGAACACAAATGATAACATGGCATGATATATCATGATTAAGCAAACAGGTTTAAATACTTAAAGAGCATGCAGTTTAATATTGTAAATAAAATATTTAATAAAACTGGAAATCAATATGATCCATTAGAATGTTAACTCGTACTAGGGAAAGCTAACTCTCCCTAGTAAAACGAAACACCTAAAGAAAGGTTGTTAACTCGCACTAGGGAAAATCGAGATTCTCCCTAGTAAAAGCAAACACCCAAAAGGGTAGGTATTAACTCGCCTGGATCCTGTGAATCCAAAACCTGGGTCTTGATCTTCTGGCTGCTCCGGGGGATCCTTGGAATCTATCGCGAAGAGCCAAATAACACAAATAAACACCCAGGTATGCAAGAAACATGATGCATGAAATGCAATGCATGGTTGCTAACGTCGACGATGGGGTTATGTAATACATAAATTCGTAGTTATCTTGGATGTCCCAAAAGCCTTCCTTAGTAATACGATTCTTACAGGTACGAGCAGATGTATGCATGCAACATAAGACAACCCTTAATATACTTATATTTCCCTAAAATATTTTATTAAAGATAAATTAAGTTTTCAGACAGCGACGACTATTGCTTGTGGGTATGTCCAATTAGTATTACCTTAAACCAATAGACGGTTAAGTTTGGTTATATCGGTCTAACTAAATTAGAATAATTTTTTATGTTGGGAAATTGACAACAAGGTATTCTATGAATAATTTGGTAATTTATTATTGTTCACAACGAAGTAGATGGTCCATATAATTCCTAAGGAGTCATCACTTAATTAATTAAATCTTAAACTAATTAGAAGAAATTTAGGAAATTCTAGCAAAAAAGGGAATTCTAAGGTGACATGCTGAAATTATAATTTTTCCTTGGTTCGAGAATGTTATTGCTATATTTTCTAGGATTTTCTGGTATGTTTCGGTCTTAGTGTTTTATCTAATTCCCAATTATCCTTCTAGAAATAGGACATTACTAAAAGAGGATTTTAATTACCTTAATTAGGAAATTATGCATAAATACCATGCTAAATTAAATCAAATTCGGTTTCTGTTTTATTAATATTCAGGAAAAGGGTTAAACTGCTCAGTTTAATTATCTAGAGAGCAATATTGATCCTAAAATTGTGCAGTCAATTTATTAAATTTCTAAATCATATTTATGCTCAACTAGAACTTTATCATCATGTAAGGAAATTAATAACTAATAAAATAAGGTAGGAACTCCCTTTTTAATTACTATTAAGAGGGTTTTCGTTTAAATAAATAACTCTGACAATAAACTAATTAAACTAGAAGTGTATAAACATTGTTTTATGGTACCTACTTCATTTCAGATATTTTTAACCCATTTAATTAGACCTAAGCAATTAATTCACTGGTTATTAGCATTTTCCTATAGTTTGAATATTGCAGAAAATAAAGTATGCTCAAAAAAATAAAAAATTCACAAGAGCTAGAGTACGCCCCATCTATCCATTTTAACTTGTTTCATCTTAATCGGACGATCGAAGAATTTTTTTGCGGCTTAGGAAAAGGATAAAATTTTCCTGTACTTTAGTGTTTCTGCAATAAGGTTGAAAGCGTACTTTACAAATTACGTTTCTACCTATTAGCTAGTGGGGCCGGGTCCACTGGTCATCCATTTACCAGCTAACAAACATCTACTATATGGTGGTCCACATGTCATACGCTGCATGAGTGACATCTCTGGTGCAAAAACTGATAACAGGTGCTGTACTGTACAGCTTCTTCTACACTACGTGCTTGGAGCTAGCTACAGCCATGAACGTCCATGGTGAGCTTTGGCACCGGCGCTAGTGGGCATAAATTCATGAACTAATTCTAAAAATGAATTCCTCATGTTCTAGCGCCTCCACAAGTAATCTCGGTTTCGATTTCGACGATCAACGCCGCCGCCGCCAACGACGCGAGCTACAGTTGGCTAAGAGCATATACTGTCTTAACCAAACCACACATGCCCAATCTAAGCAACCATCAACAAAGCAGCAGTAGCAAGAAGAGGCAGCTGGGAGCAGCAGTTAGAAGAAGCAGCAGCAGCAAGCAAGAAGCAAGCAGCAGCAGCAACGACTCCAGTGGCAGCTCCAACCAGCAGGAGCTTCAGCATCAGGGCGGCAGCTGCAGCAAGAAGGCAGCAGTGCAGTGAAGCAGCTCATAGAGAGAGCAAGGGACACAGCGCCGGCTGGACTTGCAGCAGCGCAGCAAGAAAGCAAGGGAAACAGGGGAAAGGAGAAGACAGCAGGAGGATGCTCACCTTGCTAGCTCGGTTTGGGGGAAGGAGATGGATTGGCCGGCAGTGGAGGAAGACCAGGCCAGGGGAGGCGCTCACGATGCTGGCCACGTTGAGTGCCGGGCTTGCGCCTGAGAGCAAGGAGGAGGGCAAAAAGGAAGAAGATGAACCCACATTGCTTGCTGTCCCAAAATTTCAGTAAGACAAGGGAAAACAAATTTGGATGAAACTTACCCAAATCATGGTGCATGTTGGATTCAAATGGATGGATGGGTAGCTAATGAAGTGGGGATCCATCCCTAAAACATGCATGAACTAATTTGGAGATTTTAGTGGAGATTGGAAGGAGAGAAGAGAGTGGAGATGGGGCTGTTCTTGCTATGGCCTGGATGCTGCTTGCTGCCTGGTGCTGAGCAGCGCAAGGGCAGGGGTGAGGGAGGAAATGAGAGGTGAGATGGAGGATGTGGGAGTTTTTTATGGGCTGCACTACCATGTGGGGACAAGAGGCTTGCTTGTTAATGAAGGAAGAGAGTAGCTTGAGGGAGAGGGGAGCGTGTAAATTGGAGAGTGAGTGAGAGGGGGACAGAGAGATTCTCTGGAGAGAGACCAACGCGAGAGAGAGATCAGGAGCAGAGAACAGGGAGAGAGAAGAGGTAGGGAGAGAGAGGTAGAGAGTGGGGCCCACCTGGCTGGATCAAACCCCATATAAATTCAAAAATGGGTTCTACACACTAAAAAGGATTTTTGATGAATTTTGGGGAATTTTCCAATGCAGGAATATATACATAAAATAGTTATATGTATAAGTGTACATATCTATACACATATAGATATACCAATATGTGTGTATAGATATTAATTCATGTGTTATTAAGAGAATTGGTTTGGTGAATTCTTAACCCTAAAACTTTAATTTGCTCAATTAGGTTTAGAATTTAATGAGTTTTATTATGGACATAATTTCTAATCTGGGTTTTATAATAAACAAGTAGTTCCTGTATGATGGTGTTATGTGGTGTTCAAAAATATAGTTATATACGAATAATCCCTTATTTGAATTCAATTTGAAAAATTTTGGGACCAAATTACCTAACCATAATAACAAATTTTCAAATTTTGAAAATATCCCAAATCCGGGCTATTACAATACATATAAGTGTGTATGTATGTATGTATGTATGTATGTATATATATATATATATAGGAATAATATATAAGGCTCCATGATTCGTTACCACTAGATGTGCTTTGAGATTAGTGTTGTTTGGTTATTATACTTTCATATGCCCACTAAAGAAAATATTTGAGACATCAAACTCCGAAAAAAATTGAGTTGAACTTCAGTTTGAACTACATTTAACTATACTTCGAACAAGTTCAAACTTTACTTCAAACTAGTTTAAACTGAGTTCAAATTTAATTTTTTTTAGAGTTTCATATCTGAAATACTTTTTTTAGTGGATATGTGAAGATATACACGTCAAACATCACGAATCTTAATGCACATCATAGGTTTTTGAATCATAGAGCCTAGGCTCCATGGAGCCCCAATATATATATATATATATATATATATATATATATATATATATATATATATATATATATAAGTGCTTATGTGTGTGTAAAAACATATGCACACCTAGGAGATTTTAGAGGGTTATAAGAATTCACTAAAATCAACTTATCCTGAATATTGCCACATTTTAGCTATTCCTCATCATGACCTAATATAAAGTTTTCACAATTTATTTAAGTAAATTACCGAATTCTAATCTAGTTTTAAACTTTAAAATCCTGAAATTATTTTTTTTTTGCAAATCATGGCTTAATGGAAATTGTCGTAGCCTTATACAATCATTGCAGATGTATTTTTAAAAAAAACACAAATCTTGGGCTGTTAGAGCATCCGTAGCAGGCGTTCTATAACACTGTTCATCTGGATAGAGTAGCTGATGGAGGGAAGGAATCTTTTAGAGTATAGTGTAAAGTGTGAAGAAATTTTAGAGAGAGGAATAGAGTATGTAGGGAATAGTGGTATGGAGTAGTAATTTGGAGTATCAGCTGTGGAAGCTCTTACACCCTCTATCTCATCTACATCATTTTTTGTCATACATGGTAAGGATTAGAGACACTTGGCATGGACTATTGCACTTGCTCTAAGACATTTGGCTAGTCGGCGTCGTTTGCTTGGCCGTGTTACTACTACTGCACTCCACAATTTGAGTGTCGAGATGCTTGACGTACATTTCAGCGCATTCATGGTGAAAAAATATTTCTTGAAACCAGACCGGGCAGCCTGTAGCTTCTTCATCGGAAAGAAATAATATTATGTGCATTGCAACGATGAGTAGAGCCCGTTGTATGTCTGCTCAGCTTATGTCCAATGGATAACTTATTCATGTGAAACATAAACAACTTGAACCAGGCTAAATCAATGAAATGATTTTTTGACAATGAAATGCTGAACTTTAAGATCATCGAGAAATAGCTTCAAGAAGTCTCAACGTACAGCTCAATTTCTTCAAAAGCTTCAGGAAGCAGTTTTGAGATTTCCAAGAAACAACTTACAAACCGTGGCCATTTCTTTATGTCAAACAGTACTTGTATACCAATTCAGATTTTAACTCGATTGACACAATATATACTAGAGCAACCAATTAATGTTTAATGTCACACCTTCTGGTAATTGGATTGAACACTTGGCCTGGCTCATTTGTTTATACTTATTTGTTTATCTTCGTTTCAAAAATCTAAACCCCATTTTTCTTATCAAGCTTTTTTTTTTTATCTGGATGCCACTTTAAAGATCTTAAACACAAGTCTAAACAAAGTAGACCGGCTTCTTCAATTCTTTTCTAGAAACGGTGGAGATAGACTCAATAACTGCAAGAACTTTAGGTCTTGGAGCATCCTGACACCTCCGTTCACGTTTTTCCTTCTAACCCAATGCCTCTGTTGTTCTTCCCGATCCCGCTCATTCCCCATTGTTTAGCGTGAGTTGTTTCTATCACGCCGAGTGACTCGTATATCACAATAAGCAGGCAAAAGAATTCTTTGGAAAACCAAAAAATGAGTAACTAGGATAGATCCATGTGGACACCCGATATATAGAGAGGAGAGGAGAAACCCATGTGAGAGCAATACTGTATAATATCTTGATGTTTTCATTGCATTGAGCCAGGGTGGTACGTTGTCGTTTGGTTAGACAACTTTAATGTGGCTGTGCTCCACAAATTGATCTGTGAAGGCAAATAATTCATACTCAAATCAAAATCAAATGGACCAAAGGGCATGTCCTCCTTATTTAGTCAAAGGGTGCAGGAAATAGATGACATTCATGATATTGTACGATACAAGCACGATATTTGCTAATGAGCTTCCGCTAATACGCACACCGGGCACCCGGGTCTCCGTCATAGCCTGGCTGCTCATCCATACGCAGCCTGCCATATCTATTATCGTCGACCTAGGTTACAAAAGCGTGCCACATATTTATGACCCATGATTATAGAGTTTGACTAGAACTTTATCCTATCTGCATATTTAACTCATAGTCCTAATGTATCCCCAACCTATGCACATATTATACATTTTTTTTATGATGAAAGAAACTTTTAGCATCTGCACCAACTACAGATGCGTATAACCAATACACATATTCTACATAAACTCTAACAAAGAGCATCTCCTCCTAATAAACATGATGGACTAAATGGACAGCAAGAGCTGAGCTGGCAGGTAGATTACGCCACATAGTATACAAACCCTGCGTATTGTGCTAAATGTGCCTAGGCCTGAGGAAAGTGTGATGCTAATTGTCGGGGATTGAATAACTTCCAAAATTTGGAGATAGTTGGCAGGAGACACTACTGCAGAACGAAACATCACAAGCGGTTCGTAAGGGCCTGTACAAGCGGTTTTTGAACCGCTTGTACGAAACCGCGTGTGATACCTGGCTGGTATCACACGCGGTTCCTTCAACCGCTTGTACAGGCCTAATGAACCGGGGCATAGCTCTCCGGGCGCACGCGTGGGCTGCCACGTAGGATAGCTCTGCAAGCGGTTCGTAATTGGAACCGCTATGAGGTATTTCTCAAGCGTTCCAATTCCAAACCGCTTGCAGAGAAGCACTCCATCGAGAATCCATTTCAAAATGGTTTTATAGGGTGTTTGTCAATATCATTTGAAATAATAAAACTAAATACTAGAAGAGGCTTTTTGTCGCAATTTAATATATATATATATATATATATATATATATATATATATATATATATATATGCGTACACATGTTGACATGATCATCACAAGCTGAACAAACATTCACAAGTATATTAACATTGTCAAAAATCCACAAGTATATATATACATGTTACATGCATGTGATAACGAGTGCACGCACGTACGCGACGTTTACAAGCAGTTTGAATGATTGAAAATTGTCTATCGAGTTAATTTCTTCGCCGCGTCACTCTTCTCGGCCTTGCTCGACGAGGTGGTGGATATCGCCGCCAGTTCGGCGGTGTTAAAGGAAGGAGAACCGTTACCCCTCATGTGGTGGAACGCGCCTTGAGGGTTTACGATCTCGTCGACAACGAAACCGATGAGTTGTTCTTGAAATGCGAGCACCCGGTGAGGCGGCAGTACTGCAACGTCGCGATCGGTGTTGGGCTGGCAATTAATAAAGCGATAAGTAAATAATTAAATATCGGAACATATATATGCTTGTAATTAAAGCGTATGTTATTCTAGCTAGCTAACTGGTTCAGTAGCACACACGAACCTCTTTGAAAAAATTAGTGGGAACATCGCTGTGGAGAAAATTTTGCATGTAGTAGAACACATAGTAGCCACACAAGTTGTTTCCAGCGGTCTGGCGACTAACCTTCATTGGGGCTGAGGATTTCATAACAATAAACAAATTAAATATTCAGATGATAAATTGATAAGATGCACATATAATAATAATATACAGTCTTTGTAGTACGTACCCAATCGCTTAGCCGGACATCGAATTCTTTCTTGAATTTTCCCTTTTGCTTCTTCTTGAACTCCGTGTACACCGCGTTTAGGATGTTAATGATCCATTGGTATCCTGCCTTAGGCTTCCTTCTTGAGTCTTGTACTCTAATAATTCCATTGCCAAGCTCGATGACGAGAAGGATCCAGTGAACGCTATTGACACATATTGCAACATATATGTAAATAGCTTGCAAAGGACCATTTTAGGGGGCGGGCGGGAACCCCCTTCTACAAGCGGTTGTAGAGGTCAGTAACATTGAAAAGGACGTCGTGCCCCGTTTTGGTTGAGATGTAACATTCCTCCCCCTGGCTAGAGCGCGGCATTTAGGCGCGGGCTCACCCGCGTGCTCGCGGGTTCGAGCCCCCCTTGCGCCCCCTTGCCCAAATTTTTTTTGGTTTTCTAAATCTTTTCTTTTATTAATTTGTTTTATCTCTTTCTTTTCTTTTATAAATTTTTTTTATCTCTTTCTTTTGTTTTATCAATTTGTTTTCTTTTATAAATTAATCTGTTTTATCAATTTATTTTGTTTTATAAATTTGTTTTATCTCCTTCTTTTCTTTTATAAATTTGTTTTCTTTTATAAATTAATCTGTTTTATTAATTTCTTTTCTTTTATAAATTTGTTTTATCTCCTTCTTTTCTTTTATAAATTTGTTTTATCTCTTTCTCTTCTCTTTTGCAAATTTGTTTTATCTATAAATAACATTAAAGAAATAACACAAGTCCAATATGCGTATTTTTTATAGAAGTTGTACACGTTAAGTAGGGGCAATATTAGCCTTTACAACCGTTCCTTCGTTATGATCGCGACGTATGTAAGGATCATCGACGTCTCTGTCATTCAGGACGGTTATGTCCACATCAACTGCAAAAGGAGGTAGCTCGTCGAAGTGGCCATACTCTTCCTCGTCGGTGACGTCTTCGACTCCAACAATCCTTCGTTTGCCTTGGAGAACCACGTATCGCTTCGGTTTGATTTGCGTCTTGTCCTTTTGCTTCTTTGATTTGCTTGAGTTCATGTCCATCACATAGAATACCTGGTGCACAGCTTGAGCTAGAACAAACGGTTCGCGCCTATAGCCGACTTGTTTGAGATCCATGGTTGTCATACCGTATTTGTCGACCTTCACGCCGGTTGGAGTCAGCTTCACCCATTGGCACTTAAATAGAGGGACCTTCATCAATGGTCCATAGTCGAGCTCCCATATTTCTTCTATGAAACCATAATATGTGTCCACCCTGCCGTTGTTGTCTAAGGCGTCTATACGGACACCGCTGTTCTGGTTGGTGCTCTTGTTATCCTGGAATCTGGTGTAGAATATGTAACCGTTGATCTCGTACCCCTCAAATGTCATGATTTCTTGTGATGGTTCACGGGCCAACCGCTGCAGTACTTCATCGTTTGACCCCTTCTGAAGGATGTAGGTTTGTAGCCAACTTCCAAAAGTTTCCATTTGCTTCAAATTTATCCAGCCATCTGTCTTTTCTGGGAAGCTGCGCTATAGGGACCTCTTATGTTGAAGGATATAGGGACCGATGATAGTTGATTGCTTTAGAACCGTGAAATGTGCTTGCTTAAATGCATTAAGATCATTGCATACAACTGCTTTCCTTCCTAGTGTGCCTTTCCCCGCAGCCTCCCCTCGTGGCATGATATGGGGACGCCGATAGGATCAAGATCACTAATGTAATCAACACAAAACTCGATCACCTCCTCTGTCACGTAGCCCTCGGCAATGCAGCCTTTCGGACGAGAACGGTTCCGGACGTACTTCTTGAGGATGCTCATGTACCTCTCAAAAGGGAACATGTTGTGCAGATACACGGGTTCGAGAATACCTATCTCCTTCACAAGGTGAACAGTGAGATGAACCATGATATCAAAGAATACAGAAGGAAAGATCATCTCGAGACTAACCAAGCTTTGAACCACATCATCCTGCAACTTATTTAGTTTATTTGGATCGATGACCTTCTGTGATATGGCGTTAAAAAATGAACACAGCTTTGTGATTGTACCCCGAACCCACTCCGGCAGTATACCTCTGATAGCCACTGGGAGCAACTGTGTCATCATCACAAGACAATCATGAGATTTCAAGCCTTGGAGTTTGTTCTCTTTCGTGTTTACGAGTCTCCTTACATTCGAGGAGTATCCTAAGGACCTTCACATCTGCTTTAGGCACTCTATCATGCTTTTTTTTTTCTCCTTTGCTTAAAGTGTAGCTCGCAGGATGTAGGTACAGTTGTTCTGTCCCTTCTTTATTTTTTGGATGTAGGTCATTCCTCAACTTCATTTCTTCAAGATCCTTCCTCGCTTGGAGGGTATCTTTTGATTTGCCATACATATCTATGTACCCTAACAGGTTTAGGCACACATTCTTAATGATGCGCATGAAGTCCAGTGAGTGACGAACCTCCAGCACTTTCCAATACGGCAGGTCTCAAAATATTGACTTCTTCTTCCACATTGGTGCCTGACCATCCTCGTTCGGTACATGCATGCTTCCAGAACCCTTTCCAAATACTACTTTTAGATCTTGTACCATAGCAAAAACTAGTCGGCCATTACGATGCTGAGGGTTGCCACGAGTTTCTTGTTGTCCGTTGAATTTTCTGCCTTTCCACCGCAATGCATGACTACTGCCTAAAAACATGCGATGGCCCATGTACACACACTTTCGAGAGTTTTTCAGGTATATGCAGTCCGTTTCATCCAAGCACTGAGTGCGTGCTTTAAACCCTTTGACAGCTTTGTCCGGACAGACATCGAGAGCAGCCAATCGTTGATTGTTACAAACAACATTGCTCGCAGGTTGAAATACTCTCTTCTGTACTCATCCCAAACCCGTACACCATCCTCCCACAACTTCGCAAGGTCTTCCATCAATGGTTGTAGGTAGACATCGATGTCATTTCCAGGTTGCTTGGGTCCTTCGATCAACAGTGGCATCATGATGTACTTTCGCTTCATGCAGAGCCATGGAGGAATGTTATAGATGCACAACATCACAAAGCCAAAAGCTATGGATGTCGCTTAATCGGCCGAAAGGATTCATCCCATCTGTGCTAAGCCCAAACCTTATGTTTCTGACCTCTTTTGCAAAATCCGGGTAAGTCCGATCGACTTTTCTCTACTGAGAGCCATCTGCAGGGTGTCTAAGCATCCCATCTTCCTTATGCTCTTCTTTGTGCCAACGCATCATCTTCGCATGACATTTGTTAGCAAACATACGCTTCAACCTAGGGATCACAAGAAAATACCACAACACTTTGGCTGGAGTTCTCTTCTTCGTACGCTTTCCATCCACTTCACCTGGGTCGTCACGCTGCACCTTATACCGTGATTTCTCGCACACTGGACAAACCTCCAGATCGGCATACTCATTGCGATACAGGATACAATCATTAGGGCATGCGTGTATCTTCTGTACTTGCAATCCTAATGGGCAGAGGACTCGCTTCGATTTATAAGTAGATTCCGGTAGAGTGTTACCTTCCGGAAGCAACTTCTTCACGAGTGTTAACAACTCATCGAATTCCTTGTCCAATACACCGTTTGTGGCCTTCCATTTCATGAGTTCCAGTATAGTACGGAGCTTTTTTAGGCCCTGCCCACAATCTGGGTACAAAGGAATTTTGTGGTCCTCTACCATGCGCTGATACTTCCTGTACTATCTTTCCTCCGTGAACTCTCCCTCTCTGTCACGGAGCATCTGGTCTAGCTCATTGTCACCAAACTCGCCAAGTGCATCTTCCACGGACCCAAATTGAGTGTTCACTTCGTCAACCTCTTCTTCGTCTTCTTCGTATTCTTCATCGTCTTCCTCTAGAATCCCCTCTACTTCGCCGTGGTTTGTCCAATAGATATAGTTTGGCATAAAACCTCTCATGACCAAATGGTTCAGAATCAACCATCCTTCGAGTGCTCCTTCTCGTTCTTGCGTCACGATGGATAAGGTATGAAGCTTCCTCGAGGCAATAATGCATTGGCCGATCGAGAAAAGCCTTCACGCCAAATTTGAACTCTCTTAACCGACGATCCGCATTGTACATCCATTGTCGATTCATCTATAGCAACAAAAAAAATACAAACATCTATTATAATTTTCAAGTAATGCTAACTACGTCTATTAGTTATAATTACTTTTATTACCTACCACAAAATATTTACTTTCTTTCATTTAATATGTATAGATCTACCAACCAATTTTTTGCATTTCAAACATTTTAAGCTACCATAGCACCTTATGAAACAAGATTTCTCATCATACAATGCATAAAAAAAAATCAATATATAGAAGAGAAGAATATGTACAAGATGCTAGTCACCTTTTAAACAATAAATTTGGATCTAAGAGCTTCAAAAGTTCTAAAGTGGATGTAGCAAAATAAACACCTTTCCATGTATAAAACAAAATTTCTCAACATCCAATGCATAGAAAACATCAATATCTACAGGAGAAGGATGTGTACAACATGTTACTAACCTTTCAAACAGTTAATTTGGACCACAAATATTCAATTAAAATTTGGCAAAGACCTCCCTATGAACAGAGCTCACCCCACCATGAACAAAGCAGCTTTGTCCTGTAAAGCGAGCTCACGAGGAAGACAAAGTTTAAATGTGGAGAGCGGAGGGACCTCATTGCAAGCGGTTCGTAATAAGAACCGCCAGAATCCCTATTCTCGCAGCGGTTCCTATTACGAACCGTGTAGAATATTGCAAGCGGTTCGTAATAGGAACCGCTTGCACAAGATGGATTCGCAAGCGGTTCTTATTACGAACCGCTTGCAAGGCGCCTCATCTCGCCTCCAGCCCGTTGGTTTCAACCGCTATGTTCTCAAACTAAAGCGGGCAAGTGAACCGCTTGTAATGGGCCGTTTGTGAAACTCTTATCTGCAGTAGTGAGACATTGTACCATATCATTGGCGGATGGTTAGGTGAACCGCTAGTAATAGTCTCACTAGCGGTTGAGTGGCCAAACTGCTAGTGATAGGGTACCATCACCGGTGGTTTTCCGTACATGGGCCATTGCTGGCAGATCGTCGGGTCCCAAGCACACGGTGGGGCAGGTGCGGGGCACTTCACTGGTAGTTCTAACCAAAAGCGATAGTGGTGAGGGGGCATGGATGAGCTTTTCTGTAGTAGTGACAACTCATTACATTGGTGTGGTATGCTCATGGTTACTTATGATGTGCATAATGCAGAATAGAAGATGAGGGAATGTCCATGTACAATGCATCCAGAAGGCATTGTTTGTTTCAGATCAGAGAATTCCTAGTCAATGGAGAACGATATACATCCATGTCACTATAAGGTTCATGGTTTATCAAAGAGTCATTGGTGTGACAATGACACGTGGAACCAGGACCCACATGTCATTGTCAAATGGAGTAGCATTTATGTAAACTATAAACTTTATAATGGTACGAGTGTATACATCTCAATAATTTTATATCAGTTTTGGTCCCATGACATCTCTATATACTAATTTCTGCAGAAGAGATTTCTCAGGATACGGAGGATGGCAATGGTGCACCGGTGTCTGTCAAGCTCATTTTTATAGGATGCGGGGGATGGTGTGACAATTGCAGTAACGGCAGTTACATTAATTGTATTCTCCCCCGTCTAAGTTTTCTATTCTCAATGCCGTCCATTCCCATTGATTAATTGGTATATAAGTGACCAGCATCGCTGTAAGTTGGCAAAAGTCTCACGAGAATTGGCAAAATGGTAATTACTAAGATGTACCCATCTGGACACTGGTATCCTTCTCTTTTCAGCTTAAAATCAAATTAAAAACTACAACTTAAAATTTTTCATTTTTATACAAAGTCATACATTGTAACACTTTATAGTTATTTTTTAGGCTTTTAGTGGCTCTTCTTAAAGATTTCAAAAATATATTTTATTATTTTTTTAGTCTCTCCAAACCCCTTTTCGAAGGCCTTAATTAACTTTTTGGATTATAACCTATCCTAGATTTTTAGCTCAATCACAAAAAGAGTGCAGGAAGTGAGAGCAATAATAAATTATGAGATGTTTGATAGTCCTTGATACCTCCTACCTGCTCTCCATACAATCCATCAAGCTAATCTAACGAGTAGACCGTACCTTAGCCCCTCGTGTACCGTTCTTCTATTCTCGAAGAAACTACCACATGTAAGGGCAATTTCACAATTTATTTTCTCCCTTTCTCCTCTCTCTCATGCGCCACAGCTTGCAGCAAACTGCTACCGCCGTCGCGCGGTAGGCCGACCGGTGCGACCTACCCGACAGCTCTCGTCCTCTCCACCTCGCGTGGGGCCTTGCCTTCCAGCAGCGCACCGTCCGGTCGTAGCCCAGCATGGGCAATCCAGTGCGGTGCTCACCCCGCAGCCCTGCGCCGCCGTTGGGCAGCTGCCCTACTTGTCACTCGCTCCGCGACCTTGCGTCACTGCTGCCTCTGAGAGGCGCCTTAGTCCTTGCACCTCTGCGGCTTTGCCACCTTCGGCTGCACCGCCGCCGATCACCGGTGCCTAGCCGCCCATGAGACAGAGGAGAGAGAGAAGGTGTTGGCCCCCTGTTTCCGACCAGCACAAATACGTTAATTGCACTCTTAGAATAAGTAGTTAATTTCATTCAACATTTCGCGTTGGAACGAACAGTTGTTTTTCAGATTTCAACTCAACAGCATTTGCCTGGCTGAGGTACTAAACTGGGAGAAGATACGGTGAAACCAACCAAGTTTCTGTCGATCACGCCACAGCCGATTGCACCTGATGCCTGGAAAAATGGAAACATTTTTCTTCAATTCGATGAGGGAATGTGGCATTGGTAGTGCGCCTTGATACTGCAGGGATGATCGATGGAGTATGCAGCATAGTGTTCTCTATTCCTGTTGTCTCTCAACCCCATGGCGTAATATCTCTATTCCTGTTGTCTCTCATCCCCATGGCGTAATATATTTCTAGTTGGTTTTTAGGCACAGTGCAAAGGAGGGAAATAAGTAGTAGTACTACAGATGAATCACTACTGAGACAAATATATAGACATCCATAGGGCTGGCAAGCCAGAGAGAGGAACAATGATGGTGAATAAATAATATGATTTCTTCTGTATAGTGCTTTTAGTCTCCTTTTGAATTGTGTATGTCATGTTTTGCGTGGACAATATTTTGTATGTTGGGATGTGTTTGTAATGGCCATATATGTCTTGCACGTAGAGGCTGCGATTTTATCCTATTATCTAGAAAAAGCATAGAGCTAGCTATGATATTTTTTTATAGCTTGGGCCTGTTTAAAACACGATCTTTTTTTTCCTCCATAGAAGAATTGTTTCCTTTGAAATTCTTCAAACGTTCCTGTAAAATTGTTGGGGCCAATGATTAAGAGGGCTGTATTTGCAAGGGAATTAGGGGTTTCTATTTAATGCATGAGTACTTAACTAGGGTCGCGACAATGGCCTACTTCTTTATATTCACCGAGCAATGCATGCAGTTATTGATAAGACAGAAAATAGGTACGCAGTTATTGATAGACAGAAAATAGGTGATATATACATGTTCAGATTTAGGCAATAACGAGAAGCCTTACAATTTTCTCCATCTCTTTCAATCGAAGGCACCACTTAGAAAGTTATTGAAATAGCCGGGATGTGTGCTCCAGATAGCTGGAGCATGTCACCGTGCTAGCAGTATGCATTGATCGGGATTGCTCGCAGCGATCTGAGCCGTCTAATTTAATTGATCGAACGGTTTAGCTAGGATGATCAATGGGTAGACTGCGCCCTCTCACTAACACCGTACGTAATACGCAGAGCTGCATGCCGTCACAAAGAAAGTTCGCTCTGGTCCGGATCCGAGGCACATGCATGCCGGCCGGCTCCTATGCAGATCACAGCACCACGGCCTTGAGCAACCTTGCTAGTGCAGTGCTACCTAATTAAGCTTAGCGGCTGTCCGCTGAATTCTTGCACAAATGCGTCATATATAAAGCTAGAGCACAAAATGGAGAAACCAAGATTACAGGACAAAATGATGGAGATCGGAAAATCAAGACCAAATTCTCCAATGCAGCCAATATATAGATCTGCTGCGGGTGTATATGAGTCTAGGCTTGAGAAAAGTGCAATGCCGATGGTTCATGCTCGCTTGCTGTTGTGGGATCTTCTCCAAGTTTTCCATTCCTGATGCCACTCATTCACATTCTTCAATGTCAAGTGGTGTTATTCATCGGCTAGTATCACAGCAATTTGGCAATAAGATGCCAGTAGTTAAGATGGACGGATCCATGTAAAAAGAAATTCTGAAAAAGAAGTCTGTATGGCCAATATAAAAGGGGAGCAGGACCAGAAACTGATAGAGAGCAGTAAATTTTAGCAAGCGAAGGTGGTTGTGGTTTCACTGGACTGTGTTACTCACTACTAGAGAACGGGCCTTCAGTCCCGGTTCGGAACCCGGCTTCAGTCCCGGTTTCCATTCCTGATGCCACTCATTCACATTCTTCAATGTCAAGTGGTGTTATTCATCGGCTAGTAGCACAGCAATTTGGCAAGAAGATGCCAGTAGTTAAGATGGACGGATCCATGTAAAAAGAAATTCTGAAAAAGAAGTCTGTATGGCCAATATAAAAGGGGAGCAGGACCAGAAACTGATAGAGAGCAGTAAATTTTAGCAAGCGAAGGTGGTTGTGGTTTCACTGGATTGTGTTACTCACTACTAGAGAACGGACCTTCAGTCCCGGTTCGAAACCCGGCTTCAGTCCTGGTTCCTGAAACGGGACATCCCATGCGGGACTGATGCCTATGGGCATCAGTCCCGGTTCCAACCAGGCGAAACTAATGTGCTACAAATATTTAAAAATAACTGGTGGATATATGGGAGTAGTGGGACTCGAACCTAAGACATCAAGACTACTCACTCACCCTTCTAGCCATCCCATCTCTCCACGCGCTCTAATATAACTAGGATACGCATTCCTTTTGAACTTTTCTGAAACAAGGCATCAGTCTACAGGGACTGATGAGCACCCATGCCGGCCAGCTGTTTTGTACCTGTCTGCCAAAGGACTTATTAGTACCGGAACGTATCACGAACCGGGATTGATGTCAGAGCCCAACCGGGATTGAAGCCTTGGAGCCACGAACCGGGACTGATGCCACTATCAATACCGGTTCGTGTCCAACCGGGACTGATGTATCGGTATTAAAGGACTATTCTCTAATAGTGACTGCTGGGAGAATTCACTTGCTTTTAGTATCTTAAGCCAGTTTTTTCCTTATCTTGAAGCTGTGCAGAAGTTGAATGAAGCTGCTTCAATAAGCTCCCAAATCAGTAACTACACTTCTCTCGAAAAAATAAAAGTGTAACTACACCAATACAATTACCTAGCCTAAAAAATCTAAATAGCCAATATTTTGTCATCTTGTAACTCAGTTGACACGATAAAGTGAGACTAAGTGGAAATAGACTGCCGACACCACCTATTCTGAAGTCAGTTTCTACATCAGAATTGTTAGAAATTAATCTTGTTGTCTAAGTGCTCATGTTTACTTTGCATTAGAGCTTGCATTTAGTTAAGTCGGTGCAAACTAGTGAGTCCAACATATAGTCATTTAGTGGCATCATTAGTGATGCATGTGTGGGTGTGTTTGCATGTAGCAGTAGCATGTTAGGAGCTTTGACCTAGTCACGTATTGCATAGTGGAGAGAATAACTTGCATGCAGTTGAGCCAGACCAAGTCCTCAGGAGCGCCGGTTGTACGTAGAGGCTTGTGGCCGCAGACGTGGGCAGGCCGAGTCCTCGGTGCATGACGCGGAGGTGAGTAGTGGCCGCAAGATACGTGCAGGTTAGTTGCAAGTCATGCAGAGCTTGGCTGGTCGAGTACGTGAGCATCTATTAGTGGCATGAGTTTAGGAGGATAGTTAGTGTTAGCCAGGTCATGGGCATACACGTCTGCATGCACTACTAGAGAAACAGCCTTCCATACCGGCTTATCAGTCCCGATAAGATACGAACCGGTATTAATAGTAGCATCAGTCCCGGTTCGTAGTTCCAAGGCTTCAATTCCGGTTCGTCGCTCACATTAGTCCCGGTTGATAATACCAACCGGCATTGATGCTCCTCCCATGCAGGCTAGTACAACCCAGCTGGCATGGAAGCTCATCAGTCCCGGTTCGTAATACCAACCGGGACTGAAGGTAGGCCTTTAATCCCGGTTCGTGTTACGAACCGGGACTAAAGCCTCATCTAAGGAATCTTTAAAAGGAATGCATATCCTAGTTATATCAGAACGCGTGGGTGGATGAGTTGGTTAGAAAGGTGAGTGGGGAGTCACGAGATCTTGGGTTCGAGTCCCACAGAAGCCATATGTGTGCATTATATTTTTAAATATATTTCTAACATCTATCCCAGGTTGAGAGCAACCGGGACTGATGGCTCCATGCCTTCAGTCCCGAATTGCCTATCCCGGTTCCAAAACCGGGATTGATGCCGGTTTGGAACCGGGATTGAAGGCTCAATCCGTGGTAGTGATGGCTAAGCCATGCAGAACGTGCAGCTTGGGAGCCGAGATGTGGCTGGCTGCATGTAGCTAGTGTCATTTGCTATTTAATCCCTATGTAATCAGTCTAGTGAGTTAATAAGAACAAGATCAAGAACAGAAACGCCGCAAGTTGAGTTGCGCGGCACAACTCTCGTGTTCATTCTTGTTTTCTCTCTGAGTTTGAGCGTTGCTTGAGTGTTCCAAGTGATAGCGTGAGTTTCTGAGATCCAACAAGAATGACAAGAACTTATTTCTATTTTTCTTCCTCTAATTTTCCAACTCCACACACCAGCACATGAAAAATTACCAAATCGAAGAAAAATATGCTATGGTGGAAAACCCAAAATTCTGTCGTCAGAATCAGGCACATATACAATCGAATGCCACATCGCATAGGAGATAGAGGCTCTGTTTCTTTTGGCAGTTTCTGGTTGTTGGCGGTTTTACTGTAGCAAATTTAAAAGTTTTTTTAAAAAATTTTAAATAATCTAAAAAATAATCTAAAATTTTTTTACTGTAACAAACCGCCGGCCGCCGACCGCCGGCAGTTTGCAAAAAAGAACGGTGCCAGAATCAGGTGCTCTCTGCAATCAAGGAAAAAAAATCTATCGTCCAGAAAATTTGCCCAAGGACAGTGGTAGGAGGGAAAACCCCAGCCAGCAGAGATTCCACGGATGCAAATTTTGAATCGATATTCCAATTTGCAAAATTTTATCATATGAAATTTCCAAAATTTCATGTACATATCAATTTTTTTTGCCAATCGCTAGAATTTCAGCTATTTTTATACTGTAAACAAAAATATGGATGGCATTTATTTTTCCCTGGATCCATTGTAAACTACGTTCATGAAATTTCAGCAAAATTTCACCAAAATTGTTTTCCATGCTTGCAATTTGTTGTAGAAGTGATACACTCACCTCTACACTAAGATGACCCTAAGCGAGGAAGTTGAAAAGCCTCATATATAATTCCTTCGTCCAACCGAAACAACGCTATTTAGACAGGATGTCAAGGCAAAGCAAAGTAGCGACTCCACAGGACCTTCATAGTAAGGTGACGATGGGGCAGAATTAGAGCTTTGTTGTACCTTAGTCATGACGCCTAAGCGAAGGAGGAATCAGCATAACAGCCAAGGAAGCCCTAAGGGATAAACGTTATGATAGGATCCACCGCTATGTTAGGATAAGATTCATTGGATCCTTACATGTGTAGACAGGCTGTAATCGCCCCGGGTGGTAAAATCCCTCTTGTCACCCTATTTTAATGTGACGGTGGGAGGGTTTCTTCGACCATAAGTGCGAGAGGACACTAGTGGCCCTGCTTTAGTTGTTGGACAGGGTTAATATAGTCATTTAGTGCAATAGACCATTGCACCCCTGTTTCCATAGATTTGTTTGGGCATTTCGGTCCTTCTAGTTAGTGTAAAGATTTTCCCCTAAAAAATAAGGAAGCTCATGTACATGTAAAGGGGTTCAAGACCTTAAACAAGAAAGGCAACATAATCCTAGAGTTAAAGATACAAGTGTCATGTTCCCCTTGTAAGATAATTCCTTCATTGGGTCCCCACGCGGCTTCACTAGGCCCTCTATCTAGAGAAGGGGTGTCCCTGAAATCATCTATCCAATGTACCCCGATGACAAATTGCATTGGGAGTCTATGGGGTTCAGCAAGTATTTTGTTCTGTTATTGAATTATATATCATTGTGCATCTTTGTTGGATCCATGATCATGCAGCGCAGTCATGCGCATTGTTATTGAGCATGCTAGATGGATATGATCAAATCATATTCGTAGGGTCATATATCCCACAACCGGGAGAGATCCATGTACGATCATACCACTTATAAACAAGGAACTTACGGATTTGCTATCTATCAGTCAGCCAGATGTTTTATCCTGAAAAGATCATCTTTTGGATACCGGAATCTATGCGGTGGACAACACATGCATTGCTTTGGAGCTGGTGGACCGATACTAGACTGTTTTACAGCTGAGAGACTGAATCATAGACTGTTTTGCAGTTGAGAGAGAAGTGAGTCCCATGCCCACTGCATTGATATAGAATTCCAAAAGTTTTAGCATCACTACTAGGGAATGGGCCTTCAGTCCCGGTTCGGAACGGGGTTCAGTCCCGGTTCCTGAACCGGGACAGCCCATGCGGGACTGTTGTCTCTTAGGCATCAGTCCCGGTTCCAGCGAGCCGAGACTAATAGTGCTACAAATATTAAAAATAACTCGTGGATATATGAGAGTAGTGGGACTCGAATCTAAGACCTCAGGACTATCCACTTACCCTTCTAGCCAACCTACCCCACCACGCGTTCTGATATAACTAGAATATGCATTACTTTTAAACTTTCCTCAAACAAGACAGTCCCGGTTCGTAACATGAACCCCGACTGATGAGGAGGCATCAGTCCGGGTTCGTGTTACGAACCAGGATTGATGAACCTATGCCAGCTGTTTTGTACTTGCCTGCCAAAGGACTTACTAGTACCGGTTCGTATCACGAATCGGGACTGATGTCAGAGCCTAACCGGGATTGAAGCCTTGGAGCCACGAACCGGGACTGATGCCACTATCAGTACCAGTTCGTGTCCAATCGGGACTGATGTGCCGGTATTAAAGGCCTATTCTCTAGTAGTGCATGCTTGCTGCAAATAGGTCTCCATCTAAGTTTTTTCTTCCACGTGCCACTCATTCTCATTCAGGTGCGGATCCGATGTACAAATGCCAGTGTCAAGTGATCCTAATGACTGCGAGAATATCTCATATAAATCTAGTGTATTCTCTCGATATATCAACATATAAACCGCTTATTACATGCTATAATCTAGTGCGGTGACTCCAACGACCAATTTTTCCGGATCCGCCCTTGTTCCCATTGCTTGGTTAGTTGTAATTAAGTTAGGATGTCAGCATCACGGTAATTAAGTAACTGACCAGCTAGGATGTCAGCATCACGGTAATTAAGTTCACAAAAAGTAATTTCTTTTTGGTAAAATGGCAAAAGGTAGTTGTGAATATTGATCCATATAGATGCTGGATATAAAGGGAGGTCAGGAGAAACTGAAGCAAGCGAAATTAATGGTAAATACATTTTTATTGGACATTTTAATTAAACCTCACGGTTGAGTAGGATACAAGGATATATATAACTAGTTCTCAAACCAGGACGAATGCACTAATTGCACTATCAGAATAACTAGTCTTTTTCTTACTGAACATTACTCGTTAATTGGAACATAAGATTTCAACTACACATTACGTCATTACCTGTGTCAATGAAGTACTAAAATAGAGAAGATGTTACGGGTGCATGCAACTTTCTATTCATCACACTACAGCCGCGTGCATGTGATGTCAGTGCAAATTGGAAGGCCTTTCCTTGTACAATTTGATCAAGGGATGTGAGGGCACACCATTGCTAGTGCGCCTAGATAACACCAGGGGTCCTTGTACTCTCTTGGGGCTTGTTTGGCAGGCCCAATCCCGGCGGGGATCCTCGCCCAATCCCAGGGTTGTTCTCCCCCATGGGAACATTTCCCAGGTTAGTTTGTTGGGCTGTTTGGAAGGCTGTGGCCCAGGGATTTGGTGGCCCGCCTCGGCCGGGTTCCCCGGGGAAATGCGGCACTCCTGCCTACTCGTGGAATTTTTCCCCATGTTCTCACGTCTCTCGCTCGACTCCCTCCGCCATCGCGCCTCCTCCCAACCCTAGCGACCACCGTCGCCTTCAGATCTCACCGAGCTTTCTCCACTCACCGTCGCTGCCGCCTCCGCCTTGCTGCTCCACCACCAGCCGTCGCGCCGCCCTAACCCTAGCTGCTCACAAATCCCAACCCTAGCCGCCGAATTTTGTCCTCTCCACCTTCGACTCCGCCTCTACCTCTTCTCCTTCCTCCCACTCCTCCGCCACCGAGCACCTCCTCTCCTTCCTCCCGCTTTGCCTCCACCGAGCACCTCTTCACCGCTACGGGGCATTTCTTTGCCACCGGGCTCATCCCCTTCCTCCTCGCTCGGCAAGCGAATCGAATCAGATCGCAAGGAGACAGAGAAGGTGTGTAGTAGCAGCGGCGGCGATGGCGAAAAGAAGCCGGCCGGTGGAGGTGCTCTCTTCGCAGGTGTACGGCCTGCCTCGAGGTCGTCTGACCGGCCAAGACCGCCTGAGCTCCCCAAGACCGGATCTGACTCCAAGGCTTGCGCCGAGCTCCTCTACACCAAACTCGCCTACGTCGGTGCGTATCCAGTTCTTGCTACCCATCAAAACTGACCTCTCATAGGAGGAGTAATTTAGAAGTTATCCAGAGCTGTAGGTTAGTATTTGATGTATTGAGGCAGTTGAAATGGTCCGGGTATTGAGGCAGCCTGATCAAATAAGTTTTCTTGATGCCCATTGTGCTTTATTGTCCAGAACAAATGCACCTTTTTGAAGCCCCTGTTGTGCTAAATTCGATTAGGCCCCTGTTGTGCTAAATTCGATTGCTAGTTCCAAAGCAGTGACGTAGATTGCTGCTACTATGAGTTGTATTAAATTAAGAATCCTGGATTTGTTCTGATGGGGTGTAAAGGTTCGAGGAATGAGGCAAGGTGGATAAATTTGCTCAGGGATGTCTCATCACTGGTTCTTTCAGAGCTTCTCTACTTGCAGCTGTGCCAAATGTTTGTCTGCATAATTCACAAGTTGTGCTTTATTTTTGGGTTGCAGGAAAGTTGCGGTTGTCAATCTCGATCCTGCGAATGATTCATTGCCGTATCCTCTGCTCTTTGAGCCCTAAAATGTTTCTTTTCCTGTATTCTTTTCGGTTTTACATCTCAAATATGTATATCCTTGACCAATGCCATAAGATATGAATGTGCTATCAACATCGAGGACCTCATAAAACTCAGTGATGTCATGGCTGAGCATTCACTTGGTCCTAATGGAGGTGATAAATAGGTAGGTGATAACCTCTCAAATCTTGCTGCCCATGTATCCAGTTCTGTATTAAATTGTTCTTTTTGTGTTCATGTTTTCATCAAATTGTTTTCTTATCATGTAGACGACGAAGAAAGTTGTTTTTAGACCCATGTCAGCAAGTTTTGCATGTGCTAACGTTTGTGACAGCATTGCTGTTATAGGAAAGTATGAGATGATCTTTTCTGCCTGAGAGAAACAATAATCTTTTTTGCTATAGGAAAGTATTCGATGAGTTGTAGGTTAGTTTTGATCGTAGCATGAAGTAACACTATCATAATCCTTCCCCACATGTATTTCATTCATATTATTGCAATGTATTGCTTGAAACAAAAATTGAATTTATATTAGATGAGTAATTGAGAAGTTGTATGGGCAAATTACAATTTTTTAGCTCACTGAATTTTTCTGTAGCTGAATAGGGTCTTAATGTGTTGTTTGTTGTATGTCAATGCCATTTTAGATTTTCTATTAGTAGTAGCAACTAACTGTGTACTAGTAGTTTGTTAAAATTGCTGCTCTCTTATCAGACATGTTATTCGTTATGGTGATGACACCAGGAGCTGTTGTTATGGTGATGACACCAGGAAGGCTGTACATTCCAGGAGCTCTTGTTATGGTGATGACACCAGAAGATATGACTTTATCCTTTCTTAGCAGTCATGTATTGAAATTAGAAACAAAATTTATTGGTTTTTGTTTGCTGGATGTGAAACCTGTATTGGTGATTGCTGGATGTGAAACCTGTACTGAAAACGTGTTTGGTTTGTTGGATGTGAACCTGGATGTGAAAGTCAACTTGTTGGATGTGAACCTGGATTTTTTGCTAGTTAGTAGTGACTTCTGCTTATGTATATACCTTTTGAATGCTTGTAGTGAAATTCTGCATGTATACGTTGTATGAAAATATGTTGTCATATGCTATCTAGATGTACTCTACAAACATGGCTGTCTATTAGAATGGCCATCAAATATGGTTGTACGTGCTGTACGTGTTGTTTGTATTCTACAAATATGGTTGTACGTGCTGTTCTCTGAATTTTTTGGATGGCTAGGAATTTTTTCCCATCCTTTCCAAACAGGTCCGGGGATTATTTCCCTGGAGGGGAAGTATGACCCTAGGGATTTGAATGGCCATCAAATTCCCCTTCAGGGATTTTCCTCCCTGGGTTTTTAACCTGTTTTCCCAAACAAACCCTTGGTGTATGAATCGAAGTGTTATATTCCTACTGCCTCTCATCCCCATGGCGACGATGGCAAGGGTAATATATTTTTCTAGTTGTTTGTTAGGGTACAACGCAAAGGAGAAGGGAAAATAAGATGTACTACAGTAGATGAATCACTACACAATGGAGAAGGGGAAATAAGATGTACTACTGCAGATGAATCACTACGGAGAAATATATAGGCAGGTGAGAGAGAGGAATAATGATAGTGCAAGCAACGAGCCAAATATATAAAGCTTCACAATTTTCTTGATCTTTTTTTTTTTTATCAAAAGCAGCCCTCAGCCTTGTATTGTAGAAAAAAAATAAGATGAGTAATCCAAATGAATCAATGCCAAGACAAATATATAGACTTGCATAGCATGGAGGACAAGGCACGGAGAGAAATAAAAAGGATATGAATCGGCCTCTACTTCAAAGTAGGAAGGGCTGTGAACCAAATGATTTAGCATTTCGAATACCGAAATAATAAAATCATGATTTTCAAAATTAGTTTGAATTCAAAATTTTATATGTTGAATGATGGTGCAGTTTAGAATATGATGTGTTGAATATTAGTATATTTAGCACCTCAACATTTCTTTTTTGATTTTTGTATTTTTTATGTCATTTTGAATGTTGTCAAATTCATTTGATTTTGGAATTTCGTATCCTGAATTATGGAGAGTTCACAATATGAGAAGACGAATACACATGTATTTGGCACCTCAAAATTTAAATTTTGACATTTTTTACTTATTCGCTTTGTATTTGTTTTGAATATGTTTGAGTTATGGCAGTGTAAGTAATTGTGATTGGGCTAATAAGAACCGAATTGCATTGCCCTGTGGCATAGCTATGAAGAAATTAATGATAATGTCCATAGGCCACAAAATTACAATGCCGTACAGCCAATTTTCATTTCTACATACTTTCCAAGTTTGATTTAAATGATTCAAATTTAATTTTCAGCCATTGTAAACTACGAGTAAGCTAGAATTTCACCGAAATTTGAGTGGAAATGTTTCGGTAATTATGCTACACAGCTACAGTAGCATGTGCCTATTCTCTTCCCAGGCAGAGAATCCCTACCCGTAAAAATGACGATGCATGTTCAATGGAGCATGTACAGTAAAACTTGAGCGTCCAAATTGAATGTACGCTAACAGAAAGGCTGTCATGCAAATTAAACGTGAAATGAGGCGATTTGATAGTGAATCACGATATTTAGCAAGTGAAACATATCTGGAGGAGGCTTGTGTAACAGCCCAAAATTCTGTATTATATTTTTAAATCACTCTCGTAAGGATGGTATGTTGCACAAAACATTTCTTTAAAAATAATCCTTTTAAAATTCATGTTTAGACCTACAAAATCTTTTAGGCTAATAATTAAAATTACTTGATATAGATAAGTAAAAATTCAAATTTTTGCTCCCATCATGAAATACCAAACTATATTAAAAGAATAGGTTAAGCTAAAAGGTTTGATCATAAGTGAATAACTCCTTAAAATCCCCCAGGCTTACATGTGTATATATATATACGCAATTATATATATATATATATGTATGTATGTATGTATGTATGTATATATATAAGAGACATAAGAACATGAGCAAGTGTATAAATAAATATACAAGAATATCACACTAAAAATCCCTGAAATTAGTTTAGACCCTAAATAGCAGTTTGAATCTAGTGTTGACCAATGTTGACCTATTTTGGGACCCACATTGCAGTCTCTCTCTCTTTGCCCTTGTGGGCATTTTCCACGAGCAGTTGGGCTGCAGCCGCCCCGGCCTCTACCTCACCGGCACAATCCCCCCTCAGTCTAGAATCACGGCCAAAGATCCTTCCTTAGCAGCGTGCGCGCGTCGTTTTGGCCAGAGTCGGCCCCACAACCGCACGGACGTGATGTTCGGCCACTGCCGCACCGCCGCTCTCTGCCCAGCCATGCCGACCAAGCCGCCTTGTCGGGAGGCATGGCCAGGCCGTGTCAGGTACCACCCGCCTTGCCCAATGGCCGCCCTGGTCCGGCCGTCCACGCTTCTGACCTCCGCTGCGGCCTGAACTAGCGTTGCCGCCTCGACCAAGCAACCTCGCCGTGGGCTCACTCCTTCACCACGTGTGAACCAGCCACCGCCCAAGCCCACCTATCCGCGACAAGGTCCCCTAGTGACCACCTCACACCCCCTTGTGACTGCTGGACAATGCTCGTGCTCCGGCCGAGCTTAAATCTCGGCCGAGCCGCCTCGGTCCCGACCTTCTCATCTTGCCCTTGCGTCGACAGCCCAAACCAGAGCTCCCTACCCCGAGCCCGTGCGCGCATTTGCTTCGCTATACCCCTGTCGTGCTCCTGCCCGTAGGAATCGGTTCTGGACGCTTTGTGCTCGCCGGATTTCTCTTGCCGCTGCAGGCCGCCCGATTCGTCCCCTTTCCGATTTCTCCCTTCTCGGTGAGTCCCTTGTCAATTGCTTACGTGAAGAGCATCACCTCACCCTCACCTGTCTTTCGCCCAGGTTGATTGGACCCAAGACTCTTCGAAGCCCCCTGGCGTCGTGAGCTCTGTTTCCGCCTCACTTCGGCCTTCTCATCACTAGCCCGATCCCTGCCTCCTCCGCCTCGACCTGATGCTAGTTAAGCTCCCCGATATCTCCCTATAGGTCATACACTTCTTAGTTTAGTTCGTAGTGCCTCGTAGAGCCGCAGCCACTAGTTCCCGTGCAAGTTCTCCGCTGCCGTTCGGCTCACGGCCGTTTCGGGCCGTCGCCGGAGATTAGCCCGGCGACACGTCATAGAGGTACCGCTAGGAACACGTAGCGCTCAAAATCACCCTCTCTAGAGCACTGTAGCTCTGCTATCGCGTCGCCGAAGGTTCGCCGGTTTCATGACGTCAGCACGTCACTCCGGTCGGAGGTGGACGATGAAGTCCCGACCGTTGGATCCGCGCCACGATTCATGCGTGACATCGGTTGAAATTTTAAGTCGCGCGCGAGTTGGGAAAGAGCCACTGACATGTGGGCCCCTTGGCCCACCCGTCAGGTTGAGTGGAGGCGCTCCGTCCCAAAGGTGCCTTCGCTCGCGAGAAGCGCCGTTCAGAAATACGCCTTCGACGTGGGTGACCTAGCCGTGAGTTAGCGGTCCGGCCCATCACTGTTCACCGGATTTTCCAGGATTTTGTGAATAAAACAAATCTGGGATATAGAAACGATTTAATAAAAATAGCTAGCCTTTTCAAAAAAATGCTAGAAAATTTATGATAAATACTAGATCTTCTTCTAAGTTTAACAAAAATATTAAAATGAACAGTAACATAACCTTTTTCTCAGAATAATTCCATTAGTTTGCTTTTGGATATTAACCAATATATATAATAGAACTAAAAGGTTTCTATTAATCAAAAATAGATTAACACTTAATAAAATCTGAGAAATTCATGAGTAGCATGTAATAACTCTCTGGACCTAGGAAAAATATAAACTTTATGGTATGACTTCTAATCACATGTTATTTTATATTGGCCTAATTAATAACTACGGTTTATTAGTTATTTTATGATCTAGTTATCCAAAATTATTAAACCTGTCCAAAGAAGTTAATTCACAGCATTAAATAACAGTAAAGCTTTTATTTTTACTAGGTCTTAAAATATACAATCTCATGGTTATTTATGTATATATATGTATATGTGTGTATATACGTATATATAAATATAACCTATAATTATATCTTCCACACACTTAAACTCCTTTTATAATAGGAAATTAATGATAAGAAGAGAGGATGAAGGAAATTATTCAAATCAATTTATTGGTTAACATATTCTTGGTTTTAGGATAATTTTAAGTAGAATAAAACCCTAATTTCTCCTATTTGGCTGATTAGGGTAGAAAGTTAAACTATTCTTTATATACATATTTAGATGGTTAAATGCATCATCTCATAAGCACACCGCTGTCATAACGTCCGTAACTATTATTGCTTAGAAGGATCATAGAACTTCTTCGAAACCTAGATTAAGACTTATCGTTAGACGTTAATTGCTAAACTCAGTGAAGGCATTTCATGCATCATCCTTCTTAATGCATATCGGCGTTGAATTTATTGTTCCTTGAATTCAGTCCGTTAATAGACGCCGAGGAGCCGGAAGGACGCTTCGAAGAACCGCTAGAAGACCCCCACTACCCGCAAAACCAAGGCGAGTTAATTTCCACCCTAAAGGGTGTTTGTTTTTACTAGGGGGGAATCTCGATTTTCCCTTGTGCGAGTCAACAACCTTCCCTTAGGTGTTACTTTTATTAGGGAGAGCCTATACTTTCCCTAATACGGGTTAACATTCAAAAGAATCATATTGAATCCCAGTTTCTTAAAGTATTTGATTTACAATTACAAATTGCATGCTCTCTTTAAGTAATTACGCCTACTTGCTTAATCATGATGTATCATGCCATGCTTTACTTCTTGTTATTAATTCCCATGATGATATTGCCTTGATAAAATCATCTATCATTTGACTTACTAAATGATTGCCTTGATGATCACCCTTGTTAGCCTAGATAAGTTTGGTAAAAATGATTTAGACTCTTAAGTCTTGGTTAAAATCTTGCTTAGACATTGCTCAGGTCCAATTATTAATTTTAGGCTTAGTTGCCTCGGAAAGGTGAACCGACATTCACCGGACATGATGAACATAATAAACTTGGTTTACTGGATATTGGGCCTGGCATGCCAGTGTGTGTGGTTGGGAACACGGATGTGTTCCGGTTTGTGGTTAAGGGTGTGACGTAGCGGGGCTACATAGTTTGAAGGAAGGCTGGACCACGGAGATGGTCCTGGGCAGCCAAGCTCGGCTGTGCCAGGCAGAGCGCGAGTTGTTTTCGCGTAGCTTTATGCTGCCCACTGGGGTTCCTGCACAATGCGTGGCCATCGCGCGGTAGTGCAAGCAATGGGAATTCAGAGGTAGTACGAACTGCAGGCGTACCCTGTCGGCTGCCATGCTTGAAGTGAAGACAGGAATAAGTCGTTATCCTGATGGGTGATCTAGGTCTTACGTGACAGGGAGCCGTGACTCTAGTGCGGGCTTGGTAACTCGGCTAGGGAAGACCGGGCGCTTCGCTGGCGTAAGATCCACAACGGGTGCGCCACACCCAGAAGATGATGGCGGGTGTTTGGAGACGTTTGGCAGAGTTCATGGAAACTGCCAGGGGATGGAAACGTTTGGCAGTGTGCATGGAAACTGTCGTAGAATATGATAAGAATAAACATGTAAACATTGATTAGCAGAACTTTGGGTTAAAATATACTAAGTCATAGGCTTTGGTTTATAAAACTTGCCTTCTGCAACTAAAATGTGCCCCAACCTTTCTTTTGAAACCCCCTATCACTAAATGCATTAGGTTGGAAGCTAGCTCGCCAGTGTTTGGATGACACTGACCTCGCATTCATATTCTCTTTTAGATGGAGAGTATGAGCAGGATCAGTACGCATGCCATGAAGACGAAGATCAAGATTTTGCTGATGATCAGGACGAGGCTTAGGGCGTCTCTCCAGTCGAGTGCTTAAGCATAGCCAGCACGAGACCCTTTTGGATCTTTTGGGTTCTCTGCACTCTGATCTTTTGGATATTTGGAATATTTGGGTCAATGTGCCGCGTTGTAAACACTTATTAGCTTATGGGCTTAATACAGGTATTTTATGTAATATAAGTCTTCCGCTTGTATGTAATGATCCGGCTATGTGAATGGTGTGCACTAGTGTACTGATTCAGGGACTAGTGCAGATCAAGTGGTGGGCAAAAAGGCCTAGGCTGCACAGCTTGCCACCACCGACTGATGGTGTTCCACATTTCATTCACAGAGATGCATCCGGCAGAGGAGAGGACAAGACCCGTATACACGGATGCTGAGGCGATCGAGTGCATTACTGGTTACCACTGAGCAAAGGCTTTGCCCTGATTAGAATTACAACTTACCTTTGGAGGCCCTAGGATGGCCGAGTGCCGGCTGGTTCACCGTCATGCGGTCCATCAGCTGAGATGAATGCATCACCGAGAATGACAGAGCCACGACCAAGGTACCACTATATCTGTTTCTCTTTCACGTCGTCGACTCCATCCTCGTAGCAGGCATTGGCAACTAATATGAAGAACTTGGCAGACCTTCATCTCTAGTTATCTCTAGTTAAAGTGTAGTATTCCTGATGCCAGTCATTTCTATGGTGCCGTTGTCCTAAATGATAGCAAGCCACCTTCTTTTATCTTAGTGCATGACATATTATTGACACCCAATTTTGGACATAGCCGAATCTTTTAGAAGCTATCAGGATACTTGGTTAATAAGCCGATATAATGGAAACCGATATGGAAAGGTATGGCTTAGGCATGGTTAACTGAGAGCATAATTGGAAAGATTATCATGGAAAATAAGGAAGAAGATTCCTAATCGGTTACGACAAGTTAGAATAGGGAATCTTATCCAAAAAGTCGATTGAAAAAAGTTCTGAAGGCAATATTGTCCGGATCGGCTACGTACATCGATACTTCTCAAAAGAATGCATACACAACTATTTAAGCTACAGCTAACGTGCAGCACTTTCCTAGCAAACTTCTATACATGCATTAATACTCTTTACTTACTAGCAGTCAAGTTGTTCTTTACTAGCTAGCAAACTTCTAGTACATGCATGGAAATCGCGAAGTTACAAAAGTAGGTGAAATTACACAGGTCTCAGGATGAGTGGCCGAGCATTACCAAGCGGTTAGAAGAACAAAACAAAAACTTGGAAAATAATTTTACCGATCATCAGTAGGGTTCAGTAAAAAACATTATTGTTGAAAAATCTTTAATGCATCTAAATTCTTCAAAAAGATATGGCGATGGACCACCGCTTGGTCCTCGACCAGTAATCTTCACATTCCTAGACTGTGACCTACAAAATCTCCCCTCAACAGCTCATAGTGCCTCTACAACTAACCTAAGAGCCTCGGTCTTACCAACTACTGCACTGACTTGTAAGTGCCCTAGACTTACCTCAATACTCCTCCGACCACCAATGGTCCCGATCGGCCCACTCTGATATCAATTGTTGGGAATCCTCGTGGACTCTTGCTGGAGTAACTTCACTACTAGGAGACTGATGATTGCAAAAGTGCTACTTTCTTGAAGTGTGAACACTATTAGACAAGTGGAAATACACATCTTTATGGCTAACTTATCTCTCTCTCCTCCCTCTCACCATACATCACACTTCTACCACCTGGTCTCCTCCTAGAGCACGCCTATCTAAAGCACACCCATGAGAGCTCACACTCACTAGGGAGCACACACATGAGAGGGAGGGCACCCCTATTTATATTAATATAGATCCATTAGATGGATGACATGTGTCATCATCGTAACTGTCCAAATAAACAAACATAACTTTAAAACTACCCCTACAAATATCTAACCTCTACAATTCTCTTCCTAAATATGTAAGTTCCACATTCTTCTTAACATAACATCTAGTTTCTAGAAATTTCTTTATTTACCATGAAGGTTGATTCTAGGTCCTTCATAGTAAATATCTACTTACTAGATCTTTCTACTATCATGAACCTCTATGATATTTTAGAATGTTCTGATTTTACCATGAAAATCCTTATTACTTGTTTAGGAACTTCATGGTAAATATTATCTTTTTGTAATCTAATGATTTTTGTAGAACCTTCTAAGTATATATTGCTAAATTTCAACCGATTGCAAACTTACACAAGAGAGAATGTTGTCCATTCAACCAACTTCGCAAGCAGTGTGTGCGAAGCCCCCTGAAAGATTGGACACACTTTCATATATTGTCTTTGTTCTGGGTATGACCCCACGAACAGAAAGCAGGTCTGCCCCTGATGCGCGATCCCACACACCTAAGACAGCTCGGTAAAACTCTCGTAATCTCACCGGCAACGCTCGTGGATGAAAGGAATGCTACACTTGAGAAGAAAGAGCCCATCTCATTATCGACGTCGTCCTCCCCCTTTTATAGGGGCGGGAGTGTACAGCGCCATGCTACGGCGACTTCCTATCCCACCTGCCCCGACCGGGGGCCTGCGGGTCATTTCTCTACCACTTTACATGTGTTTACCCCCCACCTGCCCCCATGCTGGGGCCGCCAGGGTTATTTCATAGTACTTTAGCCATACCCTTTATGATCGTACCCTTCTAATCGGCTCCTACGTAGGGTTACATGGGGGATTACGCCCATACGACGGTTACAGGCCGGCCTGCCCCGGCCTAACACCTAATCGAGTGCTTTGTCAGGGTAGCAGGCCCGACTGCACGACTTGTCGGCTGGCCCTCGCCGCGGGCGGGGGTGGTCGCTCCGTCGATCTCCGGGCAGTTCCTGGCCTTCTCCCGTTCCCGGGCTTTAGCTTCGCTTGGGTCATGCTATACTCCGCGTAGGTTTCCCTTCCCGTGTTTGCGCCTCGACCCGCTCCCCTTGTTCACGGGTTTCGCCACCCTTCGGCTGCTCACTTGGCGCCTTGCTGCTCACTTTGATATTTGTCAAGCTTGGTACATGCTTCGCCCTCGGTTGGCCTGGAGGACAGGAGAGCGGGGCGGAGGTCCGAAAAAGGCAGGACCCTACCCTCGCTCCATAGTCCGAGGGGGTACCTCTCCCAGGTCTACAACAGGAGCCCCTCATGGCTAGGGGCTTGCTTCGCCATGCCCGTGGCCATGCCACAAGGAGGCCTGGGTCCTTGTACTCCCTTGGGCATGTGGAGCGAGCCCTTCCTGGCGTTCGACTATAGATGGTGTGGTGGTTGCACTCCTCAAAGTCTTAGGTCGTACTCCCCATCGAGGCGCGTGCCCCCTGGCGCTTTTCTGAACCCCGCCGCTCTGTCTTTTCACTCACCGGCGGTTACTCATCATGACATTTAGGGTTCCGTGCCGTTACAAGCCGCCCGCCTGCCCACGTCGCCCATGTCTTCCCCCTTTCGCGGGATCGACGCCACGTGAGCGCATCCAGGGCCAGATCGAGCTGCGCCTTTCCTTTATAACTGCGGCGTTCAGGTGGGGAGGGACTTCACCCCTATTCCATTTCCCTGGCTCACCGTGCTTCCTTACTTTAGCTCCTGACTCCGGTAGTCCGCCTTCTTTTCTTCCGAGCAAGCGTCCTGTTCGTGTTTCTTTCCCTCCTGATGGCTCCCCGCCGTGCACCCCTGGTGAAGCCGGTTCTGAGCGAGGAGGACGCCGCTGCGTTATCGCCAACCTTGGGGCGCTCGTCTTTGGGCTCGGATGAGCTCGACGCTTTGGCAGCTGAGTTCGGCGTCTGCCGCTCTTCCATGCGGGCTCCGGGCCGGGAGGAGACTCCTCACCCGCGGGCCGATGAGGAGGTGGTGTTCGCTGCCTTCCTGGAGGCGGGGCTTCGATTTCCTGCCGCGCCGCTGGTGGTGGACGTGCTGCAATTCTTCATGGCGGAGCTCTCGCAACTTACCCCCAATGCCATCGTCTACATGGCGGTCCTGGACTGGGCGTTCCGCCCTGCCCACTTTGTGCTGACCGGGCGCCTGTTCTCCCTTATTGAGGATGCCTTCGCACCGGCAAGGCGATATGGTGACGAGGCCAGCGGTCTGCTTCGCCCCACGAACATCTAGACGGCGCGGCCGATAAAGAGATCCCGTCGCCGCGCCAAGGGAAGTGGGAGGTCGGCCGATGCGCGATGGTACTACCAGCGTTGATCGCCCAGACTCCTGCCGCACTACCATGGTACTCGTTCGAGCCATCCAGTCGCCCAATCTGACGGCGACCATCGAGGAGACGGGCTCCTTGCGTACCTGAAGGCCCTCCGCTATCAGAGTACCATGCGTGACCTGGCGGAGGAGTTCTGTCTCCGCCGCTTCGAGCCCCTGGCGAGGAATCCCCTCGTCACCCTGGAGTGGTCCGAGGGTGGATCTTTGACCATTTACCGGCCGCAAGGGACCCGTAATCTTGGACGCGGCGCGGCGGAGAAGCGGGCTCGTGGGCTCCTCGGCCCTTGCCGTCCTGTGGAGTACGAGGCTGCTGTGGAGGCGGCTGGGGCTGCGCGCAACGCTCGCGTCACCGAGTGAGGGCTTCGCGACGCCCCCCAGCCTCGGGGCGCCGGGGGCTCCCCCTGTCCCAAGAAGCGAGCCAGGATAACCTCCTCTCGCCCGCTGCAGGCTGTGCCTCCCTCGGACGAGAGTGGTGACGTGAGCGAGGATGACGACAACTTCGACACTGATGAGGAGGAGGAGGAGCAAGGGCGAGACTCCTCCGCCTCCGCCGCAGCGATGTCGTCTGCTCCGTCGCGCGCGAGTGGCCCTTCCCACGGCACTGGCCCATCTGGAGCGCGCTCCCCCGGGCTTTCCTTTCTGAACATCCTGGGGGTAGAGCTTGTGGACCTTGACAACGACACGGAAGCGAGTAGCCCTGCTCCGGAGGCGGCGCGCGACCCTTCTGAGGGAGCGGGCGGCCTCCCGGAGAGCGGGGCCCCCATTCCGAAGGCGCGAACGGCCCGCAGCCGGAGGGGGCGCGCGTCTTCTGCGTGAGCACCTCCATTCCCGACACTCCCCCTGGCACCGAAGGTCTGACTCTCGAAACTTTTCGAGTAAGCTCCCTGGGTGGCGCCGATCTTTCTGGGCTTGATCTAGAGGTGCACACAGGGGGAGGAGACACGGAGACCACGGGTGCGACGGCGTCCGCTGGGCCGCCGCTTGTGGGGCCGGCCGTGGGGCCTCCTGCCCTCGCCGAAGCTGGTGGCGTCAGGGCCCCTGGCCCCGTTACTGATGACGCTTCTCTTGCGGCTGGAGTTCCCACGGACGCAGGCGAGGGAGTCTCTTCCTCCGGGCCGCCGGCCCTTGGGGGCACGCCGGGGGCTCTCCTAGCTTCCCCGCCGCTTCCCCCGACGTCGATGCCTCCGGGCTCCTCGGCCTCGCTCCAGGGCCCTACCGGAGCTCAAGGTCACCCGAGGCCCGCTCCTGGACTCGATACTTCGGGGCTTTCCTCCTTGGATTTCCACAGCCGGGCTACGACAGCCTCGGCACTTAGGAAGATGCACGGGGCCTTTCACTCCGAAGCTGAATCCCGGTGCCTCTTCGGTGGCCTCGATGACTTTACACTGTGCGATGCCTCCACGGATCTCTTCATGAAGGTTCCCCATACCTGCGGCTTCCTTCGCGCGCCCTCTCGCGGGGCTTGCTCTTACTTATGCTTTTTATGTTCTGCTTCCTGTCGCAGGGGGCCTTTGTAGCCGCGGACGTGGCCAAGCGGGTTCGGGCGAGCACTCGCGATTTTACCCAAACGCATCAGGAGCTCGTCAAGGCCCAGAAGTGCGCGGAGGAGCTGGACGCGGAGAAGGCTCGCCTGGAGGGGGCCCTGCGAACTTCCACCGAGACCTTGGCGAAGGTCCAGGAGGAGTTGAGCCAGAGCCGAGGTCTGGCTATGCGGAACGCGGAGCTGGAGGACCTCGTTTCCTCGATGAAAACCAGCCTCGCGGCCTCGGAGCAGGCTCGCGCCGTGGCGGAGTAGAACGAGCAGATGAAGGACGGCCGCATCGAGGAGTTGAAGGACCTCCTGAAGGTAGCGGAGCTTGCCAAGGAGATGCTCAACAAGAACGCGGAGGAGCATCCCCGCCAGCTTGCAGCCGCGAAGGGCGAGGCTCAGATGAGCCTTGCCAACGCTCGGTGAGCGGAGGAGCATTGCGAGGCTGCGCAGAAGCTTTCCTTCAGCAGCTCCCTCGGCTTGGCATCGACGCCTCGAGCCGCAATCCTACACCTGACGCGGAGGCTATCATGTTCCTCCAGAACTTCGCAGGGCTGTTGGGGAACTCTGCTGTGGCCTTCGGCAGTCACTGTGCCCGGTTGGGGGCTTTGAAGACAGCCCAGCTCCTCGAAGCCAAGGGTTGCGTGCATATCCAGGAGCACTTCGGTGCTACCTCCGCGGCTACTGGCGCTCCGGGGTTTTCTAACATTGCATCGGCGGGAAGGCCTTCTCCCTCCGCAACCCGTTTAGCCTCCCGCTTCATCTCTGACTTTTGGAGTCAGCACGGCGAGGCTGCGGCGCGGAGTTGATGCAGCGGGCTCGAGCTGCGATGGGCACCTCGAAGGCTGCGGCTAAAGCGGGGTCGCCTGGCAAAGTGAAAGGCAAGGAGGAGCAGCCTCCTCCGTAGCTAGCGCTGTTTCTTCTTCTCTTTTGTGTGAGCCTCCTGCCTGTAATCGAACTTGTGTGGGAATCGAGTGAAGCCTTGCGCCGTTTGTTTCGCCCTTCATGTTTTCCCCTCTTAACTGCTTCATTCGGATTTGGCAGGCTAACGTTTTGCCCCTGGGCTTTTTTGGGCTCAATTGTGCTGGAGCGAGTTCCCGCGTGCTAACATTGCGCTCGTGCGCTGACGCTTCCGTTCTGGCCTTGGTTCGCGAGCACGCGCGCGGTTGTGACTCTTGGGGTCTCGTGCTTCGTCTTTCCTTGGCGGGATTTCCCCGGTCTCCGAGATCATTTACGCCGGCGCCCGTTCGCGTTCCAAGGCTTGACCACTCAGTGCGGGTGGCTCCCCCCACCTTATATATGTACGCCGGCGTCTCCGGCGATGTTACCCCTTTCCATTCCGTGGCTTTACCCTATTCCTAGATCGTCGGCATGTCTTCCTATGTCTCTGGCTTCTCGTCTCTTTCTTCCATCATCTCCCTTCTCGATCTCGACGACGGCCCAGCGCTGGCCAGAGCTCTCGACGCAAGGCTTTCCGCCGAAGCAGGGGCGAGAGGAGGCTATGTCGACGGTGCAGCTGGGCCAACCTGTGCGGCCCAGCCTGTTGAGCTTGTTCTTCCTGGGGCCGATGCTCTGCATCCGATCATCGTTTCCGACGGGGAGGATAACGACGTTGATCTTCCGGTGGCGCCGCCTTCCCCTACCAGCTCCATCGGGAGCAACGACGTTCCTGTGGTGAAGCCAGCCCGTCTTGGGCACGCCCGCTTTCGCCGAGCGCCTAGCGGGAAGAAGCCTTGCTGACCTTTGAACAAGCCAAGCCTGATGATACCACCGTCAGCCCCTAGGGGCTTTGATGTTACCGGAGCACCTCTCCCCCCCTTTTTTTGGGAGTATGTATTGTTCTATATTCTTGGCGATATGAATATCATTGTCCCAGTCCCCAGAGTCGGTGTCGAATGGGTGCTTGCTTTTACGCGTACTGTCGGGCCGGGGCGGCAATCGCATGTTCGAGGTTGGTCCCTGGTATCACACTTAGAGAAGCGAAGGAGTGGGTGGCACGTTGGCCCGACCAAGCACTCGGAGCGAAGGTGACACGTTAGGCCTTAGCTAGTCCGCGAGTCCGGCGAAGCGAAGGAGTGGGTGGGACGTTAGCCCGACCAAGCACTCGGAGCAAAGGTGACGCGTTAGGCCTTAGCTAACCGCAAGTCCGGCGAAGCGAAGGAGTGGGTGGGACGTTAGCCCGACCAAGCACTTGGAGCGAAGGTGGCGCGTTAGGCCTTTGCTAACCGCGAGTCCGGCGAAGCGAAGGAGTGGGTGGGACGTTAGCCCGACCAAGCACTCGGAGCGAAGGTGGCGCATTAGGCCTTAGCTAACCACAAGTCCGGCGAAGCAAAGGAGTGGGTGGGACGTTAGCCCGACCAAGCACTCCGAGTGAAGGTGGCGCGTTAGGCCTTAGCTAACAGCGAGTCCGGCGAAGCGAAGGAGTGGGTGGGACGTTAGCCCGACCAAGCACTCGGAGCGAAGGTGGCGCGTTAGGCCTTAGCTAACCGCGAGTCCGGCGAAGCGAAGGAGTGGGTGGGACGTTAGCCCGACCAAGCACTCGGAGCGAAGGTGGCGCGTTAGGCCTTAGCTAACCGCGAGTCCGCGGCGAAGGAGTGGGTGGGGCGTTAGCCCACCAAGCACTTTCGGGCGAAGGTGGCGCGTTAGGCCTTAGCTAACCGCGAGTCCGGCGAAGCGAAGGAGTGGGTGGGACGTTAGCCCGACCAAGCACTCAGAGCGAAGGTGGCGCGTTAGGCCTTAGCTAACCGCGAGTCCGGTTTTCATAACGTACCACACTGCATTTATGAAGACAACAAGTTTTTACGTGGAAACCCTCGGAGGGGGGAAAAACCATGGGTGGGGGCGCTAAACGGCCCTCGGTTATAACTTTTCTTCATTGATAATCATCTGTACATCCCCCTACATCCCTTTTTTTTTGGGGGGGCACAAGAACACTACGGGTAAAACCTCTTGAGTGCGTCGGAGCTCCAGGTTCTTGGTACATCTTTGCCGTCCAAGGTGGCGAGCCTGTGAGCCCCCTTCGCCGTGGACTCCTTGATGACGTACGGTCCCTCCCACGTGGACTCGAGCTTGGCGAACGTTGGGGTGGATCGTTTGAGCACCATGTCTCCCGGCGCCAAGTCTCGTTTTTGAACTTTTTTGCTGAAGCTGCGCGTCGAAGCTTTCGCGCAGGCTTCCATAGTGATCAAGGCTTGTAATTGCCCCTCCTCCGTCAGGTCGTGTGTGATATCCGCCGCTTCCTGTATCGGGCCCTTGATGATACGAAGGGATTTGGCTTGGATCTCCGTGGGTGAAACGGCCTCTTCTCTGAAGATTAGCCTGAATGAGGAGAAGCCCGTCGGGCGCGACGTGGAGGTGCGAGCCGCCCAGAGAACCTTAGGCAGTTCGTCGGGCCACGCACCCTTTGCTGTGTTATGAAGCCTTTTCTTGATGCCGTCCAGCAGCAATCCATTAGCTCTTTCTACCGCGCCATTTGCCTGCGGGTGCCCGACCGACACGAAGCAGATCTTTGTGCCGATACCCTCGCAATATTCCTGGAACCTCTTGACTCGAATCGATCCGTTATCCGTGATTTATCTCGTAGGGAACCCCGTGCAGCAGATTTATTGTTTTCCAAAGGAACTTAGTTGTGGCTTCGGCTGTTATCTTTGCTACCGGTTCCGCTTCGATCCAGCGAGAGAAGTAGTCGATTGCGACGATTACGAATTGTAGGCTTCCCCGGGCTTTGGCGAGCAGACCAATGATGTCGATCCCCCACTTGGCGAAGGGCCAGACCGGGGGCACTGGGTGCAGCTCGCTAGGCGGGGCTTTCTTCTGCATAGTCATCCACTGGCAGGCGTGACAATGTTTGACTAAGTGCTCCGCATCCCGTAGTGCTGATGGCCAGTAGAGGCCCATTCTGAACACCTTGCCTACGAGGTTCCTTGGGCTTGGTGTGCTCCGCAGGTTCCCTCGTGTGCCTCGCGCAGGGCTTCGATTCCTTCTTCCTGAGATATGCAGCGAAGCCACGGTGCGCAGAGTCCTCCGTGGAACAGGAGCCCCTCGATTATGTCGTACTTCTTCGCTTGGGATTCCAGTCGCTTGGCCTGTGCTTCGTCTTGCGGAAGGGTGCCATCGAGGAGGTAGCTGTGTATCTCGTCTCGCCAGTCGTTGCCGGCCGCCGGGGTTATAAGATTCACCTGGGAGGCGATCGACGGGGCTCGGAGCACTTCGAAGAATACGGTCGGGGGTAAAGCGCTTCCAGACCCCGCCGCCTTTGCCAGCTCATCAGCCCGCTCGTTTTGCGCCCGTGGTATCGCTCGTATAGAGAATCCGACGAAGGTTTTTTCCATCACCCTGACCATTTCGACGTACATCTGAAGTTGTTCGTTCTTGACCTGATATTCCTTGGAAACGTGTCCTTCAATGAGCTTTGAGTCAGTCCTTAGGATGGCGCGCCTAGCGCCCATGGCCTTGGCTTTGCGGAGCCCCAGGAGAAGCGCTTCGTATTCAGCCGTATTGTTTGTCGAAGGGAATTCCAGCTTCGCGGCGAAGTCCGCCGTTTCTCCGCCGGGGGCCGTGATGATGGCCGCTATTTCTGCACCATGTACGCCCCACGATCCGTCGGAATTGACGAGCCATACGTCCACATCGTTTTTGTCCTCGGGCGCCGGCGAAGTCCATTCCACGACGAAGTCGGCTAGAGCCTGGCTCTTGATTGCCATGCACGGTACGATGGATAACTCGAAGGGGGCGAGCTCGACCGCCCACTTGCTGACGCGTCCCGAGCTTTCTTTGTTTCACAACATGGAGAATAGCGGGTATGCCGTGGGCACTTTGATTCGGTTTCCCTGAAAGTAGTACCGGAGCTTCTTTGATGCCATCAACAGCGCGTATGCTAGCTTTTCCATCTCGGTGTAGTGCAGCTTCGCTCCCTGCAAAGCTTCAGAGATGAAATATACCGGATGCTGTTTCGGAGCTTCTTCTCGTACGAGGACAGCACTGACTGCGGAGGGACCCGCAGCCAAGTAGAGGAGCAGCTCCTCGCATTGCTTCGGGCTTTGTAGCGTGTGCAGCTTCATGAGACTCTGCTTCAGGTCCTCGAACGCAGCCTGGCATTCGTTTGTCCAAGAGAAAGCTTCGCTCGCCCGCAGGGCCCTGAAGAATGAGAGGCTTCGCTCTGCAGATTTTGGCAAGAACCTACTGAGCACTGCAAGCCGCCCCGCCAGCCTTTGGACTTCCTTAATGTTCTTTGGCGGGGCCATGTCTTGGATTGTTTTGATCTTTTCAGGGTTCGCTTCGATGCCTCGCTCGGAGATGAGGAACCCCAGTAGTTTTCCTGCTCTTACACTAAAAACACATTTTTCAGGGTTAAGCTTCACCTTTTCTTCCAACAGGCTGTTGAAGGTTTCACGCTGGTTGGCGACATGGTCTTCCTTCTTTTCGCTCTTCACGACAATGTCATCGACATAAGCCTCTATGTTTCGCCCGAGCAGCTTAGCGAAGATTTTGACGATTAACCTGGCAAAAGTGGCCCTAGCGTTTTTCAGGCCAAACGGCATCCGCACAAAACAGTACGTGCCAAAGGGTGTGATAAATGCCGTTTTGCCTTCATCTTTTTTGCGCATGTACACTTGATGGTATCCCGAGTATGCATCGAGAAAGCTCATCATTTCCGATCCTGAGGTAGAGTCGACGAGCTGGTCGATGCGAGGCAGAGGGAAGTCGTCCTTTGAGCATGCTTTGTTAAGGTCAGTGAAATCAATGCACATTCTCCATGCTCCGCTAGACTTTTTGACGAGGACCACGTTGGCGAGCCACTCAGTATGGATGGCTTCGCGTATAATCCCAGCCTGGAGTAACTTGGCCACTTCTGCCTTCGCTGCGTCTTGCCTTTCCATGGCGAGCTTCCTGAGCTTTTGCTTCTTTGGCTTTGCGTCCGGCCTGATGGCCAGCACGTGCTCAATCATACTTCGCTGCACCCTGGGGATGTCTCCCGGACCCCACGCGAATACATTTTCATACTCCTGGAGTATTTGCAACAGGGCTTGCTCTTCCGCGGGGGTGAGGGCGGCGTTCAGGGTGACCATTCTGTCACAGTTGGGCTGCAAAGCCACCCGCTTCGTTTCTCCCTAAGGGCGTGGTTTGGGGAGCCATTTGCTGCGTTGCTCGGGGGGGAAGATCTTCCTACGTCGTGTAGACGTGCTTGACTTGAGGAGGTCCCTCCAAATCTATCTTTCAAGTGAGCGCTTTGTCCCCGGACTGTAATGGTGCCGCCAGGCGAAGGCATCTTCATGCAAAGGAAGCCATGGTGTATGATAGCCCCAAATGTGGTCAGCAACCCTCGCCCCATTATAGCGTTGTACTGAAAAGGCATATCGACGACATCAAATGTGACGGGGCGAGTGATGCTAGACCGCTGCACTGTGAGGGTCACCTCCAGCTCGATTTGCCCGATAGTGCCGATGGCACTTCCTCCGAAGCCCACCAGCGGCACCTTCGATCTCCTTAGACGGTCACGGGGAATCATCATTTGTTTGAAAGCTTCGACTGAGATGATGTCTGCCGCACTCCCTCCATCGATTAGTATCCCGCACACCTCGCAGCCAGTGATCATGGCAGTGATTACCAAGGAATCCTGATGGGGGAAATGGTGTTGATGACTTGATGCATGTGGTTTATCGCTCGGTGGAGTAGGGGTCGCTGATGTTCCGGGGGTGGCGGGGGTGGCGGTGGGAGAGGGAGTGCTTCGCCTTCTCTTCTCTTAGCTTCGAATCGCCGGTATCCTTCGATCACTTTACAGTGGATCGAATCGTGCGTGCCATTTTCGCCGTAGTACTCGCAGTGGTACCTTCTCCTAGCTGCTTCCTCTCATTTGGGTGCCGGTCGATCACCTTCTCGCTTATCGTGCCAGCAAGGCGGGCTCCGCCTACGCTGCTCCGGGTGCCTCCCCCTGTCATCACGTCGCTCGGTCCGCTCATCAATGTAGTGGTTCCTTTTTCCTTTGTCTTTCCCCTCGTGCTCCTGGCCGCGAGTCCTTCCTTTTTCCCTTGGTGTGGGCTCTTTTTCCTGATCCCTCCTGCGAGGGGATGGCTTCGATGGTTCATACGGTGGCTTGTTCTCCCTCCGGGAATTATTCTCCTCCGCCCGAGCGCACTCTTTCATTTTGGCGAACAGCTCCTCCACAGTGCGGACCTCCTTTCGGGCCAGCCTTTCTGCCAACGGCCCCTTCGTAGCCCACATCGTGCTGCGTTGATGATGGTAGTATCACTGACTCCCCGGATCTGGCACTTGATCTTGGAGAAGCACTGGAAATAACTCTTGAGGGATTCCCCCTCGCGCTGCCTCACAGCGAACAGGTCGCTCTCCTCTTTCATCCCATCGAAGTTCCCCTGGAAGTTGCTCTCCATCTTGGTACGAAGCTAGGGCCAGCTTTCAATGGAACCTGGCTCGAGGGAAGAGTACCACGAGAGGGCAATACCCTCGAGCGCCAGCAGCAGCCCCTTGGCCTTGATGTCGTCATCTCCCCCCGTAGCTTCTACGGTGGTGTCGTATACGCGGAGGAACTCTCTGGGGTCCGCCTTGCCGTTGTATGGCTTGATGGTGGGAGCTTGAAGTTTCCTAGGGAGGGCCACCTCTTTGCGCGAAGCCTAGTGCAAAGCGGGTTAGGGTCGTCATCATTCTTGGTTGTCCTTGTGCGTGTCGGAGAGAGCACTTCCTGGTCCGGGCTTTCGTCTTGAGACACCGTGAGGCCTTGGTTCATCTGTCCCTGCAGACGCTGCACTTCTGCCATCAGCTTTTCGTTAGCCTCCATCAACGCCCGTACGTTGGGGAAGAGTGTCTCCTGCATCCCCCTTACTCCTCGGAGGGCGGTTCCGTCCCCGCGGCCGCCGCCTTGCCGGCTCGGGTGGTTCGACGCCTCCACCGCGTCCTCCTCTGGTGCAGCGGTCGACTGGCCCACCGCCCGCGCCCGACGCTTGGGTGGCACGCTTGCGTGTTACCGTGACGGGTGGCAGCGAGCGCACCTCCGGAGATGCCTCCAGCGCCATGGGGGCTTGGCCTTCCTCGTCCTGCACCTGTAAGCGACTGCGCGTCTGGCTCCTCAGCGACCACTCTGACTCCCCACCCGCAGCTCCTGTGGTAGCTCCCTGAGACGGGGTCACGGTCCTCCTCTTTGGCGGCATGTTCGTCGGCGATTCTTCGTCAGGTCAGCTTGGAAGCGATGGCTTTCTCTAGCAATTGCTTCCCACGGACGGCGCCACTGTTGTGGGTACGACCCTACGAACAGAAAGCAGGGCTGCCCCTGATGCGCGATCCCTCACACCCAAGACAACTCGGTGAAACTCTTGTAATCTCGCCGGCAACGCTCGTGGATGAAAGGAACGCTACACTCGAGAAGAAAGAGCCCATCTCATTATCGACGTCGTCCTCCCCCTTTTATAGGGGCGGGAGTGTACAGCGCCATGCTACGGCGACTTCCTATCCCACCTGCCCCGACCGGGGGCCTACAGGTCATTTCTCTACCACTTTACATGTTTTACCCCCCACCTGCCCCCATGCTGGGGGCACCGAGGTCATTTCATAGTACTTTAGCCATACCCTTTACGATTGTACCCTTCTAATCTGCTCCTACGCAGGGTTACATGGGGGATTACGCCCATACGACGGTTACAAGCCGGCCTGCCCTGGCCTGACACCTACTCGAGTGCTTTGTTAGGGCAGCAGGCCCGACCGCACGGCTTGTCGGCAGGCCCTCGCCGCGGGCGGGAGTGGTCACTCCGTCGCTCTCCGGGCAGTTCCTGGCCTTCTCCCGTTCCCCGGGCTTTAGCTCCGCTTGGGTCATGCTATACTCCGCGTCGGTTTCCCTTCCCGTGTTTGCGCCTCGACCCGCTCCCCTTCGCTCCGCCGGGTTCTGCCCGCGCCTTCGCTGCTCCGCCTGCACCCTTCGCTGCTCCGCTTGCGCCTTCGCTGCTCCGCCTGCGCCCTTCGCTGCTCCGCCTGCATATTTGTCAAGCTTGGTACATGCTTCGCCCTCGGTTGGCCTGGAGGACAGGAGGACAGGAGAGAGGGGCGGAGGTCCGGAAAAGGCGGGACCCTACCCTCGCTCCATAGTCCGAGGGGGTACCTCTCCCAGATCTACAACAGTCTTCTGTTCTTGTTGCGCGCGACTCATTTCCATCACTAGAATGGTCAGCCAGCATAGCAAACTAGGTCCAAATGGTCAAGGTGCCACTCAAGGATGAAAAACAGTCAATCGATGTGCATGACGAGCAGAAGCAATATGTGTGTGCACCAGGACTCAGTTCTGTGATGTACAGTCAAGCTGGGGAAATTCCAGTGCTATCACGAAGGAGACTTCCCTACTGCCAGAGTACTGCCCCAGCACACACATTGGCTGCCATTTACTTCTCTACAGCCCCCTTTTAATGTAGGCGTTCTTTTCTCAATGCCTCGCTTTTATGCATGATGAACAAGAACAAGCATGCATGTTTGCACTGTATACAGCTTGGGGTCCTCTCTCTCTGTGTCCGAGGGTGTAATGCTGATCACCACTATCAACTTGAATTTGTAATGTTGATCACCTTTAATTACCTAGCTATTGTGACTTGTTTGTTCTATGTCTAGTGGTGAGCGAAAGTGTAACTATATAGTATGACAACCTGTTTCTCTAGTCTTGATTTATATCTTTTATGTCATCAAATGAAATGATATTGCAGGGTCGATGTAGATGACAACAGGCTCCCCTATTTATATAGAGTGAGGCCAAGGAAAATTAATTGGAGGTCAAATCGATCTTAAGCAGCTATATATAAGATATAAGTACGTATATAGGCAGGGTACCAGATACAGTTGGATGACACATGCAAGATATTGAAAGCCAAATCCCCACCTTGTGAATGATCAGGGATACATGGTCACATGGCACATATACAACATCAATTAATTAAACCAATGCATGCCGAAGGACGCTCGCTCAGGCCATACCATAGAGGTGGGCGGAGGAGAGGCACTCCTTGAGGTTGAGGTAGGGGAGGTAGAAGGAGGATGCTACGTGGTGGCTGTACTGTTTCTGAAACTGTTCAATCAAAACTCACTATTGTGAAGCGTGGCAGTAACTGATGGATTTTTTCCAAAGTAACCATTAGAGTCTAACCGGGCCAAGTCTACCCTTGGTCGTATTGATGGAGAGATGCTCGTGCACGCAGGAACAAGCTCGTGCTCGGGCATATCATGCTCGGATGTTGTGAAACTATGGGAGGTTTGTGTGACCATGTGAAGGTCCTCCCATGCTTGTGATGAGTATATGTGACGGTTCAGGCTTGTGCTCTTTGGATGAGAGTTTGTCGGTTCAGGTTTGTGCTCTTTGGATGAGAGTTTGTTTTTGCTCTGCTTTGAGTCGGTTTTCTTAGGGAGTTGCGAGCGCCTGTTAGGTTGCGGGTTAACCTAGTAAAACCCTGGTTTAGGTTACGGGTTAACCTATGTTAAAACCCCGGTTTAGGTTATGGGTTAGCCTTTTTGTTAAAACCTTGATCAGTTTGTGTTTATGTTCTGTTGTGTTTCTTGTATCCGGAGATCATGCGCTTGTCTCTTGGTATGCAGGTGACTAGATTGGAACGGGGTCGGCGACAGGGACTCGTGAGGTGGACTGGAGGTTGACGGTCAGGGTTAAGGGTCGCACGGGCTGTTCGGAACGGGTCGGCCACAACGGACTTGATCGGTTGGAAGGGTCAAGAAGGTTGGCTTTGCGGGAGTCGAGGCGGTTCGGTTTGGTGGTTGCGGACGCAGGTGGTGGACTCAGTGTAGGCGGCGCGGATATGCCTTCGGTTAGGCAGGCCGGCGGCTCGGTTGGAGGCAGGGTGCGGAGTCCGTGGTGAGGGAGGATATCGTGTCGAGCATGAGAAAATCGCGGCGTCTACGGAGCGCGCGGATGCTTCGGGAGCGGTGCGATCATCGGAGGCGGTCCAGAGTCGCATGGAGATTCGTCCGCGTGGTGTCAGGTTTCGAGTGAACCCGTGTGCGAAAAACTCTAGGTTGGGGCTATATAAGCGGGGTGGAGGCTTGGGTGCTAGGCTATCCATCCACTATGTAGCCCTAGGTGAGAGTGTATGTGGGGAGAAGAGAGGCTCTCTCCCTGTGTGTAAGGTGGAACAAAAATTCAGAAATAAAAATACAAAAATTCCTAAATCCACGAAAATTTGTTCTTTGTGCGTGTGCTTGTTCTTCCACATATTGGTTCTCTGTGCGTGTGCTTGTTCTTGCACAGATTGCCAGGGTAGAGAGATCGATAGAGAGGGGAACCCTGTGGATTTCTACTCAAATCTGAGAGAGTGTGAGATAGAGGAAATTGAGAGAGAACCCGATGGATTGGGAGAGAGATAGAGGAGAGAGGAAGCGGCCGATTCCCTGTCCCTGGACAGCGGCGGCTCCCCGACACCGGCGGCTACAGTAGAGGGGCGACGAGATTTGCCTCCCATGGCCAGTGATTTGAGAGATGAAGAAGAGTAGGTGGCAGCAGCCTCCCAAATCGGTGCCAAGCCCTCAAAGGAAGGCCGATTCACGAGAGAAACCATGAGAGATGAGGGAGATTAGAGAGAGAAGAGAAGGAAGAGGTATCGCTGGTTCTATGCAAGAGAGGACGAAGTCTACAAGATTCAGTTTTGTCCAGCCGCCACCTCTCCTCTATCGATCCGTAACCATGGCACAACCAGATCGAGGGAGATCAGAGATAGAGGCCATGAGGTGACCAGAGGCAGCGCTAGAGCAAATGCAGTTGCAGCCGGCCAGCAGCATCCAAGGCAGCGGCGGCTGCTCCATGTGCAGCGGCAGCAGCAGGTTGATGCAGCTGCTAGTAGGAGCTCGTTGCTGCTGCAGTGCAGCCGTTTGCAGCAGCAGCAGTACAGAGCAGCGCGCAGCCAAGAGCAGATGCAGCAAGCAGCAGCGGCAGTTGCAGACTTGCAGGGAAGCTGCAGCGGAAGCTGCAGCGGCGTGGCCCGGCAGTGCAGCGGCGCGCACACAGCCGCAGGGCATAGCCGGGAAGTGGTGCCAAGCAGTGATGACCAGGATCTAGCACAAGTTTGAGGCATCGGCTTGACCATGGCCACGGCTGCTCGCCGGCTGCTGTGGTGATTGATTTGCTTGTCTTGTGCTCGATTAAATGACCAAGAGGCCATCTTTTGGTGTGCACAGCACATCTTTGACGATTGGTTCGAAATGGAGTTGGGGTGATGTTTATCAAAAATAAAATGGGCTCCTATTCACCCCCTCTAATCACCGTTGTCGGTCCTCACAGACGCTGTAGTAGCGACCCACTGCATGTCACCAATAATTGCTTTAAGTTGAAAGGCTCAATGGGAAGGCCTAGTTAAGGAGTTTTCCAATTGTGCATCGCAGGCTAGCTATTGGGGATTGGATAAAGTGCCTAATTACATATCTACTCTCGGGATAGTTTGGGACACTTTTAGATTTCCCTTGAAAACCGTTCCCATGGAGAAGCTGTTCACGAGCATTACCTTGTCACCGTTGGTCATGACATGAGATTAACACGATAATTGACATGGTGCTTAGGTCGTATTCATTGCCACAATTATCTATAACTGATGGATTAAATATCGAGATTAGAGCGTTGAGTCATGGTTCCCTATATCAGTATAAATACCCTATATCAGAGATAGAGGCCAGAGTGTGACACAAAGAGCATAGAGAACGAGAGCTATGGTTTTCCCTCTCCGTAAACATCATATTCGCTAGAATGAACACACACACTGCAGTATCATTGTTATTTCTACAGTGAGAGGCTTGAATTAACCAGGATAAACCAAGCTTGTTTTCCATCCCAGCTAGTGAAACCCCAAAGCTAAACCTTGGTGAAAGAGGTCCGATTGAACCTTCATTTAAGAAGCAAGCTCGGTGGGATCTAATCAAACTAGTTGGCCACATTAATTGGAGGTTGTGAGAAGATCTAATCCTGAGACATGGGTATCATAGCAGTCCACTAACTTCTGAGGTTCCTATATATGTTCATGGAGATGTCCTTTGGCTGGGTTTCTCTGTTATCACCACCATGTGTGCTGGGTATCCAAGATGCGTCGGGGGGCATACACCCACTGATCTCGAGAGGGAGATTGATCTTCCCTCAGAAAGATCCATGGGATATGTGTCTACCAGGATGCTGGAGGTCACCGATCAAATCGATGCAGCCCTCTCCACCGGAAATTAATTGTTGTTCCTTGATCACCAATGTTTTTTTTGTGGATTTCGCGAGGATGCAGATTCGTGTACCATTCCAGATAGATGGAGCCAACTACCGATGAATGAGATAAGGATCTTCCATCTAGCTTATTTGTTTGGATAGAGGGACAAATTACCACTTGCACGATAAAAACATATTTTCAAAACCATGTATTATATCGAGACAACCTTGTATATGACTTAGCTCGATGCAGACAAGCAACAGATTGTGGAGAAATGGTAATCCTGATGGTTTCACTTACCATTTGGGCACGGGTAACCGGTGCCCAGCGGTAAGCTTGTTTACCACCCAGATTCAAATAAAACCAAACAAATTTGTTGATTTTTATTAAATTTATTTGAATTTGCCGACCCGGCTCGGGAACCTCGGTTACTGAGCACGTGAACCCTGGTAATCCTTCGTTACCTTGTGGTGCCCATCACCGACATAGTTACAAGAACGTAGATCGATATGGTGAAGAGGGAAATTTTTAAATTTGCTACTTCTGGCAACGATGTCAGCTAGCGATATGATATTTCGGTGGTGTAGGCTTAACACCGTCATGTAGTCAAAATCCCCGTTCCAATCGTGGCTGGTTTTGAAAATGGCCTGGTTTAATTAGGGGTGAAAACAGATCGGGTACGGATCGGATAGGGGTCATCCCATATCCTACCCTAATTTATTTTGTCGGATATTGGACCGGATACGGTAAGACTAAAATACGGTCGGATAGTCGGAATGGATATGGATATTAAAGGTCGGGTGAAAAACGGTAATCGGGTATCATATGGACGGATATTGAACGGATACCGGATACTAAATCGGGTAGCATATAAAATAACCTAACTAACACATAGAAATAAGGAAAATAGTTTGAACTGATACGTGAGACCAAAACAGGAGCAGTCTGACAATGTGCCAATCCGAGTTTTCTATCCACCTTCGGAACATTGGTAACAGGAAGAGTACTGCACTAAGGATATTAGGTATTAGGTACACCACCACAGCCAGGATATATAGAGGTGGCACTCCTTTCACATAACGAAACCACTTCTCCAGATCATTCAGAGGTAAATTGACTTTAGCTGCAGTACTGATGTAGAAGAATGGAAGAATCACAACCCACGCTGCACTAACTATCATTTTCAGAATATTTCTCATGACATCAATGAACTTGCATCTATGATGACCAGGGAAATTCAGAATAAAGTCCAAAATGCCTATCATCAAATAAAGAAAAGATCAGTTACACTTTTAACAGGGACTTCGTTGCACCAGAACTTTTCATTTTCCAAAGACCACACGAGCGCATCTCAACAACTCGACTGCTTCAGAGTCCAGACAGTAACATCATTTTAATACATATGAGAAGAACTAAAGAAATAATGAGTTCGCATTTCACTTTCATATTATTTTTTACAGCAACATTTGCTAACAGAGAAGTTCACCAGCAAAATTTCAAAGTAATGCCAGTGGACAAAAGCAAAAGGTAGTCATGTTTTCCACCTAAAAATCCATATGTATTAATCACTTTACAATGATTTAGGTACAAAGGCTAAGGAAGATATACTACAGTAGACTTTTGTGACATTAACAAGATCAAGTGAAAGAAGCTATACCAACGGCGGCGGGCGACGGGACGGAGACCGGCGGACGGGCGACGGGACGGAGTCACGGAGGCCATGACGGGCGACGACGGGAGGCGGCGGATGGGGCGGCGGACGGGCGGACGGGCGACGGGGACGGAGGCGCGGATGGCGCGACGGGCGACGGGAGGGCAGCGGACGGCGGCAGCAAAGGGGACGGAGACCGGCGGATGGGGCGGCGGGGGCGGAGGCCGCGGACGGGCCGACGGGCGACGGGAGGGCGGCGGACGCGGATAGGGCGGCAGGTGGCGGACCACGGAGGGGGCGACGGCTGACGGCCGACGGGGAGGACGGCGGACCGCGGACGGGGCGGGGGGCGACGGGGAGGCCAGCGGCTAGGGTTGGGAGTCGGGAGTCGGGACTGAAGGGAGACTGAGCGGTTGGGAGTGTGGTGTGGGTCGAGTCACCGTGTGGGCTGTGGCCGTGTGGCCCGTGTGGGATGATGGGAGCGGGTAGAAAAGCGGATACCCGATCGGGTAGCCGAACCCGATCTGAAAATTTCGGGTATCACCCATCCCATATCCGAACCGAACCTGATCAGACGCGAACGGGTAATATCCGAACTTGAACCCGACGGGTACCAAAAAAATCGGGTTTTCCCTGACCCGACCTGAACCGGGTCGAGCACCCGTCGAGTAGTACCCGACCCATTTTCACCCCTAGGTTTAATAACTGGAAAGAGTTTAATATGCAGTTAATATTTCAGAGGGTTATGTCGAGATTTCATAGAACATAGAAGGATGGCTCTCTATGAGAGCCAGATGCTAAGCTCCCATCATCTCTAGAGAGCCAGACAAGGGGGATCGGGATCGAGCACGAAAGGAGCGATGGTGAGCGCGGCGATGGGGGTGATGAGGGCTGTGATCACAAAGGATATCAAGTTCCTCAAGGACGAGCCGTGCGCCATGAAAGACCTGCTGCACGTGCTAACAAGAGCTGAGGGACAGAGAAATTTTACAGTACACATAATTGAATACAAACCGTCCATTCTATTTGATCTAACGGCATAGCTTGGTTATTATTTTTTTATACTACCATGGTAGTATTTATACTACAATGCTAGTATATGTTTTGTGTGGTGGGCTTTCTAAATAGACAGTCAGATCTGAGTTATACTACCGTCCTAGTATATTTGATAATGTGTGTCGTAAAAGAGCTCGAGGGACAAGGTGCGAGAACTGGCCTACGACATCGAGGACTGCATTGATCTCAACATGCACCGCCGACGACGCCAAGGGTGGATTTGGGGGGTAAGATGCTTAGCAAGCTCAAGGCGTTCTTTGGAGTGTCCCATCAGGTCGCTCTCGACTCTCGAGATCCAACAACTCAAGGCTCGTGTTGCAGAAGCGAGTGAGCGGCATAGAAGGTGCACACCTGAGTTCCTCCCGTCCAACTCTAACTCTTCTGTGAAGGTTGGCCCCCGGATGCAAGCCCTTTGGGCGGAGACGAAGGTGCTTGTTGGTATCGATGGTCCGATGGGTGAAATCATCTGTCTTTTTTTTTTTCTGTTTTGAGTGGAAATCAAAGGTGACTTTGAGTGGACAGCCTTTGTATCGGTATCACAGATACCTACTATAGAGAATGTCCTGGAGAACATTTGTTCACAAGTTGGAGCAACTGCTGTATCCGATGATTTGCCGAACCTCATCAACACTTTCAGTGAACACCTCCGGCATAAGAGGTGAGTAGCCAATCTGCATTTTTGTCATTTCAATTAGATTTTTTTATGCGCACACAAACTATTCTGAGCCATTTATTTTGTTTGATCCAATGGTATTGAGAATTCTTATCCTTAATGGTGGGGTAAGACAATGAGTACATTGTAACAGCCCAGCCGTTGAAATTGCGTATAGCTGTGCATAACATTAGCATGTTCATTTGTTTTTATGTTGGTTTACAAAAGTTTTGTATTCAACCACCATGCTCTATGGTGGGAACATAAAGTTTTTTAACTTTAAACCCTCTGGCTAAGCCACTAAAGTAATGAGACCTAGCCCGATGGGCATGTTCCTTAAATGCCTGAGGTAACTGTAGCTTGCCCGACCAAGGTAGAGTCCACCCGAGCTCTATCAAGCAAGGTAGTTGTGGACAACATGGGTCCCAGATATTCGGAGACAGACGATTGGACGCATCACCTCCTTGGGCCAAGTCGCGTGGATCTTCCAGAAGACAGGCTTGGTGGACGGCGTGGCCCGACTCGCTCTATTTGGAGTAGGATCCTAATTCTACTCGAATACGTGGAGATAAGCATAGCCGACTCGGTTACATCTTTTATCTTTTCCTTATACAGATTATGGAACCAATCTGTAACCCGACCCCTTCCACTATATAAAGGGGGTCAGGGGTCCCTAGGTAGACATCTCGACATCATCATTGTCTTCATCTACATCCACATCATCTGTGATCTCGTGCAATCTCGACGAGAACACACGGTCGTTGTGATCATCTTTTGATCATTGTGATCTACACCCTATAATACAAATCCATGAGCACAGGAGTAGGGTATTACCTCTTTCTGAGGGGTCTGAACCTGTATAAATCCTGCCCCCTGTGCTACCATTGAGTTGTGATCTTTCACGTAGCCCTATAAAATACATTGCCAACACAATTCGTCGACAGTTAGCGCGTCAGGTAGGGGCTAACGTCATGATCAACTTCATCGACTTCGATGGCTTCCATCGGCGGATTCGTCTTCACCTACGCCCCCGGCCAAGGTTTTGTCTTCGGAGATCTTGGCTTCCTCGCCGATGACTTCGGGGAACTTCGGCTATCTCAACCGGACGACGTTCGGGGGAGGCTGTGCGCAACTCCGGCCGAACTTCACCACCTCAGGATGCCTCTTTCGGATTCCGATCCGGAAGAAATCCAGTCTGATGATGGCGATTCCGACTGGCCTACCGCAGGGATTCCCTTCGGCTTCAGTCGGGATCATGGGATTCTGGTTCTGCCAGCTCCTTCCGCTAATGATGAATCAGTCGACGATGCTATTCCTGATCTGAATCGCGTTCAGATCCAATCGGGAATTACGATCTCTCAGTTGTACAACACCCTGTTCGGATTAAGAAATTCGGCCGTTGTTTTCTATGAGATGACACGCCGTCTTTTCCAGTCCGAACTAAGGGGTGGAGCCACACACACCTTCCAGGATGAGCTTCCCAAGTTCCGACTCGGGGATAACTCTACCTGGACCAACTTCCCGAGTGGATATCAGGATGCCACTCGGAGTAACCAATTCGACTGCTAGATTTTAGCAGATCTATTCTGCCAAATCTCAGTCGGGTTTCCTTCCACCAAACAATCCATCAAGGGAAGTGGGAGTCAAAATCACTCCCATCGATGAGTCAACAAGTCGGGATCAGCTAAGCCTCTCTTACTCGAAATCCGAGGCAGAGGAGAGCGTCAACAGTTTCCCTGGCTTTCGCGACGTCTACATGGTGGACGGACAACCCTCCGGGTCGGCCTTGCGCCCAGTAAAGGGAGCAGAAGCCGAATGTAACCGCGGAGGTGGAGAAGATCTACGCGATAGATTGCAAGGTCGAGCACGAGAAGTTCAAGACGAATTACTCCAAGTCCGTATGGAAGATCACTCGATCTTCCGTACGCCACAACAGAATATCCTTACCTGTAAGACCCTCTTAGACAATGTTGGTCCATTACTCAGGAAAACAGCCCCGCAACGCCGATCATGGAGCAGATTAAAGCCATGGTGACTGCAGCGGCTATCCAGGGTACTTGGGATCAACAGGCCGAATCGGCCAGAAGCCAGACCGCCACAAGCAAAACTCGCCGTAGTCGGCACATGCCAGCTCGCGAGCAGGACGCTCGCCAAAGTACAAGTCGCGACCTCCGCCTCGACATCGAAGCTCGGCGGAGGGAGTGAGAGGAAGACCGGCGCCGCACTCCGCCGCGCCGAATACTTCCCCGTCAGTCCCCTCCCCCCGGGGATGGGATGATTGATGGGATCAAAGCATTTACACCCGACTTCGTCGAGTCCACTGGCCCGAAGGGTTTAACCTCAAAGGAATAGTGAAATTTGATGGGGAGCTGGACCCGAAAGCTTGGTTGCAGGTTTACTCTCTGGCAATCAAAGCCGCGGGCGGAGGCTATGATGTGATGGCAAATTATCTGCCGGTCATGTTAACTCCTCCGGCTTAGGGTTGGCTTGCAGGCCTTCCAAAAAACTCAATCGGGTCCTAGGGAGAGCTTTGCGACCAATTCGTCGCCAATTTCCGGGCACTTACGGAAAGCCTGGGACCCAGTGGGACCTTCATCAGATTCATCAAAGAAAGGATGAATCATTAAGGGATTTCATTCGACGCTTCACGAAGAAGGAAAACACAATCCGAGAGATTTCTGAGGCGGTCGTCGTCGCGGCCCTCCAAAAGGGAGTTCGTGACCCTGACTTAATCAAAAAGATGTCTTCAAAACCCCCAACTACTGTTAAAGAGATGTTTGCCCTAGCGAACTGGTATGCTACCGCCTCGGATGCTCTCGCCGAGTGCCTGGAGGATCATCCGAGCAAAAATGAAGGTATGAAAGACAAGCCCGAGTCGTCGTCCAAGAAGGACAAGAAGCGGAAGGGTGAAGAATTGGTGGTTGCTGTAGATCATGGTCGTCAGAGGCCTCCTCGGCCCAACGACTACAAAAAAAGTAATGGAGGCGCCGTGTCCTTTCCATCCGAATGGAAAGCATGCGGCAAAGAACTGCAATGTTCTGAAGAGGTTTGCTGAGGAACACAACAAGGACACTCCGAAGGACGAAAAGCAAGACGGTAAGCGTGATCCTCCTCAGGGTGACGCTTACCAAGAAACCGAGCGCGAGCTCAACTACATATTCAGGGGATCGGATGCATGCAAGTCCAAACGTAAGCAAAAGCTTACCACACGGGAAGTCAATGCAACTGATCTGGTGACCCCCAAATACCTTCGATGGTCTGAAGTCCCAATCAAGTTCGATCGTTCGGATCACCCCGACTACATCCGCGGCACTCACTACATGAGTGGTAGCCGCAATGTATAGTAGAAGCAGCTCCTGTGGCATGGGAGATGCGAAGACAGGTGTCGATGTGAGGAACAATTTGAGATCCTCAAAAGCATTCTGTGCCTCGGGTGTGCAAACAAACTTGTCCAGCTGTTTCTTCAATAGTTTAAAGAAGGACGGCCCACGCTCGCCGAGCCGTGAGATGAATCGGGCGAGTGCCACCATGCATCCATTTAGACGCTGGACATCCCTTTGGCAAGTCGGGGGAGCCATCTCCATGATAGTTCTGATCTTTTCCAGGTTAGCCTCAATTCCATGGTGAGACACCACGAAACCGAGTAGTTTTTTCGAAGGGACCCCGAAGACGCACTTCTCCGGATTCAACTTCATGTTGTATGCCGACAGGCTCTCGAATGTCTCCGACACCCCAATAACAAAAGGAGCATCATCCGAAGCCACATAATAAGCCAATTCTCTGAGAAACTCAACTTTCTTATTGCTATGAGCCGCCCCATAAACTACTAACACATTCCATTTGCACAAAGCAATTTTGTCCCACAAATTAACCTGAAGAATAAACTCCCCTTTTCTCACCACAAGAACATCAAACCGTTGACTCAGCACACCACACAAAATACCACCACACAAAATACCACCAGATTTACCTTTAGATTCTACCAATTCCAATGAAACAAAATATTCCTATCAATTTTCCTAAAAAGGACTCCTTATACACCTGGACCGTAGTCTCCACTAGGCCCAAAACACACAGATGATGAGAAGTAACACAATCAGAAATAAATTCCCCACACCTCTTTTTCCTAATACCTCTACAATTCTAGAAAAGACAACTCATTGGAAACACTCTTTATTATTATCAGGACTATTCCTACACCTAGTCCCCCTTCCCCCATTATTAGCCTTTTTCAATTTCTTTTGTCTCCCACTCCCACCAAAGTGATTAGAATCGGTATTTTTCCCGATACCTTCTTCCTTCCCTACCAAATAAATACCATCATCCTCCAACCACTCCCAATCCAGAAAAAATTTCATCACCCATATCCTTATCTTCAATTTCTTTACCTCAGCTAAAACATTACTGGAGTCCATCAAACAACCATTCTGTTTTTCAAAAAGATCGCTCCTAACATTTTCCAAAGACTTGATCATATCAAAAGAAGAGCATTCATTGTTTCCAACAGAAACCCCAATCAAGCAAGCAATATTAAACAACACCTTATTTCCCAAAACAGCAAAAGAATTAGAGGACTGAGACATATCTACTAAATTTTTCTTTTGAGCTAGTAAAATAGCTTTCTGCTGGATATGAATTGAACTTCCCTTAAGCCTCTCACTCCTTCTGATCAAAGGAGCAGCAACATTTTTGTCAACACCGGTCCTAGCAAACGTATATTCTGGGAGAACCAAAGGCCTATGATCAACCAACTGCTTGTCTAGTACTTCTTCCACCTAATCATCCACAATATAATTCCCAGGTTCTTGATGACCAGTATTACAAGACACCAGCCAAGCTTTATCACTAACAGCATTCTCATCCCCAGTGAGCATACCCACACCCCCCTCATTGTTGTTCTCCTCATCAAAGCTTTCCTACCAAATCCCCATGTCATCTAATTCCTGCACTGCCATTATCTCCTCATCCTTGTTCTCCCCAAATTATTCAAAGGAACTTCATCATTAACCCCCTGAAACCTCCAGATCATCACCACATAAAAATAGCAATGTCTTCCAAGCAATCCACATTCATCACCACCTCATTTTCACAGCTGAACCCCATATCATTTCCAATCACCATTTCTTCAACATCTCCTTTGCCCTTGCCACAACCTCCATCTTTGTCACCATCCCCTTTTTTCAACTGGCTATCCACTCCATATGTCGTATCACTAGTCTTTTGTTTTTGGCTGATTTTCCCCCACACTCATCAGCATTTTTCTGACCTATAAGAGTCATCACCGGCACAGCAGGGATAGAACCATCATCTAATAGCTCCTCCATCTCAAACACAAAGTCATAAAACGCCCTTCTAATGACACCTTCAGCCACCACAAGAAAATTACTAACATCTCTACACTCCATTCTAACTCGAACATAATCCATGCTAGTCAAACTTGAATTGTCCACCTCATAAGGAATCCCAGCCAGGAACAGACATAATAAATAATCTTATGAGTCCTTTTGTCCAGAGGGATATTACTAATCCTCACCCAAGCTTCTTGAAGAAAACCTTTAGCTCCAATATCAAGTTTCCAAAGATTTATCTTGATAAATGCATTAACGTTCCTCATTCTCATCTCAGGACATATAGACATGACATTAACACTTTCAGCATTGGGAAATTTCACTAAAAATTGTTTATCCCTGATTTTTTGAACCGACCCTGTCCAACCATGTCCAAAAATAGCTTGAAATTCCACTTCCAGGTCAGGGCCAGAAGCAGATCCACTAACCACCGAAACAATAGCTAACATTTCCTAGCATCCATCCCCACATCAGTAGCATCATCCTCGATAAAAAAGAACCCTAATTCCTCTACTTGAAAACCATAAAGCTGAGCAACATACTCTCAAGGATGTCTATCACAACAAGCTTTAGAACTATATCCATCCTTTCCACAACGAGTGCACCGAATAGGAAACGTACAATCAGCAATCACATGACCCTTACGATGACACTAGAAACATGGACCTAAATCCCGGCCTTCCCTCAAAGATCCACCCCCACCAGCAACATCCAAACCAGATTTCCCAGAACCAGCAGAGCTCGAATCACCCCCTTTCGAGCACCACCTCAAGGTAGGATCATTACCTTGTGCCATTTCTGTGCCCTGAGATCCAGATCCTCCATCCCAACGAGACCAGCCAGGAGCCGAACTGTCGGGACCCGGTCAACGAGACCGAACCCCTCTGTGCATCCCGTACTAGTCCCAAGGATCAACAGCTAGTACGCACAGTTCAAACAGAGTGATACATCACCAACTGAAATAAAATATTACATAATAGGGGCATAACCCCAGTCTAGCACAAACATGGCGACACGCAGGTCGTGAATCAGAGAAAAGAGGAATACAACATAGAGTCCACATACACTGGCATACACATGCCACTAGACAGCTACTAATAAGCTCCACAGGCAGACAGGCAGAAGTAAGTGGCCCTAGTCTTCTAGGAAGTCCTCGTAATCAGCACCGGCGTCGTCAAGCTGCGGGTCCTCTGCGAACTGTCCCTCAACTGAAGTTTAGAAAATGAAACAAGGAAATAACAAGGGTGAGTACAATTGTGCTCCGCAAGTCAGGGAGATGAGTGCAAGATGGGGTTCAGTACAATGGAGGGTTTGGGAAAATTTGCAGAAAGCCAGTTTCCCAAATTTTTATCCTAAGAGGGGGAAAAGCAGTTTTTGAAACTATTGCAGTAAACCAAACCATTTGAAAGAGTTTTCCTTTACCAAATCAGTCTTGCAATTCCGTCTGCAAAATCCTTACTCACACCAAAACCTATTTTAAAAAGTAGGATCTACCATATGATCAGTCCCTTCGCATGCTCTTGACCATGAGCACGGCTATCATGATAGTTTTAACTCTGCAGAGTGGGTACACTTTACCCTCAGGAGCTAACACACCAGCGGTGCGCACAACAAAGCCGTTTTGGGCCAAAAGCCCTAATAATACTTGCTCTGTGAATCATTCCTAGGCACCCTGCGGGGGATCGGCCCACGGCCCAAGTCTTCACGTTGTACAAGAAGGCCGAGGAAACAAGGTCCAAGACGCCAACGAACAAGGATACATCTTCCCCGTCCGTACAACCCGGATGTCTACAAGGGACATCACCACCTACAAGTGGCTACTAGAGATTTAAGCTTAATAGGCCAGATCCGTCCCATAACGGAACCTGAGGTTGTACTGTAAGGCTCAGTTCATAGGATCACAGGAAGGGCAGTCCTTAGACTAGGGGAGGAGCACTAACACAAACCCAAAACCTTACAACACCTGCACCATACCGACAACCAGGTCCTCCCTAGTCAGAGCATTTTAAGGAGAGAGTAGAAATACACCCCAATCCCTGGCATCTACCCCGATGCCGTATTTTACTAAACCACACAGTTGCTATCATGTGAAATCATGGTGAAATCCTACAATCATGTATAGCATTTTTAACCTATTGCAAGGAAATTTATAAGCAATGTAGTTATAAATATCCTAAGGTTCAAAATTCATAAAGGGTGTAGAGGAACATTTTAATTTCCGGTGGTAACTAAGTTCTACTAATTACTTATTTTATGCATGCAATTTTTCTAAATACTACCAAAACCTTTAAATAAGACAACGGTTTACTCAATATGCATCAAGGGGCTTGCCTTGGTCGGATTCCTAGTACGGGTAAGCGTCCTCGGCGGGGGTCTCCACGAACTCCTCGGGATCTATCATCGCACAAGCATCACACCAAAAATCAATTTTCAAAAACTTTTCTTGAGAGGAATTTATAATAACATTTATACATAAAGAGTAAGGGTTTCTATTTTGTTATTCATTTAATATGCCAAAATGAGGCCATATGATTTTTACACATTAATAATTCCCACAGGAGTGTTGAGTTAACATTTTTATTAAGCCTAGAACTTCACTTAGTATTTTACATAATTTTCTGGAATTTTTGGAAGTCATTTGCTATTTTTAAAGAACCTATTCCCTATTTCTGGTTTCCTAAATTAAGAAATGTGGGGAAAATCTCTCTCGAGCAGCGGTGGGCTCGGCCCACGCGTGCGCGAGGCGGCCCAAGCGGCGCGGGATGGAGGAAACGCCAAGGCGCGCGGGTGCCAGAGCTCGGGGGAGGCGTACTCTCGGGAGTACGTCTCCACTCGTCCCGACATGCGGGGTCCACAGGCCAGTGGGACCGGACGGTTGCGGGCGCGTGCATCTTCCCCCTTTTGCCCAGCGCGGCGGAAGAGGACGGCCGACGGCACACCGATGGCCGGGACCGACTAGGGTCGATGAGGTTGGGGAAATGGGCACCGGAGCTCAAGGCGAACCTAGGGAAGTTCGTTCCGTCGCCGGAGATGCACAGAATTGGCAGCGCGGCAAGGAGCTACGGTGGCGATCGCGGTTCCACGCGGCGCCGGCGATGCCGGGGCTCTGGGTTGCGCGAGGTGGGTGCTTGTGTTATAGGGAGAGTCTAGGAGATTACCTAGGGTGATGGTGAGGACGGAGGGGACTCGGTCCGGCCTGGCGTCGATGAGGTAGGCGGCGGCCCGAACAGGGGTCCCGTCGGTGAGCTGCTCTGGCCAACCCTGGGCCGAACCAAGGCATCGGAAGTGAGGACAGGACCACGGGGGTGCTCACGGAGCGAGGAATTTGACCGGAACTCACCGTCGGTGGAGGAATCGGAAAAGGGGAACTCTCGGCTGGCGGCACTCCTCGGAGACTCCGGCGAGCTGCAGGGCGAGACAGGTCAATTAAAACGAGGACGAGGTAGAGGGGAGGGGGAGCTGGCCAAGGGGCTCGAGTCCGAGCTAGGTGGCTCACCGGTGGTCGCGCGGAACTGGGCCGGGCGGCAGCGGCGGAAATGGCCAAAAGGGGGAAGAAGAGGGGAAGGGCATTTGGCTTATATGGCCCCTGGGAAGATGGTAAGGCGCAAGGGTGATGGCAAGGGGATGGCCTGGACTTGGCCGAGAGGGTCCAAAGGGACCGGTCACCGGAGGTGGCAAGCAACGCCGTGGCATTGATGTCGTGGCGTCGGGTGGTTGAACCACCAAGCGGAGGAGGGGGCAAGGAGTAAGGGCGACGTGACTGCCTCGCAGCGGCGGTGCTCGGGGCAACACGCCGAAGCGGCATCATGGCGCGGTGGCGAGGGCACGGCACGGCCTTGAACATCGCGACGCGACGAGTAGCGACGCTACGCGTCTGTTTCTGTGGCGTGGTCAGCGAGGCGGCCTGGGCGGAAATCACGCGGTACGGACGGGCAGACCAAGGTCTTTCGGTCCGACGGCGGAGAGCTCGGCGAGGCCGGCACGTGGCGAGCAAGAAACGGAGGAAGGAGGCTGCCAGGTGGGACCGGTGCGAGTGCAATGCATGGCGTCGGCAAGCGGGCGATCGCGTCTGCAACATGAGGAGGGGAAAGAATGGGCCGAGGAGGAAGGGCAGGCCGGGGCGGATTAAATTTTCTTGTTATTTTCTTGTTTTTCTCTTTTGTCATTTCTTCTTATTTTTATTTATCCTGTTAAGAAAATGGGTGCTTGGGGTAGAAAATATTTTAAATTTTCTAAAGTAGTATCCTATTAGAGTGCAATTTCTAATTGCCACTTTTATGGGTCTTTTAAATTTTTAAATGTTGAACTCCTTTTGCTTTATGTTTTTAATAACTCGTTTCTTTTATTTTTATTCTTAAACAATCCAAGTTTTATTTATTTTTAATAAAAGTTGGAATGTTACAAACCTCCCCTACTTAAGAAGGATCTCGTCCTCGAGATTCCAACGATTCAAACAGGTTTGGGCACTCAGCACGAAGGTCTTCTTCCCTTTCCCAGGTGGCTTCTGATTCTTGGTGGTTGCTCCACTGAACTCGGCAGAAACGAATGGTCTTGGTCCGGGTCTTGCGGACTGCTTCGTCTAGTATCTTGACCAGGTATTCCTTGTATGTCAAATCCAGTTCCAGGTCCAATGCTTCCATAGGCATCTGACCTTCAGGTACCCTTAAGCACTTCTTTAACTGCGAGACATGGAACACATTGTGCACATCTGCCAACCGTTCAGGCAACTCTAGCTGGTATGCCACTTCTCCTTTCCTTGCAAGGATCTTGAAAGGACCGATATACCTAGGAGCAAGCTTGCCACTGACTCTGAACCCGCGAATACCCTTGAGCGAGGAAACCTTGAGATGCACAAAGTCACCTAGAGCAAAGGTAAGATCCCTGTGACGGTTGTCAGCATAGCTCTTTTGCCTGGACTGAGCAGTCTTGAGCCTTTGTTGGACGAATTTGACTTGCTTTTCTGTGTCTACCAACAAATCAGGACCAAACACCTTTCCTTCATCTGACTCTTGCCAATAAAGAGGGGTACGACATTTTCTTCCATACAGAGCTTCAAAAGGGGCCATCTTGATACTGGATTGATAGCTGTTGTTGTAGACAAACTCAGCATAAGGCAACTGTTTATCCCAGCTTCCTTGGTTAGATAGTGCACCGGCTCTGAGCATGTCCTCCAAAATCTGATTTGTCCTTTCTGTCTGACCATCAGTTTGAGGGTGGTAGGCAGTACTAAAGTTCAACTTCGTTCCCAAGGAACCATGGAGCTTCTTCCAGAACTTGGAGGTGAATTGGGTACCTCTATCAGATACTATCTTCTTGGGTACTCCATGCAAACACACTATCTTATTCATGTAGAACTCTACCAGCTTGTCTCTAGAGTAGGTGGTGCGAACAGGCAAGAAATGGGCTACTTTGGTGAGTCTGTCCGCTATGACCCATATGGAGTCATAACCAGACTGAGTCCTTGGTAACCCGGTGATGAAGTCCATGCCAATTTCTTCCCATTTCCATTCAGGTACTTTCAAGGGTTGCAACAGACCGGCTGGCCTTTGATGTTCCGCCTTGACTCGTTGACAGATGTCGCAAAGGGCTACATACTCAGCCACTTCCTTCTTCGTTCTAGTCCACCAGTATGACTCTTTCAGATCCAAGTACATTTTAGTGCTACCAAGATGAATGGACAAGGGCGTGTCATGAGCTTCTTTAAGAATGACTTCTTTTATTTCCTTTACATTAGGCACAAAGATCCTAGTCCGAAACCACAGTACACCTTTGTCATCTTCGGAAAATCCTGAGGTTTTACCTTTCTCAATCCTTTCCTTTATCTCTGACACTTCAGCATCACCTTCCTGTCCTTTCATGATCTTCTCCATGAGCGTTGGAAGCAACTCTAGGGAGTCCACATGGCCCTCATCGACTAACCCAAGATTCAAGTTTTCAAATTCCTTGTGCAACTCTGGCTGGGCTTCCTTAACCATCATGTTGTTGCAGTAGGATTTACGACTCAATGCATCAGCTACAACATTTGCTTTTCCTGGGTGGTAGTGGATTCCCAAATCATAGTCCTTGATCAACTCCAGCCATCTTCTCTGCCTAAGGTTTAGATCCGGCTAAGTGAAAATGTACTTCAAACTCTTATGATCGGTGTAAATTTCTATCCGGTTGCCAATCAAGTAATGTCTACAAATTTTCAGGGCATGAATTACTGTGGCTAGCTCCAAGTCGTGGGTAGGGTAATTCTGCTCATGTGGCTTAAGCTGCCTAGAAGCATAGACCACGACCCTTCCTTCTTGCATGAGTACACAACCCAATCCTTGTTTGGACGCATCACAAAATATTTCAAAGTCCTTGTGAATATCTGGCAGAACCAACACAGGGGCGGATGTCAATCTTTGCTTCAATTCCTCAAAACTGGACTCGCATGCTTTTGTCCATTCAAACTTCTTTTTCTTCTTCAAGAGATTGCTCAGGGGACGAGCAATCTTGGAGAAATCTTTAATAAACCTTCTGTAGTATCCAGCCAGCCCTAGGAAACTTCTAACTTGGGTCACCGACTTGGGCTGTTTCCATTCTAACACACTCTCAACTTTTTCTAGATCTACTGCTACACCACCAGCTGATATAACATAACCCAGGAAGGAAATTTCTTTCATCCAAAATTCACATTTGCTGAACTTTGCAAACAGTTGGTGCTCCCTTAGCCTTTCCAACACGAGTCGAAAGTGAACTTCATGCTCTTCTTCTGTCTTGGAGTACACCAGAATGTCATCTATGAAGACTACCACAAACTTATCCAGGAAATCCATGAACACTTTGTTCATAAGATACATGAAATAAGCTAGGGCATTAGTCAAACCAAATGACATTACCGTGAACTCATACAGTCCATATCGGGTAGTGAAAGCTGTTTTAGATATGTCAGACTTCTTAATTTTTATCTGATGGTAACCTGATCTCAAATCAATCTTTGAGAACACATAGGCTCCTTTTACTTGATCAAACAAGTCATCAATCCTTGGTAGCGGATACTTGTACTTGATAGTGACTTCATTGAGCGATTGGTAATCCACGCACATCCTCAAGGTCCCATCTTTCTTCTTGACAAAGATTACTGGTGCTCCCCAGGGTGACGCACTAGGCTTTATGAAGCCTTTGCTCTGCAACTCTTCCAGCTGTTGCTTCAACTCTGCTAGCAAATTGGCAGACAATCTGTAGGGCCTCTAGGAAATTGGGGCAGTTCCTGGGGCCAAATCTATGACGAACTCGACATCTCAGTCTGGGGGCATCCTACGCAACTCTTCGGAAAACACGTCCGGGTACTCCCTTACCACAGGTATGGAGTTCACTGTCTTTTCTCTCACTTGGTTCAGGGTGATCAGATTCTTAGGGATCTGGTTAGAGATCACATGGACTTCTTGACCTTCATCATTAAGCAATCTCACTGATCTATTGGTGCAATCAATTTGTCCTTTATACTTAGTTAACCAATCCATACCCAAGATTACTTCAATCCCAGAGGAATTTATTACTATTAGGTTGGCTAAGAATTTTACTCCTTTTATTCTTATCTCCACCTCAGGACATACTAGGGTTGTAAGCATCTCCTTCCCAGGTGAGTGCACTACCATAGCCTTTTCGAGTAGGTTTACTTTTAACCCATTTTGCTTAACAAAATGAGACATCACAAAGGAGTGGGCAGCACCAGAGTCAAACAAAGCAGTAGCAGGTACTGAATTTACTGAAAACTTACCCACCACCACTGCGGGGTCATCTAGAACTTCTTCTGCAGTGACGTGGTTGACACGGGCTCTTCCGACAGTCCTGGGCATGTGCGGTGTCCCACGGCCTTGATCTGCTGGAGGGGGCCGTGCTGAAGCTGAACCCAACTTGAATGGCACTGGAGTGAGGCTCTTGGTAGGACACTTATTGGCATAGTGTCCCAGCTGATTGCAAGCAAAGCAACGAACTGCTGACATGTCCTTCTGGGGCTTGTTGCTGCCCTGGGGACGAGGAGTCTGGGGTACCGGACGAGGTGCTGCTCCCTGAACTGGTGCCTTACTGGGAAATACTGGCTGACTCCTTTGGAAAAACTTAGCCTTTGGCTTGGGACTTCCTGCAACATGCTGGCGGTGCTGAGCCAACTTCCTCTTCCGGGAGGCTGCTCGCTAACGCTGGATATCTTCTTGCACAAGTGCCTTATTGTACAACTGCTGAAAGGTAGTGTACTCCCCAGAGGCAACGAAAGCTTTGATTTCGGGATCCATGCCCTCCATGAAGTACCAAATCTTATCTTCCTCAGTTGCCACATCCCTAGGGGCGTAACGTGCCAACTGAGTGAACTTGGTTAGGTATTCACTCATCGACATGTTACCCTACCGAAGGCGCTGGAATTCACGTCTCTTGATTTCCTTAACTCCCCGGGGAACATGAGCATCAGTGAAGGCCTTAGAGAACTCTTCCCACTCGATTGCATCGGGGTCTTGCTGGATAGCACAGTAATTCTCCCACCAAAGAGCGGCTGAACCTGAGAGTTGGTGAGCTGCGAATCGGACACTTTCTTGCTCCTCACACTGAGCTAGGATCAGGCGGCGCTCCACGTCCTTGAGCCAATCTTCGGCATCCAAGGGATCAGCGGACCCAGGAAACACAGGTGGCTTGGTTCTCAAGAACTCTGCAAGCTTAGACTGCTGAGGATGAAACGCTGGGGCTGGAGTTGGAGCCTGAGGCTGGTTCAGATTCTGATTCAAGGTCTGGAACAGCTACAGATGCATGTTCACAACTTGACACCAATCGGGCTCGCCTGGAGGGGGTGGCGGAGGCTGCGGAGGATTTTGCTCGGGCTGCCCGGCTAACAGAGCTGGAGCTTGCTGAGGTGCAAGGGGTTGTCCAATCGGTGCAGGATTTGCTTCGGACTGGGCTGCAGCTGGAGCATGACCGTATCCACGACCACGGCCAGGGGCGGGAGCTTCAGCATCTCGGGTGCTCCTTGTGATCACCATCTAAGAGGCAATTAAAGGAGTTAAGGACAAGATAGCCAAATAAGGGGAGGAAGTTTGCTAAAAATTATTTAAAACAACATAGTTTTTAAAGCCCACACGGGGAAAACACGTAGTTCATTACAACAACAGGGTACAAGCAACGAACACGCTGTATCACAACGCCCAATACAGTCGGTTCACAACCATGGTACTAGCTACGATACAAGGGAAACGGAATCCCCAGCTAACTAAGGGTCCTCATAGTCAGACTCGAAGACAACTTCCTCGGGGTCTTCTTCTTCTTCTTCTTCTTCGCCCTCTCCGCCGGGAGGGAACAAGGGAACCCAGTTGGGCGGAGGAGGCAGAACAGCAACGGGAGGAATGTGGTTGAGGTCAAGGCTAGGAGGAGGGGCTAGAACTCCGGATGGCACCTGCTCAACTTGGGGGTCAGCAGGGAGGAGCGGTAGCTCTCGAAGCAAGCTAACCGGGCGGACAGCAACAGGAGGCTCGGGCAGTGGCACTGGACTCGGGTGGGAACTCCCCTGAGAGACCTCTGTGGTGGGGGCCACAGCAGACTCGGCTGCCCTGGAGGCGGCGGGGGTGGCAGCTCGCAGGCGATCGTTGTCTCGGACAAGCTAGCGGATCTTCTTGCGGAGGTGGGTCCTCTCCATCTTCCAGAGAGACTCTCTTCTCTTGAGCTCGCGGTTCTCCTTCTTCACGGTGGCCAGTTGGCGGGAAGCTGCCTGCGCACTGACCAGCTCCCTCTGCCTGATCACGTACGCGTCGTCCAAGGACTGGACCAAGGCGGCGAGGTGGTACATCAGGTCTGCTCGCCTCGGCGGGCGGCGATGGTGAAGACCTCGTGTGGCACTCGAGCGGGGAAGTAGCGGAAGGCAGTGTGACGCAACTCCTGCTCGAAGATGCTGCCGAATCGTATGATGGCGGATCGGGCGGCATCCTGGATAGCGTCAGAGCACTGGTCTCGCACACCAGTGAAGCGGTAAGGTCCCTGACACGGTGGAAGACCTCTGGCGAAGATGGTGACGGAAACCACCCAGCAGTGCCTGCCGCGGCGAGTGCTGGTGGAGCCATGGAACATCGGAGAGTCAAAGCCAAGGGCATCCATCATCAGCATAAGTTGACGAACGAAACTCCCGTAGCCCATCCCAAGGGAGGAAGCGAAGGTTGGCATCCTACAAAGTGCAAGAGAAGCGTTAGAGGAGTACAAGGTGAGGTAGGAGGGTAAGCACTTAGTGGAAAATAGCCTTTTTATAGAACATAAGGGTCTCTAACTATTCGGGGGTCACGTCCTAATGCCTGTGGCTCTGATACCACTTCTATCGGGACCCGGTCAACGAGACCGAACCCCTCTGTGCATCCCGTACTAGTCCCAAGGATCAACAGCTATTACACACAGTTCAAACAGAGTGATACATCACCAACTGAAATAAAATATTACATAACAGGGGCATAACCCCAGTCTAGCACAAACAAGGCGACACGCAGGTCGCGAATCAGAGTTAAGCAGAATACAACATAGAGTCCACATACACTGGCATACACATGCCACTAGACAGCTACTAATATTCTCCACAGGCAGACAGGCAGAAGTAAGTGGCCCTAGTCTTCTGGGAAGTCCTCGTAATCACCCTCCTCGTAGTCAGCATCGGCGTCGTCAAGCTGTGGGTCCTCTGCGAACTGTCCCTCGACTGAAGTTTAGAAAATGAAATAAGGAAATAACAAGGGTGAGTACAATTGTACTCCGCAAGTCAGGAAGATGAGTGCAAGATGGGGTTCAATACAATGGAGGGTTTGGGAAAATTTGCAGAAAGCCAGTTTCCCAAATTTTTATCCTAAGAGGGGGGAAAGGAGTTTTTGAAACTATTGCGATAAACCAAACCATTCGAAAGAATTTTTCCTTTGCCAAATCAGTTTTGCAATTCCGTCTGCAAAATCGTTACTCACACCAAAACCTGTTTTAAAAAGTAGGATCTACCATATGATCAGTCCCTTCGCATGCTCTTGACCGTGAGCACGGCTATCATGATAGTTTTAACTCTGCAGAGTGGCTACACTTTACCCTCAGGAGGTGACACACCGGTGGTGCGCACCACAAAGCCGTTTTGGGCCAAAAGCCCTAATAGCACTTGCTCTGTGAATCATTCCTAGGCATCCTGCGGGGGATCGGCCCACGGCCCAAGTCTTCACGTTGTACAAGAAGGCCGAGGAAACAAGGTCCAAGGCGCCGACGAACAGGGATACATCTTCCCTGTCCGTACAACCCGGATGTCTACAAGGGACATCACCACCTACAAGTGGCTACTAGAGATTTAAGCTTAATAGGCCAGGTCCGTCCCATAACGAAACCTGAGGCTGTACTGTAAGGCTCAGTTCATAGGATCACAGGAAGGGCAGTCCTTAGACTAGGGGAGGAGCACTAACACAAACCCAAAACCGTGCATCACCTGCACCATACCGACAACCGGGTCCTCCCTAGTCAGAGCATTTTAAGGGGAGAGTAGAAACACACCCCAATCCCTGGCATCTACCCCGATGCCGTATTTTACTAAACCACACAGTTGCGATCATGTGAAATCATGGTGAAATCCTACAATCATGTATAGCATTTTTATCCCATTGCAAGAAAATTTGTAAGCAATGTAGTTATAAATATCCTAAGGTTCAAAATTCATAAAGGGTGTAGAGCAACATTTTAATTTCTGGTGGTAACTAAGTTCTACTAATTACTTATTTTATAAGTAGCATGCAGTTTTTCTAAATACTACCAAAACCTTTAAATAAGACAACGGTTTATTCAATATGCATCAAGGGGCTTGCCTTGGTCAGATTCCTAGTACGGGTAAGCGTCCTCGGCTGGGGTCTCCACGAACTCCTCGGGATCTATCCTCGCACAAGCATCACACCAAAAATCAATTTTCAAAAACTTTTCTTGAGAGGAATTTATAATAACATTTATACATAAAGAGTAAGGGTTTCTTTTTTGTTGTTCATTTAATATGCCAAAATGAGGCCATATGATTTTTACACATTAATAATTCCCACAGGAGTGTTGAGTTAACATTTTTATTAAGCCTAGAACTTCACTTAGTATTTTACATAATTTTTCTGGAATTTTTGGAAGTCATTTGCTATTTTTAATGAACCTATTCCCTATTTCTGGTTTCCTAAATTAAGAAATGTAGGGAAAATCTCTCTCCGAGCAGCGGTGGGCTCGGTCCATGCGCGCGAGGCGGCCCAACTAGCGCGAGGCGGCCCAAGCGGCGCGGGACGGAGGAAACGGCAAGGCGCGCGGGCGCCAGAGCTCGGGGGGAGGCGTACTCTCGGTAGTACGTCTCCACTCGTCCCGACAGGCGGGTCCACGGGCCAGTGGCACCGGACAGTTGCGGACGCGCGCGTCTTCCTCCTTTTGCCCGACGAGGCGGAAGAGGAGGGCCGACGGCGCGCCGATGGCCGAGACCGACTAGGGTCGACGAGGTTGGGGAAATGGGCACCGGAGCTCAAGGCGAACCTAGGGAAGGTCGTTCCGTCGCCGGAGATGGACAGAATCAGCGGCGCGGCATGGAGCTACGGCGGCGGTCGCGGTTCCACGCGGCGCCAGCGATGCCGGGGCTCTGGGTTGCGCGAGGTGGGTGCTTGAGTTATAGGGGGAGTCTAGGAGATTACCTGGGGTGATGGTGAGGACGGAGGGGACTCAGTCCGGCCTGGCGTCGATGAGGTAGGCGGCGGCCCGAACAGGTGTTACGTTGGCGAGCTGCTCCGGCGAACCCTGGGCCGAATCAAAGCTTCAGAAGTGAGGGCAGGACCACGGGGGTGCTCACGGAGCGAGGAATTTGACCGGAACTCACCGTCGATGGAGGAATCGAAAAAGGGGAAACTCTCGGCCGGCGGCACTCCTCGGAGACTCCGGCGAGCTGCAGGGCGAGAAAGGCCAATTAAAACGAGGACGAGGTAGAGGGGAGGGGGAGCTGGCTAAGGGGCTTGAGTCCGAGCTAGGTGGCTCACCGGTGGTCGCGCGGAACTGGGCCGGGCGGAAATGGCCGAAAGAGGGAAGAAGGGGGGGAAGGGCATTCGGCTTACAAGGCCCCTGGGAAGATGGTAAGGCGCAAGGGTGATGGCAAGGGGATGGCCTGGACTTGGCCGAGAGGGTCCAAAGGGACCAGTCACTGGAGGCGGCAAGCAACGCCGTGGCATTGATGCTGCGGCGTCGGGTGGTTGAACCACCGAGCGGAGGAGGGGGCAGGGAGTAAGGGCAACGTGACTGCCTCGTAGCGGCGGTGCTCGGGGCAATACGCTGAGTGACTAGTCATGGCGTGGCTGGCCGAGGGGACGGCACGGCGCGGGCGTCGCGACGCGACGAGGCAGACGCACAGGCGTCACGCCGGCGTGGGCGTGGTCGAGGCGGCGGGCGAAATCACGCTGTGCGGCCAGCGAGCATCGGGTCTTCGGTCCGATGGCGGTCTCCGTGTGTGTGCTTAATGCAGACGGCACAAGAAGTCATGGAGAGCTTCGGCGAGGCGCAAGACGTGGCGAACAAGACACGGAGAAAGGAGGCTACCAGTGGGACCGGCGAAGTGCGGCCATGGCGTAGGTTAACTAGGCCGGGCGCGACGTCAACACAGTGGGGAGGAGAATGGGCCGAGAACGAAGGGCGGGCCGGGGCGTATTAAATTTTCTTTTTATTTTATTTTTTTCTCTTTTGTCTTTTCTTCTTATTTTTATTTATCCTATTAAGAAAAGGGGTGCTTGGGGTAGAAAATATTTTAAATTTTCTAAAGTGGTATCCTATTAGAGTGCAATTTCTAATTGCCACTTTTAAGGGTCTTTTAAATTTTTAAATATTGAACTCCTTTTGCTTTATGTTTTTAATAACTCGTTTCTTTTATTTTTATTCTTAAACAATCCAAGTTTTATTTATTTTTAATAATAGTTGGAATGTTACACGATCCATGAACTTGATCATCAGAACTCCCCTTTGGTCTATCCCAAGTGAAGCTATGGCGACCGCCGCCGCTATCACCAAACCGACCATCCATAGCACCAGTGCCGCCACAGCGGCCCGAAAGATCCCCACTCCATCCACCAGAGTAACCACCCCTCCAACCTCGACGACCACGAAATGCCCTACCACGATGAACCACACCCCGACCTCGAGCATCAGATCCCGTAGATCTATCTCGCCCCACATCAATAAAATCTCGACGACCCCCAAATCTTACCGGATCCATCACAGCAGGTGAAGGAGATGCAACCACCGTCGCCAAAGATCTCCGATCACCCTCAACAGTCCTCTTCCAGATCCTATTTGGAGAATGTGTGGGACGCACACGAACCTGAGGAACCCTAGCCAGCGACTAGAACCTTCCAAATCGACGGTGAAGACCCGGATCGCCCTAAAAAGGCGCAGGCAGGGAAATCAATCGTGGAGAATGCGAAATTACCTTCCGAGCTCTCACCCCCTCTACAACATCGCCAGATGTGACCAATCCCTCGAATGGCAAGATCGACTTCACATCATCCGCTGCGGATGAGGCTCCACGACACCCACCTCCTCCAGATTCAACCATCCACCCATGGAGACAGTGGAAGACGAAGTCGCGAAGGATCTTGCCTTTTGAGTTCTCTGGACCTCTGTTGCTCCCGTTGTCCTATTGTTGTTGCTACTGGGCGATGATGCTTGTTGTCGGCCTGCCGGTGCTTCATTGTTCTTGTTTCTACAGCCCATTAAAGTACTAGTTGGATCCAAACATGCAGGCAATGGACTACTAGTTGGACAATCCATGCACTTGCACCCTTTATTGAAAGTAACACACCATGATACACTTAGAAACACCATGAATGATTATATTTATCATACCAAGGTATACTAGGAAACTCCATGACACACTCTGTCACATCATGGTAGAATTTGAAACTCCATAACACATTATGAGTAGTGCATTTATCACACCATGGTACACTCTGAAACACCCGTTGCTCTGGTGAAAACACTATGAAACATTGTGGTGCACTCCGAAACACCATGACACACAGTGAGTGATATACTTGGCATGCTATGGTACACTTTGAACCTTTATGACAATCTATCACACCATACTTTCGTTCTGGGGAAACACCATAAAATATTGATACATTTTAAAACATTATGACACATAATAAGCGGGTAACATAATAAACTCTAAAACTTTATAACACATCCTGTCACACACCATGGTAAAATCCAAAACTCTGTGACACACTCAGGTACATACTCCGATACCCGATGTCTCTTTTTTGGGTTGGGATGGTATACTGCCCCAGTAGTTCTCTTATCATTTAGCTGCTTATTTTATATACGGTTGCAGCCAAAAATAAACTCTCCACCATTTTCGTCACCCCTTCTTCTTCCGTGGCCCTCCTCTAAACCTCGCCGTCGCCGCTAATTTCCTCCTTGACCTCGTACGTTATGGTGGCCTCCATGATCTCGTCCGTCATCGGGCCTTGCTCGCCTGAAGCGATCTCGAAATCTCCGTCACCGGCTGTGCTGACGCGCACTGTTTTGAGGCCACCAAATTGGTCTTGGTTGAGAGACAAGGCCTCCTGGTCGGCTCCGGACATGAGCACGGCCACATAATTGTCGGCCCGCTGCTTTTCGCTAGTTTCTATGAACTTTCCGTGCTCTTTGTCACTGTCGCTGGTGTGCCGGCTCGCCAGCGTCGTCGGGAACAGTTGCCGGACATCGAAAAAGTCGGGAGTTAGCGAGAAGACGGAGAGGTTTACGTCGTAGATGTAGTCGTCGCTGGCATCACCGGTGGTCCTCTTGCCGTCAGCAGAGGGCTGCCTCACCGGCGTCATCGGGAACATTGCCCGGACACTGAAAAAGTCGGGTGTCATCGAGAAGACGGAAAAATCCATACCGTAATTGTACTCGGTGCTATCATCGTCGGTGACCCTCTTGTGATGCTTGCCGGCGTGTGTGTACATCTCCTCACCGTGCTTCTTGAGGTCTGCGGCGGCGTGCGAAAACATGCCCGTGGCGTCAACCGAGAATGCTTTCGGCCTCGCCTTGGAAGAGTTGTGGTGGTGGAAATTGCTCGGCATCTGCTCATGGGTGTGGTCCTCATGTTTCAGCTGCTCAGGGCTTTGCGAGAACGGGTCGAGGACGAGGATAACCATGGAGTGGTGGGAGACGATGCCGCGACCGCTCTCGGTGCACAGCACGGGGCAGGGAACGCCATGGTCCGCGCACTTGAGCTTCGCCGCCTGCACAATCGTGGACGCGTACTCCTCCAGCCCGTACGATGCCGACATGCCGGATCTGCCAGACCGGGTATCGCCGTAGTCGACGGCGAGCCCACCGCCGCAGTCCAGCGTGGTCATCTCCGCGCCGTACCTGTTCACCAGAGTGCAGTAGATGTCGCCGGCCTCGCTCACCGCGTCGTGCAGGATGTGCGTCGTGGGGATCATGGAGCCGATGTGGAAGTGCAGCAGCTTGAGCCAGTGCAGCTTGTCCATATCCTGGAGCTTCTCGGCCACCGCATAGATCTTCTCCGCAGGCAGCCCGACCTTACCGTGCTTGTAGCTGTCGGCAGTGTCCCCGAAGTGGGCCGGTATCCTGGTGTGCAGCTTGGCGCGCACGCCGATGACCGGCTCGATGCCGAGCTTGCTGCTCTGCTCCATGACCATGTCCAGCTCCTCCTCCGCCTCCATCACGATGATGGCGTTCATGTGCTTACTGGCGCGCGCCGAGAGCGCGAGCGCGATGTAGTCCGCGTCCTTGTGACCGGTGCACACCAGGTAGGCGTCAGGCTTGGCGTTGGCAAGGCAGCTCACTGCGATCTCCAGTTCTTGCTTTGAGCTCGCCTGGAGGCCGTAGCTGCGGTCGTAGCCGAAGCCGACGAGGTCGAGGATGACGTCCTTGTCCTGGCTCGCCTTCACCGGGAAGACGCCCTGGTACTTGGGTTCTCTGTATCCGGAGTGCTCCATGGCGTTGTCAAACGCGCTGTGGAGCGAATCGAGGCGGTGCTTCAGAACCTCGGGGAAGCGGAGGATCATCGGAGACTGCACCTTGTTGCTATCGGCCGTCGTGCTCGCCTTGGCCTTTTGAATGACGGAGAGAACGTCGATGTCCTGCCCTGGCTTCGTGTCGGCGCCGCGGGTTTTGACGCAGAGGTGGCCGTCCTTGTTCACGCCGAAGTAGGGGTCGCCGTAGTTCTCAGCCATCATGGATGACAAGCTCGCCTGCTCGAATCTCTTCTTGTATGCATAAGACGATGAAATGCAAGTATAGGTGAAAAATTTTACATACTTCTTAGAATAAAACGATGTGTCTCAGTTACTCATTAGTTCTTTTTATAGGTGTGCCAGGTGAAAACATATTGATGATTAATTTTTAGAGAGCTTGACCACCCTATCCCAACAGATCAGAAAACCTGTTACGATGATCGTTGTTTCTCTCGAAGAGGAATGTATGCATAGCAACCAATTCATTCAAAACCTTAAGCTCCGATTTCAATATTTTAGGTCTCTACTTCAATACTTCCTCCTCATGTCTAGACTCCATCAGACCTTACACATGGTGTCAAACCATGACATAATTATTAGCTTTATTATCGTATTACCCATGTCCGAAACTATATTGGCACTCGTCTTGAACTCAGGACTATTTTAATTAAATACAATATTGAATTGAATACTCCTACTATTTCACCCAAAAGGTTAAGTTGATGAGTAAAGGGGCAATGTACATCAAGTTTCATTTAACAACTACAACAGACAAGACAGTACCTCTGATGCTAACAGAACTGTCGGCAAACTATACTAGAACAGTCATGGAAATAGCATAAGATATTTTATCAACAATCAACGTCGATTTGAGTGTGTGTACCGCATGATTGATCAATTTCATTGTCATTTCATACTACTCATACCATTTAGTCACAAAAGTTATTTGCTATATATTAATTTTCTACCGTACGTACTGTCTAATCACATAAAACACATCAATGTCCGTTCTTATCAGACTTATCCCCTAATACATTGGAAAGCCAATACCAATGATCATGTCACATCAATGGTTCCCAGATCGTAAGAGAGAACGAGAACAAAATACACCAGATTGATAATGAAGATCGAGCTAATATCATGTAGCAGAACCATACCCGAAGAAGATATCAGTAGCTTCCCAGCTAGATATGAATGGATTTTTAGTGGTTTGCGTTGTGGATTCTAGGCTGCAGCTTTCCTCCGTTTTATAGTGGTCTGCTAAGAATGAAATGGCATTTTTGCCCATATCGCAGATGAAAATATATGCCCCCTACCCCACATGCATCGGATGGAACTGACCGATCGTCGCTAATAAATTTTGAAGATCACGTAATCGATATGCAGACCCGCAGAAACTAATACAAAGAAAACTTCACAAACCCACATTTATTATGATAATGATGTGGTAAGCATGGATTTATTGTGAGGTCGCAGAAACTAATACAAAGAAAACTGCACAAAACCACATTTATTATGATAATGATGTGGTAAGCATGGATTTATTGTGAGTCTATGTGGAGATCTTCATGTTATGATGAGTATATGTACTTGATTTGGTTGAAGGGTTTGTGTTTGATATTTGGTTTAAGCCGGTTCGGCTATTTGTGATAGACTACAATATTTCGTGTGTTTGGAGGTCTTTTCGAGCTCAAATGGACAAATGGTATACATGAAAATTATAGAGAAGTTCGAGACACATCTTTTCCTTGTTGTGACCTTTTTTATTTGAGTAATGGATGAATTATGAAAATTATTTTGTGCGCTACTATGCTAAGAGAAAAGCTAAAAATAAGTTTTTCGGTTCTGGTTTGCGTGGGATCTTAGAATTGCATGCATATAGGTTTGAACTCATTATGACATTGGAAAAACATGTAGAAACAAAGGTAAGATCATATTTTGGAATGTACAAAATGGTTTTGGTCCTTGTGAGTGCAGGTTTGGAGGCAACTGTAGTCATTGGCAGGTACTGGGACTAGGTTGGGAGAACCGAGATTCAGAACGGTCGAGGATGCCGGCAGGACGGTTGGGCTGAAACCGGGCCCATGTGGATGTCATGAAGATAGACTTGAGATGGCTCACGGTTTTTGGTTCAGGTTGGAGGCCTGAAGGCGCGGAAATAGAGCGGTCAAGTCAAGAGATGCATGAAGTCCCGTTGCATTGGTTTGACCGGGTTTTGTGTCCCCTGTATGGCTTATGTGGCTAATGTAAAGCATATATTTGTGGCTAGTCGGAGAGTGAGTCGGGTGAGTAAATTCTAACTCTTGATAGGTTAGATTAAATTCTAAGCTACCTTTGAATTGTAAAGATGTATTGGAGTGGCCTATATAAGGAGGGATGGAGGGATGCTTCCACTCAAGGGTTTTAGTACTTGTATTTCGCACTTTGGGAGCTTTTGCCCACAATGGTGTTGTGTTACTAAACCCCCGAAGTAATAGAAACTAGTTCCTCAAAGTTTTTTTTCTAGTTTTTGCTTTGTTCTATGCCTTAGATCAAGTTTGGGGTGATTCTTATTGAAAAAGTTGCGTGATTTCAATATCTACCATCTCCTTCAAATGGTATCTGAATAGGAGTCATGGCTTGAGAGATACAGAGGTTTTACAGAGCCCCAAATAATCCGTCTAAGATTTCTGAGCAGCTGAGTTTCTTATTTTTACTTCATTTTTTTTACTCTTGATCTTGTGTTGAATTTTGGTGGGTAGTTGCATGACTTTGTTCCCTTCAGGAAAAAATTTTGAAATTTAAATGAGTCACACTTTTGGAGAAATCATCTCTTGACTAAAATACTTTTATGCTGAAAGCTCATTTTTCTTTTGCAAAAGCAGTTGAGCTTGTCATAATTCTTTTTCTTTTTCTAAAGTAGCTTTTGAGTTGATTCTTTTTTTTTGAACTCTCAACAATTAGGAGCACCTAAAAAAAATTTCCATGCCCATTTGAGCCATGAATTTTTATTCATGGCATTTGTATTCGAGGTATATGTTGTTGTCTTGAAAATTAACAATGGATGCTGTTGATTCTTGAGGGTTCTTTGCTTGATTTTATTTTCTTCGTTGTTCTTTGGGACGTGTTGTTGAAGAAACCGTCAATTTCTATTTGGCGTCTATTTAAGCTCATTCTATCCGCCTAGCTTGATCTTTTGGAGCATATTATTGCGAGTAACCCAATGTTTATGGCTCGATGTAAGTTTGATAAATTCCGCAAGTAAGACACTTTTTGTTGGTTCTTTCTATTGAACTCTATTATCTTGTCTTCCTCTACACACACAATTCATCCGGTGGATTAATGCCAACTTATCATCTTGTCTACCTCTTGCTCATATGTTGCCGTCATCTTTTGTCGTCTTCTTCCTCGACGTCACAAACACAAGTACGTCAGCTGTGTAGATTCTTGTGCTCCTCACTGAATCTTACTTCCTCGTTACTCTAAACCTTTCCCTTCATTTTTATCTTAGGCCTTGACTGTTCTTCACTTAAATCACCTGAAGTAACAATGCCAAATGATAGGATAAGCTAGATTTGGACGTTCGATGAAATAAGAGCCGGCGAGTTTAGTTCTGGTCTGTTGGAAATCACCTAAAGATCAGAACTCACGAGATGCTGTCTTCCTGCGAACACGAAAAGCTTGAGAAGATTTTTGGAGTCGTGTCTTACATATTGAGGCCGGCGTTTCTCTTTTATTATATAGTAAAATTATAAAACTCCTACTCAAATAGGAACTACTATAAAAACTTTATTTCTAAAACTTCTTGTTTAACATGAAATCTATAATTATACTAAAACTAGATATCCGGGGGCTATATCTAAGACTTCTAGTCTAACATGAAATACTTTATTTCTAAGACTTCTAGTCTAACATGAAATACTTTATTTCTAAGACCCTAGCTATATCTACATCCACTCGTCGCCGCCGCTGTCTGCCGCCTTGGGGTCGGAGGAGCTACCAAACTTGTCGTAGACACCGAGCAGGATAGGGTTGTCCGGGGGATCGGGGGAGGGAAAGTGCCTATCCTAAGGATCAAGGGATGTTCCCCCGTAGTCGAACCCTCAGGCCCATCCGACTGGCTCCTTGGACGATGACACGGCAGGGGTGTGCTCGTCATCGTTGTCGTCCTCCTCCGGCACCTCATCAGCGAGGCCACACATCGATGGATCTAAAGATGGATTTGGTGATGTGGTCCGCTATTGCATGGGCACCGACTCCTCATCGTGGAGCTCTTCACTGGTCGCTAGCTTTTTCTCGCAGAGCTCCTCACCGGCGGGCTCCTCATAGGAGGTATCCTCCTCGTGGGGTGCCGAATCATCGTTAGGCCATCGTGACCATGGCGAGGCCGGCTGTGGCAGCAAGATGGGTGGAGAGGGCTATGGCGGTGAGGCGAGTGGAGAGGGCTACTACGACGAGATGGGTGGAAAGGGTGTCAACGACAAGGGAGAAGAAGGCAATTGGACCATGCCGTTGGAGATCAATCGATCATAATGAGGGGAACAATCAATCAGATAGATTATATAGATGTATACAGACAAAAATTTGTCTATAAAACACCTTGGGAGATGAAACATTATGTGTACCGATTGTAATTATAAACTGGCACATATGACTACAAAGTGACGAGCCTCTTCAGTGACACTTAGGAAATGCTTTATATGTGTCAGTTTTAATTTTCAACCACTACATATATACAAATTATATAATCAGGGTCATTATATGAACCAGCACTGATATATCTACTCTAGTTTAGTAATCAGAACCAACATATACAATCTGTAATGTGTGCCGATTGGTAATTAGCACCGACACAGAGAATCCTTTGTCGCATATTTACTGAAATACCGGCAGTAGTAACCTTATTTGTGCCGTTCTAACTGAACCGGTACAAATGTATATGTATATATGACATGTTTTTGTGTAGTGGATGTACTCAACTTTGCTTGAAGATAGAGCTACAACTTTCTGATTTTGTGAAGTCCAACTGACCAAGCTTGACCCAAGAAATAAAGCAACACTGCTATACTCTTGTAATAACAGTACCCTACCAGCTATCTCCCGCTATATCGCTATCACAGTACCCTACCAGCTGTGGCGATTTTATAACTTTACCTTTCTTGTAATAACATCCATAATCAAGCCTACCCTTGATATACCTGAGTATGTGTTTCATTGCTACCATATGCTCTGAAGTTGGCGCCTCTATGGGCATGTTTGGATCATGACCCTTGCTAGCCTTACCAAATAAAGGCGTGCCCTTAAGTTTTGGCAACCGTTTGGATCGCGACCAACAAAAGGCAAGAAGGCGAAAAAATTTGGCTTGCCAAATTTTTTCACTGGAAGTGCTAGCTTCGCAAAGGCGTCTGATTTGAGCGCCCACAAAAGGCAAGCCATCGTGCCAACAGCAATGTGCATGTGGCCCCACTGTTCAGAGACAGCAGCAGCGTTGAGTTTTCTTTTTTCTTTAAGTTGATTTTCACCTTTCAATTTTTATATCTTTTTCATACAGTACCCAAATTGCATGAAACAAATTTTATAATTCATGTAAAATCCTAAACAACGCATTTTTTATATTTTTGATTATTTTTATTTTCATAATTTATCTGGTATTTTTTGCATTATACAATTCTTTTTAATGATTTTTATTTTTATGTTCTAATATGTTTTAAATTTTTTAATTCAATTTATTTTGGAATTTTGGAATTTATTAAATTTTAATGATTTTTTATTAGACAACGGAACAATTGGCACATTTTTAATTGACAACCAACCAAACACACCACCTACCTTACCAAAATTTGGCTGCCCTGGATTGGCTTTGAACCAAACGATACAGAAATTGCCAACGGAAGGTCATGCCCTCAATTGGTCATGACCATTCATTGGTAAGGTCATTGAGGGCTACGATCCAAACAGGCCCTATATACCGACTGACAATTCCAACTAAATATGCCAAGACTGGTATGGTATTCACAAGATACCGCAAGCTACCCACAATATTCCAGTACTAGATTTGATCAGCTAGTGGTGCTTCACTCTTTCTTGCTTAAGCTTAGCCTCCATCAGTGTCTTTAGTTGGATTAGAGTTGCTCATGTCGCATGACTCAAGGATATTCTTCGCATACGCCTCTTGACAACAGAGATCCCACCTGCTTCTTGAACTTTTTCAACTCATCCTGAGTTGCTTCTATGATTACTAGATCATCAACATATACTGTGGGGTACGTCCTCTTTTTCCCCACCTAATCTTCACTAGTCTCTGGATCAGTATACTAGTGCACACCATTTATATAGCCGGTTCATTTCATAAAAGTGAAAAACGTAATACTAAATTAAGATCTTGTGTTAAGTCCGATGGCCAATAAGTACTACAAGCCTGGCACATTGGCCCAAATAGTTTAAGAATATAAGTCCAACATTAGAGTGTGAAAGGTAACAAAAGAACAAAAGGAAACTCCTGCTGGCTATGCCTATGCACATGACTGGAGCGACACCCTAAGCCTTGTCTTGATCATCAGCGTACTCTTGCACTTCATCCTCATGACAAGCATAAGGGTCTTGTTCAAACCCTTTATCTAAAATAGTAAGTGTGTGTGAGGTTAGTGCGCAATCAAACCGTATTGGCGAGTTAACACATAACCTAATGCATTTAGTGATAGAGATTTCAAAGGAAAGATTGGGGTTTGTTTAGTTGCGGAAGGCAAGTTTTCTAAACTAAAACCTATGACTTAGCAATTTTTATCCCAAAGTTTTACTAATCAATATTCTATATATGAGTTTCCCATCTTATACCACAATCATATAACCATACTAAGCTTCCACCATACTCCCACCATCATCTTCCGGGTGAGGCACACCCGTTGTGAGTCAAAATCCCATGAAGTGACCGGTCTTCGCTAGTTGGGTTGCCAATCCAACCCTAGAGTCACGGCTCCTAGCGACATATGACCTAGATCATCCCGCGGATGACGACGTGATCCTGTCTTCACCTCAGACTAGGGTTGCCATGATGCTATCTAGCAAGCCAATAGGCCCTACATCTGCACTACCGTGCGATGGCAACGTGTTGTGGTGCTAGGAACCAAATTCCTTAGGTAACTGGTCAGCGACTTTCTGATGTGTGCCGCACTGTACGCCTATCTGGACCACTCTAGAAGTAACCTCGGATCTGGCCAGTCCACACTTAACCATAACCACTTCCTTCTTCTGCTATCATTCCTCCGTGTCACGCTTACGATGTGTTTGAACCACCTTCCACAGGCAAGTGGCAGTGCCCAACCACTACACATGTTACTCCACGATCCTCTCTGCACCATCTGTGAACCGATAGCCTTCTTCTCATTACCATGTAGCCTTAGCTACTCCAAACTGCCTTATGACCATCCCGGACCACGTCTGCATATCACAACCACAACCACACTAGCATGCCAAGCCCAATTCCAAGTTCAAGTATTAATGAATAATCATGTCCGGTGAATATCGGTGGTTTACCATTCTGATACGACTAAGCCTAAAATTATTAATTGGAGTTGAGCAATATCTAAACAATTTTAACCAAGACTTAAGAGTCTAAATCACTTTATTTTAACCTAATCAGGCTAACAAGAATGATCATCAAAACAATCATTATTAGAATCAAACTAGAAATGATCTCATCAAGGCAAGATTATTTATGGTAAAGGCAATAACAAGTAATTGACAAGACATGATATATCATGATTAACAAGTAGGCAATCATACTTAAAGAGTATGCAAATTGATACTTTAAATAAAATACTTTAAAACTGTGTAGCAACATGATCTAACTGGATGTTAACTCGCCTTGGTCCTGAGAGTGAAGGGGGTCTTCCGGCTGCTCTTCGAAATGCTCCTCGTGCTCCTCAGTGTCTAATAACGGAATAAATTCGAATAACAATAAATAAAAACACCAATATTCAACGAGAAAGTATGATGCATGAAATGCTACACACTTAGTCTAGCAATCGGTGATTAGCGATAGCAAGTTAGCAACAATTCATTCCTAGATATTAAGGAAGTTCCTTGAGTCCAATCATATTTCAAATTCTACGAATAGATATCAGTGGTGCAAATGATAGCGAATAGATGTATGATGATGATGGTGATGATGATGATGCAATAATTACCCTAATTATAATACCCAAGAGAAATAAGTAGATTTGAAAATACTTTTGTCTGAAGTATTCCCTAGAAGTTATTAGTGAGTTGTTGCCACAGTGTTATAATTAACTCAATTAATTTTAACAGCAACACATAATTCCTAAGAAAAGAGGGTTTTAATTACCCTATTAAGCATTTATGTATAAATATCTTGATAAGCAAAGTTTTAATATTTTATTAATTCACATTGGTGTCAATAATATTTCTGTGAACTTTTAGGAATTATTTGAGTCCATTTAATATTTTAAATAATTCAGATTTTCCTTCTGCATTATTAATATATAAGGAAAAAGGTTTAAACACCTATTCTCATTTATCCTTAGAGCAGTAATGATGTTAAAAACATGCAATACATTGCTTTAAATCCTAATCCATATTTAAGTTTCACTGGAATTTTACAGAGATTTTAGGGGCTCCACAACCAATTAAAATAAATGGAAAACTGTTTATAAATTAGTTTTAAGGGGATTTCTGATTTAACGAAGGTTTATATTGGGTTACTATTCCTAATCATAATTTTATTAGATCCAGCTTACCATCTAGTATTTTCTAGAATTTTCCCATAATTTATGTAATCTATTTACTATTTTTAATAAATCCAAATCATTTATAGGATTTTTTAAATCGATAAAGGCTTGAAAATTTTGTTTAAATAGTAGTGGGCCAAGCCCAGCACTATACGGCGGCTGAACGTGTGCGTGGCTAGTGCACGACGCGCGTTTGTACAAGGGTCCAACCTAACAGAGAAAGCGCATTCTCTGGATTGCGCTTCCACTTAATTTGACGTGTGGGGCTAAGCCCAACCTGTTAGCGACAAATCATTCTCTTGCGGGAGATTTTAAATCAGAGCGAACTGACATGTGGGTCCTACATGTTAGAGACCCGTAATGCATAGTAATAGTGAACCATGGCCAACATGATGCCAGCATCATTTTCCCCGACGAGGCGCGCGACGGTGGGGAGGAACTTCAGCTAGCCGGCACAACAGGGCCTCCCACGGGGTGTTGTAGGGCTCTACGAAATCAGGGGACTCCCGTGCACCCATGGGTATTGACGACGAGGCCTGGGGTAGCCTAACACGGTGGCGCCATGAGCGGTGGCGGCGGGGGATAGGGGAGGAGGGTAGCATGACTATGGCCATTCAGCTCGCCTCGTTTCCAATAAAAGCACAATGGAGCTCTAAAGGGGCTAGTGGAGAACTCTGGTGATGATCTGACCAAATTAGGTTAGGGGAAATGTGAGTAGGTTCTTGACGATGCTCTAGACGGGGTAATCGGAGAGAGACTTAACACGGAGGGAGAAATCCAAAAAGGGGTGAAATGGGGATTTTTTGGCTGGCGGCAAGGGAAACTTGTCACCGGCAAGCTCTGGAGGATCTCGGTTCGATTCCTTCGAGGATGGAGAAGGTGAGGGGGTGAGTGAACTATTGCCGAGGGCTCAGAGGACGAGAGTGTTCGGTGCGGGGGAATTTGAGCACTAAAGTGTGGCTATGGGATGCGAAATAGACGGGAAAATCGGAGAGAGTGAGCTCATGGGCTTTTATAACCGGGCAGTCACTCGGGGAGTGACGGAGAGTGAACAGAGAGCGAGGGCAAGGCAAGGGTGCGGCCAAGCACATCAAGACAGAGTGTGACTGACGAAGCGGCTGCGGGGACAGGGGGCCGCGGTGGAGGATGCACACGTGCACGCGGCTGCAGTGCACGTGACGCTGTGGGTCTTCGAGTACGAGATGGAGGGGATGGGGCAGGAAGTCAGGCGGTCCAGGCATGCAGGGACGTGTGGCCACATGGTCATGAAGTCAGGGCGGTGGCTCCATGGAGGGAGGCGCGGCTGCCAGCGCGGCGAGGGGAGGGACGGCATACGGACCTCTGGTCCGAAGGAAGGAGCAGCGGGTGAGCTAGGAAGGAAGGAAACTCGGGATGAGCCAAGGAAACGAGCCGGGCTGGCTCGGCTGGCTGCTGGCCAGACTGGGCTAGTGACCTGGCTGGGTTGGCTGAGAGGCTTAGGTCAAAAATGGGTTGAGCCCACTAGGGGAACCCATTTCAATAGATAAATTCAAATTGAGATATTTGAATTTGACAATTCAAATTAGATTTAAATATTTGGATAATGTTTGTGAGCTAGGACTTTGAAATTTAGAAGTTTAACTAAGAAATTGGTAGCCTTAGGAGGTTTAACCATAGATTTAAAATGCTAATTAGGATTTAGTGGTGAGGAAATTTGGTTATCTGGCAAATAGCCACTTGGTTCAAAAGGGATAGATTTTATGCCTGATTGATTGTAACTTCAGGGTCTAATGATAGTTAGATGTTGTTTTAGGGTTAGTAGTGATATTAGCACTAAATTTCAAAATAAGCTAGCATATATGCATGCTTAGTTCTAATGGCAAAAATTGGGCCGTTACATATACGCCAACTAGCAGAATATTCTTACCACTCCCTCTCTTTGTATATTGCATGCTCATATGCACTCCTTTCGAATTCGAGTGACACAAGAGTGCTATCCAGCTTGAACCCTAGGTGCCTGGCGCAGAGCCCATATAGGGCCTTATGCACTCGCAGCAAGAATCGGTGCTCGCTACCCTTCCCAATGAATCTAGGTGGCTGACTGACATATAATTCTTCCTTAAGCTCTATTTTCAAAAACAAGGATTTGACATCCATATGATGCATTAGCCACCCCTCCTGAGCTGCAAGCGTGACCAACGACTTCAATGTATCGAACCTTGCAACTGGTTGTGAATACTTCTTCAACGTCGATCCCTTGTTTCTGCATACCTTTGGCAACTAACCATGCCTTATGCTTCACTGTCTCACTAGCTAAGTTCTTCTTGACTTTAAAGACCTACTTGAGACCAATTGCAGGATGCCCCGCAGGAAGTTCGACAAGACTCCACGTCTTGTTGTCCATGATCAAACTGAGTTCCTGATGCATTGCAAGCTTCCAGCTCTCCTCCTATTGTGCTTCTTCTTCAACGGATACTGGTTTTTCTACTCCAAGCAGACGTAGACCCAATATTGTACCGGTTCAGTTATTTTGTACAAATTTAATTAGCATATGTCGCAGTCGAACTAGTTACCCTATAGTTACAATGGTTGTGGCGTCATGCTCTGACATAACCGTCGGCGTCCTCAGAGAAGTTGGCATTGCCAAATTTTCCTTCCCACTCACACCTTCTTGATCAACGCCTCCCTGGTCAAAACCTTCCGTAGTGATAGGGATCTCGGTCAGCTCTGGTTCCACATGTTATGAGTCTCCTGGCTTGCTCCCCTGCGCGTCCTGATCGACGTCGACCACGTCAGTATACACCACATGGAACACCTCCATGTTTGTACCTTCGGCTTCCACTGGTATGTTGTCCCAATCCTATGCTTTGTCTTCCTCAAAAACCATGTCATGGGATACACACACCTTCCGAGTCACTGGGTCAACACTGTGATACGCCAGGCCGACGAAATTACTTCGCCATGTCACGCGCGACTTGTTTGCCACAGTGGCTATATTTTCGTCGGCCTGGCCGACGAAAATATATGCGCCACGTCAGCTCTACACCCGCAATTGGTCATCGGCGAAGTAATGTCGTCGGCCAGCCTAGGCCGACGAAAATAGGTTAATTTCGTCGTTTGCCGACGAAATTTTTCGTATTTTCGTCTAGATATTTTCGTCGGCGTAGTTTCGTCGGCAGGCCGACGAAAATAGTCGTTTTCGTCGGTTTTTAGCTTATTTTCGTCGGTTTTTGGCCGACGAAAATAAATCTGTTTCCTGTAGTGGATGACCGTCTTCAAACTCCTGTCCGCCAGCCTTGCAGCATGTGTTCCAGTATGCTTCATGTGGGCAATGCAACCAAACATGCGCATGTGATGCACAACGCAAGCTTCCTCCCTTGTTAGGCCTCGTAGGGAATCATACCGACCACACTCTTCGTCGACACCCTATTCAGGATGTGCACGGTAGTCATCATGGCTTCACCCCAATACACTATGGGCATGTTCTTACTTTTCAGCTAGCTGCGTGCCGGTGCCATGGCAACCACCGTCTGATTCCTTCGCTCTACCACCCAGTTTTGCTGAGGAGAGTACAGAGCAGTCAAATATTTTCTAATGTCGTTCTCCTCACATACTGTGAATTCAAGAGACTAGTTCCCCACCACGGTTGGCGTGCAAAGTTATCAGCTTTGCCTTTGCTTCCACCGTTGTTGCAGTCTTATTCTTCTTCAAGTCGTATAGAGCTTCTACCTTTGTTTTCAGTAGGTAACTGTAGCACGATCCACATGTACCTGCTGAAATCATCAACAACAAGAAAATATTTGTTCCCAACCGGGGTAGCTGGTGTTATCGGCCCACATAAATCAGCTAGCGTGAACGAGTTCAAGGCCTTCACTTGCTCGAAACACTAATTCCTAGGAAAAATGCTTTTGCCACTGTTTTCCTATGAGGCATCCATCGCACACCAATTAGACGCGATCCACTATAGGAATTTCGTCGCCCATGCCTTCATGTCCAAGTTTATGCAAAGCTTGTAAAGTTCAAGTGGCTATAGTGAGCATGCCATTTCCACACAGTTTTGTTGAGCCGGGCCATCAAGCACATTGGATGGCCAAGTTCCAGGTTGAGCACATACAAACTATTCCTTCCCCACTTCACACGGACAAGTAGCTAGCTTTGACGATCAAACACACGCAAGTATCCATCCTCCAAGATGACTTGACACACACGCTCTTCAAGGTGTCCCAAGCTTATTATGTTGGTTGTTAGACTCGGGATGTAGTACACATTTGTCAGCACGTACCTTGCATTCTCTAGTGCATCCTTCGATCAACACAGTTTCTCGTCCACAGATCACTACTAGGGAATGGGCCATTAGTCCTGGTTGGAACCTGGCTTTAGTCCCGGTTTCTGAACCAAGACAGCCCATGCGGGACTGATGCCCAAGAGGCATCAGTCCTGGTTCTAACCAGCCAAGATTAATGTGCTATAAATATTTAAAAATAACTCGCGGATATATGGGAGTAGTGGGACTATAACTCGCGGATATATGGGAGTAGTGCGACTCGAATCCAAGACCTCAAGACTACTCACTCACACTTCTAGCCAACCCACCTCTCCACGCGCTCTAATATAACTAGGATATGCATTCCTTTTGAACTTTCCCGAAACGAGACATCAGTCCCGTGTTATGCGAAACGAGACATCAGTCTCGGTTCATAACACGAATCGGGACTAATGAGGAAACATCAGTCTCGGTTCATGTTACGAATCGGGACTGATGAGCACCAATGGCAGCTCTTTTGCACCCACCTGCCAAAGGACTGTGGCGCCCCCTTCTAAATTTACATTCGGCTCAATGAAGTCATAGCCCACTCGCTATTCATGTGGTTAGTAAATAATATACTAGCTGCCCAAGAGCAAACCGAGCATGTTAGCTCCCAACCCGAGCATGCAGCGGTACACACGGGCGACCTTCGTTGAAACGAATTTAAACCGGGTGCCCGGATATGTGCCCAGTGATAGCTCCCAAGATCAGCTACCATCACACACATATCTTCACAATGATCGATAGCACAACACATATATCTTCGGACATAATTTTCATTCAACCGGACAACATAAACTGCTGCCCGCACGATAAGTTTGAACACAATCAGAGTTTTACTGCAGCGGAAATACAAGTTTGTTCACCAAAATAGTAGCGGAAGAACATCATAATTAAACAAAAGACCAGCGTGGTATGCCCCCATTAACCCCATGGGCAACCGACTGGAAATTAGAACTCCGCCTGCCCGCTAGCGTCACCGTGCTCGGCTTGGTAGTAGTACTCAAGCACGGGGTCGTCTTCACCTAAAATAGCAGCACATCGGTTGAGTACAGATGGTACTCAGCACTAAGATGTAATGTATATCCTCAATCTGAATATTAAGTACTCCAAAGAAGGGCTAGCAATACTTTTAGCACAAATTGCATTTTTGCAAGACATAGACACGAGTAGGTTGTAAATTGCATTTGAGGAAAACATTTTAAAAGTGATGCTTGTAACATCCATCATAATTCATCATCATAAAATCCATCATCATCAATCCATTGGGCTCTAACCGTCCTTGGTCTCTATCCGACCATAACCACAACATGCTCAGACTCTATCCGCCCTTGGTCTCTATCCGACCATACACCACGAGCAACCCTGTGCTCGGAAAGACACACGGCTATCCCACCATGCCTTAAACCAATTCCCAAACTAAACCATGAGCTAACATCAGTGTCTAGCCTCACAAGTTTTCGTCCTTAACACTGGACGCGGCTGTTCGAATAGTTCAACACTCTGCAGAGGTGTACGACTTTACCCACACGACACAGCAAGCCATGCTGAAGCCTCTTAAATGTACATGCCAGTCCATTGGGTCACCCGAGTTGACTTCATCCACTCCCCACTCCGCGAGTGTAGGAGGGAGTCAACCGTTGCAATGGATTTATTCAAGGACCATCACACCCAAGCATAAGGACGCACCACGGATGGTCCGCCCTGCCACCCCACCCTCTAACACAAGTTGCCCCGCTGGGACCCAACGGTACGAGCATGCACAGGAAATTGGCCAAGTGTTCCCATAATACATGTGTGGTCGTACGTATAGTAACCTGAAGGGATTGGCACCATGTTCGGTCCTTAATTCACTCGAACGGGGCTACGTGTCCGGGATCCATCCTCCCATCATCCCCTATCACCCGTTCAAGCCCAATTCAGAGCTCACACGTAATCCATCATCATCATCATCACCAGTATCACATAGTAAATTATTCACAATTGAAGTCGTACGACCAACGGAATTACTTCATCGATCGCTTTACCACGTGAACTCTAAGCATGGCTAAGCTTCCGCTGACCAAACCCAATTAATACTACCCTCTTAGGCTACAAAGGGATAAGGATATCAAACATAGACTACTAAGTAGGAAATAACTAAGTTCTACCCACCAAGTGACATATATATTGTAACTTAGCATGCAGGCAAGTGATAGAACATAATTGAAATCATGCATTCATAAATAGAAGATCAATATGGTGAGTCAAATGAGGGGAGTATATGTGCCTGGTTGCTGCTCGTTGGCGGGGAGAGCTTCTGGATCAAGACCGGGCTCCTCCGGAACGTCGACTCCTAATGTTCGATAGCAAGAACATCAAATAAAACCCAAATAAAATACCAATCAAATAGGAACATCAAATATTTTTAGAGATTCAGAAATTTCATGATCTAATGCAAATTTTACAAAAATAAACACCCAAATCCGAGTTCGAATGAGTGAGATAGAGCCATTTGAAGTTTTGGTGCAAAACTAGCTCGGGGCTGTGAGAACTAAACTCGGGATTCACCAAGCTAGCTCGGGATTGAGCCTCCTAGATTGGAAAGGATGTTGCCTTGGTCAAGAGTGGGTTTTCAAGGTCAGATATGGCATAGCTTGGCCGGCTAGGACATGACCAAGGTCGGGCTCAACTAGCTCTAGCTCGGGAAAGTCACTTAGCTTGTATGTTGCTTAGTACGAGCCACTTTTAGAGGTCCTAATAAGCTCGGCTAAGCTCGGGCTTAACATGAAAGTTGTAGGAAATTTCCTTTGCACAATTTTCATGTGGAACACTTTTTCATCCGAGCTACGGTTGATTTTATAGAATTTATTTACTAGGCTGCTATTCAAAGAAAGGCTGAAACAGGCTGTTTTTAGATCTGGGGTTCTAATGCTTCGGTTTCCACCAAAGAACAGCTTAGCTATGAATGCTAAATAGTGAAAAACAGAAGGGAGAGGGAGTATTGGGTTCTCACCTAGCAAGGAAGGCCTCGCTTAACAATAGAGAGCCCAAAGATGAGGAGATCGAGGTGATGGACGGCAATCTGTCCAGAACTCGGTTCAGCAACTCTTCAACTCGTTCCTTGAGGTTCCTTCAATTCCAGAAGCGTGGATCTGCTCCTAGACGTTCCTTAGCTCGTGCATGAACTCTTTTTGGCCATCACCGAGCTTGCATGTGAGGGAAAATGACATGCAAGATGAGAAAACTGCAAAGAACCTCACTGCTGTCCAGAACAGTGAAGTATATGAAGAAAGGCAGCAAGAACTCACCCAAATCCTTGTGAACATGCAAGGGACTTGGATGTACTTGAAGCCTAGGAAGTTTATATGTTATTCCTGCTCATTCCATGGCCTGGATTTGAAGAAAGAGGGTATAGATGGGTAGAAAACGAAATTAGCCTTTGCTGTCCCAAAACCGAACAGCAAAGAGAAAAGAAAAAGAAATCCATAGCAAACCTTTGTGCATGTGCTTACCATGGAGTGGAATGGATAGCCAACGATTTCAGCTTTCCAACGATATATAACACCCTATATAGATTCTTGGTGGTTTGGGTGGAGATTTGAAAATAGTGGAGGTGGAGATGAAGAATAGCTTGCTGTTCTTGCTGCTGTCCAGAACTTGGACGTGAGAAGAATGAGAGTGAGGGCTGGTTGAAGTGGGTGGAGAGGGGTTTAAATAGAGGTAAACTCTCCTATTGACAAGTGGGTCCAGGTCCCACCTGTAATAGAGAAGCTGCGGGTAAGATTCCGGGTATGAAAAGATGACGGTTTGGGCTGCGTGCAGCACCGCCCAAATCAGCCAGTGAATGGAAGATTCGGCAGATACTGCCGGAGGGCAAAATGGAATAAAGAATAGATTTGGTGGCTGGGTTGTTTGAATAGGTACAGGCTTACTCGAGCTTCTCCTTGCCTGGTCAGGTCTCTCGTTGCATAGTTTGACCGTCTATAGCTCGGGCAACTTCCTCCGGACATCTTCTAGCTCGGACAAGTGATAACCAGCTCGGATGGGTAGCAACCAAGCTCGGGTAGAGCTCGGTGAAGTCCGGCATAGTCACTACCTTGCTTGATAGAGCTCGGGTGGACTCTACCCTGCTCGGGCAAGCTTTAGCTAGCTCAGGCATTTAGGGAACATGCCGGTCGGGCTAGGTCTCACTACTCTAGTGGCTTGGCCAAATGGTTTAAAGCTAAAAGCCTTATGTTTCACCATAGAGCATGGTGGTTGAATGCAAAACTTTTTGTAAACCAACATAAAAACGAATGAACATGCTAATGATATGCATAGCTATACGAAATTCAATAGCTGGGCTGTTACAAGGACTTATTAGTACCGGTTCGTATCACGAACAGGGAATGATGTCGGAGCCCAACCGGGATTGAAGCCTTAGAGGCACGAACCGGGACTGATGTCACTATCAATACCAGTTCGTGTCCAACCGGGACTGATGTGCCGGTATTAAAGACCTATTCTCTAGTAGTGGATGTTCATGTTAGACCCATCACCGAACCGCACCATGCAGGGACTAATGTGTCGAGCTCTGTGAACTGATCACTGCTAGGTATGGTAATGGGTAGGAGTTTGGGTAAATACCCATCGGGCACATGTATGGTGATATTTGAAACCCACGGGTATGGGTATGGGCAAATTTTCTACCCACAGGTATTATTTTCACTGGTATGGTATTGGCAATATCCATACCTATTACCTGTGAGTTTACTGACATGTGAACCATCAAATCTCTAACACTCCTACTCCCTCCCCGATTTATCTCACTCTCTTTGATTTCACGCTCTCTTTACCCTCTCAAATTTCTCACTCTCCCACTCCATCTCTCCTGGCTGAGCCTCCTCTCCTCCAATCTCTCTTTCTCCATCTCTCTAACATCCAAGGAGCATGGTCAAGAGGAGGACATGGTAGATGGGCAGGGGCCAACTGAAGGAGTTCAGAAGAAAGAGGTGGTAAAGGGGGAGAAGACCCATGACGGAGGCGAGCTAGGATGTCAATGGGTCAAAAGGATCCGGTATAGGCAAGCGGATCTGGGCCGGTGAACTAGGGACCGCATAAGCGACGGATCCAGAGTTCGGAGATGGCCATCACAACATTGGAGACGACGACATCAGTTGTGGCACGTTGAGGTTGCGGTGGCGATGGCGACATCAACGACGATACCAACCTTGAGCTCGTTTAGGTCTCTAGTCTCTGTCCTTCCCTTGCTTCCCTCCCATCCGTTGGATGTGGAATGCCTGCGAGACTATGATGCTTGTGCAGATGATTTAGGTACATGTCAGATTTTGAGTATCCGACGAGTATGGGTATGGGTACACCACTGTGCCCATGGCCGGGTATAGGTACTGGTATGGGGTTAGTTTTATAGCTCAGGTACTGGTCCGTGGCTACGCTACCCATGCCTAACCTGCCCGATTACCATCCCTAGTCTCTATACTCATACATGTGGTTGTTTGTGCCGAAATCAAGGTACTACACATTTCCCTGCTCCTCGTCATCTACTCCAGGATGAAGTTGGATTTTTTCTTTGATTAGGGATACTTTGGCAGCGCCTTCTTCCTGGGTCTTCATCAGCTCACACGTTCTATGGATAAGAGGTGTAGGGCTACCTTCACCTTCCTTCCCGACCAGCAGCTCCTTCTCCTTCTTTAGTTTACAACACTCAGAGGCAAAGTGTGCATAGATGCCATAATTAAATCATTTGATCTTTCTTTTATCAATTTTGGTTTTGGTTGCCTGGATTTTTCATCTTTCTTAGAGAACTTGTTCACATTGCCTTTGCCATCACCCTTCTTTCCACCACCTCTAAAGGACACCTCTCCCTTCTTCGACAGTGCTTACCACTGTGATTGTGTGTGCATCAGATGCTCATGATCCTTCGGATCACCAATGGTGGTTTTGATCCGCCCGTCGTACGCCTTGTAACGATCAATTGAATCATCTAGAGTTAAGGTGCTCAAATCGTTATATCGCTCAGTTGAGATAACGAGCTACATGTATCTAGTTGATGCCGCACGCAAGAAATGGCACACCACCTCAATCTTTACTAGTTGTTTCTAGACTTTGGAGGTGAATAGAATCTAGTGGTCTAGAGGGGGTGAATAGGCACTTTTTAAATTTTTTTGGTTCTTGTGGTAATTAGTCAAGATAAGCAAGTTCACTAATTTTCACAAGACAAGCGCAAACACAAAAATAACAAGATGCGGAATTTAAATGCGGATAGTAAATGTAGAAAGTAAAGGAGACCCGGATGATTTTTCACGAGGTTTGAAGACAAACTCATAATCCTCGTTGGAGCACTTCGCACAAAGAGAAGTCTAGCCCTGACTTAAGCCCTCCGTGGTCCCAAGCCTCATCACTTGTGGTACCTCTTCACCACTCCAGCAAGGCAGACTTCAAGCCTCGAACACCGCTTGAGGGCTTCCATAAACGCCAAGGCAAGCTCCTCAAGCCTCTTCTCAAAAGCCGTCTAGGAGATCGAGTCTCCAAGAGTAATAAGCCCGATGAAGATGATCCCGTCAGATCAAATTGACCTCGAAGTACAATCACACTGGGAATCACTCTAGCTCACCAAGGAATAGCTCAACAAGGCACTGAAATATGGGTGTAAGAATAGGAAAAATGAAATCTCTAACCTTTTCCCCAAAGCCTCCCACGGGTTTAAATAGCCCCAAATCTGAAAAACTAGCCGTTGTGAGTTTGGTAGTTGTTGGCGGACAGTCTAAAAAATATCTCGGACTATCCCAAAATACCTACACAAACACACATCCCAACACATAGGGGAGCCCGGACAGTCTAGCCCCTAGGCCGGACCGTCCGGTCCTCAATTCCAAGTTCACCGCGGATCGTCCGGCCACCTGGCCCGGACCGTCCGTCCCTGACCCCGGACCGTCCGGCCATTGCCCTAGACCGTCCGCCAATGCTCTCCAATTCTTTGTTTCCACCGTTCGTCCGGTCCCCTGGCCCGAACTGTCCGTAGGCTGGACTGTCCGCCCCCTGGCCAGACTGTCCGCCGAACAATATGAACTCTCTGTATAATTCAACCCTTAAATACTAGTGACACCCCAGACTGTCTGACCCAAGATTGTCTACCAAACACTAATAACTCTCTGTTCCTTGAAGACTGTCCGACCCTAAATTGCCCACTAAGTCCTGAGACCTCCCGGAACCCCCTCCGTCTCAAACCTAGCCTTCGGAGGCTCCGATAACTCCTTGAGACAAGATAAAAGGATAGGTCTTCTTCTTGGTCATAAGTGATTGATGGTGATAAAATAATCGGACTCCCCTTGATAGTACGGCAAACCAACACAAATGATAAAAATACCAAGTCTAAGAATGGATCAGCTCGACGTCCGATCCATCCTCTAAACCGTCCTTAGCCTTTGCGCTTGATGCCGATCGAAGTAGATGCATCGGGATCCAAGATTGTAGATAATGCCCCAAAGAATCACCGTCATCAACACCAAAACATAATAAGGCATCCAACCGGGACCTAGATGCTTTCAATCTCCCCCTTTTCGATGATTGATGATTACACTATCACAACACTCACAAGCATATATGATTGCATTTGCATAAATAATAAAAACAGGATCCATGGAGTAGACATTTAGAGGACATGATCATGTAGCAAAATTGCAATAACAAAGACATGTGAGCAAAAGTATCATAGCAAGCTCCCCCTAAATCCATGCAAGCAACATAAATAGATGCACTTGTAGTGTCAAACAAGCAAAGGAATAGCATGAACACCAAATGTAAAATGCTAACTCAATATGCTAACTCTAACTCCTCACCCTTTGGCATCAAGTGCCAAAAAGGACCTACTTTTGAGGCCACCGGCTTGAAAGAGAAAAGATCACTTCTTCTTGAATCGGCGACGAAGATAGGTGAGCAAGCCCTTCTTGGGAGCTTGTGGAGATGGAGAAGCAAAGGGAGAGTTAGTCCCAACACTAGGAGCACTTGGAGGAGCATGTGAAGACGGTGAAGTAGTCCCAACATCAGTGTCAAGTGTAACATCATACAATTGATCCCCTAGAAATTGAATTGAGCTTTGTAAATCATTTAGGTGCTCCATATTTTCATGGTGCCAAGTGTCCTGGTGATCAAGACAAGCAAACATATAGGCTTCAAATGCAAGTTGATCATTGTGCCATTGAACATACTCATTGTGCCTGAAGCGCTGATCCTCCACAAAGGTGTTGAACTACTGATAAAAGAGGTTTTGCTGCTCAAGGTACTCTACAAAACCTGGAAGAGAGGGAGGCACAGCCGATGATCCTCCACCCTCATGATGATGAGCCCTAGCACCAAAAGCATCCTCGGGTTTTCGTTCTCGTGCCCCATCATCATCTCTAGATTCAATATTAACATCGACATTGCGCCTTCCAGCCACCCTTTTGTCTTTTCTAGGAATTGGAATGTTGTAGGCTGAAAGCTTGTCATGGAAACCTGGGTTGTCAATGTAACCTCCTTCAAACATTGCCTTGCAGATGAAATGACAAAAAGGGAGACGCCGCTTCATATCTCTAAGTATCGCTTCTTCCATCTCACCAATGATGTAGTCAACCAGACTGATCCTTTGGTGAGAGAGAATAAATAGCAAAGCCAAGTAAAAATAGGAAGAAACCTTTCTCTATAGCCATCCCTTGGACATAAAGTGTGTCTGAGGATACTCACAAGAGTGGCTAGAGTTCCTTGAAGGTACTTCACCAGATTCCTGTCAAAATTTGCATCATCAATATCTTTGTAAAGGAACCGCATGTCTTCAAAGGATGGTGGATTTCCCTAATTGCTCCAACGGTCTGGGAAGGCCAAATCATGGATCTTGATCCCTTGTCTGGAGATCCGAAGAGAGTTAGCTAGATGGTCTGTGTTGAAGCCAATCTTTTTGCCTCCATAGCTGAAATGGACTCTCAATAAATCCTTAGAAATCCACATAGTTGAATAAATCTCCATTACAACAGAATCTGTCCAACTGAGGTCCTTTCTAGTGAGCAATTGGACAAGCCCAGGAGTGGCTTCACATCCTTCTTTGATGTCATTATTTTGAGTAGCAGCAAAGACCCTCTTCTAGAAAATGTACTGATGTGGGAAGACAAGTTTATCCATGGTCAAGTTGACCCTATGGATATCTCTATGCAGTTGACACCAAAAGTGATCTCCACGTATATCCTTCTCTTTTGGGAATCAAGAATGCAGGGCAACTCTCCGGTATTTCCTTAAGGTGGCAGCTCTTATTTTAGACAGATCCTGAGACACATATCCCATTCCTTGAAGAATATCATCCAACTTGCACCCCTCATTGTCATCAATGTCCATGTTATATCTTCACTCGGGTTGTCCTGACACATGTAGTTCTCATTAAGGCTATCATCAGTATTAGAATCCGATGAAATTTCTAAAGGTTGAGTGGCATGCCTCTTCACTGTCCTTTTTACTTTACCATCACCTGCCCTAGATGCCCCCGGAGTAACCTGTGGCCTTGATGATCCTTCTCGGATTGTTATACCTCCTGGGCTAACGACAGAATGCCGAGGAGGCATCGAGGGAGGAGAGTCATCTCGAGCCCCCTCTTTTCCCTTCCCAACATTGGCATTCTTTGTTCTTGGCATTTTCATAGACAAACTAGCACAGCCCCCTGCAAGAACTCTAACACTTCAAGCAAAACAACAAGCAAAGTCCTTTCCAATCACTCAAACTGCCTTTACCACTGCCATACTCCCTGAGAGAATCTACCACTGTTCCTCACAAGTTCCTAGTGACGGGTATAAGGTAGAAAGACGGTTACAACACTAAACCAAGGGTTGGACATGATAATCAATGAAATCAAGAGATCGAAGAAATTTTGCCACAAAAATGCGACTTACCCAACCCTAAGAGGAGTCCCAAAGGATCCTCGGCTGCCGATGATGAGCCTAGACCCCAATTACGATGAGAGAAGGGTTGGCCCTAGAATGAGAAAATGCAGCCAAGGCAAGGCGTCTCGAAGCAAACCCATTTTGGGAATTGGTGGAGGATGGAGATGACTAGGGTTTTTGTGGAGTGGATTAGAGGGAAATTCCTTTAGGAAGGAGATCCAAGGAGGGGAGGAAGAAGGGGAGAGAGGTACTCAAGAACCGGTTTGCAGGCACTAAGACTCGGGATGGAGAAGAAGAGGGCCAAGAGGGAATAAGTGAGGAGAGAGAAAAATAGGGAGGCACAAAACAGAGGGTTGCTAGGATTTGGAGGACGGTCTGGCCTGAGGCCCAGATGGTCCGATCACCCAGACAGTCCGGCCTATGCCCAGATGGTCCGGCCAGTAGGACAGTCCGTCCAGCCGGACAGTCCGACCTCAACCCAGACTATCTGCCAAAGCCTGCAACTCTCTGTTTGCACACTATAATTTTTGAAAATAATTATCCCGAAATCCAAATTTGGAATTCCAACTGGAAATAGAAGATTTGGATTGAGTAAATCTGTCTTGAACATTGGATCTAAAAAATAGTGCATTATCATGCATATATCCATTTGAAAGGGAAATTTAGAAAAATTCTAAAATGAAAGGCCAAAAGGTGGATTTTTAATATCCTTCGGAATGTATGTGTTTGTTGATATCGAAAGAAGTAATAGGAGTGAAGCAACATTCTTTGAAGCTCAAAACCCATATATAAGAGGATTGATGTGTTTACTCTTAGAGATGCTAGGAGGTCCCCCTTACGGTGACGATACTTCCAACTAGAGGCAAATCCAAAGAAAATGAGATACGCAAGCTAAACAATGTTGGAAGCACCAAGAATATTTAGTTCATTCCTCAATTTGCAAAAAGTGCCTCGTCCAAAGATTTGGTGAAAATATCCGCCAATTGATCCGTTGTTAAGACATACCCAAGCACAATGTAACCCTTAGCCACATGATCCCGAAGGAAATGATGTCTGATGTTGACATGCTTGGTTCGAGAATGTTGGACCGGATTTTTGGCTATTTTCACTGCACTCTCATTGTCATATAAAAGAGGCACCTTATCAAATCTAATACCAAAATCGAGAAAAGATTGCATCATATAAATAATTTGAGCGCAACAACTTCCTGCCACCACATACTCTGCCTCGGTGGTGGAGAGGGCAACAGAATTTTGCTTTTTCGAAGTCCAAGACACTAAGCACCTTCCTAGCAAATGACATCCCTCGAAGTACTCTTACGATCTATTTTACACCCGGCATAATCCGAATAGGAATAATCGAGCAACGTAAATTTTGCACCTTTGGGATACCAAAGTCCAATGCTAGGAGTGTGCTTAAGATATTGAAGAATCCGCTTAATGGCACTCAAATGCATTTCTTTAGGGGAAGCTTGGAATCTAGCACACATGTGCACACTAAACATTTTATATGACCTAGATGCGGTAAGGTAAAGAAGTGCACCAATCATGGATCAATAGAGTTTTTGATCAATAGGGTTATCTCCCGCATCTATGTCTAGATGCGCATTTGTCGCCATGGGGGTCATAATGGGCTGACAATCCACCATATGAAATCGCTTGAGAATGTCCCTATATATTTCTCTTGGGAGATGAAAGTGCCATTGCGAAGTTGTTTGATTTGATATCTCAAGAAAAATGAAAGTTTCCCTATCATGAACATCTCAAACTCATGTGCCATCATGGCACCAAACTCCTCGCAAAACTCATGGTTAGTGCTCCCAAAGATAATGTCATCAACATATACTTGGCACAATAACAAGTGTCCATCAATAATCTTAGTGAATAATGTGGTATCCACCCTCCCGATTTTGAATCCCTTCACGAGGAGAAAATTTCTAAGATTCTCATACCATGAACAAGGTGCTTGTTTGAGCCCGTAGAGCGCCTTAGATAGTTTATACATGTGATTAGGGTACTTAGGGTCCTCAAACCTAGGAGGTTGTTCCACAAACACAAGTTCATCAATATAACCATTGAGAAAAGCACTCCTAACATCTATTTGTCTAAGCACAATGTCATGGCAAGTAGAGAATGCAAGAAGAAAGCGGATAACCTCAAGTCGAGCCACTAGTGCAAAATTCTCACCATAATCTGTACCTTCGACTTGAGTGAAACCTTGAGCCACAAGGCAAGCTTTGTTCCTCATCATGATCTCGCTCTCATCTTGCTTGTTCTTGAATACCCATTTTGTTCCAATGACATTGTGGTCACATGGTCTCTCCACAAGAATGCACAACTTGTTCCTCTCGAAGTTATTTAGCTCTTCGTGCATGGCGTTCACCCAATCCGGATCCCTCTACGCTTCATCTATGTTCTTGGGCTCAACACAAGACACAAAGGCAAAATGCTCACAAAAGTTAGCGGAACGAGATCGTGTTTGAACTCCTTTACTCACATCGCCGATGATTTGCTCCATTGGATGATCCTTGGCGATTGTGTGATAGGACTTGCTAAGGTTGGGAGGCTTCCGGAGAATGTCACCATCATCCTTGTCGAGACCCGCAAAACGGAGTCGGGTCCCTTCTGTGCTTTACCTATACTAGTCCCTGGATCAAGTAGCTAGTACACACAGATTCTAGATCTTTGGATCATTGCCATTATAGTTTGAACAAATATTACATCAGAGTGCGAAATAAAGATACATCAGAGTACAAAGTTCAGGCACGCAGGCCTTACACAGCGGAAGTCTAACATGCAGCGAAAGTCTTAACAGTCTCCCATAACTCCAAATAGAAGAGGCAAAATACAACAATCAATACCACAGGAGAGCTGTAGTAACGTCCGTTCTCTGTTCCGAACATTTCCTGGAAGTAGACGACACGTTTTAAATCTTAATGCTGGCATGGCATATTTCGTTGAATCAGTATTTATCGCCACATCGCATAGGCGTCGAGGTAACCTTTATCTTGAACTTTGGCAGCGAAACCTTCATCTTCGAACATCTCCTCATCGGGATACCATTGCTGATCACAACCTGCTCGTTGGAATGAGCAGCCCGAGAATAAACTCGAGGTAAGTAATCTTAATTACTTGCAAGACAATGCCTAGATGCTATACAGGTTTCAAGGAGGGTTTGGGGTAGTTTTGTATAAAGCCAAGTTTCAAACATTTAGACCTAGTTTGAGAAAGCGGTTTTGAAATTGAGGTTTGAACTTTATAATTCATTTTTTTTCGAAAAGACAGCACCTACTGACTTAACCAGATCATTATGGCACCCACCATGAAGACAACTACGCACATGCAACACCGATTGCAAGGCAATTCCCAAAACCAAGAGAGGGAGAAGAGAGTTTTACAAAACTACAGTGAGGTAGCTTCCGTCGTTCACCTTAACCATTGGGCAAGGCTTTCATGAAGTTTACACTCTGCAGAGGTTGTACGCTTTACCCATGAGTAGGTGGCTTCCTAGGAATCACTAAAGGAAGTGGACACCACGAGGTCTTTCACCACGACCTTCCCTTAGCCCGGCATTCCCACTAAGGTTTTCACACCAATGCCCCTCTTGTGCCGATAGGTTCTGTTCAATGGACACACCTGAATACCCACTCCCAAGGACAAAAGAAGGTTATGTTCTCATGGACATATCCAGATGCCCACTCCCTATTCCACCAGGAATGCCAGACTAAAAGTCCGAAGGGTACTTAACTAGGACCTGCCCATACAGGCACTTAATGGTCGCACTGTTGAACTTGTCTAGGTACCACAAGAATCGGTCCTTAGGTCAAACGGGTATGGTCCACCATCAACCCAATCTCGAGCATACTGCCACCGAGCAGTTGATTTACTGCCACCGAGCAGTTGCAAACCACCTTGCAACCATCCACCCCGATTGAGAAACTATTTAAAAAGCCTGGGATAGCACCCACTATCCCTACAGACAATTCCTGGCACGGTAGCACCCACTACTGGCCATTCCATTTGCAATCAAGTTTTTATCAGGGTTGAACACAAAAGTAAGTCTCTAGATTGCAATTGCTAAGCAGGTAATGTAAAAATCACTAAATAAGGATGACAGCAAGATTAAATAATATTAAATAGCTTGGGTTAATGAGGTTGGCTATGTATATCATTCATATAGGACATTATCTACAACTTAGCTTAAATATAGTTTTTAACTTTTAATTAGTATCTAGGTTTTGCAAAATCTAATAAAACAGTTATGAAAACTAGGTAATAGCAACATGGCATAAAGACTTGCCTTGATCCTGGTAGTCCAAGTGACCACCGGCACAGTCTCCTTCGGCTGACGGATCTAACGTTTAAAAGAGACGGCAATAAGAACCTTATGCAATAAAGTATAATGCACGCATGACATGATATGAGATGAATGCAAACAAGATGTAACAAAGACAATATAATTTTATAAAACTTCGCAATTGATTTCACCATTATTGGAAATTCCTATAATTAGATAAGATTTTTATAAGCTTAATATTAAAGGTATAAAAGAGACATTATTATAAATAAATTTTCAAATAATTCACCAAAATAGTACGAAATTATATTATAATATATCTAACTTCGAAAATAATTTTTGATATTTTTGGATCTACATTTTAAGCACTAAGATAATTATTAAAAATTAAAATTAACATAAATATGTAAATAAACAGTACATAAAAATAATTTAAAATTTTATGAACCTAATAAAATTTATTTCACATTTTTTTTGAATTTTCTACGAATTAATATGCAATTAACAATATAAAGCATATTCTGGAATTAAAAAGAATAAATGGGAAGGAGGAGCTCATGCGGGTGGCGAGCTCCGGTTGAAATCCGGAGGCTCCGGCGCATGGAACGATCACAGGTAGCCCTAGAGGTGCTCTAGGGACCACGGGGAAGAGGAATTAATGAGCAACGGCGAAGAACCCAAGAACAACAGCGGCGGCGGCTCTTGTGGTGACACTCCGGCGAAGGGACGGCTCAGCGGGGGCATGGAGAAGGAGTAGCAGGACATAGAGAGGAAGAGGGAGACGTGGGGTTGGTAGAGGAAGGCGAGGAACTGAGTCTCACCACTAGAAATGGACAATCTAGACGAATAGGGGCTGTGGCAGATTCCGACGAGGTATTCGGCGATCGAATTCGTCGTGCTCGGGCGACGATTCTCCGAGCGCTTTGTTGGAATGGATTTGCAATGAAGATAGCCAGGACGTCCTCAGATGGTTTGATGAAATTCATATCGAGTCAGAGCTGAGGCAAGGAAGAGTATAGGTGGCCAAGAATTTGGTGGCCGAGCTTCGACGTTAGATTGCCGGAGTTACGGACCTTGGATCTGCGAGTTCCTAGGCAAAATAGAACCGTGAGGAAGAACTGTAGGACATCCTCAAAGGGTTTGGAGAATAGAGTCTTACCTAGGTCACAGCAGAAGAAGAACAATACAGGAAAAGAGAGCTCAGGAGGAGAGGTTCATATAGGGCGCTGGGTGATCTCTGATCGAATCAGAGGGGAAAAGGGTACCCCTTGATCATGGGGATCAATCCCATATTTGATGAGAGTATTTTGGGGAGATTTCCAGAGGAGAGAGGAGAGGAAGTTTCCCCTGTGTCTTGCTGCCAGAGAAGGAAGGAAGAAGATTGAGAGGAAATCGATCAGGAGAAAGAAGGAAAGGGAGGAAGGCGGAAGTGGAGTCCACTAGTAAGCGAGGGAAATGGAAAATAGGAATTAGATTTGGCTAATTTGGAATTAGCTCTTTGACTAAGGGTTAAATTACAAAGTAGCATTTAACAAATGTAGAATTTATAAAATTAATACTAACATCTTATTTTGCACACATAAACCTTTTGCAAACTTTAAATATAAAATTTCACTTGCAAATAGGTTTTGGGAACATTTTATTTTACAAAGCATTTTAATAAGGAACATACTCATTTTTACATGTTTTTATATTTTTAAAATTTTCATGAAATGCAATGCATATGATTTTGGTTTTTGAAAATGAGGATGTTACAAACCTACCCCCTTAAACGGAATCTCGACCCCAAGACTCGGAAGAGCTCTAAGAAAGAAGGATGACAGTTTTCTCGATCTTTTTCTTGAATACTTGGTCATCTTGATCCATAATGATTCACCAAATTTGCCGTTAGGGAAGAGACTCTTGATCTTCTGGTGTTATTTGGCGCTCCTCGGATTTTCTCTCTTTGACGATCTTCTTGATCCCAGACTGCTAGAATAATAGGTAAGAGGGAATAGCATTGGTGAAGAGAGGAATGCGTGAAAAGATCAGAGTAAAATAAGAGAGAAAACATCATCTCCGCCACTAGTAGATTAGTGTGTTGCTTCTTTCCTGTGGTTGCATTTCTTCCAGCTATCAAGAAGGTGTAAAATCTAGCGGTCTGATTTTTTTGAAGCCCTAAAAACTCTTTGGATTGATAGATGATGTAGTATTCAAGGAACTCACAGTATTCTCTCAGATGCCAACATTTTAATTAACCTTACATGATCCAATTCTTATTGAATTTACTCCCCTATAGTTTTCAATCCACCGAGTAACAAGATATCCTCATAAATCTATGCATCACTTGAAATCCATATGTATATTAGCTATCCAATTTCTCTTTATTTATCAGGATGTTGAATCATAACCTCTCGAATTCATTATTATTAATTAATATACCACCGAAATATAGAGCTTGACAATCAATATAATTTATCCACATATAAGCTATCTGAACGTTGAAATTTTTGTTGTTCAAATTTTATTTCTTCACTTATTTATATGTACCCAATCAAATCTCTATCTATATCGTCTAGGGAAATCCAATTCCACCAATAGAATATATGTACCCAATAATCAAATAACCTGACTGTAATCCAAATGATCATAACATCCTTTGCTTATATGCACCATAATTTATAGAACGTGGTCCAACTCCAACATCATTTTGAATCCAAGCCAAAACCCAAACTCTTCTTATTCCATCTGAAATCAACTTGGAAAAATCATTAATTTCCTACCAATCTGATAAGGTCATTTCGTAAATACTCCATATGCAAATCATACTCCAAATTTGACATCACAATTACCCTATGAATCCATCTCATGTCATACGATCATCTAATCAATAATTAAAATCATTAGGCCCATCATTTTTTTATCCACGAAACTTTGGTTAATAGCCTCAATTTTTTAGCCGAATGTGGTTCTCTTTCTCCAATCCATTAATTGCTAAATCCCATTGTAAAATCCATTGTCACAGTCCTCTCATAAATTAATGAGTCAAATCACTCCAACTATTAGAAAAGTCAACTCCTTCCGACAAATTTATCAGTCCACCAAATGGAATCCACTTTAATTTGATCAATTACAATTTATTTCTAATTATCATCTTATCAAACCCTTAATCATTAAATTAAATCCTTTGATATTGGGGTGATACACTTCCTATATGATCCACCAATTCACTTTTCGTAAATAACCAATGTCTAATATAGATTCAATGAAAATCCAACAATTTTCTCCAAAATTTTTCATATATACTCATTAGCTCCAGATATTCATCAATTCAATTTGATCATATCACTTTGACTACAATCCAATTATTCCACCATATTGACATACTATGGATCATCAAGCACCTTCAATATAGTATTATTGAAAATTAAACCTTAGGATCCATTAATGGCATCACTCACTTATACCAATATGAATTTCTCTTTTACTACATACATCTATCCACCATATCATCCATTACCGGGCTTCTTCCTTCTGGGCTGAAACATCCAATGCTCTTGACAGGAGTCTTAGCAAAGAGGTGGGAGGGAACAAGAATGGCATAAGATTGGAGAGATAAGAGGAGACTAATCTATCTACCCCAAATCATAACAATGTAACAACAACTCGTATGCGACTACAAGGTGTACCTAGAGGCGACCAGACAGTGCATTGAAGTCTAACTGTAAACAGCAAGTGAACAAGATAAGACAGAAAGGTCTTGTACCACACAGAATCTCAAGAGTAAACAATGCTTAGTTTTGAAGTAAAAGAAAATCGAAGTGGTCATTTTGAATAGGTTGAGCAACTGGATTTTCAAAACTTTTGTTTGTAAGTCAAATGGGTTTTGAAGAAAAAAATTTTCTAAGAGATTTCTTCAAAACAAATAATTGTTAAAGGAATAGTAAATACGGATGAAAAGTTAACCTTGCCAAAACATTTTTATTTTTAAGCTTAAAACAAAGAGTTGTAAAAGTTATAGGGAGTATGGGTGGAAATATATCCTTTTTAAAACACTTCCCATTTTAAAGCAATAACAAAAAATATAATTTCATGAGAATGTTTTATCAAAAGAATGCTTTTGAAATAGGCTTATGAAATCAATACACTGCCCCAGTTTTGAAAAGAAATACTCCTTTGTATAAACTTTTGAAATCATTTTTGTAGTTGAGGGTTCAAAATTATTTGAAGAGAAATTTAAAAAGGTAGCTTTCAGAAATCAAATCGAAATAAAACGAAATATCAAACCAATTTTGTATTTGGGAAAATGAACTTCTTGTAATAAAGATTTTCTTTAATCATTTTTTTGAGAACTTAGTTTTCAAAAGAATTTCTAAAATGATTAAAGAAATATTGTAAAACAGAGTGTTTTTCTATAGCAATTCAGAAGGTACCCTTTTGAAAACACTTTCTCAAAACCAGTTAAAAATAACATTTTGATGTTGAGAATGTTACATATTTTGTTCAAGAAACCTTTATAAAAAGTATTTGACTGCATGAAAATTTTAAAACTCTGATTTTTATTTTTAGAAATATTTAACACTTTTAAATAGTTTAAGCCTTTGGAAACCAACCTTTTTGAAACAAAAGCCTTTGAAAAGGGAGTAGGTTTGAATAATGCTTTTCTCAAAAGGTACCTAGTTTTGAGAAACGTATTTTGACACTTTGATAGAAAAATCTTTTAGAAACATATTCTTTTGAATAAATAACCTTTTGTAAACATCTTGGTTAAAAAGTATGTGCAAATCAAAAGTAAATGTTGCGAAGACAACCCTTTTGTTTTGAGAAGCATTAAAAAGGATGCAAAACTTTTTGGAAATAAAACTTTTCGAACTAAGTGATTTGAAGAAAACATTCCAAAGCAAAGAATTAAACTATTTTTAGACTTTAGCTTTTTTTAAAACATGAAATGTGTAGGGATTTTGTTCAACACAAAAAAAATAAGATAACAAAATTTCTTTTTGTAAACACTACTCTTTTTCAAGACAAATGTAAATATTCTTGGTGATACTAGGGAAACCAAGATTTTTTTTTGAAAAAAATGTTATTTGAAGACAAATATGGAAACACCTTTCTTTTGAGATGAAGGTTTAATGAATTGTACTTTGCTAGTTTTTAAAGAAATCTTTTAGGAAATTTTCAAAAAGACCATCTCATAAAGAATTTTGAAATACATGGAAACATATTTTGTAAGATGTTTCTCTTTGAAATATAACGTTAAAAGATGTGGTGATGGCAAAAGACAAAGTAAGAAAAATAATTTTATAATATTTTTTTAACAAACAAAATATAAAGACAGTTTTATATTTTGAAAGCAAGGTTTAGTTGTAAGAATTTTTTATGAAATCTAAGTAAAGTTTACCTTGAAATACACAAAAAAAATTTCTTGAAATATTTTCGTTAAATATTTACTTAAAAATAGTTTAGTTTCGAATGCTTTTTCTTTAAAACGACACATTTCTTAAAAACTACACAAACCCATAGAAACCAGAACTCAAACATCTTAAGAATCAATGGTTCGAAAATGTAAAAGCGATAACTTCATGGTCAGACCGATGCAAACAATCTCAAACTCAGATAAGAAGATCGCATAACGTCTAATACGGTCATATATATATAGGGTTCCTATGGACATAAGCAACTATTCTTGCTTTTCAAAATTCTTCTCGCTCTTTGACGCTTTTCTACCTTTTGAAGTTGCCTTGCTCGTGGGTGCTTCCTTTAACTTGATATAGTTGTCGATGACTTGTAGCTTAAAGATCTCCAATGAGAGGGGAGGGTGTTGACTAAATTTTGAATCAGAGAAAAATTTGAAACAATGCCTTGTTGAATAAACAAAAGGGACAGCACAAGTTGCGAGAGCAAGATGCAAGAACAAGATGCGAGAACAAGATCCGAGGGGAGAAGATAAGACAGAAGATGAAAATATCAGGTAAGAGGAGGCAAAAGAGTATAGGTTGTGTTATTTTCAAAGTAGATTTGTATAATAAAAATATATCCTTAAGGCTATATCAGTCTACCTAGGTTGCATCCGACAGCCTAGGCTCTGATATCAACTCTCTCGGGACCCGCAAAACAGAGTCGGGTCCCTTCTGTGCTTTACCTGTACTAGTCCCTGGATCAAGTAGCTAGTATACACAAATTCCAGATATTTGGATCATTACCATTATAGTTCGAACAAATATTACATCAGAATGCGAAATAAAGATACATCAGAGTACAAAGTTCAAGCACGCAGGCCTTACACAGCGGAAGTCTAACATGCAGCGGAAGTCTTAACAGCCTCCCATAACTCCAAATGGAAGAGGCAGAATACAACAACCAATCCCATAGGCGAGCTGTAGTAGCATCCTAGGCGTCGAGGTAATCTTTATCTTGAACTTTGGGAGCGAATCCTTCATCTTGGTACATCTCCTCATCGGGATATCATTGCTGATCACAACCTACTCGTTGGAATGAGCAGCCCGAGAATAAACTCGAGGTAAGTAATCTTAATTACTTGCAAGACAATGCCTAGATGTTATACAGGTTTCAAGGAGGGTTTGGGGTAGTTTTGCATAAAGCCAAGTTTCAAACATTTAGACCCAGCAATCACCCAAAGGAAGTGGCCACCACGAGGTCTTTCACCACAACCTTCCTTTAGCCCGACATTCTAGCTACGGTTTTCACACCAATGCCCCTCTTGTGCCGATAGGTTCTGTTCTATGGACACACCTAGATACCCACTCCCAACCACAAAGGAAGGTTCTGTTCTTATGAACATATCCAGATGCCCAGTCCTATTCCACCAGAAATGCCAGACTAAAAGTCCGAAGGGTACTTAACCAGGACTGCCCATATAGGCACTTATTGGTCGCACTGTTGAACTAGTCTAGGTACCACCAAGAATCGGTCCTTAGGTCAAACATGTATGGTGCACCATCAACCCAATCTCGAGCATACTGCCACCGAGCAGTTGCAAACCACCTTGCAACCATCCACCCCAATTGAGAAACAATTTTAAAAGCATGGGATAGCACCCACTATCTCTACAGACAATTTCCGACACGGTAGCACCCACTACCGGCCATTCAATTTGTAATCAAGTTTTTGTCAGGGTTGAACACAAAAGTAAGTCTCTAGATTGCAATTGCTAAGCAGGTAATGTAAAAATCACTAAACAAGGATGGCAGCAAGATTAAATAATATTAAATAGCTAGGGTTAATGAGGTTGGCTGTGTATATCATTCATATAGGACATTATCTACAACTTAGCTTAAATATTATTTTTAACTTTTAATTAGAATCTAGGTTTTGCAAATCTAATAAAACAGTCATAAAAACTAGGTAATAGCAACATGGCACAATGACTTGCCTTGATCCTAGTAGTCCAATGGATCACCGGTGTGGACAACATGGCCCGGGTATTCAGAGATATACGATTGGATGTGCCATCTCCTTGGGCCAAGTCGCACGGATCTTCTAGAAGATGGGCTTGGAGGATGGCACGACCCGACTAGTTCTACAGGGAAACAAATTCGTTTCCTACTTGAATACACAGATATAGGCGTAACCAACTCGGTTATATCTTTATCTTCCTTATGCGGTTTAGGGAACCTATATGTAACCTGACCCCTTGCACTATATAATGGGGGTCAGGGGTCCCTAGTTGGATCATCTAATTCTCCATCGACATCATTGTCTGTTCTCGTGCCATCTCGACGAGAGCATACATTGCAATCGACACCCACCATATAATCCACGAGCACAGGAGTAGGGTATTACCTCACCTTGAGGGCCCGAACCTGTATAAATTCGGCTCCCTGTGCTACCATCGTAGTTGTGATCTTTCGCATTGCCCTATTAAATATATTGCCGACACAAATCGTCGACAATTGGTGCGCCAGGTAGGGGCTAGCGTCAGGATCAACTTCATCGACTCCGATGGCTTCAATCGGCGGATTCGTCTTCACCTACGCCCCCAGCCAAGGCTTTGTCTTCGGAGATCTCAGCTTCATCGCCGGTGACTTCGGGGAACTTCGGTTGTGTGAGCCGAACGTCGTTCGGTCCACGTACTACCGGGGGAGGCTGTACGCGACTCTGGCTGAGCCTCACCGCCTCAGGATCTCTCCTCTAGATTCCGATCCGGAAGAGATCCAATATGATGATGACAATTCCGACTGGCCTACCGCTGGATTCCCCTTCTGTTTCGATCGGGATCTTCCGCCTTTGGCTTTACCAGCTCCTTCTGCTAATGAAGAACCAAGTGGCGATGTTATTCCTGATCTGGATCGCGTTCTGATCTAGTCGGGAATCACAATTTCTCAATTGTGGTTCGCCCCGCTCGGATTAGGAAACTCGGCCACTGTTTTCCATAGGATAACACGCCAGCTTTTCCGATCCGGGCTAAGGAGCGGAGCACAACAAGCACGCACTGGGACAAGTTCCCTGAGTTCTGGCTCAGGGGTAATTCTAACCAGATTGACTTTCCGAGTAGACGACAAAATGCCACTCGGATTGACCAATTCGGCTGCAAGATTTCTGCAGATCTACTCTGCCAAATCTCAGTCGGGTTTACTTCGGACAAGAGATCCAGCACGGGAAATGGGAGTTATAATCACTCCCATTGACGAATCAACGAATCGGGATCAGCTGAGCCTCTCTTACTCGGAGTCCGAGTTGGAGGAGAGAGTCAACGGGTTGCCCGATTTCCGTGGCATCTATGTGGTGGATGGACAAGCCTCCGGATCGGCTCAACGCCCCTTAGAGGAGGCGCCGGCCGAACATAACCACGGAGGTGGAGAAGATCTGCGCTACAAACTGCGCGGTCGTGCACGAGAAGTCCAGGAGGAATTACTTCAAGTTCGTATGGGAGATCACTCAGTCTTCCGTACGCCACAACAGAACATCCTTGTGTGTAAGACCCTTTTAGACAATGTTGGTCCCTTGCTTGGAGACAACAGCCCCGCAACGCCGATCATGGAGTAGATCAAGGCCATGGTGACGGCAGCGGTAGTCCAAGGCACTCGGGATCAGCAGGCCAACTCGGCCAGAAGTCAGACTACCACGAGTAACACTCGGCGCAGTCAGCGCACACCCGTCCGTGGGCAAGATAATCGCTGGAGCACAAGCCGTGACCTCCGCCTCGACATCGAGGCTCGGCGGAGGAAGCGTGTGGAAGGCGTGGACGTCACCAAGATGACGGTGACAGTTCCGACCGAAGATGAGATTGCCGCGACAACCATGTAGCACGTCGCAGCAATCGGCGCCATACTCCACCACACCGGATTCTTTCCCGTCAGTCTCCTCCCCCTTGGGATGGATTGATTGATGGAATCAAGGTGTTAACATCCCGACTCCGTCAGGTAAACTGGCCTGAAGGGTTTAACCCCAAGGGAATAGTAAAATTTGATGGGGAGCGGGACCTAGAAGCTTGGCTGTAGATCTCCTCCCTTGCAATCAAAGCCACGGGCGGAGGATACGACGTGATGGCAAATTATCTGCCTGTCATGCTAACTCCTCCGGTTCAGGGTTGGCTCGCGGGCCTTCTAGAGAGTTCAATCGACTCCTGGGAGAGCTTTGCGACCAATTCGTTGCCAATTTCAAGGGCACTTACGAGAAGCCTGGAACCTAGTGGGACATTTATCAGGTTCATCAAAAAAAAGATGAATCTTTAAGAGATTTCATTTGGCGCTTCACAAAGAAGAAGAACACTATTCGAGAGATTTCTGAAGCGGTTGTCGTCGCGGCCTTTCAAAAGGGAGTCCGTGATCCCGACCTAATCAAGAAAATGTCTCGGAAGCCCCTGAACACCGTCAAGGAGATGTTCGCCCTAGCGGACCGGTATGCTACCGCCCCTGACGCTCTCGCTGAGTGTCGGGAGGACCACCCGAGCAAAAACGAAGGCAAGAAAGAAGAGCCCGAGTCGTCCTCCAAAAAGGATAAGAAGTGCAAGGGTGAAGAATTGGTGGCTGTTGCGGATCAGGGGCGACAGAGGCCACCTCGGTCCAATGACTACAATAAAGTGATGGAGGCGCCGTGTCCTTTCCATCCAAATGGGAAGCACGCGGCGAAAAATTGCAATGTCTTGAAGAAGTTCGCTGAGGAGCATAATAAGGATACTCTGAAGGACGCCAAGCAAGACGACAAGCGTGACCCTCCTCAGGGAAACACTTACCAAGAAACCGAGCGCGAGCTCAACTACATATTCGGGGGATCGGATGCATACGAATCTAGACGTAAGCAAAAGCTTACCACTCGGGAAGTCAATGCAGCTATTCCGGTGACCCCCGAGTACCTTTGGTGGTCCGAGACGATCAAGTTCGACCGCTCGGAACATCCCGATCACGTCCCTTGCCCAGGAAGATATCCACTCATCTTGGATCCTATGGTACGGGGCGTCCGACTGCGCAAGGTCCTAGTCGACGGCGGGAGCGGATTAAATATCCTTTTCGCCAAGACCTTTGATGAGATGAAGATACTGAGGACGGCGCTCCAGAAGATAGACGCACCGTTTCACGGTATAATTCCGGGAACATTTGGCACTCGGGATAACTATCGGACAGAAAACCTCAGCTTTGAGGTGGCCGATTTCGAGACTGCGTATCACGCAATATTGGGAAGGTCAGGGCCTGGCCAAACTCATGGCCGTCCCACACTACAGCTATCTGGCTATGAAGATGCCGGGTCCGCGGGGCGTAATCACGGTCCACGGAGATGTCAAGTTTTCCCATCTCCTTGATAAGAAAAACTACGACTTCGCCCAGTCAAACGAAGCGGCTGCCGAGATGGACAAGATCCGACAGGCAGCCACCACTCTTCGCGATGAAGACGACCTGCTGAACAAGAAGCCATCTAAATCAGGAATCAAGCCTGACAAGGATGTCAAGCGTATTTCGCTCGACCCGTCCGATCCCGCCAAAACGGCTCTGATCGGGACAGGGCTCGATCCGAAATAGGAATCAGGGCTCGAATCAGGGCATCTTCGCTTGGAAAACCATCCGACATGCCAGGTGTCCCGAGGGAGGTGATCGAGCACTCCTTGAATGTACACGACAAAGCCATGCCGATCAAGCAGCTGTTGCGTCGGTTCGCGCAAGATCGGAAGGAAGCCATCAAGATAGAGATCACCAAGCTTTTAGCTGCCGGCTTTATAAGGGAGGTGCTCAACCCCGATTGGTTGGCAAATCTGGTACTTGTAGAAAAAAAGAATGGTACTTGGCGCAAGTGTGTCGATTATACCGACTTAAATAAAGCTTGTCCCAAGCATCCGTTCGGACTTCCTCGCATCGACCAGGTGGTTGATTCCACTGCTGGTTGCGAGCTTTTGAGCTTTCTGGATGCCTACTCGGGCTATCATCAGATTAGCTTAAAGAAAGAAGATTGTATCAAGACTTCGTTCATCACTCCGTTCGGGGCTTTCTGCTACGTCACTATACCCTTCGGACTGAAGAACGTCGGAGCAATGTACCGGCATTGCATTCAGCGATGATTCCACAACCAGCTTGGCCGCAACGTGGAGGCGTACGTTGATGACGTTGTCGTCAAGTCTCGGGTAACCTCCGACTTGGTCGCCGACCTATCGGAGACATTCGAGAGCCTGTCGGCATACAACATGAAGTTGAACCCGGAGAAGTGTGTCTTCGGGGTCCCTTCGGGGAAGCTTCTCGGTTTCGTGGTATCCCACCGCGGAATTGAGGCTAACCCGGAAAAGATCAGAGCTATTATGGAGATGGCTCCCCCAACGTGCCAAAGGGAAGTCCAGCGTCTAAATGGTTGCATAGTGGCACTCGACCGATTCATCTCGCGACTCGGCGAGCGTGGGTCGCCCTTCTTCAAGCTATTAAAGAAGCAACACAACAAATTCGTCTGGACACCTGAGGCACAAAAGGCTTTTGATGATCTCAAAGCGTTCCTCACCTCGCCACCTGTCTTGGCATCCCCTATGCCACAGGAACCACTTCTGCTATACATTGCGGCCACCACTCATGTAGTATGTGCCTCGGTGGTAGTGGAATGAGAAGAACAAGGACGCATCTACAAGGCTCAACGTCCGGTCTACTTCGTCAGCGAAGTATTGGGAAAATCCAAGGTACGCTATCCGCAGGTGCAGAAGCTTCTGTATGCGGTCCTGATCGCCTCTCAAAAGTTGAAGCACTACATTCAAGAACATCCAATTTCGGTGGTCACTGCTTTCCCTATTGGAGAAATTCTCCATAATCGGGAAGCCACTGGGAGGATCGCTAAGTGGTCGGTGGAACTGGGGGCTTTCGAGCTCTCATTCAAGCCACACAGTGCCATAAAGTCACAAACACTCGCCGACTTTGTTGCCGAGTGGACGAAGATGTGACCTCCCCACCGATTTAAGAGGCCGAATCTTTGGAACATGTACTTGATGGCTCTCTCCGTGACAGTATGCTGACCGGTATCGTTCTTATATCACCTGGGGGCGAACGACTCAAGTATGTCCTCCAGATTCATTTTTCAGCTTCAAACAATGCAGCCGAGTATGAGGCACTCATCCACGGACTCTGTATTGCCATATCGATCGACATCTGGCGATTGGTGGTTCGCAGAGATTCCCAGCTCATGGTGAGCCAAGTACAGAAGGATTGGACTTGTGTCAACGACAACATGACCGCCTACTGTCAGGAAGTCAAAAAGTTGGAAGACAAGTTTGATGGATTGGAGCTCATACATATCCTGCGGCGAGACGACGAGGCGGCTGACGAGCTCGCAAACATGGGTTCTAGTCGGGCAGTAGTCCCGGCTCGGATTTTTGTCCAAGAGCTTCACGCCCCCTCCATCACACCGTAGGAGCAACTACCCCAACTAGATGAACAACAACCCGAGTCAGAAGTGCTTGCCCTCAACTCGGATTGAACACAACGGTACTTGGAGTATCTGCAAGAAGAAAAGCTCCCCGACGATCGGGGGGCCGTTGAACAAATTCAACGTCGAAGTCGTGCATACGTGGTGCATGAAGGAATTCTGTACCGCCGAAGCGCTTCTGGCATACTTCAAAAGTGCATACCCGAGTCTGAAGGACGCGCCCTGTTGCGTGAAATTCACTCGGGCATGCGCGGCCATCACGCTGCCTCAGCCATGTTGGTCGGCAAAGTCTTTCGACAAGGATTTTACTGGCCTACCGCGGTCTCCGATTCAAAGAAGATCATCCGCAAGTGCGAGGGTTGTCAGTTCTTCGCTCGGCAGATTCATGTGCCAGCCTAGGAACTTCAGACGATCCCTATCACCTGGCCGTTTGCAGTCAAGGAGCTCGACATCGTCGGACCCTTCAAGAAGGCCCCGGGTGGTTATGAGCATATCTTCGTCGCCATTGACAAATTCACTAAATGGATTGAGGCCAAGCCTGTGACCAAGATTACGGTGGCCAAAGCCATCGAGTTCTTCCAGGGGATCATCAGTCGGTTTGGCGTACCCCCTCGGATCATTACGAATAACGGCTCTCAGTTCATAAGTGATGAGTTTCAAAGCTGGTGCGAAGATGTGGGCTTAAAGATTTGCTTTGCTTCGGTGGCACACCCTCGGAGCAATGGGCAGGTCGAGCGCACATACGACATGCTTTTACAAGGTATCAAGGCGCGCATCTTTGATCGGCTCAGACCATATGCGGCAAAATGGATGAAGGAATTGCCTTTCGTACTATGAGGGCTTCGTACAAGCCCTAGCTGAGCTATGGGGCAGTCTCCCTTTTTCCTCGTATATGGGTCTGAGGCGGTCCTTCCAACGGAGCTACAATTCGGGTCGCCCCGAGTTCAAAAGTTCAATGAGAACGAGTCAGAGACTAGTCGGATCGACGAACTAAACCGATTGGAGGAAGCTCGGGACGCTACAACAATTTGGTCGGCCAAGTACCTCTAGGGTTTGCGTTGCTACCACGATCGTAATGTACAGGATCATGCCTTCTCTGTTGGAGGTCTGGTCCTTCGAGTCAATCAATCAAGTGGCCACTCTCTCCGCGCTGGGAAGGTCCGTACATTATCGACTCAGTGACATGCCCGGAGGCTTACCGACTGAGGCGTGAAGACGGCACTCTCATGGATAACTCGTGGAACATCAAGCAATTACGTCGGTTCTATACCTGACGACCGTTGTACACCCATTTACAATTAAATAAAGATAAGTTTTCATTCACATTGTCTTTATGCTTGTGCAATTCAGTTTCTGACTTGCTACTTATTTGTATTTCAATTAAGTAGTAAGTCGGGGGCTACACCTAATTAGGTGTGCAATCGCGCACCTAATCTTTTATTGAAATTAACTTGACTTGTTCCCTAGTCGGATTTCGACTAGCCAGTAAGTCGGGGGCTACACCTAATTAGGTGCAGTCTGCACCTATTCGATACCTAATCGAGCTCTCTTTTCAAGTCCATGTCGAGCCTAAGTGTTAATCGTTCCAAGTTGCGAAACTCTTGCTTCCTAGCAACACTCATACTTCCCGACTGCGTTCTTGGAGGCAGCTCCGCGCCGACTCCTAACGCTAAGGAATTTGATGCGCTTGGCAAAGTGCATAGTAAAAGGAGCCTAACCTACTCGGGCAAAATGCATGAGTCAAATTAAGAAAAACTGATTAGCTTGTATTATATCAGAAAAAGGAATCATTTACACACAAATAAACTGATAATTTACAGGGAGTTCCAATATTTACAGGGAATCTAGGTCTAAATTATCTACAAGGAACTCGGCCGCCGGCTTCACTTCTTCAAGCAGGGCCAACGCCTTCTCCTCGGAGCAGGTGAAGCCATCCTTGACAGCGTCGAGCTCAACTCGAGGGTAGAGCGACTTGACGATTCCCAGCGCTTGGCTGGTGCTCATCAAGCCGACTTCCCTGAGCCGGGTCTTGAGCTACTCGGGGGCTTCGGTCCACCTCTGGATCAGCACGGCCCGAGTGCTTGGCTCGGCGTTGCAAACATAAAGCCGTCGCCGAGTGGGCTCCACGGCCACCAGGAGCTCCTCATATCGCGCTTGTGCCGTTTTGGCGTTCTCCTGCAGAACGTCATACTGCGCTCGCGTCTTCTTCTTATGCTTTGTCAAGAAATGGGGAACACACAGTTATACAATTGTGTGGAACATCGGAGGTTCGAAGTCGGTCAGGTTTGGGGACTTACCATCCAACTCGGCGACGGCTTCCGCCTCCGACTTCTCCCGGGCCAGCCTCTGATCCTGGGACTTGGCCAGCTCTTCCCGTAGCTGGCAATTGTGGCGTCGCGCGCTATACATGGAGCAGAGCACGATGTCATTTAGTCACACGCGGGCCGGAAAATCCTAATTCAGGTTGGGGTACTTACACCGAAGGGAGCCCGCAAGGTCGAACTTCTCGTCCTGCAGCACCTTGATCCGAGCCTGTAGCTCCCGGCACTGCTTGGCCGCCTCGTTCCGGACCTCAACTACTTCCCCCTCCACGGATTTAATCCGCTCTATTCGGGGGAGAAAGTAGTTGAGAAACTTGGTCTTCCTCTCGGAAAAGCCACCAAGTTCCTGCGAAGAGGGAGAACATTCACTATTCTTCCTCGAGATGAAGAAAACTTGCTCGGATGATCGGAAGACTTACCGTGATCAGTTTGCCGCAATTAGCGGCGTGCTCATAGAACGCCTCCCTGACCTTCTCCTCTGCCTCATCGTCGACAAGAGCCCAGTCCCCTTCCTTGTCTCTCCAGCCCGCCGAAAGCTTGGGCTCGGCCTCCTCTGGGGGAGATGGGGGGAATTTCTTCCACCATCGGCTCGGCCTCCCTGCTGCCCTCGTTGGTTGGCTTTGGGCTCGAGGCTGCGGCGGTGGCGTCTTCGCGGACCTTGGCCTCCGACGCGGCTTCCGTCGGCTCGGTCGGCGGGTGACTGTGTCGGCCGTCAGAGGAGGAGGGGGAGATGTCGCCCGTCTCGGCTCGGCCGGCGTCGACGTTGGCTCGGTTAGGCGGTCCGACGGAACTTCTTCTGATGGTTTCCTGAAAGGGGGAGGTGCTTCAGTCAACAAGAATGTGAAAAAAACTAGCAAGTGGTGGCGGGGTTGTGCTTACCGGTTGGAGGTCTTAATCTTAATGCCGGCGCCCCTCTAAGCGAAAGTTCCGTTTGAGGAAGCGTCGGGCGGGCCACTCGGCCTGGCCTGAGGGGCCGGAGGAGCTTGCCCCCTCTTTGGCGACGCCCGGCGACATGCCCTTGGAGGACGAGCCGCCTGACTAGGCCCCTAAGTCGGCGTCGGCTGGCTCGCTCCCTCCACGGGAGCGTCTTTGACTTTCGGGCCTGAGCTTCGCTGGCTGCGCCCCTTGGGTGGCGGGATGTCCCCCTCCATAGAGGAGGCCAGGCCCTTGTGTTTCTTCGCTGCCGGGGCCTCTTTAGGCTCCTCACCCGGGCGCTTCTCGTCCTTGTCGGCAGGGGCCTCGGGTGTCGGGGCGAGGGATACGAAGGCCCGGCGGTCCTGCTCAGGAATGCGGCCCTCCCAAATTAGAACAAGAACAAGAATTACTCAGTACATGAAACAAACTTGAAGATTACTCGGCCCTTACCTCCGGTGGCGGATTGGTGAGGGAGAAGCTCCTGGGGCACCCCTGATTGGAAAGGGGTGTCCTGATGGCGAAGAACTTCGAGAGACGGTCGACGGCGTCGGAGTTGGAGATCGGGCTAGCCGTCTCCCGGGTGGAGTCGGTCAGCCCGGTGTAGTCAAACCCGAGCCAAATCCTCTCCTTGAGAGGCTGGACACGGCGTCTCATGAAAGAGACAGCGATGGCCACGCCGGTCAGCTCCTCTTCCTTGAGGTTTTGGATCAGGCCGAGCAACTCAGTGACCTGATCCATTTCGGAGGAAGGAGGGGGAGAAGTCCAAGCGGAGGAAGCCCGGGGCTTCCTCCCGTCAAAACAAGGAAGACTAGGGGGAGCATTCGAGCAGTAGAACCACTCCTGGTTCCACCCCTTTAACGAGGTCCGGAGTGGCAGGGAGAAGTACTCCTTCTTGAGGCCACTCCGGAGTTGAAATCCGGCCCCGCCAACGGCCTTAGGGGTGTTGTCAGTGGGGTAGGCTTTCAAGAAGAAAAGGTGGCGGAAAAGGGCGAAGTGGGGAGCAATCCCTAGGAAGGCTTCGCAGAGGTGAACGAAGATAGAAATTTGAAGAATAGAATTGGGGTTCAAGTGGAAGAGCTTGATTCCGTAGTGGTTGAGCAGACCACGAAGAAAGGAAGAAGCGGGGAGTCCAAACTCGCGAGAAAAGAAAGACTCGAAAACGACGATCTCCTCTTGACGAGGAGTGCAGAAGGACTCACCTGTGGCGGCACACCAGCCGATGAGCTCCGGCGCCGGGAGAACGTTGGCGTCGACCAGGGCCTGCAGCCGCTCTTCGGTGGTGTTGGAGGTTGCCGAGTTCCCCGCCATTGGAATATGGTGGGGGAGGGGGAGCAGCGGAGATGGGTCCGGAGTTCGGCGACGGCGGCGGCACTAGGGTTGCCTTGTGGCGGCGGGAGCGTTAAAACCCTAGCGGGAGCGCAATGGGGAGATGAATAGGCTTAGGCGCAAATGTAGGCGTAACTGTTCAAATTTCCCAACGTGCCTTATTTAAAAGAAGATGGGCGACGTTTCGTTTCTGCGCTGAGCAGGAAAGAAATGAAGCCCTAAAATCATCGCTTCAAGATTCGGGCCTGGACTTAGGTTCCAGAGAGCATGCCCACGCGGCCGCAAGTCGCATACGCCATTACCAGTGCACAGATGCCACTCGGATCAAACCTAGTCGGAAGATAGCGCCTCGATCCGGGCCTTATGCCGACCTTCGCCTCGAGGATCGGGCGCTTCCCAAATTACAACTTAGCTTTTGATGTGCCCCTGGGGATAGTAGTCGGTTTGGCTTTTAGTCGGACCGAACATCGAATGTTACCTTTTTAGTTCTCTCAGTGGCACATTTCCGGATCGTTTGTCATCAAGACAAAAGCCACTCGGGCAAACTACAACTCAACTCTTGGTGAACCTCCTAGGGTCAATGGTCGGTCTGACTTTTTGTCAGATCGGGCATCAAGAATTACCTCTTCAACCGGGTCTTAGTGGCACATCTCCGGATCGTTTGTCATCAGGACGAACACCACTCGGATGACCTCAACTGGGAGGCGGGCGTATTCTTCCACGAGTCACTAGCTTGACTGCGCGCTAGTCGGGTCAGGACGTCTGAACGCCCTACACAAGTTATGGCATGTCCCCTGCTGAACCGAATGTCGAGTCCTGCCGGACAGACTCGAATGTTATAACTTGTAATAGGGAGGATAAAGCAGGGTGTCTCGGCTACATCCACTTTTTTTTGTATGCCTCTCTGCGGGGCCAATAGCCAACATACCGACCCGTCGGACTGGATACCAAACACCTTTTTGAGGCTTGAGATCTTCTCTTGAGTCCTTTGCAACTATCTTATTTGATCAGCAGGTTACTTGGCAAACGGAACTTCATCAGCCGAACAAAGAGTGACGTCACACGAGCTCCACTTGATGGACTATGAACTGAACCCAGAGTCAAAACAACTCAGTCAAGAAGCACTCGGGGGCTACTGTGGACAACATGGGCCTCGTGTATTCGGAGATATACGATTGGATGTACCATCTCCTTGGGCCAAGTCGCACGGATCTTCCAGAAGATGGGCTTGGAGGATGGCGCGGCCCGACTTGTTCTATAGGGAAACGAATTCGTTTCCTACTCGAATACACAGATATAGGCGTAACCAACTAGGTTATATCTTTATCTTCCTTATGCGGATTAGGGAACCTATCTGTAACCTGACCCCTTGCACTATATAAAGGGGGTCAGGGGTCCCTAGTTGGATCATCTAATTCTCCATTGACATCATTGTGTGTTCTCGTGCCATCTCGACGAGAGCATACATTGTAATCGACACCCATCATATAATTCACGAGCACAGGAGTAGGATATTAGCTCACCTTGAGGGCCTAAACCTGTATAAATTCGGCTCCCTGTGCTACCATCGTAGTTGTGATCTTTCGCATAGCCCTATAAAATATATTGCCGACACAAATAAATCGACTCACCAACACGATCTCCTTGGTGATGGATCTAACGTTTAAAAGCATTTTAAATAAGAACCGTATGCAATAAAGTATAAAGCGTGCATGACATGATATGAGATGAATGCAAACAGTACACAACAGTACAATATAATTGTATAAAACTTCTGCAATTGATTTCACCATTATTGGAAATTCCTATAATTAGTTATGATTTTTATAAGCTTAATATTAAAGGTATAAAAGAGACATTATTATAAATAAATTTCAAAGAATTCACCAAAACTGCATGAAATTATATTATAATATATCTAACTTCGAAAACAATTTTGTTATTTTTGGATCTATATTTTATTCTATAAAATTTCTACAAGTTTAAGCACTAAAATAATTATTAAAAATTAAAATTAACAGAAATATGTAAATAAACAATACATAAAAATAATTTAGAATCCGGAGGCTCATGCGGGCGGCGAGCTCCAGCTTGAAATCCGGAGGCTCGGCAAGATGGAGCGATCACGGTAGCCTAGAGGTGCTCTAGGGACCACAGGAAGAGGAATTAACCAAATAGCGGCGAAGAACCCAAAAGAACAAATGGCGGCTATTGTGGTGACACTCCGGCGAAGGGACGGCTCAGCCAGGGCATAGAGAAGGAGTAGCAGGACATAGAGAGGAAGAGGGAGACGTGGGGTTGGTAGAGGAAGGAGAGGAACTGAGTCTCACCACTGGAAACGGACAATCTGGACGAACAGGGGCTACGGCAGATTCCGGCGAGGTCTTCGGCGATCGAATTAGTCGCTTCCGGGCGACGATTCTCCGAGTGCTTTGTTGGGATGGATTTGCAATGAAGATAGCCAGGGCATCCTCGGACGGTTTGATGAAATTCATATCGAGTCAGAGCTGAGGCGAGGAAGAGTAGAGGTGGCCAAGGATTGGGTGGCTGAGCTTCGGCGTTAGATTGCCAGAGCTACGGACCTCGGATCTACGAGTTCCTAGGCAAAATAGAATCGTGAGGAAGAACTCTAAGACGTCCTCGGAGGGTTTGGAGAATAGAGTCTTATCCAGGTCGCAGCAGAAGAAGAATGAAAAGAGGAGAAGAGAGCTCGGGAGGAGAGGTTTATATAGGGCGCTGGGTGATCTTTGATCGAATCAGAGGGGAAAAGGGAAACCCCTTGATCATGGGGATCAATCCCATATTTGATGAGAGTATTTTGGGGAGATTTCCAAAGGAGAGAGGAGAGGATGTTTCCCCTGTGGCTTCCTGCCAGAGAAGGAAGGAGGAAGATCGAGAGGAAATCGATCAGGAGAAAGAAGGAAAGGGAGGAAGGGGAAGTGGGGTCCACTAGTAAGCGAGGGAAAGGGAAAATAGGAATTAGATTTGGCTAATTTGGAATTAACCCTTTGACTAAGGGTTAAATTGCAAAGTAGCATTTAACAAATGTAGAATTTATAAAATGAATACTAACATCTTATTTTGCACACATAAACCTTTTTGCAAACTTTAAATATAAAATTACACTTGCAAATACGTTTTGGGAAAATTTTATTTTACAAAGCATTTTAATAAGGAACATACTCATTTTTACATGTTTTTATATTTTCAAAATTTCATGAAATGCAATGCATATGATTTTGGTTTTTGAAAATGTGGATGTTACAATCCTCCTCCTCTTCTCTTGTACTAGCTTGAGGAACCATCGAAGAGGAAGGAGGTTCATCATTCCGATTCTCCTCCTTCATTGGTCGAATATCACCCACTACTTCCATATTCTCCATTGCCTTCCTCAAACCTTGGTCACCTACATCACTCAAATTCTTTTCCTCTTCTTGGGAGCCGTTAGTCTCATCAAATTTTACATGATATGATTAATGAACTTGCCTGGTGGCTTCGCTGAAGACATGATAGCCTTTTGAGTTAGAGCATATCCAAGCATGAAACTGATGTCGCACTGGCGTTGGAACTTACCCAAATGTGTCCTCTTCTTATAGATGTAGACTTTGCACCTGAAGACACGAAAGTAGGAGATGTTGGGCCTTCGTCCCACCAGGAGCTCGTAGGAGGTCTTCTTGAGAAGGCGGTGAAGATAAAGGCCGTTGATAGCATGCACGCCGTGTTGATGGCTTTCACCCAAAACACATCTGACGTACCATACTCGTCAAGCGTCGTCCTCGCCATCTCGATCAAAGTACGGTTCTTCCTCTCCACGACTCCATTTTGTTAAGGAGTATATGTCGTCGAGAATTTGAGCTTTAAACCTAGCTCATCACAATAACCTTCAATATTAGTGTTAACAAACTCGGTGCCATTATCACTTTGAATCTTCTTAACTAAAACCTCGAATTCATTTTGAGCTCTCTTAGCAAATTTTTGGAAAATCCCTCCAGCTTTAGCTTTGGTAGGAAAGAAAAACACCCAAGTGAAACGAGAGAAGTCATCAACAACCACAAGGCAACAAGAATTTTCACCAATGCTAGCATAGATGGTTGGGCCAAAAAGATCCATATGTATAAGCTTAAGAGGACATGAAGTAGACATGAAAGTCTTGGTAGGATGAGAATTAGCCACTTGCGCGCTTTCCAACATGACAAGCACTACACAATTTATCCTTTTCGAACTTCACATCCCTAAGACCAGCAACAAGTTCATTTTTTAAAAATCTTTTTCAAGGTCCCCATGCCAGCATGCCCAACACGCCTTTGCCAAAGCCAATCAACTGATGTTTTCGCTATAAGGCAAGTAGATATTTCCAATCGGCGTGAGGAGAAATTCACCAAATAGAGATTTTGAAATCGAAAACCTTTGAAGATGAAATTCTCATTCTTTTTGTCATAAACAAGAGCCTCATCTTGAGTAAAGACACACTTGAAACCCAAATCACAAATTTGAGCAATGGACAACAAATTGAAATTGAGAGAGTCAACAAGAAACACATTGGAAATCGAATGATCGTTCGAAATTGCAATTTTACCTTTACCCATTGCCTTTTTTTACTATTGTCACTGAAGGTGATTTTATTGTTGGAGTCACCCTCGCCCTCCGAGGAGGTGAACATAAGAGAGTTGCCAGTAATGTGTTAAGTGCAACAACTATCCAAGACCTAATGCCGGCCACCGCTCTTGTAGTTAACCTACACCAAAGTATTTATGTTTTGATCTTAGGTACCCAAATCTTTTTGGGTCCTTGAGAGTTAATGAGCAAAGATTTAGGCACCTATACAGATTTCATAAGTTTATCCTTTACCTTAGGTGCTCCAACAAACTTAGCAATCATTTTATCATTTTTTTCTCAAAAGTACATAGCTAGCATCAATCATCTTACTTCTACTAGACAAAGCATGAAAAGACTTAGCTAAGAGACATGCAATGGCTTTATGATCATTAGCACGGCATATGTAACAACAAGCACCACCCTTGACAAATTTAGACTTGGTCTTACCTCCACCACCCTTAGACAGATCCACAAGATAATACCCAATCCATGCTTGCCTAAAGTACACCTTTGCTCCCTAAGAATATTGTCAAGTTTGGTGCTACCAACAAGAAACTTAGACATGCTCTTATCCAAATATGCAATCTTGTCCTTTAGCATCAAGTTTTCTTTAATAAGTTCATTAGCGCATTTAGCAATCCCACAAGTACCTCTAAGACAAGCATTAGAATTATTAGCATGCGAGGTTCTCATGGTCATGGAGGAGCAATCACGAGTGATATTAGGAGCAATGGAAGTATCTATAGATACACTACAAGCACCATTTATAGAATCAATCAAGTCACAAGTGACTCCTACATAACATTTAATGATGTGATAATCATCATGAGTATCAATATCACAATTAATGCCAATATCTTCCTTTTCAATAGAGTCTATCTTGCTAAGAAGTAAACCATGATCATTTTCAAGCAATTCATACATCTCTAGCAATTCCTCAAATTCACAAGTAAGAGTGGAGTGCAACTTCTTTAGAGACTTAATCCTAGATTTTTCCTTAGATAGAGTACTAGTCAAATCATCCACAAGAGCAATTAATTCATCATGTGAGGGTTCATCAGTGATTACTTTGTCGCCTTTGGCCATGAGACACAAAGATGGCGTTGAGGGTGCCGGAGGTGTGGACTCCATAATAGCAAGTCTGGCAAGTCCACTAGAGCTCTCACTTTTGGACACCCACTTACCAACATAAGCCACCTTCTTGCCATTCTTATCAACCTTCTTGAAATGGCCCTTCTTCACAAATCTTTTCTTCTTCTTGTCATCTTTTTCATCAGCATCACTATCAGAGGCTTTGGGCTAACAGCCCAATTTGAGCCAAATTTTAAACTTTAAAATTTGAGTGCAAGAAAATATTTCTCTTGCTAAAAATGCTAAATGCAAAACTTCGCCATGCATTTTTTCTATTTTCAGAAATATTCTAACCTATTTAACTAGCTTGTAGTTTATATAAATACATCTATTTTTGGATTATGAATAATAACAAACAAAATAATCAATAAACCTATTTTCTACATTGCTAGAATGTTGCAAATTTGCAAACACTGAGTATGTTTTCGGTTGAGGAATAGTACTTTGAAGCCCAAACCTTGATTCCCATTTAAGCCAACACCTTATTTATATATTTGTAACTTTATGATTTATTTAAAATAGTAAATGATGTCTAAAAATTATGAAACTTTTTCTATAAATACTACAATAGGTAAGGAACCTAGGTAAATATTAAACCCTCACTGTTCAGTAAAGAGAATAAATTATTAAAAAAAATAGGTAAGCCTCTCTAGTTATAGCAATTTTAATCCTAGCATTATGTAATCTAACAATTTATTTAACTATATTTTAAATACATGGGAACCTAAATTGAAGATAAATTATGAACAGTAGGATTACGCTTAATTTTTATTTAGTTAACTAAATGCAAACCTTAAATCTAGCCTTCTTCTTGTATTATTAAATTCAATTAAATATTTATGTAACTTTAAAATTGCCCTTACACTCAAAAATTTAAGTTAATACCTAAGAACAAATCTTGACAACTTTGAACCCTTTTGAGTAAAATATGACCAATTATCCCATTTTTTGTTTCTATTGTAAAAGATTTTCCAAACTATGAGTAATTTAAAAGGAAGCTTTTACTACTCACAACATATATTGATTTTCCTAAAGATATTTATGATTTCCCTATAGCTACAACAAATGGTATAAATCCCATGAAAAGTGTTGAACCTGATTTATTAATAATAACTCATTTAAGTTATCTTATTTAATACATAAACGTTGTTTATCCCACTTGTGAATAATATCAAAAACAATCTTTTCCATTTAATTAATTTAATCATTAATTTCCTAAATTCATGATAAAATTCCCGTGAAGGATGACTATAATTAAGATATTTAATAAATTTATTGCACAATTTTAGGACTCATGTTGCTCTCTGGATAATTAAACGGTGAACTTAAACTATTTCTCCCAATGTATTAATAAAACAAAAACTGAATTTGACTTATTTTAAATATTAAACGACTTCAATTAAATCTCAACTTTTTGCAAAGACATAGTTAACCATTTAGGTAATTATTAAAATATTGAGACTTAGTTTAGTATAGTATTTATGCATAATTTCCTTATTAGGGTAATTAAAACCCTCTTTTAGTAATTTCCTTTTTCTAATAAAATAATTGGGAGTTAGATAAAACACACCACAAAATTCTAGAAAATAAAGGCTTTACCAACAATTAACAATAACCTTAATTTGGCAGCAAAACATCTGCCCTAAAAACAGTAAGAAATTTACTTTGAGTTGATGAAGGAAATACTTCAAACAAAATTATTTTCCATATACAACTATTTTGCTAATCTATGGGTAAATTACTAGGAGTAGCAATTTGCATTATGCATCATCGCATAACATGTTCATGACGCTCACACCACCGTTATCTTTTTGTAAGTTACTATATAGTAGAAGGATCATGGAACTTCGTCAATATCTAGGTTAAGACTTAACATTAGTCCTCGATCGCTTAGCTAAGCGAGTTGCATTCCATGCATCATGTTTTCTTATTGCACATTGCTACTTTATTTATTGTTCTTCGACTACGTTTCGTTAATAGACGCTGAGGAGCCAAAAAAACATTTCGTAGAGCAGCAAGAAGGCCCTCAACAGTGTCAAGACCCAGGCGAGTTAACATCTTCCCTAAAGGGTGTTTGCTTTTACTAGGGAGAGTCTATACTTTTCCGAGTGCGAGTTAACATCACTAGATCATATTGATCCTAGTTTTCAATTAAAGTATTTCCTTTTAAGTATCAATTGCATGCTTTTCAATTATGAGTACTTACCTTGTTAAATTTATGAAATATCATGCCTGCTCTATTGAACTGTCAATACCCATAATGATTGTATTGATGTTAGTTGAATCACAACTTGATCGCCTTGACGATCAATCCTTGAATTAACCTGGTTTAGCAACAACACAGTTATTAGACTCTTAAGTCTATGATTTTAAACTTTTAGACTCCTAAGTCTGGTTAAAATCTTGCTTAGACATTGTTTAGGTCCAATAATTATTTTAGGCTTAGTTGCCTCAGAACGGTGAACCGATATTCACCGGACATGAATATACAATGACATGGATAACTGGATATTGGGCCTAGCATGCCAGTGGGTTTGTGCTTGGTTGTGGTTGTGGTTATGGTTCTGTACGGACAGGGTCCAGTACAGTGGAGTAGCGAGGCTACGAGAGCAGGAGAAGGAAGTTATCTTGGGCAGGGTGGACCCAGTGATAGGGTGGAGTGCAGGCTCGCCCTAGCCGGAGCGCGGAGACATGCGCGTAGCGGGAGATCGCTGCTACTAGCTTGAGGGGGTGGTTCCAACACAACGCGTGGCCATCGCGCAGTAGTAGGAGTTGGGGGTCACATGAGGTGTTTTGCGAAACCAGCCCTTGGACGAGAAACCCACTTTAAGAAGGTCCGGCTTGGAACGTCACCTAAGGGTGATTTAATCACACTTACTGGACTGGCAAATCCAGTAGAGTTATGGTTCACAACGGGTAGCCAACCCCGAATAGGATGGCGGGAGTAAGGAGATGTTTGGCAGAGTGCATGGAAACTGCCATGGGATGGGTTATGGATTATGGTTTGGAACTAAATCTCTGGATTAACACATTGAACGTAGAACCTTGTTAAAACTGCTAAGTCATAGGCTTTGACTCATAAAATTGGCTTTCTGCAAACAAACAAACCCAACCTTTCCTTCGATACCACTATCACTAAATGATTAGGTTGGGTGTTAACTCGCCAGTGTTTGGATGACACTGCCCTCGCATACATATACTTTTTTAGATGGTGAGTATAAGCAAGACAAATATGCCTACCATGAAGACGATGAACAGGGGTATGCTGACGATCAGGACGAGGATTAGGTCATCTCTCCAGTCAATTGCTTAGGCATAGCCGGCAAGAGACTCTTTTGGATCTTTTATCGCACTCTGATATTTTGTTGTTCTTGGACTTTGTTAGTCAATGTGCCATTTTGTAATACTTAATAGCCTTCGGGCTTAATTCAGGTACTTAATGTAATATAAATCTTCCGCTTGTATGAAATGATCTGGCTATGTAAATGGTGTACATTAGTGTACTTATCCAGGGACTAGTGCAGATCAAGTGGTCGCGAAGGACAGGCCCCACATTGTCACAATTGGCCGCGATGTGTCCCTTCTTATGGTACTCATTGCATCGAATTTCCAAGAGGGACTTCTTCTTATAAGACGATGACTTGTCACAGTCACCTCGATGATTGAGCCTCTTGAGAAGTTTCTTGGATCTTCGCATGAGTAGAGCCAATTCTTGTGGATCTTCATCATGATCATTTGAATCATCATCATCGCTCTCATAGTAACTTTCCACGGTCCCTTAGGCCTTACCATTGGCCTTAAGAGCTATATTTTTCTTCTTGATAGAGTTTTCATCTTACTCTTTAAGTCACATCTCATGAGCGGTGATGCGGCCCAAAAGAGCGGTGGGAGTGAGAGTCTTGATCGCCTGGCAATTATTGAGATAAATACCTAATCCACGATACTCGGAGGGAAGGACCTTCCCCATCTTGCGGCACACTTCCATATCCTTAAGAGGGCATCCAACCCCCTTTAGCTCATTCACAATTGGATTCAACCTCGATAGCATTAGCATCTTCACATAGAAGCATTTTAAAATCATCAAATTTGCTCTTAATGAGATACATTTTCTCCTCCATTAAATCGGCGTTTCCCTTATGGATTTCTTTGAGGGTCATCCAAATTTTATGGGTAGAGATCAAATTGCTCACTCCATCAAACAGTTCCAAGCTAAGATAAGAAAATAAAGCATTCTTGGCTTGCGCATTAAATTGCTTATGTTTGATTTCTGCCTCGGTGAGAGCCAAAAGATTCACGGTGTGGGATAACCAATTTCACACGCAATCCATATGTCATATCTCATAGCTTCAAGATAGCATTGCATTCTAACTTTCAATATGAGTAATTTGATCCATCAAAGGTGTGAGCCGTACCAATAGAAACCCCTTCTCCGGCCATTCTCCAGGCGGTTAAGCCACACAAGAGAAACCTTGCTCTCATACCACTTGAATAGAATGCAGTGGCCTAGAGGGAGGGTGAATAGGCACTTTTTAAATTTTTTATTTTTGTGGTAATTAGTCAAGATTTATAGACAAGCAAGTTCACTAATTTTCACAAAACAAGCACAAACACACAAATAACAAGATGGGGAATTTAAATGCAGATAGTAAATACGAAAAGTAAAGGAGACACGGATGATTTTTTTCCTGAGGTTCGGAGACGAACTCCTACTCCTCGTTAGAGCACTTTGCACATAGAGAAGTCTAGTTTCGACTCAAGCTCTCCGCGGACCCAAGCCTCATCACTCGTGATAGTCCTTCACCACTCCGGCAAGGCGGACTCCAAGCCTTGAACACCGCTTGAGGGCTTCCACAAATGCCAAGGCAAGCTCCTCAAGCCTCTTTTCCAAAGCCGTATAGGAGATCGAGTCTCCAAGAGTAATAAGCTCGATGAAGATGATCCCGCCGAATCAAATTGACCTCGAAGCACAACTGGACTTGGAATCACTCTAGCTCACCAAGGAATAGCTCAACAAGGCACTGAAATATGGGTGTAAGAATAGGAAAATGAAATCTCTAACCTTTCCCCCAAAGCCTCCCACGGGTTTAAATAGCCCCAGATCTGAAAAACTAGCCGTTGTGAGTTTGGTAGTTGTTGGCGGTCTGTCTGGAAAAAATCCTGGACTTTCCCAAAATACCTACACAAACACACATGCCAACACATAGGGGAGCCTGGGCAGGCTGGCCCCTTGGCCGGACCATCCGGTCCTCAATTCCTAGTTCACCGTGGACCGTCCGACCACCTGGCCCGGACCGTCCACCCCTCTGGCTATAGTTCTCCACGGACTGTCCGTCCTTGAGCTCTGACCATCCGGCCATTACCCCAGACCGTCCGTCGAAGCTCTCCAACTCTCTGTTTCCACCGTTCGTTCGGTCCCTGAAGTGCCCACTTAGTCTTGAGACCTCCCGGAACCCCTCCGTCTCAAACCTAGCCTCCAGAGGCTCCGATTACTCCCTGAGGCAAGATAAAAGAATAGGTGTGCTTCTTGGTCATAAGTGATCCAAGGAGATGAAATAATCGGATTCCCCTTGATAGTATGGCAAGCCAATGCAAAAGATAAAGATACCTAGTCTAAGAATGGATCCACTCGACGCCCGATCAATCCTCTAAACCGCCCTTAGCATTTGCGCTTGATGTCAATCGAAGTAGATGCATTGGGGTACAAGATTGTAGATAATGCCCCAAAGAATCGCCATCATCAACAACAAAACATAATAAGGCATCCATCCGGGACCTAGATGCTTTCAAGAGGAGATTGATGATTGTCAAGACCCTAGCAGCGAAGACCTCTACGGTCTCACCGTCAAGAATCTTAAGACTCTCAAAATCATGTTTGAGAGACTGTAGTTTCACCTCTCGAACGTGCTCGTGCTCGATGTTCGCCGCTGTGATAGTGTCCCATGTCATCTTCACCAAGTTGTTTCCAGCGATGGCGATCATCAAGTTCTCGGGAATCACTTGATACATTGCCGATAGTGCCAATCGATCCTTCCGCTATTCCATGCCTCCTTTCTTTTACGCATCACTGCCCGGATCAACAGTAGACCACAACTCCTGCGTCTCCATTGCCACACGCATCTTTATGGCCCAAGTTGTGTGGCTTCTCCTTGCGAGCTACAGATAAGGCGATGTCCGCAAGGCCTCTTCTCGCATCTCCGATGTGCCCACATCATCTCGCACCACGTCGTAGTCTACCTTGTGCATGCGACCACCGAGATTGATCTAGGCTCTCATACCAAATGTTTGAAATCAGCCCAAGATCAAAACTCACAAGATGTCATTTTCTTGTGAACACGAAAGGCTCAAAAAGATTTTTGGTGCCATCTCTCACACATTGAGGCTGGCGTCTTGCTTTCTTTATATAGTAAAATTACAAGATTCCTACTCAAATACGAACGGCTAGAAATACAGGAACTCTATTTCTAAGACTTATAGTCTTGCACGAAATCTAGAAACATACTAAAACTAGATATAGATATTTATGGATAGTCTGAACTGTCAATCAACATGGTGCACTGTACTACCGTGGCTTCCATTGTGTAGCTTCTACTATTAATAAGAAAATTTATCCAATACACACCCTTTCGCTGAACGGCTGAAGCTGATCTGTCCACGTACTGCATGCTTCTTCGCCACAAGTTCTTGGGTGTCATCTTCCGTTGAGTCTGACCCACAGCTGTTCTCCAATAAATCCAACCAACAGCCACTTCTTGCTTGTATACGCGTAATCTGATGTAATTCAAGTGAAATATCTGTAATAGCCTGGTAGCACTAAAGCCTCATAATTAATTTGCAGCTCAACAAGAATCAATCTGCTGTGAATCTCCAATTCCGATTCTTTTGTCCTTATAGTTTTCCAATTTTATACATAGATTCATGTTCTTAGCATTTTAGTCCCTTAATTTTTAATATTTCATACAGTGTCGGGACCCAAGCCAATTGACCAAAACCCTTAAGTATTACACCAGTACTAATTTCCAAGATCCATATTAGTATCCACATATTTGGAACAGAATGTGGTCATAACCAATAATAAATAAACGGGTATATAGTATTTTTGTTAGAAGACTATATTATTATATAGGGTTAATTAGACACATGCCAACTCACTTCTGCAATTGAAGAATTGCCCACTGTCGGAACTCGTAAATTTGCTACTGCTGGCATACAAAAATTGTTTGTATGTCACTAAGCAGATCTCAAAACACTTTTACAACTTTATACACATATGTGGCAACATTTTCTAACTATTTTTCTCCTGCATCTTTTTTTCTTCCTCTCTCCCTCCCGGCCATCAAGATGCTTGCTCCCGCCTATCCTCTGTCCTTTCTTCCGCTCTCTAATCCTCCCTCTTCCCAATGTCTCCCTCTCTGGTTTCTGATGCACTCCTCGATAGCTGTGTCGGCGCTGGGCCCCAACCCCTCGACGAGAATCGCCATCTGTCTCGAGACGTCGCCGCGGCCCCTGAGCATCTGGAGCATGCAGTGCTGGCTAGGGACGCCATCCTCGACTCCGTCAGGGAACTCCACGTCGTCGGAAGCACCGGTGAGTTCCGGATAACCATCGAGCACGGCCTGCTCAGGATCGACTACTTCGCCGGAGACGAGCTGGGGGGCGGAGAGACGGTCGCCCGTGCGCTCGTCGCCAGACCAGATCCGGTCCATGCGCTTGGCATCGCTGGAGCTCAAGGACAAGAGAGAGGGAGGCAGGAAAGATAAGAGGAAGGGCAGCGCGGTGGCACTCGGTGGACGTGGTGGAAGAAACACAAAGCATAAATGGCCGTTGCGCAACTTCTGCCGAGCATTAATAGCCGTTGTTTGTTTGTTTCTTCCTTCTATCCTGTGTGCATGTGCGTGTGTTTGCTTCTGCGGGTATTTGGGCAGTGGCATGCATATAATCTCCACACCAACAAAAGTGACAAATTTATATGTCTCGATAGAGCAGTGGCAATTCTAGAATTTAATCCTATTATATAAATACAGCACGGAAGCCGACACTGGTGTAGCAGAATGCGTATTACATTGTTTTTTCAAATGAAAGCAAAAATAACACCACGTGCAAAGACAGTCGGCACAATCCTAAACATCCGGCGATAGATCCTCATCTATATATTGGCGTCAGAAATATCGACAGCAGACCATACATCCTAGGCTACCTCGCGATGATCTATTTGTTTGAATAAAGAGCCGTATGCAAAAGCGAAGGTGAGTATGCAACATACTCAACAAGTAAAATTTAGAAATGATGTAGTATGAGGTTTTGTCATGTTATTTTGCGTCAAGACAATTTTCCAAAGTTTTTTCTAAGGTTTTGATAAGGCCATTTCCAGGAAAGGATTTAAAACAAAATTGTAGACAACTGGGAGATAGGTTCCCCGCCGAGCTTACTTGTTGATTGAAGGACCGAATAACCCTTCCTGCCAAAAGACTTTCGACATAAATGCACGGATGCACTGATATGAAGAGTAGATTCATTTTGTTTTGGGCCTCTCGGAAAGAGATAATAACCCTACCCTAGTCGCACGTGTACGTTTGTGTTATTAAGGCTCATGGATGGGATTGCCCCTCCCCTCGCGTGGGGGTGGATTTATATAGTACAAGGTATACACAGTCCTAGTCCTACACAACCCGGGAAACCTACCTGGATAAGCTAGAATGCTACCGGAACTACATACATATTCCATAAACACGCTGACTTGAGCCCCAAGGTATAACCGTATCCGGAAGGCTTCGGATTCTTGATACAAGCAAATTCCCAAGATAGCGGGAGCGTTGGGCTGATTTTCCTGATGTATCTCTTCAAAGCCTATGAGGGCACGTACATCGGCTCACAAGCAAGGAGGCCTACCCCCGAGTATCAACCACCGGGCTATCAGTTTGAGCATACCATTCTCGGCCTATACTTCCGGATATAAAATCCAGAGGTAAGTCATGTACAGGACGTAGCCGTCAGGGTATTTTATTCAACCCCGACACTTAGCCCCCGAGGCTCAAGTGAAAAACTGCTTGGCCGAGCCTTCTCCTTGAGCCTAAAAACTCGAAGGAGGGATTAGAAAACAGTAGCAAAGCATTACCACCTCATCCGAGCAGGCCATGCTCGAGAACGAGCTTAAACCACTGGGCACGAGCTGAACTCACCTAGCCCGAGCTTGGACTGAGTGAGCAGCGCTTTCTCCAATGATTATATTGTCCACAATGTTCATTGTAACGCCTTGCAGGAATCTTACCACATACGTCGGCCCACAACATGGGAGCATATATTTTTATGCGGAACAGGTACAACCTTTTTAGTTTCTCTGTCTATACTATAAATAATCGTGTATAGTGGAAACATCCTTCACTTGTCTTCCTTCTTCGCACTAGTAATGCTTAGCGCGAGACAATCCTCCCGATCTTCTTTTGCTTCCTTTATCCCATTGCCTCCGATCCGCCTCTATGGCAAAATTTGGACCAAGCTCCATCATCACCGAGCATCTAGCCGATCTCGAGAGTCCAGGTCACCTTGACCCAAAATCGTGGTGAGCACTCATAGCAGAGGAATACTTGAAACCGATGGATGATGAGGTCGTCTCCACTGAGCTCTATGTTGTGCACAGTCTTCGCACACCGAAGAGTGACTTCATCGCTGGCGTGCTCACACTCAATCTCAATCCCAACTCTATCCTTATCCTCGCCATCTTCACACACCTCTATGAAGGCTTCCTAGGCATCATGCCCACTGTTAGTTTATTTCTTCATTTCTACTCCCTTTTCCGTATTGGGAGCAACTCCGCAATCGGCTATGTTTACTTCCGATTGCGCTCCCCATCCCCTTTCTCCTACCCCATTACGACCCTAAAGGGCTCCATCTTCGAATGGGCCGAATAGTAGTTCTATCCTAAGAAATCCACGTACAGTCATCTTACATTTTGCGGAGAAGCCCCGATCAAGAAGATCATCCCCAATCCTTCTGTCTAAGCTAACACGGTAAGATGGCTCAATTTGATCAATGAGCTCACCTCCTACGGGCTCACTACCCAGGAGATCGAGGAAGATTTTCTGTGGAGCAGGGTATGCCCCCTTAAGAGGAGGGAACCCCTTTTTACTACATCACCGGCTGGCAGGACTTCACCCAGGAAGCTATATCAACTATTTTTCATCATTCCTTTCCTCCTTTCATGCTCGGGGTGGTATCATGCTCACGTCTTCCCCGTTCTTTGTAGCCCCAAGCGTTTCCTTGGTGGATGCTCGGATGAGCGAGCTCTTCGGTGCACAAAAGGAGCAAGGAACGTCTTCCTCGGCAGCAAGCCTAAAGAATGTCCGGGAGTGCTCCGAAGAGGTACACAATCCTAACTGCTTCTCGCTTTTGGTGCTCGGCGAGCCTCCAATTGATGACTGGGCTTATGACCCTTGCAAGAGAAGGAGGACCTAGAGCATTCCCTGATTGGCATAGGGCGCAGGTAACAGTGCTAAAAAGGCAGACCAGGAAGGTCGTTGCCTAGAGGCATAGAGCTCCAGTTCCCCCAGCAGTTCCAGGGACACGTTCCACCAGAGTCAAGCCAACTTCAAACACCCTCCAGCGAAGCGTTCGGAAGACCCACCTAGATTGCTGAAAAGCATAAGCAGGAATTTTTGGAAGAAGAGAATACACGACTACGTGCCATACTAGCAGCATCAACAGGGACGGGCTCGAGCTCGGCGCTCTTGACGGTCCAAGGGGAAGAAAGACCGAGCTGGGACCATAGTCCCGACTTCGCCACAATAGCCACCTATTACTTTCACTATAGATTGTGATGTAGTGGAACACTCCCCACCCTTTGTAGAAGCACCTGAATTGGGGAAAGAGGGAGCCCCGAGCACCTAGGGAGCCCTAGCGCTTGCCGCCTCCGAGTACGCCGAGCAACCCTCGAGCATACAAGATGCTCGGGAGGAGGCCATAGGACCTCTGAGGTGACTCCTATCTAGAAAGAGCTTTCCGCCCTTATTCCCGATGGCCTCGGGCAGCCTCGAGGATGATGGATGCCCGTGCCTCCTGCCAAGCTGGTCTCCTCGCCCTTCCTAGGAAGAATCCTACGGCGACGGACAGCCCTGAGTAAGAAGCCATGGAGGATGACCCCTTTGCCTCACTATGCAAGGAGAATGTCCTCACCCATTTTCGGAGCAACCTGCTTGCTTGGTGCTCCAAGGTAATGACTTCTCAATTCTTGTTTCTTCGTATTTTAGGTGTTGTTTGGATCGATAATCTTCATCTTCGTCTTCTGCCGCCAGTAGAAGACACGTACATCGACTTTCGGTGAGCACGAAGGCTCCTAAGGAGGTCGCCAAGGCTCATACCAAGAAAGAAGCCAGGGTCGCGGTCCTAGAGTAGTGTCTTGCCGAGGCTCAAGCCTGCTTTGAGGCCAAAGTGGGCCATCTTGAAGCCCAGGTCAAGGGGGCTGCGGTGAAGAACCAAGAGGTCGCCGCTGCATTGGAGTAGGAGCGCGCTCAGTCCAAATCCCTGGAGGCTAAGGTGGAGAAACATACCCAAGCTGCTTAGGATGCTTTGGACCAAGCCAAGGAGAGCCAAGAGGCAGCGAAGCGCCTGTGGCTGGAAGTCCAGGAGGGGCGCCAGGCACAAATGTGGGTCCTAAATCTCTAGACAGATCTTGATGTGCTGAAGGAAAAGCTCTTAGCTCTAGAGAAGAAGAGACTGGACCAGGATACTATGTAATTTCCATTGTAACCTTGCTAAGCAAAAATAAAACTCAGTATTATAAAAGAATAGGTATTAGCTAAGTTTACCTTTGTAGCTTCTGGATTTGGCAATGTCTTCCTTGCTTCTTGGTAGCATCAAGGTTCGGTGATGTCTTTCTTTCTTCTGTAGAAGGAGCAAATAGAACTGTCAGGGATTGAATAACTCCTACGGGCTAGGTTTGCCCCTGATAGCTCGAAGTTCTAAAGCGTGCCCTTGGATGTTGTTCCCAAGAGGTGTGTCTGGTCGATCTACTTGCCCGGGCAAGATCTTTGCCCGATTCGTTCTTCCAGACAAAGCAGGGTTTCCGCCCGGGTGCTGGGCACGACGGTTGCCTAGGATCCTTATGCCCGGGTGTCGGGACCCAGCAGAATGGACCGAACCCCTCTATGTATTCCGTACTAGTCCCAAGGATCACAGCTAATATACATAGTGCAAACAGAGTGATACATTACCAGCGAAAATAAAATATTACATAACAAGTGTATAACACAATATGGTACAAACTTGGTGGCGCGCAGGCCACGAATAAGAGTTTGGCGGAATACAACACCTAGGACCCACACAACAGTAGTACTATTAACTCTCCATAGGCGGCAAGAGAGCAAGACGAGCCCTAGTCTTCTGGGGAGTCCTGGAAGACCCCGTCCTCGTAGTCAGCATCGGCGTCATCATACTATGGGTCTTCCACAGGCTGTCCCTCTACTGGGGTTCAGAAAAAGAGTGGAAAACAGTAAGGGTGAGTACAATTGTACTCCGCAAGTCAGGGAAAATGTGCAGCATGGGGAGTAGTACAAGTGGAGGCTCAAATTGATTTCCAAAAATGCCAAATTTCCAAGATTTCTCCTAAGTTGACAGGAAAGCAGTTTTTGTAACTATTCCGGGGTGGAACAAATTGTTTTGCTTTGAACTTTCCTTTGTACAAAATTGTTTGCAAAATCCTTTTAGTTTTTCTAGAACCCCTTTTTAGAAAAGAAAAGCCTACCATATGAATACACACTTTGCATGCTCTTAACCGTGAGCATGGCTATCACAATAGTTTTAACTCTGCATAGTGGGTACACTTTACCCTCAAAGGATTATGCACGGAGGTGCGAATCACAAAGCCACTTGGGCTATAAACCCTAATACCACTTGTTCCATGAGTCATCCCTAGGCACTCTTGGGGATCGGCCCAACGGCCCTAGTCCTAACGTTGTGCAGGAAGGCTAAGGAAGAATGGTCCAAGATGCCAACGGACATGAAAAAGCAGTCCGTGTTTGTACAACCCAGATGTCTACGAAGGACATCTCCACTAGCAAGTTGCTATTAGAGGTTAAAGCTTAATAGGCCAGATCCGTTCTATAACAGAACTTGAGACTGTACTGTAAGGCTAAGTTTGTAGATTCATAGCGTGAGCAGTTCTTAGACAACGGCAGGAGTACTAGCACGAACCCGAAACCGTGCATAGTCTGCACCAAACCGACAACTGGGTCCTCCATAGTCAGAGTATTTAGGGGAGGATAGTAAAATTACCAACCCGACATTCTTCCCAATGCCATATTCTACCAAAACCCATTTACAACCCCTTTCATAATACACCATACCATAATATGATTGTATGATAGCGAAAATAATTTTTATCCTATTTAAGGTAGTCATGTACGCGGAATATTTTATATGTATCCCTACGGTTCAAGATTATCAAGGGCTTGAATAACATTTTTATTTTCTTGGTGTAGCTGAGCTCTAAAAATTACTTGTTTTATACATAGCATGCATTGTTTAAATATTCTATGAATCCTTTAAAGCAGACAGGGGTACATACATATGCATCAAGGGGACTTGCCTTGGTCGTACTCCGAGTGCGGGCAGTCGTCTCCAACAGGGGGGTCCACGAACTCACTGGGTCCTACCCTCGTACACAAACAACACCAAACACAACACCATATCAGACCCTTTCTGTAAATAGTTTGTCAAAAACATTATAGATTAATGTATAAAGGTTTCGCAATTTATAAATTTTATTCAATAGCTTTTTAGAGAGTTACTGGATTGTAGGGGACCCACTCGGGGGTCCTTCTAAATGATTTCTACACTAGTCCCTAGATCGGTAGGCTAGTACACACCGTTACATAGCCAGAACGAAGAAGCATATAACAAACAAGGTAAACTAGATATCTGCGAAAGTAACGTCTTATGGCGAATAGTTTTACAACACAGCAGTCTGGACCAAATAGCATTACAGTCCACCAAGGGGAAATTCAGAGTCCAAAAGCGGGAGTCTTCAACAAAAGGATTATGCAGCGGCTGTGCATCACTACAAGTGGCTGAAGAGAACGCCCTAAGCTTCATCTTGATCTTCAAAACCATACTCTTCTTCCTCAAAGCGCGCATAGGGGTCTTCTAGGTGCTCTCCATCTAAAGAGTGAGTGAGTACGAGGATAGGTGTGCAATCAATCCGTATTTGCGAGTTAACACCCTCCTAATGCATTTAATGATAAGGGATTCAAGGGAAGGCTACAGTTTGTTTGTTTGTAATGAGTGGATAGAAATAAATATAGTAAAAATTCTATGATTCAGCAAATTTTCATTAGGAAGGAGAGTGTTGTAGAAGTGTTGATTTTTCAAGTTATCAATCTTATCTAACCCCGGTACCATCCCATGGTACGACTAGACCAAGCTTAACTCTGCTAGAACCTCTTCCTATTCTTTAACTAAACACCCGCCATCATATTTCGGGATTCAACAATCCCGTTGTGGATCATCGTTCCTAGATTGTTGGTCCAGTGAATGCATGACCTAGACCACCCTCGGGTGGTGGCGCCGTGCCATGCTTACCTTAGGTTGGAGCTTCAGCCAGAGCCTCCGCAGAGCACTCTACTGGGCCTCTGTACCCATACTACCACGTGATGGCCACGTGTTGTATCGGACGCATCCAACACTAGCTTATAAACAAAGGACCTCTTCCAGTCCCACTCCTCAATTCTCCCTTCAAACACCTGCCATCTTATTCCGAGACTTGGCAATCCCGTTGCGAATCATACCTCTTGGATTTTCGGTCCAATGAGCGTTTGATCTAGGCCACCCTTGGTGGTGGCGCCCAGCCGTGCTTACCTCGAGTTGGAGTTTCAGCCAGGGCCTCCATAGAGCACTCTCTCTAGGGCCTCTACACCTACACTACAGAGTGATGGCCACGCATTGTGTCAGACGCATCCAACATAATCAAGGGATCCTTCCGATCCCGCTTCTCATGGCCCGAGAGCCGAAGGTCCAACCTTCACTCCCTGCCCCAACTCAACAGGTCCTCGACCTTCTAGTCTAGATCCACTCTAGACAGCAAACCAAGCTCAGGTCTCAACCTGCAATTCATCCATGGGCTCACATCTCGAGATCAACTGACACAGCCTTACCCATAACAAACCATACCATATCTAGTTTATAGTAAGTAGTAGTATTTATAGTGGTGAGCTAGAGTTCACCCTGTCTCATGCATGCTGCACCAGCCAGACAACCATCCACCCCAATCAAATTTTCAAAGCATTTTGCTTTTCGAAACCCTGGTAGCATACCCGCTACCTGCGAAACAGTTTTCCCAATAGTAGCACCCACTACTGTTATTCAATGCATTTTGACAACAGAGGTTTCAATGTGAATCATCAGAAGTAAATCAATAGGTACTAACAGCATGGCTGAGCATGATTAAATTCTAACCACAGAAGTTGGTCATTAATTAAGCAATTGATAATCTAGGGTTACCAAGGATCATGATTATATAACAATAAATAAAGTGTTTTTAGACTTTTAGCTATATCCTAACCATATAGCAGTTTGTTATCAACATAGCAAGGCAGTTTAACAACTCTAATAAAACATTTTAAAAACTAGGTGACAATATGATCAATTGGTAATTTGGGCGAAAGTGTCAACAGTGACTTGCCATGACTGTAGCCGTACTCTGTCCTACTTAGTCCTCGGTTCCAGGCACGGACCCGGTCGAATCTAACGATGGCAAATAACACACATTCAATAACAATGAATAAAAAAGAATGAATTTATGTATGCGAATGGATATGCATAAGCATGATGATGGTATTTTAATCTGAAATTTGTGGAAATGTTACCTTGACTTTATTTCATACATTTTAAAACCTCATATGGAATTTAACCTAATAAACATTGTGGTAAAAGTTTTTCTTTTTAAATGGGAAGTGCATAAAAGACATTTAATTTCATAAAATAAATAAAATAAATATTTATTTTATTTTATTTTATTTAGTAATTCTAGAATTTATTTATTTATTTTGTTGGGCATAATTAAGTAGGATTTATTAATAATAATCTTGCATTTATTAAACCATGCATTAATGTGCATTAAATTATGAAAATTATGTTTTTAGCTTAAAATTCACATTTTTATGAATTTTTAGAAATTTATTTCACAATTTTGGGTTTATATTTTAAAGATATCAATTTTACAAATTTTTACTATCTAAAATAGGTTAGAAAAAGGGGGATGAGTCGGATGGGCCGGTCGGCGGCTTAGCTTGGCACAGCCTAGCCACCGAGGCGTTGGCTTGACGCATGGAGGCTCGGCGTCTTGGCTTTGTGACGCGTGTGGCGCTTGACCGCGACAGCGGTCTTGGCTTCGCGACGCCTTGATCGCGTCGCCTCACTGGCGCGGCGGAGACCTTGCTAAGTGGCGGCTTGTCTTGTCTTGCGACAACGGCTTGTTTTCGGCGGCAAGATAGCGACCACCCATGGAGAGCGGAAAGGAGCGGCCGACAGTGGGGCCGGCCGTCACCACTGGCCGGCTCATCGGTAGGGTCACTTGTCGGCGTCCCAGACAGGGAGGTGGTCGGAGGCGGCTCGAGCGACACCGATTCCGTGAAGCGGTGGCTCGTCGGCAGCAGAACTAAAGGAAAAGAGAGAGGAAGGAAGGGCAGGGATGGGGTTAGTCATGCGAGGAAAGGCCGGTGGCGAGGTTGGCGGCGCTCGAAGCGGCGGGCAGCGGCGGTGGCTCGTCGCCCGGCCGATTGGCGGCGGGAAAGGAAGGCGGCAGGGTCGACGAGGGAGAGGGAGGTGAGGGAGGGCTAAGGTGGCGGCAACGAGGGCCTAGGCTGGCCGAGGCGGCACAACAACGAGGCCGAGGCCTAACGGAGAGAGGAGGTCGCCGTCAGCCGGCTCCGGTGGGAGAAGGGTGGTGCTGGCGGCGAGGAAGATGCCCTAGGGGCTAAGGAGGGAAAGAAGAGAGGATGGAGGGGAATTTACACGGCGGTGAGGCCCGACTCCGTGGGAGGCGGAGTGGCTCCGACGACAGCTTCCGGTGGAGAGGGTGTGTGCATGTGGGTGGTGAAGGGGGCAGTGAGAGGTGAAGAAGGACCTCGGGCTGTCCGAGAGTGGTAAGTCTAGGGGGATCAGGGGAGCCAAAAGGGTAATAGCCCAAAGTAGGCACGGCCACTTTGGGAAAATTCCCAAAAAGGAAGGGCAGCAAGGGAAATTCCCAATTTGGGAGGGAGAGGATGACAGTGGGGCCTACCTGTCATAGGGATGGAGAAGGAGAGAGAGGAAAAATGGATGAAAGATAAAAATAGTGAACTAATAATTCACCTAATCAACTATTTAATTTATAATTTAACTTTTCATTTGGTTTGGTTCTTAAATTGGGGTTTCAAAAGTCAAAGTTTAAAATTACAAATTCTTACATGATTATTCTAATAGGTTTCTAATAATTAACATTTTGGATTTCATTATTGCAAAAGATAACACTTAATTAGTTTTTAGAAAACTAAACATAGTAACATGCACATTTTTCAAAAATGCTTTTTCTTTTCTTTTATTTATTTTTTTGAAAATTTTCTGGTTGAGATGCCTTGAACTATATGCCATGATTATGCGTTTTGGATTTTTGAAAAATGGGGATATTACAAACCTGCCCCACTTAAACAGAATCTCGTCCTCGAGATTCGGAAGAGCTAGAGGGTAGAAGGAATAGACGGAAGAACGGAGGAGTGGTGGTCCTGTCGACCACTACAGCAGCTTCTCGAAGATGCTTGATGGTGCGATGACATCCAAAGACTTGATCGCTTTGATTTACGTTGCTGGGTGGTGTTTGTCTTCGTAGAAGTGTTGCTCGGGCCTTTTCTTTACAATGAGCTTCTCGACTCGAGTTGCTAGAATATAGGTGAGAGGGAATAGCATAAGAGCATGGGTAAGTTGGAACAAAGAGTAAGAAAATGAGGAGGAAGAAGAGTCTTCAGTTCTGCGAACCAAGCGTGTCGTCTCGTTTTCCTTGGTGCTGAGATTCTTCCAACAGCCGGGATTTTACGTGATCTCTCATGCTGTGTCATTTTGATGCTTTGATTACTCTTGGGTGGATAGATGATGTAGCATTCACAGTACTCACTAAATCTCCTCGGCTGCCCATGTTTAAACTGTCTACCTAAAATTCGACTTTTGCTCAACTAATCCCAATTAAGCTTTAACTCACCGAGTATCATCAAAATCTGTTAGATTAATCAAATCGTTCTAATAAGAGACTCCAAGCTTCAATCAATCGATCAACTGCCAATCCAACAATATTATATTGGGGCTACCCCCTTACACAAAGCCTCCACCAATCATAAGAATACGTCCAATTCACCAGTTTAGGTATCATCCCTTCGAGTTTCTTCCAATATACTCAAAAATCGATACAGAAGATTGATAGACACTTCCGACTTGTAACCATTATGATCATTAAAAACCACCAATGGCATCATTCCCTATATCCATGCGAGGGCTGTGTTTGCGACACATATCTATCCATTGTACCATTCTTAAAAGGCTTTCTTTGACTTGACTCAGAAATTTCTACTGCTGCTTGTACTCCCCTCCTTTGTTGCTGATAGGAACCCTTGAAAAGAGATAAGAGGGAATAAGCATGGCGTATGGTCGGAAAGATAGAAGAAGACTAATCTATCTATCCCAATCACAGCAATGCAAACAACAAATCCTATACGACTACAAGGCGTACCTGGAGGCAACCAGACTACAAGGCATACCTAGAGGCAACCAGGCAGTGCATTAAAGCCTGTTTGTAAATAGCAAGTGAACAAGCAATTATAAGACGAGAGTGTCTTATACCACTCAAAATCTTGAGAGTGAACATTTGTCTTAGTTTGTGAAGAGAAGAAAAAGTCAAACTGAGCATTTTGAAGGGGTGGAGCAATTGGATTTTCCAAAACTTTTGTTTGTAATTCAAATAGGTTTTGAAGAAATCTTTTAGAAAGCAGTTCTTTGAATTTTTAAAACGAAGAAGTGTTAAATGAGTAGAAAATACGGTTTAAAAGACAACCTTGAAAAAGGAATCCCTTTTGAGCTTAAAACAAAGAGTGGTAAAAAGTTATAAGGAGTAGGTAATCTTCAGAAATCAAGTCGAAGTAAAAAAGAAGATTACACCAGTTGTTATTTGGGAAAATGAATGTCTTGCAATAAAGATTTTTCTTGAAACCATTTTTGAAAACGACTATAGTTTTCAAAAGAATTTCCAAAACAATTTAAAGAACTATTGAAAAAGTATCGTTTTGAAAAATGAAATTTTGATTTTGAGAGTGTTAAATATTTTGTTAAAAACTCTTTATGGGAAGTATTTGATTGCATGAAAATTTTAAAACTTTGATTGGAAATATTTGCCACATTGAAACGGTTTTAGCCTTTGAAACAAAAGCCATTGAAACTAGAGTTTGACTGATGTTTTTCTAAAAAGGTACCTAATTTTGAGAGAAATATTTTGATGTTTTGAAAGAGAATCCTTTTTAACAAACTTTAAGAAAGACCATTTCATAATAATTTTTCAAAATGAAACTCTTAAAAATCACACAAACCAATAGAACCCACTACTCAAACACTATAAGAAGCACTAAGAAGCAACGGTTCAGAGATTTACAACCGATAGCTACATGGTCAAGCCGATGCAAGCCATCTCAAATTCAACGAGAAGATTTCAAACGCCTACTACGATTATATATATAGGGTTCCTACGGACGGAAGCAACTACTCTTGCTTTTAAAAAGTCATCTCACCCTTTGACACTTCTCTTCCCTTTGAGGTTGTCTTGCTCGTCGGCGCTTCTGTTTAATCTTGCCATAGCTGTCGACGACTTGTGGTTTCAGGCATCCTAATAAGACAGAGGTGTCAACTAAATTTTCGAGTCAGCAGAGATTGTAGAAGCGACATTTTGCTTTGAAACACAAATCATTTAGCAGGTGATAAGAGAGAAAAAGGTCAGACCAGATAGAAGTGAAAATTTTTGTTAAGAAAAGACAGAAGAGAGTAAGTGTTGAAAACTATCAAAAGTAAATTTATTAATTAAAATAGGTCCTTAGGGCCATACTATTCTACCTAGGTTGCGGCCTCTGACCTAGGCTCTATCTGAACCTGTCAGACGCCCGCCTCGCAAAGTGGAGGAGGGACCTACCTGTGCTAGTCCCTGGATCAGTAGCTAGCACACACAGATACAAAACTTGGATCACAACTATGACGATTAATTTACATACATTTACATCAGATTACGCCACATACCGTGGTTACATTAGTTTGGCTCGACGGCCTTACAAAAGCGGAAGTTTTTACATAGGCAACTAAGGCCTCAAAATTCATCCATAAAACCCGATGAAAACCAAAATGTTTCCCCACAGGCAGAGCTGGAGGAACGCAATCCTAGGCATCGGTGAACTCTTCATCCTGGACTCCATCGGTGAAGTTGTAGGGCTCCGGATCACCATCCTCGTGGTCGCAATGGAATTCCGAACCTGCCCGTTGGATTGCGCAGCCCCGCGACAAAGCGCGAGGGTTAGTATTGGTGTAAATACTCGCAAGTCAATTGACAAATGAAATGCACGGCTTAGACAAGGGGGGTTAGGGGTTTGTTTGCGAAAAGCCATTTTTGTAAAAGTTCGTCTAAGGTTTAAAAAAACAATTTAGGAAAGAGAGGGGTTTTATCAAAACATTTTAATAATATTTTCAAACTTCGGCACCCACCGGCTTTTGCCCAAACCTGGTCGTCTTACGGCACCAACCGTGGTTTCATCGGAAATCATCTCCTCATGGCTTCCTGCCCGCAGGCTCCCAAAACAAAACACGGCACCTGCCGGTTTTCTTTTAAAGACCATTTAGAAACAGAAGGGAGAAAACTACCATCGTGGCAGCGCCACCGTCGTCCGCCCTTAACCGTGGGCACGGCTTTCTAGAAAGTTTTACACTCTGCAGAGGTCGCACGCTTTACCCATGAGACATGATTCCCTCCCGTAGGAGGTCAATATCACGACAAAGCCTTTAACAGTCTAGCTCTTGACTGGCATCCCCTCTAAGGTTTCCACCGCAGCGCTGGTTTCTCCAGTTGGCTGAAGCCCCCTCTTGAGCCGATAGGGTCGACGGATTCCCCACACCTACTCCACCACACGGGATGACCAAACCAAGAGTTCAAAAGGTACTCAGCCAGGGCCTGCCCATACAAGCACTCATGGTCGCACTGTTGTACTTAGTCTTGACAACCACAAGGTATCGGTCCTTAGGGACTGGGGTGGTTCCCACACTGGACCCAGGTCTCGTGTATGCTGCACCAGCCAGACAACTATCCACCCCAATCAAATTTTCAAAATATTTTACTTTTCGAAACCCTGGTAGCATACCCGCTACATGCTAAACAATTTTCCCAACAGTAGCACCCACTACTGTTATTCAATGAATTTTGGCAACAGAGGTTTCAATGTGAATCATCAGGAGTAAATCAATAGGTACTAACAGCATGGCTGAGCATTATTAAATTCTAATCACAGAAGTTGGTCATTAATTAAGCAATTGATAATCTAGGATTACCAAGGATCATGATTATATAACAATAAATAAAGTGTTTTTAGGCTTTTAGCTATATCCTAACCATATAGCAGTTTGTTATCAACATAGCAAGGCAGTTTAACAACTCTAATAAAACATTTTAAAAACTAGGTGACAATATGATCAATTGGTAATTTGGGCGAAAGTGTCAACAGTGACTTGCCATGACTGTAGCCGTACTCTGTCCGACTCGGTCCTCGGTTCCAGGCACGGACCCGGTCGAATCTAACGATGGCAAATAGCACACATTCAAAAACAATGAATAAAACAGAATGAATTTATGTATGCGAATGGATATGCATAAGCATGATGATGGTATTTTAATCTGAAATTTGTGGAAATGTTACCTTGACTTTATTTCATAAATTTTAAAACCTCATATGGAATTTAACCTAATAAACATTGTGGTAAAATTTTTTCTTTTTAAATGGGAAGTGCATAAAAGACAATTAATTTCAGAAAATAAATATTTATTTTATTTTATTTAGTAATTCTAGAAAATATTTATTTATTTTTGTAGGGCATAATTAAGTAGGATTTATTAATAATAATCTTGCATTTATTAAACCATGCATTCATGTGCATTAAATTATGAAAATTATGTTTTTAGATTAAAATTCACATTTTTACGAATTTTTAGAAATTTATTTCACAATTTTTGGGTTTATATTTTTAAAGATATCAATTTTACAAATTTTTGCTATCTAAAATAGGTTAGAAAAAGGGGGAGGAATCGGATAGGCCGGTCGGCGGCTCGGCTCGGACAAATTTCAAATTTCAGCCAAGGCAAATGCCCAGACGCGTGGAGGTCAGACACGATGCCACCGACGCTACAGACGCGAGGCGCGGCCAACACTGGTGCGCCCACCCGGTACGCAGTGGCTCATAACACGCGCGCAGCAGCCTTGTGCCTTGATGGCCCGTCTTGGCGTCTGCGACATGACCTACTTAGCGCTGGCATAATGGCGGCCCAATGAGGCTCATGCATGCCCAAGACGGGCGGATAGGCGGCGGGCATGGCCCAATGAGCGGGAGAGAAGCTGGTGACAGAAAACTGCCGTCACCACTCGAGCCGGCCGACAGTGTGGCCCTCTGTCGGCGTCCCAGACAGAGGTGGCAGAGCGGCTCGGCAAGACTTGATTCTCAGCGGCGGCACGGGCAGCAGAAGTGAGGGAAAGAGAGAGGAAGGGAAGGGCCCGAGGATGGGGTCGGCGGTGAGAGGAAGGCCGGCGACGAGGTTAGCGGCGCTAAAGCGGCGAATGCGGCGGGCTCGTCGCCCGACCGATTACATGGGAAGGAAGGCATTGGGGTCGGCGAGGGAGAGGGAGGTGAGGGGGCGCTAGTGTGGTGGCAGCGAGGGGTAGGGCCGGCCGAGGCCTGGCGGAGAGAGGAGGTCGCCGTCGGCCGGCTCCGGTGGGGGAGGGGCAACGCTGGCGACGGGGAAGATGCCCTAGGGCGCTAAGGAGGCAGAGAAGAGAGGAGGGAGGGGAATTTACCCGGCGGTGAGGCCCAATGGCGCGCGGAGGCAGAATAGCTCCCATGACGACTTATGTGGACTCAGCTCTGGCGACGGCGGTGGCCAAAATGGAGCACGGGGAGTGTGAGGAGGAGGGTGGTGGCGGCGATCGGGCGGAGAGGGTGTGTGCATGTGGGTGGTAAAGGGGGCAGTGAGAGGTGAAGAAGGACCTCGGGCTATCCGAGAGTGGTAAGTTTAGGGGGATCGGGGGGGCCAAAGGGGTAATAGGGCAAAGTAGGCATGGCCACTTTGGGAAAATTCCCAAAAAGGAAGGGCAGCAAGGGAAATTCCCAATTTTGGAGGGAGAGGATGACAATGGGCCCACCTGTCATTGCGATGGGAAAGGAGAGAGAGGAAAAATGGATAAAAGATAAAAATAGTGAACTAATAATTCACCTAATCAACTATTTAATTTATAATTTAACTTTTCATTTGGTTTGGTTCTAAAATTGGGGTTTCAAAAGTCAAAGTTTAAAATTACAAATTCTTACAAGATTATTCTAATAAGTTTCTAATAATTAGCATTTTGGATTTCATTATTGCAAAAGATAACTCTTAATTAGTTTTTAGAAAACTAAACATAGTAACATGCATATTTTTCAAAAATGCTTTTTTCTTTTTCTTTTTAATTTTTTTTGAAAATTTTCTGGTTGAGATGCCTTGAACTATATGCCATGATTATTGAAAAATGCGTTTTGGATTTTTGAAAAATGGGGATGTTACACCTGCTTTATAGTATTTAACCATTTTTCCAATATTTTAGGTATTGAGATTATATTTTTAGAAAATTATAAACACATACTAAATTATTTAAATTAGGAAAAGGGCTGAATTTCCTAGATTGAACTGGGACGAAATTGGCACTACGTGGTCCAGTACGGCTCGGTCCATGAAACAGAAGCGGCCTGAACGAGCCCGCGATCTAAAGGCGTAAACTACGAATACGCCTCCGCTAATACTGACAAGTAGGGTCGCGGTCCCACATGTTAGCGCCTGACAGCGCTTAAGCATACAAGATTTAAACGTTAAATACTGTTAGCATGGGTCCTGCCTGTCAGCGACACGTCGCATGGCCGACGTTGGGGTGACATTAGTCGGGCAGCAGCCTACGAGGTTTCTCGGCCAATCTCTGGCGAAACTTCGGCAGTGGATTGGTAGAGCTATGGTTCACTATCCTAGTAGTTCATGATCGGGACGGGCTTGGCTCAAAGGGACCTAGGATGTCCTTGCCGGACTTCGCCGGTGGCAAGTCAGAATGGCGGCGCCATGGGCGCGAACGAAAAAATGCTACAGGAGCCTAATTCTTTGGTGAGGGGAGGGTTCGGCGGCTAGATCGCCGGCATAGGGAGCATCTAGGGACTACTAGGGAACTACCTGAGGTGACCGTGCACTTGGGGAAGCACGTGATTGAGCTAGCACCATGGAGGGTGGCGGCAGTGGAAACAGGGGCATCGTCGCCAAGGAGCTCTAGTGGTTTCTGGCCAAAATTGAGCATTGGGAAGTGAGGGGCGGCACCTAGAGAAGCTAGGGACGCGAGGAATTTGCCGGCAACATACCGATTCGACAGCGAGAAGAAATAGGGCGAAACTGAGCTTGGTGTTGGCAATGGCGAAGGGCGGTGCAATTGGGGCCAAGCCGGGGTTAAATAGGCAACGGGAGCTACGGGGCAGAGAGAGGGTGGGATTCCCGTGGCGAGGCACTCTAGTGCGCGCGACGGCGTGGCGCGGAGCGGCACGGCAACGATGTTGGGCGCAGCGAAGAGGGAGCTCGGGGTGCGAGGGTGTGGCGCAAGCAGCATGACAGCGAGGGAGAGAGGCGTTGTGCACTGGCGTAGGCTGAGGGAGGCAGTGGGGCAGCAGCGGTGTGAGCGGCTCAAGGGGCGCGAGAGGGAGCATGGCGGCAACACCAGCGGCGCTGGAGAGGCGCCAGCAGCGTGAGCGGGGCGAGCAGAGGCTGCCTGCGCCTAGATAGGACGTGTGCGACGCGCTTGCCGCAGGCGCAAAGAGGAAGGAGAGAGGAAGAGAGGAGAGAGAGGGAACAAAGAGAAAGGGCTCGGCTGGGCCGAGGCCTGGCTAGGCTTTGGCCTAGGTGGGCTGGGCTGGACAGGACAGAGCCCAAAAGAATTTTAGGATCAAAATTTGAATTTTGATTTTTAAGGAAAGAATTTGGATAAATATTAGGGAAGCACAAGAGTTTAAATATATAAAAATACAAATACAAATTGAATTTGGAAATTCAATTTGGAGACTTAAATTCTAAAATATGATTAAGCTAAAAGTTGAATTTTGCAATTAAGGAACTATTTTAGATAGTAGGAGATGAATTTTGCATTTCCAAGATAAAATTTTGAATTTAGGAAATAGGAATTTTCCCATGGTGAATAGTAAATACAGGAAATGCAATTCAAATTTTGAATTTTGCAAAAGTTTTTACAAGGGCCCAAAATTGGCTATTACATGGATTTTTAAACATGTTTATTTTTTACTAGAGTACTAGTGCCACATTTTTCCTATGTCCAGAAACATATCTATTATTTTACATAATTTTTCTAGAATTTTTAGAAGTTTTTGCTATTTTTAATAAATCCATTTGCATTTACTGAATTTATAAAATGGCTAAAGGCTTCAAATTGTCTAGCACAGTGCTAGGCTTGGCCTAGCGCGTCACGAAACGGGCTTGTGCAGCACGTGGCCCAACGGTCACGCTATGGTGCGGAGGCGCCAATGTGCTAAGAATGCGTACTCCTGGGAGTATGTTTCCATTAAAACTGACGGGTGGGTCCTCAGGTCCCACCTGTCCGTGACGAGACCGAGCTATGCGGGTTAACCTCCATGGTTAAACCCGGCGGGTCCCACACGTCAGTGAAATAGTGCAACTCTAACCATTAATTAATGGCTAAGTACCGCGCCCCTCCGGTGAGCGACTCCGACCGATGTCATCATGGTCTTCCTTTGCCGAGCGCAACCAGGTGGAAGAGACTGATGGTGCGCTGATGACTCGGGCCACCACGGCTCACGAGCGCCGGGGCCAAGGCTCTAGACCCTTCGGTGAACCTACGGGAAGTGGCGGCATTGCCGGAGATAGACTGTCTCGTCGACGCAACAAGGAGAGGTGGCGGTAGTCACGGTTCACCGTGGTGCTGGCCAATCTTAGGGTACTAGCCTTGCGCGAAAGGTGCAGAAGCTACTAGGGATCGTTGGAAAGCTACCTACAGTGGCAGTGAGGACGAAGGAGGGCTGGATCATCCTGGTGTCGGGGAGGTCGGCTGCGTCTAGAATAGGGCCTCGTCGGTAACGAGCTCCGACGAGTCCTAGGCCAAAATTGGTGCACAACGGTGAGTGCGAAGATCCGGGGATGCATCCAGAGCAAGGAATCGGGATGGCACTCACCGATGGCGACGCAATTGGGAAGGGGGAGATTCCCTACCGGCGACCCTCTACTGGTGCTTCGGCGAGTTGTAGGGCAAGAGAACCTAATTAGAGTGGGAGCGGCGAAGGAAAGAAGGAGAGCTCTCTGCCGAGCTCAAGTCTAAGCTAAATGGCTCACCAACATGTGCGAGAGGTTGAGCTGAAGTGTGGCAGCGGAATTAGGCAGAAAGGGGAAGAAATGGATAGGGTTTGTTCAGGCCTTATACTGCCAATGAGCTGGGCAGATGGGCAAGTGGCTACTCGGGGTGCTGACCCATGGGTCCGGGCCATCAGGAAGTAGCGTGGGCGGCAACAGCAGTGAGCAGCGCCACGACATTGATGTCACGTCATCAGTTAGCTAAGTGACTGAGCTAGGTGGCGAGGAGTGATGGCGCAGGCGACTAGGGCGATGAGGCAAAATGTCGTGCCATGTCACGCGGCACTGTACTGCCTCACGAAGGTATGGCTAAGGCAACAGCGTGGGTGACCAGCATGGCCTACACAGCCTGCGAGGAGAAAGCAAGGCAGGGCGAGGTCGCGTCGGTACCGTCATGCATGTGCGTGCCTGGCTGTCCATTGCACGTGTCGAGCGGTGTGCACACGGCGTGCTTGTCGCGTACGCACACAGGCACGGACGAGCGCAATACGGATACAGCGGGGAAGAAACAAAGCAGAGGGACGGAGAAGGGGCGAGCTGGCAGGGCGAGCTGGGCTACGCCAGGGCAAGAGAGAGGAGGGGCGTGTGGGGTGACGGCATAGGGCGCAGCTGGGCTGTACACACGTCAGCTGCGCCTGAGAGGGGAAGGCGTCCCAAGAAAGGGAGGGAAAGAGGGAGCGGACTAGAAGAGGGAGTGGACCAAGAGGGAGGAGCAAAGGAGTGGGCCGGCCTAGGGACGATTTAAATAATTTTTATACATCCTATTAATTTTTTAAAGCACTAAAATTATTTAATAAATAAGGTTTTATTAATTTATAAAATTAGAAAAATTATTTAGGGTTTGAGTTTGTATAGAATTTAAATTCTGCTTGGCCTTTTGGAATTTTTTCAAAATTAAAACCTCTTGGTTTTAGTTCTTGCTTGATTTTTGTAATTCATTTTCTTAATATTTAAATATTAAAACAATCAAAGTTTTATTTGATTAATAAAAATTGGAGTGTTACAAACCTCCTCCCTTAAGGAGAATCTTGTCCTCGAGATTTCGAAGGTTCCGGAAACAGGTCTAGAAATTCTGCACGGAGATCTTCTTCTCTTCCAAAGTGGCCTCAGCCTCAGAGTAGTTGCTCCACTGAACTTCGCAGAACCAAATGGACTTGGTCCACATCTTATGGATTGCTTCCTCTAAGATTTTGACAGGGTACTCCTTGTTGGTCAGATTCAATTCCAATTCCACGTCTTCCATGGGCATATGATCCTTTGGTACCCTTAAGCATTTCTTGAGCTGCAACATGTGGAACACGTTATGCACATCCGCCAACCGTTCAGGCAGCTCGAGTTGGTAGGCCACTATACCTGGGAGCAAGATTCCCACTGATTCTAAACCTGCGTATACCCTTGAGCGGGGACACCTTGAGGTATACTAAATCATCCTTAGCAAAAGTCAAATCCCTGCAACGGTTGTCAGCATAGCTTTTCTACCTAGACTGGGCAGTCTTAAGCCTCTATTGTATCACTTTCACTTGCTCTTTAGCTTCCTTTAACAAGTCTGGCTCAAATACTTTTCCTTTGCTTGTCTCTTGCCAATAGAGAGGAGTCCGACACTTCCTTCCATGCAGAGCTTCATATGGGGACATCTTGATGCTAGATTGATAGCTGTTATTGTAAGCAAACTCAACATAAGGTAGTTGTTTGTCCCAACTGCCTTGGTTGCATAGGACACAAGCTATTAGCATGTCTTCTAGAATTTGGTTGATTCTTTTTGTCTGCCCATCCGTCTGAGGATAGTAGGTTGTACTGAAGTTCAACTTCGTCCCCAGCAAACCATGTAGCTTCTGCTAATACTTGGAAGTGAACTGGGTGTCTCTATATGACATGATTTTCTTGGGTACACTGTGCAGGCAAACTATCTTATTCATGTACAACTCTACTAGTTTATCCTCAATGTAGGTTGTTTGAACTGGTATGAAATGGGCTACTTTAGTAAGCCTATCCACTATCACCCTTATGGAATCATAACCATACTGGGTCCTAGACAGCCCGGTGATAAAATCCATACCTATTTCATTCCCGTTCCATTTAGGCACTTTTAGAGGTTGTAGCAATCCGGCTGGTTTTTGATGCTCGGCCTTTACCCTTTGACAAATGTCACAAAAGGTGACATACTCAGCAATTTCTCTTTTCATATCTGTCCACCTATAAGAATCCTTTAGGTCCAAATACATTTTGGTGCTACCTAGGTGAATGGATAGGGGTGTCTCATGAGTTTCCTTGAGGATGGCATCCTTGATTTACTTCATATTGGGCACAAAATTCTTTTTCCAAACCACAATGTTCCCTTCTCATCTTATGAAAAGCTTGGGGCTTTGCCCTTCTTAATCCTTTCTTTTATCCTTAACACTTCTCCATCCCCTTCTTGGCTCTTGTGATCTGCTCCATGAGAGTAGGAAGTAGCTCCAGAGAGTGCACATGTTCTTCTTCTGCTATCCCCAAATTCAGCTTTTCAAACTCCTTGTGCAGTTCTGGCTGGGCTTCTTCTCCTATTAGATTGTTGCAATAGGATTTGTGGCTCAGGTCGTCTGCCACTACACATTCATTACCAGAATGGTAATGAATTCCCAAATAATAATCCTTAATTAGCTCCAATCACGTCTCTGACTTAGGTTCAAATCTGGCTGGGTAAAAATATGCTTCAAACTCTTGTGATCCATATAAATTTCAGTTCTATTGCCAATCAGGTAGTGTCTCCAAATTTTTAGGGCGTGCACCACAGCTCTAACTCAAGATCATGAGTAGGGTAGTTCTGCTCATGCGGCTTAAGCTGCCTAGAAGCATAAGCAACAACTCTTCCTTTTTCTATTTGTACACATCCTAATCCTTGTCTGGAGGCATCACGGTAGATTTCGAAGTCTTTGTGGATGTCTGTTAAGACCAACACCAGTGCTGAGGTTAGCCTTTTCTTAAACTCTTGGAAGCTAGACTTACACTCTTTGGTCCATTCAAACTTCTTTTCCTTTTTCAAAAGGATGGTCAATGGTCGGGCAATTCTAGAAAAGTCTTTAACGAATCTTTGGTAGTATCCTGCTAATCCAAGAAAACTTCTAACTTGGGTTTCTGACTAAGGCTGCTTCCATCCCAACACACTCTCAACCTTTTCTGTATTTACAGCTAAGCCTCAAGTTGAAATAATGTGACCTAGGAAGGACATTTACTTCATCTAAAATTCACATTTGCTAAACTTGGAGTACAGTTGTGTTCTCTTATGGGCTGTTTGGTTGTCTTCTCAACTCAGCCAGGTTGTATAAGCTTAGCTAGGTTGGTGGGAGCCAGGCTGAGTGGATGCAAGGGGATGTTGTTTGGTTGGTTGTATAATATTGGACAGGCTGCGCAAAGATGTTGTTTGGTTGGCTGCAATAGAATGAAAGTGCAATAGATAAATTCAAGGGAGAGATGAAACAAAATTTAAAAATTATTAGAAAATCAATAAATTTCAAAATGAAAATAAAATTTTAAAACAAATAATAGGAAATCAATAAATTCAAAAATAAACAAAAAGGTTTTTAAATAATTTTTGAAAAATCTATAAATTGAAAATAAAAAATTTAATCTTTTGAAATTTTTATGGCAAGTTTGGTCTAGTTTTGTTCGAAAAAATGTCAGGAACACATAGGTGAAATCGGTTTGGTTATCGGAGATACTAATTAAAAGATATTTGCAAAAGAGAGAAAGAAAATGCATTTATAGTTGATGATGTCAGCGATCACATCATGATGCATATGATGCATGTGCATGCAACTCCACCACGCGCACCCTGGCTCCTGGGAACGGTGAATTTTCTCGTTTCCCTGGATGCAGGCTGGGAGATGATTTTTACATCTGCAAAGCCAGGCTAGAAAGATGAGAAGACAACCAAACATCTCACTTTTGCATCTATAAAGCCAAATCTCCACTCATGCAGCCAACCAAACAGCCCCTTAGTCTTTCCAATACCATTCGGAGGTAAATCTCATGCTCTTCATTCATCTTGAAATATACGAGGATGTCATTTATAAATACCACCGTAAATTTATCCAGGTAATCCATGAACACTTTGTTCATGAGATTCATGAAATAAGCCAGTGCGTTGATTAAGCCAAAGAACATTACCGTGTATTCATACAATCCATATCTGGTGGTGAAAACAGTTTTGGATATATCAAATTTATTAATTCTTATCTGATGATATCTGATGATATTCTGATCTTAAGTCTATTTTAGAGAACATATATGCCCCTTTTAACTAATCAAACCATACATATCAGGATGTCTATGCTAATATAAAAGAAGTCGCCCATTGTCACGCGCCGTAGCCCGAGCACGACCAAAATTGACGTACATGATTGTATCATCTCTGCAGTTTTTTCTCCGTCGCGCGATGTTCCCTAGTCTCGAGTGCGTGCGTGAATGCACTGCATGTATATCTCACCGACGCTACGAGATTGTCACGCGGCCTCTGCAGCTGTTTGTGTTGGGATTATGCCCGATAGTCATATGTGCAATGTGAGACGTAGACTTTGTATCATATTGGGCCTCCAGATAGGTCTACCGAGAGGCTATATAAAATGAGCAGCAGTGGAGGTCAGATTGAGAGATCCATACTCTCTCTCAAACCCTAGCCGTCACCTACGTGCGTCTCGGTGCTAGTACACCGATATACAGAATGATTCGATAGAGGCGGTGCTACCTAGCGGTGCTCATCAGCACAATCTGCTATGAACCACGACAAGAAGATAAGGAGACGTGCTGATCGAACTCGAGGATGTGACATTGATCGGCTACTTTTGTACATCTGTGCGCAATTCGATTAAACCTACTTCAGCGACTCCCCCTTCCGCTGCTCTGTCCTCTGTGTGGCTAGTTGTAAAACCTATGATCCTATACTTGCTCGGTTCCTGATTTATACAATAGATTACTTTCGAGCGCTAGTGTAAGCTACTCGTGTAACCTTTCAATTTACACGTGACCATGTTCCATCCAGCTAGAGGCGCAGGCAAGAGCTTGCGGGAGTGCTTGGCGGAGGATCTTCCCATCGTTGTGTGAATGCGTTTGTTTTACAGTACACACTCCTCTCCGCCTCTCTTTCCCTTTCCTCGCTTTTCGATGCATGGTGATGGTTCGTTAGACCATCTCCAATTATTTTCTTTTCATTTTACTCTCTTTTTTATTCCCTGCACCGGCCATATTCTTTCCATTCATTCTCCATCATCTCCAACATTATTCCTTCGACGGAAATGATATAGGGAAAGGAGAGATAATCCCTTCTTAAAGGCAATAGAAAAAAAATTCCTTTTGAAGGAGAACGGTGAAAGAAATTTGTTAAAGCATTGAAAGGAACGAGATTTAGTCTGCAAAGGAAAAGAGGGAGGGGAAGGAAAACCTTGCTCGTGGTCTTAGGTCTTGCTACATACACACAAAGTTACCACCATACATATACAACAAACACAGACACTTTATAAAATGGAAAATTCCAACGAAGACAGAGACTTTATAAAATGGAAAATTCAATGTACAAATTTAAAGACAAACAGTAGAAAAGTTTCAATTGTTCATATATTACAAATATTACAAAATATTTGTAAAATACACAACAAAAAAGCAAATAAATCACAAAAGATGGCTTAAATCTAAGTATATATACAACATTCCAATATTCCACCATCAGTTGTCTATAGCCATTATCACATAAGGTTTTGATGAGAGAGAGAGGAAAGAGAAAGAAGCCATATATAAGATGCAGCCGACTATAGCACCAAAATTAAGAAGATTGTATTAATGACAATTATAATTATGTTGTCTATATAGGGATAAATATGAAGGTAATTGATTATATAAGTCGCCTTTGCATATGTCTATAGCAATTATTGGAGGCTACATAACTATTTAGATCATAGATTTTTAAAAATATGAAATAAATATTAAATTTTTTTTAAAAAGTGTAATATTTTGTAGGTAACGAGATTTCAATGAGAAAAACACTACTACAGAACTGGGTATCACAACCGGTCCATCAGAAGCGGTTTGGTACGAACCCGTTGTAATCTTCGTACTAGAACCGGTTCGTGGGCAACGGGCGGGAGAGGGCTTCCAGAAGCGGTTTGAAACACGAACCGCGTGTAAAGTCCCACCTCTACAACCGGTTTGTGTCCCAAACCGGTTGTGGGTTTCCAGAACCGGTTTGAGACACAAACCGGTTGTAAAAGGCAAGCTCTAGAAGCGGTTTGTGTCTCAAACCGGTTGTAGAACCATCCCGCCCAGCGCATTTAAAACATCTTCTTCCTCCCGGAGGGCGCAGAGGTGAACGGGAAGTGTTAACAAGAAGGGCCGAGGTACTGTTCAAGGGGAGGTGCTGCCCAATTTTTCAATTGAGGTGATTTAGCTGCAAATTAAGTAGTTCAAGGTTAGTAACGTCATGTTAACATCCTTCTCACCTAAGTATTGCTGTTTTTTTGCATTGGATGTGGAGAAATGTTGATTTGTTCTTTGTTGAAAAGTGTGTGTTTTGTTTGCTAGCTAGCTTCACCAGTGAAAAGTTTCTTTGCTTGTTTGCTAGCTACTTAACTTGTTTGCTAGCTAGCTTGATCATCTAATTTTAGGGAGTTGATCCCAAAATGAAGTTGTTTGCTTTAGGATCCAAAATTTAACGATAAATTTGCTAGCTAGCTTGATCACTCTAATTTTAGGAACTAATTATTGGAGTATGAAATAAATAAGGCAAAAATTAGAAGGAAAAAAATAAAAAGGTAGAAAGGGAAAAATAATTCGTTAGATTTAGTTAAAAATTGTAGAAGGATTAAAAATAATTAAAAATGTAACAATTAGTTATTTATTTGTGCAATAAATGTGAAGGGTAAAAATTTTTAGTTAGGTTTAGTTAAAAATGTATAAGGATAAAAAAATTACAAAGGTAGAAAGGGAAAAATAAATAGGTTCAAAATTGTAGAAGGATAAAAAATAATTTTAAAAATGTAACAATTAGTTAGTTTTAGTTCAATAAATGTAGAAGGACAAAAAAGAATTAGTGTAGGTGGATTTTTTTGTTGCAGCAAAAAAAATATTGTCTTTAATTGTAGACTGAAGAAGAATAAAAAGTAATTAGAAAGGTAGATCTAAGTGCTTGTGAGCTTTAGATTTTGAAATGTAACTATATTTTTTTAATAAAATATAACTTGGTGTAGATGAACCGGCAATGGATGTACAATGCGGACCGTCGCTCCAGAGAGTTCATTAATGGCGTGCAGGGTTTTCTGGATGCGGCCATTGCCTTCTTGCCTGCAGGCAGCTATATATGTTGTCCGTGTGTAGACTGCAGGAATGAGAAGGAGCACTCCCACCAATGGCAGGTTATGAACCATTTGATCATGAGAGGATTCATGCCAAACTATACCTGTTGGACCAACCATGGCGAAGTTGAGGGATTAGCGGGTAAATGATGAAGACGACGAGGAAGAAGAAGAGGGTTTGAACAAGATCCCGCACGCCGAGCAATCTTGTTACGTGGAAGATACACTCGGAGAGTTTGGTGATGATGAGTTTGGACCAGATGTTTGCGTGGATTCGAGAGGGAGACTACACAGATGAAAGATAATTCGACAAGTTCCAGCGCATGTTAGAGGACCACAGACTCCTTTGTACCCAAACCGTAGGCGGGGCCACAAAAAGTGCGCACCACACCGAACTAATGCAATGGAAGGCCACGAATGGTGTCTCGGATAAGGGATTCGATGAGTTGTTATCACTCATAAAGAAGTTGCTTCCGGAAGATAACACTCTGCTGAATCTACTTATGAAGCCAAGCAAGTCGTATGTCCTTTGGGATTAGAAGTACTGAAGATACACGCATGTCCTATCGATTGTATCCTCAGACGCAATGAGTACGAGGATTTTGATGTTTGTCCAGTGTGCAAAGAATCGCGTTACAAGATGAAGCGTGGCGACCGGTGAAATAGATGGGGAGCGATGAAGAAGAGACCTCCGCTAAGGTGGTGTGGTATTTCCTGTCATCCCCGATTGAAGCGTCTGCTTGCTAACAAAGCGCATGCCCGGATGATGCGTTGGCACAAAGAAGAGCGTAAGGACGACGGGATGCTTAGACATCCGTGATGGCTCCAGTGGAGGAAAGTCGATCGAACATACCCGCACTTTGCGATGAGGCGAGAAACATAAGGTTTGGGTTGAGTACGGATGGTATGAATCCGTCCGGAGAGTTGAGCGGCAGCCATAACACGGCTGTTACACTATGTATCTATAACATTCCTCCTTGGTTGTGCATGAAGCGGAAGTACATATTGATGCCGTTATTGATCCAAGGGCCCAAGCAACCCGGAAACGACATCGATGTCTATCTGAAACCATTGGTTGAAGATCTCGTAACATTGTGGGAGGATGGTGTACGGGTATGGGATGAGCACAAAAGACAGTATTTCACCCTACGTGCATTGCTGTTTGTTACCATCAATGACTAGCCTGCGCTTGGTAACCTGTCCGGCCTAACTATAAAAGGATATAGAGCATGCGTGCAGTGCTTAGATGAAACGGACAGCATGTACCTCAAAAACTCTCGGAAGGTTGTGTACATGGGCCACCGTAGGTTTCTTCTTACAAGGAATCCGTTGCGGAAGAGAGGCAGGAATTTTAACGGGAAACCAGACCTTCATGCTAAGCCTGAGCATCGAAGTAGGCCGCGTGTGTTTGCTATGGTAAAGGATCTGAAAGTAGTTTTTGGAAAGGGTCCTAGGAGAAAATCTATACCGAATGAGGAAGGTCCGGCACCCATGTGGAAGAAGAAGTCAATATTTTGGGACTTGCCTTATTGGGAAGTTTTGGAAGTCCGTCACTCACTTGACTTTATGCACATCACGAAGAATGTTTACGTGAACCTGTTAGGATACTTAGATATGTACGGCAAATCGAAAAATACACTGCAAGGTCGGAGGGATCTAAAACATTTGGAACTGAGGAACGATCTACATCCAGAAAAGACAGACAAAGGATAACATTATCTACATCCTGCGAGGTACACTCTAAGCAAAGAAGAGAAAAAAAGCATGATAGAGTGCTTGAACAGTGTGAAGGTCCATTCCAGATACTCCTCGAATGTAAAGAGACTCGTAAACATGAAAGAGAATAAAATCGTCCACCTGAAATCCCATTATTGTCTTGTGTTGATGAGACAGTTGCTCCCAGTGGCTGTGAGAGGTATTTTGCCTGAGTGGGTCCGGGGGACAATCACAAAGCTGTGTTCCTTTTTCAATGCGGTTTCGCAAAAGGTTATTGATCCAGATAAACTAAGTAAGCTGCAGGATGACGTGGTACAAGGTGTGGTTAGCCTCGAGATGATCTTTTCTACTGCATTCTTTGATATTATGGTTCATCTCACTGTTCACATTGTCAAGGAGATAGGTATTCTCGGACCCGTGTTTCTACACAGCATGTTTCCTTTCGAGAGGTTCATGAGTGTCCTAAAGAGGTATGTCCGTAACCGATCTCGTCCGGAAGGATGCATAGCCGAGGGGTATGGCACAGAGGAGGTGATTGAGTTCTGTGTGGATTACATTAATGATCTAAATCCGATTGGTGCCCCTATATCACGCCATGAGGGGAGGCTCCGGGGGAAAGGCACACTAGGTCGGAAAGCACTTGCATGCAAAGATCTTCTTACTTTTAAACAAGCACATTTCACGGTTCTCAAACAATCATCAGAGTGGCCCCTTATGTCCTTCAAAGACAAGAGTATTCTACGCCGCGAATTCCTGTGAAGGTCTCGAGGATTGGATAACACCGAGGCACATGGATTCATTCGCACTTGGTTACAAAACTACATCCTTTCGAAGGGTCGGACAATGAACAGTTGTAACGCTGGCTCGGGGACCATCTAGTGAAATCGTGACATTCAAGGGTACGAGATAAATGGTTACACATTTTACACGAAATCCCGTGATAAGATGAGCACGAACGAACAATGCCATCCGTATAGACGCCGCGACAACACCGCAAGGTGGACATATATTATGGTTTCATAGAAGAGATATGGGAGCGACTATGGACCTTTGAAGGTCCTCTATTCAAGTGCCAATGGGTTAAACTGAGTTCAAGTGGCGTGAAGATCGACAAATATGGCATGACAACCGTAGACCTCACACAAGTCGGCTATAGGCGTGAACCACTCGTTCTCGCCAATGATGTCAGACAAGTCTTCTACGTAATGGACATGTCAACCAAACCTAAGAAGCAGAAGGACAAGCCAAAGCGACACGTGGTTCTCCAAGGCAAACGAAGGATTGTCGGAGTTGAGGACGTCACAGACGAGGAAGAGTATAGTCAGTTCGACGAGCTCCCTCCTTTTGCGGTGGATGTCGACATAAGTGTCCTGAATGACACAGATGTCGATGCTCCGTATATACGCCATGATCATAACGAAGGCACACTTGTAAAGACAAAGTATGTTACTAGTTAAGATGTGCTCCTGTATGAAACTTGTATATTTGAAGCATATATATAGAAATTAAGCAATGAAATTTTATACATTATAATGAAATATGAAACACAAGTACTGAAATTTTATACATTATAATGAAATATGAAACACAAGTATTGAAATTTTATACATTTTAATGAAATATGAAACACAAGTACTGAAATTTTAAACATTATCTTGAATTATGAAACACAAGTAATGAAATTTTAAACATTTTAATGAAATATGAAATGTATATCAAATTGTAAACATTTTAAAAATATGAAACACAAGTATCTTGAAATTTTAAACATTTTAAAAAATATGAAACACAATTATCGAAATTTTAAATATTTTTAAAAATATGAAACACAATTATTGAAATTTTAAACATTTTAAAAAATATGAAACACAAGTATTGAAAATTTAAACATTATAATTGAAATATGAAATGTATATCAAATTTTAAACATCCGAAAAGTCAGTTAAATAAAAAGGAGAAAAGCCCCTCTAGAAGCGGTTGGTAATACAAACCCCTTACAGAAGGTAACCTCTACAAGCGGTTTGTATTACGAACCCCTTGTAGAAGGGGACCTCTACAAGCGCGCAAGTAAAACAATCTGGATACTACCTCTACAAGCGGTTCGTAATACGAACCCCTTGTAGAAGGGACCTCTACAAGCGGTTTGTAATACAAATGCCTTGTAGAAGGGAACCTCTACAAGCGGTTCGTAATACGAACCCCTTGTAGAAGGGACCAAACAAGCCAAGAAGACAATCTGGATACCCTCTCTACAAGCGGTTAAGACACGAACCCCTTAGAAGAGACCTCTACAAGGGGTTCGACTACGAACCGCTTGTAGAGGCCGCATAAGGGGTTCAGATTACGAACCGCTTTAGAGGGGTATCCTATATATTTCACTCGTCTTCCTCAAGGCTTCACTCTCCCCAAAATTTTTCTAAGTCCCGAGCCGTCCCATTGCACTCTCTGCTGCTCCGCCAGATCTCCGCCGAGCCCCGCGCCCACGCCGACGCCTCCAACGTCTGCGCGCCCCGTCACCGATTCGTCTGCCGAGATCCCACATCGCGCTGCCGCTCTTCACCGCCGTCGCGCCTGCTCGCCGACGCCTCGTCACCTGCCGTCTGCTGGCCGTCGCCGCCTCACCGTCTGACCTCCACGTGCCGCCGACCTCTCTCGACAAGGCCCCGCCCCCAATTCCCCGGAGGACCTAGGTTGCCCACGCCCACGCCGCACTCTGCCTCTGTTTCATGTGTGCACACAGGTGTTCGATGAAACGTCCCAATGGGAAGCTGAGAGAAACTGAGAGAGAGAGAGCTAGGGAGAGAGCTAGAGAGAGATAGGGAGAGATAGGGAGAGAGAGCTGAGAGAAATAGGGAGAGAGCTAGAGTGAGATAGGGAAAGATAGGGAGAGAGAGCTGAGAGAAATAGGGAGAGAGCTAGAGAGAGATAGGCAGAGAGCTAGAGAGAGTGCTGAGAGAAATAGGGAGAGAGCTAGAGAGAGATAGGGAGGGAGAGCTAGAGAGAGATAGGGAGAGATAGGGAGAGAGAGCTGAGAGAAATAGGGAGAGAGCTAGAGAGAGATAGGGAGAGAGCTAGAGAGAGATAGTGAGAGAGAGCTGAGAGAAATAGGGAGAGAGCTAGAGAGAGATAGTGAGAGAGAGCTAGAGAGAGATAGGGAGAGATAGGGAGAGAGAGCTGAGAGAAATAGGGAGCACTTTGGACATGTTATAAATCAAAATTTTAAAACTTTATATATAAAAATCTTTTAAACTATTGGAATTGGATACATTAAAACCATACATATAGATTCGTTTCGAGAAGCACTTCTATAATATCATATTTTATGCCGTTTATCAAAAAATTACAAATATAATTATTGATCAAAGTTATATTTCAAAAACCGTGTCAATAGACGTCACGTAAGTTTTAAGAACCGCAGGTAGTATCTCACAACGAAAAAAACCATCAAATTTCACACAAATATGGCATGACTTGGATGAGAGATTAGTGGCCTGATCTGTAAAGCATTGGCTAATCCTTCTTTTATCTATCCTTTCTTTTTAGCTTTGTCACTTTCCTTCTGCTTGTCTCGCCTCCCTGTCACTCTCTCTCCTCCCCCTCTCTTTTTTTATCATGTGCACAAGTGGCGATACTAATTTAACATTGTTTCGCAATTATGATATATAGATGGAGCAACCAGGCAATGCCAACGATATTTTCGATGAGACTCAGTTCATGCTAGACTCAATCGCGGAGGGTAGCATCAGAGGATACGACGAAGGTGACGATAACGCTGCTGCCGAGGAGGCTGTGAACCAAGGCGACGCTAATGCTACTACCTTGTGTTTCGGTGATGCCGTGGACACTAGGGCCAGCGAGGTAATGCCACAATAATGCCTTGGTACATGCCGCCTTTCGAGCAATATAAAACAATCTTAACACTCTCATATTTTTCTGTAATTTAAGCAGGGTACATTGAGCAACCAATCGAAGCGAGGACCTAACAAGAAGCCGCTTAAAGCATGTATTTACCGATGTTAACTCCGACGGATGCCGATTGCCCTCTTTCAAAGAATTGGGCCATTCAACAACGCTTGTGGTTTCCATGTAAGGACCACGTCCCAATTAGCATCCAGAATGGGTGAAGTCCCTCAAGCTACCAAGGAGCTATCAGGATGATATTAAGGACAATTTCAAATTCCAAGGGTTCAAGACAAAGTAAAGAAATACACTTTGAAAAAGATGGCGATCAGATTCCGGTCTTGGAAGACGCCTCTAAATGCCAAGTATGTGCAGAAAGGAGAAAGGCCTGACTTCAATCTATTTCCTAAGCTGGCCGATCACTGGGAAGCGTTTGAGGAATACAAACTGTCAGCTCAAGGCCAAGCCGCGAGCCAAAAGAACAAGATAAATGCACAGAAGAAGAAGTACCACCACCATCTCGGCACCGGTGGTTACATCAAGGCTATACCGAAATGGGAGAGGCGGGAGGAAGAATTATTGGCCAAGGATGTACCACCTGCTACTGCTGACTGGGAATTTCGCTTGCAAAATTGGTTCATGGCTCACGGGGGGGGCCTTGCAGATGATGGCAGCTTGGTGATGGCACCGGGAGTGCATGATGTTGGGCAAAGGATCGTACAAGCCGTTCAACAGCCTCGGTCGAGTTCCTTAGTGACAGATAGGGAGAATGACGAGCTGACACATGCCCTCCAAAACCTGGAGCACCCGGGACGGACAAGAGGTATTGGTTCGTCGACGCCATGGAAGCATGGATTCGCAAAGGATTCCCAAACGTATAGGAGCCGAGCAAGAAGCAAAACCAGAGAGCTATACAAATACAGACCAATTGGAAAGGGAGCTAAGAGCTACCCAGCTAGCATCGGCGATATAGTTGCTCAACAAGTGCAGATAGCCCTCAAGAAGCTTCAGGAACAGTTCGAGCAATCGCCAGATGCCATGATCACCAAGAGCCTCACGCTGGCGGAGCAGTTGTCGGCCCACCGCGGCACTTTGATAGGGATGACCTCACCATTTTCCAATGGATCGACATCAAGGTTCGCCGCCAATGTGAGCTACATGTCCAGCGCCGAAACCTCTCCATAAAGGTGGCTTACGGCATGGCGTTCCCGAGAGAGCCGGGCGACATTTCATTGCAACGAGATACCCCCCGATTACTCGAAAGTCACCGTGGAGGAGGTGTTAAGCGGATTTGAAGATCTTATGCTCGATATTGCCGGAGGCGATGAGGTGGCCAAGCTTGGACAGGCCCTCCACGTATCATCCTCTGGCGAAAACGGTACATCATGTTTGCAGATGGCGAGAGGTGTCATCTCCACCGCGAGACGCCGAACAATTGAGCCGTGGAGGAAGCTCGCCTCCTCCACAACGACAAACCATGCCTCCTCCAATGTCACCTCCACGCAATGCCTCGCCGCCAATACAGAGTACTCCTGCTCCACCACCTGCTCCACGTAGAAGCCCAACTCCACCAAGACCTCCAACAAAAACGAACCCCCAAGGAAAAGCACGCCCACCATCTCCTCCGCGAAAAAAGTTTCAAATAAGAAGGAGCCATCCTCCTCCCGAAGGCCCAGTCCACCCGATCAACAAGGTCAAAGGAACCTTCAAAAGGGCATATGATATGACGGACGAGGAGACAAGCAAAGTTGTTGCCGCAAGTTGTTGCACACTTCGCACCTAAGGTGCCAGCCAAAGCAAGCAATTGACCGAAAAGCTTCAAAACACTTCGCGACATCCCATGCGCCGCCCATCGCCACGACGCCGCACCACGACCGGACAATAGTAAAGGCTACACGAAGTCTAAACGGGCTAAGGCAGAGGCAGCAAAGAAGAAGAAAGAGCAAGAACAGCTTGAACAATTCATGAAAGAGGCAAACCTTGGTTCTGCAGCTGAAGCTCTTGGATTAACGGATGATATCCCAATGGCAGAAGTGAGATGGCAATATAAGTTGGGCCGGGAGTTGGTTAACCCTAAAACCATAAAGGATTTATCAATCAAGATGCGACAATTTCATGAATAGTACATGGTATAGTCCGCTCAAGAAAGAAATATGTTTCCCCTCCGTATCACAAACGAACAATTCTATCGTGGGGACAACCAAATATGGCTAGAATTCGAAGACTTCTACCAGTTTTACCATCAGGACGCTGTCAACGTGTCTCTCATGAGCTGCTGATGTCTGTAAGTGTCAGGCTAATAAGTTTACCATGTGCTTTCTCGTACCAGAAAGTTGCAACTCTAATAGTTTTTCCATTTCTATGTAGAATGGAGATACAACGATTGAGAAGACAGGTGACTTCAACATCGGCTTCATAGACCCGAGAGATTGTCAACGAGGTCGTCATCGGATACAACCCAAAGGTTGTTGAGGAGTACTTTCGATGCACTCTTAGGACAAAGACTACAAACCATACATACTTCGCCCTTCAACTTCGAAAGTACGTATATATCCGCTCCTCACAACCTCTCATTCCTAGCTTTTTAAAGCATACATAATATGACTAATTACATATATATGTTGAATATATTAATAGGTTTTACTGGGTCCTTCTTGTTATCATGCTTGATAATAGCAAGATCATTGTTCAAGACTCAAAAAGAAAACCACAGGAAAAATATCAATATATCATTGACGCGCTAAATCGGTATGGCATATATTAATTTATAAGATGGTTTCCTTATTCTATTGAAATGCCTACCTATTTAATTAATTCAAACTCTAATAATTACTATTCATGTATTAACGCATCACAGGGCATTCGCAAAGTTCCGAAAGAAGCATAAAGGAGCTTTCAAGAATGAATTCACAGTCCAATTAAGCACTCGAGTATGTAATAAAGCATACTAATTAATTCATATTCTTTAGTGATAGTTTTTCATCTCAATACTTGTATTCTTTTTAAATTTCATCATAGGTTATACAAAGAACGGCAGAAACAACTTATGTGGCTATTATGTGTGCCACTACATGCAAAATATTTGCCACGGCGATGTGCCCAAAATAAACGCATTTAGGTTGTGTATGTCAAAAGTACCAAAGTAATGATGCATCGAAATTAATGATGCATCTCAATTTCTTAGTACTTACAATTTACGTGTTCATTTATTTATTTCTGTTTTGGCACCTTACCTCGATGTGCAAGGTGTGATCCCGCCTCACCGGGTTGCGAGAATCCAAGAACAACTTATCGGCTTCATTGTCGGCGAGATTATATCCAAAGAAAGGCAAGTTCCGCACAAAGGATGGAGAGATTGTCTTTCTCTAAGGACAGTGAAATATCGGAATCATCGAAGGCCACACATAGCGATGCAGGCAACAAATGACCTCAAGATTCACCCTTGTACTCTTGAAATGTATAAACATTGCTTCAGTGTGCTCCTTATTTTATGTATGTACATATTTTTAATTCATTCGTATTATTGTGTAAATGAACTTAATTATGGTTGTGTGAATGATCGAGTACACATCATATTATATTTTTAATTGTGAAAAAATATTGTAGTTGTATTTAATTTTATTGTCAAAATTCATATTAAAAACCCCTCGTAACATATTCTATATTGAATATAATTTACGCCAGCCTCTCCACAAGCGGTTGGTAACTCCAACCGCCAGGAGAGGCCACACGTGGCGCCCCCTTGTCGCCTCCGAGGCTCTCCACAAGTGGTTCGTAAGTCCAACCGCTTGTGAGAAGGCACACGTGGCGCCTCCCTCGCTGGTGAGAGGGTCTCCTAGCGGTTCAGACATTTAACCGCTTAGAGAGCACCCATGTGGCGTCTCCACCACCGCCAGTGAGCGTTCAATCGCCAGGTGTCGCATCATTGCGGTTAGAAAGAACGCGAGTGTTACCGGAGGTATCACTCATGCTGTGTTTATAACCGGTTCCAAAACCGGTTCTAAAACCTGTTTCGAACCGGTTGTAGTACCTGGTTCGCTGGTAGTGAAACAAAATGTATGGTTCAGATCGGTCTTTCAGTTCGGACTTTAGCAAACTAAGCGCTCACTGCTGTGTAGTATCATACTAAAATCCTCTCTATAGACGATTAGTATGGACAGTTTTTATCTATACCATTATAAGTTGTAAGTGACCTAAGTAATTCGGATAACCATGGCAAACTCATTGATTCTTGAATATGTCGAACTATCATGCATGTAGGACAAATTCGTGCCACCAAAATCTACAAAGAAAAGTAGGACGTCGATGTCCGCTATTGAATAACTGAACTGGAGCTTGAAGCTCTAGTCCTCCCACGTACCGCAAGAAATCGTCTTTTCCACTAGAGTGATTGCCAGGGGAGACGCTCGGTACGTCTATTCTTAGAGCATCCACACGTTATACTATATTCTCTCACTCTATAACACTATTTACTACTCCTTCTATCCAACACTCTAAAATTCTTTCACACTTTACACTACACTATAAAAGATTCTTTTTCTGCATCAGTTACTCTATCTCAAGATACAATATTATAGAGTACCTACTCTGAATGCTCTTATAATTTCCACACCATGGTACGGAAGCATCCAACAACGAAAATGATATTTTCCTCGGTTTTAGCCTATAGTGTTGATCATATATAATTATAAGCAGATTGATCATTGTTGTCTGCACCTACTTACGATTATATTTTATAAATAGTATTTGTCTAGTTAGTGGGTTAAAAAGATACACGCACGTGGAAATTAAGGAATACTTTAATAAAAATATAACAGTTAATTTGTAATTGGCATTATATACAACATCGCGCACAAATTACAGGAATCACAATCGCGAGCGCCATGCCGGGTGCCGGACGCATGGTCTGCACGCGGCGAGTGTCAGCCGGTGGCCCCGCCTGCCACCTTGCATGTTGCCACTGCCACACCAAACGGCGGGAGCGACCGTGGGCAGCCGGGCACTGCAACGCACGTGGTAGCGGACGCAGCCAGGGCCAGCACCGGACTCTCCTTTTGCATTATCAGAAAAAGAAATACGTCCACGTTTGGAGAAGGATTTTCTGTACATATCTCGGCCTTTGATTGTGCGCCTATATGCGTGTGCAGCCCCATTTTCAATTACCTCCTCTCTTGAAAAAAAAATCCTAAAATTTCAAACCAAAATTAACCTGGTCCTTTTTCTTCCTCCTCTCTCCCTCTCTCCTACTTCCCCACCCCGGCTGAGCTGGCTCCTCCTTGTGGGCGTAGCCACCGGCGACCACCGCCTTCCTGGCGCGCGGCCACGTCAACACTCAGAGGAGCGGCCCTATCGGCCATGGTGGCTCGGCCTCGGCACGGCACAGTTAGCTAGCGTGGCGACTCCTCCGAGCGCCGGTGTGTTCACGTGCCAGGGAGGTGGTGGTCACTAGCAGCCACACCTATTGGAAGGAGCCGGCTCGACGAGGTAGGGAAAGAAGAAGAGAGAGATAGGAGGAAGAAGAAGCATCCGATTGCTTTTTGGTCGAAATTTTAAGGGTTTTTTGTAACAAAGGAAATGAGAGAGAATTGTGCATGTGCAAGTATTTCGGTGCACAACCAAAGGCCGATATAAGCCTAGAAAATCCTTCTCCAAACGCAAACAACCTACTCTATCAGAAAACATAGAACCATTTCGACTCCGGTGAGATGAGCCTATAAGTTAGGATTGATGGGCTTCTTACTAGGCCTGACCAGTTTGACTCCCGTGGAATCCGTTTAGTTGAAACCTTTTTATACAAGCTGGGCCCTATGAGCTAGGATTGATGGGCTCCTTACTGGGCCTGAACCTGACCACTTAGGCTCCCACTTATACCCTCCAATTCTTCTATTTTTTTCAACAGAAAATGTGTAAATTTCATTGCACTAATTAAGCCTACTTTTAAGCAAACCATCACAAAACTAACTTCACGTCTTCAAATACATGTTTCCACGGAAGTAGCGACACATTCTTTGCCATAGATATCAGAAAACTATACTTTGTAGCGAATTTTTGAGGCGGTCAACAGAATCTGACAAATTAATTGCACGTGTAAGGAACACATGGTAGTTTATGCCCATTACAGATTACTGAGACAACGCTGCGACCACACGGACCTAACTAGTGCCTTTCGGGGTGTTCTTTTGGCTTATCTAAAAATCTAATCTGACTTATCTTGTAACTTCGAGAATTTTTCGAGATGGCCTCGAGGGTCGGATGACCTTGATTTTTTAGGATTTAGAGAACTTTTAGACATGTCTACGAGATAAAAAAAAGGATTTAAAAATTAATTAAAAAAGTTAGTCAGATAAGTCACGAAATAAGTCAGATAAGACGTGACTAATATTGATTTATCTGACTTTTTTATTACTTTTTTAATCCTTTTTTTATCTCGTAGGCGTGTCTAAAAGCTCCCTAAATCCTAAAAATCAAGGCCATCCGACACTCGAGGCCATCTCGGAAAATTCTCGAAGTTACGAGATAATTCAGATTAGACTTTTAAATAAGCCTAAAGAACACCCCCAAATGTAATCAGGATGGCATGATATATCAGGTATCTAGAGTGCTGAATGTCTAGCCGTCTGGAAGCTGTGATAGGCGAAGAACCTGAGTTGAATCCGCGGATCCTGGATTCACCGATTCACAATCCACTGCATCCCTTGATCAGTTTCGAAATTTGCCTGATACTATCTCATCCGCTAGCTAATGGTTCTTTTAATTACTATATGAGATCTGGCACGTGATTCAATCCCACAGTTATAAGGGCATTCATAATAATTAGAGATAGTATTTTCTTTAATATGGGACCTACAACTGTCCTAGATTGAGAGACTCTTCCAGCAATAGTTAGATACATTATATTGCCTTTCAGCTTGCACCTATCCGATCCATTGCATCATAGACACTATTCAATGCTCTCTATATTTAGAGCTTGCCTATAAGTTTGGAGGTTGTCTTAGTTAAGGAGCCCTTGCTACCGGGTGTGTAATTAAGAGGTTCTCTGATGCACTCAAGGATTACAATATAAACAAAAGAATGAACATAGAGATGTAGAGGAAGATAATGCTTTATTATTCTCATTAGATTTGTTACAATAGGGTACCCCTATTTTTATACGGTGTTTTGCTTAGGGGTTTGTCTAGAGTGTCCTAGATTGAGAGACTCTTCCAGCAATAGTTAGATACATTATATGGCCAATTCTTCTAGGTTTCCTAACGCTCCCCCTTAGGCCAAGCCGCGAGATGCATATGTCTCATCAAAACTCCATAAAAAACTAGTAGAAAAAATTATTAGAGAAAGAGTAAATAGCATATGCTTGCTATGCTGCTCGGATTCCTTCGTCAAAATCCTCATGTGAGAAACTTCAATCAAAACTCACTTCAGGGAACAAGAGTACAACCCACCCAATTCTTCTTTTTAATCTTCGACATTATATTGGGTACTTCAAGTTCATGTTCAAGATTTAATTCAAATAACGTGGAGTTTCTCTGCCTGAATTCTGCACTTCACTAAGGCTTTGCAAATAAATCTATGAGATTTCCACATGCTTAGTGTGCTAAATATTCATTTCATTCATCTATGCATTTCATGAGCATAGAAGAATTCGAGGTTTAATGAGCTTCGTCAAATTGCTTTTGACGTAGCACATTGGCATTTGAACAACACAAGTTTCATTATCTTCATGATAATATAGATTCATTCAAAATTCAATCCACACGACTTCTTGATGTGGAATATTCTTTGTCAAAGCCATTCATATTTATGAGAGACTTCATTAAAGGCTATGATTTCCAAGTGATTTCTCAACGTTGACATAAGTGTCTGCTTCCATGGCTTCTATAAGATTCCAGTTCCACCACATTGGAAAACATTTTTAATATTCAAATTCATATTGAAGTCTTGGTTCTTTCTATCCAAGATCTTATTTCTTTGGAAGCGGTAGAGGATATAGCCGATGTTATTTGAAAGGTACGTGAGCAAGCAAGCAAACCAACAAAAAATACAATGTCTAGCCATATGTTATTTGAAAGGTACATGAGCATTCTAATTGCAGTCAAGTATGGAACTTCAAGTTTCAAGACTTCCTCCCCCTCATCTCTAGGTCTATATGGGTCTAGGTCTGCATGCAATAAACGGCTGACTATTAGGGCTTTTACATGGATCCTTCTAAAAGCCAAACCTTTCTAACACCTCCTCGATGTAGGCTGACTGGTGTACCAAAATTCTTTTAGGCATATGCTCAAGTTGTAAGTCTAAGCTGCAATAGCCAAATCATTCATTTCTTTCTCATACTTCAAGTATGAGCTTACTTCTTCTTTCTCTTTACTTCAGTCCGTACGGTCACTCTTAGAGTTGCACTACACAAATTTCTATTTGCTCTGTCTTGGTTCACGACAAAGATACTTCATGTATCTTCATGTACAAGTTGAATCCAATTCTCTATCCATATATTTTATGACAACATCCTTCAATTTCATTTTTAATTCATTTTCAACTTCAAATTGAGTACTACCAATGAGATCAAATATCTATAGGTAGTTCTGCCCATGATCAGGGAATAGATTTCTTGCATGAGTGAAACCTTGATCAACCAGCCATACTTTGTACCTTATGTCTTTATATTCATTTTTTTTGTTCCGTGCTAATTGCCTTCAATTCTTTCTAATATAGCCTTTTCATGTACTCTTGCGAGAGATGCAGCCTTAGGATCAAATTTGATAATGGTGACAATTTTTCTTTTCTTTCCAAAGTTCATGTCGATAGTGGTTATTGCTCTATTTAAATATTACCCTGCTAATACATAATTTATGGTAAAATCCTATCATGGGAGCAAGTGTCGTGCACCCCGGTATTTCTACCGGCTTGAGTGGCCGAATACTAGTCCCAGAAGATCATAACTAGTATTACACTCAAGGACATTTGGAATATCATCGCAAACATTGAATTAACTAGAAATTAACAGTTCATATAACATAAATATCATCCAGTTGACATAGACGTTTACATAGTCTTGCACAGGACATAATGTAATAGCATAAAGAAACACAGCGGAAGACTTCAAATGCGACGATACTCCGAGGTTGACCCAGAACGCGTAGCTAATCACCTTGACCCTCCTGGTCACAACTGGCACCGTTGCTGAAATCTTCACCTGAATAAATGATCCGTGGTTCATATAATGAGTACACGGCTACCCAGCAAGCAGTCCTTAATAATGAATGCAGGAACAAGGGATGGGCATGGTTATTTTTCTGAAACATCACATATGTACTTGTTATTTGTTCTTGATTCATTGAACACATGATAACACACGAGCGTAGCCAAAGGACGGCTAACCAGCTCAGCACATGACAAGCGTAGCCATAGAAACGGCTAACCAGCTCAAAAGAGAGGCAATCCCTGCCTACACTACCATCAAGTTAATTAATTAAAACACATTGACCTACCTTGTGAAAACGCCTTTCCCCGCCCATAACAGCGGGCACGGCTATCATGATAGTTTTAACTCTGCAGAGTGTGTACACGTTCCCCACAAGCCCTGCCTCATCCCAAGGAGAAACGGTACAAAACCGTTCATCGCTTTTACCGCCTTTAATGTACCCTTTCTTTTGGTTTCAGGCCCCACACGCCACGCCGACCAGCCGACAAATCATGCGCACTCCTTCAAATGACTCGATAGCGCACCGTATGAGGTTAGCCCCCATTTAAGCCATTCAGAACCGATGATAGCAAGTCACGTCCGTCCACTACGAGTACATCGGAAACTAAGTTTCCACAGCTAATAAGTCAGGACCAGAAGGCACAAGTGGCTGTACGGTTCAGGTTCGGTTTGGTAGTCACAAGTATACGGTCCTTATATGACAGAGGAGACCTGCACATCACAACCACAAGCCCAAAATCCGCCTCTTCTGGGTCTCGTCAAATCAACACACACCACGTTGATTTTAGTTGATTAGGTTTATCCAAAAACAGCACCACGAAGTCGAACTTCCTGGATACCAGTTTAATAATGAGTGAAACCTATCAACTACCAATCCCAGAGGCAAGGCTAAGCATCTACACAAAGGATAGGCTAGAAAAATAGTACCAATCGGGCTATCAATGGTAGGCTACGTCATATTAGTGAAAGACTAATATGAAATCGGGTCAAAATAACACATACGATGATAATTAAAGCATGCAATTCAAATTAAGATGAAATAAATAAATTTTAGCAAACTAGGAATTCAACATGAATCTAGCTTGCCTTCGAAGAAGTTTGGATGTGGTTCTCCTCCTCCGAAGGGCTCCGGAACAACTTCCGTACAGCAGATACACGTCGGGTCTATGCGCAAAAGAAGTAAAATAGAAATAAATAACAAACACAGAGAAAATAGTATAATAAAAATATATAAAATTCTAGGGAATTTTTGTGATTTTTAGGCTCTGGAATCACCTAAATCGGAGTTCGACAACTCCCTAAACAATTCCGGGAAGTTTTGGGAAATAGACAAATCCTTGGAAAATAATAAACCGAAAAAAAAAAGAAACTAGACCTCTGAACCGACACGTGGCGCTGACGTGTCACTTTTGGTTGATGTGGCAGTGACGTGGCACCGTTGTGGCACCGACGTGGCACGACGTGGCGCTGACGTGGCGTGGCCTGCGACATGGCGGCTGCTGATTGGACAAGGGCGCTGACGAGGCTGGCCGGCCACCGTCGACGCTGGCGGCGGCGGGTCGACAACATGACGCCGAGGTTCGCCGACCACGAGGACTCCCAAACTTCGGCGAGCCATAACTCTCTCAATTCTTAACGAAAAATAGCGATCCATATATCCAAATCGATCGTCTCGACGAGGCCTACAGCGTCCTGGCTTCGGATCGTCGATTGGGATCTTGAACAGAGAGGGATATAGGGTTTTCTCTCGGTTTCGGCTAGGGTTTGCTTTCGAAACCGAGGGGATTTGGGGCTTGTGCGTGGGTGGCGGCTATGGGGGTGTAGGGGTGTCTGAGACCGGCTTAGGGGGGGGGCACGATATATATAGGGAGAAGGATTAGGTTTAATTATGGGCCAAAAGCCCAATTAGGGTTTGACTAGGCTTTGACCAAGTTGACCACGTGGAAAAAGGTTGACTTGGCTTGGAAAACATGCTAAATTGGTTTGGTCAAATTTGGTAGCTTCCTAGGGCACTTATATCCCACTAGGGTTTCTAATAGTCCTTATCTGAGCCTTTTACACATAAAATAATAATATAAAATATTTTTTTATTTTTGTTTCTTTTTATAAAGCAAGTGACAGACTAATAATTTTATTAGGATGTCACAGCAAGTTCCATTAGTTTATAGCCGATGTGTATGCACATATTTTCACCGGCATCTCCCTACAATGGAAGATTCAAATCTAGGAGTGCCTCGCTAGCAAGATGCTCTCCAGTGCCAGGTCTCAACTAGCTCCCTTTCTTCTGTGGGGGCATTTCTGTGATCACTATGACAAGCCATCTTATCCCTTTTTCTCCAATTATTTCCGGATACTTTGGGATTTGAGGAACCAGGTTTCCCATTCTTTTCTCTAAGGCCTCTGAATAGTACAAGGTATATTTTATGGTATTTCAACCCTATCTGGTGCATTACTGTGTGTAATGCGACTTGATCACGCTCTTCAAATCATAAAAATAATTAGAAAGTTCATTTGCTAGTGCAGAATCAGGATCCTATGGCTTTCTACGAGATTTCCCAATTTTCTTCTTTTAGGGGTTCTAATACTTTCCCAAATGATAGGAATTAATCCTCGTTCATTTTCAAATTCATTGCAAGTATGGTATAAATATATAAACCATGCAATTAGTGGAATATTTTTCTTATGGTCCCTTGCACTAGTTGGATGTTGTAAGATAGCATGTCTCTTTGCACTAATTTATGAGGGCTACTTTTGGAAAATCTTGTCCTTTACTTGACAAATTACAGCTATACAAGAGTGGCCGAATATTTCTAGTCCATTCTGTGTGTGCACATTAGGTACTTAGTGCTCTACTTTAATTTTTAACGCAGTAAAATGATCATCAAATGCTTTTGAAGTTAATCCTCTAGCATTATCCTATTCTATTGGACTTCACAAGATGATCAAGGAATGTATTCTCAATTCTTATGATCTAAGAGATCAGCTTCGCAAATGCACGGTTTCTCAATTCTTATGATCTAAGAGTAAGCATATATTTTTCTAATACTACTAATGTTCTTCGTGATTGATTAGAGTATTTGGATTTGGTCTCTCTTAAAATATTATTTATTGTTCTAATACCAACAATTCATACCTTCATAGGGCGCTACACTATAGGAATCCAACTTATTTACGTCATCTAGAAGCTGACATAAATAAGCCAAAAGTTGACGTAAAATAGGCTGATGTAAACCCAGCGATGTAAATAGCCTTATTTACGTCGATGCAGATGTAAATAAGATGTATTTATGTCGGCTTGGAGGCTAACGTAAATAGGCTGACGTCGCCTTCAGCCGGCGTGGGTAGCTAACGTGGCAATTATTTACATCGGCCCGGAGCTAACATAAATAATGGACGTAAATAATGGATACATCAGCTAGCGCATGTGGCATATGCTATGTTGTGCATTATTTACGTCATGCCAGCCAATGTGGTAGAAGTATTTACATCGGCCTACATTTGAAGGCATTTCTCTATCTTCTGTATGTATTCATGAGAAGGAGGGAGGAAATGTTGGTGGCAATCAAAGAAACATAATTTGTGACCATATTCAAACGGAAAGCATCTATGTCATTCATGTACATTGGATAAGACAGTTGGCCATGCGTGCTTCATCCCAAAAATATGCCGTATGCGGGAAAATCATGGATAGACCAGAGGAAGCCAACACACATGTTGAACTTCTTTTTTCTACTCTTGTTTAGGACATGACACCTGTCCACAACTGCTTGAGCTTCTCGAGCAAAGGTTGCAAAAAGATGTCTAATTGCTTTCCAGGATGCATCAGCCCTGGTATAACAACGGATAAGAACACATACTCATCTTTCATGCATAATGAAGGTGGAAGATTCTACGAAATTGAGAAAATGGGCCAACAAGTGTACGACGCAACACTCATGTTAAAAGGCAAGAACTTATCGGTTGCCAAACCAATACGAACATTTCTTGGGTCATTGGCAAAGTCTTCGTCATACCGGTCCAATGCATTCCAAGCATCACTATCGGATAGATGACACATCAAATCTTCGTTCAAATTCAAGCCTTCCTTATGCCACCTCATATGCTTAGCAGTCTTCTTAGATAGGTACATTCGTTGTAGCCTTGGTGTTAAAGGAAAGTAACATAGAACCTTAATCGGTGTCAAAGTTGTCACCAAATTTCCCTCTTCGTTAGTTATTTGTACAAATCTAGACTTCCTGCAAAGTACACACTGATTCTCATATACGTTCTCCTTCCAAAACAACATGCACTTGTCAACGCACACATCTATATTCTCGTAAGGCATCTTTAGACCAGCCAACATCTTCTTTTAATAGTACATATCTTTCAGCAACTTATGGTATTCTGGAAGCACATCAAAAATCAGGTTCACCAACTCATTGTAACAGCCTTGAGAGAAGCCATACTTAGATTTTATAGCCATAAGCCATGTCAGAAAAGCAAGGAGTGAAACCTTAATTCACCTATGCAAAGGCTTATCCAAAGTTTCTAGGAGCCTATAGAATTCCTCAACTCCCGGGGTTGGTCGATCCTCTCGACCTGTAGCTCTCTCTTCTAGAACATTCTCGAATTGTCGGCCCAAGTCCTCAACCATCTTATCCATCCTATCCTCCATCATATCGATAGTTTCAACTTCATCAGATGTCTCTCTCCTCCATGACTCATCATGTTCATACCACATAAAGTAATTCGGCATGAAGCCAAATTTGCATAGGTGGCCAGCCATCATTATCTTTGTCTCTCAAGAGAAAAGACAACACTTATCACAAGGACACTTCGCTACCTTACCAGGAGGAATTGGGGAGAAAACCTGATCCAGAAAAGTCTATGTGTTTACTTTCCAATCTTCTATTTGATTCATAGCCTTAACCTAGCCATCGTACATCCACCCATGATCCTGTGCTATCTTTTGGATAATCGAATGCAAAAAAAATATGTGATTTGGGTTACTAGTCCTATCAGGAAGTCTAGGCAGGAATAGGTCATAAAACCACCCAAGGATGGATGGCTAAGCGCAGTTTGTCATGGCATGTCGTAGGATCCAAATAAATTTCGGCAGCATAACCCCGCTGTTCTCCAAATGCATGCCTATTACTTGTGCATCAGAGAACAAATAGATTATGTAGCCGAAATTTCGTTCGGATTGTATGACATGCCACGGCAAACCGTGCTAAGTCGTCCATCCCAGGCTATCCAAAAGCATGGACAATTTTGGAATAACACATCTCACAATTCAATGTGAGATGCGTCGCTCCCAAACGGGTGACGTATAGGTTGGGTTGACTTGTGTAATTTCTAGCGTGCAATTCATATGTACGAAATGAACTACTTCAATTAAAATAGTAGATGAACTACCTTAATTTAATTAAATAAACAAATTTAATTCCCATTAGTTAATAAACTACCCTAATTTAATTAAATAAACTATCGTAATCTTAATTTCAATTATTTAATACAATAACTACATGTAATTAAATGAACTACGTTAATTTAAAACAGTAAATATACTACCTAAATTAAATTAGTAAACAAACTACCTTAATTTAATCACACAAACTACCGTAATTTAAATTATCAAATAAACTACCTTAATTTAAATTAGCAAATATACGACCTTAATATAATTAATAAACTACCTTAATTTCAATTAGTAAATAAACTACCTTCATTTAACTAAATAAACTACTATGATTTAAATTAGTAAATTAAACTAGCTAAATTTAGTTAGGTTACGAAGCTGACTTACTTCTAGGCAGCGGGGAGACAGAGGAGCGGCGGCGCAGGCATGGGCATCTCGGGCACGGCGACGGGGGCGGGCGTGAGCGGGTGGTGTGGCCAGCCGGGCTGCGCGGACGGGAGCACGGGCCGGGCAGCGCGGATGGACGTAAATAGGACCTACTAGCGTTTACATCGGCTTCTAGCCACGGCCGACGTACGGCGGTTTTTCCATGGCCGACGCAAATAAAGATTCATATACATCGCTTTTTTTGGGCCAACGTAAATACTTTTGGCCAGTAAAAATGCGTCGGATTCTTGTATTGCTATACTAGTTTTATACATTATTCCAATCAGGCATCGCCAAGATTTATATTTCATAAAATTCAAATATTGATATCAACATTAAATATATTGAATAAAGGATAAATGCACAAACAATCATGAGAATTAAGGTTTGTTTTTCTAGAGTTTCGATTCTTTGTTCAAATAATTTGCTCTTTAAGAGCTTTCAATTCATCTGTCATGCTAAAGTTCACACAATGTCTACTAAGAAACCACAATCTAAATGCTAAGAGTATTATTCATGTACTAGTTTGATTCTGTAAAGTATGCATCCTTTTTGACTTCAATGCTATTTATCGGAATCTTCGCTTCTTTACTCACTTCATGTGTGTGGTTGCAATGAGGTCAGGGGGTGAGTTACAGGTTGTCTCTGCCTAAGTGTCCTCATCCATGAGGTTTTCATGCCTGCCGTGGCGAGGTGATCCTCTGCTATTTCTTTGCCCTTTCTTTTGGTCTGATAGGGCATATTAACATGCTTAAGTTTATGGCAAATCTTTGACCAATGCCCATAAATGGCACACTTATAGCACGTCTAGACCTGCTGGTCGAACGGCTTGCATTGTGTGGCTTCTCCTTGTCATCCTGCTTCTCTTCGATAGTGGACTTTCTATTCTAGACCGATTTCTTTTCATTTTCTCCTTCTTTCAATGAATCAGCATTTCTTCCCTAGTACCTGCTTCATGACTTAGCAACATTAATTAGTTCACTGTCCTCCATGTAAGTGTCATGACAATAGTTATGAGCACTTTAAATTTCATTGAGGTGAAAAGTAGGGAGTGTCATCTCCTCGTATGTGATCTTCTTACCACAAATAGATGGAGATTAGTACAAATCCTATGCAAGATAGAATAGCACTCGGCCATAGTTCTAAAGTATGCAAATCTTAGGTGCATCCAATCCTCTTGTGCTTGTGGCAGGATGGTGTTCTTGAGCTTCTTGAACTACTTCTGAAGTGCAGTCAATAGTTCTAGTGCACTCCCCCTCAACCATATATACATCCTTCAAAGTAGGTGAGAGGTGGTGCCTAAGAAAGTACAGTGCTTGAGTGTTCTGCTCATATGTAGGTTTTCATCCTTCAAGGATTCTAGCCTAATGGCAACTCGGAGTTTTGTGCTACCAAGTATGATCTTAATGTCTGGTGTTCTTAATGTCTGGTGTTCAAGTGAGATAGTTCTAGCCATGCAGGACCAGTTTCTTAAATTCATGGCTCATGATACCCAAAATTTTTATATTTAAAAATTCTTTCATGAGATTACTACATGTAGTCTAACAGAGAATGCTGCTAGATAGACTGCAATTCATGAATGCTCATGTATAACCAATATTCCAACATGCCATTACCAATTCAAAATATAAAAATTATAAACAGGCATAGACTGATAATTACAATAGCAAATTCATCATATAATTGCATAAAAGTAATTAATAGCAATCAAATAAGCTTCAAATTCACAAGAAGATCAAAATTCGAAATCCTCATGTGCTTTTATGCCTCAATATATGTTTTCTTCAATTTCAGCAAATTCCAATGGCTTTCATGCAATATTCTTAAAATTGGGAAATATATCATGTAAGTTCAAAAAATTTGTGGGCTCTTCTGCATAATCCAATGGCCTGGATAGACTTCATGTAATTGTGTAGAAAATTCCAGGGCCATTATGCAAAAACTCTAAGGCCGACAATTTTTTTCTTTTTCCTTCTTTTTTTATCTTTTACCTTTTTCTTTCACGCCGAGCACTGCTAGACCAACCCAGCCGCCCACTCCTTTTCTTTTCTTTTTTCTCAAACTATCGGCCCACTCATCTCCTTAGCCCGGCCCATTACTTCATCCCACTACCTAGCCGCCGGTTCCCGCGGTGGCGGCGTACGGCGACGGTGCCTAGCGGAGACGCTTCTGCAGCCAGCGCGTTGTGAGGCGATGGCGTGGCGAGGCTTGGCGGCGGAGGCGTTAGCTCGCGTGGCGAGCGACTTCGTCTTGACGCGCAGGCGGCGAAACCCGTTTCGTGCGGGCATGCGGTTCACATGCATGCGTGGCTGGGCATGACGTGGGTATGCTGCAGGAGCGGTGAATTTTCTTTATTTTTAAATTATTTTTTATTCAATTTTTTAAAAATATACGTTAGACCAGCGGTTTTTCAAAAATAGGCGCCCGTCGCCCATGAATGGGGCGATCGCCCCCTGCTCGGGCGATCGGTGCCCCGCCCGTTAATGCACTAACGGTGCATGTGTGGTGAAGCAGTGATCGCCCATGTATGGGGCGACCAGTCACTGTAGCTCCACTTTCCAGCTACTGCCACTGCAAAAGGTTACAAATTTTACAAAATTTTTTAAAAATTATGCAATATCTTCACGGGGAGGTCCACAAAAAGTTTTGATATTTTTGAAAATTTTGAATTTTTGAAAATTTAAAATTTAAAATCGAGAAGACAAAATTTCAAAAATCATATTTGTGTGACCCTTTTCATGAACCTATTGTTCATTTTTCAAATTTCTCTTCATTTTTATGTTTATAAAAAATAATAATTTATTGAATTCATGATTTTTTTAAATTAAATGTTTTTGAATTCATGACTTTTAAAATTTTTTGAATTTAAAAATCATGAATTAATAAATTATTATTTTTATAAACATAAAAATAAAGAGAAATTTGAAAAATGAACAATAGGTTCATGAAAAGGGTCACACAAATATGATTTTTTGAAATTTTTGTCTTCACGATTTTAAATTTTAAATTTTCAAAAAATTCAAAATTTTCAAAAATAACAAAACTTTTTGTGGACCCTCCCTGTGAACCTACGGTTCCATTTTTCCAAGTTTTGTTGCATTTCGATATTGCATAATTTTTAAAAAAATCTGTAAAGGTTGTAACCTTTTGTAGTGGCATTAGCTGGACAGTGGTGCTACAGTGACTACTCGCCCTACATGGGCGATCACTGCTTCACCACACATGCACCGTTAGTGCATTAACGGGCGGGGCACCGATCGCCTGAGCAGGGGGCGATCGCCCCATTCACGGGCGACGGACGCCTATTTTTGAAAAATCGCTGGTCTAACGTGTATTTTAAAAAAATTGAATAAAAAATAATTTAAAAATAAAAAAAATTCCAGGAGCGGTAGCGGCCAGTGCTGCGCGCGTGTTTCAATGGCAGCAGAGTCGAGCCATGGGACGCACGTGGCTTCTTGCCCGCACGGCGTGGTCCACATGGCACGGCACGCGATCAGGTGTGTGGCTTCGTGCCGGCATTCCCATGCCACGATACTTTTCGACAAGAGGGCAGAGCCCCCATTTTCATTGCATTACCAACGAAAACACAAGACTAAACATCGTTTTTCACCTCCACGTATCGGACCAAACACGAACACCAACAGACATACAACCCCGCACCAATCTATTACAGATCACCCAGCCTGCAACACCCCGCAAAATAACTGGAACAACCAAAAGAACACCCTGCAACAGAACAGCCCTCCGCATCCAATAACCAACTACTCATCTAGCTCCACCGCAGGCAATCTTCTATTGTCTCCACCGCTTCCGTCCAGGATCCTCAGCCTTAAGTTAGCTTTGCAAAAATTATCCAGATTGACCACCAGATGTTCTAGCTTCATTGCTCCAGCACGCAATATCTCCTGCCACTCACCAGCATGCAAACCTGCCCAGAAATGCAAAGTTGCACAAATAGCACATACAATGTCAGCAGGAGACCGCACCCTCCTACCCTGAAAACAACTCTCGTTTCTGAACTTCCAAATAACCCAGCAAACAGTAGCAAGACAAGTAAAGTACAGTTTAGATCCATCACACCACCATCTCTTAATCCAGATATAGAAATCCATAAAAGAGATAGGAACACAATTATCTCCCACAGCCAAAGCAACACACCCCCAAACCACTCTAGCCAGACTACAACAAAAGAAAAGGTGATTGTTAGTTTCAACATTGCAACAAAATTGACAACTCGGATTTCCCACCTAGAATTTTTTCCTAATCACCTCTTTTGTTAGAATAGCATTTCGGAAAGCAAACCACATAAAAATCTTAACCTTGAGAGGAATTTTAGATTTCCAAAACCCCGGAAAAACCTGCCAACAAAAATCTCTGCATAAAGAAGAGTAAACTGATTTAACCGAAAAAACTCCAGAGCCAGTTGTTAACTGCCACTTCACCACATCCTCCTCAAAGGTAAACTGGAAGTCTCGCAATTCTCCTAAGAAAATGTTCTAATTCACATTATCCCCATTATTTAACCATCTACGAAAAGATAAATTCCAATTCAAAGTTCTAGCCTCTTCCAACGAGATTGCCCGATCATTACAGACCTCAAAAATTGAAGGAAACTGCATTTTCAAAGATTGGTTTTTCCACCAAATATCCCTCCAAAAGTCTATTCTCTGTCCTAAGCCTATCTCCCAACGCCTCCTTTTGGTGTAAATCTCCTTCACTTTTAAAAGATCAGCCCAACATCTGGAAGTACCAAATTTACCCTTCAGACTAGTCACAGTGTTGTTACCCATATATTTAGCTCGCACTAACCTACCCCACAAGCCCCCTTCATGTCTTTCAAGTTTCCACCACCATTTGCACAAAAGGCTGATATTTAAAAACCTCAAATTCTGAACCCCTAGACCCCCCCGTTTTTCTGACAACAAATAGAATCCCATTTCACTAAATGAATTTTTCTTGCTTGCTTACTCCCTGCCAAAAAAACCTTCTCCTAATCAGATCCACTTTATGAAGCACAGTTTTAGGCATTAGAAACATCGACAAAAAATAAATAGGGATACTAGACAAACAAGAATTCAGTAGCACCAGTCTACCACCCAAAGACAAAGAACAACCTTTCCAAGAACACAACCTATTTTGCACCTTACTAAGAAGACCATCCCAATCACAATTCTTAATCCTATCACAACCGACAACCGACAGGAACCCCAAGATACCGCATAGGAAGCGATCCAACAACACAATTAAAGAGCCTAGAGTAATTATTCACCTGATCAATCTCACAGTTCACACTGAAGATCCCGTGCCGCGATATAGATTGATCTGTGCTGCATCATGCCATCGTTGCACCATGTAAAGCAAACATACACTACACATGATGATCACTTTGATTTCAATGAGAACGTGATCTTGATCATGAAGCTGACCACGCTATTTCTTTAATTAAGAAGATTAAGAAGCGACGACAAGCTACATGGCCAAGCACCCCATGGTCTCTTCGTGGAGAACGCATGGCCAGCATGAACGACCGCTTCGGGCGGCTCGCACGGCCGCAGACGGCTGATTCATGCGGTGCGCACGGCGAGCGGATGGCCGGTACAACGCTGCATACACCGGCAGCCAGCCGTCGAGGTGGCGAGTACAGACATGATATGAATAATTTGTAGATTCGTAGCCCAAGAATTTAATGCAAATAATTCAATTAACATATCCAATTTACAGTCTAATTGCAAATTCAATGATGGATTGACGATTGGTTACCGATCTATTACCTTCCGATTACGTGTGTAGATTGTTCTAGCTTCATGCTAGTGATTCGAAGTTGTTGCAGAGGACAGTTCCACTAGGCCGTAAGACCTGCTGACTTGATGATGGATTGATACCGACAATGAGACTTCTGGTCCTCGATCTCCAGCAATCCACGGTTCACCTTTGCGTTCCCGATCTACCCTGCGGTTCATTGTTTGCGTGAATCTCTTGTGCTGATAACATATTGAGGAACCCTTGCTACCCGGTTCTTCTATGCGCTTAGAGATTACAAACACGAACAAAAGGATGAACACAGAAATATAGAGGAAGACAGTGCTTTATTATCTCACTAGATCTGTTATAGTGAGGTATCCCTCTCTTTATATAGTACTTTGCTTAGGATATTGTCTAGAGTCCATATTAGGCCCTTCATGGACCGACTTTCCTAACATGGCCAATTCTTTCTAATAAGGTCAAGTTTCTATCAGTCTTTAGTTTAGATGCACTTCGGGGTGTTCTTTTGGGCTTATGAGCTCTGACTTATCTGTCTTATCTCCAACTTCGAGAATTTCCCGAGGTGGCATCGAGAGTCGGATGGCCTTCAAATTTAGAATTTTGGGAGCTTTTAGACTCGCCTATGAGATAAAAATAAAACGGATTCAAAAGTAATAAAAAAAAGTCAGATGAGTCAATATTAGTCAGATAAGTCACCTCATCTGACTTTTTTTATTACTTTTGAATCCGTTTTATTTTTATCTCGTAGGCGAGTCTAAAAGCTCCAAAAATCCTAAATTTTAAGGCCATCCGACTCTCGAGGCCACCTTGAAAAATTCTCGAAGTTTGAGATAAAACAAATAAGTCAGATTAGATAAACCCAAAAGAACAGGACAGCATGCAAGTGGCCAAGGGTGCCCGCTTGTCCGTAAATCTTGCCCACAAAAAATCAATAAATGGGCACCCACATGTTCTCTCAACGAGAAAAGTGGCAGTTTGTGAACGCCCATTTTAGCCCACTGGAGCCTGGAGCCGTGTAGCCCACTAAAATAGCTATATCACTCTCGGAGTCTGGAGTCGTGCCTCTTCTTTTTTTTTTTTCTTCTGGTGCCGCCTTCCTACGCGCCACCATGGCTAGCCGGCTGCCCCCGCGTGCCGCCGCGTCCCTGCGTGTTGCCTCCTCTTCGCTTGTTGTTGTGGCCCTGCATGTTTCCTCGTCCTCGTGTTGCCGTCAGAACCGATTGGCTCCTCATGGCGTGTTGCTTCGTAGCTGTCGCTTCGCATTTCATGAGGCAATCAACCTATCTCTCTCTACGACCATAACCTACAGCACACATGCTACATCAAAATATGTCATATATATCGGTACATTAGTATCGGTTCATATAGCACCGGCACAAATAAGGTTACTAATGTCGGTCTTTATAGCGCACGCGGCAAAAACATAGATGTGTCAGTGCTAACTACCAACCGGCATAGATTACTAATTATATGTGTCAGTTTTGACTACAAACTTGCACAGATATATTTGTGTCAGTTCATATAGGGACCCGAAACTTATAATCTACATATATATGGCGGTTGGAAACTACAACCGCCACATATAAAGAAATTTTTTTTGCCCAACAAATAGTAAATATGGAAATGCCCATGTTTTTTGGGGTTTTTCAGAAATACTCATCCGTTGCGGCATGGGACCGTGGCAACTGAGTTGCCACGACGTGGCACTGTGGCAACCAGGTTGCTACTATGCCACACAGCGGCAGGGAGGTTACCGCTGTGCCGTGCCGCGGCAAGCCCCCTGTCACGCTGCCGTCTTGTGGCAACCCATATAACCCATATATATATATATATACACACACACACCTTCCCACGCCGCTTTCCCCTCTCATTTGCGCCGATTCCCCTTCTGATTTGCAAAGCAGAGCAGTGAGAGCAGCAGAGAGGAGAGAGCGGCGGATGGAGAGGGGCAGGAGAGGGAGGGTGATTTTTACAGTAGCGAGGTTCTGTGGTCACAAATCAAATCTGGTTAGTTTTTTGTAACATAATATTTATTATATTTAATATATTGTGGGAGTTATGTTATGGCTAGAAAACTTGGTAGGTTAACAATTTGTGTACATATGATATGGTTGAAAACATGGTACATCATTTAATTTATGATTTGCCTAAAAAATATAGTAGGTTAGCGAATAATACATAGGGATTAGAGTTTTGGTTTAATGGATTCCTTTAAGGCTTAGTTTGATTAGGAAAAATATTTAGGGTTTGTAGTTAGGGTTTAGTGCTATGTTTGTTAGTGAATATTTAAATTAGGGTAGTGTCGTTATAATTAGCGAGTAAGAATGATTAGCTATTAAGATGTAGTATCCATATGGCATAAAAGTTTTTTATAGGATTAATAAACAGTATTTTCTCTATTGCAGTTATGGCAGAGTTTTGGTTTATGGTATATTACGTTGATGGCATCATAAGAGAAGATCCTAATGCGATGGATCTTAGCGAATTTAGGAGCACAATGACTCTACATCCCGACCTAGATAATTTGCGAATTGAGAAACTTTACTTGTAAATGTGCAATACGTTCGGGTAGAATGCAGAAGAGCATTAAGTGTGGATTTAGACTCTATGGAGCAAAAGTATAGAAGTTCCTAAATTTCAATTGGTCAATTTAAACACACAAATGGGTTTGCCCAGATTTATAGGTGAATGCAGGTAGCGTAATTATCATGCAGTTATCTTTGTGCAAGCCTTGGTTAAGGTAACAATTCGTGCACAGGGAAGTACTATAGATGTTGGACAATGTAGTGGTGCGCTGGATGAAGAAGTCCAAGATTGCACCGAGAGGAACGAGGCCGTGCAAGATGTAGAACAAGATGAAGGATTAGGTGGAAATTTTTGTGTGGATGCTGGAGAGGTTAACGAGGATATCGTCGAAGCTATGGACCATGACGATGAAAGAACAATGGAAGAGGAGGAGCATGTGGGTGATAGTTCTAGTGATGATAAACATAGAGAGGGCGCCGTCATCCCAGTTGAATGGAATAGGGAAGAGTCTAGTCAACTTCTAGTGGATGACCGGTATGGCTCATCCTGTGTTTACGGCGTAAACGAAGTTCGGGCAAAGTAAATGTATGCTGACAAGTCTGCTTTGCAAAATGCAGTGAAGGTATGGTCCATATCAATGCAACGACCATTCAGAGTGGAAAAGTACGACAAATCAAGATATATAGTTAGATGCAAGAGAGAAGACAACATGTTTAGAATACATGGCACAAAGTCCAGGTTTGCCATGAAGTGGACAGTTTCGAGTGTAGAACCATACACATGTGTGTTGATAAATATCCTGGCGGAGCATCGCAATTTAACTTTGATTTTCATCGCCAACAAATTATTCACTAAGATTGTTGAGAAGAAGGGCATGGCTGTTCAGTATATAATGTTGACAGTACAACAAGGGTTTAAGTATACCATAAGTTATGAAAAAGTATGGAAAGCGAAACAAAAGGAACTGGAGATGAGATTCGGTTCATTCAAAACCTCCTATGAAAACCTCCCTCATATGCTACAACTTCTGCATGAGAGAAACCCGGGTACCTATGTGGCAGTGCAAGATTCTCTGTCGGTGAAGCTGCAAGGTTATAGGGTCTTGAACCGAGCATTTTTTGTGTTCGATGTATGCGTGCAGGGTCTAAAAAATTGTAGACCCGTGTTATGTGTGGATAGGACATTTTTGACTGAAAAGTACAAGGAAACAATTTTGACGGCAAGTGGCATGGACGAAAATGATTAGTTACTACCTACGGCCTTTGCATTCATGGAAAATGAGAACTACGACAGTTGGTTATGGTTCCTGACGCACTTGAAGTGCGGGGTTGTGGAGGACCAGTCTAGCATGTGCCTCACCATGACCAACATGCAGAACCATGCAAGGCCATAAAGACAATGCAGGAATGCTTCGAGCATCCTTTCCACTGGCCAGACATAAAAAGTAGGTGATGCATTCGCCACCTAGCTGCAAATTTCCACATACAATTCAAAAGTAAGAAGACGATGGACTTGTTCAAGTGTTTGTGCAAGCAAAACCAGCAGTGGAAGTTCGATGCAATATGGAAGACGCTGGATGACCTCACCAAGAGCAGCATAAGAGAAATAAGCAGGCAAGCAATAGGAAGCACAACAGAGTTGATAAAATCTCTTCCTCCGCTACCCAAAGTTAATTCCCCTACCTTGGTTCGTCAATCTGAAAGGAACATAAAGTGTTTCTCACACTGTATTGAGTTAGAACCAACAGAGAAATGGTCATTGCTGCATGACGAGTGTGGTGCAAGGTTCAAGGTAATGATGACTAACCTCATTGAAGTATATAACTAGGTGATTAAAGGATTGCGGCCCCTGCCTCTAGTAGCCATTGTCAAAAGCAAAATGCATAGCATCATGAGGTATCTCGGTGATAGGCATGATAAGGCCGTGCTGCATGCCTCTAAATTTGGCATTACATTCAGTTTAATGATCACAGCGTACATGGAACAAAAAAATTTCAAGGCGCAATGTCACATGGCCTTAAACACGGGTAGTGGACGCCCCCTTTCTCAGATATGGATTAGATCCAAAGACGGACATGGTGGAGCAAACATGCGGCTCACATATGAGGTTGATCTGAGGGCACATAAGCTTGCCTCCATATGCTCCTGCAACAAACCATTGCTTCTCCGCTGCCCTTTCTCCCATGTTTTGGAGGCGTGTGCAACTAACAGATGGGATGCATCGCGGTATGTCTCACCATACTTCTTCAAGCAGGTGATAATTACTACTTGGACTGGGAATATTTTTGGATTTCGCTGCTTCGGAAACTTCACGGAGGATAGAGGAGACCACGGAGGATAGAGGAGACCACCGTACATAGATTCCATGCAGCACTCTACTGCAGGGTAGGAAGGGCCGTCGTCATACTCGCTACATCCACAATGATATGGACGAGTCACAGAGAGGCGGAAGAGTGCAACGCTACGGATAATGCGGGGCTGAAGGTCATAGGAGAAATAAATGTCCGTAGCATGAAGTGCAGCAAGATTAATGAATGAATGGTTAATTACTGTATTTGTTGTACTTGACTCAGTCACAATATGATCTTATTTGACTGTATGTGATCGTATTAATTGAGTGAAAATGTGTTGCAGTATGTACGAATTTATTTGTTCGTTTGAACTCTGTCCAACGTTGATACATTATGTACGAATGTTTTTGTTCATCTTAATTGAATGCAACTTTGTTTAAATATGTACGAATGTTTTTTTTTCAATTTAACTAAGTCAAAAAACGTTGCAGTGTTGTATTACTTCTTACCGTTTCTTGTTCAAGGAGACTAACAAATTCTTTCACGGTGTCATTTCAATGCAGGTATGGACGACGTTAGTATGGAGATTCTCCTGGACGACGTGGCCTACTGACATCACTGTTCACTTACGCGGCTTGAGGACCGGTCCACGGAGATGGCGATTTTCGTGACTCACGCTCCTCGCCAGCCATGGAGGCTTGACTACCGCTGGCTGGACAGGTGCGTCGTCACGGCGCTTGTAGTTTGATATAACTCTCTTTGTCACACATTATTAATACTGCATTCTTGGTTTACTGCCCTTTAGTAGAGAGACCCGAGAGCTCTCGACGCAGAGAGCGCACCGAAGGCCTAGATGCCCCTTAGGGCGTTTCACGGGTGCCCCCGAGCGGTCAGGACGACTGGGCCAGCTCTTACAGCTCGCACTCTCCGATGTTCATGTTCCCCTCGATGATACAGTCCTCTGTCGGGTTTGCCCTCTATGCTCAGCGGTCATCTTCCTTCTAGCAGGTTGGCTCCAGCTCGGACGCAGGTTTCGCTTCCAGTAAGCAGTCAATCTTCTCACATTGCTCCCATCTTTTCATTTATTGCATCGTAATGTTAAGCTCGTAATGTTTCCTTTTTTTGCATTGTAGGTGTTGCAGGGCTTGCCCTACACGATACGTACGCCGAATTGGAAGACATCTTCAGTACGGAGGCGGTCGACCAGGTGTACAACAGGGACTTCTAGTACTCGCAGCTCGACACTTCACCCCCGCCACCCACTCAGCCGATGGACGATGGACGACCGCGACAAGACACACACACCCCCCGACCGTTTCACCCTCTCAGGTGTCAGGCAGCGTCCGGTGCAGACACGTCGTGCCCCCAAACGGGGCCAACATTGTGCAGATTAGGTGTGCCGCCAACTTGTGCTGTAGCAACGAACTTGTAGAACTTACTCGATGTGTACCTTAACTACGTAATTTTTTGGACAATTATGGTTTCTTTTGATTCTTCTAGGTTATAACACCACGACCGTACGTACATGCTAGGCTGGCCACCGTTGGTCGTTCGTGACATTTCGTGGTCGCGTGGGCTTTTTCTGATTTTCACACATTCCTCGTGGGACACCGTACGAGTAGCTCGCCCATAGCTAGGTGGTACCCTGCGTTGCATAGGTCACTAGTGATTTTTGCCATAAATTTTGGAACACATCCGGTGGGCCCTGCGAGCCTACGAAAACCCCTAAGTGGCCACAATTTTGGGACTTTGCGCCCATGTGTGCCTTTTCTGATTTTCACACATTCCTTGTAGGACAACGTCCGAGCGGCTGGCCCATAGATAGATGGTAGCCTGCGTTGCGTAGGTGACCCGTGATTTTTACTGTAATTTTTAGGACGCATCCGATAGGCCCGCGAGCCTACAAAACCCCTAAATGGCCACAATTTCAGGGTTTAGTGCCCATGTGTGTCTTTTCCGATTTCACACATTCCCCATGGGACACCGTCTGAGCTAATCGCCCATAGATAGGTGGTAGCCTGCATTGCCTAGGTCGCTCATGATTTTTACCATAATTTTTGGGATGCATCCGATGGGCCCCGTGTGCATACAAAAATACCTAAGTGACCATAATTTCAGGGTTTTGTGTCCATGTGTGCCTTTTCCAATTTTCAGACATTCCTCGTGGGACACCGTCCGAGCTACTCGCCCATAGACAGGTGGTAGCCTGTGTTGCGTAGGTCGCCCGTGATTTTTGCCGTAATTTTTGGAACGCATCCGGTAGGCCCTGCGAGCCTACGAAAACCCCTTAGTGGCTATAATTTGTTATTTTTGTGAAATCGTCCAAAGGATGAGGCACCACTGCCAGGGGGCTGAGACACTGTATTTACGTGCATCTTGACACCCCACATGGCGTCAGTCAAAGCCTGACATGGCAAATGCAACATGCCAGAGCCCTGAGACATCGCATTTAAGTGCATCCTAACACCCCATATGGCATTAATGAAAGCCTGGTGCACCACATTGAATTATCTCATCACACCCGTGCCATTGCCTGCTGGGAACCACGGGCCGTCCGTGAACTCCAACAATTCATTCCGTGCCATTGCTTGCTGAGGCACCACGGGCCGTCCGTGAACTCCAATAATTCATCCCCGCCTCCTGCATCTCTCTACCACGATGGCTATAAATAGGGTTGGCTTTGTGAGGGCAACCACACAACGCAAAAGCGTCAGTAAAGCACACACCAGAAATGCCGAGGCATGCTAGCGGAAAGGGAAAGGGGGAAGCAAAGGAAGAGGCAGGTGCATGGGACTGGCTGCGTGATTCAGCGTACCAGAACCTCTTCCTACCTCGTAGGGTTGTCCCACCGATGTGCATGTGCGGAGATGCTTGCAGGCTTATCCGCTCTTGGAAAATTTCAACTTGGAAGAAAAGGTACTGTAAGTGCCGCAACTACGCCTTCGACCTGCCGGAGAAGAGCTTGAAGAATCGCCAGATGGTACTAATCATACGTATTTCGTAATATTTCTACATTAAACTTTGCTAATTTATGTTTCATACAGTCGCCTCCACCGCTGTGTGAATTTAAGCAGTGGTTTGACATGGAGATCAACCCTGAAGACCAAAGGCTCCTTACTCAAGCCAACCATGACGAGGAGTTGAGGCGGCAGCTTCAAGAGCAGTGTGACGCCGCACATAAGGAGGCACGTAGAAAGGAGACGGAGGAGAAGGAGGCCGAGAGACAGATGAAACAAGAGATGGCACATCATGTCAGAGAAGCCCCACCGAAGGCTTGGGCGAAGGGGAAGTGGTCTCAATGCACTCAGTAGACGTGAAGTTGTAACTATCGTTTTCCTTGTTCATGATGCTCCTCCCAGTTTTATGTCATAATAAAGAGTGTGGCCTATCATATTTTCTGCAGAAACTCCTGCCGTAAGAATCGCCCTCTCCTCTGCTCTCCCTCTCCCACCCTCATTTTGCTCTAAACAATTTCCGAATCAAGATATTTGTTGTGGAAAGTGTTAACTGCTTACCTAATCCCATTAAAAAAAGGAATTTTTTAAAATTTTTGGAATTTACAATTTTCGGAGGCAGTTATTATTTATAATTTTTAAGGGATAGAAAAAATTAAAAAGTGGGTATTTCCATATTTATCATTTTTTAAAAAATAAACTAAATGACAGGGTGTCGCCGGAAAATCCGCCGACGGTGAGAAACGGCGCCCCTCCCCGGTGAGGGAGAGGACGCCGAGAAAGAGGTGGTGAGTGAGCAGAGCGCTCAGTGAATAAACTAGTGCTAATGTGTATGATCAGAATGCCTGCCTTTTCTCATTGATATGCTTATTAATTTATACATCTTTAGGGCCAGGGTTTACATGCATGGGAAATACCCAAAGTACCCTGACCCATGGGGGAATACCCAGATTACCCTGAACTCTGGATCATTGATCCCACAATCAACGGCTAGACTAGTTTTCTTACAATCCACGTTAACCTACTCCCTAACATGCCCTTGGGGGACATACACTGACAAAGATGTTGATTTGATTCGATTCGATTCGTTCTTGTCAGAGGCTGTCGTGAAGTCTTCGTCTTCTAACCCGAAACTTGTCAAAGATCACCCTCGGTATTTTCGAAGGGCCTTCGTGAATCCCTTGACCAGACACCTTCCGCCGTCCTTTGGTGGACATCCCGAGGACACTCCATCCTTCCTGTTCTTTTCTCGACCCCTCGCGTATATCCAAACCTTCCTCTCACGGTCTGACTTAAGGTTATCTTGGATAGGCTTCGTCACTTGCCCCCTTCGGGTGACAATCCTCACAAAGAATCTTCGCAACATCTTCGTAGACATCCACCTCTCCTGGAGATGGGGTGGTTGCCCCTACAACAGAAGCCCCTTACGGTCACGTCGCCACCTCGCTGTGGTGTTTGGCCGGAATACCCAGCCTCCCCCCTTCTCCACGTCGAGGTGGTGTTCCCGAAGATGTTGTTTTTTCTTTGTTTCGGCGATATCTTCGCCGGTGATGTGACTTGGATTTGACGCTCGACATTGTCGATGGCCTCGAGGTCGATCGCTGATCTTGACCGCCAATCGCCGCGACGTGTCCCCAGATCTATAGGCGCTCGCTGGGATTTTCTTTATATATGTATATATTTTTATTCTGCTACTGTTAAGCTTTCTTGGCGGCGCGTCGCTGCGCCGTTGATGCGCATATATGGCGTTCATCCGTGTCATGTCTGTTTCTATATAAGGGACCGCGATCTCGTTTTTCTTCCACACTCGCGTTCTTCAAACTCATAACTTCCGTCGATCGGCTTCCTTTACTCTCGCGCATTTCGTCCGCGCGCCGCTAGTTCCTCCGCCCTACGCTGTTTCTTCCGCCTCCTAGCCTGCTTTGCGCCTCTGCCGCCACCATTTCTTCGCTCTCGGGCTCTTCCTCAACCGCCGTTGTCAGTTGATCATCGCCGCGTATTTCTCCGTCGTTCTCCATCACCGGCTAAGCTTGTAAGTACACCACTGGCCTAGTTTGTTTTGTTTTTTAGGGTTTCGGCGTTTCTTTGGGGTCGACACAGGCGATCCTGCCGGCGACATTCTTGTGCTAGTTGCGACGCCGCTCACTTGCAGTTGTGTTGTTTTTCAAAGTTTTCGCGGTTGAGATGCTGTTGAAACTTGTTCTTGTTCTTTTTTTTTGTTTTGATCATCCTGAAGGACGAAATTCCGAAAGTATTGATTTCTTTCTTCTTGTGCAGCCCTCGGGACGTTCAATGGCCCCAAAGAAGGTCTTAAGCTCATGGATCTTGCGCTGCTATCATGGGAGTTAGGGCGGTCTAGGATGACCCCGATATGCTTTCAAGGTGTCGATGGTTCCCCATGCGACGAGAGGACATCGAGCTTCGGGGCAAGAGACTCCTCAACCCAATGCTGACGAGGCAGTCGTCTTCCATTCTCAAGTGAAGGCGGGTCTTCGGATACCGTGCACCTGCCTCGTCGGGGATGTCCTTGAGCTGTACAAGGCGCAGCTCGTGCATCTCTCTCCGAACGCCTTGGCCCGGCTTGCAGTTTTCAAATGGGCGCTTCGGAGTCATGGTGCGCAACCCAGTGCTCGAGTCTTCGGATTTCTTCACGAAGCTCGGTGGCAAGGGAAGACCAGTGGCAGCCCCTTCGGTTGCCTGAATTTCGTCGTGAAATCAGCGCATTCTTCGGACTTCCCTTCGCTGGCCACGAAGAAAAAATGGGATGGAGCTGCTGGGCTGAGTTGGAAGCTGTACTGGTTTTACCAGAAGATAGATGCAGCGGACGCCTCATTGAGATATGTTCCTGGAGCGGCGGACTGTATCAAGTTTCCTGTGGATAAACTGTCAGGCTCCGAGGAGGCACAACGGCTACTCCTCCAAAGGATCAGCAAGAGGTTCTCCATGCGTTGCCTTGCCGAGGAGTTCTACGCAGCGAAGGTTGGGCCAGTAATGCGCAGTTGGGAGGACTTTGTCATCGTCGGTAATGAAGGCACCCATCTCGCCCTTCGCGACGAGGACCGTCGCCCACGTAAACTAGAATCGGCCATGGAAAGGGCCGAAGGGATGTTCGGGCCTCTCCGTCCAGAGGAAATCGCGAGGGCTCGCGAAGCTAGAGTAGGAGCCCGCGTTAACCGCATCCTCGGGGTGGTTACCCCGTGGGCGGAGCCCGAGCCGAAGAGGGGCGGGAAGAGGAAGGCAGCCAAGCAGCATCTGCAGGCCCGTCAAAAGCGACCCGTGGTGAGTTTCCTTTACCCACTATGTTTCTCTAGTCTGTCGCCTAACCTTTATTCTTCGGCGCTAAGCGCCAAGAGGAAGAGGAAGAGGAAGTTGAGGCTGAGGAAGAGGGTCGTGTTGCCGAAGATGACCGGACTTCGCCAGATGCACAAAGCGCCGCCAGCGGTGGTGAGGATCCATTAGACGTCTTGGTCAGGGAAACCCCTTCGGGACCGTTGGTTCCCGGACACGACTCCAACGAAGTCCATCCTTCGGGCCGGGGTCCGATGTCTCCCGAAGGGGCCTCCGTTGACTTCGCCACAGAGCCCGATGGATATACAGCCGGCTTCGTGGTTGACACGGAGTTTTGGTTGACTGATTCTCCTTCCGCCGAAGGTTCACTATCATGTCTTCATCACAGTGCCCCCCCCTTTTTTTTAATTTATACCTTTTTTTTTGCAGAGGGGGTTCACGAGGTCCTACCTCCGGTACCGGACTTGGGGGCCGATGATTCCAATGCCGCAACCGACGCTATATTGGCATTGGTGGCAACCAATGCGACGGAGAGGAGATCTTCTTTGGCTATTACGGCCGCCCCTATCGCCGCAGGTTCGGCTTCCCCCATTGCGGCCGAGAGAGGAATTCACCGAGCGTTAACTACGCTCGGCGCTTCATCTTCGGCAAAGCGGCGACTATCGTCGAAGGCGCCACGCTGCGTGACTCCCGGCTCCGGGCGCCCTGTCTTCGGCGAAGGCCCATCTGGGGGCTGATAATATACTTGCTGATGGTCAAGTGGCAGCTATCATCGGGGGTTTGCCTTCGGCAATCCTCGACCGATGTGAAATGCTCCCCTTGTTAGATAATATGCGTAACGTTGAGACATGCCTTGCTACGGTAAATATTTCGCCTTGTTCGTTTTTTTTTTAAAACAAAAAATTTATGGCTGTGTTAAACCTTTTCAGAGCTTGGCTTGCAATCGTGCGGCATCGGCGCAAGTATTGGGTCTTCGGCGAGGTGTGCGGTTCTCGAAGGCGCATTGCCATCCTCGACCAAGAGAATCATACTCTTGAGAAGTTAGCTCGAAGGAAAAAGAGCTCGTGGTTCTTCTTGATCGAGAAGGAGCAAAGCGAGCAACAGTCTGAAAGTCGCCGAGGTGGCCTCGGTTGCGCTCGTGTCGAGCTTGAATCCCAACAAGTTGAACTCGAGTCGCCACGCAAGGAATGCAATGATTTGCGCGATTTAACTAAAAAATGGAGTGGAGCTAGGGACTCTTGAGGTTCGATGGAGAAGTTCAAGCTACAACCGAGGCGCCACTAGCGTAGCCGCTTTCCTTGGGTCAGATTTTTGCTAAAGAAATTACCAGACTTGAATGTTGCGATGGCGCTCCTCCAAGAACCCGGCTTTGGTGTCAAATATTTGAAGGAAGCCATCGACTTTCGTTGAGGGCGCTTTGCTTATGGATCGGATCGCGCCGTCGGCCCATTTTCGCGTTTATTAAAGTTAAGGGCACCGGTGTGCCCATTTTTCCAGCAGCCCTTTCCAAGTGTGGCATACCCTTCGCCTTAAATGCCACTGCGTTTGACCGTAGCTCTCGCCAGGTTGTTCGAGATTTTTTGACACGGTTCTGGCGATCTGGGGGTCCTGGTTTCTACCGCGCTTTCATGGAGCACGCGAGGAGGCAGACTTCTTCGGTTCCGCCTCCGAGGACGAGAAGGCCCCCGCCGCTGCGAAAGGTCTTCCAATAGTTGCAGTTCCTCAGGATCCCACAGATCCTGTAGATCCGAAGGGCAAAAAGCCAGCAGAGTAGAATAGTGGTAGTTTTAGGATTGTAACACTGTCGCTAATGTAATATATGATCTCATGTTTTCGAGCTATTTCTCATTTGGAATTGAACTTGTTTAACTTTATGTTATGTTATTATTATTCTACGCTCACGATACTTCTCTGTCTTATTGCGCTCCCGACGCGTAGTATCGATACCGTAGTTGTTAATTGCGAAGGTCCACAACCCCCAAAGATTATGTTTTCGGGTGCATGGCGCGAGTGCCCTTGTCTTCGCGCCAGCCCGTTGGCGTTTTAGCAAGCTATGTCTTTGCGGATACGATTTGGGTGTCTGGCGCGAGTGCTCTTGGCCTCGCGCCAGCCCCTCGGCGCTTTTTATATACACATCTCGAAGCTTCGTGGCCCTGAAGATTCGATTTGGGTGTCTGGCGCGAGTGCTCTTGGCCTCGCGCCCGGCCTTTGCGCTTTATGTTACATCTCGCGAAGCTCGTGGCCTGAAGGCGATTCGATATGGGTGTCCGCGCGAGTGCTCTTGGCCTCGCGCCCGCCCTTTGGCGCTTTGCGCGTTACATCCTCGCGTGAAGCTCGTGGCCCGCTGGCGATTCGATTTGGTCGTCTGGCGCGAGTGCTCTTGGCCTCGCGCACGCCCTTGGCGCTTTGCGCGTTACATCTCGCGGCTTCGTGGCCGCGAAGATTCGATATGGGTGTCTGGCGCGAGTGCTTTGGCCTCGCGCCCGGCTTTGGCGCTTTTATATTACATCTCGCGGCTCGTGGCGCGAAGGATTCGATATGGGTGCTGGCGCGAGTGCTCTTGGCCTCGTGCGGCCCTTTGGCGCTTTGCGCGTTACATCTCGCGCTTCGTGGCGCTGGCGATTCGATATGGGTGTCTGGCGCGAGTGCTTTTGGCCTCGCGCCCGGCCCTTGGCGCTTTTATATTACATCTCGCGGCTCGTGGCCCGGGATTCGATTTGGGTGTCTGGCGCGAGTGCTCTTGGCCTCGCGCCAGCCCCTTAGTTTAGAATGTCAGGACGGGAATAATCCTTTTCTTCATTTCAAATGAGATTACATCGTGAAGATTACATTCCCGAATGATTTTTTCGGTCGCAGCCGGTTTTCGGCGTCTGAGCCTCGTTAAAAACTCCGCTCGTAAAACCCGCTTAGGGACAAAACCGAGTCAGAGAAAAGAGTACTCAGCGCCTTTATATTGTTTTATGGGTAGTATTTGATCAGGTTCTTCGCATTCCAAGTGTTTGGGATTGAGGAGCCATCAAGGTTGAAGAGGTAGAACGACCCTTGTCTTGTTTGCTTAGTGACAATAAATGGTCCATCCCAAGTTGCCTCTAGTTTGGATATCCGTTGTGGTATTTTTTGAAGGACCATGTCCCCTTTCTGGATCTCCCGTGGTCTCACGCGCTTGTTGTAGGTTTTGCACATTAGCTCATTATATTTTTCCAGGGCCTGCTTTGCCCCTAGCCTGTCTTCTTCGACGGTATCAATTGGTGGCTGCTCAGTAATGTTGGCTCCGCCTGTTATGACTCGAAGTGTCTTAGCCTGGATCTCAGCGGGTGTCACCGCCTCTTCGCCATACACCAGTCTGAAGGGGGAATACCCTGTTGGTCTCGTGGGTGTTGTACGAATTGCCCAAAGTGTCTTCTCTAACTCTTCTGGCCATTTTCCTTTTGATTCATCCACTAATCTTCTTTTTAGAGATTTCATGATGTTTTGATTTGCCCGTTCCACTGCGCCGTTTGCTTGCGGGTGTCCCACAGAGGCATAGCATACTTTAATGCCGAGGTCTTCACAAAATGACTTGAATCTTGATGAGATAAATTATGATCCATTGTCAGCTACTATCTCCCGAGGTATGCCGAATCGGCATATCACATTTTTCCAAAAGAAATGTTGGGCCTTCGCAGCCGATATGTTCATCAATGGTTCAGCTTCAACCCATTTGGTGAAGTAGTCAATTGCAACAATAATCCATTTGAACCCTCCCGAGGCCTGCTTGAGTTCCCCCACAATATCGATTCCCCACCTCGCGAAGGGCCACACTGGGGATGATGGCTGCAAGTTTGTTGGCGGAGCCTTCGGCTGGTTTGTCATCCATTGACATCCTCGACATCTTTTTACAAATTCCTCTGCGTCGCTGTTGGCCGTTGGCCAGTATATCCCCATACGCAATACATTTGCTGCTAGACCTCTTGGGCTTTGATGCGAACCGCAGACTCCTGCATGGGTTTCTGCCAGCGCCTCCTTGCCCTCTTCTTTAGAAACGCATCTCATCCATGGTGTGCCAACTCCTGACTTGTAGAGGAGGCCATCCATCATTATGTATGTCCTTGCTCGTTGTTTTGTTGTGTAAGCTTTTTTGCTATCCTCCGGTAATTCGCCATCACGAAGGTACTTGACGGTGACTGTTCGCCAATCTTCCTCTAAGGATCTTGCTATAAGCTGCACTTCGGGACATATAGATGCTCGTGATACTGCTTCATAAAACACCCCCTCGGGTATTTTTGTGAAGTACGCCGCTGCTTTTGCCAGCTCGTCTGCTCTCATATTCTCTCCTCGTTGCATGGCTTTCACAGAGATTCCTTCGAAATGCTTTTCCATTGTTCTTACTCCTTCTAGATATTTTGCCATTTCGGCATCTTTGGCTTAAAAATCCTTTGTGATTTGTCCTTTTATTAGCTTTGAGTCGGTGTAGACAACGACTCTTTTTGCGCCGAGTGACTTCGCTTTCCGAAGACCCAACAGAAGTCCTTCATATTCCGCCGCGTTGTTTGTCGTTTTAAAATTTAGCCTCAGGGAATACTCTGTACTTTGTCCTTCTGGGTCAGTTACAATCGCCGACGCTCCGGCCCCTTCTGCTGTAAAGGAACTATCGGATTTAATGCTCCACAAGGGGGGTAACGCTGGTCCATCTACCGAAACTTTGGCTGACCATTCAGAGATGAAGTCGGCCAGTGCCTGAGCTTTTATAGCTGTCCTCGGCTCAAAGGTGATGTCGAAGGGTGCTAGTTCAGCAGCTCATTTTGCTATTCTTGACGTGGCATCTTTGTTCTCGAAGATAGATTTAAGAGGGTATGCTGTGAGTACTTTTATCTTGAATTCTTGAAAGTAGTGCCGTAATTTTCTTGATGCCATAAGTAACGCATAAGCTATTTTCTCCAGCTCAATATAGTTTCTCCTCGCCCCTTGCAACGATTCCGAGACGTAATATACCGGCATTTGTCCTCCCCCGGCTTCATCCTTGACGAGGACTGCGCTGACTGTAAAGTAGCTTGCTGCCAGATATAAGCTTAGATATGCTGCCCCCTTCGGGCTAGCGAGTCTTGGTAATTGTTGGAGATGATCCTTCAGCTTCACGAAGGCGTCTTTGCATTGCGGCCCCCACTCGAAGGGTGCTGTCCCCTTAATTGTGTTGAAGAAGTGTTTCTGCTTTACTGCAGCCTTTGGGAGAAATCTTCCTAGGGCTGCCAGCTATCCCAGAAGGCTTTGTGCTTGTTTTTTGTTTTCTAGATCCTTCGTGCATTGGATTGCATCTATCTTCTCTTTGTTTGCTTCTATCCCTCGGTGTGAAACAAGGAATCCCAGCAACTTCCCAGTTTCCACCGCGAAGGCACATTTTGTCGGGTTTAATTTTATACCTTCCGCCTGCAAGCTAGCGAAGGTTTCTTGAATATCTTCGCAGTGATCCCTTCTCTTCTTGCTTTTGACGACAATGTCATCGACATAAGCTTCCACGTTTCTTCCCATCTGCTTTTGCGGCACCTTCGCAATGAGTCTTGCAAGCGTCGCTTTGCATTCCTCGGATCAAGGGCATTCTTCGAAGCTTGATGTGTGCGAAGGCGAATGAACACTGTCTTCTCTTCATCTTCCTTTCTCATATATACTTCATGATAGCCTGAGAAGGCGTCCAGGAAACTCATTAGTTCGCACCCCGCCGTCGCATCAACCAACTGGTCGATTCTTGGCAAGGGAAAATCATCCTTCGGGCACGCTTTGTTAAGATTCATGAAGTCAACACAGAGTCTCCAGGTGCCATTTGACTTTTTTACCATCACCACATTTGCGAGCCACTCCGGGTATGCCACTTCCCGGATGACTTGCGCTTGACGTAACTTCTCCACTTCCTCCTTTGCTGCATATTGTCTGTCAAGCCCCATCTTCCTAAGTTTTTGTTTGATAGGTTTTGCATCTATCTTCACATTTAGCGAATGTTCTATTGTTTCTCTAGGAACTCCCGTAGATTCTCCTGGCGCCCAAGCGAAGATGTCATTATTTTGCCGAAGCAAGTTGATGACTTTTTCTTCTTCTACTTTGGAGAGGGCAGTTCCAATAGACACTGTTTTCTCTGCATTTTCCGGAATAGTTTGAATCTTCTTCGTTTAAACTACGGCCCGACACAGGGCTTGTAACCCTTCGGCCTGTATTGGGAGTCAATCCTCTCGGTAGTTTGGATTGGCTTAAGTTTCGGTATGCCTTGGAGCTCATTCTTCCGTGCCGATTGTTGGCATCCTTGGACAGTCACAACGGCCCCTTCGGCTGGCATTTTCATGCAGAGATAGTTATGATGTATGATTGCCCCGAAGGCATTAATAATTCCTCTCCCGAAGATAGCATTATAGCGGTACTCCATATCAACGATATCAAAGCAGATACTTTTTGTCGTCTTCCTCTTGCCTTCGCGGAAGGTGACAGGTAAGGTTATTTGGCCGACGGCAGCCACAGGTTCCCCTCCAAATCCTATCAATGGCATGCTTGATGGTGTTAGCCTATCTTCAGGAATATTGAGCTGTTCGAACGCACTTAAAAAGATGATGTCCGCTGAACTTCCTCCATCAACCAGCGTTTTTTGGACGTCATATTCAGCAATCTCGACTGTGATCACGAAGGGGTCCTGATGTGGAAACTTCACGCCCTTGGCGTCAGTTGTATCGAATGTTATCGGCGGATCTGGAGTTGGCTTGCTTGTCACTGAAACGTGCGACACTTCGCGAATAAACTCTTTTCTCTTCCTGTTTGATGGGAGATTCAACGAAGAGCCTCCGGTGATGACGTGGATGACTCTTCGGTTTGGCTCCTCGACATTGTAAACCCTCTCGGGGGACCTGCGGTATTGATTTCTTGGACGCTGGTCTTGTCTTCTTTGTCTTTTCTGGTTCTGGTAGTTTTCGCGTTGTGTCTTGACGTCTCTGCAGTCCTCGGTTATATGGGAATAATTTTCCCCATGCACCACACAGTACTTCTTTTCTTTAGTTTCCTGGTTGCCTCCCCGAAACCTGTCATTCCTTTGATAATTTTCCCTTTGGTAATTGTCATTTCTTCGATCATCCCTTCTCGTGTTATCTCTTCGATTGTTGTACTTTTCTCTTCGGGGATTGTAATCCCTTCGAGGATGGTCCCCTCTTCCATTGTTATCACTGGATCTTCGCTCCTCAAACCGCTTGGGTTCAATGTTGCTTACTCTCTTGTTAGAATTGTGATGTTTTTTGTTCTTCTCTGAGTTGCTCTCTTTGTGGTTATCACGGTCTTTGTTTGTATTGAGCTGGCCTTGCCTCCTCAAATTTTCCTCTTCTCCCTTTGCATATCCTTCAACTTCATCAGAAAGAAGCGCAAATTGATCGGGGTCTTGTGTTAGCTTGTGTAGAAGGGGTCCAGGTTGAAGACCTCTTCGGAATGCATTGATCACTGAAGAGTCAGAAACATCCCTTATCTGGCACCGGACAGCAGCAAATCTTTTAGAGTAATCTCTCGTGCTTTCCTTCTTGCCTTGTTTCAAGGCAAAGAGGTCCCCTTCTACCATTCTTTGGATATAATTTCCTTGAAAATTGTTTGCGAAGGCATCTTTGAGTTGGTTCCATGAATGTATGGACCCTTGCGGCAATGAAGTGTACCAAGATAGTGCAGTGCCCTTCAGGGTAAACAGCAGACTCTTCGCCTTTATGTCATCATCTCCTCCTGCTGCTTCAACTGCTGTATCATATACATCCAGGAATTCGTTCGGATCTGTTTCTCCTGAGAATTTGAACACACTTGGCATCTTGAATCCTTCGGGCCATTTTTTGCCCCGAAGATATGCGCTCAAAGGCCCTTCAGCAGCCTTCTTCGGCTGTGCCACCATTGCATTTCGCTGATGTTGCTCCTGGTTCTCTTCTGGGTATGGTATCCTCCGGGGTGCGTAATGTTGTTGGGGTTGCATTGTCACAAGCTCTCTTCGGAGCAAGTCGATTTGTTCCTTCAGCAGCCTTCTCCTGTCTCGCAGGATAGTTTCAGCGGTTGTAGGGCCTTCGTGTTGATGCTCCTGCATGGGATGGGTGGGTGGGTTTTGCTGCATCCCTCCTTGAGCGACTCCACTGGGTCCAGGCTCGTCGAATCTCCCCCCTCCCACGTCCGGGGCATCTTGGCCCTGGTTTCTCCAGTTCTGCAGATTGATGCCGGGAGCTCCTAGAGTATTTCTGCCTGGTCCTTGCGCCGGCGCGCCCTCCCGCCGACGTTCAGTCGTTGGCGCAGTAACGACCGCCCTTTGGGCCGCTCCCTCCATCGACTCGCCAGTGATGTCTTGCTCGCCATGGATTTGGCGCTCTTGTCCTGCGTACGCTCCATCATGCCCCGACTCCGGTGGCTCGCCTCCAGCAGCTGCGACACTCCTCCTTGGTCTAGCCATCACCGCAATCGCCTGTCTCTCCCCACGGACGGCGCCAACTGTCGCCGGAAAATCCGCCGACGGTGTGAACCGGCGCCCCTCCCCGGTGAGGGAGAGGACGCCGAGAAAGAGGTGGTGAGTGAGCAGAGCGCTCAGTGAATAAACTAGTGCTAATGTGTATGATCAGAATGCCTGCCTTTTCTCATTGATGTGCTTATTAATTAAAACATCTTTAGGGCCAGGGTTTACATGCATGGGAAATACCCAAAGTACCCTGACCCATGGGGGAATACCCAGATTACCCTGAACTCTGGATCGTCGATCCCACAATCAACGGCTAGACTAGTTTTCTTACAATCCACGTTAACCTACTCCCTAACATGCCCTTGGGGGACATACACTGACAAAGTTGTTGATTTGATTCGATTCGATTCGTTCTTGTCGAGGTCGTCGTGAAGTCTTAGCCTTCTAACACGAAACTTGTCAAAGATCACCCTCGGTATTTCCGAAGGGTCTTCGTGAATCCCTTGACCAGACACCTTCCGCCGTCCTCTGGTGGACATCCCGAGGACACTCCATCCTTCCTGTTCTTTTCTCGACCCCTCGCGTATGTCCAAACCTTCCTCTCACGAATCGACTTGAGTTATCTTGGATAGGCTTCGTCACTTGCCCCCTTCGGGTGACAATCCTCACAAAGAATCTTCGCAACATCTTCGTAGACATCCACCTCTCCTGGAGATGGGGTGGTTGCCCCTACAACACAGGGCTTATTATTTTTTATGAGCCAAAAAAAATGAACGAAACAAGAGGACAAACCGCGGTAGCTGCAAAAAACATATATACACACATATATATAGCCTAACCCTAAACCCTATATATATATATATATATATATATATATATATAAGCATATATAGACTATATATATTATATATATATGATATATGGACTTGCCGCGATGCCATACAGCGACAACCAGTTGTCGCTGCACCTACGGCTACCCAGTTGCCGCTATACCGTGCCGCGGCGGAAGGTTATTTTTGTAAAAACCGAAAAACCTTTGGCATTTCTTTATTTATTATTTTTTAGGCAAAAAAAAATTTTCACATATAAAGATGTTCCCCCATGTGAAACGAACAGGCGTGTCGGTTTCGTAATTACAATCGGCACACATATCGTTTCCTTTCCCAAAGTGATTCATGGGCATTTTTAACCCTGTCATATCTATATACCTAATCCTCATTCCGCGATCGTCCCACACACTGCCAATTCGATCACCTTCCTCTCCACACTCTCTGCCAAGACATTAGTCGCCTTTCCTGTACTCTTCATCATGGCCCAAAATCCTCTTTCTCTCCCTTATCGCCGCAGCCCTCTCCACCGGCCTCATCGTCGCACCCATGTCCACCCACCACGCCGGCCCCACCACCCTCTCAACCCGCTGCGTTGCCGCATAGTTCGGCATCACCATGGTAACGATGGCCTACCGGTGATCTGACACACCACGAGGAGGATACGCCGGCCGCCGGCAAGGAGCCATGCACGATGGAGGATAAGGCACCGGCCACCAGCGAAGAGCTCTGTGAGGAGGAGGAGACGCCGGCCGCCGGCGAGGAGCCCTGCGGGAAGGAGGAGGAGGAGCAGGTACCTAAGCGGCAGCGGTCCACATCACCATCGGACCGTCCGTCTTTGCATTCTTCAGTATGCAGCCCCCTCCCCCCGGCGAGGAGGAGAAGACGCCGGAGGAAGACGATGATGACGAGAAGGTTACCCCTGCCAGCTCCTCTAAAGAGGAGTTGGATGAGGTGGTCATCGCCGTTCTCAAATTCACCTAAGGGTCCGACGATGGGGACACCTTCCCCGAGGACAATGACGAGATGGCGAGCCGCCATGACGACGATGATGGTGGCTACTATGGCTATGAGCTGGCGACAGCGGCAACCACGATGACGCATTACTATAGATATATTTAGGGTTAGCTAGGGTTGTATACTAGTATGTAGGTAGCGGTAGCAGCCTAGCTTGCTAGGCTAGGTAAAAATATTTTAAAATATATCTATGCCGGTTCTAACTACAAACCGGCATAGAGAATGGGCCATCGATGCTGGTTGTGAACAGGCACTGATGTGATGAACGAGAACATTAGTGCCTGTTGTATTGTGTAAGTAAAAAACAGCACTTATAACCGTTTGGAACCGGTGCTGATGTCATGTTCTGCAGTAGTGAGAAAATGTTTTCTACTACAAGCCTCCAATCAGTTACAAGATTTTGATTTTACCTTTACTAGTTGGCTAGCTATGACATGATCCCCTCTAGACTTTGACGCTGATGGAGCTCAACATGTACAATGGTTGAGACAGTAGCTATCTCTAACTATTGCCATGTCACCTATAGATAGCACTCGAGATAACATATACAATGGTAGAGATGGTTGCACACTTCTTGTCGGCGACCGGGAGGCGAGCCTCCGCAGGCCGATGAGCAAGAGGAAGCTAGGAGCAAGGCCCGAGGGTGGCCCTATCCCGGAGGTAGTTCGCCGCCGAGGGAAAGGACATAGGTCCGGCGCAGTCAGACGCGCCGGGACCTAGTGGTGACACGAGGATTTTTATCCTGGTTCAGACCTCCACTGACGGATAACAGCCCTACGTCCAGTCTTCGTTTAATGCCAAGTTTAAACGAGTACAAGGGGTGAAGGTCGGGCTTCGGGAAGCCCGGGGTTCAGTACAATAAGTGCTCCAGGCACTATGTGTGTTCCTACGGTTACCTGTATGCGGAGATCTACCGCCGGGAACTAGAGCTCCTCGTAGTCACAGTGCTCATGTCCTCTGAAGGCTATCTTCTGGGTGAAGTGTTGCGTGGGGGGAGAGAGCTCTTGTGTGCAGATGCCGGCCTCCCTTTGTTGTGGCCTGTACGCCCCTTTTATAGGCGGCGCCTGGCCACTGTAACTTGCCCTGGTCCGTTGAATAGTCGTTCCCTTCTATTTTGCCGTGCCAGAGCACACAAAATCCACCGGGTAATCAAGTGTATCTCCTGATTACGGTGCCAGACCGCTACCGGTCAACACGTGCCTTTCCTTATGCGGGCGGTCTGACGGGACCTGCCGCCAACTTGCCAGTAGCCCTTGTCAGGCGCTTCCTTGGTACTGTGCTTGCATTTAATTCTTTGTGACCTTCGGGACCCGAAGCGTATCCTATGCGCGGCGCGATCTGCCTTGGGTCCTGAGCCCTGAGCTTCGGAAGCCCGGGAGGAGTGAGTGGCTCGAGCTGTCGAGGCGGGGATGCTCGGGCACGAGCTTGGCAAGCTTGAGCCCGAGCTTGCCAAGCCGGGGTGTATTTCCTGTGGGGCCAGAGGTAAGTTAGTGGGCCGCATCCCATGGGCCACGTACTTTCCCCAACAGCTAACCCCCGAGCCTCGAGCAGGACGAAGTCGTGCCGCTCGGAGGTTTATTTGGCAACTGCCCATGGGCGAAATGCCTGCCCTTCACGCGCGCAGGGCCCCCGGCTTTGGCGGGAATCCCAAACGGGCGCGGTTATGCGCGCCGCTGTTTTTCCTCTCGGTTTTCGCCTCTTCGGCGGACAGGCGACGGTTCATCTCCCCGCGGCGGTTTATAATAGGCGGTTTTACGCTTCGTTGTTTCCTTTATGCTCTCTTATGCTATTGCCTTCTTGTCTTTCTCATCCCTTCGCTCTTCTGCCGCTTCCGCCTCCCGACCTTTCTCTACCGATGGCGCCCTTCACGCGGAGTCTCTTTTCCGAGGACGACCTGAACGAGTTAGCCGCCGCCGGCTACATCGAGGTCGGTGGTTGGAGGGCGGCCGGCGAGGAGACGGTTCCTTCGCCCGAGAGCAAAGAGTTCGTCTGCTTCGAGCTTTTCGCCATCCACGGGCTCCGGGTTCTGGAGTCCGACTTCTTCGCCGCGGTCCTCGCCTAGTGTGGGATTGAGTTGGTGAATCTCAATCCCAACTCGATCCTTTTCTTGACGATCTTTGCGCATCTTTGCGAGGCGTTCGTCGGGGTGGAGCCAACGGTCAGCCTCTTCCTCAATTTCTATGAGTTGACCACGACCGGTGGGAACGATGCGGCGGGGTGCGCTTACTTGAAGCTCCACCGTGACATGAAGCCCGTGTACCCGGTGTTCAAAGCCAAGGAGAACGTTGGGGGATGAGCGTCGTGGTGGTACTATGCCAAGGAGCTCAGCGACTGTGGGCTATGGTTCGCGAATGCGAGCCCTGGGAAGCTGACGTTGCCCCGACCTTAGCTGGAGCCGGCGGAGGTAGTCTCGGCGGCCAAAATCCGGGATTTGGCTGGCCGGGGGCTTAACGGCTACGTCATCGTAGCCGACTTCATCAGGCACCGGGTGAGCCCGTGGTGGAAGCGGGTTCACCGTTTTTCAAGATCCGTGGGTGGGACGATCTCACCCGCGAAAGCACCTCTCGTAAGTCCCTCCCTTCGGCCTTACAGTCCTTTACCCGAGCTTCCTTTGGGCATGTTTTAATGTTCCCGCTCTCTTCTTTGTAGCCTTGGCCCAGGGTGACGTGGTTCGGGCTGTCAGGCTCCTGCTGCCCGCGAACCATAACGAGCCATCGGGCTCGGGCATCCGTAATGTCCTTGATGAGGTATGCGCCGCTGCGAGCTTAAGTGCCCCCGGAGGCGGTCTTCCATGGGCACAGACTGATGCTCCCTGACTTGTTTTGCAGGGGAACGAGGGTGAAGAAGCCGGGTCCGCCGCTCTCGCATTGGTGGCAGCCCCCGGAGCTACAAGTTCGATGATCGGCGGTAGCACGGGCTCGGTCCCAACGCGGAAAGAGCGGGCCGCGAGCACACGACCGCCCCTAAAAAAGCGGCCCGGGCTCTCTCGCCGGGACAAAATCGTCAGCGCAGGGGGCTGGTGCCCCGGGCTCCCGCTTCCATCTCCGACCCAGCCCCGGCTAGAGGTTCCTGGGACCGGGACTCGACCGGCGCGCGGGACACTCTGCCGGCACCGAAGAGGCATCGGTAAGTGCTGGATGATGAGGATGACTCGGACGATGGGTTGGCCAGGACGGACCTCGAGCTCGCACGTAAGCCGCCGTAATTTTTGGTTTCTTCTTCCCTCCACTCATCACGGCCCCTGGGTTGATCGGTAGTGCTTTGACCGCTTTTTCAGTCGCCATGTCTTTCAGGGCGGGAGAGCTCATCCCGGTGCAGCCGGAAGAGGTGGCCCGGGAGAACGATCCCGTGGAGGATCGTAAAGGATGTCGAGGCTTAGGGTTGTATTTCCTCCCGTTGGTGGCACGCAGCGACGTGCGCTGCCAGGCCGCGACCGTAGAGGTGTATATGGACGAAGGGACATCAATCTTGGTGCTACTCCGCATCGAGGGGCGGACCTCGTCCGTGTGGCGCCCAATCGACTTCGGCGGTCTGTCGGAGCTCATCGCGGGGTGTAACCTGCCCGTCCCACCGCTTGACATGGGCGACACACTCCTCCTTGGGTGGGACTGGCCAATCCGGGTCATTATGGCCGCTAGCATCGTCCCGATGCAGCTGTGGAGTCTGGCCCCGCTGGTCGCGGCGGGATGGATCGTGGTGACGCCAGCATGGATCGAGCACGAGCTCTCGCTCACCGGAAGGTGCTGGGAGGAGTCCATCCGGCTTCGGCCCGTTCCCGGCCAGCCCTCGCGAAGTAGCTGGTGAACATAAAGGTGGTCCCACCTAAGGCAGATGCCGGGGTGCAAACCGACTTTGCCCCCAAGCCATGCCTTGAGGTGGTCGGGCCTTCGAGAGGAACGGTCGAGCTTGCGGAGGCGGTGACACCGGGACTGGCTGATAAGGCCCGGGCCGAGCCGGCGGAGGGAGCGCCCAAGGCTACAGGTGAGGTGGCCGAGCTCATGAGGGAGCGCCCGGAATCGAAAGCGGCTCGGCGATAGCTCGGGCGACTGGTTAGGAGGCCGCCGCGCTTAGACGTGCTACCCGGCCTCGGTATGAGTCTGTGACCGCGGCGGCCATGAGGCGGGTAAGTGCCTTCGAACTTTGGCTTTTGAGGTCTTATGTTGATCCTGCTTTGGTTCTTTCTTCTTCCTTAGCCCACTCTTTTGGTGCAGGTCTACCGCGAGATCGTCGGCATTGCGTGCTCATTCGGGGCTGAGCACGAGGCCGAGCAGGAGGCCCTGAAGGCGGACGGCGTACGTTGGTAGCGGCAAACCGAAGCCGGGGAGGTCTCCCATCGGTCTTAGGAGGCCCTCAAGGCCGAATGCGACCATTCCACCGAGCTCGAGGCGCTTTGGTCGATGGGCGTGCGCGCCCGCCGAGGTTGCTTTCAAGAATGAGGAGCGCGATCTCTCGCATTGCAGCTCTCCCGGTGAAGTTGGCGCAGCCATGACGGAGGATCTCTGCCAAGACCCACCGACACCGTCTTGGGACATGGAGGCAGCCAATGAAGTCTTCTTGGATCGACATGCGAATCGCCCGATAGGAAAAAGCCTTCCTCGAGCTTGAGCCAACATGACGGCATCGCCGAAGCCAGAACTTAGGTGCCAGCCAAGTCGTAGGCTTTTTTGTATTTTTCCTTTTTCTTAGGCGGTAATCCAGCTTGCCCTTTTTTGTAAATACTCCTTTAAAATGCTATTGACTTGTTTTGACCTTTTTCTTCCATCACCCCTTCGGTCCACCTTCTCCCTGGAATACTGATCATCGATTTGACTATTGTGCCATGTCCCGAGAGACATCCGCATCAAATCTTGGAAACAGTTCCTCATCGGAGTTGCTTCCCGATGCTATTACTCCTGGAATCTGTTCAGCTTCCCGAGTTTTGGCCATAAAAAGAGACCGATGCGGCGGCCGCTTTTCATTCCAAACTTTCTTATTCAGTGCCTCCTTCTCCTCCTGCTCCCATGGATCATGATGAGTTCTTGGCGGTTCTATGGCGAAGTACGGTCTCGCCCTTGCCGAGGTGGCGAAGGAAGAGGCCCGTGCCCGCGACGTCGCCACCGTCGAGGTGCTGATCGAGGTCGTCCCGGCGCTAGTCGAGGTAGCCGATGTGACCGTCGAGGCACTAGTCCGCGCTCATCGAGGTTTCCTGTAATTGGCTTGCAAGCCATTTCGAAGTCTTAATAAAGTTGTTTGTTGTTGCCTTCTTTGTTTTTGTCGTCCTTCCTGCACGTAAACGAACACAAGTAGTTGTATAGGCAAGAAGGATCCGAAAATCGCGGCATAGTCCTATCGATCCCAGCCCCCGGGCCATGGCCGAGCTTCTGAAGAGAAGCTTGGGTGTGGCTTAGAGAAGATCGAAAGTCCTTATTCGAATAATCGGCCTTGAAAAATCGACCTTTAAGAAATCGACCCTTAAAAAATCGACCCTAACCCTCGAGCCACGGCCGAGTTTCTGAATTGACAGAAGGTCGGTTGTGTTTTAGAGAGATCAATTTTTGAAAAATCGACCCTAGCCCCCGAGCCACGGCCGAGCTTCTGATTGACAAAAGCTCGGTTGCAGTTTAGAGAGATCAATTTTTGAAAAATCGACCCTAACCCCCGAACCACGGCCGAGCTTCTGATTGACAGAAGCTCGGTTGTGGATTAGAGAGATCAATTTTTAAAAAATCGACCCTAGCCCCCGAGCCACGGCCGAGCTTCTGATTGACAGAAGCTCGGTTGTGGTTTAGAGAGATCAATTTTTGAAAAATCGACCCTAGCCCCCAAGCCACGGCCGAGCTTCTGCATTGACAGAAGGTCGGTTGTGGTTTGGAGGGACCGCGTCCGGAGCTCGTGGCCCTTGCTCTATCTCGTTGTAAGAGGCAGAGTGTTGGGCTCTAGAGTTATCCCGGGCTGTAACAATTTTATGCGGGCTTATGATATAGGGCCGGAAAGCGTTTGCCCGCGTGGGATCTCGCGAGGTGCGATGGATATTGGCTTACCCGTGTGCAAGGGAATCCCGGGGGTGTAGCTTCTACGTAGCCACTATTCTGCCGATGTGTGCTGAGACAGCCCGGTTCTTCTCCCAAGCCCGGTCGTAGGTTTAGGTCTCCGGGGTTTGTTCGAGGGCTCGCTAGGGGTTGGAAAGATGGACAAAAGAAAAAGGGTTGAGAAAAGAGTCTTACGATCTTGGATCAGGCGTAGAACCTCCAGAGTTGAGCGATGTTCCAGGAACTGTTGAGGACTCTTCCATCCGGCAAAGCCAGTCTTACAGCCCCCGGGCGTGTGGCTGATACGACCGTGTACGGACCTTCCCACCTTGGGGTGAGCTTATTGGCGTGGGCTAGGTTCTGTACTCGTCTTAGAACCAAGTCGCCCACCTTCAAGGTCTGGGTTTGTATCTTTTTGGCTACATGCCGTCGTAGGGATGCTGGTATGCTGCCACTCGCAGTAGTGCTTGCTCGTGGCAGGATTCGGATAGGTCGAGATCCAACAGTCGCTCCTCGTCGTTGTTGATTTGACCTGCAAAATCAACACGAACTGAACCAAGTCTTAGCTCGGCGGGTAAGACCGCTTCCAAGCCGTATACAAGCCTGAATGGGGGTCTCTCTGGTAGCTCGATTGGAGGTTGTCCGGGCTGCCCAAAGCACCGAGGGTAGCTCTTTTACCCAGTTGTGACGCTGCTCGACGAGAGCATCGTACACTCGGCGCTTAATGCCGGCATGATTTGCCCATTTGCACGTTCAGCCGCACCGTTGCTCTGTGGGTGAGCCACCAAGGCTAGGGCGACCTTCATGCCGAGCTCTTCGCAGTAGTCTTGGAATAGCTTGCTTGTGAACTGTGTCCCATTATCAGCGATCAGCTTGCTCAGGACGCCGAACCTGGTCACAATATTGTTTCTCAAGAACCTTTTGGCCGTTTGGGCTGATATGCTCGATACTGGTTCGGCTTCGATCTACTTGGTGACAGTGTCGATGGCGACGAACAGGTGCGTGCACCCCTTTAGGCCTCTGGGGAACGGACCATGTATGTCCATTCCCCACGTCGAGAATGGCCAGTCGACGGGATAGTCTGTAGCTCGTATGCTGGCTGGTGGGACACTAGGGCATGGTATTTGCGGTGAAGCAACGTTTTAATAGTTCCTTTATACGGTCAACGCGAAGGGCAAGAGTACCCCATGCGGAAGGCTTTTCCCACTAAGGTTCTGAAAGAGGCGTGGGCCCCGCAGACTCCTTCGTGGATATCTTGGAGGAGAAATTTGCCTTCCTCCTGGGTCACGCACTTGCAAAGTACGTCGTTAGCACCCCTTCGGTACAACAAGCCCCCGAGCAATCGGTTAAGTCGGGCTTGTCTTTGGAGCCAGGATTTCTCAGCTGTGTCCTGTGGCAGTGTCCCATGCGTCAAGAACTGGACGAATGGCGTCATCCAGGTGTCGCGCTGCTCTAGGAACGAAACGGTACCGGTCGTTTGGGTAGAGGCAACCGTCTTTTCGGGTGCCACTTCTCCGGAGGGAATAGAGGGCTTTAGTAGGTGCTGCACGAGCACCCCCGACGGGGTGGCTTCTTGTGAGAAACCGAGCTTTGCGAGCTTATCGGCCAGGCTGTTAGCTAGTCTGGGAATATAACACACTTCGAAGTTCGTGAAATGTTTCTCCAGCTTTCCCACTTCTGCTAGGTATCGCGCCATTGAGTCGTCGAAACACTGAAACTCCTTGTTTACCTGGCAGACGACCAACTGCGAATCCCCTTTTGCTGTTAGCCGTTTTATGCTGAGCGCAATGCATGCTCGTAGGCTGGCTAGGAGGCCTTCGTACTCCGTAGCATTGTTCGTTGCGGGAAAATGAAACTGTACTATATGCTGAATTTGTTCTCCTTGGGGGAGATGAGAACAAACCCGCAACCTAATCGCTCGAATTGGCGTGACCCATCAAAGAACATGGTCCAGTGCGCTTCTTGGCTCGCGAGCTCAGGCGAACCTCCAGAAGGGTCAGCTGGCCCGGTCCACTTAGTCAAGAAGTCGGCCACGACTTGGGATTTAATCGCTGTTCGTGGTACGAACTTGATATCGAATTCACCAAGCTCGACTGCCCACTTTGCGGCCCGTCCGTTCGCGTCGGGGTTCCTAATGATGTCCCTTAGTGGGAAACTTGTTGGGACCGTGAATGGATGGGATTGAAAATAGTGACGCAACTTTCGTAAGGCCATAAGAAAGGTGTACAGGAGTTTCTGAACTTCGGGGTATCGCTCCTTAGGACCATGCAACACCACGCTTACGTATTAGACGGGTTGTTGCTTGCCCTCGCATTCGACTGCTAGTACAGCACTCACAGCCTGCGGGGCGACCGACAAGTAGAGGAGTAGAGCTTCCCCGAGCTTTGGCGTGGCTAGAACAGGAGGCGTGGACAGATAGCGCTTTAGCTCGCTGAAGGCGGCCTCGGCCTCTTCTGTCCATTCGAAACCATCGTGCTTGCGCAGGATCTTATAGAAAGGTGCGCTGTGCTCGCCGAGACAAGATATGAATCTGCTGAGAGCCGCCATCCACCCAGTGAGGGCTTGTACCTCTTTGGTGCAGGTTGACGATCTCATGTTCTCAATTGCTTCGATCCTAAATGAATCTCGAAGCACTTCACCAAGATTTGCAGGCTTGTACCCACTTGGAGCAGGAGGTTGGTGGGTTTCTGGAGCTCTAATATTTTTGCGATTTTGTGTGCATAATACTAAATGAATCTCGAAGCACTTCACCAAAAATCTCCTCAAAACTCTCTGTAGAAACAATATGAAAAATCAAACACTACAGACTGTCAGGAACTTCGAGCAGAAAGTTTGGAGCTCGGTATTCACCTCATGGCGTCCAAACGGTGCAATGGAATGACTCCAAACTTTTTCTTCAGATGCACATATGAGTCACGCACCTTCTCCAATAAGAAGCACACAAAAATGATTTTTCTAGATTTTCATAAAAATCAAACACTGGGTGCTGCGCGAAGAACAAAATCTGCAGAGATTTGCAACTTGATGGAAAACTTGATCTCTACTAGTCTATCCTAGGGTACAAGAGAGGTGTAAACACCATATAAACACCCTCAAGACATCATGGATTAGAAGCATGTAGAAGGAAGGGAGGCATACAAACAAGTTGCAACAAAAAAAATCAAGGAAAGAAGATTGAAACAATAGAACTAGTAAGAACAAGACATGAACATGGAGAAACTAGTTTTGTTTGATTTGGGAAAGTTTTACACAGCCACCCTAGGGTGGAAAACACTCACAAGTGGCTAAACTTCAGAAACTATTGGCTACCAAAGACTTGAGTGGAGACACCCCTCCACCCCTTCTTTTATAGGCCAACCGGTTCTAGGGTATCTCGATATATCGCGATATATTGAGATCACCCTTGAACCACCCATGAATGGCTGAGATTTACCCTCTCCAACCAGCCATTTACATGGACCTTAGCCTAGTCACTCATGGCCCAACATGGACCATACATGAGCTAACCCGAAACCCAACACATACACGGGTTTTAACTCACACGCACGAATCTGAGAGCGTCGCGAACCGCCTCAACGATCCTTCAAGGCCCAAGAATCCGCCGTCCCAATGTCCAAGAAGAACTTCGTGCTCGATGTGATAGCCGCTCCCACCGTGAAGCTCCGCTACCACCTCCAACCGAACCGCAGCCCACCAAGCGAACAGACTCATCCACTCCACTCGCACCTGTTCTTACTCGCATCCACAACAACAAACAACCAAAACACATCTAGAACGTCCGCGCATCACCACTTAACCCAACACAATAAACCGATCCTCGATCGGGTTAGTATGCAAAATGATAACCAAAATAGTGACTAGTCCGACACGAAACAACCGCCTGGGGGTAAGTGCGTCCTGTGGCACTTTGGCGACTTCGTCGGCTACACCTAAATCATCTTGGGGTCTTTTCATGCTAAGGAGATCACAAAACTTCGCAAGAATCAAGAAACAACATGCCACATCCAAGTGGTCAAGTTTGGAAGAATTTTATCGGAAACCGAAAGTTTTGACCAACTCCTCACATGCTCATCATCTTGACTCCACAATCTCCCCCTTGATGAGCATGTTGACAAAACCAAGCCAAGTGGCCAAATGTGCGAAGTTTTGATAAACAGATGCAAGGGTTTTGGAAGAATTCATGCGTAAAACCAAGAAAGAAACCCTTGATCAAATGCCCCACAAATTTTCAAATTTGCCTCCCCCTGTCTTAATGCATCATTTTTGTTTTGGCCCAAATTCTCCCCCTTTTTGTCAAACTGATCAGCAAGAAAACCAAAGTACCAAGGATACCCCGAACATGCACATGCGAAAATAATTGAAAACCTAGGCAAGAGCTTTGAAAATTAGCCAATTGGTTACCAAAACTGAAGGCCGATGCTCAAAACAAGTCGGAGGGTCACAAGCTGACAAGACGTGAGAAAGATACTAAGGCTTGCAAAGAGCTAACCAAATTTTTAAATCTTGTAACAAGGCATTTGCATAAGTCAATTGAAAACATTTCAAGGTCAAAAATAGGTGCACAAGCTTGATAAACATCAAGACCAAGAAAGACAAGGTTGCCTAAACGAAATGGCCAACTCAAGAATGTGTCCAAAATTTTCCCGATTATGTGTTTGTAATACTCTTTATTTTTGGCCTTCTTCCTTTTTTTTGATGATTTGTTGTTTGTTTTTTTTTATAGGCCTTCTTGGAACCTATTCACATAACAAATGATTGCTAGTAGAGCACAGCCCAAGGGTAACTTGGAACCGGCCCCCTAGGTCACCCGCTGAGTCTACAAACTGCAAACTTCAGGGATTGAAACCCATGTTTGTTTGCTTTATTTTACACACAAGGGGCAAATGACAGGACGCCACTAAAGAATGGCCAAGATCAGAAGAAGGCAACACAGGTTTCAAAATCTTGAAAGAGACCAAGAAGATGTACCAACATTTGATAATGAAAATCCAAACTTTTGACAAATGCAAATGTCGGGTTTTTTGCAATACTTTTTAAAAAGATGTTGATGCTCCTTTTCGCCTTTTCTCAAACTTGTGTCAAATCAAACAGGTTTCCTACAAACTCAATTTTGGAACATCGAAACTCAACTGTAATGAAAACCAATAAGCCTAATAGGCAAAGCACTTATAAAAAGAAAGCAAAACTACATGCAAATGCAGAAGTGCAAACCTCCCCCTCAAAATAAGAACCCGTGGCAAAGCATTTAGAGGAAGGAAAGAGGCAGAAAGTGGTTTGCGATAGAACAGTGAAGAGAAACAGCAGACACGCTAGTGCAAGGCACACTCCTAACTATAGAAGATAGGGAAGCAAGCCTAAACTCGACTACTAGAGAGAGCAAACACAAACCCTGTCTACCTAGGTATCCTCCACATACCTGGTCAACCCACAAGTCTATGTGAGACTCACTAGCTAGAGCAGAGGGCATTGCTAATCACGCATGATAGCAACCTAAAAGGTAAGAGGTGCCAAAAGAGTGTGCTATGACTCTAGCCTGTTCTAAGAACAAACCCAAACAAAAAGGCAAACAATAATATACATATCATACAAGAATAAGCTCCCCCTCACTTGATGCCTACAGCACTAACCAAGCCAAGTTCTCCCCGGAAAGTGGCAAACCTAAGACCATCTAAGGGCTTGGTGAGAATATCGGCAAGCTGGTGATCACCATCCACAAATCCTAGCCCTATATCCCCCTTTTCTACATGGTCTCTAAGAAAGTGGTACCGGATATCAATGTGCTTGGTTCTAGAATGTTTGATCGGTTTTTGGCAATGTTGATGGTCGAGGTATTATCACACAAGAGTGGGACACTACCAACCTCTAACCCATAATCCCGGAGCATTTGCCTTAACCAAAGCACTTGATCGCAACAAGCATTGCAGACTCGTGCTCGGCCTCGGCAGTGGATCGGCTACGCTGGTCCGCCTTCCTAGATGACCAAGAGACAAGAGAAGTGCCTAGAAACCGGCATGTGCTCAAGTGCTCTTCCTATCTATCCTCTGACCGCAAAGTCAAGATCTGAATAGGCTCTAAGAGATAGACAAGAAGCGAAAGAATACCAGATTCCTATTTCGGGTGGCCACTAAGTAGCGAAGGATTAAGCTTGACTGAAGATGAGAAATCCTAGGGAAGCTCGAAATCGAGCGCACGCACACACAAAGAAAGTGTATGTCCCACGAGACGAGGTAAGGTATGTATGGCTCCTATCATGCTCCTATAGAGCTTCGATCTCTGGCTCAAAGATTCTAGGTCGGGTTCAAGCACGTAAGAAGTTGCCATGGGGGTGGAAACAGGCTTGCTATCGACCATGGCAAATCTCTTGAGCAGATCTCTAGTATACTTGGACTGGTGAAGAATGATCCCCTGAGGGGTCTGCTTGATTTGAAAGCCCAAGAAAAAGTTCAGTTCACCCATCATGCTCATTTCAAACTCAGAACTCATGACGGAAGAAAATTCAGAGACCAAAGAATCAGAAGACCCTCCAAAGATAATGTCATCCACATAAATCTGAACCAAAAGAAAGTCCGATGACTTGCGCTCGATAAATAGGGTCTTATTAACGCTGCCCATGGAAAAACCATTTCCAATCAAATAGCTCTTTAGCCGTTCGTACCAAGCTCTAGGGGCCTGCTTGAGCCCATATAACGCCTTGGAGAGCTTGTACACATGATCAGGAAACTCAGCAGAAACAAAGCCAGGGGGTTGCCGAACAAAAACCTCTTCCTCAATGAAACTGTTCAGGAAAGCACTTCGAACATCCATCTGAAAAACCTTGTAACGGTGTGAAGCCATAAAAGCAAGAAAGGTGCGAATGGAATCATGTCGAGCAACCGGAGCATAGGTCTCATCAAAGTCAATCCCATCGACTTGAGTGAAACCTTGTGCTACTAACCTAGCCTTATTCCTCACTACTACCCCATCCTCACTCTGCTTGTTTTTGAAAACCCATTTTGTTCCTATGACATTCACGCCCACAGGGCATGCAACTAAGTCCCAAACCTTGTTTCTCTCAAAGTTCTCTAGCTCTTCGTGCATGGCATTGACCCAATCGGGATCGGTAAGGGCCTGAGCTATGTCCTTAGGCTCGAGAGAAGAAACGAAGGCAGCAGAGAGGAGGGACTGGTGTGCTCTAGACCTAGTCACTCGCTCACCTATAGGTCCTATCATCTGATCAGGAGGGTGACTGGCCTGAATGTGTCTAGGTGCACCCGAGGTGGCCTCTGCCTCATGTGAAGTGGAAGCAGGATCAGAGCCACCAGGGGAGGACTCTACAGGGGTAACCTCAGAACAAGAAGTCCTAACAGAGTAGGCTCAAGAGGTCAAGGTCTGGAGGGCTCGGGTGGGTCGGGCGAAGGTCCGACCACGGCTTCTACCGTGGAGGAGGTTCTCATCGAACCGACGAGCGATCACCCCAACTCACCTTCTCCTCTACAAAGATAGGCTCAAAGGTAAGATCAGACTGAGAGATGTCTGGCCTGGAACCTGGTCTAGCCTCGTCAAAAGTGACCTCACAAGACTCCACTACCCTCCTTTTAGCAATGTCCCAAACCCTCAGAGATCCTAGTGGACTTAGTATACCCCAAAAGAGACCATCGGAAGAGCGAGACTCGAACTTGTCCAAATTGCCGATTTCAGAATGAAGCACTTGCAACCAAAGACCCGAAAGTGTGAAACATTAGGCTTGCGCCCATATCGAAGCTCGTATGAGGTCTTGTGCAACTTGGCACGGAGGAACACCATGTTGGAGACATAGCAAGCGGAGTAATCGCCTCGGCCGAAGTGTCGCGGGGTGGAGTACTCATCCAAAGATCGCCTGCCATTTCGACCGTGGTCCTATTCTTTCTCTCTACCACCCGTTCTCATTGGGCTACATGAGGCGAAGAAAATTGATGCTCAACTCGAAAAGTGTGCGAAATGTTCAAAAGAAGCATTTTGAATTCGGTACCAATATCGTAACGAATGGCCCGAAGTGCACTGGAAACTCAACCGCAAGCCTCCTTGAGAGGTTTCGACAGTTCAATGTCTCCTCCTTTGAGGCCATGAAGAAGACCCAGAGTATCGCGAGAAATCATCCACAATCACAAGCACATACCACTTCCCACCCATCGATGCACTCTAACTGGACCAACAAAGGTCCATATGTAAGAGCTGTCTGGTGCATCACCATCACACGTGTTACTCGTGGATGGGAAGCGACCACCATTTTACCATGTCGACAAGGAGCACAAACCAAATCGAGACAGAGGAGCTTAGGAAGTCCAGAAATTAAATCAAGAGCTCACCCTAGCCAAGTGATCAAAACCAATGTGACCCAAACGCCTATGCCGAATCGAATGTCACGAGAATCGAAGCAAGTAAGCGATGAGAAGCACCAAATGAAGCGAAGGAAAGCACTCGAAAGACTCGCCAAAACGAGAAATCCCACAAAGAACTTGCCCGGAGGGGCTCAAGACACAAGAACCGAAGTCCTAAATCTGACCTCATAGCCCCGATCAATAAGGCGTGAAGCGAAAGCAAGTTATACTTCACCATCGACTAGGGCTACGCCCTAAGAACAAATCGTGGACTAACACGACAGATCCGTGAGCTAGACACGACCAGAGACGATCCCCAAAGGTGATCACTCATCGTTGGGGTCTCGGGCTAGAGGCAAACCATCGTGACTCACCGGTCATGTGACGACAACAACCGGAGTCAACGATCCGCACCTCCTTCCTCCCAAATTTCTGAGCTGAGTCAAGTAGAGAAGAAACGAGTCTCGGTGTGAGGACTCACTAGAGCAGCACCTAGGAACCCAAAACTGAGACACATGACCAGCATGTCCCATCGACTCCACCTCTACAAAACCGCAAGCACACGCTCTGTCCCTAACAACATTGTGCCTTGGGCCATCCTCGGCCTCGACCGCCTCCTCCGTCACCCATCCGACCTCTGCGAGGAACTCTCGCCATGGTGTCTACCTCCACCGACGCAGCGAAGGCACACCCCGAGGACGGCGGAAATTTGAAACCTAGACCTATTGAACCCACCAGAGGGCTCAATTTCCACAAACCAGACCGGGCCTAATGCTCATTCTAGACTCCACTTGTCTAGCTACCCGTGTGGTGAACACGTGCCTCTGAGACCCTAGTCGCTGAGTGTGATTATGGGCACTCTTGGGATGTCGCTTGAAAAACCTACCACCGATAGCGAACTTCGGCTATGTGACCGATCTGCCATAGTAAGTGCAAGCGAACCTAGGTCTTGGCTTTGTCCTAGGTGGTGCTACAGAATTGCAGACTTGGAACCCGACTAAGTACTCTTGCTCTTAGCGAATGGAGGTGCTCTGAAGAACCAACCACCGGTCAAGCAACTCAAGACCAGCGAGACCTAAAGATTGTCTTCTCACGGGACTCGGAGGACGCAACCACCATCCTACCTCCTCAAGAAGGACAACCCTAGGTGGGTGGCGCTTGATGTGATCAAGCCACCAAAACCCAAACCTCTACCCTGTGAAATCTTGGATTGATCCAAGATCAAGTTCGCTTTCTTCTTACCACCAACGAACTTCTCAAGAGTGCTCATGAGGTACTCACACTCTGATGAAGCCAGGACCAGAACTCACACAAGAGGAAGAGGACCTAGCAACACTTGTGTCACCACGACCACTAGCAACATCCTTACCACGCAACTGCGACTTTATCACCTAGAATCTCAAGCTCTCTCTTGAAGGACCGACAGAAAGACACTCGAAATTTTGCACTACGCTAGACGACCTTGATACCTATGGCCTAGCTCCTCTAGCGCTTTACCTACGTTCCCATCCAATTCATCACATCGCAAACAAGTAGAGCACTCATCTAGAGACCTTTTAGTTCAGCAATTTTACTCTTCAATGTTAAGTTCTCTAGTCTAAGCATCGACACTCACTTGCACACGTAGTAGAGTGAAAACTGCCATCTCCATCGCTAGTTGTGTCCTTAGGTGCATCATGATCACTACAGTCCTCATCTAGACTGACTGGGTCCTTAAGTGTGTCATGTGAGATATGTGCAATAGGATCGGACAAGCAACCATTTCAAGAGCAACAGACAGGTTTTAAAGCATTTCTAGTTTCTTCAAGCTCCTCAAGCACACAAACATGTTTTTCCTTAAGTTCTCCAAACTCCTTAATCACACTATCATGCAAGGTCCTTAATGCAGTAAGTTCAGAAAGAGCTTCATCACAAACTTTCCAAGCATCAGAATCAAGAGCAGAAATAGTAGAAGAACTAGGCTCGCCTAGACTTCTCTAGCTCTAAAGTAAGATAGGCTACTTCTTCCTTCAAATCTCTAACCCTACCATTTGCACGAGAGAGAAGCCACCTAGCTTGAGAAACGCAGATTGAGATCATCATAGTTTTCAGAACAAGGTACCTCTGAGTCGGAATCGATGTCGGAGCAGTCCGAACCGGCGTGTCCGCCATGAAGCACATGCTTGGCGTGGCGATGTCATCGAGTCCTCGCCTTGGAGCTCCTCCCCATCATCACTCGCCTCTGGTCCGAGACACAAAGGAGTCCAGGTCACCAAGACTTTGCGGAACAGCTTCCGCCTTCTCGAATGTGGGCTTCGCCACCAGTACATGCTTCGGTTTGGCTTGCGGTTCGCTGGGGTAGTTGTTCTTGGCGCAGGAGCTTCTTCTCGTCCCTTCAAGATTTGGGCACTCGCTCGAATGTGGTTGAGGCCTCCACACTCGTAGCACCTCAAGTTGCCTCTCCTCCGCTCACTCACTCTCTTGTAAGCTCTAGCAAATTTTTTGGATAGGAGGGCTAAACTCTCTTGAGAACTGTATCTAAGCGCTCGTCGAGAAGCTCCACAAGAATGCAGAAAGAAACTCCACCAAGATCGCAAGAGGAAGAACCGAAGGGTTTGTGACCAAAGTCAGAAACTGGTCGGTCTCAAGAACCGACAAATGCTCAAGTTCATAAGTTTTCAAGTTCGAATAGAGACCATCCAAAGTGAGTGTAGTGAGATCCGTAGTCACGGATCGTGGTGATCTTCACTCCCCAAATTTTTAAATCAAGTCTTTGAGAGAAAGTGACGAGCATTCTCGAGTCGATGAACACTTGCCTCAACTGCCGCAAGTTGCTCAAGATTTTGTGAACCTGAAACAAGCATCCAAAGATTCACCAGTTTTGAGAGAACCGGTTGTACTCACGCTTGAACTGGTCTGGCGAACGGTCTTGACTGAGCCGTCCCTCATGGAAAGCAATGAGGGTAGTCCAGATCTCGTCTTGCGGACTCAAGGTGAGCAACCCGGTCGTATTCATTTCGACCCAAGCCTTGGAAGAGAATGTTCTTGGCCCTAGCATTGAACTCAAAATCCTTTTTGTTCTCGGGGGTGATTTCCTCCTCATTTGGCACCTTATATGGTTTCTTGACTTTGGCCCAAACATCAAAGCTCAGGCCATAAGTTAGAACCCATCCGAAGCTTTCAAAAGGAAAAATCAAGGCCATTGAAAATCGGTGGTTTGTTTGAGTACCTCTCTTACGCCATGGTTAAAGACAGAAGGGCTCAAAGACTTGCAAGAATCACAAGAGCTCAACCTTGCTCGATACCACTTGTGAACTCACCAAGGCGACAGAGAGGGGGAGTGAATGGAGCCTTTTTCAAATTTTTAATATTTTGTGCTCCATTCGAACTCCAACCCAAACACCAGATAAAACAATGATGAAGAGAAAAGACTTAAGCCACCGTTGGAGGTACAGGATGTCCTTTAGATACCGAAGGGCATCTGGACTATTGAAAGACCCTCCAACAACACCGAGAGAAATATGCAACATGGACCGCCTGCACCAGAAGGACCTGCTCAGATCTGGAAGCTCAGCAACTTGGACCAGATCGGACCGGAAGGACCTGCTCAGATCTGGAAGAAACAAGAAGTAAAGGACCAGTTCAAACTGGATGGACCAGATTAACTCTGGAAAACAAAAGCAAAAAGGAAAAAGAGAGAAAGCCAAACCATCAAAGATACTTTCAGAAAAGTAAAAACAGATTTCCAGAATTTGCCCCCACTTGGAGCAGGAGGTTGGTGGGTTTCTGGAGCTCTAATATTTTTGGGATTTTGTGTGCATAATTCTAAATGAATCTCGAAGCACTTCACCAAAAACTCCTCAAAACTCTCTGTAGAAAAAATATGAAAAATCAAACACTACAGACTGTCAGGTACTTCGAGCAGAAAGTTTGGAGCTCGGTATTCACCTCATGGCGTCCAAACGGTGCAATGGAATGACTCCAAACATTTTCTTCAGATGCACATATGAGTCACGCACCTTCTCCAACAAGAAGCACACAAAAATGATTTTTCTAGATTTTTATAAAAATCAAACACTGGGTGCTGCGCGAAGAACAAAATCTGCAGAGATTTGCAACTTGATGGAAAACTTGATCTCTAGTCTATCCTAGGGTGCAAGAGAGGTGTAAACACCATATAAACACCCTCAAGACATCATGGATCAGAAGCATGTAGAAGGAGGGGAGGCATACAAACAAGTTGCAACAAAAAAACATCAAGGAAAGAAGATTGAAACAATAGAACTAGTAAGAACAAGACATGAACATGGAGGAACTAGTTTTGTTTGATTTGGGAAAGTTTTACACAGCCACCCTAGGGTGGAAAACACTCACAAGTGGCTAAACATCAAAAACTATTGGCTACCAAAGACTTGAGTGGAGACACCCCTCCACCCCTTCTTTTATAGGCCAACCGGTTCTAGGGTATCTCGATATATCGCGATATATTGAGATCATCCTTGAACAACCCATGAATGGCTGAGATTTACCCTCTCCAACCAGCCATTTACATGGGCCTTAGCCTACTCACTCATGGCCCAACATGGACCATACATGAGCTAACCCGAAACCCAACACATACACAGGTTTTAACTCACACGCACGAATCTTAGAGCGTCGCGAACCGCCTCCAACGATCCTTCACGCCCAAGCATCCGCCGTCCCAATGTCCAAGAAGAACTTCGTGCTCAAGTGATAGCCGTTCCCACCGTGAAGCTCCGCGCCAGACCTCCAACCGAACCGCAACCCACCGCGAATCGGACTCATCCACTCCACCTCGCACCTGTTCACCGCATCCACAACAACAAACAACCAAAACACATCTAGAACGTCCGCGGCATCACCACGAACCCAACACAACAAACCGATCCTCGATCGGGGTTAGTATGCAAAAATGATAACCGAAATAGTGACTAGCCCGACACGAAACAACCGCCTGGGGGTAAGTGCGTCCTATGGCACTTTGGCGACTTCGTCAGCTACACCTAAATCATCTAGGGGTCTTTTCATGCTAAGGAGATCACAAAACTTCGCAAGAATCAAGAAACAACATGCCACATCCAAGTGGTCAAGTTTGGAAGAATTTTGTCGGAAACCGAAAGTTTTGACCAACTCCTCACATGCTCATCATCTTGACTCCACAGATGGCCTCGTCGGAGATCGACGGAATGGTGTTGCGCACCTGGACGAACCTGCGAACCTAGTCCTGCAGGCCTTCTCCCGCCCTCTGGACCACGAGCTTGAGATCCTGGGGTCTTCCAGGGCGCGCGTAGCAGCCCTGGAAGTTCGTCCGAAGCACTAACTGTAGTAGTTCCCAACTGCGTATAGAACCTCGGCGCTGGTTGAAGAGCCAGGTTCGGGCAATTCCTTCCAAGACGGTAGGGAAGTAGTTGACCATGATGGCCTCATTACTGCCTACGGCCAGGATGGAGGTAGTATAGATAGTGAGATATTCGTCGGGATTCTTGCTCCCGTCGAACTTCTCGATGTTTCTAGGTTTGAACTTGCGAGGCCAAGGGACCTCGCGCATAGCCCGAGAGAAGGCCGGACATCCTGGGACGGCCCCGATGTTTCCAACGGGTGGTCTTCCGCCCGGAAGCGGCCCGAGACGGGAAAATACTCCACCAGTGGTGCGCTGGGAGCGCCATCCGCTGTGGACGTGGATGCCTGCCGACGCGACCAAATGCTCTGGCCGCACCACCTTGAGGTGTCGCTGGTGTGCGACTGGGCCTGAAGGTGCTTGTCGAGATCCCCAGCGAGCTCCTCTAGGCCGTCCGCGACTGCAGTGCCTAGGTCGGCCATCGTGAATCCTCGTGGATCCTTCTCCAGGTCACGCATGACCTGGGTAATCGCCTTAACCCGTTGCTGACTATGCAAAACTGGGTTGGTGATGGTAATGGTAGGCGAGTGCGTGCGTGCGGCACGAGTGGCGGGCGTTGGGCCGGTAAGCCTACGACGGATGTCCGCCAAAGTCCGTCCGACTGACCCAGCGAAGTGGCTTCGAGCGGCCTCATGCCGCTGATGCTCTCCGCTTAGGTCAGCGTGTGGCTGATGCGGGGTCACCCCGCCAGACGCCGCAAAGACGTGGCGCGAGGCGGGTTCCCGCGAGGGGGACATGTCGGTGTCTCCCACGGAGATGGTGCCGTCGGGACCTTCAACCACCATGGGCACGCGCTGATCCGCAGCCCGCCTTGACGGGCCGGGGCACCAGTTGCGCACACAAGACCGATCCTCCTCTTCGGACAGGACCACGGATGTGCGCGGTCTGTCCGGCTGCGGCACTGGTGGCAGTGCCTCTAGCCCCTCCATGAGGGTTTCGCTGATGTGAGTCAGTGAAGCGCCGCCTTGGCCGGGCAATGCTAGGGAGGGAACAGCTGCTCCCGAGGTGAGCGATGCCTCCACCTTCATCTCGTCAGCCTGAGCTTCGGCGAGGAAACCAGCCTGCGATTTTTCGTACGACTCATCGACGTCGTCGAGATTGTCGCAGTCGTCGAAGTTGAGGTCTACGCCATCGTCGTCGTCATATGACAACAAAGCCATCCTCGACTCGATCGACAGGAGAAGACCGCAGTCAGGCCCCATGGTGGGCGCCAGCTGTCGGTGACCGGGAGGTGAGCCTCCGTGGGCCGATGAGCAAGAGGAAGGTGGGAGCGAGGCCCAGCCGCTGGCCGGGCGCCGCCGAGGGAAAGGACGTAGGTCCGCCGCGGTCAGACGCGCCAGGACCTGGTTGTGACACGAGGATTTTTATCCTGGTTCAGGCCTGCACTGACGGATAACAACCCAACGTCCAGTCTTCGTTTAATGCCAAACTTAAACGAGTACAAGGGGTGAAGGCCGGGCTTCGGGAAGCCCGAGCTTCCGTACAATAAGTGCTCCAGGCACTATGTGTGTTCCTACGGTTACCTGTATGCGGAGAACAACCGCCGAGAACTAGAGCTCCTACGTAAGTGCGAGTGCTCATGTCCTACAGTGGCTATCTTCTGGGTGAAGTGTTGCGTGGGGGAGAGAGCTCTTGTGTGCAGATGCCGGCCTCCCTTTGTTGTGGCCTGTACGCCTCTTTTATAGGCGGCGCCTAGCCACTGTAGCTTGCCCTTGGTCCGTTGAATAGTCGTTCCCTTCTGTTTTGCCGTGCCAGGGCGCACACAATCCACCGGGTAATCAAGTGTATCTCCTGATTACCGTGCCGGACCGCTACCGGTCAACACGTGTCTTTCCTTATGCAGGGCGGTCTAACAGGACTTGCCGCCAACTTGCCAGTAGCCCTTGTCAGGCGCTTCCTTGGTATTGTGCTCGTATTTAATTCTTGGTGACCTTCGGGACCCGAAGCGTATCTTGTGCGCGGCGCGGCGCGATCTGCCTTGGGTCCTAAGCCCTGAGCTTCGGAAGCCCGGGAGAAGTGAGTGGCTCGAGCTGTCGAGGTGGGGAAGCTCGAGCGCGAGCATAGCAAGGTCGAGCCTGAGCTTGCCAAGCCCGGGTATATTTCCTGTGGGGCCAGAGGTAAGTTAATGGGCCGCATCCTCATGGGCCATGTACTTTTCCCAACACTTTTATAGACAGTTTCTCACCCACAATGTTTCTTAATTCTCATATAGGGTCAACCCTTACATTGGAGATGGCTGAAATATCTATGCATGCTCTGTCTCCTTCATATCATCACATGTACTGAATTTGGAGGCAATTAATGGTGATGCTGCTCGTGATCACGGCCAGATTAATCATCATCGCTGCAAGTGCCTTGTACTTCTTTGCTATCCCATGAACATTCTTGCAGAATTTTTTTCGGTGTTGGTTTCAAAGGTGATTTCCCAAAGTTTCCTGCACGAGCAAATAAGTAATAACTATGGCGCCAAGGAAGATCTACTACATGCACTACTACAGGAATGACCTTTTATACCGCACATCAAGACGAAAGATACATGAACCGGATGTCGCTTACATCATCCGGCTCAACGGTTCATCGGTCGAGGGGAACATCAGTACGGGCTGAAGACACCACCCAGTACTAATGTTTTAACATGGAGGTGGGGATCCCACGCTGATGGCGGAGGAGGATGATTAGAATATAGTTGATGTTTAGTTTAATTATATATATAGTTTAGTTATTATGTATGTATGTAGTTTAATTATGTAGTATGTGATGAACTATTTTGTAAATGCCAATTTGCATTGAAATAGACCGGCTGAAGAAATTAACCGGTATTGATTCGCTAACATCAGTACCGGTTGGTCTAACCAACCGAACTCGGCCGCTAATACCGTTAGTTACAAGAACCGAGACCGATGTTAGAGCATCAAGACAGCCTTCCATAACATGGACCGCATCGATTCTCTAACATCAATACCGTTGGTTACACCAACCGAACTCGCCCTACTTAATACCGGTTGGTTACAAGAACCGGACCGATGTTACAAAGATCAAGACAGCCGGTATCTTAAACCGGTACTAAGCAAACCTTATTTGAACATCCTCTTCCCCGCCTCCTCCCCACACCGCCAGATCAAGAACATCGCGCCAAGAGCTTAGCTAGGCCAAGAGAAAGGGACGGTGTCATAAAATTTTGGTCATCTTACTCCCACCAAGTTAACCAAGGTTAGTAACATCGTTCCTCACTACATTTGGTGTAAAATGGAGCTTCTTCTTTGCTTGAAATGTGAAGAAAATTTGATCTTTTGTCATGATCGATCAAGAACGGTCTGTGCGCCGCCAAGAGCACCAAAAAGGGAGATGTCGCCAAAATTTGGTCATTTTACTCCCAAATTAAGTTAACCAAGGTTAGTAACATAGTTCCTCACTACATTTGGTGTAAAATGCAGCTTCTTCTTTGCTTGAAATGTGAAGAAAATTTGATCTTTTGTCATGATCGATCAAGAACAAGTCTGGCCTTGACCAAGAGTTTCAAGAAAGGGAGGTCTGCCAAAATTTGGTCATTTTTTACTCCCAGCCATGTTAACCAAGGTTAGTAACATAGTTCCTCACTACATTTGGTGTAAAATGGAGCTTCTTCTTTGCTTGAAATGTGAAGAAAATTTGAGCTTTTCTCATGATTGATGAAAGATTATGAATGTAGAGAGCTAGCTCGATCTTTTCATGTACGTTGCAATAACTTGTTGTGTAAGTTTAGAATTTGCTTGGATTAGATGTAGCTCGCGTTGAATGTGTGGATCTAGCTCAAATTTAGGTTTTGGTTCCATCGATCGATGAAGAATTTTGAATCTAGACTTTGATCTACCAAGCGTTTGTTGTTAGGTGTGGATCTAGCTCAAATTTAGGTTTTGGTTCCATCGATCGATGAAGAATTTTGAATCTAGATTTTGATCTACCAAGTGTTTGTTGTTAGGTGTGGATCTAGCTCAAATTTAGGTTTTGGTTCCATCGATCGATGAAGAATTTTGAATCTAGACTTTGATCTACCAAGTGTTTGTTGTTAGGTGTGGATCTAGCTCAAATTTAGGTTTTGGTTCCATCGATCGATGCGAATTTTAAAATAAATTTAATATTGGTTTAATTTGAAATTTGTGAAATGTTAAAAATTCATTATTGAAAAATGAGCTAATAGTCGCCTTTGATGTAACATATTGTAGATGGACCGCGATGAATGTACATGGACCGACGATCCGGAGTTCTTGCGGGGTTTGCAAGCTTTTCTTCTTCTTGGCGATGCATACACGGTCGCTACATATGTTGTCCATGCATAGATCGCAAGAATGAGAAGGAGTGGCCAAAATCCAGCCACCTTCACTTCCATTTGCTCTCAAGAGGTTTAATGCCAAACTATACTGTTGGACCAAGCATGGTGAAGAAGAGACTATACGAGAAGATGTTGAAGAAGAAGAAGATCGGGGACAACAATATCCCCGATCTTTGCCAAAGACGGTTCTTTCAAGATACATTGGGGAGTTTGGCGATGATGACCTAGAATAGATGTTTGCTTGATGGAGAGGAGAATACAGATGAAAGACATTACGAAAAGTTCCAAAGACCTATGGGAGGACCACGTAACACTATTGTACCCAAATTGCCGCGTGGGCACAAAAATTGCGTACCACGCTAGAACTCATGCAGTGGAAGGCGACCAATGGATTGTCTGATAAGGGATTCGACGAGTTGTTATGCCTTATAAAGAAGTTGCTTCCAGAGGATAACACGCTGCCTGAAACTACGTATGACGCCAAGTAAGTTGTCTGCCCTTTGGGGTTGAAGGTACAAAAGATACATGCATGCCGAACGATTGTATCCTCAGACGCAATGAGTACGAGGATTTGGAAGCTTGTCCGTGTGTAGAACTTCGAGGTATAAAACTAGGCGTGATGACCGAGGCGAGGAAGAGGGGCAGCGTCAGAAGAAGAGACCCCCCGTTAAGGTGGTCTGGTATTTCCCTATAATCCCCCGTTTGAAACGTTTATTTGCGAGCAAAGCGCATGCCTAGATGATACGCTGGCACAAAGAAGATCGTAAGGACGACGGAAGGCTAAGGCACCCTGCTGATGGCTCCCAGTGGAGGAAAGTCGATAGAAAATACCCGGACTTTGCTCACGATGCAAGAAACATAAGGTTTGGGTTGAGTACGGATGGGATGAACCCATTCGGCGAGATGAGCAGCAATCACAGCACTTGGCCCGTGACTCTATGTATCTACAACCTTCCTCCTTGGCTGTGTATGAAGCGAAAGTACATTATGATGCCGTTGCTTATCCAAGGGCCGAAGCAACCTGGAAACGACATCGACGTAAACCTCAAACCATTGGTGGAAGATCTGCTAACGTTGTGGACCGATGGTGTACGTGTATGGGATGAGTACAAAAGAGAGCACTTCACCCTACGTGCATTGCTATTCGTAACCATCAACGATCGCTCGCACTTGGTAACTGTCAGCCTATCTATCAAAGGATATAAAGCCCGCATCCGATTAGCTTAGAGGATACGGACAACAAGTATCTGAAAAACTCCCAAAGGTCGTGTACATGGGCCACCGTAGGTTCCTCCATTTGAAGCACCCGTTCTGACGGAAGGGTGAGAATTTCGATGGGACGTAAGAGAACGTAAGAAGCCCTGCATCGCAGTGGGACACTTGTATTTTCTCTGGTAAAGGATCTGAAAGTAGTATTTGGAAAGGGTCCTGCTAGCAAATCTGTCCCTACTGAACAAGGTCATACGAAGCCCATTTGGAAGAAGAAGTCAATATTTTGGGATTTACCTTCTTCGAAAGACTTAGAGGTCCGCCACTCATCGGACTTCATGCATATCACGAAGAATGTCTGCGTGAACTCGCTAGGCTTCCTAGATATGTACGGTAAATCAAAAGATACATTTCAAGCACGAAAGGACACGCATCTCTCGGACTCGTGAACGACCTACATCCGTAAAAAGAGAGCGAAGGACAACATTACCTCCACCTGCGAGCTACACTCGAGCAAGGAAGAGAAAAGAAACATGATTAAGTTCTTTAACAAGTGAAGGTCCTTCTGGGTACTCCTCGAACATAAGGAGACTCATCAACACGAAAGAGAATAAGATAGTACACCTGAAATCACATGAAGAAGAGTACAATCAATTCGATGAGCTATCTCCTTTTATGGTGGACGAGACATTACTATCTTGAATGATATAGAGGAATCCCTATGTACGACCATTAATTTATCATAATAAAGGATCACTTGTAAAAACAAAGTATGTTAGCAAATCGATCGAACAGTGTTATATAAACCCGTGTATGAATTATGATTTTTTATTAAGCAAGGAAGCAACAATTGAATTTATATAACAAGGTGAAAATCAGATTAATAAGTATGATTTGTTAGAAAATAATAATGTAAAGAATATATGAATTTTTAATTTATTTATTTTTTAAAATCATTTTAGTGTGGAATAAGTATGAGTTATTATTTTTTAACAAGCAATGAATCAATAATTGAATTTATATAAAAGGTAAAAATTATAATAAAATTTGAAAAATTAAAGAGATTTCAAGGCTCCCAACAGTTTTCTATAATTTTCGAGAAATTAATGGCAAATTAGTACCAATGACATGTGGGACCCACGAAATGGGCCCACATGTCGCTGAGTTGATCCTATCTCCTAAGAAGGGTACAAAAAGGTTCGTGCTGCCGTGAAGGCCGATCAAAACCCCATCCTCTCCTCGCTAGCGTGGTTTCGAGCTGGCTCCCGTCTTGATGACATGGTTCGAGCCCAAGGCCAGTGTATTCTTTTATTTTTGGTGTAACTGTCAGACTAAGTGAGCATTCACCCCTGTTTATTACACCAACCGGATCGATATGAGCAAGCGGTCCGGTGTAATACACCAACCGATCGATGTGATATTAGTCCCTGTATGACACTGAACCGACTGATTCCCTCATCATATAAATTCGAAAGGGAGAAGTCCCGGTGTATTACAGCAACTTCCAATGTGATTTTCTTTAGTATCAGAATTTATAGTTTATACAGAATGTTTTATACTTTTGATTTTTAATTTATGTTTTATACTTTTGATTTTTAATTTGTGGTACATGAATGTATTTGTGAGGACAAATCTTATGGGTCCAAAAACAACATATATTATAGAAAATGTACATATATTATACCATTATAATAATTTACAAATAATGGTACCCTGTACAATGTCCCACGGGTTACCACAAAAGATGCTAAAAGCTAATTTCTAATAATATACTAAATAACTAATAATTAATTTCTACCATCTGTCGGGACTAATCGTCGTCTTCGTCGTCGTCCTCCTCCTCGTCGTCGTCGTCCTCCTCCTCCTCCTCCTCCGGATCGTCGTCCTCCTCCTCCTCGTCCTCGTCCTCCTCCGCGACGACGTCCTCGTCGTCGAAGTCCTCCTCGTCCTCGTCGTCGTCGGACAACTCGTCCGACATCGACAACTCCGCCGGGTAGAAGACGGACTCCTTCCTCGGCCGGTTGCGACGAATGCGCTTCCGAGGGGACACTCGTCCTCGGAAGACGGCGGCGGCGGTGGAGGCAGACCCGCAGGCATCGGTGATGGTGGTGGGGTGGAGTTAGAGGAACAGGAAAAGGCAGAGGAGGAAGAACACATTGATCGAAGAGGAAGACGGTTAATTAGGCAGAGGAAGATCGTCGGTTTTATATAAGAGGCCTCTTGTCAGAGGTAGAGGAAGAGGCAGAGCAGGCTCCTCGGTTCGCGCCAACATTGCGTCGTTTTGAATTCCCACATAGTCCCGGTTAGAGACACCAACCGGGATTTAGGTAGTCCCGGTTGGAGACACCAACCGGGATTACTTCCCCCAAAATGGAGATCACGGACTTGTGGTTCCCATATGGCAGTGGTAGTAATTTGCCATAAATTACAAAGTATGTTAGCAATTAAACCTGTGTATGAATTATGATTTTTTATGAAGGTAGGAAGTAATAATTGAATTTATATAAAAAGGTGAAAATCTGTATTAAGATGGTTGGAAAATTAAATTGTAAAGACTATGTGAATTTTTAATTTATTTTATTTTTGAAATCAGTTTAGTGTGTAATAAGTATGATTTATTATTTTTAGTAAGCCATGAAGCAATAATTGAATTTATATAAAAGGTGAAAATTTATACTAAAATTTAAAAAATTAAAGAGAAATTTCAAGGCTTCTAACAGTTTTATATAATTTTCTAGATATTAATACCAAATTAGCAATACGCTTGAGCGCGAGCTCCCGGCTCGCGCTTTTTTTGGCAAATCAGCCGGTTGGTGTAATTAAGCGGACTAAGGAGATTCCGTCCCTGCTGGTGTCCTCAACCGACTAAGTGAAGATTCCATCCCTGCCAGATACCAACCGACCGATGGTTCCTAGGGCACTACCTATCGCGGGCGTTGGTCCCGTTGGTGTAACTAACCGATCGATAGGTGGTTAGTCCCGATGGATAATACCAACCGACCGATGCCACCATCATATAAATTCTAAAGCGAGAGAGGTTGGAGGCATAAGCTGTTTTATCGTCTCCAACCTTTCTCGCCGACGCCGCTTTCGGCCCGCCGCCTCCTTCCTCCGACGACCCAGCCGCCGTCCTCCTCGTCACCGACCACCCAAAGACGCGCCGCCGTCCTCCTCATCATCGACGACCCACAGACGCCGCCGTCTTCCTCGCCTCCGACGACCCGTGAGCAAGGTGCTCCTTGTGCTCTCTCTCCTTCCTTCCTCGCTCCTCGGCAAGGTGCAGGCCAGCAGAGCATGGGGCAAGGAGTGCGGCTCGGGAAGCATGACGGAGGCGTGACACAAAGGGCACGAACGACAGGAGTCTTGGCGTGGCCAACAGAGCACAATCACGGTGCGCCCAGAGTGTTCGATTTAAATACCCAAACCGTCTGTGAGGCGGAGCCAGATTTCAAAGATCGGGAGTAAAGTAGTTAAATTGCCAAATAATTGGTCCAAGATATAAATTTTATATGAAAAAATAAAACATAGCATGTATTTAATGGAAGACAATCTGACCTCTCAGATCTTATTTATATGAATTTTGAGATGTATATGTATATGCCAATTTTATAGCAAATTTGAATTCTAAGATGTATGTCAATTAATTGTGAAATGTAATGTATATACCGTCCTCAATCATCGCCGCCTCGCCCTCATCTACCTCATCTTCCCCACCGCCTCCTCGTTGTCACCCGCTTTTTGTATAAGTGAAATGTATAAGTATATGTGAAATGTGCAAGTATACTATTGTTAATCTTTTTTCGTTAATTTTCAATGCCTTCTTATAGACTACAAAACTACGATGGCGGAGAAGAGTTTGATGGAGACGAGTTCATGAGAAGTTTGATTTCGGAGAAGATGGTTACGAGCTCGATGATTCCATCGAGGCCGCAAGGCCTGTCGTGGACTTAAGGCTCGTTGAGACCGATGAGACTCATGCCGAGGTCACGAGACGACCATGGTAATTAGATCGAACTTGTATATGCCGTTCCACCATCATGCTAAGCCAACATTCTAACACGAGACATTATTGTACCATATTTTCAGATCACTCAATCGAGTAGCCAATCACGCCGGTAGGTTCAAACAAGAAGTAGAAGGCAAGACATGTTATCACCGAAGTCGGCGATAACGGCTAACCTCTTGCACCCCTAGGGGTGATTGGGCCGCTCAATTCGCATGCGGCGCCCACATCGGGACCATGTGCCGCTTAGCATCGTGAGATGGGATAATGTCCTCAAGATACGGCGACATACTCGACCGACTGAAGGAGACATTCACCTTCCCCCAAGGGACCGAAGAGAAGGTGAAGAGTTACACGTTGAAGAAGATGGCCACCGCATTCCAAACATATAAAAAAGAAATTGAACACGGAGTACGTCAAGAAGAACCGAATTCCTGACTTCAACAAGTACCCAAAGTTGCAGAATCACTGGGATGCGTTCGTGAACTACAAGAATTCGAATGAAGGTCAATGTCTGACCGAAAGGAACAGCCAGAATGCTTAGAAGAAGCGATACCACCACCACCTCGGCCCTGGTGGTTACCGCCAGGCGATGTACAAATGGGAGAAGAGGGAACAAGAACTGCTGGCGAAGGGTGTCACACCCACGACAATGGAATGGCCAGACAGAGCGAAGAACTGGTTCTATGCTCACGGCGGAGGCCTTGACGATGATGGAAACACGGTGTTCGGGAATGTGCTGACAGATGTGGCCAGAAGACTTGTAAAGTCGATCGAGAATCTTCCTGTGGCACCTTCGTGCAAAACAGGAGAACGACGAGCTTATAAGGGCCCTACAAAACCCGGAGCACCTTGGACGTACACGAGGCGTTGGCGTGTTCGTGGAAGATTGCGCCGCTAAGGACGCCGCTACCTATAGGAGTCGGGTGAGAAGCAAGTCCCGACAGCACAACAGCTCCTAATGCTTGAAGAACGCTCAATCAAACACAACAGAGCATGAAAGAAGAGATCCAAAGACAGTATGCTAGCCTTGAGCCAACGGCTAGATGCGGGCCAGAACCTCCTGCTAATCCGGATCTCATTAGTCCTCAAGGCGGCGGCAACAGCAAGCTTCCGTGGATTGCCCGAAGCGGACTTGGGCCATCGCCGTGGGCTACATCACGCAGCGGACACCTTGTGAGCTGCACGCCCAAGCGAGGAACATCTCTTTCAAGGCGGCTCACGGCATGGTCGACCGGTGGAGCAGTGGCTGGTCATCCATGGCCAACAGATAATGCCGCTACTCCGGGGTCTCGGGAGGAGGTATGCCCAGATGCGAGGACTGACCTCGATATTCCGGAGGTGACGGGACTCTGACGGTTAGGAGAGGCATCCACAATTTCATCCAATGGCGTAAGAAGTACATTATTTTTCGAGATCACATGGACGTGTCCTCTCCAACACCTTCATCACCTCCGGCACACATAATCGGTCCGCCATCACCTCCATCGTCACCTAAGGAGATGCCTCCCGGAAGCCTGTCTCTGCACCAAGCCTTGCACGCTAAACTCCAACTCCAACATCGTCGCACAAGACAAGCAAGCCACCGCCAAAGAACAAGAAGAGGACGAGGTCCACCCAACCCAAGAAGTCGGCTGCACTTGCAAAGCGGGCGACGATATGACTGGAGGAGGAGACCGAGAAAGTAGTCGAGCGAGGTCACTAAATTTTTTAAACCCAAGTCACCAGAGAAAAAGGTTCAGCCTGGTACGGAAGAATTTCTAAAATGCTTGAGGACAGTGAAAAATTTGATGGACAAAAAGGAAAAACCTCGTGTATCTGACTACGAGTGCACATTGGTCAAGGAAAGGTCCAAGAAAAAGACGTCGAAGAAGACGACGTCATCAGCTAATCAGAAGGCCAAAGAGATGCAAAAATTCATCGAAGAAACTAGTCTTCACCCAGAGCAAATATTAGGCGACATGCATATTGAAGCTGCAGAAGTCAGATGGCAATTTACACCGGGCGCTTCCTTGGTCAGGCGTGAGGAGATTGGCCAGCTACCAACTAGGATGCGCCAATTCCATGAATGGTACCTGGATGCGTTCAAACATGGCCTACCGTCATTTGCCGTCAAGTACAAGGAAGAACATTTTTTTCACGACGACGGTGAATTTTATTTCCAATAGCCAGTAATGTATGAGCTATACCAGTCATATGCCATCGACGTGTCCATGTTGAGTTGCTGGATTCTGTAAGTGTCTTATTTAATTGCAAAAATCCACCGTGCAGGCCCTTCACTATACTAACTTGCGAGCCTAACTAATTTTTTCTTATGTAGAATGGAGATAGAAATATGCAAAAGTGTTTCTACTCTCAACACAGACTTCCTTGACCCTTTAGTTATCAATGAGACAAATGTTCAACTATCCCCTGCCGATACAGAGACCAACATATACAACGGGCTAATAGGTCAAAAATATCATTCAAAGATACTTTTACCCTACAACTTTGAGTAAGTGTTTTCGTACCGCCTTGTTCTAATCTTTTTCCACAACACGATGTTAGAACTAATTAGTTACCTCGTTGCCATATATATGTACAGACTTTCCTTCGGATTCTTCTCATTATCGAGCTAGATCGTAGCATGATCACACCATAGACTCGCCAGAGACCAGTTGAAAAGTACCAAAACTTGATCGACATTCTCAACCGGTATTCTTGTTCTTTCCATTATTGTGCTCGTTCTACTCCATTATAAACAAATTCTAATCATGTTCAATTTGCAATCACGTATGTAGTGCATTCGCACGGTTCCGTCTCGAACTGTGGGCTTAATTCAACGAGGAATTCGATATTACACTTGCCTCTCGAGTATGTATGCCATCAGGGTAGCTTTTGAGTTAGTTAACTTCATTTCATGCATCCATTTCACGCTGTTAGCTTTTTTCACCACAGGTCTGGCGTCAGCCGTCGGGCACCAATTTATGCAGCTACTATGTGTGCCATATTATGCACATCCTGGCCGGAGGTGCTAGCGACTTGCAATGTGTGTCCGATTTCTCGTCGGCGACCGTGAGAGCGATCCAAGAACAACTCGTCAGCTGGATTTTCGATAAGGTTGTCAATCCAAAAGACGAGTTTCACGTTCCAGCGACAAATAGGTAGGGCCCTTCGATAAAGACCGGTGAACTGTCGGGGTCGACATCTACGGCTACCAAGAACGATGCACATAAAAGATCACGATGAACGTTCTGTAATTAAAGTTGTAATGAATGTTATGTGAACTGTATGTGTACTATATATAGGCATGATTGATTCATTGTGATACCTAATAGTTGTAATTAAAGTTGTTAATAAAAGGTCTGTGATTTAATTATCAGTTAATTATACATGATTGATTATATGTGCTTTAATTAATTGTGACTTAGCACACAGATATATATATATATATATATATAATAATAATATTAGACTTAACACACAGACACATATATAATATATATTACCTCACACGCATATATATATATATATATATATATATATATATATATATATATATATATATATATTATTTATAGGTCGTGGTGTCGTCAATACCGGTTGGAGGAACCAACCGACCTAACAAACAACCTATCGATCAAGATTGGTGCCTCCAACCCAGTATGGGGCTTGGCGAGGTACGGGCTAAAGCCACGTGTGCTGCTCAAGATCGGTTGGAGGAATCAACCGACTAAACAACAGTTTATCGCATCAGTTGGTGCTTCCAACCGCATCGACCGGGCTTCGCGAGGCGCAGTTAAAGCCACGTGTGGCCTCCAACCGCTTCGATACTATATCGGCACGGGTGAGGAACCGGATCGATGCCATGGGGCATGGCATCGATCCCGATGGCTCTGACCGGTTCAAAACCGCACCTTGATGGTCATCAGAAACCGCATCGACGGCCAGATCTGTAGTAGTTGTAGCAGTGATGCAGAGTTGAGACCTCGCCCAATTTTGAGGAACGTGGCGAGCTTGGCTCTAGCACACGGACAAACGACTCGACCACACCTTCTTTCTTGGAGACGACAACCCTGACGGAGCTGTCGCCGGACAGGATGGCGACGACGTTCGTCTCGTCGGACTGCATGCCCGGCCGTGGCACAACCGACCGCTCGATTGGCAGGCAGCTCGGCTGGCTGGCTTCGACGCTGTCTCAGGCTCTAGAAGACTCGATTAATTCAACGTTGTGTTGTTGTGATTCCTGAGCGAACCCAAGTAACAGAAAACTCCAGCAACGCGCAGACAAGTGGCTCTGCTTCTCCAACGCCCAACGGCGTCTGCTGACGCCGCAATGCTCGCATAGACATTCAACGGGCCGCCGCATGTACCCAGATATCATTGCGCGGGTGGTGCGGACAAATCCGGTTTGGCCGCCGGACAACCTACTTCCATGGCTAATTCTTAGAGGTTCCACAATAGCTAGAGATAGATATAAGAGAGTATTTACATGAACCTAGCTTAGAACTCTATTGTGGATGTTCTAACACACATCTAAGAATCACTACACCAAAACATATTGTATATACCTGTATATCTCTACCGGTTTAGTTAGTTACGACAGAAATAAGTAATTAGTGCCGGTTATTTAGTGGACACACGACAACAATTTTTATGTGTTGGTTTTAATTACCAATCATCACAAATTTGCAGATTATATATATGTGTCGGTTCTGATTACAAATGGACACATATATATCTGTGTCGGTTGCTATAACGAGTCGGAACATATAATCTATGGCGGTTCGAAATTAGAACCGGCATAAATAAAGCTTTTGTCGAATGTCAACTAAAGAGATGTGTCGCATCATAATCATATGTGCCAGTTGGTAAATAAAACCGGCACACATAAAGTTTCGTCTCCCGAGACGTTTTTGAAAGCGCATCTAAGCACATAGGTGATTTTGGTGATTAATGACAAACACATATAATGACAATTATTAGTAAATGTGTAAATGCTTGACTTAGTGCTTGCCTAATGTCAAACCTCTAGTAAGTATTTATTTATCCTATGAGACTAACAAATTTGTTGATAAGATCATTTTAGTCTCATCCAAATAGAGGAATTCTTTAGGTCAAGTGAATAAGCAAAGATGAGGTATGCAATCTCGATATCCCTTCTATATTTATTATTGCAATCCTCTTGTGCAAGTGCATATTGAACTTCATGTAACATATTGCTTATATATATGCATATTGGTTCATGTCATATCAATTTGTGTATATATATTCACTTGAGTTCAATATGTGGCTTGTTTTGAGTATGTTAGTCTTAATTAGAGTTAAACTTCATATTGCTATAAATTGATTTGGTACATGCTTGTCTTGTTTATATATCTTCTAATGCACATCACTTAGTGAAGTTTAATATAGATTGTCCCACAACTTCACTCTAGCTTGAATAGTATTTGCACATGTGTAATTCTTGTATATTTTATCATGTGGATCATTAAGTGAAGATTGTGGTCCTTGCCATGGTTTAACTATTTCATCGTATTGGCAATTATCTCTCTAGTACATCTAGCTCCATTACATATTCATCATGTTACACTTAGTGAAGAATCTTTCTTTTATCAAGTGTTTCCACTCATATTGTGCATATTTATATGAAACACTTGTTGTACTAAATTTCTCACAAATATCAACTTATTCATATCCATTGAGCTTTTGGGACTAATGCCTTTCATGAGTGATTTGGAAAGAATTAGGTCCCGTGAGTATGTGTGATGACCAAGGTATGTTAAAGGATGACGGTTAAGCAAAGGTCAACAAGACGACGGTGTCACCAAGAGTTGAAGACTAAGTCAAGATCAATTTAGCGTGAAGATCATCGGGAAGGATGATCAAGTCAAAGTTGATAGGACGAGAGTCTCATGAGGTGCATCGAGTCAAGTTAGACAAGGTGAAGGCGTCATCAATCTTTTGGTGAAGATCATCATGCATAATGAAGAAAAAGATGGCAAGTGACTATCCTAAACTTGTATTATCTTTAATTTAATTTGAGTCTAAGGATTGCTGTACTATTAAGATGATGCGATGGAAAATGACTTCTAGATATGTCAAGTGCTCAAATGATCAATCCTAGTGAAACCTAGAGAGAGTGTGGTATTGGTGGTGTCGGAAAGCGAGAGTTGTAGGTCTCTCTTGCCTTCTTTGTGAGCTCTGCATTTATCTTTTGGGATTTGAGAAGTGAGACCTTGTTGGTTATGTAGCTCTCGTTCTTAGCTTTCCGTAGAGTCCAAGATCACCCAAAACGGAGTCCGGAGTCAAAAGTTATGCCCATTTTTGTCGGAGTGTGTAGTGGCTGTTTTCAGGCCTCGGACTGTCCGATAGTTGACTATCGGACTGTCCGATACCTCTTCGGACTGTCCGATTTTTAAGAGTTTGAGCTTCACTGTCACGCATTGAGTGTTCCTATCGGACTGTCCGATACCCCTCGGACAGAAACCTTCGGACTGTCCGATTTTCGCGACCTTGGGTCTTTCTGTTTCCCTATATCGGACTATCCGACCTTTGACTATCGGACTGTCCGATATTACACAGAACTGTCTATAACGGTCAGATCCATAGGAGCTCCTATTTAAAAACCCCCCTCTCCAAATAGCCGTTGCTAAGGCTGTGTGAAGTGTCTTCCCTTGTTCTTGAGCCCCCATAGCACCCTCTACTCTTAGATCTTAGTGATCCCGTTTGGAGAAGGGTTTGGAAGAGTTGGAAGGAGGGATTGAGGAAAAATTGGGAGAAAGGTTGGGAGGTGATTCCTTTGTGGAATTAGTGTGTTCTTGAGCCCTAGTGACCCCTCCACTCTTCGATCTAGGTGATCCCCTTAGGAAGAAGGGTTGGGAAGAGTTGCGAGGAGGTGTGATTGTGAATTGAGCAAGATTGGATCTTTGAGCACTTGAGTTCATCTCCAAGTTCATTCTTCGTGGGCATTTGTTACTCTTGGAGGTTGAGAACTCCTAGACGGCTAGGAATTGGTCATGAGCCATCGAGCTTTGTGTGGTGTGCCGTGTCAAGTTTGTGAAGGCTCGATTTCGCCTCCGCAAGGGAGGAAATCAAAGGAGTGAAGCCGGCGAGTGCATTGTGCAACACCGGTGAGGGACGGGTTGAAAAAGACTCCGGCTCAAGTGTGACCGAGCCGTCTCAACGGAGACGTAGGATCCCCTCAAGGATCCGAACTTCGGGAACAAACATCTTCGCGTCTCCATCTTCATTTCGGTTTTTGTCCCTTTCACTTTCTAGCTTGAATTACTTATTTATCTTGCTATTGAGTTATTATCTTGTCTTGTGTGATACTACTTTGCCTATACTTGCTTGTGAACTATCTTTGGTGCAGGCGGTATCCATCAATTTTTGATATTTAAATTGAATTCGAAGTCCTCTGTTTTCTGTGCAGATCAGACAGTCCGATACTTGCCTCGGACAGTCCGATACCCATCGGACTGTCCGACCCTATACCATCGGACTATCCGATACAGCTTCCGCAATTAACTCTGTTTATTGTTTTAGAATTTGTAATCGCCTATTCACCCCTCTCTAGGCGACATCCCGGTCCTTTCAGTTTTGCGAGCAAAATTTTCCTTATACACATCTATATATCTATCCAATCGAACGCCTCACCCCATTCCAATTTCTCCACCTCTTTGATCCTATTCCTCCTCCATCTCCACCATAGTCCAATTTCCTTCTTACTCCTTGTCGCCACAGCCCTCTCCACCCACCTTGCTGCTGCAACCAGCCTCGCCATGGTCACCATGGCCTACGAGCGATCCGCCCCCCTCCACAAGGAGGAGCTCACCGGCGAGGAGCCCCGCGACAACGAACCTGCTAGCGAGGAGCCCCGTGATGATGAGCCGGCACCCAAGCGGCAGCGGCCCACATTGCCGGATCCGTCTTCAGATCCTTCGATGTATGGCCCTATCGGCGAGTTGCTGGAGGAGGAGGAGGAGGACAACGACGACAAAGACGGCGACGAAGAGCTCACCCCGCCGTGTCATCCGAGGAGGGGTCAGATAGGCCTGAGGATCCGATGACAGGGACACCTCTAACGATCCCCCTGGACAACGCCATCCCAACCGACTTCTACGACGAGTTTGGCTCGTCCGACCATGAGGTGGCGGCGATGATGACAACCGGTAGATGTAGATAGGGTACCGTAGGCGTAGCTAGCCTAGTGTCGTCGGCCTAGACCGGACAGACAAATTTGGGGGCACCCCGTGAGCAAGCTCGAGGCTTAGCCACGGGGATGCCCGGGAAAAGGGGATCTAGAGCAGTAGAGAGCCTTGGGGAAGAAGATGCCAGCCAAGATTTTATTGATTTTTTTGGGGGGATTTTTTCCTGCTCTCTCCCCGGGTACATGAGCCCTTGGGGCTGGTTATATGGGCGAGGTGGGAGGCTGCTTTCCCATTGTGCCCTCCCACCTGCTCTCTTTACAGGGGCATTCTAGCACATTTATAAATTTGGGCAGCCCATGGGCTTGTCTTTACAACCCATCATCCTTATCCTTCCTTAGTATTTAATTGACAGATTTTATTCCCGATAAGCCTAAGGAATGGGGCATCCCTACACCATCTCTACAACAGGACTCCCTCGTTCGTTTGTGCCGAGATCCCGAGGGGCGAGCGGACGCAAATGTTTTGCCTCGGTCCTTCGGGTTGTCGGGACACCACGCCGTGCCCATGCCTCGTTAAAACTCCTCTGAAAAACCCGATGGGAAAAACACAGAAGGAGAAAAGAGTGCACGGCATTTGTCGAATGGCCCTTAGCGAAGGCGCCCAATGAGTTGCTTTGTCGTAGCTAGAGCCTATGAATGAGGCGGTGTTCAAGCAGAGGAGAAGCGCCCGCCGATACTCAAAACGGCGAAGGAGAAGTCCATTAAGATCCGAAGCTTTGCGAAGGAGAAGTCCATTAGCCTCCGGTCCTTTAGCGAAGGCGAAGTCCGTTAACCTCCAAAGCTTGCAAAGGAGAAATCCATGGAACCCGAAGCTTCGCGAAGGAGAAGTCCATTAGCCTCCGATGCTTGCGAAGGAGAAATCTATTGAAATCCGAAGCTTCGCGAAGGAGAAATCCATTAGCCTCCGATGCTTGCGAAGGAGAAGTCCATTGAGTCCGATGCTTCGCGAAGGAGAAGTCCATTAGCCTCCGATGCTTGCGAAGGAGAAATCCATTGAAATCCGAAGCCTCACGAAAGAGAAGTCCATTAGCCTCCGATGCTCCGTGTTTAATATCCGTTGTCCTCGCGTTAAATACACCTAAAATTTTATTACACATTCCAAGGACGTGATGCTCAAAAGTGGTAGGCAATCCTAAAACCATTAAGAATACAAACTCCCTTCTGTATATCACGGGTTTGTAAGGGTTGCCCGCCCTGCGCCGCTGCTCGCTTTTACCATTTCTTTTGCTTCGCCTAGTGCTTGTTTGGTGTTGGTAGGGTGAAGCATCTGATCTGTTTTGCTTTCACTTTACGCCGCTCTTCCTTTGCTTCTCATTCTTCGTCGTTACTCCTTGGCGTTGCCTTGCCTTGGCTTCGCGCCATAATTTTCGCCTTGGTAGGGTCTTCAATTGCCACTCGGCGTGGCATTCATGCGATTTTCAAGTTCACTTATGAAGGACACTCGCCGAGGCTTGGGCCTCGCGAGACCGGCGGCGATCGAAGCTTCGCAAAGAAGAGTCCGTCGATCATTCACGAGGCAAGGGCCTCTGAGGCAAAGGAGTTCTGAGCATGCGAAGGAGAGTTCACCGATCCTCTTCGCTGAGGTAAGGGCCTACGAGGCGGAGGTAGTTCGGAGCCTACGAAGGGGAGTCCGCCGATTCGCTTTGCCGAGGAAAGAGCCTACGAAGCCGAGGTAGTTCGGAGCCTACGAAGGGGAGTCTGCCGATTCGCTTTGCCGAGGCAAGAGCCTACGAGGCCGAGATAGTCCAGAGCCTACGAAGGAGCGTTCGCCGATCCTCTTCGCCGAGGCATGGGCCTACGAGGCGGAGATAGTCCAGAGCCTGCGAAGGAGCGTTCGCCGATCCTCTTCGCCGAGGCATGGGCCTACGAGGCGGAGGTAGTCCAGAGCCTACAAAGGAGCTGCTCACGATCCTCTTCGCCGAGGCAAGAGTCTCTGAGGCCGAGGTAGTTCGAGCCTATGAAGGAGCCGTCACGATCCTGCTCGCCAAAGCAAGGGCCTCTGGCGGAGATAATCCAGAGCTCTGCGAGGAGCGTTCACGATCCTCTTCGCCAAGGCATGGGCCTACGAGGCGGAGGTAGTCCAAAGCCTACGAAGGAGCGTTCGCCGATCCTCTTCGCCGAGGCAAAAGCCTATGAGGCCGAGGTAGTTCGGAGCCTGTGAAGGAGCTTTCGCCGATCCTCTTCGCCAAAGCAAGGACCTACGAGACGGAGGTAGTCCAGAGCCTGCGAAGGGACGTTCGCCGATCCTCTTCTCCGAGTAATGGGGCTACGAAGCCGAGGTAGTTCGGAGCCTGTGAAGGAGCGTTCGCCGATCCTCTTCGCCAAAGCAAGGGCCTACGAGGCGGAGATAGTCCAGAGCCTGCAAAGGAGCGTTCGCCGATCCTCTTCGCCGAGGCATGGGCCTCACGAGGCGAGGTAGTCCAGAGCTGCGGCGGGCGTTCACGAGGCATGGGCCTACGAAGCCAAGGTAGTTTGGAGCCTGTGAAGGAGCGTTCGCCGATCCTCTTCGCCAAAGCAAGGGCCTACGAGGCGGAGATAGTCCAGAGCCTGCGAAGGAGCGTTCGCCGATCCTCTTCGCCGAGGCATGGGCTTACGAGGCGGAGGTAGTCCAGAGCCTACAAAGGAGCGTTCGCCGATCCTCTTCGCCGAGGCAAGAGCCTACGAGGCCGAGGTAGTTCGGAGCCTATGAAGGAGCGTTCGCCGATCCTCTTCGCCGAGGCAAGGGCCTACGAGGCGGAGGTAGTTCGGAGCCTGCGACTCCCCCAGTTGTTAGCCCTAACACAAGAGGGGCGAACAGATGTAGTGGATATGAGCCCCACCAAAAGCAAGTATAAATCATAAAATTGTTTTAGAATATGAACTGGTTTGAGGGGCGCAGATGAAATTGGTTGTCCCTAAGGCAAATTTGGGTTGGTGAGCAGCTTATATAAGGTTCCTGAAGTGTTTCACCCCCTGGCTTAAGAGGCGCAGCGCTTTACTCCCTAGCGAAGGGGATGCACAGCGACGGTCCTACTCTGCTTACTCCTTGGCGAAGAGGGCGCGGAGCGGTGGTCTTGCCCGCCTTACTTCCTAGCAAAGAGGACGCGGAGCGACGGCATTGCTCCGCCTTACTCCCTAGCGAAGGGGACGCGGAGCGATGGCCTTGCTCCGTCTTACTCCCTGATGAAAAGGACATGGGGCGAGGGCCCTGCTGCGCCTATTCCCTGGCAACGAGGACGCAGAGCGGTGGTGTAGTGAAGGGGACACGGAGCGATGGTATTGCTCCGCCTTTCTCCCTAGCGAAGGGGATGCGGAGCGATGGTATCGCTCCGCCTTACTCCCTAGCGAGCACCATAATTTGCCCCTTAGCGGGGTCTTCAATTACCACTTAGCGTGGCCTTCAGGAGTGAGTGGGCGTAACCCACCAAGCACTCGGCGTAGGAGCGAGTAGGCGTAACCTACAAGCGCTCGACCTCCCCTTAGCGGGGTCTTCAATTACCACTTAGTGTGGCCTTCAGGAGTGAGTGGCGTAACCCACCAAGCACTCGGCGTAGGAGCGAGTAGGCGTAACCTACAAGCGCTCGACCTCCCCTTAGCGGGGTCTTCAATTACCACTTAGTGTGGCTTTCAGGAGTGAGTGGGCGTAACCCACCAAGCACTCGTCCTCCCTTCAGGGGTCTTCAATTACCACTTAGTGTGGCCTTCAGAGTGAGTGGGCGAACCCACCAAGCACTCATCCTCCCCTTCGCGGGGTCTTCAATTACCACTTGGCGTGGCCTTCGCCGTGCAATTTGTGACCTCTTCATCATAGATATAACAATGCAGGGAGATATATGTGCATAGGTACAAATGCATGTATGTATTCATGTACGTGTACGCCTCCAAGCAATATTGAGATTCACCGCTTTAAGACGGTTCGATCGCATCTCCCCTCGGTGCGCCTGCTTCGCTTCCATCTATGCTGGCAACTGCATGGGTTTGGAATGTGTATCGCTTCGAGGAGGCCTTGCTCCGGGAAGGCACTGCTTGGTTTCGTTTTGCTTCGCTTCGGATGCCACTGCTTCGATTCGCTTCGCTTGGCGGTTCCTTGATCTCGCCATTGCTTCGCTTATGATTCCTTCACTTGGGGCCCTTTGCTCACCAAGTTGCCTCATTGGTGGCCCTTTGCTTGGCCGTTGCTCGCTTGGCAATTCCTCGCAGTGGCCCTTTCATTCCACCGCTCTTTGTTCGGTGATTTCTTCGCTCCGCCACTCCTTGTTCAGATCCACCGGATTTGACAGCGACGAGTTCCGCGGAGGCTGAATCCTTCACAGATGAGCGCGCTGCCGCTAGATCCGCTAGGGTTGAGCTCGTAGGAGGCGAGTTTGCCAGAAAACACTTGGTGCAGACGCCGGATCCATCGTATATAAATGCGTGGAGGTTGGATCTGTTGAAGATGGGCTCGTGGAGGCCAGATTCGCCAAGGACAAGCACCGTTGAGGTGAAATCCGTGGAAGATGAGCATCGTGGTGGCTGAATCTCCCCCGATGTGTGGCTTCTTGTCCAGAATCCCCACGGACGGCGCCACTGTCGTTGGCCTAGACCGGACAGACAAATTTGGGGGCACCCCGTGAGCAAGCTCGGGGCTTAGCCACGGGGATGCTCGGGAAAAGGGGATCTAGAGTAGTAGAGAGCCTTGGGGAAGAAAATGCCAGCCAAGATTTTATTGATTTTTTTTGGGGGGATTTTTTCCTGCTCTCCCCCCGGGTACATGAGCCCTTGGGGCTGGTTATATGGGCGAGGTGGGAGGCTGCTTTCCCATTGTGCCCTCCCACCTGCTCTCTTTACAGGGGCATTCTAGCACATTTACAAATTTGGGCAGCCCATGGGCTTGTCTTTACAATTCATCATCCTTATCCTTCCTTAGCATTTAATTGACAGATTTTATTCCCGACAAGCTTAAGGAATGGGGCATCCCTACACCATCTCTACAACACCTAGCTAGGATGACCGTGATAGTTAGGCTAGCTAATTTTAAAAATATTTTTAAATTTATATGTGTCAGTTCTATCCATACACCGACACAGAGAATGGGTCATCTGTACAGTTTATAAACCAGTACAGATGACTGGGCACATCAGTGGCTATTGTATTGTGCTGAGTAAAAGAACGACACTATTACCAACTTAGAACCGGCATTATTGAGCATTTATATGGTAGTGATGAAGGGGAACGGGTAGGCTACGCTAGCGCAATTTTAAAAATTTGTACCGCGAGCACGCAGCATATCATGCAAGTAAAGGATCGCAGATCATTACCTTTGATGCGCAGTCGCAGCGAAAGGAGAGTTAGAGTAGGTGAGTCCGATGTCACACTTGTCGAGATACACAAAGTAGTTGTTCACGTCTAGTCGAGTGTCCCCTCCTTGCCAATCATCACCGCAACAACATCGTATGTAGTGCCGTAGAGGAATTAGTCGATCTCGCCGACCTTCTCCTCCTTGTCGCTGATCAATGGCGTAGCAACCACAACAGCTTCTCTACAATATCCACACGTCCAGGAACGGAACGCTATGCACTGATGTGCTAGCAACACACGCACATGGCTAGGGTATCTAGGAGTCAGTAGGGGATGTGACGGTTAGAGTTACATGGTGGCGAACTCATGTGTATGCACCGCCCTACGGTCTCCCCTTATATAGAGTGCGCTAATAGGCTTCTACGCTAAATTCCTATTAGAACTCTAATCCTAGACTGATCAGTATCCGTGATGCTATTTCTACACGGATGAGTATCCGCAAAACCCACTAACGAAACAAATCCACTAGGTGTTCTAACCCGTTAAGTGTGTAACTCGTTAGGTTCATGTGCAAATGGCTATGGCCTCGAAAAGTCTTTTTTGAACCATAAGTCAATAGCGGTTCCTAACAGAAATATATTGACACCTAAAAGCACAAAATGATCATATCGGCTGAACCTTGATACACTCACATACCGATGTCGCATGATACCAGTCAAGCTCAAGGCGAGATGCATGCCACCCTTGTGATAGCTTGACCACTCACTCGATCTTGTGATGGATTCTAAATCATGATTAACTCTTTAATCATATTGACATAGCCATGCACTTTTCAATCCAATCATATCGAGGGGCCCAAAGATATCTCTGCTGATATCAAGGAGGAGCAAATTCAATCTTAATCGCTCACACCCTACGAAATGTTTCATAGCATACCTAAAAGCTATCTTTATAACTACCCAGTTACGGTGTAGTGGTTAATAATCTAAAGTATACATAAACATGATGTCAGATATAAGGATCATATAGGTATACTACTCAAAACTACATGTTGATGGCACATATAAGATAACAATCTTTGCAATATCTCGGAGTAGGTCTATCTAACACCATGTTTTCTAACACTTACTCACATTATTGATTTGATATCTCTATATCTACGGTATGTGAAAAATTACCATCAATTAATACATGTACTGATCAAATCATTACTGTTTGACATAATGATATGAGACTAGGGATCATTTAGAATAAGATCATATAAATAATATGTCTCACAATCAAGTCGTACTTGATGAACAATATGAACTACGTTTATTAATAAAACTGATAACATATTATCCATAAGTACATAAACATAGACATAACACAATCATATTACATGACTGCCTCTGGGACGTCTCACTAACAAGTGAATGAGACCAGACTTTTATTGTCCTCGTATGGATTTAAACCCGGACCGGTAGTGAGCTTCACCATTGAAGCACCTTACCTCTGCCTTAAGCGCCTAAGGGCAGTTCTTCGCTAGCGGATAGTTGATGCTTTTGGAGTTTGGTACTCACATGGTGTACAAACTAACTGCCATGCGTTGCTTACAAATCGTCACAATTAGTTATATTTCATTTACTAAAGTCCGGTGAAAAGTGTAGTTTTACGATATGGACGTCAACTTACATATAGTGGGTTGTTTTTTGAGAAGTATTTTCATGGAAGCACGTAATCTGAACAGTGCATTGATAGTATCAACAAAATGAAAGTAAAGCCTGACTCTGAATAGTCCATCAGCAAGTAATACGAGCAAGGTACCCTCGTAATGCCAAATCGTTTTACAAAGCAATACCAATACGTCGAGCTTGCAGCGAAGAAGCCAGAAAGCATGCCGGTGATGTACCCATCGGTAGCAGCTCCACCTGAGCCGCTAAATGAGCATCATATACATGAATCAGGCACCAGCACAGCACGCACGCGAAGTATAGCGAATAAAGTTTTCATCTGCAGATCCATGCATGCATGGTGCACCTGAACATACACCAGCTGACAGTGCCTAACGCCCTGCAGGTCGCATGGCAAAGTGCAAAGGCGCACAGACGTGCCATGGAATTGGAAACGCACAGGAGCGTCTGCGTGCTCGACCTGACACGGGCAACAAAGCCAAGTTGACCATGCCGTAGCCCTCCCAGAACGCCCTGAAAGAACCTGCCCTTTCTTTACCTTCTTTCAAGGGCTTTCCTTTCCCTGAGTGACGGTCACCGATAATACTGCTACGCCCGGAGACAAGCCATGCATGCATGCATGCATGCACTGCGTGGGGCCCACGTGGCAGGGCCCAGCCAGCTCCACTACCACCAAGCCCATGCAGTAAAGGCCGGGTCACATGCGGTGTCTGCACGCGCACTGCTTGGAGTATCCAATGGCCAATGGGCAGTAGAAGTAGCGCAAGCAAATGGTTCGCTAGTACTCATACTCGCTGTACTGCGGTACTCGGCAGCTACGTGCTGATCCCCTTTCCTCGCAACAAGTACTTCCAACAAGGAAGTAGTAATTACTACAGATAACTAGAGCTAATCTTTCATCTTATCTCTGGCTTTCCGAATTTTTGTCCCAGATTCAGCCCTATGAGAAGAAAGGGAGAAGCAGCAGATAACTGTAACCCATTGGGGTAGGATGAGTATGGGATGGCATGAAAGAACACATGAGAAGAAAGGGAGAAGCAGCTGATAACTGTAACCCATTGGGATAGGATGAGTATGGGATTGCATGAAAGAACACATGGAACCTTCGAAACTTTGCCCGGTTTTATTTGATATACTACTTATGGCTTTTTGCCTTTTTTTTTAAGCAAAATGTTTTTGTTTCTCAAGACTAGTTTTATAAAACTCTTGAAGTAATTTCTCAAAACTCTAAAAGTCCAATCAACCTGGATATTTCACCTTCTCGAGATTCTCAAAAACTACCATTTCAATTTAGACGTTTAGCTGGAGCCGTGCAAAATAGACCTAGCCCCGTTGGTTCACGGCTTCCCTAAGCGTAACAGTAGTTCATAAGCTGGTGATCGATCCACGAGGCTCACGTCAGACAAAACTCCTCGGTGACGCGTCACTCGTCCTATATCCATAATGGCCAGGGGTCAGGGTCGGGCAACGGCCGTGCGTCGATCGATCGACAGCTACAACGGCTTGGGAGGCCGGGGCCACCAGCCAGCTCGAGGTTACAGCAAACGACGCAAGGGCATGTGCACGTTAGTACACACCACAACACCTTCAGCAATCATGCTCTACCTACTCAATGCTTCTCTGTTGTGAAAGCTGGCTTGAGGGTTCTTCTTTTCTTAGGTGGCATTCCATATATCCTATGATCCTATCCGATTCCAGCTATGCAAATTGATTTGTATATATGTCCGTGGTCTTGTTGGAAGGTACGACTTATATTTTTTGGATATGGATTATACTGTTCTAGTTGGAGCAGCAAGGCAGGGCCATATGGCCTTCATGAGCCTTGAGAATGCTCACCTTTACTCATGGGATTCATGGGATCTTTTTTGCCGAACTTTAATAACATGATGTTATAGGCCTGTCAAAGCAACCTCTCGAAGCGGAGTCTTCTATCAAGTGCTACAGTAACTCTCTCAGATGCAATTTGGAGGCTCCTGATAATTAGATTTCTTCAGAAAGCAAGAACCGAGTTGAGAGGCCTAAAACATGGCGTAAAAGGCTCCTGTACTGTTGAGAAGGCAGAAATTTCATAGGAACTTTTTGAGGATTTTTTTGCATTTAAAAACAAGGCATAAATGAACACATTTTTTCTAAAGAAATTGGAAACAAAAAAAACTCGAGTGTGGTGAGAGAGAGCTAGCCCACTGCCCACAGGCCACACTTTCACCTGGACACAGAAGATATCAAATTCCAGACTCTACTCCTCATGGCAGGAAAACAAATCCTGGAACCACGCTACCATAGAACGTAAGGGAACAGCACCCCAAAAATCCATAGCTGCCAAAGTGCCATGAAGTGGAGTGCTACAAAAGCCGGGGACGTGTAAACGCGCGCCATCTCAGAGCAAGAGAGAGATGTACACGGATTGACGATAATTAACCTGTCTCTCTTAAGCCTTAAATTGTAGCTACCAGCTGCCTACGAGTACTACTAATACCTGATCAATGTACTGCACTGGTACAAGCCCAGGCCCAGGCCCAGGCCCAGGCCCGGCCCGGCCAGTTAATGTAGTTAGGACCAGACATTGTGGATAAGCGTGCTCCGGTGGCCGGTGGGTAGAGACAAAGACTGGTGGAAGGCTCTGGAGAGCGTCACTTGGAGCACCAATTATTGCAGGAGCACTAGAGAAGCACTGCTCGCTAATTAAGGTACCCATGGAGTCTCACAGGATGTGCCTCCTGATTAGGACACCATCAAGTGGCCACTCCTATAATCAACTCCAAAATCAATCATTGACAGTGACACTAGCCTGAGCAAACGCAGCACGCAACATGCTTAGAGCTTAACATTAAACAAAATAGAATGCAAGAGACATGGAATGGAACAAGCATGCATGCATGAATTAACGGCAAATGGTGCAGGTTTTTACAGAGGTTTTACAAGGGATGACACGGACACCACCATCATGGAACGTTGATACAAGGAGTCCGAGACTAATTAATCAAGGGTACAACAAATCCGATCGGTTTAATTAACAACGGTGACAGTGAAAGTAATGATAATTAAAAGTTTGAAACAGCAAATCATGCGTGCACCTTGGCCACCCCTCCCCCTCCCTACCGTTTCTTCTTCACTCACTCTCACTCTGACATGCACAACACAGACCAAGGCCAACCACAACCAGGCCGAGGAGGAGAAGGAGCAGCAGAAGCAACCTAGCTAGCTAGGGCCCCACGCTGCAGCGACTGCGGCGCGGCGGCTGACTCTTCACCGGCTCAGTTGCTGGGGTTGCTCCGGAAGGAGCCGAGCGCCTTGATGGCCGCCGCCCGGAGGATGTACTGGTGGTACGCCGCCGCCGCCAGCGCGCCAACGAGCGGGCCGACCCAGAAGATCCACTGCGTGCATGCATGCGAGGTTAGCGTTCAACTTCTCGAAGAACAGCAGACTAGCAGGGGCAGAGCAAGGAAGAGGAGAGCTTGGTGAGTGGCTTACGTGATCGTCCCATGCCTTCTTCTGGTTGTAGATGACGGCGGCGCCCAGGCTCCTGGCCGGGTTGATGCCGGTGCCGGTGATGGGGATGGTGGCCAGGTGCACCATGAAGACGGCGAACCCGATGGGCAGCGGCGCGAGCACCTGGAGAGAAGAGGACGACGAGGGTGGAGACGTCAGCGGAGGAACCGCCCAGCCGTGTGGGTAGCTCGACAGAGAGGTGGTATGGCGTGGCGTGACGTACCGGGACGTGGGAGTCGCGGGCGTTGCGCTTGGGGTCTGTGGCAGAGAAGACGGTGTAGACGAGGACGAAGGTGCCGATGATCTCGGCGCCGAGGGCGGTGCCGCGGGAGTAGCCGCTGGCCACCACGTTCGCGCCGCCGCCGTTGGCGTTGTACGCGTGCTTCATGATGCCCTTCACGATGCCCACGCCGACGATGCCGCCCAGGCACTGCGCCACGATATACAGCACGGCGCGGAGCACGGACACCTTCCTCGCCAGCAGCAGCCCGAACGTCACCGCCGGGTTAATGTGCCCGCCTGCAAGCGCACACAGCACACAGTACATTTAGCTCGCCTGCCATGACAAGCTCGAGAAGAAGCCAGAGAGGGGAGAGACGGACCGGAGATGCCGGCGGTGCAGTAGACAAGAATGAAGATCATGCCGCCGAAGGCCCATGCGATACCGAGGATGCCGACGCCGCCGCACTGGTCGGCGGAGGACTGCACCTTGTACCCGATGACGGTGGCGACGGTGATGTAGAGGAACAGGAGCGTGGCGACGAACTCGGCAATGAGCGCCCGGTGGAACGACCACAGCCGGAGCTCGCCGAAGTCGAACAGCGGCGCCGGCGGCGGGTCAGTGTAGTCCTTGGGCGGCGCGTGCTCCGGCTCCTCACTCACCTCCTTCGACATTGCTGCTCTCTTGAGCTCACTAGTCACTCCAAGCTACCGCGCAAGCTCTCAGCTCTGCTCTGTTCTCTCTCTCTAGTCTCTCTCTTCTTTGATGCACGGGAGGGCGTTTTATTGAGCTGCGGCGCTGTCTTTAATAGAAAAAGGCCACTGTAAAAGTGAAAGGAAATGGTGGCGTCCTGCGGGCTTGTGCCATTGATGCACTGCACGGCTTGACTTTACAACCTAGCGGCTAGCGCAGCCTGTTTTGCCCTACCTCTTGCATAATTGAACTTCTCCATAATAGAAGCCACAAAGATAATCAAGTCACGGATAAGCTAGATGATTAATTTAATGCTACGATACAAATAAAGTATTTGAGAAAACTATTTCTTGCGGTTGGGGTTAATCATGGTGGGGTTTAGTTCAGGACAAGTCTTATGTTTCCAGCCTTACAATCGAAGTTGCTGTCCAGACGTTTTTGTCATTATTTATCGGGTGCTTACCTGTTAATGAGCCCGTTTTCTTGTCTGTAAAATGCTTTTTCTCGCCGGCTGGCTAGTTTATGGTCCAACGGCCAGGTCTGGGGTTTTGTTCAATCGGGCTAGGTTGTTTTTGTTACATCGTCAATTAAATACACTTCTCAGTGGCTCGTTGTAATAACTACAAACCACTATTGATCAAGATCATTCAAATGTTTCAGGGTGTAATTAGAAACTTGTATTTGCCAAAAATATCATTGACGAACGTAAGGAACAAGGTAAAAACAAATGTACAGTCAAAGTGGTCTTTAGTTGCTAAAAACTAAATATTCGGTACCTCTCATGTTAATCACTCTTATTTCTCTATTTTCATTCTAAATATGAAATTCGGATATTTAATATTGAATATGAGTGGGGTTTTTTTTAGCAAATTTAGCAAAGTGTTGTGTCTTTTTTTGTATTTTTCTCTTTTCTTGAGTAAATTCATATGGACAAACTATTTGAAGTTGTTCAACTATCTTTCTTGACAAGTTTGACCTATCAATTCTAAAAATCAAGCATAAATGATCATTTGATTGATCAAAACAATGGCTTTGAGTAGTTTTGTATGACATGATGGATATATAGGCTACACATGTGACATTTTATATTTTTAGGAGTTTTTCAACAACAATCCCACCTACCTGTCTTCTCTCTTTCTCTCCACTTCCTTTTCCCTCTTTTAGCACCATTACTCAGTTGCCACAGCTAATCGGTCTTATTGTCCTCGCTCGTGGCATGGAGCGAGCAAGTCGTCGACAAAGATCAGCGTGGTCCGACGAGGGAGATTATGAAATTGAATTAGTGTTACGAATTTATTTATTTATTAATCAGTGTTAATTGATGTAATGTTAGTATGACATATGGGTCCGAAGAGATTATAAATTTAATTAAAACGAGATTCATGACATGAGCTGTATTTGTTGCTACATCATTTGTGCGCCCCGTCTTGATAATGAAGTGACCACGGTTATCTGAAGGTTTTAACGTCCATAGTGAGAGAGAAAAAAAATCCGTGATTTAATTCAGCTCTCAAATGTTACGAATGCCAAGCCATTGTCTATTCGGGAATTGAAGGCGCGCACGATGAGACGAGAAATGATGAGCTTCTTCGTCCGCTGCCTGGCTGGGTGCCAATGTGCCATCACTGCGGATTCTTTCCGGGGCACGGCTGGTAGGAAGCGATAACATCATAGGAGTGGGAAGGTAGGGCGCGAGAAGAGAAGAGAAGAGAGGAGAAGCGATGGGATGTGGCGTGATGTGATGTGGTGGGGGGCCGCGGTACAGCGAGGCCATGTGATTGTGATGAGCGACGGGAATTGGAGCGGGCGCCGCGGATATGATCATGGCTGGCTCATGCCCGGGAGGGACCCGCGGCTGCCTACGTGAGCGCAGCAAGTGGCCGCGCCGCTGCAGTACAACTGTACAGGCGGCAAGTGTCGTGCCCGCCTCCGCCGCGGCCACACGCGCCTTTTACCTCTTCTTGCCCGTAAAAAAAAAACTCAGCTCTCAACGTTCCGGGGTGGCAGGTGGGAGCTTCCCATCGGCTGAAATTATTCCTTGATTTTGTTAAAATAAATTATTTTTTTAATAATATGAGTAACTTCCGTCTGCTACGTCAACTAAGAATGTACAAACGCCCATTACAAAAAACAAATCCAAAAACAAAAATGAAATGACAAAGAATTGTAATGCTAAGCAAGCAATTAAAAACAATCTTCCATGTCAAAGCAACCAAACAAACTTAACACTTCAAACTGGCTTGTTCGTTGAACTTGTTTTGTTTTTGCCCGGCTTCAAGATTTTTAAGAGATGGCCGGGTTGAAGAAAATGAAACGTTTGTTCAAGCTAAGCTCAAGCTTTGTCCCTTTTAAATAAAAGAGTAAATTGCATTGCATGTCCATAAAGGAGTCTCAAGTTTTCGATGATGTCCAGAACTTTAAAAACCATATATTTAGATATACAAAATTATATTATTATTTCAATTAGGTCCAAAGTGATATGAAGATAGTGATTTGATGACATGGGCTGTCTTTTCAACATAACACAAGGCCATGTGGCCACGCGTCATCCTAAATCATAAAAAAATTAAATTTAACTTCAAAATTTGTAAAACGATCTTTAAAATCATAAAATTCATAATAATCCTTTAAAAATCCTAAAATTTGTAAACAAAACCTTAAAAATTCATGAAAAGGTTGAACAAATTCTACCAAAAAAAAAGTCGAACAAATTCTACAATCTATAAAAAAAAACTCAGAAAATCTTAAAAGTCGTAACAATCTTTACAATTCCTTTAAAAACCCCACAATGTGAGAGGTTTTTAAGAATTTTTTACAAATTTTCAATTTGAATTTAACTCTTCATGGATCTAAGATGACACTTGACTATATATTATGCTGACTAGGTTGTCCGTATCATCGAAACCACCCTTTCCGCACCACTTTGGATCTAATCGAAACTGTAACATAACTTTCTGTAACTAAATATCTAGTTTTAGAAGTTTTAGTCCTAATCGAAAACGTAGAACAACTTTATAGATGTGTGATGTAATTTACTCTAAATAAAATCTTATGGTACCAAGCCTAGGTAACTTCATCCTAAAAGTCCTGACTCGCTCTAGCTCGACTCGTTTATTATAGCCTTATTTCAATCGTCGCGGCAAGCGTGACCATATACAGTACACTTTGTTTTTCTTAAGAAGTACGCTTCGGTTAAATTTTGAAGTTAAATTTCGATCTTCAGTCCATAGGTTTTTTTTTCCCTTTTTTAAGAAGTACGCTTCGGTTAAATTTTGAAGTTATATACCACTCATGAAAAAAAAATTCATGTGACAGGAGCAGAGCTGAAGACAGGGTTCGAAATCACGGTGAGCTGGTTGAGTACTGGAGATCACCGTAGGTCAAGTGAGATAAAAAAAAAAAAACCTACTAGACTATTTGACTATACCACACTGGCCGAGTCATTCACAGCAAAAAAAATATTTTTAAAAAAATTCCTCGAAAAGAAAAGAACTTCTCACACGTAGGAAGTATAGGACATATGTTAAAAAGAAGTATTTTCTCAAGAAAAAGAGAAAGTATCGGACACAACTCCTTGTTCTATCCCCATAGTGCAGCAAGGCCTGAGAAGTAGATATTAGGACATCTTCGGCAAGGTTGTCCTACCACTTGACAAATAGTGATAGGACAAAGAGTGGAATAATGAAACAATGAATAGTGAAAGTAAAGAGTAGGAATAGTGATGGATTATTGTTGGGAAGGTAAATAGGAATAAGACAGCTCTATCGGTGAGGTAACATATGAATAATGATGGAGTAAAAGGGAAATAGAGCTGACTGCTAAAAAGCCCTTAGAGTATCTCTAGCAGAGCCTTTAAAACAGAATCTTCTCTATATTTAGAGTTTCTCGTCCTTCAGCAGTGTCTTTATCTCAGCCTCTAAATTTAGAGTTTCTCTCTCCCAGCCTCTAAATTTGGAGGCTCTCTATATCAATCTTTATAGTTTTTCTGAACAGAGACTCTGCCGGAGAGAATAAAAATATAAAAGCAAATAGTAATTTTTAGAGGGAATGTATAGAGATCTGGTTTTAGAGTTTCTGCCGTCTTCGGCGCACGCCAACTTTCGTTCGTATGCAGCGTCTGCGAGGTTGTACATCAATGCTGCAGCCTGCAGACATGTAAGCAGGCTACGGTGTACTGCCGGCTGGCTCGAGCACTTGTCAGATGACTAGATGTTTGGGGGGTCCGTGGATTCAGCCTGGCACCCAGTAGTTTCTTCCTCTCCGGTCTCCCTCGTGTAAACAGCAGAAGCGAGGGACAGCAACGGTTACCGGATCATCCGCGCGGCCAGGACGAAGCAATCCGGAACGGCCGTGGAGCGGAGCCGTTATGGAAGCTTCGAGAGGGGACGTGGCGCGGAGGGAGGCCGCTCCAGAGGTTTCGAACACGGGATCCCATCGGGAGCGTTCCAGCGACGGGAAACGACGAGAGAGCGTGCCTGCACGTCCGCGAATCCGCAACGTCCCGTTGAGCGATGGACTAGCGTGTTGCTCGGATTCCTACGACTGTTCACTGAAAAGGAATATACACTGGTATAGTGGACTCTTTTGTTTCATTCACGTCTCTGCATCATTGTACAAGAGACGATTTTCAAAATACCAAACAAACGGTTAGCCGGAGATAAACACACCCGTCCAGCGAATTCCAGGAAGCTCTCACCACCAGGGGCAACTTCGCCGGTCCTCCTTGGATCTGCCCGGCCCCTCCATTCCGGCAGCCTCCACGGCCTCAGAGGAGGTGGGGGCTATTAGATAGTGCATACTTTAGTTTTTAGCTTAGGGGTGTTCTTTTGGATTTATCTAAAAGTCTAATCTGACTTATCTTGTAACTTCGAGAATTTTTCGAGGTGGCCTCGAGAGTCGGACAGCCTTGATTTTTAGGATTTACGGAGCTTTTAGACTCATCTATGAGATAAAAAAAGATTCAAAAGTAATAAAAAAAGTCAGATAAGTTAATATCAGTCAGATAAGTCACGAAATAAGTCATATAAGATGTGGTTAATATTGACTTACCTGACTTTTTTATTATTTTTTTAATTTTTTTTATCTCGTAGGCGTGTCTAAAAGCTCCTTAAATCCTAAAAATCAAGAACATCCGACTCTCGAGGCTACCTCGAAAAATTCTCGAAGTTACGAGATAAGTCAGATTAGACTTTTAGATAAACCAAAAGAACACCCCCTTAGGCTGAGTTCTTTTCAGCTTACCTTATCCTACTTATTTGCCTTATCTCCTATTCTACTTATCTCGTGTCTTATTTGACTTATCCCAAAATTGAAGGCCAACCGGCTCTCGAGGCTACCTCGAAAAATTCTCGAAGTGACGAGATAAAGCAAATAAGTAGGATAAGATAAGTCGAAAAGAATCCACCCTTAATTTCCTAGGTGCTAGGGGTCTCTCGCAGGCGGATCAGAAGAAAAAAAAAGCAGAGGCGATTTGGCTCCTCAACGACGACTCCAGTTTAGACGACGGTGATGGCACTCGCTCTGGAGAGGGTCATCCGAGGATGGTTTTCCTCAGCTATCCTTCTAGTAGGGTACTAGTTCTGCCTCGGCTAGAGCTGATCGCTAGTGGATCTTCAGGGATGGAGGGGATGAAACTGGTCAGCGTCTCGCTCCTTGCTCCTCTCTGCGCCGCTGGCCGCTGTGCTGGTGACGGTGGAGCTATTCTTGATGCTGTTGTCGTCTTTTTTGGAAGTGGTGTAACATCCCATTTTTAGGGATTTATAAATTTTTGGAAAATTTTAATTATTAATAACTCTCTTCATTTATTGAAAGGCTTATGCCTTAATTTATATTTTTTTTGACTCCTTGATACAAATATACTTGTGCTCCTAACTAAGGTATTTTGTGTTAAGTAAAACATAATCCATATTTCTCCCTTTATTTGAAACCTATTAAAGGGTTTGCTTCATGGCATATATCCAAAGCTATATACAAATATAGGCCACCTTTTTGCAAACCTTTAATTTTGCTACTCTTTAAAATAATTGCAAAGAGCCAATGATCATTGCAATTGCTACATATACCTATGATGTATGCATTTCAAGGGCATCAGTTGGACATTTTCTAAAGCTTTCAAATATCTCATCTTATAAAATGTTTATTTCTTGATTATACGCTAAAAGCTAAACTATATTGATAAATATTCAATTTAATGCAAATCCGACATCCTTGCACTATTCAAAATCCTACAATGGGAGTATTCACTATTTAGAACCCTACACTTTGCAAATCCCATGCAAAGGGTAAATCTTATCAATTTCCAAATTGGGCCATATAGTAAATCCTAACTATTGACCTTGCCTTCAAATATAATTAAGTGATAAATTGACTAAATTGCCCTTTTGGCCAAAACTACTTTTATCTCAAAACTCTTTTATTAAGACTTTTTCCCAAGATACAACAATGCAATATTTATAATCATATATATATGACCAATGCAAGTATATGCATATATAATGGCACTTATATTTTCAGATAAATATATATAATCATATGCATATCACTAAACTTTAATTTTCAATAAACTACTTGGATTATATGTATATTGTGAATATACCTATCAAAATGCTTGCAAAGTGGTATTTCATACCAAGAATAGTATTTTCATGTTGGTAAATAGTATCTCAATTTTAGGAATAATACTATAAGTCTTAGCATCTAATTCTTTTCTTGCCCTTAGTTAATATATATTCCCTTTTTCCCTCTCTAATTCAAATTTGAACTCCAATTTGAATTTGCCTACAAATTTTGAATGTCAATATCTCCCCCCTCTCCTTTTTCGCCAAATTTAATGGCCAAAACCCCACCTTGGGTAGGTGCCCGAGCCAGTGCAAGATGTTCTCTCTCCCGCCTTGGCCCAAAAGGCCCACCCGGTCTTCCCTTCCTCGCTCCCTCAAGACTGCAGTGCTCTCTGCGGTGCTCCCTGCCCGGTTCAAGCCGAGCTCCCCAGCGCGTCGGCCACGCCGCCACTGCTCCTCCGACCGGGTCACCAAGTCACCCCGAGCATTTATTAGGTCTTGTACCTCCCCGTGGCCGGTACAACGCGCGGAATCCCCATCTTGCCCTCCAAGCTCGGTCGCCGTACTCGACCAATTACTCCGGCCGCATGGCCGTTCCCGGCTCGGATTCGCGTCGTACCGTGAGCATTGAAGTGCCCCGTCGTCACGCGCCCCTCCCCGCGTCCCCTTCCACGCCTATAAAAGGCTAACCCGAGCTCCCCCTCATTTCCCCGTCGCTTCCCGTGTTGCCGCCGAACGCTACCACAGTCGCGAGCCTACTCCGGTGAGCCCCGACCCCGGGCAACCCACTCTATCTCTTCCTCTCTTCCCCTTCATACTCTCACCAAACCTAATTGCATTTGCATTGCTTGCAGCTCGCGGACGAGCTTCGTCTCCACCGCCGGCCGCGTCTTCCCCTTTTCCAATTGCTCGTCGACGACAGCGCCGCAAGGCCCCCCCTTCGGCCCACGGCACCCCGGCCTCATCCTCTTCCTCCTCCTGGAAGGAATCGACGAGGCCTCCCCCGGAACTCCCTCGCGCCGGGTCCTCTGCTTTAGCTCCGCCCGGCTCAACGCCGCCGGCCCCTTCCGGTCCTCCCCGGGCACGACCGACCCCAAGGTAACCATCTAGTTACCTTCTAGAAGCTCTAGGGCAACTTACCTTTGCTTAAAACCCCGTGGAACGCCGATGTCGTCGCTTGCCTTAGTTCCCCGCCGCCCCCGCTCGTGGCGCCGCCACCACGGCTCGCCGCCGGCGAAACCACGAAAGCACGTCCTAGGGATAGGTCTCGTGCACCCATAGGGATAAACGGCGCGAAGTTTCGTGCCTCGTAGCTCCGCCGAGAGCACACCGAGAGATCGTCGGAGCTCCGCCCATGAGACAGCCGCGCCGACGTCACGCTGACGTCATGAATCAGCACACAGTGTGCTCCTCTCTCTCTGCCTGACGAGTGGGACCCACCGGTCCCACTTGTAAGATCAAGTGGAGGCGTAATATTGGATTACGCCTTCACCTTCGGAAGGCGCCCGCGCCACCTTGGCTTCGGACCAGCCCGACTTGGGCCGCACAGTAAGAATGCCGGCCCGTTACTGTTTAAAATGTTTTCCAGACATTTGTCTATTTAGAAAATCTCAGAAAATGGTTTTGCTTTATAATAAATACTTAGAGACCATAAATAACCCTGGAAAAATTGTGTAAAATACTAGAATGCTTTTGGAACCCATTAAAAATATAACTTTGCATATTTTGATTATTTAAAGTCTCTGTAAATATTTGTAGCTCTTGTCTATATATTTCTTTTATAAAGAAAACCCCATAAATGCTTATTAGGCTGTCTGAAATAGTTTTAGCCCTCCAAAAATATTAGGAAAATTCAGAGAAATAGTATATCTTATACTTGACTTAAGAAAAATATTTTTGGACATATCTTATTACTATTTTGCCCCTAGAAAATTAGAATAGCTTTATGGTAGCATTTCCTTTACAAAAGAAAAGCTAGAAATGGTACTCCATTTATATATAATATTATTTAACCTATGAAAATATTGATTACCCCTTTTATAAACTTTATATAGGATATTCACCCTAGGGAAAGTACTAAACCTTGCAGGTTTATAAATAAATAAGTTTGTAGAAATAAAAAGTCTCCTATAGGGCTAATACATATATATGCCCAAATAGATATTTTAATAGGATATTCCTATGGTTAAAACTGAGGGAATATTTCTATAGATACTTTCTAAGGATTTTAACCTAAGGATAATAACGAGTCCATTAGAATCTTGGATACTTATTAAATAGAAATACGAAGCCTCCTTTTGGGCTAAAACTCTATTTCTATATATTTAAAAGTGTTTGCTGAAGATATTTTAATCCAAATAATAGGTTTATTCTTTGGGGAACCTAATTAAGGGTATTTAGATGCATTCTCACATGCATGACATCCTTAGCACGTTTATCGTGGAGTTCATGGAACTTCCTTGATAAGTAGGATAGATTAGTTTATAATCTTCAATACAGCCGATGCGAATGGTCACCCACGTGATTAGATGCGATTGCATAACATTCATCATGCTTTGGCATATTTCTGAATATATTTGTGCTATTTGGATTATTCACGATAGATCCGGAAGACCCGGAAGGACAACTCGAAGACCGGAATCCAAGCTACAACACGCTCGGTCCAGGCGAGCCAATATCTTTAGAATCATTCTTCTAACTCAGTTTTTACTTAAATTTATGTTGATTTAAATTACGAACTTGCATGCTCTATGTTCCTTTATTGTTAATATGTTGTTAAATACAAAGCTGATAGAGCTAGTCTAGATATAATCCAAATTGTTACATGTGTTAATAAACACAACCCTTATCTTTGACATAATTCCTACCCTGTCACTTGGTAACCTAAGATCTCGATTAACAACTCTTGAACTAGTAAGTCTTTGGCGAATGCTTAGCAATACCTATGTCTAGGTTCGAATGGGTCGAACCCCTGTTATCTACGGATACGGATATAGAATGACGGATTGCTCGCAATTCCAGACTATCAACGTACGTCGTTAACACGGTGAAAACTCATGCACTTGGGTGCCCTTTATGCCCGAGTCGAAGTGTCCTGGACTAATCATTTTTCCCGAATTTGGGATTCGATCTGGGGAAGGGTTTGTGTACTGCGATGGGCATATTTTGGCATGGTGTGAAATCATGTTTTCGACATAACGCCGCGAAGGGCATGTCTTTCCATGATGGAAATTATATTGTCTGCGAAGGACAATACCGTGAAAGTATCCATCCGCGAAGGATGATTCCGAGACGGATGTTTTGTAAAATTGCATGCTGTGAGTCTTTTTGAATTGCTGGGATAGCCGAGTTTTTGATGTTGAGATAAACCCCAGTTATGAACAATTTCGGCATATATAGCCCAGTATGTCTTTGTTTTGTTAACCTGGCTAAGTCTTAGGCCTTTACTACCATGATTATAACTTTGGCATTTATGCAAATAAAATGAACCCAAGCCCCACCAAATGGCCTGTACCATTATGTGCATTAGGCGGGGTTTTGGCTCGCGAGCGCGGTTTGATTGTGCGCTCACCCTCGCACCCACTCACTCTTTTAGGTCAAGATGGAGAAGAAGAGGATCCTTACGACTGCTATGACGACGAGGAAGCTCAGGAAGCTGATGCGCAGGACGGGTGTTAGGCGGGACTCTAGTCGCTTGCCTGTCGGGTGGATGGCATAGCCCTTGGAACCCAAATTTATCTTTGTTTCCGCATTTCCGAACTCTGATTAAAGAGCTCAATTTTGGTATTGTAATATTTGGCCAACTCGGCCCTACAAACTTGAGTCACTATGTATTTGAACCTTTATAAATGTATAATTAAACGTGCTTGTATGAGATGGTTCCAGTATTTTGTAACTCGTACAGCGCTAGCAAGACAGATCCTGGGCTAGCGCAGACGTACGGAGGTACCTGGAAAATGGGGTCTCACAGGTGGCGACTCCACGCGAGCCACGATTGATGGTGCCCAAGGGGTATAGTTAATCGACAACCCCTACGGTATGGCCGAAGTGTAGGGTTTTCTACAATCTTATCGCTTAAAACCCTATGAGGGTATTGGCTGGAGGAGCCGATTCAGGCAGAGCCGGTCTGCTTCCATTGTCTTTGCCTCGCCGGATTTCGGCGACATGGAGGAGAAGCAGGCCGTGCTTTCTTAATTACCATAGGGTCCTAGAAGGTTTTATCTGTATTTTAGTTCTTGTTCGCAACCTCTATAAAAAATGGGCTTGTACTGTTGCCATGCTTTAATATCAGTCCCTCTTTATCAAAAGAAAAATGCCAAACAAACAACTGTGTGTTTTCCTATTGACATCTTGCGGATCTACGGTACAAGGTCTGAGGTCAAGCTTTTTAGACCAACCCACTTGATTTTCTATATAAGCATATAATCCCTTAACGCAAGCTAAAACTAGTACTACAAGTGCATATTGATCCCAATAAAACCTTTTCCAAAGGGTTCCCCTCCCTTCCCCCGTTCCCGCTGTGAAGGGAATCCCGTTCCCTTCGGGTGCTAATATATTCCCTTCACCATTCCCTACCGAATTGGATTCTCTTTTCCATTCCCTCTATGAAAGGATTCTCTCTCTCTTCCCTATATTATTCCTTTCGAAGGGATGCTGTTGGAGATAGCGGGAAATGAAGAGAACGAATATGGAGAAGGGAATAGAGAAGAAAACGAAATGAAGGGAAAATAGTTTGAGACGGTCTAACCGTAATGATACTATTTTCTTGATTCGCCCTTATAATATAACACAATGTAACATTTATAAATTAAAGAAAGTAAATGTATATGAGCTAAATCCAAAATTGACATGAGAGAATTTAAACTTGTAATTTGAAACCATTCTGCTAGGATCATGTCACTCCAGAAGGAAAGGTAAAGGTGTAAATTGCACTGACCAAGGATCTGATGGTTTAAAACCATAACTTGACACGCCACAAGTTAGACAGTCACAACTAGTTAGTAGACTACTTATTTCACTGCTAGAGTTTAGGCTTGCCACAAAAATTTAGCCTCTTATCCCACCTGTCCTAGCCATGTTTTTCCATAAGTGTGGTGTTCATTTTGGACGGCACAAAAACTGTGGCATGCCATGGTAAAGTGTGGTGATGAACTAAGCAGATCCCAAATGTTGTTTTGTGGTTTACCCGAAGAGGTCTCAAATGTATAGCTAGGAACAATATGTAGAGCTTTTGCCCTTTAGCCTATGGCCCATTGGGCCTTAAGGCCACGCGGCCTAGCAGCGACGCATAAGGCAGCTGCGCTGCCATATCTCTTCATGAGGCTGGCTCTCTCGCTGGCTCGAGGGCGCAGACGTGGAGAGTTGGGAGGCGGCGGTCGGCCGTGGGAGGTGCAAGACTCGGGCTTGGCCCGGGTTTCACACATACTATTGCCTCCTCTTCCTCGATTTGGACCTCAAATATTGGTATGTCCCTTTCCCTTTGCGCGTATGAGCACAACGAGCTAAAACCCTAGCCAAGCATATACCTTGATTTGGGGATTCTTGGGGTTGGTTTGTCTTGTTCTCCTTGATCTGAGAGGTGACCAGTGGCTTGATTGGCTTGATTGCCGTGGTGTGCTGGCTAAGTTGGGTGGACTGTGTTGGTTACTTCGGCATTGGTTCCTTTGGCCGAAGAATTTGAAATCTGTGATATTGTGCGATTGTGAGCTGCATCTCGGGGTTTTGGTGTGGTGGTTTTAATCACTGCACCAATATCGATGGCATTATATCTCTGAGATTTTGCCGCTGTTTGCTATCTAGCCACGGCAATATAATTCTCCGGGACAGCATTCTTTGCTCCTTGTCTGCTGCTTCGCTGATTTTGATTAGCGCACTGTGAGTATATTACTTGATTCTCCTCTGCATATGGGTGCTTAGGGGCCAATTAATATGATTTTTGGGGACTTTACTATTGTTTGAGTAGAGGCCTGAAATCACTTTAATTTGGTGACCTGGTACTGACTGTGGATGTTGGTTCTTGTTAGCTCGGTGATGATATAGCTGTGAGATTGCATATGGCACATTCAATGAATTGTACCATGCTATATAGATTATTTGTTCAATCTAATTGAGATAAGCTTATTTGTGTTGTTAATTATTGGCTACTACTGATTGTTTCAGCAATTTAACTCTGGTTTTTTGTTGGTTTGTATATACTGTTTATTGGTTACAATAGTGTATATATGTGCATGGTGAAAATTGATTTATATTGTGCTTGATACCTGCTGGTTGGATGTTGATGATTATTGCAATTTGTGATCACACACACACACACACACATATATATATATATATAGAGAGAGAGAGAGAAAAGCTAGTGTGCTATGGATAGCACGGAGAGATCCGTGCTATCCACGGGTTTTGGAAATTCTAAGACCAAAATAGATGATCCGAACCGTCCATCTTATTCATCTCGATGAAATCTCACTACACACCAAATTTCAAATTTTTTTGATTTTTTTACTATTTGTTTCGTATTTTTAAAAATCACTGATCTAATTAGCTGTGGACCCTCCAATAAGTTCGGTTTTTAAAAATACGAAACAAATAGTAAAAAAATTCAAAAATTTTTGAAATTTGGTGTGTAGCGAGATTTCATCGAAATAAACAAGATGGACGGCTCGGATTATCTATTTCAGTCTCAGAATTTTTAAACCCCATGGATAGCATATATATATTCATCTGTTGGAAGGCTAATCTTTAGCAACCCGGCTGCTTTAATTTGAGAGCAAATTTATAACTCTTAAAACTAAGCTAAGTTGTTGTTTGACTGTTATAAATTTGAGCTTGCTATCATATCATTTTCTTACTGATTATGAATTATAGTACTGCTGTATTAGAAGAATTCATTGCAGAAGATTTGTTACATGATAATTGTCATTAATTGATGTTAAATATATCTGGAATTATCTTAATATTATTTATATTACATTGCTTACACTGCTATATTTACAACAATCTAGAAAATTATATTATATGGCCTCTGGTAGTATTGGCATAGTCAAGCCCAATGTATTTGATGGCTCTAGCTTTAAACATTGGCAGCACGGGCTAGGCTATAGCTGATAGACCTTATGGTTTTCTGGGTGATCTCGGACTCTCCTCAGCTTCCCCTTGGGGAAGAAGCGCAGAGACGCTGGGAGGATGCGAATCACGCTGCCCTAGCCCGATTGCTCGCTGTCTTATCCATCGGCTGTTTGACGTCTATTCAAACTACAAGATAGCGAAGGAGCTATGGGATAACTTGGAGCAAAAGTTTTCTGAGAGGGATAACGACAACGAAAGCTTCATTACAGAGAGCTACCTAAATTACAAGATGGGAGAGAACAGATCAATTATGGAGCAGGTCTAGGAGCTCCAGCTCCATGTTAGGGATCTAAACCAGTATGACTGTCTTCTCCCTGAAAGTTTTTAGGTGAACGTGGTATTGGTGAAGCTGCCACCTTCGTGGCATGACTTCGTGACCGCTCATCGGCATATGAAGGAACGCCTGACTCTTCCAAAGTTACAGGCAGCTATTAATGTTGAGGAGAGGGCCCACGTAGGTTCGAGGCCTTTCTAAACACAAGTCCAAGCTCATTTAGTAGATGTGAAGAACTCCAATGCTACAAATAAGAAGAAAGGCAAGACCCCCCAACCCGAGACTGGTGTCAAGGCAAAGAACATGAAGAAGAAGAAGAAGAAGAAGAAGGAGCTGGTCTGCTACATCTGTGGCATTGTCAAGCACACAGCTTGTCGATGCCGTGACCGCAAGGGCAAAGGACCATCTCCAGGTCAGCAGGGAGGCTGCAAGGCTGAGGCGCACGTTGTTCTGGCGCCTTCAGGATCAACAGATGGGTATGTACCTAGAGACTTTATGGCTGATTCATCATTTAAATGGTGGATCGATACAGGTGCTACACGTCATATCTATGCTGATCGTTCCTCATTTTTTTCTATTTAGGGTCAAGTTGGTGGATCTGTCTTGATGGGCAATGGAGCTGCCACACTAATTCGAGGGAATGGTCAGGTTTGCTTGAAGCTTACTTCGGGCAAGATGCTAATTCTTCGAGACATGCTATTCATTCCCACCATGAGATGGAACTTAATTAGTGGCTCTGCATTTTGTAGGTAGGGTGTCAGATTAGTCTTTGAGTCCAATAAGGTCGTGTTGACCAAATTTTGTAATTTTATTGAAAAAGGGTATGAGAGTGGTGGTATGTTCTGCCTCTCGGTCTTGAGTCACAATAACATTTCCATTTATGATGTGGTTTATAATAATGTGCATGATTTGTGACATTCTCGCTTATGTTATGTTAATTTTGAGGCTATTGTGCGGTTTAGCAAAATGAACATAATTCTAGATTATAGCTATGAGAAAGGTTTTAAATGTGAGGTGTGTGTGCAAGCTAAGTAGTCTAGAAAGCCGTTTCATACAGTTAAGGGGTGAGAAACTTCTCCACTTGGGCTAATCCATTCTGATCTTTGTGAAATGAATGGAATAATAACTGAATGTGGCAAACAGTACTTCTTAACTCTCATAGATGATAGTACTAGATATTCTTATATTTATTTGCTAAAGTCTAAAGACGAAGCACTAGAATACTTTAAAGTCTATAAGACGGAAGTTGAAAACCAACTAGAGAAGATAATTAAACGGTTGAGGTCAAATCGTGGAGGTGAATACATCTCCAAAGAATTCTCTCATTACTGTGAAGAAAATAGAATCATTCATGAAACCATACCTCCCTATTCACCCCAATCAAATGGTGTAGCCGAACGAAAGAACTGAACTATATGTGAAAGTGCATCTAGGCGCTTAAGTGATTTTGGTGATTAATGACAAACACATAATGAAAATTATTAGTAAATGTGTAAATGCTTGGCTAAGTAATTGTCTAGTGACAAACCTCTAATATGATTGTGTTGCTATGAGACTAACATGTTTATTGCCAAGTTGAATATTAGTCTCATCTATTTAGAGGACATCATATATGCCAAGTGGACAATCTATCCATCCTAGCAAGGTAAGTCTCACACATACAAATAGGATGGGTAAGTAAAGATGAGGTATGCAATCTCGGTAACCTTCTCTATATATATTTATTATTGCATTCCTCTTATGCAAGTGCATAGTGAGCTTCAAGTAACATATTGATTATATATATGCACATTGGTTGATTTCATATCTATTTGTGCATATATACTTACTTGAGTTCAATATGTGTCTTTTTTCTAGTATATATGTCTTAACTAGAGTTAAACTTCACATTGCTATGACTTGACTTGGTGCATCCATGCTTTGTTTGTATATCTTCTTATGCACATCACTTAGTGGAGTTTAATCTAGATTGTTCCACAACTTCACTCTAGTTTGAATATTATTTGCACATGTGCAATTCTTGTATATTCTATCATGTGCTCTATTTTAGTGAAGATTGTGGTACTTGCCATGTTTTAGTTGATTTATCATAATGGCAATTATCTTCCTAGTGCATCTAGCTTCATTACATATTTATCATGATGCACTTAGTAGAGAATCTTTCTCTTATCAAGTGTTTCCATTTAATATTGTATCTCTTTATATGAAACACTTGTGGTACTTAATTGCTCACAAACATCAATCTATTTATATCTATTGAGCTTTTGGACTAATATCTTTCATGAGTGGTTTGGAAAGATTTAGGTCCTATGAGTATGTGTGATGACCAAGGTATGTTAAAGGATGATAGTTAAGCCGAGGTCAACAAGACGACGGTGTCACCAAGAGTTGAGGACTAAGTCAAGATCGACTTGGCGTGGAGATCGTCGGGGAGGATGATCAAGTCAAGATCGATGGGACGAGAGTCTCATGAGGTGAATCGAGTCGAGTTGGATAAGGCGAAGGCTTCATCAATCTTTTAGTGAAGGTCATCATGCATTATAAAGAAAAAGACGGCAAGTGACTATCCTAGACTTGTATTTTCTTTGATTTAATTTGAGTCTAAGGATTGCCGTACTATTAAGAGGGATGCGATGGAGAATGACTTTCAGATGTGTCAAGTGCTCAAGTGATCCATCCTTGTGAAACTTAGTTGGAGAGTGGTGTTGGTGGTGTCGGAAAGTGAGAGTTGTAGGTCTTCCTTGCCTTCTTTATTAGTTCTGCATTTATCCCTTGGGATTTGAGGTGTGAGACCTTATTGGTTGTGTAGCTCTCGTTCTTATCTTTCCGTAGAGTCTAAGATCACCCAAATCAGAGTCCGGAGTAAAAAGTTATGCCCGTTTTTGTCGGGATATGCAGTGGCTGTTTTCAGCACTCGGACTATCCGAGGTTCACTCGGAGTATCCGAATGACTCAGAGTATCCGAAGTTTGTTCGGACTATCCGAGCTGGGTCTCTCTGTCTCCGTTACCTGTAATTACTCGGACTATCCGAATATCACTCAGACTATCCGAACTTACACGAAACTGTTTGTAACGGTCAGAATCCCTGAAAGCCTCTATTTAAACCCCCTCTCTCCCCCATTTGAAAAGAGCCGTTGGACCACCATTTTCTTGATCTATTCAAGTGTTCTTGAGCCCTTAGAACCCCTCTACTCTTAGATCTTTGTGATCCCCTTTGGAAAAGGGTTTGGAAGAGTTGGAAAGAGGGATTGAGGGAGATTTGGGAAAAAGGTTGGGAGGTGATTCCTTTGTGAAATTAGTGTGTTCTTGAGCCCTAGTGACCCCTCCACTCTTCGATCTAGGTGATCCCCTTGGGAAGAAAGGTTGGGAAGAGTTGGGAGGAGGTGTGAGTGCGGATTGAGCAAGAGTTGATCTTTGAACACTTAAGTTCATCTCCAAGTTCATTCTTCGTGGGCATTTGTTACTCTTGGAGGTTGAGGACTCCTAGATGGCTAGGAGTTAGTCACGAGCCACCGAGATTTGTGTGGTGCACCGTGACAAGTTTGTGAAGGCTCGATTTCGCCTTCGCAAGGGAAGAAATCAAAGGAGTGAAGCCGGCGAGTGCATTGTGCAACACCGGCGAGGGAAGGGTTGAAAAAGATCCCGGCTCAAGTGTGACCGAGCCGCCTCAACGGAGACGTAGGATCCCCTCAAGGATCCGAACTTCGGGAACAAACATCTTCGCGTCTTCATCTTCATTTTGGTTTTATCCCTTTCACTCTCAAGTTTGAATTACTTGCTTATTTTACAATTGAATTGATTATCTTGTCTTGTATGATACTACTACACCTATACTTGCTTGTGAACTATCTTTGGTGTAGGTGGTATCCTTGAATCCGTGAGATTTGGATTGAATTCGAAGTCACTCTGTATCATTCGGACTATCCGAATAGACTTCGGACTATCCGAAGTACTCGGACAGTCCGAGGTGAACTCGGACAGTCCGAACATATTGTTTCTGCTGTGTTTAATTTTGTGTTTAAATTTTATAATCGCCTATTCACCCCCCTCTAGGCGACATCCCGGTCCTTTCAATATGTGACTTGGTGAATTCCATGTTACAAAGTTCAAATATATCCAACAGATGGTAGGGGGAGTTGGTTCTCACAGCTAACTTTGTCCTAAATAGGGTGGCACCCCATAATCGAGATGTGACACCTTATGAAGACTGGAAGGGGAGAAAGCCTACAATACTCATCTTCGAACTTGGGGTTGCCTTGGTAATTAGGTTAATCTGCCCTTACCAAAGAAGAGAAGTTAGGACCTAAAACTATTGACTGTGTCTTTCTAGGATATGCTCTAAATAGCATAGCCTATAGGTTGTAGTAGTCAAATCCGAGATGAGTGAAATTGCTGTTAATGATCTTATGGAGTCTCGTGATGCGATGTTCTTTAAGTCTATCTTTCTTATGAGATCTAATGAGATAATCTCACCAGATGGCTCTTATGAGCACTACTCTATACCTCCTGAAGTGGCTGAGCCTACTCCTGACATGGAGTTGAGGAGGAGTAAGAGGCAGAGGACTGAAAAGTCGTTTGGTGATGGCTTTGCCATCTACCTCGTGGATGATGAGCCACGCACCCTCTCAGAGGCATATCCATCTCCTGATGCAGAGTACTAGCGGGATGCAGTCCGTAGTGACATGGATTCGATCATTGCTAATGGAACTTGGGAGGTCACTGATCTTCCTAGTGGATGTAAGCCAGTGGGTTGCAATTAGATATTTAAGTAGAAGAGGAGATCTAATGGTCCTCTAGAAAAGTACAAGGCCCGTTTAATGGCTAAGGCTTTACTCAAAAGGAAGACGATGATTACTTTGATACATATTCCCTTGTGGCTAGATTACCTACAATTTGTGTGCTTATAGCTCTAGCTGCTTCATTTAAACTTCTTGTCTATCAAATGGTTGTGAAAACAACTTTTCTTAATGGAGAGCTGGATGAGGAGATATACATGAACCAGCTAGATGGATTTATGGTTAGAGGCCAGGAGAATAAGGTTTGTCACCTGATTAATTTTCTGTATGGTCTTAAGCAAGCCCCCAAACAATGGTATGAAAATTCGATAGCATATTAACATCTATTAGGTTTTGTGTGAATGAAGCAAATAGATGTATATTATCGGTTCAGAAGGGGGCAAGGTGTCATTCTATGTTTATATGTAGATGACATACTATTGTTTGGAACTAACTTAGATGTTATCATGGAAACAAAAGAGTTCATTTCCTCAAACGTTGACATAAAGGATCTAGGAGAAGCTGATGTAATTCTAAAAATCAAGCTAATTAAGGGAGAGAATGGGATCACGCTTTCGCAGACTCGTTATGTGGAAAAGATTCTAACTCGTTTTGGACACATGAGCTCCAAACCTGTGTCCACTCCCTATGATCCTGCCATGAAGCTTTGCAAGCACACTAGTGAAAGAGTTAATCAACTCCAGTATTGACAAGTAATAGGATCCTTGATGTATCTTTGTAATGCAACTAGGCCCAATATCTCATATGTAGTATGCAGATTGGGCCGTTACATAGCCAATATAGGAAATGATCACTAGGTAGCACTACATAGAGTTCTCAGGTATCTTACAGGTACCATGAGTGTTGGCATCCATTACTCTGGCCATCCGGCTGTCTTAGAAGGATTCAGTGATTCTAACTAGATCAGTGACTTGGATGAAATGAAAGCTATTAGTGGATATGTATTCACTTTAGTTGGTGGGGCAGTGTCATAAAAGTCTGCAAAACAGACTATCATCACACGTTCTACCATAGAGGCTAAATTAGTCGCTATAGATTTAGCGGGAGTAGAGGCAGAATGGCTCAAGGAGCTTCTTTCTGACCTACCTATGCTGGAAAAGCCGATTCCACCTATCTTAGTATACTGTGATAACCAGACTGTTATAGTCAAGGTTAAGTGTAGAAAAGACAACATGATGTCCTTGAGGCATATTAAGAGAAAATTTAAGTCTACTCAGCATGCAAGAGAGACGGGTATTATTGTCATAGAATACACTCAGTCCGATAGGAACCTAGCAGATCCTTTTACTAATGGTTTATCTAGGACAACTATCGAAGCAGCGTTTAGAGGAATGGGGCTTATACCCTACTAGAGGTCACCTACAGCGGTAACCCATCCTGAATGAACAGAGATCCCATGAAACATGCTTTGGGACAACTAAGTTGTGTGATGATCGAAAGCACAAAATAAAGTCCCATTAGCTACAGTGCTTACTCTGTAAGGCATGTTGAGGTTAACCCTATCAATGAGTTTAGAGCCTTATTGCAGGGAAATTGTCCTACAGAATTTCATGAAAGAACTCACCTATATATAAGCTAACCGTGGGGTCACGGTCTATGAGAGTTCAGGGATATACTGTCTAGTGAGCTTATGAAAAGATACAAGGACATGATCGTAACGTCCTGTCCTACTAGAGGTGCAATATGGTAGCCTCGTAAGCTCTCACACTAAGGCATTGGATCAAAGTGTAGCCCTGCATTACCTGTGTAGAGTCGTAGCTCTTCTAACTAAATCTTGATTCAAACCGTAAGGTACCAATGTTGAATAGCAGTATATTAAACAAGATTACACAGATTTACTCTCTTTGTCGACTTTGAGGCAAAAGGGTAGGGATTGTTGGCTTTTGCCCTTTAGCCTGCGGCCCATTGGGCCTTAAGGCCTCGCGGCCTAGCGGCGAACGCATAAGGGAGCTACGCTGCCTTATCTCTTCGAGGCTGGCTCTCTCGCTGGCTCGAGGGCGCTGAAGAGGAGAGTTGGGCGACGACGGCCGTTGCTCCTCATGGAGCTCGCAGTCGTGGGAGGCTCAAGACTCAGGCTTGGCCCGGGTTTCACACATGCCATTGCCTCCTCTTCCTCGATCTGGTCCTCAAATATTGGTATGTCTCTTTCCCTTGCTCATATGAGCACAGTGAGCTAAAACCCTAGTCAAGCATATAACTCGATTTGGGAATTCTTGGGGTTGATTAGTCTTCTTCTCCTTGGTCTGAGAGGTGACTGGTGGCTTGATTGGCTTGATTGCCGTGGTGTACTAGCTGAGTTAGTTGGACTGTGTTGGTTACTTCGGCATTGGTTCCTTTGGCCGAAGGATTTGAAATCTGTGATATTGTGCGACTGTGAGCTGCATCTTGGGGTTTTGGGGTAGTGGTTTTAATCACTTCACCAATATCGATGACATTGTATCTCCGGGATTTTGCGAGCAATATAATTCTCTGGGACAGCATTCTTCGTGCCTTGTCTACTGCTTTGTTGATTTTGATCAGCGCACTATGAGTATATTACTTGATTCTCCTCTGCATATGGGTGCTTAGGGGCCAATTAATGTGATTTTTGGGGACTTTACTATTGTTTGTGTAAAGGGCTGAAATCACTTTAATTTGGTGACCTAGTACTGACTGTGGATGTTGGTTCTTTTTAGCTTGATGATGATATAGCTGTGAGATTGCGTATGGCACATTCAATGAATTGTAGCATGCTATATAGATTATTTGTTCAATCTAATTGAGATGAGTTTACTTGCTATTAATTGTTGGCTACTGTTGATTGTTTCAACAATTTAACTCCGGTTTCTTGCTGGTTTATATATACTGTTTACTGGTTACTCACTGTTACATTGTGCTTGATACCTGCTGGTCGGATGGTGATGATTATGCCTGAAATTTTGAGAGCAGTAATCAGTAAATCATATTCAGTTAGATTGAGATCATCTATTCAGCTTTATCTCTTCTTTGAATATGCCATATTGCAATCTGTGATCATATATATATATATATATATATATATATATATATGGCAACGTATCCTGTGCACTCTCCTCACATATGCACTCGTGCACTCCAAGCATCGCAGCCGACCGAGACGGATCCAACGGCATGGTGAAATTTTGCACCGGCCCCCTCGATTCCAAGCGGGAGCGCCCCATTCTTAGCACGCGGGAGCCTAGGCCATCGGTGAAATTTTCCCCCCTTCTCCCGCCGCCCCAATCCACCGGCGACGTCCCAATCCACCGGCGAAGTCCCCGGCGCCGCCCCTCCAAGCCCCCTGCTTCCTCGGCGCCTCTCCGCCTCGCCAGGCCCGGCCGCCTCTCCACCCCGGCGCCGCCTCCACCTTCTCGGCAACCCTAGGCCACCGGCGCCGCCCAATCCACCGGCCGAAGTCCCGGCGCCGCCTCCAAGCCCATGGCGCCTCTTTGCCCTCGCTAGCTCGCTCTCTCGCCTCGCTAGGCCCGGCCGCTCTACCCGGCGCCGTCTCGCCAACCGTCCTGCCTCGTCGTCGCCAACCGTCCTGCCTTGCCGGCGCTGCTAGGTTCGACGAGGCAGCGGAGACAACAGGTTCGGCGGCGAGGCGGCGGAGACGACAGGCGCAGACGAGACAGCAGGTTCGGCGTGGAGACCCGGCGCTAGGTATCGGGAGGCTCGGGAAGACGAAGGGTTTAACTCGCCGGTGAAAAGCGCTCCGCTTAGAATCGAGGGCGATGCAAAATTTCACCGTCTTGTTGGATCCGTCTCGGTCGGTGCGATGCTTGGAGTGCAGAGTGCATATGTGAGGACGAGTGCACGAGATCGTTGCTGTATATATATATATATATATATATATATATGAGCTATTATCGTCACCGCGCTAACGGATCGCTCCGTCGACCACGGCTTGTTTACAAAATCCGTGATCGAATTTGGCGATCCGACGACCATCTCATTCGTCTCGTTGAAATCTCGCTCTGAGCAAAATTTCACATTTTTGATTTTTTACTATTTTTCGTATTTTTGAAATCCGGCATTATTGGACGGTCCACAACTAATTAGATCATGGATTTTCAAAATACGAAACAAACGATAAAAAATCAAAAATGTGAAATTTGTCAAGAGTGAGATTTCAAATGAGATGGCGAGATGGTCGTCAATCAATCACAAAATCGATCTTGGATTTTAGAAGCCTCCGTCGTCCGACGGTGACCTCCGTCACTATATATATATATATAGAGTTGAGCTCGGTCGGTAGTGGTGACAGACCTCCGTCGACCATGCGCTTTTTGCAAAATTGGTGATTAAATTGACGATCGAACCAGACCATCTCCTTCCGTCTCGCTGAAATCTCACTCTGACAAAATTTCACATTTTCTAATTTTTTACTATTTTTTTCGTATTTTTAAAATCCACGATCTAATTAGTTGTGGACCGTCCAATAATCCCGGTTTCAAAAATACGAAAAAATAGTAAAAAATCAAAAATGTGAAATTTTGTCGGCGAGATTTCAATGAACGAAGGAGATGGTTTGTTTGGATCATCAAATTCGATCACCGATTTATAAACAAGTCTGCGGTGACAGACGATCCGTCGACCACTACCGACTGAGCTCAACTCTCTATATATATATATATAGGAAAATTATATAAGGCTCCATGGAGTCTAGGCTCCATGATCCATTACCACTGGATGTGCTTTGAGATTTATGATGTTTGGTATTTGTATATTTATATACCCACCAAAAAAATATTTGAGACGTCAAACACCAAAAAAATTAAATTTAACTCCAGTTTAAACTACTTGTAAATTTAAGATAAATATAGTTCAGACTAGTTTAAACTAGTTCGAACTGAAGATGAATTTAATTTTTTTTGGAGTTTGGCATCTTAAATATTTTACTTAGTTGGTATGTAAAGATGTACACGTTAAACAATATAAATCTTAAAGTACAATATATGGTATTCGATCATGAAGCCTTGAGCTATTGGAAGGCTAATCTTTGACAACCCGGCTACTTTAATCTGAGAGTAAATTTACTACTCTTAAAACTGCGCTAAGTTGTTGTTTGACCATTATAAACTTGAGCCTGCTATCACGTCATTTTCTTACTGATTATGAACTGCTGTATTAGAAGAATTCATGGCAGTAGATTTGTTACATGATAATTATCATTAATTGCTGTTAAATATATCTGAAATTATCTTATATATTATTTATATGATATTGTTTACACTGTTATATTTACAAAACAATATTCTCTATCTCTCATGCCGGATAAGGTGATACAAACCATGGTACAAGAAAGAGATACACGAAGATACGTACCCCAAAAGCCAAACATAAACACGCGAGATTAGGCAAGAGCGAGAGCAAATCAGGCCGCGATGTTACGCATAATCTTCAACGTCACGTCGATGCACGAATAATTCAGGGTTAACGTACTTCCATCATTTTACACGGGAAACCTCGAGCGACCTCCGGAATTACGTAGGCCTCTCGGCCTTTTTTCTCCGGAGAAAACGTCAAGGAGCCAATGGAGGTCGTTGTCTCGCAAACCTAAAATCAATGCGCGAGATATTCCATATCAACAAACGGAGCAGTCGCTAGCATTTTCAGCTTTGCGCATCACATGTTTCAAAAAAAAAAAAAGGCTTTGCGCATCACACGAGTAGAATAGTTTAAGCTCCTAGCAAACCTCATGATCTGTCTTTGTCGACTGAGACACTTGACGATTAGTAGTGGATTAGTATTAGTGGTTGCTTAGTCGGTTTTCTCAGCTACCACCCCATGCTGGTTGGCTTCTGGTAGACATAAGGGTCGCTAGAGAAGTTAATTTTTTTTGCGCAGACACTTGTTGGAACTGCTTAACTGATGAAATAACGAGTTTTGAGAGTTTCAAGAAACAACTTCCAGATATTCAAGACATCATTTAAAAAATCGAAACATTTAACTCAGAGAAATAGCCACAGCTGAAAAGAAGGGAAATCAAACGCCTTAACATCCTGAAGCCCTTAGCTGATTTGAATGTAGAAAGGTCAGACAACTCAAATCGATAGTCAACTAAATTACAGAAAACTATAGTTTTTTAGCTTAATTTTTTTTTCCTGAATAGCTGAAGGGCAGTTGTTGTTTTGACAAGCCTTTATATGGTTTGTGGGAGCACTTCACAGTTGGACAGACTTTGACGAAATTGTTGCAATGGTATCACCTACGTATATACGTGAGTCTTGGTAAATTGTGACTGCATGTAAAAATAGCATAGCAGTTTGTTTGTGCTGCAAGGTTGCTCCTTTTTTTTTTATAAAAAGAAATCCAGCACGAAGGATGCGGAGGGTAGTGGAAATTGTATCCTCGCAAGGACGAGAAAGATTAGACAGCCTAGTAATGGGAACCCAATCATAAGAGGCCAGATTGGACTTTGGAGGATGGCACGTAGGTAACTCACAATCTTGGGTGGCATCCTATTTGATTCCATTCATGCTTATCTTCTTCTGGGTTTGTTGGTCGGCGTCCTTCTGAACACCTACTGCCACTTCCAGGGTGTGACGTAACCACCCGATCTGTTCTGGAGGTTGACTGGTGGATGAAGCTACGTACGTGATGAAACCATTCCAGCAATTCTAAACTTTCCTACATTTAGGTCCTACTTGATTGCTGGTTTTCACCCAAAAACGGGTGTAAAACATACCTCTACAAACTTCTAGACTGGTTTTGCAATTTGCAAAAGAGGTGCTTGGTATAGGGGTGAAAAACAGAACGGGTAATATCTAACCCATATCTATATCCGATTTGTGATTTACATAAAACGGAAGCCTTGATTTAGTATCCAACGGATATGGATATCTGACGTGTATTCAACACCCGATTTATATAAAACAGGAGCCTTGATTAGTATCCGACGGTATCCATTTTGGTTGCAGATACGGATACGATACAGAAAGACTAAATTGCCTATTTATTTGTCGCTTCGAGATATGGATAGGATGCAAATACCCGACAAATTATTAAAACAGGTACCCAGTTTCCCAACCCGCCTCCTGTACCCTGACTGAGGGCCCCTTCTCTCTATCTTATTTGTCTACTTATTTGTCGCTTCGAGATTTTTTCGAGATAGACTCGAGAGCCGGTTGGCCTCCAATTTTGCGGTTTAGAGAGCTTATAGACACACCTACGAGATAAAAAAAAACCGACTCAAAAAGTAATAAAAAGTGAGATAAGTCAAATAAGACACTTTTTAAGTAGGTTTTGAGTCGCTTTTATCTCGTGTCTTATTTTACTTATCTAAACCCTAAAATTGGAGGCCAACCGGCTCTCGAGACTATCTCGAAAAATTCTCGAAGTGACGAGATTACACGAGATAAGTAGATAAGAAAAACTGGAAAGAACCCACCCTGAATGAATGAGCCCGCACTGTGCTTCCTTATATTACCAGCCATACCTTCGCTTCCACCATCAAGAATGTGTTAGAATGTGTAAGTGCGCTATACACGAGGATGATGTATTATAATCATCTCGCAATGATATGTTACAAGGATATTCATATCCAACCAAATTGAGAACATATTCAATCTGTATTTGTATTTGGTGCAATATTCAACTTGTGTTCGTTTGCAAGAATATTCAAATCAGTGTTTTTTTAAAAAAAAAGCAGAACATGAAAAGACCAAAAAACCACCGTTCGATTCCTATTGAATCCATCTACACCCCTGGCAATAGAACCATAAGTAGTGCTATATAATTACCGTAACAAAGTGCAATGGACTAGAGTTTCTGTTTTGAGATGTTTGTGGACCGAATACGTTATCGTTATGATTTCTGATCCATGCTTGTGCTGGACCGAAATGAGGATAGATACATAGTGCGAAGGAGGCATGTCCTCGTGGACTGAATAAGAGCTGGCAGATCAAAGCTAGAGTGCACATGAGGATAGATACATAGCAGCATGGAATTGCTATAACCCAATTCTTTTGTGATGCCATAATGTTTTTAAACACAGTTTACACCAATTAAATCATTCATATATCATGGTAGAATGAGTTTATATTCGCTTTGAGAGGTTAGAAGTTACCTTGTTGATTGGACAAAAAAAACCACGTTATATGTTTTGGTATACATGGGTTATAATAGTATAGATTAGTATATATCAATAATATTATAGAGCAGATGACAAAACTATCGGTGTGATTGGTTCGCCGGCGCGTCTTGTGAGGCTCGCCGCTTATCTGCGCTTGACCGTCTTGCGAGCTCGCGTTTGGTTAGGCGCATCGCTATGCTGGCGGCCAACTTGACACTACATCGACGCCCGGTAAGCGCCGACACGCCAAGACGCGCCGGAAATGCCGCATGCGGCCATTTCCCGCGGCCAGACGCGGCTCGTTTCGGCGCGTGTAGCACCCAATCACACCCTATATAACAAACACAACTATATTTCAAAGTCGTGTTCATGTATAAGTATGGATGAGCGCAGTTGCGCTGGATTCACCGCTAGTCGCCTTGCCCTACCAGCCCACAGTTAAAATATAACAGGCCGAAGCCTACAGAACTTGCCAACCAACAGGCCCAGCCCATCTTTTAGAAAAAACAGGCCCAGCCCAGGGCATCGTCATAAGGTCGGAACGCTAAAAAAAGGCCCAACGCATCTGTATTTCTTTTAAAAAAATGTTATGTTCTCGTTTATAGTTCAAATAATACGTAATCTGTTCTGCTTAAACTTCTGAACTGTTTAATTTCAACCCTCTTATAAAATATGCCATGTTATGTTTACACCCAATACTAAATTCTTGGGTCTCGCAGAAACTCAATGAAAGATATTCTCTCCGGTCATGATCGAGACCTCTAACGCATGCAGATACTCTCTCACTAAATAAAAGGATTAATTTCTTGACTGCCAAAATGCTCCCGTTGAGCTAGTCACATATCTCAACAGTTGTAAGCGAGACGGTCAAATAAAAAGTGCTTCTCCACAGCCCACAAAACAACCGCCAAGATTCACTATTTTTCGATGGCCTTGACAAAAGTGGTCGTTGAAAATATGTTCTGTTGAGAGAACTAAATGTTTCAACCCCTCTTGTATGGTCTTTTCTCGATGGCCCACCTTTGAAAGGTTCTCTCCATGGTTATGGCCCTTGAGCTGGACTATTCCTATAGTGTTTAACATGACTAAAGGTTGTTATTAAGGGCTTATGTAACTATACTTATGTAATTTAGGATATATCTATATATTTTTGAATATGTAAATTACATACATAAAAATCATATTTGTATGGAAGTACTTGCAGAACTTATAATTTATCAGGTTTAATAAATAAATAAATTATTATAGTGCTTAGTAATCAAAGTTGCATTTCAAGAACCATGCATGTCTAGGAGCAAGTAATTACTAACAAAATAAATGATACCAATAGCTAGTTATTTTGAAATTTCAAGTATCTTGTGTCAAAGTTCAGCATCCGCTTTGCCATATCAGGGCATTTTTTTCAAGACATGGATGAGCCCCCATTTAAATTTAAATTATTAGAAAGCCGATACTAGTGCACACAACCTCCTCCTCATGCACTCAATCATCTAAAACTGTTCGATCTAAATCCAACCTGGTAGATGTTGAAGCGACGATTTTACAGAAAACCACCCTTTAGTACAATCTTCTGGTCGCTCCTCCTATCATCTTTTCTTCCGATCCCTTCACCTGGTCCCCTTTAGTCCACCATGTTGGCCTAGGTTGCTCTAGAGAAAACTCTCACACGTCTCACCAAGAGAAAACCACAAAAATCCACGAGATCTCTGTGTAGCCAGAGCTCACTACTAGAAAAACTGCCTTTAGTCCCGGTTGGGAATGGACTTTAGTCCCGGTTCGGTAACCGGGACAGGCCATCTGGGACTAAAGGTCACGTACCTTTAGTCCCTATTCTCCTAACCGGTACTAAAGCGCAGAAAATATCTAAAAAATATGGCGAACTCAAGACTCGAACCTGGAACCTTATGCTACCACGTGACTCTCCACTCACTCTTCTAACAAATCCACCCACCCACGTTTATTTAATAGACTAGGATATGCATTCCTTTTGAAGTATGCTGAAATGAGCCTTTAGTCCCGGTTCGTATGTGCCTGTGCCAGCTAGCATGTACCCTCTTGCCAAAGCCATCTTTAGTACGGTTCATGTTACGAACCGGTACTAATGTGAGCTACGAACCGGTACTAATCGTGCTTTTAGCCCTGTAGCCACGAACCGGGATTATTACTACATCAGTCCCGGTTTGTGACCAATCGGGACTGATGTGCCGGTATGGAAGGTCATTTCTCTAGTAGTGACTTTTCTCTTATATTCACTAGCTCTCTCCTTACATTTTGCTTACTATACTTACGCACGCCACCTGACCACCATCTACACGACCCATGCTAGGCTCACGTAGACACTTGGTTTCACAACTTGGTCACCCGAAGACTTGGCCACAACTCCACAAGCGTACAAGTTCCGTGCCAAGCTCCATAACCTGGGCACGCATGCACCATGCATACACACATGCAAGCACTATTCTAGTGACTCAGATTAAACTAACGCACTAGCCACCTCGGCCGCTGCATGCCATCGCCATCCGTGCTAGTTGCTCGGTGTCTTCAGGGTTCGGGCTCCATTGATTTTTCACCAGCTGCCGCGGATTCTCCACCTCTAATCCCCTGTCAGGGCTTGTTCGGGAAGAAAAATTCTGGCTAAACCCCGGGGGCAAATCCCAGCCGGGATAATCCCCGTGGAAAATTCTCATACCTATTTGAATGAGCCCCGTGTCAGGGAAATTATACCCTAACCCCATCAAATCCTCAGGTGGAAAAAACATCTACCATCTGTGGAAAAGTTTCGTTCGCCTTATCACCTCGAGTACCAAACTCACTCTCGCTTCCACCGCACTGCCCTAACTCCTCAGTGCGTCGTCCCTATTGCTGCCAGTCCATCCCATCCGCGACACGTCGCGGCGGCAACAAAGGATGTGAGTGCTAGCAAGTGGGAGCTCCAAGAGGACCAGCGTCTGCGTTAGGAGGCGCAGGCGGAGGATGCAGCTAGCCCTAGGTCCCGCGATGCTGCTGCTTGTCACGCTGGCCACGCTGGCCGCTGGTGCAGCGAGATGGCCTCAAGCTCGGCTTCAGCGGCAGTGGGACGAACGGGGGCATTAAGGAGGGCCGATGATGCTGGACGAGCTAGATGTGGTGCCGGCCAATTTCCGCGCAGTGGAGGATGGCGTGTCGGTGCGGCTCCTACCAACAATGGTGTGTCTTCCCTGGTGACGGCGACGTTGCTTCCATAGTGGCTGAGGCGGTTCCGATAGAGGAGAGGGGGGAGAGGGCCAGCCATGACGCATCACTATGCCAGGCCCGGGCTGCGCCGATGTGGGTGCCAGCGACGAGGATGTCGCCGGATTTGGGCCGAGGGAGGAGGTAGGCATCATGCGCAGAAGTGAATTCGTCATTTCTGGCTGCCATGGTTGCCCTCTAGGTCAAGGAAGGAGTAGATCCAAGATTCTTGCGTGCACAGCGAAGATTGTTAGCCGGCACCACCCAAGCACATGATATTACAATCGGTTCCAAACCCCTTTCATAACCAGTTTTGAAACCGGTTGTAAGCCACCGGGAGTAATACTCCTGGGTATCACAACCGGTAGTAGTGTTAGCAAAAGTTAGAAATATATTAGGAGAAGTGGGATTTGAATCCAAGACCTCATCCCCCTTCCCGTGACCCACGCCTCACCCTTCTAGCCAATCCACCCACGCATGCTCTCTGAAGAGAATAGGACAAGCATTCCTTTTAGCATTTCGAAAATAGGGCTTCTACAACCGGTTGGGGGCATGAACCGGTTGTAGAACCCAATTTCTACAACCGGTTCGTGTCTCCAACCGGTTGTAGAAGTCCACAACCTGTTGGGGACATGAACCGGTTGTAGAAATTGGGCTCTACAACCGGTTTGTGTCCCAAATCGGTTGTAGAAGTCCTCTCCTGGCTTCTGTCCTAATGAACCGGTACTGGTGCACCATCACAACGGGTTGATATCCAACCGGTAGTGATGGGTCAGTAGTAATGCCCAGTTCTCTAGTAGTGCGGACCGCTACGCTTAGCGCGTCCGGACCCTAGGCCATTAGACTACAGTGCACTCGCAAACCTAATCAGAGCAACGGGCCAAGGTCTCTTAGGCCATCTCCCCAAAAAAGCTAGCTTAATAAAAGGGTGCTCCCTCATCCTTATAAACCATGCTCAAGCTCTCTCCACAACCAATGTGGAACTTTTCCCAACAATCTCCCTCTTACATATTGGGCCGAAACTTGTCCAGGAACCACCTGAGCTACCTAGGTGTTGCAGGTATCGCCCCACGAACAGAAAACGGGGTTGTCCTTGCTGCGCGATCTCGCACACCCAAGACAGCTCAATGAAAGAGTCTCGTGCTCTCACAGATTACGCTCGTGGATGGAAGGAACGCAACACTTGAGAAGAAAGAGTCTGTCCGTTATTGATATTGTCCTCCCTTTTTTTATAGGAGTGGGATCGTACAGGGCCATGCAATGGTGGTCTCTTCTCCAACCGGCCCTGACAGGGGCCTGCGGGTCATTTCTGTTACTTTACATATTTTACCCCCCACCTACCCCTAAGCCAAGGGTCCGGTGGTCCTTTCGTGGTCTTTTGTCCACCTTCTTTACCATTACACCCTCCTACTGGGCCTTCTACACAGGGTTACGTGGGGGATTATATACTCGTGACAGTTACAAACCGGCTCTCCCTCAGCCTAGCGCCTACTCGAGTACCACGACAGGTGGCGGTCGGCGATCTGGCTTGTTTGTTGGTCCCGTCACCCTGCTTATTGTTCGACTCATCCTTGGTTCACGGGCTTCAGCTCTGCTTGGGTCCTGCTATGCTCCACGTGGGTTTTCCTTCTCGTGCTTGTGCCTCAACCTACTCCCCTCTGCTTCGCCAGGTCTCGTGTTCGCTCCGCGCTTCTCCTGTTCCCTCCGTTGCTTCACCCTCGGCTCCGCCGGGCTTAGCGTACGCTTCGTATACACCCTTTGCTGCTCCACTCTTAGCTCCGCCAGGCTTGACGCGTGCTTCGCTCCTTCTTGTTCAGCCCCCGCGCTCTATTCGTCGTGCTTCCCTCGCCTGGCCTGGAGAACAGGGGAACGGAGCGGAGGTGCGGAAAAAGCTGGGACCCTGTCCTCGCGCCAAAGTTCAAGGGGGTACCCATCCTAGGCCTATGACAGGAGCCCCTCATGGCTAGGGGCTTGCTTCGCTAGGCCCGTGGCCATGTCACAAGGAGGCCTGAGTCCTTGTACCCCCTTGGGCATGTGGAGCGAGGCCTTCCTGGCGTTTGGTTCCAAACGGCGCGGCAGTTGCGCTTCCCAAAGCTTTAGGGCGCGCTTCCCACCATGGCGCACGCGCATGGGCCTATTTCTGAGCCATGCCGCCATGTCTTTTCGTTTGGCGACGGTTACCCATTATGACATTTAGGGTTCCGTGCCGTTGCAAGTTGTCCTCCTGCCCACGTTGCACATGTTTTCCCCCTTTCGCGGGATCGACGCCATGTGTACGCATCCAGGGCCAGGCCGAGCCGCGCCTCCCCCTTATAGTCCTTCCATTTCCCTGGCTCACTACGCTGCCTTGACTTTTGCCCCTGACTCCTATTGTTTGCCCTCTCTTCTTCCGCCGCGCAAGCGTCCCGTTCGCGACCTCTCCCTTCCTCATGGCTCCCCGCCATGCACCCCTGGTGAAGCCTGTCCTGAGCGAGGAGGACGCCGCCGCGTTGTCCCCGGCCTTGGGGCACTCGTCTTTAGGTTCTGACGAACTCGATGCTCTGGCGACCGAGATCGGCGTGTGCCGCACCGCCATGCGAGCTCCGGGCCGGGTGGAGACACCTCGCCCGTGGGCCGACATGGCGGTGGTGTTCGCCGCTTTTCTGGAGGCGGGGCTCCGGTTCCCCGCCGGGCCATTGGTGGTGGACGTGCTGCAGTTCTTTAGGGCGGAGCTCTCGCCACTGACCCCCAATGCCATCGTCCGCATGGCGGTTCTTGACTGGGCCTTTCGTCCCGCCCAGCACGTGCTGACCGGGCGCTTGTTTTCTCTTATTGAGGATGCCTTCGGCACCAAGAAACAACGGCGGGAGAGCGAAGTGCGGTCTGCTTTGTCTGCTGAACTTTCGAGCAAGCGGCGGCGGTAAAGAGATCCTGTTGCGCCGCCAAGAAAGTGGGAGGCCTACCGATCTGCGTTAGTATTACCAGCGCCGGCGGCCCAGATTCCTGCCGCACCTCCATGTGTCCGTCAGACGGCCATTCGGTCGCCCAACCTGGAAGTGACAGCCGAGGAGGTGGAGCTCCTTACGTATCTGAAGGCCCTCCGCCACCAGAGTACCATGCGTGACCTGGTGGTGGAGTTTTGCCTCTGCCGTTTCGAGCCCCTGGCGAGGAATCCCCTCATCACCTTGGAATGGTCTGGGGACGGGACACTGTCTATCTTCCGTCCACCCGGGACCCGTAACCTTGGGCGTGGCGCGGCGGAGAGGCAAGCACGTGGGCTCCTTGGGCCCTGTCGGCCTGCAGAGTATGAGGCCGCTATGGAGGCGGCGGGGGCTCGCGCGGCCCCTCAGCCCCAGGGCGCAGGGGGTTCCCCTCGTCCTAAGAAGCGAGCCAGGGTAACCTCCGCCCGCCCGCTACAGGCCGTGCCTCCTTTGGATGAGAGCGGCGGCGCGAGCGAGGATGACGACAACTTCGACACGGACGAGGAGGAGAAGGAAGAGGGACGAGACTCCTCCGCCTCCGCCGCCGCGGTGTCATCCGCCCATCGCGCGCCAGCAGCCCTTCCCACGGCGCCGGCCTGTCCGGAGCGCGCTCCCCCGGGCTTTCCTTCCTGAACATCCCGGGCGTGGAACTTGTAGACCTTGAAGACGACGCGGAGGCGAGCAGCCCCCCTTCGGTGGTGACGCGCGGTTCCTCCGAAGGAGCGGGCGACCCGTCGCGGGAGGGGCGCGCAGCCTTGCCAAAGGGGCCCGGAGCCCATGGCCGGGGTAGCCGCGTGCCCTTTGCGTGGGCACGTCCATACCTGATACTCCCCTTGTCGCTGAAGGTTTGACCCCTGAAACCTTTCCTATGAGCTCTCTAGATGGCATCGACCTTTCTGGGCTTGATCTGGAGGTGTGCACAGGGGGACGTGATGCGGACATGACGGACGTGGTGACGCCCGCCGCACTACCGCTTGTTGGGTTGGCCACCGGGCCAGCATCCCTCGCCGGAGCCGACGGCACCGAGATCGCCGTCCCTGCCGCTGGCGACGTCCCCTCCGCGATCGAAGCCCCTTCGGACTCGGGGAAGAGGGTATCTTCCTTCGGGCAACCCGGCTCTAGAGAAGTGCTGGGGGTTCTTCTGGCTCCCCCGCCGCCCCCGGCCCCGATGCCTCCGGGCCCCTTAGCCTCGCCCCTGGGCCCTAGCGGAGCCTAGAGGTGCCCGAGGCCTGCCCCTGGGCTCGACACCTCGGGTCTCTCATCGGGCCACCACCGCCTCAGCTTTGAGGAAGATGCGCGGAGCTTTTCACTCCGAACCGGAGTCCCGGCGCCTTTTCGGGGGTCTTGACGACTTCGCACTGTCCGCCGCCTCCCCTGCTTGCCTCTCCGCGGGGCCTCATCTCCTCTTTCCTTTTACCCGCCTTGTTTTTCCGTCATGAGGGCTTTTGTGGCCATGAGGTAGCTAGCGGTCCGGCAAGATCTCGCGATTCGTTCAAACGCGCAGGGAACTTGCCAAGGCCAGGCCTTGGAGGAGCTGGACGCGGAGAAGGCTCGCCTGGAAGGGGCCCTGCGAACCTCCACCGAGACTCTGGCGAAGGTCCAGGAGGAGCTATGCCAGATTCGGGGCCTGGCTGCGCGGAACACCGAGCTAGAAGACCTCGTTTCCTCCATGAACACCAGCCTCGCGGCTGAGGAGCAGGCCCGCGCCGTGGTGGAGCGGAACGAGCTGAAGAAGGAAGGCCATATCGAGGAGCTAAAGGACCTCCTGAAGGTGACGGAGCTTGCCAAGGAGATGCTGAAGAAGAACGCGGAGGAGCATCCCCGCCAGCTCGCCAGGGCGAAGGGCGAGGCTCAAATGAGTCTTGTGAACGGCCTTGACCACAGGTAGTGGACGACATCTTTATCAGATATGGATTAGATCGAAAGATGGCCATGGTGGAGCAAACATGCGACTCGCGCATGAGGTTGATCTGGGGACACAAGACCTTGCCACAATATGCTCCTGCAACAAACCATTGCTTCTCCGTCGCCCCTGCTCACATGTTTTGGCCGCGTGTGCAACCAACAGATTGATGCATCGCCGTATGTGTCTCCATACTTCTTCAAACAGGCGATTATTGCTACCTGGACAGGTAATATATTCGGATTTCGCCGCTTCGGAAACTTCACGGAGGATAGGGGAGACCACCGTACATGGATACCTTGTAGCACTCTACTCCACGGGAGGAGGGGCCGTCGTCACACTCGCCGTTTCCGCAATGAGATGGACGAGTCACAGTGAGGAGGAAGAGTGCTACACTGCGGACTATGCGGGGCCGAAGGTCATCGGAGAAATAAATGTCCACAGCGTGAAGTTCCCCCTGAGTAATGCATAGATGGTCGGGAGGAATTTGGTTGCATCTGATACAGTCAATTGCAATGTATCTTAGTTTGCTGTATGTTGTCGTATTCATTGAGCGAACATGTATTTAAGTGTGTACCAACTAATTTGGTCGTTTCTATTATGTGTAACGTTCATGTAATATGTTGGATAATTGTATGTGTTATATGCATTGCCTTTACCGCGGTCTCATGCCGCGGCGGAAGGGCATTTTCGCAATTGCGCCAAAATCATGGGTATTTCCATATTTGCATTTTTTTTTTGGGTAAAAAAAAAAGCATTCATGCCGTGGGCATTGTGAGCCGTTATATGGAGCCGCCAAATAGTGAACACTAGGCTGCAGTGAAGCATATTCTCAGGTACGTCTCGGGTACACTGAATTACGGGTGTTGCTACAAGCGCCGTGATGCATTTCAACCAGACTTGATTGGTTATAGCGATAGTGACCACGCTGGAGACATTGATGATCGGAGGAGTACATCAGGAATTGTATTCTTCTTGGGACAAAGTTTGATCATGTCGGGACCCCCTCCTGGCGGAGGTGAGGTCCCACCTGTGCTTTACCTGTGCTAGTCCCTAGATCAGTAGCTAGCACACACAGACAACAGAATTTGGATCACAACCAAGTCGATTAATTTACATGAATTTACATCAGAGTGCGCCTCATGGCGTCATTACATAAGTTCGGCTCGAAGGCCTTACAAAAGCGGAAGTCTTCTTATTTACAACTGAAATTCCCAAAAGAGGAAAAACCAAAACACTCCCCACAGGCAAAGCTGGAGGAACGCAGCCCTAGGCGTCGGTATATTCTTCATCCTGGACTTCGTCGGTGAAGGCGTATGCTTCAGGGTCTCCATCTTCAGGGTCGCATTGGTAACCTAGACCTGCGCGTCGGAATGCGCAGCCCCGCGGCAAAGCGTGAGGGTGAGTATTGGTGAAAATACTCGCAAGTCAATTGACACATGCATATGTATGGTCTAGACAAAGGATAGGTAGGGTTCAGTTGCGGAAAGCAAGTTTTGAAATAGTTTGCCTAAGGTTTTAAAGCAGTTTAGGGAAGAAGTGAGTGATCAAATTGATTGACAAAACATTTAAATCATCCGGCCCAAATGTCATGCCCCAAAGGTCGTCTCACGATACAAATCGTGGTTTTACCAAAAACATTTTCCTTACGGCTAATCCACCGAAGGACCAACAACTCTCGACGGCTAACCACCGTATGCATAATACCACACGTCGGCTAGACCACCGAAGTCATCTCCTTACGGCTAAACCACCGTAGGCTCCCAAACAAAACACGGCACCTGCCGGTTTTCTTCTTTAAAACACTAAGAAAGAGAGAATGGAAAACTACCATTGTGATCAACCCACCGTCGTCCGCCCTTGACCGTGGGCATGGCTTTCTAGAAAGTTTTACGCTCTGCAGAGGTCGCACGCTTTCCCCATGAGACATGACTCCCTCCTGTCGGAGGTCATCACGACAAATCCTTTAACAGTCTAGCTCTTGGCTGGCATCCCCTCTAAGGTTTCCACCGCAGCGCTGTTATCTCCAATTGGCTGAAGCCCCCTCTTGAGCCTGGTAGGTTGGCGAACGCGTCGCGCCTACTCCACCACACGGGATGTCCAAACCAAGAATTCGAAAGGTACTCAGCCAGGGCTTGCCCATACAAGCACTTATGGTCGCACTGTTGTACTTAGTTTGACAACCACAAGGTATCGGTCCTTAAAGACTGGGGTGGTTCCCACACTGGACCCGATTCTCGTGCTTACTGCACCAGCCAATCAATCCGTCCACGCCAATCAAGTTTTGCAAACATTTCCGGAAAACCCCCAGGTGACATACCCGCCACCTGGCACTAACATTTACCCACGGTAGCACCACCATCGCTAATAAAACAAGCACTTTACAAGCAGGAGATACTTTGAATTTAAAACAGATATTAAATCGGGATAATTTATTCATCATGTGATAATCATCTACTGCGACTAGTAGCATGACTAAGCAAGATTAATTAGACTAACTAAGGAGTGACAAGTAATTATTGATTAATTATCCTAAGGTTACCAAAAATCAGGATTAGTGACATAATTAAAGTGTGTTAGGTTCTTAACTAAATTCCCTACTAATATGATAGTGATTAATCAACATAGCCATGCATGTTTAATAAATTTCTAACAAAGCATTTATAAAACTAGGTATTGATATGGTCAAAGGAAATTAGGGGAGATGTCAACAGTGACTTGCCTTGGCTGTGGTCGAACTCCTGCCCTTCGTGAGCTTGACTCCCGCACTGACGCAGACGATCGGATCTAACGATGGCAAATAACACATATTTAAAAATAATAAATAAAATAAACTAAAATAATGCATGCAGATGGATATGCATAGATATGATGATGGTATTTTAATTTGGAATTTGTGTAAACTCTATTTTACTCCTTTTTATAAATTTTTGAAAATTCTTATTCCACCTTAAATTTAACTATTACACATATGTGGCAATATTTATTTTCAATTTGGGAAATATAGAAAACAAACTAATTCCTTTAAATAAATGTTTATTTTATTATTTTAACAAGTTCCGAAATTATCAATTTAATTTTTATCTTATCAAAATTAATTAAGGTTAATTAATATATGTTTTCATCTTTATAAAACTAAAGCATGTATTAACATGCATTAAATTATATAAGTAATATTTTTAAATTAAACTTCATATTTTTAGAAGTTTTTAGAAACTTGTTTCACTAATTTTGGATTTATATTTTAAAAGATATGAAATTTACAAGTTTTCCTATTTTAAAATTCATTTGGAAAAAAAAGAGGAAAATCGGGTGGGCGGCTCATGTGTGTGACACCTGCCCACGCTGTGACGACATGCTGACCACGCGGCGAGACCTTGTGCTGATGTGTGGCGTGGCGTGGCGGCGGCCGTGTGGTGTCTTGACCCTTGACATGCTGCGCTTAGCGCTGGTATGTGAGCCTTGTTTGTCTTGACCCAGCATGCAGTCTTGTGTGACTTGCTTGCAAGACGCTGCAACCAGCTGCTTGCAGCCTTGACCAGCGTGAGGCGACGGAAGGAAGCCACGGCCTAGTCGGCGCTTAGGAGAGGGTGACAGGCGGACCAGACGCCGGTGGCTCGAGCCGGTGACAAGCGAGGCCCGCTTGTCGGCGACAAAGACGAGGGAGCGGCGGGCGGCTTCGGGCGTGGGAAATCCGGCGGCAGCGATGGCGCTCAGCGAGAAAGAGGGAAAGGAAGAGGAAGGAGTGGGAGCTCGGGGTGGGGTCGGCGGTGAGGGGCCGTGAGAGCTCGGCGGCAGCGCGGCGGCGAGGCAGCAGCGTGTTGCCGGCCGGTCGAGCAGCGGCGGAGGAGGGTGGCGGGGTGCTCGAGCAAGAGGAGGCACGGGAAGCTTGGTGAGGCTCTGGCGGGGGCGGGGCCGGCCGAGGCAATGGCGTGGCGGGTAAGGCGATGAGGAACACGCCGCCGGCCGATTCCGGCGGCGGTGAGGTGGCGCCGACGATGGGGAAGGACACGGGGGGGTCCTAAGGAGGGAGTGGAAGTAAGAGGGAGAGGGATTACCCGACGACGACGAGCGACGGTGTTCGGGGGTGAAGCGGCTCCGGCGGCGTCTTGCGGCGGGATCCGGCGACGGCGACGGCGGCGGGCGGCGAAAATGGAATCACGGAGGTGGCGAGAGGAGGGTGGCGACGGGGATCGGCCGGGGAGGGCGTGAGGCAGCGGGCGGAGTGAGAGAGGCAGTGAGGGGAGTGGGGGAAGAAACCGAGAGAGAGAGGGGGTGATTAGACTGTATTAGGAAAGGGCAAAAATGGAAATGGGCATTTTGGGAAATGGCCAAATTGGGAAAGAGAGGGTAACCTGTGGGGCCCACTGGTCATAGAGATAGAAAGAAAAGAGAGAGAGGGGGTAAAAATGGATTAGAGATAAAATAGTTAGATTAATAATTCTTCTAATCAACTATTTAGTTTATAATTTAACTTTTTATTTAGTTTAGTTTTTAATTTGGAGTTTCAAAAGTCAAAATTTCAAAATCACATTTTCTTTCAAGATTATCCTATAAGGTTTTTGATAATTAAACATTTGGAATTTTGGAAAAGTTAACCTTTAATTAGTTTCTTGAAAACTATATATGGTAACATGCGCATTTTCAAAAATTATTTTTGATTTGAAAATTTTCTTTTTGCTATGCTCATGCTTATGCAATGATAATGCAAAATTTTTAAATTTTTGTAAAATGGGGATGTTACAGATCACTTGGGTTTCAAACAAACAAAAGGTGGTGGCTTTATCAACTTGTGAAGCAGAGTATATGGCAGCAGCCTCGGCGGCGTGTCAAGGGGTTTGGCTGGGAAGATTGCTAGGCGAATTGCTTGGAAGGGAGCCATCAAAGGTGATGCTTAGGGTGGACAACAAATCTGCAATAGCTCTGAGCAAGAACCCAGTCCATCATGACAGAAGCAAGCACATCGACACTCGGTTTCATTATATCATAGAGTGTGTCGAAAGGGGAGCAGTGGAGATCGATCACGTCAGGACTGAAGGACAACTCGCGGATGTTCTCACCAAGGCTATGCCCAGAAACCGCTTTGTGGAGATGTGGCAGAAACTTGGTGTGGTAGAGATTGCATAATTGGCATCAGGTTTAGGGGGGTGTTTGTTAGCTTCAGCTTAAACCTGACGAACATGTTGAGTTAGTTTGTTTTAAATCTTGAGCGTGTTTTTCTCTGTTCTTGTTTGGCATGCACAGCTGTTTAGGTGGTGCCGCTATTTTTCAGTTAGTGGACCGAGTTAGGCGTGTGTGCGTGGAGCTGCGTAAGTCTCATATCATGGACCTGAGATTATGCGGCAAGTGCGTTTGTATCCTTTTAGTATTCAGAGTTAACCAGAAAACGCTGCAGCACTTTGGGCAGCACCAAAAAATCCCTGAACTCCACTCTGTTCTTCCTCTGTTCTGCTGAAACTCTGAACTTTACCTTCAGTTACCTGTAGCTCGTCAGGCACGCTGCGATTTCTCTGAAATTGCTGCTCGCGTGCGTCCTTGAGCTGTGCAATTGATCCAAGATCTGCTCCAACAAGTTGATGGGATTTTTTTTCCAAACAAGGTTCACACATGTGGATGGTATCCCTGGGAAAATAAATGCCAAAATAATCCTCTCGTGGGATTTTTTTTCCACTGGTTTGCAACCAAATAAGCCCTCAAATTGTTCGCTGTGGCTGCCACCCTCCGCCTCCAAATACACCGCGTGTCGAAGGCCAGCCGGTGTCACCAATGTGCATGCGCGCCCGACGCCTCCTCCCGCAATTTGCTGCAAGGGATGAATTTGTCAGTGTTGCCATGGCCGTGGACACTCTTGCTCTTCGTCTTGTAGTTCATACTGACCATCTTGCCATCATCTTCGTTGCTCTCTTTTGCCACTGACTAGGATGGTTGGTGGCGATCGGTGATGGCTCGATGATGCCTGAAGATGCTGAGTGGTAGGAGGGACTCTGCCAACATGAAAAGGCTAGTAAGTATAAAAGATTCGAAAATACTTATTAGTATCATGAAGGCCCATGACTGCCATATCATGATGACACATATGCTCGCAGTTGCACTTAGGGCAACTCTTCCATAAGAAGTATGAGGCACAGTAATAAAGTTGTGTTCTTTCTTTAACGCAATTTAGCACAAGGTCATCGATCCACAGAAACTGGACAAGCTGCAGGAAGATGTGGCTGGACAAGCTGTAGGGAGATGTGGTCCACACTCTATGCCGGCTTGAGATGTATTTCTCACCAACATTTTTTGATATGATGGTTGACCTCATAGTTCATATCGTCCCCCAGATATGGGTCCTTGGGCTTGTGTTCTTACATCAGACGTACCCTTTCGAGTGGTTCATAGGGTTCTTAAGAAATATGTTCATAACCGAAATCGGCCAGAAGGCTGCATGGCCAAGGGATGGACATCTGAGGAGGTCGTTGAGTTTTGCATTAACTATATAGATCTCAAGCCGATCGGTGTACCTGTATCCCATCATGAGGGAAGGCTACAGGGAAAAGGTACCGTTGGTGAAAAAACAAAGCGTACTAATGACATAGTATCTTTCACGCAAGCACATTTCGTAGTTCTTCAACATTCAGTTGTGGTTGTTGAGCATTGCGATATGTATATGACAATTCTGCAGACGAATAACCCAAAGAAGTCAGATGAATGAATCGAGAGGGAGCATAGAAATAAATTCGGCGACTAGCACTACGAGAGAATGGGGCAGCAGTACCGATTCCAAACCCTCTGCTGTACCGGTTTTTTATACCGGTACAGCGCAATCGGTACTGAAGGTCAAGGCCTCCAGTATCGGTTGAGGAACCGGTACTGCTAGTCCCTAGAAGAACAAAATATGTGGTGTGTGGGATTCGAACCTGGCACCTTATGACACCCACCTCAGCCTTCTAACCAACCCACCCACTCACGCGTTCTGATATTAATAGAATATGCATTCCTTTTGACTTGTTCTGAAACGAGGCTCCAGTACGGGTTCGTAACACAAACCGGTACTGGAGAGCCCCCTTCCAGTATCGATTCGTAAAACAAACCCATACTAATGAGTTCCATGCTAGCTGGCCTGCCAGAGGGCTCTCCAGTACTGGTTCATGTTACAAACCGGTACTAGAGGGAGCCACAAACCGGTACTGCAGCTAAAAAATTATGAACCGGTATTGCTACTCACTCTAGTACCGGTTTAAATCTATCCGGTACTGTTCCGTCGGTATTTTTGCGTGTTTCTATAGTAGTGTGGTTACACAGATATGTCATGGGCATGCAGACGGTCTCTGTTGACTTGGAAGTGTTGGCCCGGGGACCATCCACTACAATCCTTACTTTCTAAGGATACGAGATAAACGGTTACAGATTTTACATGAGAGTACAAGATGACAAGAGCACTAATCAAAATAGTGGTGTCCATATAGATGCATGCAACAAAAATGGCTGTATGGAGATGTACTATTGATTCATAGAGGAAATCTGGGAGTTGGACTATGGAGTTTTTAAGGTCCCTCTTTTTCGGTGCCAATGGGTCCAACTCCCTGCGGTGGTGGAAAATGACAAATATGGCATGACTACCGTGGATCTTAAATGTGTTGGATATAGAGAACAACCATTCGTGCTTGCAAAGGATATTATGCAAGTATTCTATATCAGCGACCCGACCAACAAAGACCGCAACGTGGTTCTGCACGGAAAAAGAAGAATTGTTGGGGTTGAGAATGTCGTCGACGCGGAATAGTACAATCAGTACAAAGAGCTAGCTCCGTTCGGAGGGAACGTCGACCTGAGTCTAATGGAAGAGACTAATGAACCTACTTACATCCGCTGCGATCATAATGAAAGACTAGTAGTTTAATTGTAACTCCGTTGTAAAAAATGATGTGTAATCTTATGTAGTAATTTTAATTTTATTTATCATAAAACCCTAACACCAAAATTATACTGTTAATTATACATTAAAATAGAGATGAATCATATTTTTACAAAATTATTAAACATTAAATAAGTGAGAATCATATTTTTCCTAGGTTGAAGACTGTTTATAACATTCTTATAAATTTTAATTGATTTTACCAAAGTCATTTAGTAAATTTAAATAATTCAGATACTATTTATTGGATTATTTATGAAGAGTCACATAACGAGGAAAAAATGAAATAAGATATTTTTATCACAACAAGAATAATGATTAAAATTTATCAAAACATTTATATATTATTCCTATGGCTAAAAATATATTTAAGAAATAAAAAATAGCATATCAATTAAATTAATAATAGAGGGTGAAAAATCATATTAGTGCCGGTTTTCAACAAACCGGCACTGATATGCCAATTATCAGTGCTGGTTTAATAAGGGACCGGCACTGATAGTGCTTATCAGTGCCGATTCGTAATTAAAGCCGGCACTGATGCCCCTGATTCTGCCCTAAACCCCATCTGGCCCTCCTCATTCCCCCATTTCCTCCCTTGCACCCCAGTCCCTACGCTGTCACCAGTCCACCTCGGAGCCCTGCCCTCGCTACCAGAGCTCTGCCCTCGGCCCCCTCGCCACCGTTGGTCCCTAGGCTGTCGCCGTCGCCGCCGCCTCCCCTCTCACCCCGCGCCAGTCTCCCTCGCCGCCTCCCTTAAAGGTCAGTGACCCATCCCACGCCGTCCCCCCGCTCACCCCCGCGGCGCCTCTCGTCTCACCCTCACGGCGCCTCCCCCCTCACCCATGCGCTGCCTCCCTGCGCCGCCTTTCCTCTCACCCCCGTGGCGCCTCCCCTCTTACCCCTGTGCCACCTCCCCGCGCCGCCTCTCTTCTCACCCCCACGGTGCCTCCACGCGTCGCGTCCCCTCTCACCCCCACGCCGCCTCCTCTAATGCAGAGTTGCAGACAAAATTTTCGATGTTGTAACTTCTTTTAGGTCATCATTTTGGAAGTGATTTGTGGTTCGGTAGATACAGCCGGTAGTAGAAATTTTGCATAATGTTGCAGTCATAATGTCATAATGGATATATCAAGTTGAAAACTGTGCTTAGTATCCTCAGTTAGCTGTAAAGGGGCTTCCTAAGTACTTCATCATGCTTACTTTACTTTGTCATTGTGCCTAACCAACCTTGTATCTAATAATGCTTATTAGGTCACCTTTGCATTTATATTATCACTTATCCAAGAAAAACATACCCTAAGAAATTGATTCTAGTTCTTTGACTAAAAAGGGATGAATTTTGCTCTATGTATATGTAGAATAGTGAAAGGGATGAATTTTGCTTTATGTATATGTAGAAATAATGGTGAAAGGGGTTAATTTTGCTTGATGTGTATGTAAAATTAATGCCAAAAGAGATGAATTTTGCTCTCTATATATATGTAGTATAGTGCAAGTGATGAATTTTGCTATATATCTATTGCTCTATGTATATTGCTATAAGTATATTGCTCTTTATGTGGAACTAAATGGTGATATTACTTCTTAGACGAAGGACACCCTCCGCGACGCCCCCTTATCGTCGGCGCCTCAACGCGTAGCTGTCAGTGAGGTAATTCCCTACTGTCCGTTGTCATGCCGAGTTGTATTTGTGTGTGCTCCAGTTTTCCTAGATTGGAACTAGCAGTGGAGGGCAGTTTACTTTGTAGCGCGTAGGCAGCAACCAAACTTACTAAATTATTTTGCATAGTTGTCACATCCATGGGCTCCGCACAGATGTGTTGCATTTTTAATTGTCCGATGAAATGTTACATGAATTGCACTTGTTTTCCGCACGCCACCCCGCCTGACAAAGACAAAACAAAACAAAAAAAAAGAGTCCGGCAGAGGTGGGATTAAAATTTAAAAATGGGTCATCCAAAAAAGAAGGGTCAGCGCATGGTGAACAGTTAGAGGTGCAGGTGTCAGAGCATGGCGTCGAGGTGTCGGTGACTGGTCTACAGGTGTCGGTGACTGCGGGGTCTCTTGTTGAGTCCAAGTCATCCATGGGCGAGTGTGAGTCTTCCTCTTCAGGCTCATCGGTTGACATTGAGATCGACCTGGATTGAGCTGTGACTCTTTCTTGTCAGACTTTGTATGATTTAAACAATGTTGTAATATTTCTTTAATTTTGTTGTGAACTATCTCTACTTGTAACATTGTTGGTACTATTATTTTTTCCAATATTGTGAACTATCCAATCTACATTGATGTGCGTATACGGTTTGATTTCGATTGCTTATTTTTTTTATTATCCACGCAATGATTTTTAATTTGTTACATGGCTCTAATTAGTTTGTTAAATATGTAAATACTTTTCCATCTATCGAAGCTATAATGGTATCTCACCAATCTGACGGATCGAACCAGGATGCAACACCACAAAGGAGTTGTAGTCCAACTGATTATCTCAACCTGGACCAGCATCGTGATGCCGATGAGGTAATTCATCGGTGCACATATAGATACAAATTCATTTGTATATGTGTTTGCCTCGGGAGATTGAAATGATTCTCTTTTCATTTACTTCTCCCAGGCTCAATCGATTGAAACGAACACTGAACCATCTCAACGTGCCTGTGGTCCTAGCAAGATGCTCAAGGGGTGAACGATTGTTACCTAGATGTCCACAATCGGAGAACCTATCGCCCTTGATTCAGTAGTCGGGCCATATAAGACAACCTATAGGGCGGTCGTCATGGATCATGTCACAATAAATTATTGAAGATGGAGTGGCCGAAGAGATGAGCAATATGTGGTGCCTAATAAAGTTAAAGACTTTTGTTGGAGCAAGATTAAAGAAAAGTTTGAGTTCTCCGAAGGACTGAAGGCATAGCGAAGAAACATGCGATGAATATATTGGCATCACGTTCAAGAATTGAAAGGGCAAACGGAATAGAGATTTTGTTCAGAAACGGAGGACGTCAGACTTCAACTTATTTCCACAGTTGAAAGATTTTTGGGATTAATTTGTCGAGTTCAAGGCGTCCAAGGACGCAATGTAGTTAAGCAAAGCTAACAAGCTTAACGTGGATAAGAATGTTTACCCTTACACACTTTCTCACGTGGTTACATGAAGAAAGTAGCCGAGTGGAAAAAGAGGGAAGAAGAATTAACCACTAGTGGTGTCACACCTGCGACGGCCGAGTGGGTCCCACGTGTGAAGCACTACCTTGATGGAAGGGGGGCTACACTAGCTGATGATGGATCCTTAAACTTTAGAGGCCAACGGGACCAAGAGGTGACGCAAAAGATTGCGAATGCACATGCCCAGTCATCCCAAGGCTCTTTCAAGGCTAGCAAGGAGAAGGATGAGCTCACTCAGGTCGCTCGTGAGGTGTTGGCTTGGTGCCTTAGGTAGCAGTATTCCCCGAGGATGCTTCCATCTATCGTATTCAGAGGAGTGCAGAACATTGAGATGAGGCAATGGAGCTAATGAAAGTAAAATTGAGGAGAAGCATACGACAGGAGAAACAACAAGCTCTTATCCAGCAAAAGGCAGTAGGCATAGATGTATTCGCTAGCCCCGGGGCTCGATGGAGTAGTTGTGCCTCTGGGGGGCTTGTAGAAGCTGATCCTAAGACCCATTACCCTGTGGATGACATTAAGGAACCGACTGCATGCAAGCTGTACGTGTAGACTCTCAACTTTTCAACAAAGGTGGTCACCAGGCAAACTGGATCTTCAGGGGAAGGTGTTCAGTTGCACAACTGCCCCATACCGGCTGGCTATGGGAAAGTCTGCATTGACAATATACTTTTCAAGAGGTATCGAAAACTTGAGTTGGACTTCCCTGGTGAGGAGGGGAAAAACACTCTAGAAGACAACCTCCACAATTTCGTTGCGTGGAGAAAGCTATACATAGTTTTTGGCTCGGACTCAGAAGTAGACGATGACGAAGAAGAGCCGCGAAGAGAGCCCTCCTCACCAGGTAGAAGATGCCTAAGTCCTCCCTCAGCACCAGCAACCAGAAGTGCAAGTCCTCCACAGGCTCCATCTAGGAAAAGCCCTACTCCTAAACGACCACCAACAAAAAAGGCAGTAGTACCTAGCAAAGCCCTACTCCTAAACGGCCACCTACAAAAAATCAGCACCATTATCATCTCATAGATCACAATTTTCACAGAAATCGCAAGCTTCTGATGATCCGCCTCCACCCTCCAAAAAGGAAAAGGAAATAAGTGGAAGCATAACATCTTTAATGAATCATCTAGGTCAGAGTGTTGAGCAATATGAAGTACCTGAACATGCTCGTGAATTTTTCATTTCCATGGCCAGCAGTAAACAGACGGGGTCCTTGGAAAAGCCAAAGTCAGATTACGAGTGTATCACCCTAAAGCCTAACATGGTGCAGTTTGGAATTGGTAGGTTCCATGCAGAAGCAGGACTTACGCTGGATCAACTTGCACAACTATAATATGGAGATGATCAAGATATTCCGGTCACACCTCTTAGATGGCGGTTTCAGGTAGGCAAACCATTGGTCCCTCAACTTGGCTCCCCGGTCTAACAACTAGACTGCGGCAACTACATGACTGGTACATGGAGTACAGCAACATGGGCTGCAAAATGTTCACCGCCAATCTTAAAGATGAATATTTGCACAATAGGGACTACGCATTCTGGGTGGAATTCGATCAATTGTATCAACTGTACCAGCAAGACGTCCTCGACGTCAGCATGCTTCGGTGCTGGACTCTGTAAGTGTGTTGCATATAATTCTTTGCATTATATTGCACACATAATTAGTGTTGTTCCTTTGTAGAATGGAGGCTCAGAAATGTAAGTGAGACGACATTCAAGGGATAGGGTTCCTCAATCTAGGGATGGTCAATGAGACGCACAAATATCAAACAATCGAGGACTATGTAGCTAAAGCCTTGATCACGCAAGAACTAAAGAATTCGATACTACTGCCCTACGCGTTCAATTATGTGTCATATACCCTTCTTGTTGAATAATTTATTAGGAAAAAGATGTTACTGCTATTCAATTTGCCACATTGCAGCTTTCACTGGATCGTACTTATCATCGTGCCATTGGATAGCAAGATAGTTGTCCTCGATTCGAAAAGAAAACCTCAAGAAAGTTACCAACTCATCATAAACTTGTTCGACAAGTAAATTCTATCATCTTTCTAAGTTGCTACAGTTTTTTCTATGTTGCAATTAATGTTGAATCTAAGACTGCTTACTGATATTCTTAATTACTCACGCACAGGGCTTTTGAACGATATTGTCAAAAAAGTAATTGCCACCGTCCTTATCAGAAAAATTCACTGTCAGAACCAACTTTCCTATACGTACGAAATAATATTGTCTCGCAATTCCTACTTGTCGAATATGAAAAAGGTTTATAAATATATTATTTCCCTTTCTTAGTGTCATAGGCAACCCCTGGCAACAATCTCTGTGGGTACTATGCGACAAAGGTTCATGCACGGCTTCACTGGGGACGTGTTGGGCACAACTAATATTGAGGTCCGCTAAATTTGTCATAAAACACATACAATGTTGCATATATAAATATTTCATACATGTTACTCAATAAATAACATATGTCTTCGATTCTTTGGATGACAGCGTTTGCAAATATCCACAAGTTCACTACTGGCTGATGAACTCCTAGCAATTCAAGAACAGCTCGTTGGATTCATCCTTACCCAGATTCTCGATTGAGATGGCGAATTTTACAATCCTGACTGGCGAGTCATGGCCAAGGCAGACAACGCAAAAGCTGACTTAGCTAGTGGGGGGAAAGAGTTGACCCAGCTAGCGGAAGGAAAAGCAAGGCTGACCTATCTAGTGGGAGCAAAAGTAAGACTCACCTAGTTAGTGGGAGCAAAAACAAGTCTCTACGTTGAACATTTGAATTGTTATAATTAAAAACTAGCTAGACATCACCGATGTGTATATGTACATATATATATATATCTTGTTATATTATATATTAATTGTGACCGTGAATACTTCATTAGTCTAGCTATTAATATACCCTAATAATACATGTTTGTGAAAAATAGACACTAATATACCAAATAAAAATATCACTGACGTATATAAACATCCGGGGTACATAAATATCATTTAAAAAACTCCCGGAAATACTATCATTGCCGGTTCATTAATAACAAACCGGCACTGATGAGGGGCTGCAATGCTTTGGGTGGAGGCCGCTCCCCCACTATCACTGCCGATTTTTACCATGAACCGGCAGTGATGTCAGACATCTGTGCCAGTTCTAAAACCGACAGTGTTATCACTACCGCTTACGGAGTGCCAGTTTAGAAACCGGCAGTGATGCCGTGTGCCGATGTGGTTATGTGTAGTAGTGATGATTCCATCCATGTTGCGCCACTATAATGCCAGGAGGCTTGCTGCCTTGTTAGGATGCCTTCCCACCATTGTAGCGATGTCTGCTGGTCGTATCCTAACAATATGGGAATGCAAATCTGGTTGTGGTCGTATCCTAACATGTTTACACCCCTAACAATATATATCGTAGAGACTAGAGAACACCAAGGCATAAACCGTTCTCTTGTCACGTTTTTTAACTACCTAACACAATATGGGAATGCAAATCTGGTTGTGGGCGCGGTTCCTAGGGAATCATATCACCTACGTGGCTTCATTGTAGAAGCAATGTGGTGGGATTACAACTCATTATTCGAGACGGTACAGGAACTCATATCAGCATGCACTGCACATGCTGGTGTTAGACGTATTATGATCTAGTCTAAATAGTAATTGCCTATTAGTTAAGGGTAGCATTATTAAATTGTGCAAGTTAAGCTGTCTTAAGGTAATTATATAAGATATCTATGATTAGGGGGCTAAAACGTAAAATGTTTGGCCCCAGATCAGTTAGCGCTATATAAGACCTGGGAGCCCTCTCCAGGGACTAAATCACGCCACTAGTCACGTCATTAACTTTCTCCAAACCAATCTAGAGGTCGCTTTCACTGAGACCAAACTTAGAGACTGAAAAGCTTCCTTTAGTGAAGATCCACAACTATTAATTAATCTTAGTTTTAAGTTTTCAGCTAGGACCTAACTTAGGCACTGTTTTTTGGGCGGTTGCGTTTGCGTTCGCTTATAAGCTGGAAATTTATTATTTTTGTACAAGCCTAATGTTTTGACGTTTGGTAACCAATTTTTGTAGATCTTACTATTTCTTCTCAAAGCTCTCAAAGCCATTTTTTCTATAATTTTTTGATCTCTCGAATGTTCTTATAGAGGAGCTACAAATTTCTAGCTTATAAGCAAACACAAACGCAACCACCAAAAAAACAATGCCTTAGAGACTGAAAAGCTTTCTTTAGTGGCAGACAAACGAGGTAAGAGAAGGCGCACCCATGAGTGCCTCCAAGGTGTTCTAATGAAATGCTTCGAGCCTAATACGGACAACCAAAACAGAACACGTGCTGAACCTAGCTCCCACTAGGCTGGGCCATCCAAGCAACCAAACAACACATATTATCGATCACTATTAGAGATATAGACATCACAAGGGGCACATCACAAGAGGTTCATTGCAAACCCCTTGTGATAGTGTCATTACAAGCAGTTCAAAAGGCTGAGTCAGGATAGGACTTTTACAAAGGGTTCGGGAGCTTTACAAGAGGTTCGTGTCTAGCTTAAAAGTTCTACGAGCGGTTCGGGACACGAACCCCTTGTAAAGCTTGGGTCTCGTGACCCCTTGTAAAGACCCAAGCTTTATAAGGGGTTCGGGACACGAACCCTCCTGAACCGCTTGTAAAGGTGAGGTCTTTACAAGGGGTTCGTGTCCCGAACCCCATGTAAAAGCTCTACAAGCGGTTTGGGACATGAACCCCTTTTAAAACTTAGGTTTTACAAGGGGTTCGTGTCCCGAACCGCTTGTAAAAGTCTAGTTTTTGAAATGCTAAAAGAAAAGCTTGTCTTATCTCATCAGAGAGCACGCGTGGGATGAGTTGGCTAGCAGGGTGAGGCGTGGGTCACGAGAAAGATGAGGTCCTGGGTTCGAACCCCACTCCTCCCCAAAAATTATTTCTCGTTTTAGCCGGTACCCAGCAGTACTATAAGCGGATATAAAACCGCTTGTGATGCCCCGGAAAGCATCACAAACGATTGCTTACAAGTGGTTGGAACCACTTATAAAAGTGATTTGGAATCGCTTGTAAAAAGCAAATCGCTGGTAGTGAATAACTTGCAATCTCGCATCTTTGGTCTTTGACCATCAGCAAACAGCCTTCCTTCGCTCACCGTTCTCTTTCGGTTGGTCGGTTGGTGGAAATAAAGAAAAGGAATATGAAGTAGAGAACGAGTGAAGTGAACAAAATAAAGAAAAAATGATTTGATGGTCTTACCGTCGGTGATGCCTAGCACATTCTCTGCAAAGCTAGAAAGCATTGCAAATGGATTCCTTTGCTCGCAACTCCGCGGTTGGTAAACCTATCGCTATATAATTATCCATATTCATCTTGCGTGTCATCACTAGAGATGCCAATGCCATACCTCCAGTACTAACAGGATGTGAGTTTCCACCAACCACCAATAGATGGACTAGTCCAGGCCGACAAGTAAATCCTACTAGCAAGGACGGAAAAATCTCGAGCCACGTCGAATGACTGTTGGGTTTTTTGGTTACTTGCGTGAAACCATAATTGCACATGTACCATCACAATGATTGAAGGTACACAATGGTTCCATTAGCTGGTTATCTCATGAACTGATACTGCACACAAGAGTGACACGGGAGTGAGGGAATGGCGACCCAGTGGAGCACAGAAGGGAAATGGTCTCACGGTAAGACCATTCCGGTGAAGAACGTCCAGGCGCTGGCTGCGAACACGGCGGAGCTGACGCCGGAGGCCATCGAGCGTTACATCAGGCCGGACAGGATCAACGATATCGTTCTTGATGGGAAGAGCGACAGCATTCCTGTAATTGATCTTGCAAGGCTTCTTGATTCCCAGAGTTCTGAACAAGAGGCCTCCAGGCTCAAGGGCGCTTGCGAGGACTGGGGTTTCTTTTAGGTATGATTTTAACTAACAGCTTGTGGAAGATTACAAGCAAGATCGATCCTTTATTTCCGGATATACTATTATATGTTTGCAATGGTGATTTTCCCGATATATATAAAATATGATATTAACTGTCCCCACTCTAGCAATTTAAGTGGAAGTCCTCCTTGGCTGATTTTTAAAGAAAAATAAATATGGCAAAAACAGGTTAAATTTCTGTTTGACATTGTATGAATTCATCGGATTTAATTTCGTACTTTCCATATGAGTTTTTATCAAGAAAGTTTGTCTACAAATCAAGAGTTGACCCTTGAGGAGGCGCTACGGTACTTCTATTTTTTTTCGAAAAATTAGCAGGAGCACTGCCGGTTCAATATACAGATAGTTGGCCAAGGAAATTACATAATACGGTAGGTACTACTATGTACAGCAAAGCTTAAAGCCAACCAGGCGCATAATTGATGAGAGCAAATTAGGGCTCTTCCTCTCACACATCCTCGAAATGGCCACTTGGTTGATAATTATCGTCGAAGATTGATCCATTTTTTCCTTCCAAATTTTTCAATAAAAGTATATTACTATATCTGTCAATCTCCTTTTGGGTTGATGTGCATCGTCGATGAGATGTCCCGGACAGATTAGTTCATAGGTATCCTAGGCAAGGCTCTAGCAGGCGCAAAGCTCTGCGTAGGAGTGAACCAAATAAAGGACCGCAATACAACCTTCTATGAGGCTAGGTTGAAAAAACCTTTTTTTTTTTTCTATTGGACAGTTCTCTCATTACACTGTGCATATCCTGCCTTATTTATAGGAAAGCATCATAGAGTATCTTTAATAAAACCACCTTAGTTAGCTATAATAGGACAGCATCATAGAGTATCTTTAATAAAACCACCTTAGTTAGCTATAAGATTGCTAACTCAGGATTTTACTTATATGGAGAAGAGAAGAGAAGAGGAGGAAAGAGACAAGAGCTAACTTAAGCTCTTAAGTAAGAGTCCGTTTATAATATTTTTTAAACAAATAAAGGTTATTATATGTGGATCCATATTTAATTTTGAGAGTATACCGTAGCCAGTCTATTAAGAAGTTTGTCTATATACTATCTATAAACAATATGGAGATTGCTTATAGTTAGTAATTGACTCTACCGTTGGAGATGCTAAATAGACGCAAACGCAGAGGCCAAGAAAGCTACGGCTCTCTCCACATGTCATGACTTGGTTGCTCCCGCCCTACCAACTAAAGAGAGGAACAATTATTAAGTCTTTTGATCGCCAGTCGAGATCGGAGTAAAAGCCTAATAACTAAAGCTACCCGGACACTCCCTTGGTAGTGTCAGACTTGGTCTGACATGTAGCACTTGTTGGGGCTCAGTATTCTAGCGATTGAGAGCTAACTTGGTTGTTACGCCAGTCCTTGGGGATTTTTATCAGCTCAAACTTGCTTCTGAAGCCAGTCAGTCGAAGTTTGGCCAAAATTACCTAGAGCTGGGTGAAGTTTTTCTTCACGAAAGTCATCCAAACCTTGGCGAAGCCTTGCTTGACGAAGACCACCAAAACCTGACGAAGCGTTTCTTGGTGGAGATCACCCAAAGCTTTGTGATGATCATCTGAAACTTGGCGAAGCCTTTCTTGACAAAGGTCATTCGAAACTTGATGAAAGCTTTGTTCATAAAAGTTACCAGCTTCCATTGTAGAGGTTACCGGAAGTTCTGCAAAATCCTGTTTCTGCATGTCCCAAGGGGATGATTGTGCCGTTCCTACACCAACGAAGTTCTGACCACCAATCATATAAGCTCGATTGGCAATTAGGTAGAAGACAGTTAACCCTCCGTGCTCTAAGCCAAGACTCCAATTTCCTCCAAATCTGCTTTGTGTATAAGGAAGCGACGAACAAATGCATTGCCGTTTGGCCAGCCACGAGTCTGGAAGACTGGAACTGATCTGCAGTCAGTATCTTGTTTTGGATTGCAAGCAAAAAAAAAAAAAATCTGCATCTGTTATCCGCCTTCGCATTTCAAACGATATTGAAATTGCAGGTTGCCATATTGCCATGGAATTGAACTTCGTATGCTGATTTTGCTGCGTATTCATTATGCACCGTCCCTGTCCAAATTAAAATTTCCTGCGAGCTGACATCTTGGATTGTTTGAGTGACCAGAAGGATGAACTCGTCTAGCTGCGTTGCATTGGTAATGCGTTGTTGCAGCCTTAGGCAATATCCATCAATGGATGCTTGACGACATATTTTGCCTTTCCTATTCTATACAAGTTTGGCAGAATCATTTTTTGCCCTGTTGGTCTTGCTCTACTGGATTTTCAGGGGCAGAGCCGGGACGTTTCCACCTCCCTGGCAACCAACGATCCAATGCCGTCTCTCCCTTGGCCCCCTTCTCCCTTCTCTCTCTCAGGCTGAAAGAGGAAGAGGACCCATACTCTTCCACCATCCCTTTCCTTCCCATTCACTTCCCCTCCCCCTCTCCCTAATTCCTCAAGCACCACCTCAGATCTAGGTCCCACTGATCTCCCTGACTCCGGCGTCCTTCCCGACATTGGGAGGAGAAGGATGGCCAACCAGCCACCGGTGGCAAGCTCGATGATTTGAGAGCCTCCGCTTGGTTAATTCAGCTCTTCCCCTAGTTGTACGGCGTATCTGCACCTAAAGTTGCCATCTTGCATAGATATGGGATTTTGTGTGGTGCAGAGGGATCTGGCATGTTGATGGAGCCATGAAACTCTAGTTGGCGTTCTATTTGGGTGCGTCGTTGTCCTGGCTAAGGCCATCAGATCTGATGCGGGCGTAGTCGCCAGTGACCGGAGGCGGTCAGATCAAGATCGCCAGCTTGGTTTTGGTGCAGTTGGGCCTAGACGGTGGTTCTTGACTTTGACAGCGGTGGCAAAGATGGCGGCATTATGGTGGCTTATACTTAGTGCATCTATATTTCTGACTGTTGTTGGCTCTAATGGCGACCAGACGGTGACCTATGGTGGTAAGCCCTGCAACGATAGCGAGTGGTCAAAAGGGTGCTGAAGTTTCAATCCTGAGAGAAATCTCTTATTCTAGCTTTTTAGCCAAATTCAACGACGGCGAGGCTGTGGATGTCATTACCTTGCTATAAGTGCCATTGTGAAACATTGGTCTTCCTACATATTTAATTTGTCTCTTTGTTTGTTGATTCGATGGACGGCTTTGTGGTGAATTTTGAGCTCTTGCACTTGGTTCCGACTAGTCAGTATTCCTTCTCAAGATTGGTTGATTTAACCATTGTCTTCTTCCTCACTAAATCCTTTTGGATGGTATGAGAAGATTTTGGAATTGGCGCTACCAAAGTTCTTATGAAACTACAGAGGAATTTCATAAAGGTCGGTGATCATCTTCTATGTGAGAATGTTGAGTGTTATGGTTTTCTCGTTGTTACGAGGCTAAAGCTTATTTCTTTTTTCGTTTTCTTTTTGTTATTTGCCATAGTGTGACAGTTATTTCTCATTACTCTTTGATTTTAATCTTTGTAATAAGTGTTTGTATTGGTCGTACGTATCATTAATTGTTGCAGAGGCAGCAAGTTATTTCGATTATCTAAATTCTATACGAGTTCTTAAAACGAAATTTGTTATACAAATCAAGTGTTAACCCTTAATGGGTTGCTAATACATGCAAATTAACTCGATCAGTCACGACATTAATGGTATGGTTCGTTTTCTCTTATACTACAATTTACAGGTGATAAACCATGGCATCGCAGACTCAGTTTTTGAAAACATGAGGAGCGACCTCGAGTGCTTCTTCGGGCTTCCTCTCGAGGACAAGAACAAATTTGGCCAGCTCCCCGGAGACCTCCAGGGCTACGGCCAAGCATTTGTTGAGTCCGAACATCAAAGGCTAGACTGGTGTGACCGGCTTTACCTCGTGACCCAGCCACCTCATGATCGAGACACGAGACCATGGCCTACAACTCCTGTAACCTTCAGGTATTGTGTCTCAATTATATACACATCCAGAAGGGCATCTGTAACAAATTTACGTCATCTGTCTGCTAAGTGCTAGCTATGCCCTATTGAATTTTGGGTGAGGAAGAAGAAAAAGATGGGAGAACCACACCCGTGCAAGATTTTACTTTTTGGTTTGAAAAAAAGGTAGAGACTGAGAAAACCGATTTTATCAAAAAAGGAAAAATTCGGCTGTTTTTTGTTCGATTTTTTAAAATTTAAAATTTGAATTTAAACAAGAAAAAAATTTCAATAAAATTTAGGCCATGAGGGCTTGAACTTACAATCTAGTCTTCTAATAGTGGATACTAACCACTAGGCTATGCTAGCTTTGTTGTATAGCACTTCTTTATGTTCATGCAAAATTTATCAAAATGGAATTTTTTCGTCGAAGTTTGTAAAACATCAACCACACCGAGAAACCCGATTTTCATCTAAAATTGGTTTTGTCGGACCAAAATAACCCTACAACCGTGTCCACCACCTTGTGGAAAGAGCTCCTGCGGAATGGCGTGCACGGGCATGAAGTTTAACCATAAGAGCATTTAGCATTGCGTGACAGAATTCTCCCTAACATATTAGATTATTTGTTGGAGCGGTAGATATATATTTTCTATATTACTGGAGATCTGAATCTGCGCCGCATTCCTGCTGGCCAAGATTAATTTTTCAGGATTTCTTTTAAGACACAACTAAACTATTTTGGACTATTTGTTTTCCTGATCTAATGGCCTAGTGATACGTTAACCCTTAAGGAATACGACGGATTAATATATCTAGATTGTATAGATTAATTTGATCCATCTATTTTGGAATACTGTACGTAGAAGAGCTCTTAATTTTACATTCATAGGGACCATAGTACCGGGAGTGAGCATGGTCGGCGAGCAATGATAAGCCATGCAGCCGGCCGATTTGAGATGCGAAGCCATACCCAGTCATCCACCGCAAAGCTAATGTCCCGATGGAAATGACTGTAGTGTTGTAGAAATACTCCGGACATGGCAGCCAATGTAACCATTGCTTTTGGTGATCCCCTGTAGGGATGGCAATGGACCCTGTCCCCGTTCCCCGGCGGGGAATTCCCCTACTAAGGGACGGAAATAGGGAGGTTTTATTCCCCGCGGGATGGATATGGGAAAAATCCATTCCCCGTCGAGGATGGCGGGGCGGATTTCTTCCCGCGGGGATCCAGATGGGGACCCGAAATGTATATTTGCTAACCTAATTTCTAAGGGCCGAAGATAATGTGTTGAAACTATTTTTATGTATTTATTGTTGCTGTGTTGAACTATTTTCCACGCCATCTGGAAACATGATGTACCGTTTTCGTCAGAGGATGATACCGTGGAGGGCCTGTCCAAGCTTGGCCACCTCATTGCCTCCACAATATCGAGCATAAGATCTTCAAAACCGTTTAACACCTCCTCCACGGCGACTTTCGAGTAACCGGGGGTATCTCGTTGCAATGAAATGTCTGGCCCGGCTCTACTGGGAACGCCATGCCGTACGCCACCTTTATGGAGAGGTTTCGCGCCTGGACATGTAGCTCACACTGGCGGCGAACCTTGATGTCGTCCACTAGAAAATGGCCGAGGTCATCCCCATCAGGAGCCGCGGTGGGCGACAGGCTTGCTCCGCCACGGAGGCTGCTTGGTGATCATGGCATCTGGCGATTGCTCGGACCTGTTCCCTGAAGCTTGCTGAGGGCTATCTGCACTTGTTCAGCAACTATGTCGCTGATGCTAGCCTGGGTAGCTCTTAGCTCCCTTTCTAATTGACTGTATTTGTATAGCTCTCTGGCTTTGCTTCTTGCTCGGCTCCTGTACGTTTGGGAATCCTTTGCGAATCCGTGTTTTTATGGCGTCGACGAACCAATGCATCTTGTCCGTCCCGGGTGCTTCGGGTTCTGGAGGGCATGTGTCAGCTCGTCATTCTCCCTATCTGTCACTGAGAAACCTGACTGAGACTGTTGAACGGCTTGTACGATCCTTTGCCCAACATCTTGCACTCCCGGTGCCATCACCAAGTTGTCGTCATCTGCAAGGGCCTCCCCGTGAGCCATGAACCAATTTCGCAGGCGAAATTCCCAGTCAGCAGTAGCAGGTGGTACATCCTTGGCCAGTAATTCTTCCTCCTGCTTCTCCCATTTCGGTATAGCCTTGATGTAACCACCGGTGCCGAGATAGTGGTGGTATTTCTTCTTCTGTGCATTTATCTTGTTCTTTTGGCTCGCGGCTTGGCCTTGAGCGGACAGCTTGTATTCCTCAAACGCTTCCCAGTGATTGGCCAGCTTAGGAAATAGATTGAAGTCAGACCTTTCTCCTTTCTGCACATACTTGGCATTTAGAGACGTCTTCCAAGACTGAAATATGGTTGCTATCTTTTTCAAAGTGTATTTCTTTACTTTGTCTTCGAACCCTTCAGGGAATTTGAAATTGTCCTTAATATCTGTCTACAGTAGATCCTTGGTAGCTTGAGGGACTTCAGCCCATTTCTGGATACTAATTGGGACGTGGTCCCTTACATGGAAACCACAAGCGTTGTTGAATGGGCCAATTGCTGAAAGAGGGGCAATCGGCATCCCATCGGAGTTAACTTCGGTAAATACATGCTTTGCCAATGGCTTCTTATTAGGTCCTTGCTTCGATTGGTTGCTCGATGTACCCTGCTTAAATTATAGAAAAATATGAGTGTTAAGATTGCTCGAAAGACGGCGTGTACCAGGGCATTATTGTGGCATTACCTCGCTGGCCCCAGTGTCCACGGCATCACCGGAACACACGGTAGTAGCATTAGCGTCGCCTTGGTTCACGGCCTCATCGGCAGCAGCGTCAGTGTCACCTTCGACGTATCCTCTGATGCTACCCTGCGCGATAGAGTCTAGCAGGAATTGTTCTTCCTCATCGAAAATATCGTCAACATTGCGGCCACTGCCTGGTTGCTCCATCTATATATCATAATTGCGAAACAATGTTAAATTAGTATTGCCAACTGTGCACATGACATAATTGCGAAACATTGTTAAATATATCGTCAGCACTACCTATATTTCTCACATCTCTCTCTAGCTATCTCTCACTATCTCTCTCTAGCTAGCTCTCTCTAGCTCTCTCTCACTATCTCTCTCTAGCTATCTCTCACTATCTCTCTCTAGCTAGCTCTCTCTAGCTCTCTCTCACTATCTCTCTCTAGCTATCTCTCACTATCTCTCTCTAGCTAGCTCTCTCTAGCTCTCTCTCTCTAGCTATCTCTCTCTAGCTATCTCTCACTATCTCTCTCTAGCTAGCTCTCTCTAGCTATCTCTCACTATCTCTCTCTAGCTATCTCTCACTATCTCTCTAGCTATCTCTCTCTAGCTAGCTCTCTCTACCTCTCTCTCACTATCTCTCTCTAGCTATCTCTCACTATCTCTCTTTAGCTATCTCTCACTATCTCTCTCTAGCTCTCTCTACTATCTCTCTCTCTAGCTATCTCTCACTATCTCTCCCTATCTCTCTCTCACTATCTCTCTCTACCTCTCTCTCACTATCTCTCTCTCTAGCTCTCTCTCCCTATCTCTCTCTCTCTCAGTCCATATTTTTTCCGTTGGGACGTTTCATCGAACACCCTGTGTGCACAGAAAAAACAGAGGCAGAGTGCGGCGTGGGCGTGGGCAACCTAGGTCCTCTGGTGGATTGGGGGTGCGGGGGCGCGGTCTAGAGGTCGACGGCGCAGTGGAGGTCCGACGGCGAGGCGACAAAGCAGGCACGCGCACGGCGGTGTGAAGGCGTGGACGGCGGTGGCGAGGCGCGTCGACGAGGCGCGTGCACGGCGAAAGAGGCGGCGAGCGGCGCGGATCTCGACGGAGAGAAGCGGCGAGCAGCGCGCCAAGACGGTGGAGGAGGCGCTGAAGCGGCGTGGGGGCTCGACGAAGATACGGCGGAGCGACACAGGAGTGAAGCGCGGGACGGCTCGGGACTTAGAAAAATTTTGGGGAGAGTTAAGCGCGCAAGGAAGACGAGCTGAAATATATAGGAGACCCCCTATACAAGCGGTTCGTAATACGAACCCCTTGTAAAGGGGCCACTACAAGCGGTTCGTAGCCTGAACCCCTTGTAAAGGTCCCTACTACAAGGGGTTCGTGTTACGAACCGCTTCTAGAGGGCCCCTTCTACAAGGGGTTCGTATTACGAACCGCTTGTAGAGGGGGACTCCAGATTGTCTTGCGCGCTTGTAGAGGTTCCCTTCTACAAGGCGTTTGTATTACGAACCGCTTGTAGAGGTTCCCTTTTACAAGCGTTGGTATTACCAACTGCTTGTACAGGTCCCCTCTACAAGGGGTTCGTATTACAAACCGCTTGTAGAGGTGGTTTCCAGATTGTCACTTGCGCGAGGTCCCCTTCTACAAGGGGTTGGTATTACGAACCGCTTGTAGAGGTTACCTTCTGCAAGGGGTTTGTATTACCAACCGTTTCTAGAGGGGCTTTTCGGGGGATTCCTTCTCTATTCTTCCTTTTTTATTTAACTGACTTTTCAGATGTTTAAAATTTCAGTACTTGTGTTTCATATTATTTTAGAATGTTTAACATTTTAGTACTTGTGTTTCATATTATTTTAAAATGTTTAAAATTTCAGTACTTGTGTTTCATATTTTTTGAAATGTTTAAAATTTCATTGCTTAATTTCTATATATGATTGAAATATACAAGTTTCATACAGGAGCACATCTTAACTAGTAACATACTTTGTCTTTACAAGTGTGCCTTCGTTATGATCGTGGCATATATACGGAGCATCGACATCTGTGTCGTTCAGGACACTTATGTCGACATCCACCGCAAAAGGAGGGAGCTCATCGAACTGACTATACTTTTCCTCGTCTGTGACGTCCTCAACTCTGACAATCCTTCGTTTGCCTTGGAGAACCACGTGTCGCTTTGGCTTGTCCTTCTGTTTCTTGGGTTTGCTTGACATGTCCATTACATAGAAGACCTGTCTCACATCATTGGCGAGAACGAATGGTTCACGCCGATAGCCGACTTGTGTCAGGTCTACGGTTGTCATGCCATATTTGTCGATCTTCACGCCGCTTGAACTCAATTTAACCCATTGGCACTTGAATAGAGGGACCTTCAAAGGTCCATAGTCAAGCTCCCATATCTCTTCTATGAAACCATAATATGTGTCCACCTTGCCAGTGTTGTCCGCGGCGTCTATACGGACGCCATCGTTACGTTCGTGCTCATCTTATCCTGCGATTTCGTGTAAAATGTGTAATCATTTATCTCGTACCCCTTGAATGTCACGATTTCACTAGATGGTCCACGAGCTAGGCGTTGCAACTGTTCATTGTCTGACCCTTCCGAAAGGATGTAGTTTTGTAACCAAGTGCCGAATGAATCCATGTGCCTCAGTGTTATCCAATCCTCGACCTCCACAGGAATTCGCGCGTAGAATACTCTTGTCTTTGAAGGACATAAGGGCCACTACAGTAGATTGTTTCAGAACTGTGAAATGTGCTTGTTTAAAAGTAAGTAGATCTTTGCATGCAAGTGCTTTCCGTCCTAGTGTCCCTTTTCCCCGGAGCCTCCCCTCATGGCGTGATATAGGGACACCAATCGGATTTAGATCATTAATGTAATTCACAGTAACTCAATCACCTCCTCATGCCATACCCTCGGCTATGCATCCTTCTAGACGAGAACGGTTACGGACATACCTCTTTAGGACACTCATGTACCTCTCGAAAGGAAACATGTTGTGTAGAAACACGGGTCTGAGAATACCTATCTCCTTGACAACGTGAACAGTGAGATGAACCATAATATCAAAGAATGCAGGAGGAAAGATCATCTCAAGGCTAACCACACTTTGTACCACGTCATCCTGTAGTTTACTTAGTTTATCTGGATCAATAACCTTTTGCGAAACCGCATTGAAATAGGAACACAGCTTTGTGATTGTCCCCTGGACCCACTCGGGTAAAATACCTCTCACAGCCACTGGGAGCAACTGTGTCATCAACACAAGACAGTCATGGGATTTCAGGTGGACGATTTTATTCTCTTTCATGTTTATGAGTCTCTTTACATTCGAGGAGTATCTGGAAGGGACCTTCACACTGTTCAGGCACTCTATCATGCTTTTTTTCTCTTGTTTGCTTAGAGTGTAGCTCGCAGGATGTAGATAATGTTGTCCTTTGCTTGTCTTTTCTGGATGTAGATCGTTCCTCAGTTCCAAATGTGTTTTAGATCCCTCCGAGCTTGTAGTGTATCTTTTGATTTGCCGTACATATCTAAGTATCTTAACAGGTTCACGCAAACATTCTTCATGATGTGCATAAAGTCAAGTGACTGACGAACCTCCAAAACTTCCCAATAAGGCAAATCCCAAAATATTGACTTCCTCTTCCACATGGGTGCCTGACCTTCTTCATTTGGTATAGATTTTCTCCCAGGACCCTTTCCAAAAACTACTTTCAGATCCTTTACCATAGCAAACACACGTGGCCCACTTCGATGCTCAGGCTTAGCACGAAGGTCCGGTTTCCGTTAAAATTCCTGCCTCTCTTCATAACGGATGCCTCGAAGAAGAAATCTACGGTGGCCCATGTACATAACCTTCCGAGAGTTTTTGAGGTACATGCTGTCCGTTTCATCTAAGCATCGCGCGCAGCTCTATATCCTTTATAGTTAGGCCGACAGTTACCAAGCGCATGCCGATCGTTGATGGTAACAAATGACTATGCACGAGGGTGAAATCTCGTCTTTTGTGCTCATCCCATACCCGTACACCATCCTCCCACAATGTTACAAGATATTCAACCAATGGTTTCAGATAGACATCGATGTCGTTTCCGGGTTGCTTGGGCCCTTGGATCAACAATGGCATCAATATGTACTTCCGCTTCATGCACAACCAAGGAGGAATGTTATAGATATATAGTGTAACAAAGCCAGTGCTATGGTCTGCCGCCACTCGTCGAACGGATTCATACCATCCGTACTCAACCCAAACCTTATGTTTCTCGCCTCATCGCAAAGTCGGGTATGTTCGATCGACTTTCCTCCACCGGGAGCCATCACGGATGTCTAAGCATCCCGTCGTCCTTCGCTCTTCTTTGTGCCAACGCATCATCCGGACATGCGCTTTGTTAGCAAACAGACGCTTCAATCGGGGGATGATAGGGAAATACCACACCACCTTAGCGGGAGGTCTCTTTTTCATACGCTCCCATCTATTTCACCTGGGTCGTCACTGTGGGGCCTGTCCTTTGCCCACCACACGATCTGCACTAGTCCCTGGATCAGTACACTAGTGCACACCTTTCACATAGCCTAATCATTTCATACAAGCGGAAGTCTTATATATTACACAAATACGTATTAAGCCCGGGGGCTATTAAGTATTACAAATGGCACATTGGCCCAAATAGTCGAAAGTCCAAAAGATCGAGTCGGAGACCCAAAAGATGCAAAAGAGTCTCGTCGGCTATGCCTAAGCACTCGATCGAGAGACGCCCTAAGCCTCGCCTCGTCATCAACAAATCCTGTCCTTCATCTTCATGGCAAAGTCTTGAACTGCTCATATTCTCCATCTAAAAGAGAATATGAATGCGAGGTCAAGGTCATCCAAACACTGGCGAGCTAACACCCAACCCGATGCAATTTAGTGATAGGGTTCCAAGGAAAGGTTGGGGTTTATTTGTTTGCAGAAAGCAAGTTTTCTAAATCAAAGCCTATGACTTAGCACTTTTAACCCAAAGTTACGCTAATCATTATTTTCATTAATTTGATTCACATTTCACAATCCACATTCCACCAACCACACCACATTCCACACCGTCCTTAGATCTCTCGCACACACTGCCATCTCATTCCGGTGTGGCGCACCTTAAGGATCTTACGCCAAATGTGCCCGTTCTTCCCTAGCCGGGTGCCACGCCCGCACTAGAGTCACGGCTCACGACACGTAAGACCTAGATCATCCCACGGATGACGACATGATATTGTCTTCACCTCAAGCATGGCAGCAGACGGGTACGCCCGCAGTCGTACTATCCTCGAATCCCCAATACTTGTACTACCGCGCGATGGCCACGTTGTGGTGATAGGAACCAAATCCGCAGCATTTGGTCACGACTTCCATTGTGTGCCTCATCGCACACCCGTCCGGTCCACTCTACGAGTCACATCAGATCCGCAATCCACACACATTCACATTCACTTCTTCTTCGCTATCGTTCCTCGTGTGTGCCTGCACACGATGTGGCGAACCACCCCGTGGCGGCGATTGGCGACTCGCGTGTTGCCCTGCGCTCCTCACAAAGACTGCGCGTCTGTGAACGATAGCCCTCTTCACATCACACCAAGAGCCTTGCTACTTCCACCTTAACCACAAGTCGGACCACGTCCGTTTTTCCCAATCACAACCCAACACACACACTGGCATGCCAGGCCCAATTTCTAGTTTTCAAGTTTGATATGTAATCATGTCCGGTGAATATCGGTTCACCGTTCCGAGGCCAATCTAAGCCTAAAATTAATAACTGGACCTGAGCAATGTCTACGCAAATTTTAACCAAGACTTAAGAGTCTAAAATTGTTTTATTTAACCCTAACTGGCTATCAAGGGTGATTTTCAAGGCAATCATTCATAAAGTCAAAGGACAGATGAGTATTATCAAGGCAATATCATCAAGGTAGAACAATAACAAATGATAATAAGGCATGATAAATCATGATTAAGCAAGTAGGTATTATTTACTTAAAAAGCATGCAATTTAATACAAGAAATAAAATATTTAATAAACCGGGAATCAATATGATCCATTAGAGTGTTAACTCGCACTAGGAAAGCTAACTCTCCCTAATAAAAGTAAACACAATTATGGTTTAAGATGTTAACTCGCACTAGGAAAGCGATCCTCTCCTAGTAAAAGCAACATTATTAAGGGTAGAGTATTAACTTCGCACTAGGGAAAATCAAGATTCTCCCTAGTAAAAGCAATCCTTAGAGGGTGAATGTTAACTCGCCTTGGTCCGGGACGAGTGGTGGTCTTCTTCTTTGTTCTTCAAAAGGTCCCTCGGGCTCCTCGACGCCTATTAACGGAATGAGTTCGAAAGACCATAGATAAAACACCGTAATGCGATAAAAGTATGATGTATGCAATGAAATGCTCTTGCTAAGTTTAGCGATCGACGATCGTGTAAAACTCTATCCAAGATATCGAGAAAGTTCCATGATCCTTCTATTACATAATAGTTTACTTAAAGATAGTGGTAGAGCGGCGTTATGAAGATGATATGCGATGATGCAAAATGTTACCCTTAGTAGTCTACCCATAGTTTAAGCATATAAAGATATTTTAACAAAAATAATTTTGTTTGAAGAATTTCCTTCATCAACTCCCTAAGATTACCTATGGTGTGTGGGGTGGTGTTGGTTAAAACACATGATTATTTATATACGTGGGGTAATGAAGTACTCGGGTTTTATTCTTAGTAAAGTTTAGCTAAGTAAATTTTATGGAGTTTAATTAAGATCTCAAAGCTTCTAACAAGGCACTAGGGTTCATGTAGGAAATTTGAGAATTTAATCTACAATCATTTAATATATGCAATAAATCAAATATTATTATGTATTAGTATATAGGAGAATGGTAAATAGGGCTAAACAATTGCTTGGAGGTTAATAGATTGTTCTAAAGTCTTTTAATAATTGTTTTAATTACCTAAATTACATTTAGGTCCTCCTGGAATATTCTTATGAATTTAAGAGCTTATGTAACAAATTTATAGTTTGAAATCCCCCTTTTTAAATATTGTTATGAGGTGAAATATTATCTATCAAAAAGGTAAAAGGGAATTAATTGTCCAAATAAAATTTTACTACATGTGTTCTGTCATAAATGGTAACCCATAAATTTTCAGATTTTTCTAAGGTCATATCCCATTTTATTTAGCTCTATCCAATTTTCGGGTTTTATTTCCTTAAAGGAAAATCCTAGAATAGGATTAAGTATTTAAACAGGGCAAAATTATATGATATGATTTTCTTTCTGCTATTTTTAATAAATCCACCGGGTAATCTAATATTTATCATGATTTTTCTAGGATTTTTGGACGGGTTCTAAATATATTAATTATCTCCTAATAATTTCCCTAATTGTTTTTAAACGTTAAATCTCGGAAAACTCATGAAACACGATCTTTGGGCCGCCCATCAATCATCGGCACGTTACACGCCAAAGGCGATTCTCGGGAAGACGAATCTGGCGATAGCGGCGGCGGCGCGCCAATACTAATCTGACGCGTGGGACCGAGGTCCCACCGTGCTTTACTCAACGCCGAACGTGACGCTGCCCACCCCATTAGCGCGAATCTTGGCGCCGACGACGACGACGCCGACCATCGCCTTCTCCGGCCATCTAGGCGGTGCTCGTGAAACTCAAAGATGGTCGCGGTGGCGCGACAAAGCTCCATCGAGTGCTTTATGTTTGCTAGAAGAAGCTAATATCTAGATCTAGGACGCATGGTCGCCGATTAGCCGGAGACGGCCCGAGGTCAATGGCGCTACGTCTGGGCGGGAAGAGCTACGGATTTGAACATCGACGACGGACCAACAAAACCATAGATATAACTCATGCTAGAGCTTCTAGGGGTAGGTAGAGTTCTTCCGAGCAAGTGATTTTGGTGAAGGCGGCACGGGTTGGGGTGGCGACGAGGAGACCGAGTCGCTCAAAACAGTATGCTTGCCATGAGCCTAATCCAATGGCGGACTAGTCAAATTGGTTGAGGAAAGGTCGTAAGTTGTAACGATGCTCAAGCCGCGAGGAATTGAAGGAGACTCACCGATGAAGGAGAAATCGAGAAGGGGTGATTCTGTTCACCGAACGCCGACGGGAGAAAAACTCCGATTCCGGAGCAATAGTGGTTCCGGGCCAATTACTTGACGGACAATGGAGGTAAGAGCCTCCAGTGCTCTGGGGCAAGCTCCAAGAGCAGGATCGACGAGGGTGGTCGGATTCGAGAATGAGCTCGGCGGTGGTGAGAGACGGGAAGGAAAAACCGGAATTGAGCCACGGTGAGGTTATATAGCCCCAACTAAGCTTGAGGAGTGGGCAAGGGTAGTGGAGAGTGCAGAGAAGCGGCCGAGCGAGTGAGGACAAGGTGGCGGCGGCGTGGCGGTGGTGAGCCAACGGGATGACAATGGCGGGGCATTGCGTGCACACGGCAGCCCGACCACGGCGGCAAAGATCAATGCTCGGGACAGATGCGGCGCGACGTGATTGAAGGCGGGGCGCCCATTGGTGACACGGTTGGCGGTCATGATGAGGAGGCAACGAGCGAGCCAACGCCGGTCGTCGATGTCCAAAATCCGGCGATCGCTTTGCCACGGATTTTGTCAGGCAAGGAGGCCGTGGGTTGGGCGGCGGGCGGTGGCGTCTTCAAGACAAGGAAGACTCGACGGGCGGCGACACGGTTGGCCGAGGCGGCCTCGGCGTGCCTCGGGATGCGCATCTTGTGAGAGAGAGAGAGCGCGAGTGAGAGACGAGCGAGAGAGAGACGAGCCGGGTGGAGGCGAGCCGACCAGGCGAGCCGATGGGAGAGCGAGCCGGGAAGGCTCAATGGCCACCATTAAAAAGGAAAAAGGGTGGGGCTCGAGTCTAGCTAGGTCACTAGGTCGGCTCGCCCAAAATGGGTTCTAGACTCTTAATGGAATTTTTGATGAGTTTTTTTTTTTTTTTTTTTTTTTTTTTCCCAACGCAAAAATATATACATTTATGTATAATTTGCAAGTGTAAGTATACACCTATATACTTACTTAAATGTTTATACCTACAATAACTACGTATTATAAATGCACGATACTAATATGTTGAAAAGATAGCGCTTTACGAAGAATCGTGAGAATTGGTTCGAGGATAATTTTGGTTTCTGGTACAATCATAATATAATAACTTAAATTAGCTCTTTAAGTTTCTCTATGAATAATCAGGTTTTATAATAGGCTCGAATGGTACCCTAGGCTTTATAATGGAAACACCTCCCTTCTCAAACGATTTCTTTATATGTCTAATACTAACATGCTTTAGTACCAGAAAGATTTTGAATGATCTTTTCCCCAAGTTACCAGCACATCACATTACTTCAAAAGTCCAAAGATGGGGTGTTACAGTCACACTTCATCTTATAATGCGATTCTTTGCATACTGGACAAACATCAAAATCCTTGTACTCATTGTGATACAGGATACAATCGTTAGGACATGCGTGTATCTTCTGTACTTCTAATCCAAAGGACATACGACTTGCTTGGCTTCATATATAGATTCAGGTAGAGTGTTATCTTCCAGAAGCAACTTCTTTATGAGTGATAACAACTCATCGAATCCCTTATCTGAGACACCATTCGTGGCCTTCCATTGCATTAGTTCCAGTGTGGTGCGCAGTTTTTTGTGGCCCTGCCCATAGTTTGGATATAAAGGAGTTCTGTGGTCCTCTAACATGCATTGGAACTTGTCGAATTGTCTTTCATCTCTGTAGTCTCCCTCTCCGTCACGCAGCATCTGGTCCAGCTCATCATCACCAAACTCTCCGAGTGTATCTTCCACCGAAACAATATTGCTCGCGCTCGATATCTGTTCAAACCCTCTTCTTCTTCCTCGTCGTCTTCATCATCTTTCTGGCTAATCCCCCGTACTTCGCCATGGTTGATCCAACAGGTATAGTTTGGCATGAATCCTCTAATTATCAAATGGTTCATAACCTGCCATCGGTGGGAGTGCTCCTTCTCGTTCTTGCAGTCTACAAACGGACAACATATGTAGCTGCCTGCAGGCAAGAAGGCAATAGCCGCATCCAGAAAACCCTGCACGCCATCAATGAACTCTCCGGAACAACGGTCCGCATGGTACATCCATTGCCGGTTCATTTACACCAAGTTATATTTTATTAAAAAAATATAGTTACATTTCAGAATCTAAAGCTCACAAGCAGTTATTTCTAATTACTTTTTGTTCTTCTTCAGTTTACAATTAAAGACAATATTTTTTTTGCTGCAACAAAAAAACTCCACCTACACTTATTCTTTTTTGTCCTTCTACATTTATTGAACTAAAACTAACTAATTGTTATATTTTTTAATTATTTTTTATCCTTCTACAATTTTGAAACTAATTATTTTTCCCATTATACCTTTCTAATTATTTTTATCCTTATACATTTTTAACTAAACCTAACTAAAAATTTTTACCCTTCACATTTATTGCAAAAAAAAAAACTAATTGTTACATTTTTTTTATTATTTTTTAATCCATCTACAATTTTTAACTAAAACTAACGAATTATTTTTCCCTTCCTTCCTTTTTATTTTTTCCTTCTAATTTTTGCCTTATTTATTTCATACTCCAATAATTAGTTCCTAAAATTACGGTGATCAAGCTAGCTAGCAAATTTATCGTTCAATTTTGGATCCTAAGGCAAACAACTTAATTTTAAGATGAACTCCCTAAAATTAGGTGATCAAGCTAGCTAGCAAACAAGTTTGGTAGCTAGCAAACAAGCAAAAAACTTTTCAGTGATGAAAAGCTAGCTAGCAAACAAACACACCTTTCAACGAACAAATCAACATTTCTTCACATCCAATGCAAAAAAAAAAACAAAACTTAGGTGAGAAGGCTGTTAACATGACGTTACTAACATTGAAACACTTAATTTGCTGCTAAATCACCTCAATTGAAAATTTGGGCAGCACCTCCCCTTGAACAGTAGCTCGGCCCTTCTTGTTAACACTTCCCGTTCACCTCTGCGCTCTCAGGAAGGAAGAAGATGTTTTAAATGCGCTGGGCGGGAGGCTTCTACAACTGGTTGGTGTCTCAAACCGGTTCTGGAAATCCACAGCCGGTTTGGGACACAAACCGGTTGTAGAGATGTGCCTTCACACGCGGTTCGTGTTTCAAACCGCTTCTGGAAGTCCTCTCCCGCCCGTTGCCCACGAACCGGTTCTGGTACGAAGATTACAACGGGTTCGCACCAAACCGCTTCTGATGGACAGGTTGTGATGCCCAGTTCTGTAGTAGTGTTATGGGCAGCCTCCGTGAGAACCGTAGCACACTAGAATGTCGCTGGTATGTATTTGTGTTGACACCAGTTTTTGGAAAAGCCGATAGTTATTCTAGAAGGTTCTGGAAGCGTTGACTAAGGGTATCAGTAAGAAGGTTCTTGGAAATTCCATATGAGGGGCTTTATCGAAGAAGTTATTTGTTTGCAGTATGTTGGGTCCGAGTCGGTTGTGTAAAATTATTTAGGTAGTGGAGGTCAGTTCGTTACTAAAGGGAATTAGAGTTGGATACCATATTTAGGTTAAGTATGAATTAAGTTGATTTGTATAAATTAGGGATGTATCGAGTCCGTCTTAGATACGAGTTGGAGTCGTTCTAGGTTAGGTGTTGGGTATAAATATGTGCCTCATAGAGCGTGTAAAAGAGAGATGTACCAATCAATCAAATCTACTATTTTACCTGTTTCTTTACTTTTCGTTGTATTCAGTCTAGTTTCGTCGTATTTCATTTTCGATCGACTTGTTGCACATCGCCTTCTCGATTGATTTCAGGATACACCCCAGAAGTTGCTTGCATGTAAGTACTGTCTCAATTCGGTTCGATCTAGGGCTTGCATCGGCTTTTAGTTTTATCGAAATACTATCTTAGTCGATATTATTGCGCATCGCTATTTTGACTAGGGTTAGAATTCACCCTCGTCCTATCGACCAACACATTTGTTGGTGATAGCCTATTTATCCTCGTTCTATCAACTTGTAGCTTGCTATTAGCTGATATTCTATTTATTATAGTTTTATTGGTTTAATCAACTTGTTGGTTTAACCAATAGTTTGTTTACCCTTCGCTGTACTATTTAGTTAATATCATCAGCTTTATAGTAGATTGTTTGCCCTTTTGAACCTATTGGTTTAGATCTTATTTGAGCCGATAGTTTTGTTATCCTTTTGAACGTGTCACTTCTTTTGGTTGTCCTCAAGTGTTGCAGGTTCATACTATTTTAGATCTAATCGGCTATTTAAACCTGGTTACATTTTTTCTTGCTGATTGTAGGATCAAATCAGCTAGCATGTCTTGAACTCTAGAATTCGGTGTTAACGTGGATCCTAAGCCCTAAGCTCACGTGTGTTTAGTCGATCGAACTTTCTGCGTGAACACACTTTTTGGCACGCCCGGTGGGACATGATGCCATTGGAGAAAACGATCGACCACAAATAATGTCACCGAAGAATCCATTATCAGAGTGACCGTCGCTCATCTTACTGGGGAACAGCGTTAGGACATTGCTGCTCGTATGGAGAAATTAAGATAGGCCTACCTCGGCTCCTTCCAAAAAGGCCGAAATGGCGCGCTATCCAAAAAGGGGTACTTTTCAAGGTGATGGAACCTTTTTAAATCCGATATGTGGTAACACCCTAAGAAGTTTTAGAGAGTCAATTCTTCTATCCATTATGCTATGGACAAGCAATTGTTAGCTTTTATCTCTACAATATCTCCTATAGTTATAAGAGGAGTAAAAGAAGTCACTCAAAATATAGTTATGATTGACACCATGTTTACCCTCGGACCTAATCTGCCCACATACCCTCAGTTCACAGTGGGTCAACTGCAATAGATAAACGCCATGATGGCTGCTAGGAATGCAGGATCGGCTTCTATGTCACAATAGCTGACGCGCACCACTACGAATCGAGTTGGTCATAGTGCTCCACCCACGCTACTGCGAGCTGATTGCCAGGCCTCCTAGCCTGCAAGACCTATTCAATCGGCTCCAACACCGGCTCCACAAGCTCAGGTATCACCACTACCTGTCCTTCAGGCGTAACAGGACCCTCAGCCGACGCCTGTGCATCAACAGGCATATCAGGCTCCTCAGCCGACACCTACTGCATCAATAGACGTAACAGGCGCCATAGCCGACGCCAGTGCATCAATAGGCATATTAGGTTCCTTAGCCGACACATGTGCATCAACAATCGTATCAAGCTTCTCAGCCAATGCCAGTATATCTAGGGCCCAAAGCCTTCCGGATATAGATATTTCTTAGAGCGCAAATTAGTATATTTTTAAGATATATCTATAAATATGGTAGGATTATGAGTTATGTAGATGGTTCTCCAAGTTGTGTGGGATCTGGACCACATGTATCCTGTACTATAAATACCTCTCGCCATGGGAGGAGGAGGGCATCGAGGTCTATCTTTGCAATCTCATCGCAATAACACAAAAGCGCACGTGTGACTGAAGTAGGGTTACTGTCTCTTTCTGAGGAGCCGGAACCAGGATAAGTCTTCGTGCCTAGTATGTCTTTCATCTCGGTGAGTCCCTACATCTATGACGAAAATCCTTTAGCACAAAAACCCTTTAGTAGGAAGGGCTGTTTGATCCCTCAATCAGTAAGTAAGCTCGGCAGGGAATCCGTTTACCAATCGTTGACTGGTACTTTAACTATGCTTTTTAAGTACTCTGACCATGTTTTATTAGTATTCAGACCATGTTTTCATCATGTTTCACTAGTACTTTATCCATGTTTCACATTACTTCTTATATGTTTCATCAGCACTTCACCCCATGTTTCATTGCTCATTTCTCGCGTGAAACATCAATCTTTTAGTTGAAACCTCCCTAAATAACTATTGAAACATTCTTCATAAACATGTGAAACAATTTTTCGCACGTCAACGCAAAATGTTTTAGCAGTATTTGAGCTTCCACTACTAGAGAAGTGGGCATTACTACCGACACCACTATCGATTCGTGGCTCATATTCATGGCTCACGCAATTATCACTACCGGTTTGAGTCACGAACCGGTAGTAACGCCTTGTTTCTAGAAAGTTTAAAAGGAATGCATATTCTATCTATATTAGTATGCGACAGTGGATGGGTTGGCTAGAAGGGTGAGACAGGAGTCACGAGGTCTTGGGTTCTTGTTGCTTCTCCCAATATATTCCCAACATATTTATAAACATTTCTAATACTATCACTACCGGTAGTGATACCCTACCGGTAGTGATAGTTGTTTCTCCGGTAGTGTTCACTGCCGTTCTTCATAGCTCATGTTTCAAAAAAGCATCCTGTTGAATGATTCCGGAACACAAAATGTTTTAGCAATATTTGAACATCGCTGCTATTCTTCATCGCTCGTGTTTCAAAAAAGTGTCCCATCGAATGATTCGTAGCACGACCCATATTTTATTGCTTGACTTGAGGTACTCTTATAACACTACTAGGGAACAGTGCTACACAAGCGGTTCGTAACCGCTTTCACAAGCGGTTATCGAACTGCTTGTACGCAACCGAGAGTGATACCCAGAGGGTATCACTCATGATTCTCAACCGCTAGGTGCAGCACCACAAGCGGTTCGGAAGGTGCCAAGAAGCGCAGTGGAGTAGCCACGTGGGGGCAAATCACAAGCGGTTGGTGTTACCAACCGCTTGTAGAGAGGCCTTCTATCGTGGGTGGGGAGACACCACGTGTGCTCTCTCCACAAGCGGTTGTTGTTACAAACCACTTGTGGAGAGGCCGACAGCTATATATGACCTTTTGAGCTAGACTTTCAAATATGAATTTTGACAATAAAAATAAATACAACTACAAATTTATTTCTGCATAATTAAATATATATTATAATTGAGAAAACCAGTAGTTTATTTGCACAAATAGTATGAACTTATAATTTAATTACAAATTAAATGCATATATATATATATATGTTTTACAATACATAAAATGATGATCAACACAAGCAACGTTTTACAGCTTTCGAAGAGTACAAATGTGGTGATCTTGAGATCATTTCCTGCGTGCATCGCTCTTTGCGGCCATCGACGAAGATTCCGTAAGTTCACCTGTCCTTATTGAAGGGCCATCTCTCCATGCCTTTGCGTAGAACTCGCCTCTAGGGGATATAATCTCATCGACAATGAAGCCAATAAGTTGTTCTTGGATTGCTTCAACCTGATGCGATGGGATCACGCCCGTCTCATCGATGCCGGGCTACGAAAAGAAACAAAGAAATAAATCTTTGAACACGTCAAGTATAAGTGTATTATGAAATTTGTTTTTAACACACACGCACCTCGTTGTTCAGTTGTCGCATATCGCCGTGGGTAAGACTTTGCATGTAGAGGCACACATAATAGCCACATAAGTTGTTTCCGGCCGTTTGCTGTAGAACCTAGAGTGATATTTGAAAAGAATGCAATTAATTAATTGGCTTGAGAAGATAGATTTTTATGCCATATATATTATTTAATTGATATTTTGTAGTACGTACTCGAGTGCTGGATTGCACTATGAATTGATTCCTAGAACTTTTTCCTTTATGCTTCGTTTGGAACGTGGCGAATGCCCTGTCATGCGTTATTATATGAATAGTAATTATGAGTATTTGAAGTACTTATATATATATGTATCTTGGCATCTCAATGTTACCTGTTTAGAATATCAATGATAAACTGAAAATCTTGTTGTGGTTTTCTTCTTGAGTCTTGCACAATGATGATCGCACTATCGATATTGATAATAAGTAGGATCCAATGAAACCTATTCATATATAAGTATTGCAACATATATGTAATTAGTCATATTATGAATGTCTTGAAAAAGGATAAACGAGAGGTTGTGTGATGACATGTATATATACGTACTGGAAGTAGAAAGGCAGAAGTATGTGCGGTTTGCAGTGCTGGTCGAAAAGAGCCTTCAGCATGTATTCTTCAACTTCTTTTGGCTTGTGTTTACAGTTAGGCTCGTTGACAATTGATGGGTCAATAAAGCCGATGTCGAAGATAGCCTCTCTTCTACATCGTTGTATCTCCATTCTACATACAAAGGGGATGAGTTATTAGATTTTGCAAATTAACTATGGCGAAATGAACACATATATATGGTAAACTCAATCATTAGTGGAAATACTTACAGACACCAAGAATTTCATTAGAGACACGTTGACGGCGTCTCGATGGTAAAATTGGTAGATGCCGTCGAATTCCATCCATATGAGTTCATCCCCACGATAGAAATCTTCGTTTTTTATACGGGCGGGGAACATTGTTCTTCCTTGAGCGGACTGTTCCATGTACCATTCATGAAATTGTTCTGTTGGCTCGTGGCCTGTCCTTCCTCTGACAATTTGTATTCTTCAAATGCATCCCAGTGATCTGCCAGCTTGGGATGTTGGTTGAAGTCTGGCTTTTCTCCTTCTTGACATACTTGTTGTTCGGTGAACTTTCCACGACTCAAATTGGGTTGCCATCTTCTTCAAAGTGTATCTCTTAACCTTGTTCTCGTATCCTTCAGAAATTTGAAGTTCTCCTTGATATCTTTCCAAAGGAGCTCCTTGGTGGCTTATGAACTTCACCATTTCTTGATGTTAATCGACATGATCCCTAATGTGGAAACCACATGCGTTGTTAAACGGGCCTACTGCAGACAGAGGAGCAATTGGCTTTCCATCATTGTCGACGTTGGTGAAAATAAACTTTGTAGCAGGCTTCTTGTTAGGTCCTCGCCTGGTTTGGGTGCTCGATGTACCGGGCTGAAAATGGACAGAGATGTGAATTTTTCATGTCGAGCCATTTATAGTAATTGGTTAAATATGGCTAAATGGTTTGTCCGGATTCTCGTGGCATTACCTCACTTCCTCAGCGTCAACGGATCATTTGGATCCACCGACAATGTGTTGACAACGTTGGCATCACCTTTATTGGCGGCCAAGTTGCTACCATAGTCGATCTCGTCTAGCATGAACGCTTCATCCATCTCGAAATTAGGATCACCACGTCCTAGTGTCGCCATCTATCGTTATTATGAAATATTGTTTAATTAGTAAGTATGGCAACTCGTCAAATTGTAAAAGAAAAATATATAACAAAAAATACATTTTCACTCATTCTCTCTCACTGACATTATCTCTCACTCACTCTATCTCCATCTCTCACTCACTCTCTCTCCATCTCTCTCTCTCATTGTCTCTCACTCTCACTCACTCTCTCTCCTTCTCTCTCACTCACTCTCTCTCCATCTCTCTCTCTCTCATTCTCTCTCACTCTCACTCACTCTCTCTCTCTCCATCTTTCTCTCTCTCTCTCATTCTCTCTCACTCTCACTCACTCTCTCTCTCTCCATCTCTCTCTCTCTCATTCTCTCTCACTCTCACTCACTCTCTCTCTCTCCATCTCTCTCTCTCTCTCTCTCATTCTCTCTCACTCTCACTCACTCACTCTCTATCCATCTCTCTCACTCACTCTCTCTCCATCTCTCTCATTCTCACTCTCTCTCTCTCTCACTCTTCTCAGTCTCTCTCACTCACTCTCTCTCATTCTCTCACGCTCTCTCTCTCTCACACTGTTGAACACCTCTTTTTGCCCTTAGGGACATTTTGTCGAACACTTTGTGGGCGGCGAGTGTACAGAGCGCGTGTAAGCAGAGGAGGGGGTAACCTAGGCCCTTCGGGATGGAGGAGCACGCAGCGGTCGACGGCGGCGCGGGGAGACGACTTCGACGGCGACGGCGCGGTGACAGTGGGGCTCGACGGCGCGATGTGATGCGATGGCGGTCGGCGGTGCTGCTGGGAGACGACCTCGACTGGCGGCGTGGCAAGGCCGACGGCGGCGCTGGGAGACGACTTCGACGGCGGCGGCGGCGCGACGGCGACGGCGCGACAGGGCTCAACGGCGGCGCGGGGAGGTCGATGGAGACGACAGAGGCAGAGAGTGCACGTGGGGACTTAGAAAAATTTGGAGTGTGTCCCCGGCTAGACGAGACATATTTATAAGAGCACCTTTACAAGCGGTTGGAACCACCAACCCCTTGTAATAAGATCTCTACACGCGGTTCGTAATAGCAACCGCATGTAGAGATACACACCTCTAGCTGCCAGATCACCAACCGCTTGTAGAGGTCCCTCACAGCTGGCGGCGAGCGAGAGGGACCTCTACAAGCGGTTCTTATAACCAACCGCTTGTAGAGGTCCTCACACCGGCGGCGAGGAGGGATTCTACAAGCGGTTCAGACATTAACCGCTTGCAGAGGTCTCTCACAGCTGGCGGGCGAGCGAGGGAGGGACCTCTACAAGCGGTTTGTATCACCAACCGCTTGTAGAGTGGGAAGAGTCAAAAGGATTTGACGCCTGCATTGGTTAAGATAAAACTTCCCCCTCTTCTGGCTAGCGAGCGGCGCTTGAGCGTGGGCTCTCCTGCGGCGACGCGGGTTCGAGCCCCGCTCGCGCCCCCTGCCTTTTAATTTTTTCTTTGCCTTCCTCTTATAGTTAGTGCATTAAAAAATTACTTAGTGCTTTGAAAAATTAGTTAGTGCAATAAAAAATTAGTTAGTGCAATAAAAAATTAGTAAAAAATTAGTTAGTGCAATTAAAAATTACTTAGTGCTTTGAAAAATTAGTTAGTGCAATAAAAAATTAGTTAGTGCAATAAAAAATTGCTTAGTGCTTTAAAAAATTAGTTAGTGCATCCAAAAATTACTTAGTGCAATAAAAAATTACTTAGTGCTTTGAAAAATTAGTTAGTCCCTCCAAAAATTAGTGAGTCCATTCAAAAAATATTTTATCAATGAATTAATGATCACTTTGTCTTTACAAGTGTTCCTTCGTCGTGATCGCGACTTATGTAAGGAGCATCGACTTCAGTTACATTTAGGACACTTATGTCGACATCTTCCGCAAAGGGAGGGAGCTCGTCGAACTGATTGTATTCCTCCTCGTCTGTGACGTCCTCAACACCAACAATCCTTCGTTTGCCCTGGAGAACACGTGTCGCTTTGGCTTACTACTGCAATCTTTTTGCTTCTCCCTGTGTTTCTTTGGTTTGCTAGACATGTCCATTGTGTAGAAGACCTGTCTCACATCGTTGGCAAGGACGAATGGTTCGCGCCTATAGCCAACTTCTGTAAGGTCCACGGTTGTCATGCCGTATTTGTCGATCTTCACGCCGTTTGAAGTCAGTTTGACCCACTGGCACTTAAACAGAGGGACCTTCAATGGTCCATAGTCGAGCTCCCATATCTCTTCTATGTAACCATAATATGTGTCCACATTGCCTTTGTTGTCAGTGGCGTCTATACGGACACCGCTGTTCTGGTTGGTGCTCTTGGTATCCTAGCATTTTGTGTAGAAGGTGTAACCATTTATCTCGTAGCCCTTGAATGTGACGATTTCACTAGATGGCATCCGAGCTAGGCATTGCAACTGTTCATTTTCTGACCCATTGACAAGGATGTAATTTTGTAACCAAGCGCTGAAAGTATCCATGTGCCTCACTGTGATCCAATCCTCGGACCTTCCTGAGAATTCACGGCGTAGTATACTCTTATGCTGAAGGACATACGGGGCCACAACGGTTGATTGTTTCAGAACAGTGAAATGTGCTTGCTTAAAAGTTAGGAGATCATTGCATGCAATTGCTTTCCGTCCTAGTGTCCCTTTTCCCCGTAGTCTCCCCTCATGGCGTGGTATAGGGACGCCAATGGGATGTAGATCCTCAATGTAATCTAAACAAAACTCAACCACCTCCTCTGTCCCATAACCCTCCGCAATGCATCCTTCGGGACATGAACGGTTACGGACATACTTCTTTAGGACTTTCATGTACCTGTCGAATGGAAACATGTTGTGCAGAAACACTGGCCCGAGAATACCTATCTCTCTGACAATGTGAATAGTGAGATGAACCATAATATCAAAGAATGTAGGAGAAAAGATCATCTCAAGGCTGACCACACTCTGTACCACGTTATCTTGTAACTTACTTAGCTTATGTGGATCGATGACCTTCTCGCGAAACCGCGTTGAAAAAGGTACACGCTTTTATGATTGTCACCGACCCAATCAGTAAAATACCTCTCACACCCATCGAGAGCAATGTATCATCAAGACAAGACAGTCATGAGTTTTCAGGTATACGATTTTATTCTCTTTCATGTTTATGAGTCTCTTCACAATTGACGAGTATCCTGAAGGGACCTTCACACTGTTCAAGCACTCTATCATGCTTTTTTTCTCTTCTTTGCTTAGAGTGTAGCTCGCGGGATTTAGGGAATGTCCTTTCTCTCTCTTTTCTGGATGTAGACCATCCCTTAGTTCCAAAAGTTGTAGGTCCTTCCGAGCTTGTAGTGTATTTTTCGATTTGCCATACATATCCAAGTATCCTAACAGGTTTAAGCAAACATTTTTCGTGATGTGCATGAAGTCAAGTGAGTGACGGATCTCCAAAACTTCCCAATAAGGCAAGTCCCAAAATATTGATCTCTTTTTCCAGATGGGTGCCTGACCTTCCTCGTTCAGGACAAGTTTGCTTCTAGAACCCTTTCCAAACACTATTTTAAGATCTTTTACCATGGTAAACACCCGTGGGCCACTACGATGCTCAGGCTTATCACGATGGTCTGCTTTCCCATCAAAATACCTTCCTTTTTCCGCAATGGGTGCCTCTTTAGAAGAAACCTACGATGGCCCATGTACACAATCTTTCGAGAGTTTTTCAGGTACATGCTGTCGGTTTCATCTAAGCATTGCAAGCAGGCTTTATATCCTTTGGTAGTATTGCCAGACAGGTTACCGAGCGCGGGCCAGTCGTTGATGGTTACGAACAACAGTGCACGTAGGGTGAAATACTCCCTCTTATACTCATCCCATACCCGTACACCATCCTCCCACAACTTTACAAGATCTTCCATCAATGGTTTCAAATAGACATCGATGTCGTTTCCGGGTTGCTTCGGCCCTTGGATCAACAATGGTATCATGATGTATTTCTACTTCATGCACAGCCAAGGAGGAATGTTATAGATACATAGTATAACAGGCCAGGTGCTATGGCTACTGCTCAGGTCGCCAAAAGGATTTATACCATCGGTACTCAACCCAAACCTTATGTTCCTCACCTCATTTGCAAAGTCTGGGAATGTTCGATCGGCTTTCCTCCACTGGGACCCATCAGCGGGGTGCCTAAGCATCCCGTCATCCTTACGCCCTTCTTTGTGCCAACGCACCATCTGGGCATACGCTTTGTTAGCAAAAAGACGCTTTAATCGGGGGATCACAGGGAAATACCACACCGCCTTAGCAGGAGGTCTCTTCTTCTTACACTCCCCCTCTATTTCACCTGGGTCTTCACGCTTCGTCTTGTAACGTGATTCTTTGCATACTGAACAAGCATCCAAATCCACATACTCATTGCGATATAGGATACAATCGTTACGACATGCGTGTACCTTCTTTACTTTTAATCCCAAAGGACATATGACTTGCTTAGCTTCATATGTAGATTCAGGCAGCGTGTTATCTTTTGGAAGCAGATTCTTTATGAGTGATAACAACTCATCGAATCCCTTGTCTGACACACAATTTCTAACCTTCCATTGCATTAAGTTCAGTGTCGTGCGGAGCTTCCTGTGGCCCTTCTCACAATCTGGGTACAAAGGTGTCCTGTGGTCCTCTACCATGCACTGAAACTTCTCGAATTGTCTTTCATCTATGTAGTCTCCCTCTCCGTCACGCAGCATCTGGTCTAGCTCGTCATCACCAAGATCGCCGACTGTATCTTCCACAGAACAATATTGCGTGGCGTCCGCCATACTGTTGAAGGACTCTTCTTCTTCACCATCTTCTTCATCGTCTTCCTGGCTGCTCCCCTGTACTTCGCCATGTTTGGTCCAATAGGTGTAGTTTGGCATGAAACTTCTTGTGATCAAATGGGTCATAACCTGAAAGCGTTGGGAGTGCTCCTTCTCATTCTTGCAGTCTACGCACGGACAACATATGAAGCTGTCTGGAGGCAAGAATGCAACAGCGGTATCAAGAAATGCCTTCATGCCATCAATGAACTCTCTGGAGCGACGGTCCGCATTGTACATCTATTGCCGGTTCATCTACACAAAGATCTAATTTTCAGATACCTTCAAAGATCTTTCACTAAAGTGTTATTTATATTGTAGCAAAATTTCATTCCAAAGTACTTTGACACGTATTTACAAAAGTCATTGTTTCCATGTTTTGGCTATTATCAAAGGTAATAAATAATATACTTATTTTATATATGCATGTCATATAGTTACATTTGTAATTAAAACTACTCAAACATGTTGTTAGTTTTATAGTTCTACAAGACATACTTGAAAAGAAATTAAAAGTTTTATAGTGCCAAGAATTTATATGCCATATATTTTGCGATGGAAGGAGTGGTTTTTCAAATTTAACCTTTAAACTTAATTTAACTAATTATTTTGTCCCTTTAAAATTTTTCCTATTTTATTTCATAAAACATTAATAATTTCCTTCCAAACCTAGATCTACTATTGTTACATTCAATGGAGGAGTATTATATTAAAGATTGTAAAGCTAACAACTTTTCGAAAACAACTCCTTAATTACAATTCATCATGGTCCTACCTAAAATTAAAGTTATGAAGTGAGATTGAAGAGAAGGAGTGTTACATTAAAGATTCTAATTCTAAGAACACTTTTGGAGAAAATAACTACCATAATTCCTCATGGTCTTGCCTAAAAATAAAGTTATGGAGTGAGGTAGCAATAAAAACCCCCAACAATCAAAATCAATTTTTTCTCCATATTAAATGCAAAAGAAACAATAATATCTTGGTGAGAAGGATGGTAGCATGGTGTTACTAACCTTGATTCACTTAATTTGAAGCTAAATCATCACATTCAAAATTTGGACAGCACCTCCCCAAGAACAATTGCCAGCCCTTCCCTGCTCATGTCTCTGAGCTCGGGAGGAGAAAGAGTTTAAATGGGTGGGCGGGACCTCTTCGAAGCGGTTTGAGATACCAACCGCTTGTAAATGTAGATCTCTACAAGCGGTTGGTGTCTCAAACCGCTTGTGATAACTCAGAAGCGGTTTGGGACACAAACCGCTTGTGGAGGTTGGTCAACACAAGCGGTTGGTGTTACCAATCGCTTCTGGAAACCCCGTCCCGCCCGTTGCTCACGAACCGCTTCTGGTGCTAAGGCCAGAAGCGGTTCGCGCCTAACCGCTTGTAATAACCCGCTTGTGATGCCCAGTTCTGTAGTAGTGTAAGGTGCCGCTTACACAGTTAACAACCAATGAACTAATCTCCTTTATTTGTGCTACTAAGCTTGGCCTCAATTCATATCTCCTGCCACATGTGTTGTTGCCTAACCGGCAACTACACTTGAGCCAGACCCAGCCTGCCTTCAAGTGTCTATAGATCACAACAGCGTGGGTCAAGGCTGGACGTGGGGCTTGCTCGCCTGGCAACTGAAGGCGAGCGTCACCAATGCCGTGAACTAGAGTTCTATGCGCCGGCGTGCGACGGTGACGACGATAAGTATACATCAAGGACATGGTGGTGTGGCGGCATGTCATTGCTGGTCAGACGCGCGTAGAATTGTGTAATTGCCATGCCCAGGGAAAGTAGAGTAGAAAAGTAGCCAAATTGCATCTGCGACATTACCTTGTAGCTACTTCAAAACGCACACAAAAAGCTCCTCGAGTTGTCCCACTTGGTGAAGGCCAACCATATCTGCATCGGCGGTAAGTAACTAATCGATCATTATGGAGACTAGCAAAGCCTTTGTGCTTTATTATGAATAAAACATAATATATTACTTTTCACCATATCGTACTTCATAATCCTCTTTACTTTTCACAACATCGTACTTCATCATAATCCTCTGCTCGGTCGAGACTTTTTTATATTTAGATAATTTGTAGCTCATAAAATTTTCCTGTAGGAAAAACCATGAGTTTCTTAGGCTGTTTATTAGAAAATTTATAGGTTTGTTTATTGGAATTAAGATGAGTATTATCTCGGTTTGTTAATGGGATACAGGGCCACGGACTTCAACATGACTTTTGTAAGAGCGGGGGGATGTAGCAGTAGCACATATCATTTGTCAATCATCACTCACTATTAGAGGTCCAACGATACAGTAAAGATTCAAAGCATGCAATTCACCCAGTGATGTAATGGAATGAATTTTTTCAGTATTTTATACTACTCATATTTATGCCTTGTATTCATTAATACCATGGCGACATACATTTATTGCTTTCTTCCTCGCAACAGAGCATCCATTGAATCGTACTCCTCCGAGTTGATGAGGGTGACTCATTCTCTCATGGAGAATATCGCAAGAAACCTGGGCATTGATCTCGACAAAATCAAAGAAACATACGTAAGCCAAGCATTAAGGATGACCTACTACCCTTCATGCCCCGTTGCTCACGACAAGGTGTTGGGGATTTCACCACATTCCGATATTTCTATTCTAACACTTGTATGGGAGCTAAATTTAGTAGAAGGGCTCCAGATCAAGAGATATGGCGCATGGGTGCCCATCAAATCCCACCCCAAGGCATTAGTGGTGAATGTTGGTGACTTTCTTGAGGTACGCAACCAATTGCCAAGCATTTCGTTCCACATTTTGACAAAAGTTTCCCAAAGATTAGTACTACTATAAGGGGATGATTTAGATAACACACTTTGTATGGTACTGTCCAACTATGAAGTAACAAGAATGCTTATTGTCCGTAGATTTTGACAAATGGCAAATATCAGAGCATTGAGCACAGGGTCGCCGTCAATGCACACAAGGGGAGAGTGTCCATTTCTGCCTTTCACCTCCCAAAGTTTAATACTAGCGTGGGCCCACTACCTGACATTGTTAGAGAAGAGGAGAAGAAATACAAGACCCTGAGAGTGGATGAGGTTGCCAAGGTTGTTTTCTCCAGCAAACTTGACGGGAAGAAAACTAAGGATTATGCCATGTTCAGCGTCTGAACCTACAAGAGCCGAAGCTACGTACTACATTGTCGGAGTCAAATAATTTTCAAACATTTTCAGTGCATTAGTTTGGTGTAAATTAAGAAACAACATGTGTAATGTATTACTAGTAAATTTGATATACTCTTCAAATGTCCTTATAAAGAAGGAAAATCATTCACATCATCCCATGCTCTAAAAAAATGCTCTGTATCATGCCTTACATGCGCTGCTCAGCTTGCACTCACCTCCCAAGCCGGATCAGCCTACGTATGCTACGTCCCACTCTTGCCTAAGCCCTAATCTAACGTCACCGCCCGTAACCAAAACAGAGCCAACGAAGACTTTGGATGCAAGGTAAAAAAAAAAAGACCATAAATAAACTACGCTAGCTATAAAGTATTAAATATCCTAGCACTACATGAAACTCGCTAAAGCTGGACAGACAAAACTGTTGAGAAAGGTAGCAAAACCGTCATTCTCGACAACTGGCCGTCAAGAAAAGGCCGTCAGGTCAGCTCAGTCGAGAGAAAGCATTCTTGACGGCCTAGTGATACTCTCAACGGTTTGGCATCGAGCGGTCGAGGGACAAAGCGGAGCCGGCCGTCCGAGGGGTTAACGGCTACAGGTCTTCTCTCTCGACGGCTCGGTTGTAGCCATTGAGAGAGAGCCTGCTAGGGGGAGTTGGGCCGGCCCACGCTGGCTACTATGTATTGCCACGGCTGTAAAGTAGCCATCCATAGAAGTCTCTCTTAGGCTGGTCCCCCTTAGGTGATCTCTCCCAATGGCTTGTTCTTGATCAGGACGTCGAGAGTAAGGCTGCCTGGAGGAGGATGGCCAGCGTCGGTTGTACTCCTTATTCTCGATGGCTTATATGTGGCCGTCGAGAGTACTTAATTTCCAAAAAAAGAAAATAGCCTAAAAATAGGCACAAAAAAAATGGAATTTTGCAGCAGCAGTTGCTGCTGGCCTAAAAATTGGCAAAAAAAAAATAGAATTTTTGCAGCAACTGCTGCACCCAGCAGCTACAACCTACAAACCTAAAATACCCCGCATAGATATAAACCCCACATATATCATATCCACACATGCACGCACAATTAGAACTTTGACATCACGCACAATTCAAACATTCACATCCAATGTGTCGAGGACATCCACACATAAACCCACGTATAGTCAACATTTCACATACACATATATACATCAACATCATTGTAATGGCATCCACATCCACAAAAGTGAAAACCTTGATCACCACAAGACTCAGGGGAAGCGCGGGTTGTAGTTGAACAACTGATCGACGAAGTCTGCGGCCTAGCTCCTAGAGGCGTCGTCACCATGCTCCCCATCATCCGCTTAAGCTATAGCTAGAGCCATTGAACCAGCCGGAACCCTATGAAGCATGCAACATAGTTAGACATATATGGTTTGAAATCTAGGTTTGGACAACGAATTTGGGTAAAATGATAGGTTAAGACACTTACCACCTCCGAAGTGGTGCTCGTCCAAGGGCGTAGAACTCCGGAGACGCATGGAGAGGCAGCTTGGCCCCCCGTAACCGCTCAGCCCTGCCTATACATTCGTGAAATATGAAGTTAATGGAAAGAGATAAACACTGAAATGTAATGTTCAGAAGTCTTTACATACCCCGGCGAGTCGAGAATGCTCCAAGGCTACGAGTCCATTAAACTCCAGGAACTCCTTCTCACACTCCTCGAGCTCCCGCCAATGCTCCTCCTCTGCCGTCCTCATGCTCGCCTAAAGGGCCTGCACTAGCTCCTCACGCACCTTCCTCTACTGCTCCCTTTCCTGCTCCCTTCCTTTAGGATCCGTGTCTCAAACTCGTGACGACTCTCCGCAGCGCTATGGGTAGCCCACACCTTAAGCATGTTGGCCTCAGACCTACAACAAATAGCAATGTGATTAGTTAGAAAATCAATCTAGTTGCAAGCAAGTAAGAATCTGATAGAACTCTTGCCTCAGGTGATCCCCACCGATCGCCAGCCTCCCTTGAGCCTTCCCCCCATATGCTTATGAATCACTACAGAGTCTTGGGGCGCCTCGTCCGGATTGCTCTCAAGCCATGCTCCTGGCTGTACGCCTATCGGTATCGATCATGTGTTCGGTTTAAGCCATTATAGAAAAAATGGTAGGTTAGGTAAGTAAAAGAGGAATATGACACTTACTAGCTTTTGCTTTGCCAGGGGGTCTATGGCTGACAAAGTACTGTCCTTGGCTTTCCTTGTGTGTCCACGGCTCCATAGGTCCATCCCGCTTGGCCTATGCTAGTTGCCAATGTCTGCATGACATAAAATTGCGGAGTAGTTAGTGCAAGAAATAAATCGACGAAAGTAATACTAGAGAGATTACCAAATTGTGCCCAAGCTGCCTGAAGGACCACTTCCAAGAGGTTGACACACAGTCCTTGGATTTTCAGTTCTTCTTTGGCATGGTGGACCTGTCACGGAACTCCTGGCTAGCGCACTTCTGTCCAAGTGCCTCCCAGGCATCCTAGCAGTTCGTGGCCCACTTGAGTGGCACCTAGGCGTACTAAGGGGTGAATAGGTACTTGCTGCTAACCTCGGTGCTAGTGATCCTCTCGCTGTGCTCTCTCATGAGAAATAAAAAGAATCAGAAGCGACAATACTATATAGCAATTGAGAAATGGTTTTGGGGCGTTAACTCACCTATAGTAGTCCTTAATGGCTGTGACACACGCCCCAGATATCACATCCTGGATCTTCTGCCTCGCATTCTTATCCAGGATGTAGTCGAAGTCGGCCTCCATCAGCCCTTCGCAAGGGCGGTACTTGAGCTGAAATGGGGTAAAGCAAAGAAACTTAGTATTCTAATAAAAATGTTATAGGGTCTACAAGTAAGTTAGCCTACCCAAAACTTTCGTACGCACTAGGAGTTGGCTTTGCCATCCCTATGCGGGACAACCTTGTAGTTGTCCCAGCTGTACGCTGGCCTGGTGACATTGCCTATCATCACCATGCCCGATTAGTGTTACCTCATGAGGGACCCAAGGGTACTCCTAGGCTGGGTCCTATGCCTGGCATCGACCGTAGACATGTTGCTACATGGATTGAAAGAATGTTAGACATTTCCAAGACAAATGCCAAATATTGTAAACAAGTTAGTTTGAAGTTATGGGTTTATATGCACCTGTCCCCATCAATGTTGATCGGGATCTACTGGCTCTGATCTATTGGAGCCTTGGGTACCTTGTTCTAGCCTCTTTCCTTCCTCGAAGGCTGGGAGCCTGTAGCCTAGCTAGACTAGTACTCCTAGGTGGGAACCAACTCCTGGCTGGACGTCAGGGCCCCCTCCTGGCCAGACGTCGGAGTGTCCTCGTGGCCGGTACTCGAAGCATTCTCCTGCTTCGCCTATTGTCCTCCCTACAAAAAGTTATGGAAGTGTAACAGCCCCATTTTGGACATCTAGGAAATTATGAGATATGCATGCATTTGGGAAATAATTTTGAAATCCTTTTTGGATTTAAATTGCATTTATTCCTTTGTTTTTAAAACATTGATATATATATATACATATATACATCCTTATATGGTGGTACATGTTTTTATTATAAAACCAGTATACATTTAAAACTAGTGCAAAGTTCATATTTTCTTGTATAAATAAATATATTCAAAAAATGATTAATTGTTTGCTTTTACTCTTTGCTAAAATAATTATTGAAAATACCTGTATTCATGGAATAGTGTCATAGCTTCATCTATTCAACTTGACATTAATTCAAATTTTATTTCAAATAAAGTTTCTAAATTGATGAAACCAGTCCTAGTTGGGCTTAACCACCCCTATTCGGCCGCTAGGCCTAGTCGGCTAAGCCCATCCCTCTCCATTTTCTTCCTCTCCCCTCCCTTTCCTTCTTTTGGCTCAGCTAAGCTGGCCTCACCTCTCGCTCCTGGCCTAGTCCAGCAGAGCCTGCTCTCTGCTCTCACCCTCGCGCTCCCTCTCTCTCTGACATCCGTCTCTCCTGAGCGCTTCTTCCTCCTTTCCTTTACCCACCGGGCTGACCCCTGACTCTCCCTCTCGCCACGTTGGCAACAACTCCCTGCCACCGTTGCCTTGTGGCGTCTTCCTCCTGCCACCGTCACCTCGTGGTGCCCTTGCCCTGCGCGGTAGCCGCCTGCGCCGCTGTCCTGCCCCGCCGTGGCATACGCCATCCCAGTCCACCCTACTAGCCGCCTCGCTCTCTCCCTGCACCTCCTCACTCTCACCCTTGAGCCTACGAAGCTACTCCACCCCCGATCCTGGCTTTTATCAGCTCTTTCTCTCCTCTATTGCTCACCCCGCAACCCACCCACGTTGCCACTCCACTATGGTGGATTAACATCCCCACCGCCCATTTTCCTCGACTTTTCCCTCTCTCTCCCTGCTTTGGCCACAAGCACTCAGGCTCTAATCTCTTGTGGCTCACATCCCCGGCCACGTCGACCCTGTAGGTAAAACCTACTCCCACCGTAGATGCCGTAGGACCCTTTCCTCGAGCCCCCAAAGCCCTATCTTGCTTGCGCCATGCCACATCGTGGCCGCCGCAGCGGTTGCTTGCCGCGCCACCACTACAGGCCGCCACTGGCCTTGTCATGTGCACCTTCGGGTGCACTGGGCGTAGAGGACCGTATTTTTGGTGGGCGACCACACAGCCAAGGCCTCCTCTGCCGTTGCTGCGCTCCGTCCAGGCTGCCCATGGCTGATGCGTCGGTTAGTCTAAGGTAGAAGACGACTGCTGTAATGCCCCCATCGTTCGGCTGACAAGCGGGCCTCCTAGACCCACCGGTCGGATTAGCTGAGACGTATTAATAAGAATACATTTCCTCCAGCTGGGAAGGACCCCTACCCAATCCGCATCGTGCGCGGGCCTCTCATGGACCGTCTAGGCCGCGCACACGCGCTCACCTAGCCAAACGGTATTGGTAATACTGTTTGTAGACCTTTTCCAGCTTTCTATTTTTAAATAATCCAGTAAAGGCTATTGATTTGTTAAAAATAGTAAATGGCTTCCAAAAATGAGAAAATCCTGGTAAATTCTAGGGCATGCACTAAGTTTCTATTTTTCCCTCTGCAAATATAATTGTCCTTTAGGTGATATTTTCTTGGATAATTAAGAATACCATATATAGTGTTTCAATTTATTAAAATGCTTTCAATTATTATGGACAAAATTAGGATAAATGCGAGATGACCTGTTGAAAGATAAATCATGGATAGCAAGGTAAAATTCAATCTTTAAAATGAATACAAATCTTAAATCTAGCCTTCCTTTGTTATATTAAAATCAAACTAATTATTTTTATTGTGTTCGATCCGCAAAACAAAATTTTATTTATTAAACCTGGACCGTGAATTCTATTAAATTCATAATCCAGGATTTGCAAAATTTAAAATTCTAATTATTAGTTTACTTAGAGCTCCAGGATTCCCTCTTTCCCCTCTCTCTACTTTCTCTCAAGCTTGCTTGCCATTCTCAATTCTCTCGCTTACAGATGGGTCCCACTCATCGCATTATTTCTGTTTTCCACTTTTAGCCTCCTTCTCAAACCCTAAAGGTTTCCCTATAAATATAATCCTCTCTTCCTCCCCTTCCCATCTTTTCCCCTCTCCCTAATCCAGCCACCACCCTAGCTAGCCAGCCCCTTTTGTGCCTCCTCCGTGGTGAGCTACCCCGGCCAGCCCTTCTCTGCCTCCTTCCGGGTGAGCTTTCCCCTCACCAGGGGCAGGCCCACATGGGGTCATAGGTGTACAGCTGTACACCCAAAATTTTTGCAAAAAAAAATCAATTAGTACTACCCTCCCCTTCGTGACTCCGTCCCTCGTCTCCCCAGACTGCCCTCCTCGGCTCCCCACTCGACCTGCATCTGGTCGCCTCCTTAGTCCTCACTCCTCAATCCTCCGGCGACTGGCATCTACCTTCGGTGAATAGTGTCCCGTGCCTCGGCCCAGTCCCCGGGGCCCCGGCCCCAGCACCCTCGACAGGCGACGGCCCGACCCTCCCTCCCCGAATGTGGGCGACCTCCTCCCAGTGGCCGGTCTCCACCGATTCTTCGGCGTCTGGCTCCAGCGACTGGCGCGGTGCCCCGCGTCCCGGCGCCCCTGACGGGCGACGGCCCAACCCTCCATCTCCTGAATCCCGGCAGCCCACGCCTCACATGACAGCGGCCAGGTGCCCGGTTTGATCACGGGCAATGCCTGCCTGTTCGGTGGGCAGTGACCCATGGCTAGAGCTCTGCCTCTACTCCTCCCTGCCGACGTTACGAGGCTGCGACACCAACCACGCCTCCTCCCACTCTTCGGTTCGGCAGCGGCAGTGAGGAAGTCTCCTCCTCGGTAAGCCCCTGGCCCTAAAGTCTAAACCTAATTACCTATTACCTAAAGAGCTTCAATAATCAATACTTGATTACTTGAATACTTGATAGTTCATGAAGCACTTGATTAGTTGATATTTGATCCTATTTAAATGTTTATTTTAGTTTTGAAAATGAATGCTATGCAAATTTTGCAAAACTCAAAAATAAAGAGAAAGGACGTTGATTTGAGAACTATGTGGAATAGAGCTGCAAAGACACACAAAACAACTACTGTTGAAATTGATTGTCTTTCTAGTTCCATTCAACAGCATGTGTCTAAGAATGAGATTGAGGTTGTTGCAAGTACTGAACCTGATCCCCCAATTGCATTATCCCCAATTATAGAAAATAATGACGGCGATGGTGCAATGAATGAAGAGGCCGAATATAATGAAGAAGCTCGAGAGGAATTTATGATGTTGAGTTGCTTCTGCATGATCCTGGGAAGAGAATTGCAATTGCAGATTATGATGTCAATGATCAAAATAGGGTGAGGAGGGGATTTGTTGCATTGGGGCCTTGTCAACCACGGGACCATAATTTTGAATGAAGAATGATTGGAGGTATACGCCGATTCATGCCTTCTTGGTTTGATACTTATGATTGGCTTGAGTATAGTTTCGATAGAGAGGCTGCCTTTTGCTTTGTTTGTTATTTATTCAAGGATAGTAATCATATTGGTGGAGATGCTTTCGTGAATGGGGGGTTTAAAAATTGGAACCATGCTGCAAAGGCATTTAGGAAACATGTTGGTGATATCACTTGTGCGCACAATAAAGCTGAAGAGAAATATGATAGGTTTGTGAAATGTAAAACATCCAGTCAGCAATCATTTGCTTCGACGACTAAAAAAAAGGCTCTTTACAAAACCCGCTTGGCATGGTCACTTAAGTACATAAGGTTTCTCTTGGGATAAGTGTTGGCCTTTCGTGGACACGATAAGAGCAAAGATTTTAAAAATAAAGGAAATTTTTGTAAGCTTTTAAACTGGCTGGCAAAAATTTTTCAAGAAGTTAACAAAGTGGTTCTAGATAATGCTCCAAAAACTATTAAAATGATAGACCACAAGATACAATTGGATTTTATCAACTGTTGTGCCAAGGAAACTATTAAGCTTATCTTGGAGGAGCTTGGTAATAAGTGTTTTTCAATACTTGCTGATGAATCTAGTGATGTCCCAAAATGAACAATTGGCTCTTTGCTTGCGTTATGTTGATAGAAAGGGAAAGCCAATTCAGAGGTTTCTTGGTATTGTCAATGTGGAAGACACTATCTCTTCAACACTTAAAACAGCCATGGGGGATTTGCTTATGGGTCATCATTGGAGCTTTTCTATGGTACGTGATCAAGGATATGATGGGGCTACTAACATGAAGGGTCACATTAATGGTTTGAAGAAACTTATTATGGATGAGTCTCCTTCTGCTCATTATGTGTATTGTTTTGCTCATCAGCTCCAATTAACACTTGTTGCTGTTGCTAAAGAGAGTGGTGATTGTCAATGGTTCTTTCAACAACTTTCATATGTTGAATATTCTTGGGATGTCTTGTAAGAAGATAAGAATGCTTCGGGTGGCTCAAGCCGAGTCTATCATTGAATCATTGGAATTAGGTGAAATTGAAACAGGTCAGGGTTTGAATCAAGAGATAGGTTTGAAAAGGCCATGTGATACTCGGTGGGGCTCTCACTGTAAAACTATGTTGCATGTTATTGCATTGTATCCTTTCATCAGGAAAGTTCTTAACAAGATTGGGAAAGAGTACAGTGGGGAGGAGGCTATAGCGGTTCAAACTATGTTGACATCATTTGAGTCATTTGAGTTTCTTTTCATGTTGCACTTGATGGAAGAAATATTTGGATACACTGATGGCATAGGCAATGTTTTGCAAAAGAGAGAACAAGATATTGTTAATGCTATGTCTCTCGTTTATGTTTGCAAGGAATAGTTGCAGTTATTGCGAGAGGATGATGGATGGGAAACTTTTCTTAAAGGTGTCCATTCTTTTTATGTGAAGCATAATGTCAAAGTCATTGACATGGATGGTCGCTACAAGCCGGTTGGAAGATCGATAAGGTTTTCTGGTAAAGTCACACATAAACACCGCTGTCATGTTGATATGTTTCTCTTTGTCATTGATAGACAACTTAGAGAGCTTAATGACCGGTTTGATGAGGTGAACACAGAATTACTTATTTGCATGGCATCATTCAATCCTATTGATTCATATATCGCATTTGATATGGATAATTTGGTAAAGCTTGCCCAATTTTATCCTAAGGACTTCACAAAGGATGAATTGTTGAGGCTTCCCAATCAATTAAGAACCTATATTGCCGATGTGCGTAGGGTTGAAAGGTTTAAACATGTGATAAGTCTTGCCGATCTTTTTGTGATGCTTGTCAAGACTAATAAGAGCGTCACTTTTGAGCTTGTTTATAGGCTTCTCAAATTGGTGCTAATTCTTTCTGTGGCGATAGCTAGTATTGAGAAGATGTTTTCTTCATTGACTTATGTGAAGAATAAGCTAAAAAAAATGGGGAGCCAATACATAAATGATTGTTTGGTCACAATTATTGAGCGAGACTTCTTTTTGAAAGTTAAGGATGATGCCATTATAGCTAGGTTCTAAAATATGAAAGATCGTAGAATTCTATTGTAATTTCAATTTTTGTTTTGTAATTCTGTCGAGACCCCTCCGCTTCCTAGCGGAGGTAGGCCCCTTCTGTGCTTTACCTATACTAGTCCCTAGATCAGTAGATAGTACACACAGATAACAAAACTTGGATCATAACCATGACGATCAATTTACATAAATTTACATCAGAGTGCGTCCAGCGGCGTGGTTACTGAAGTCTGACTCGATGGCCTTACAAAAGCGAAAACTTAATTTTTACAACTACAACTCCAAAAATGGTAAAACAAAATAATCCCCACAGGCAAAGCTGGAGGAACGCAACCCTAGGCGTCAGTATACTCCTTGTCTTGGACTCCGTCGGCGAAGATGTAGGCTTTGGGATCTCCATCTTCTGGGTCGCACGGGTACTCCGAACCTGCGCATCGGAATGCGCAGCCCCGCGGCAAAGCGTGAGGGTGGGTATTGGTGCAAATACTCGCAAGTCAATTGACATATGAATATGCATGGCTTAGACAAAAGGGCGGGGAAGGGGTTTGTTTGCAGAAAGCCAGTTTTGTAAAAGTTCGCCTAAGGTTTGGAAAGGAAATTTAGGAAAGAGAGGAGTTGTCATCAAAATAATTTAATAATCTTTTCCAAACTTTGGCACCCACTAGCTTTTGCCCAATCTAGGATATCTCACGGCACCAACCGTGGTTTCATCGAAAATCATTTCCTCACGGCTTCCACCATAGGCTCCCAAAACAAAACATGGCACCTGCCGGTATTCACTTAAAAACCATCTAGAAACAGAGGGGAGAAAACTACCATTGTGATCACGCCACCGTCGTCCGCCTTGACCGTGCGCACGGCTTTCTAGAAAGTTTTACACTCTGCAGAGGTCACACGCTTTACCCATAAGACATAATTCCCTCCCGTCGGAGGTCATCACGACAAAGCCTTTAACAGTCTAGCTCTTGGCTGGCATCCCCTCTAAGGTTTCCACCGCAGTGCTGGTTTCACAAGTTGGCTGAAGCCCCTTCTTGAGCCGGTAGGGTCAACGGTTTCTCCGCACCTACTACACCACATGGGATGTCCAAACCAAGAGTTCAAAAGGTACTCAGCCAGGGCTTGCCCATACAAGCACTCATGGTCGCACTGTTATACTTAGTTTTGACAACCACAAGGTATCGGTCCTTAGGAACTGGGGTGGTTCCCACACTGGGCCCAAATCTCGTGGCACCAGCCAAACAACCATCCACCCCAATCAAATTTTCAAAGCATTGTGCTTTTCAAAACCCTGGTAGCATACTCGCTACCTGCCTAACAGTTTTTCCAACAGTAGCACCCACTACTGTCATTCAATGAATTTTTGGCAACAGCTATTTCAATGTGAATCAGAGGAAACAAATTGTTAAGTACTTACAGCACAGCTAAGCAGGATTAAATGACTAGTTAAGACAATTGGCGGTAATTAAGCAAGTAATAACCTAAGTCTATCTAGGGTTTGGATTATGAGACATTAATTAAAGTGGATTAGGCACATACCTAAACACCCTACCTAAATAGTAGCTTAGGTTAACATAGCAATACAATTTAACAATTCTAATAAAGCATTTTGAAAACTAGGTGACAATACGATCAATTGATAACTTGCGCGATAGTGCCAACAGTGACTTGCCGTGACTGAAGTCGTACTCCACCCCGTCGTGAGCTTCGGTTCTAGGCACGGATCCGGTCGAATCTAACGATGAAAAATAGCATACATTTAAAACAATGAATAAAATAAAATTATGCATGCAAATGGATATGCATAAACATGATGATGGTATTTTAATCTAAAACCTGTGGAAATTTATTATTACTTTTTTTATAAATTTTGGAAATTCTATTCCACATGGAATTTAACTAATATTCATATGTGGCAAAAATATTTCTTTTTAAATAGGAAACGCAGAAAATCAAGTAATTTTATAAAATAAATGTTCATTTTATTCTTATTTAACAATTTTAGAAATCATTAATTTAATTTTACTTGGCGTAATTATTTAAGATTAATTATTGCATGTTTTTGTATTTATGAAACTAAAACCATGAATTAACATGCATTAAATTATGCAAATAATTTTTTAAATTAAAGTTCACATTTTCATGAGTTTTTAGAAATTTATTTTCTTGAATATGAATTTATATTCTTAAAGATATACAATTTACACGGTTTTCTATCTAAAATTAAATTAGAAATGTGGAGAAAGGTTTGGGTGGGCGGTGGCTCGGCTCGACCAAATGGAGGCAGCGTCTTGGATCGTGGCGGCTTTGGCCTTGGCAAGACACGGTGCAGTGTCAACATGCGGCGGCGCGCTTAGTGCGCCCCACCGCAGGCGGTGGCGTCGATTCACACGCCGCGTGGGCGGAAGCGCGTGGGCGGCCCAAATTAACGAGCGGTGCGTCGCGGCTGGCGCGATCAACTCGGCCAACAAGTGCGGGGCGAGTTGGGCGGAAGCGGCGGTGCGGTGGTGTTGCGCATGTGGCCCGTGTGGCTGACGGCAATGAAGGGGAAGAAGCGACAGTGGGCTCCACTCGTCAGTGTCCCGGAGCAGAGGCACCGGCAGGGCGTCTCGGGCGGCGGCCGATTCCGGCGAGCGGCGGCTCGCCGGTGGCGGTGAGGGAGGTGAAAGGAGAGAGGGAAGATAAGTGTTGTCGCCGGGATTCCCGTCGACATGGTGGGGTATGGCGGCCCTCCCTGGTGCTAGAGAGGACGCCGTGAGAGAAGGTGGTGGATGAGCGAACGCTAGGTGAACAAAACCAGTGTGGAATCAGAATTCCTCATCTTCTCATTGATGAACTTATTGATTTACACAACTATAGGGTTCGGGTTTACATGTATGGGAAACACCCAAATTGCCCCGGCCCCTGAGTCGTTGATCTCGCAATCAACCGTCGAACGAGCTTTCTTATAACCCAAGCCTAGCTAGTTCCTAATATACCCTCGGGGGGGGGAGGGGTATATTCTGACAAGGTGGTTGATCCGGTAGGCCCTTGTCAGAGGTTGTTCCTGAGTCTTCGCTCCAAGCCACGAGACTCGCCGAAGACGTCAGACTGTGTATTCCCGTGGGGTCTCCGAAGATTCCTCCGAGAGCCTTCGCTCCTTCCTTGTACTCTTCGGTAATGCTTCCGAGGGTCCTCTCTTAAAGTTTCCTCGGGTCTCCTTTACCTTCACGTTCCTCTCTCGACTCTTCGACGTACAACCCGAAGGGTTGATAGATCTTCGCTTTAAGTGTGTTTCTGTAACGATCCCTTCGGGATAAAATATTGGCGAAGGACTCTTTTAGGCATCCTCGAGGATATCCACCTATTACAGAGATGGGGTGGTTGCCCCTACAACAGAAGCCCCTTACGGTCACGTCGCCACCTCGTCGTGGTGCCTAGCCGGAATATGCGGCTTCCCCCCTTCTCCACGTCGAGGTGGATTTCACAAGGATGCCTTTGTTTTCTTACTTGCGATGGTATCTTTGCCTATGGACAAGACTTAGACTTGACGTTTTGACCGTGTCAGTGACCTCGAAGTCCTCACGTTGATCCTGGCCGCCGATTTTTACACGTGTTGCCAAGTCCTCGGGCGTCGTTTCGAATTCCCCCTTTTTTTTGACTCCTCGGCTTCATCGCCCTCTCTCCCGTCCATTCGATTTGGATGCGTGTCCACCATCAGAGGGCGCATGTCGCCGATATAAGGGGAGGTGGTGGGAGGCGTCGTCTTCCCCACTCGCTCCTGCCGCCTCCCAGCCTACTGCGCTCGCCATCGTTCGCCCACCGCGCTGTCGCGTCGCCGCCGCATTTGGGCTCCCGCCGGCTCACCGCCGACATCTCGCCGTCGTTCTCCAGCGCCGTTCGACGCTTCCTGTATGGCACGACTCTTCTTGGTTTTGTGTCGTCGTCTTGTGCAATGCCGCTGCTATCTCTGCTTTTGTTTCTCGGTGGTTTCGGCGGCGTTGAGCTCAGCGGCGCCGGGAGCGACGCTGCCGATGTTGGCCGCGCTGCCGCTCTTCATCATTCCGGTTTTTGCTTTCGATAACTTCTCTCGGTTCCTTCGATTTTTCTAGGTCTTCGGTATTTCGATGGCTCCGAAGAAGATCCTGGGTCCAGCTGACCTTTCTCGGCTATCCTGGGAGTTGGGGCAGTCGAGGATGATGACCGATATGATAGCGAAGGTAATGGATGGTTCGGCTGCGGAAGAGGACCACTTCCGTCTTCCTGGCCAAGAGACAACCCCTCGGTCGAATCCAGAAGAGGCGGTTGTCTTTTTCTCGTAGGTGAAGGCTGGTCTTCAGATACCCTACACTCGTCTCGTCGGGGAGGTGCTCGAGCTATACGGCGCACAGCTCGTGCATGTTTCCTCGAACGCCGTGGCTCGGCTGGCGGTGTACGAGTGGGCGCTCCGAACCCATGGCGCGCAACAAAGTGCTCGGCTCTTCGGGTGCTTGAACTTCGTTGTAACGGGGCCGCTGGTTTGAGCTGGAAGCTATTCTGGTTCTACCAAAGGGTGGATGAAACGGATTCTCCGCTAAAGTATGTCCCGGGGACTGCCAATTGCGTCAAGTTTCCGATAGAGAAGCTAACTGGATCCGAAGAGGCGCAGCGGCTTATTCTTCAGAAGATCAGTAAGCGCTTCTCCATGCGCTGCCTCGCCGAGGAGTTCTTCGCGGCCAAGGTGGGGCCGTTGATGCGCAGCTGGGAGGAGTGCATGACTGTCAGCGAGGGAGGCGACCTCCTCGCTTTGAGTGATAAGGATCTCCGTCCTCGGAAGCTCGAGTCGGCCGCGGAGAGGGCCGAGGGGATGTTCGGGCCGCTGCGTGTCGACGAAGTGGCGCGAGCTCGTGAAGCTGGTGTGGGCGCCCGTGTTAACCGCATCCTCGGGACGGTTACTCCTTGGGCGGAGCCTGAGCCAAAGAGGGGCGGCAAGAGGAAGGCCACGCTAGATGGTGCTACCGCGGGCACCTCGAAGCGGCCACGTGGTAGGTATTCTCCTATCCCGCCATACCTCTTCGATTTGTTCCTCCTAACTTGGATTTTTTCGAGTGAGAAGCCACCAGCGCGGAAGATGAGGACGAAGAAGAAGACGATAAACAGGTTGAAGACGAAGGGCGTTTGGTTGAGGACGACCGCACTTCGTCGGACGCCCAGAGCACCGCCAGTGGTCGTCATGATGACGATCCACCGGATGTTCTGGTCAGCCAGACTCCTTCGGGGCCGTTGGATCCCGAACATGGCTCCAACGAGCTCCAGGATAGTCATAGGGCGGGGTCTCTTCCTTCGGGTCGGGGCCCTATGACTCCCGAAGGGGCCTCTGTTGAGGTGTATACCGATGTTGAAGCTTATACCACCGGCTTCGTTGTCGATACCGAGCTCTGGCTAGTTGACTCCCCTCCCCCTGAAGGTTTGTTACTATACCTTGAGACATTTCTTGTCTTTTTATTTTTTTCCTTATGCTTACTGTTTCTTGTAGAGGGGGTTAATGAGGAGCCTCCTCGGGTGCCCATCTCGGGGGTCGTCGGTGCCAATACCGTCCCCGCCCCCTTTCCATCTGTGGAGGCCCCTTCAATCCTTGCCGAAGGATCTTTTAATGGGGCGGGGGTTGCTCCTGATGTCACTATGGCTTTGGTGGCGACTGCTGCTGTGGAGAGAGGGTCTTTGTCGACTAGCCCCGCTGCGCCTGGCGCCACCGGCTTATCTTTGGCGACTACGGTGTCGGGAGGGGTCTCACAAGTTACCCCTCCTGCGCCTGGCGTCTCCTCTTCGGTGGTGGCGACGACTATGGAGGGGGGATCTTCGCAAGTTACCCCCTCATGCCCGGTGCCGCCTCGGCTTCCGATGGCTTCTTCTACTTGGAGCCTACTGTTCTCCTTCAAGATGAACATCTAGAGGCTATCCTCGGGGGAGTGCCTCCGGCAATCCTTGCTCGCTGCGAGGCGTTCTCTCTACTGGAGAACATGCGCAGCGTTGAGTTATGCCTTGCTTCAGTAAGTACATGTTTTTTTCTTTTTTTGTTTGGCGATGATAATCTTCGCTGTTACTTATTTTTGTGTTCCAACTTGCAGAGCTTAGCTTGGAATCGTGCCGCATCCGCACAGGTCTTGGACCTCTCAGGGAAGTGCGCTGTTCTTGAGGGTCGTGTCGCCACCCTCGATGAAGAGAACTGCACTTTTCGGGAGGTTAGCGAGAAGGAGAAGGAACTGGTCACCCTTCTTAGGGCGGAGAAGGACCAGGGAGAGTGGCGCGCGAAGACCACCGAAGAGACTCTGGCCAAGCTCCGCGCTGAAGTCGAGTCTCAGCGAGTTGATCTCGAATCGTCACGTAAGGAGTGCAACGGTCTGCGCGACGATCTAAAGAATGGAGCCGCGGAGGTTGGGACTCTTCGGGGTTCCGTGGCCAAGGTGAAGCAGCAATTGGAGGCGAAGCAGCAATTGGAGGCGTTCCAAGGGGAACTTCTATCTTTGAGCCAAGCCTTCGCCAAGGAGATAAGCAAATTGGGGACTATTGCCATGAGCACTCCTCCGAAGAGCCCGGCCTTAGCCCTGAAGTATTTGAAGGAGGCGATCGGGACCCTGGTGGAGGGGTCCTTATGCTGTGGTTCGGATTGCGCCGTTAGCTCAATCTTCACATTTTCAACAATGTTGAAGAGCGCTGGGTGCACACATCTTCCAAGTGGCTTCTCCCCAGGTGGTTCGTATCCCTCGGCGTTCGACCCCAGCTCCAATGATCGCGATTCCCGCCAAGTTGTTCGGGACTTCATGTTGCAGGGTTGCGGTTGGTTCGCCTGTGTCTCCTTTGAAGATAGCGGAGCCCAGGGTGCCGACCTTCGAGGATTCTCTGGCAGGTCCCGTTTCCCAGGATTCTAAGGGTCCTGTTGACCCGAACGGCAAAGGGCCAGTGGAGTAGGATTGTATTATTTTGCTAATGTAATATATAAAGATCTTTTGTTTATTTCTTGTTCTGGGGTTGCCCTGCATCGTGGGTGATCTTATTTGCCTTCGCGATGTTTTGTTTTCGTTTGACGTTAGCGCTTTTTGCTTCGCGCCAGCCATCTTGTACATTGTATTCCGCCTACGCGTAATCGTGTTAGCGTATTCGGCGTTCGTGAAGGCTCATTTTTCGGTGCTTGGCGTGAGCAATCTTGGCCTCGCGCCAGCCCCTTAGCCGCATAATTGGCGGACGTGTAATCGCATTAGCGTATTCGGCGTTCGCGAAGGCTCGTGGCTCGCGAAGGCTCTTTTTTGGGTGCTTGGCGCGAGCAATCTTGGCCTCGCACCAGCCCCTTTGCCGCATAATTGGCGGACGCGTAATCGCGTTAGCGTATTCGGTGTTCGCGAAGGCTCGTGGCTCGCGAAGGCTCTTTTTTGGGTGCTTGGCGCGAGCACTCTTGGCCTCGCGCCAGCCCCTTAGCCGCATAATTGGTGGACGCATAATCGCATTAGCGTATTCGGCGTTCGCCAAGGCTCGTGGCTCGCGAAGGCTCTTTTTTGGGTGCTTCGCGCGAGCGCTCTTAGCCTCGCGTCAGCCCCTTAGCCGCATAATTGGTGGACGCATAATCGCATTAGCATATTCGGTGTTCGCCAAGGCTCGTGGCTCACGAAGGCTCTTTTTTGGGTGCTTCGCCCGAGCGCTCTTAGCCTCGCGCCAGCCCCTTAGCCGCATAATTGGCGAACGCGTAATCGCGTTAGCATATTCGGCATTCACGAAGGCTCGTGGCTCGCGAAGGCTCTTTTTTGGGTGCTTGGCGCGAGAACTCTTGGTCTCGCGCCAGCCCCTTAACCGCATAATTGGCGGACGCGTAATCGCGTTAGTGTATTCGGCGTTCGCGAAGGCTCGTGGCTCGCGAAGGCTCTTTTTTGGGTGCTTGGCATGAGCGCTCTTGACCTCGCGCCAGCCCCTTAACCGCATAATTGGCGAACGTAATCACGTTAGTGTATTCGGCGTTCGGGAAGGCTCGTGGCTCGCGAAGGCTCTTTTTTGGGTGCTTGGCGCGAGCGCTTTTGGCCTCGCGCTAGCCCCTTAGCCAGATTGAAGTATCTGCTCTGGAACGTGCTCTCCGTTTTCATTCCTTTTCGATTTACAACTTGGTGGTTACATTTCCTTAGGATTCTTCTCTGGTCGCAGCCGGTTTTTGGCATCTGAGCCTCGTTAAAAACTCCGCTCGTAAAACCAGCTAGGGAAAAACCGAGTCGGAGAAAAGAGTACTCAGCGCTTCTTCATCGCCTCATTGGTAATACTTGATCAGGCTCTTCGCGTTCCATGTATTTGGGATCGAAGAGCCGTCGAGATTGGAGAGGCGGAATGATCTTTGCCTTGTTTGTTTGCTAACGATAAAATGTCCGTCCCATACGGGCTCCAGCTTGGATGGTCGTTGTGGCATCTTCTGAAGGACCATGTCCCCTTCTTGTATCTCCCGTGGTCTTACGCGCTTGTTGTAGGTTTTGGTCATTAGCTCATTATATTTCTCCTAGGCTTGTTTGGCTTTAAGCCTATCCTCTTCGACACTGTCGGCCGGCGGTTGATCGCTGATCTTTGCTCCTCCTGTTATGAACCGAAGGGTCTTCGCTTGGATCTCTGCCGGCGTTACTGCCTCTTCACCATACACCAGCCTGAAGGGCGAGTACTCCGTTGGTCTTGTAGGCGTTGTGCGGATTGCCCATAACGTCTTGTCCAGTTCTTCTGGCCATCTTCCTTTTGTTTCATCTACCAGCCTTCTTTTCATTGATTTCATAATGTTCTGGTTTGCTCGTTCAACGGTGCCGTTTGCTTGTGGGTGTCCCACAGAAGCATAGCATATTTTTATGCCGAAATCTTCACAGAATGACTTGAATCTTGACGAAATGAATTGTGACCCATTATCGGCCACTACTTCCTATGGTATGCCGAATCTGCATATCACATTTTTTCAAAAGAAATGCTGGGTCATCGCAGCTGTGATGCTTGTCAATGGTTCTGCTTTGATCCATTTGGTGAAGTAGTCAATTGCCACGATGATCCACTTAAATCCACCCGAAGCTTGCTTGAGTTCACCAACGATATCAATCCCCCATAGCACGAAGGGCCACACTGTAGGTTTGTCGGCGAAGCCTTCGGTGGGATTGTCATCCACTGGCATCTTCGGCACCTTTTTACAAATTCTTTTGCGTCGCTATTGGCCGTTGGCCAATATATGCCCATGCGTAGCACCTTCGCTACGAGGGCCCTCGGGCTTTGATGCGAGCCGCAGATTCTTGCGTGCGCTTCCGCCAGTGCTTCTTTTCCTTCTTCCCTTGAGACACACCTCATCCACGGTGTGCCGATTCCTGATTTGTAGAGCAGGCCATCCATCATGGTGTACATTTTTGCTCACTGCCTTGTTGTGTGCGACTACCTAGAGTCCTCGAGTAGTTCACCATCCTGAAGATATTTGATGATGATCGTTCGCCAATCTTCTTCCATGGACCTTGCGATGAGTTGTACTTCGAGGCATATAGATGCTCGTGATATTGCTTTATAAAACACCTCTTCGGGTATTCTTGTAAAGTATGCTGCTACCTTGGCCAACTCGTCCGTTCTTATGTTTTCCCCCCTTGGTATTGTTTTCACAGAGATTCCTATAAAATGCTTCTCCATTGCTCTTACTGCTTCTAGATATTTAGCCATCTTGGTGTCTTTTGCTTGAAAGTCCTTTGTTATATGTCCTTCTATTAACTTTGAGTCGGTGTAAATGACGACCCTCTTCGCTCCGAGAGATTTTGCCTTCTGAAGACCTAGCAAAAGTCCTTCGTATTCAGCCACGTTGTTTGTCGTCTTGAAGTTTAACCTGAGTGAATACCCCGTGCTTTGTCCTTCGGGGTCGATTACAATTGCCGATGCTCCTGTCCCTTCTGCTGTGAAAGAACCATCGGATTTTATGCTCCACAAGGGGGGCAATGCTGGGCCTTCTTCCAAAACTTCGGCCGACCATTCAGAGACGAAGTCAGTGAGTGCTTGAGCTTTAATGGTCGTCCTTGGTTCGAAGGTGATGTCGAACAGCGCTAGCTCTGCGGCCCACTTCACGATTCTTGACGTGGCGTCCTTGTTTTCAAATATGGACCTTAAGGGGTATGCTGTGGGCACCTTTATCTTGAACTCTTGGAAGTAGTGTCTTAATTTTCTAGATGCCATGAGTAGTGCATAAGCTATCTTCTCTAGCTCAATGTAGTTTCTTTTTGGTCCTTGCAATGATTCTAATACGTAGTATACTGGCATTTGTCCCCCTTCGGCTTCATCTTTTATGAGGACTGCACTGACCGCGAAGTGGCTTGCTGCTAGATACAGGGTTAGGTGCGTCGCTCTGTTCGGACTAACGAGTCTTGGTAGTTGATGAAGATACGCTTTCAGCTTTGCGAAGGCATCTTTGCATTGAGGTCTCCATTCAAAGGGTGCTGTTCCTTAATTGTGCTCAAGAAGTGCTTATGTTTTTCTGCGGCCTTCAGGAGAAACCTCCCTAGGGCGGCCAGCTTTTCTAGGAGGCTCTGTGCTTGTTTCTTATTTTCAGAATCTTTCATGCATTGAATTACGTGTATCTTCTCCTTGTTAACCTCTATTCCTCGGTGCGATACTAGAAATCCAAGTAATTTTCCTGTTTCCACTGCAAAGGCGCACTTCATCGGGTTCAACTTTATGACTTCTGCTCTCAGGATTGCGAAGGTTTCTTGAATATCCTCGCAGTGGTCCCTCCTTTTCTTGCTTTTGACGATAATGTTGTCCACATATGCCTCCACGTTCCTTCCCATTTGCTTTGCGAGGACCTTTGCGATGAGTCTTGCAAATGTTGCGCCTGCGTTTCTTAGGCCGAAAGTCATCCTTCGGAAGCAGTACGTGCCGAAGGGGTTATGAATGTTGTCTTCTCTTTGTCTTCCTTCTTCAAATAAACTTGGTGATAGCCTGAGATGCATCCAGGAAGCTCATTAGCTCGCAGCCCGCTGTCGCATCAACCAGCTGATCAATCCTCGGTAGCGGGAAATTGTATTTTGGGCATGCTTTGTTAAGACTTGTGAAATCAACACACAACCTCCAGGTGCCGTTTGATTTCTTTACCATCACAATGTTTGCGAGCCACTCAGGGTACACGACTTCTCGAATGATGTGGGCTTGACACAAATTTTCCACCTCTGTCTTCGCTGCTTCCTGTCTATCAACTCCCATTTTTCTGAGTTTCTGTTTGATTGGCCTTGCATCCGTCTTCACGTTTAGCGCGTGCTCGATTGTTTCTCTAGGGACCCCCTTTCATTCTCCCGGCATCCAGGTGAAGATGTCACAGTTTTGCCGAAGCAAGTTGACGACGTTCGCTTCTTCTTCTTCAGACAGGGCGGTTCTGATGGACACTGTTTTCTCTTCATTTTTTGAGAATAATCGTATCTTCTTCGTCTCACTTTACGGCTGACACAGGGCTTGTAACCCTTGATGCATTGAGGTCGATCCTCTCCGTGGTTTGGACTGGCCTGAGCTTTGGTATGCCCTCGAGTTTATTTTTTCTCGCCGATTGTTGGTTTTCTCGAATGGTAATAACTCCCCCTTCCGCGGGCAATTTCATACACAGGTAGCTATGATGTATTATTGCCCCAAAGGTGTTGATGACCCCTCTTCCGAAGATGGCGTTGTAGCGGTACTCCATGTTAACAACATCAAAGTATATGCTCTTTGTTATCTTTCTTTTGCCTTCGTGAAGGGTTACCGGCAGCGATATTTGGCCTCTGGTGATCACGGGCTCTCCTCCAAACCCTATTAGCGACATGTGCGATGGTGTTAGCCTGTCTTCCCGTATATTGAGTTGATTAAATGCGCTGGTGAAGATGATATCTGCTGAGCTACCTCCATCCACTAGCGTCCTTTGGACGTCATAGTTTGCTATTTCTGCTGTGATCACAAAGGGATCTTGGTATGGGAACTTTACGCCCTTCGCATCGGTCGTGTCGAAGGTTATCGGTGGAGCCGGTGCTGGTTTGCTTGACACCGAAACGTGCGACACCTCGAGGATGAACTCTTTTCTTTTCCTATTCGACGGGAGGTTTAGCGAGGATCCTCCGGTGATGACATGGATTACCATTCGGTTTTGCTGTTCAACATTGTGAACCAACTCAGGAGATTTGCGGTGTTGATCCTTTTGTCGTTGGTCTTGCCTTCGCTGACGCTTCTAGTTTTGGTAGTTCTCACGTTGTGCTTTAACATCTCTGCACTTCTCGGTTGTATGCGAATAGTTTTCTCCATGCACCACGTAATATCTCTTTTCCTTGTTCTCCTGATTGCCTCCTCGGAATTTATCATTCATGTGGTAATTCTCCCTCCGGTAATTTTCGTTCCTTCGATTGTCTTCATCTCTTCTCGTGCTATCTTTTTGATGGTTGTATTCGTCCCTTCGGGAATTGTAATCCCTTTAGGAATAATCTCCCCTTCTATTGTTGTCGATACGTCTTTGTTCATCCGCTTGTTTGGGTTCAATGTTGTTGACCTTTTTGCTAGAGCTTTGATGCCTTCTGTTCTTGCTTTCTGAATTGCTCTCGTTGTGGCCATCACGGTCCTTGCATGTGTTCAGCTATCCTTGTCTCCTTAAGTTCTCTTCTTCTCCTTTGGCATATCCCTCGACCTCGTCATAGAGAAGCGCGGCCGTTTGTGGTGGGTCTTGAGTTAATTTGTAGAGAAGGGGTCTCGGCTGAAGCCCTCTTTGGAATGCATTGATTACCGAGGAGTCTGACACTTCTCTTATTTGACATCGTATTGCCGTAAACCTTTTGTAGTAGTCCCTTGTGCTTTCTTTTTTGCCTTATTCCAAGGCGAAGAGATCCCCTTCTACCATCTTCTGGATATAATTTCCTTGAAGGTTATTGGCGAAGGCGTCTTTTAGCTGACTCCATGTGGATAGATCTTGGCGGCAGCGAAGTGTACCATGAGAGTGTGGTAGTTTGCAACATACTTTTTGCCTTGATATCATCATCTCCGCCGGCCGCCTCTACCGCTGTGTCATATACATCTAAGAACTTATTTGGGCTGGTGTCTCCGGAGAACTTAAATACGCTTGGCATTTTGAACCCCTCGGGCCATCTTTTGCTGCGAAGGTATGCGCTTAAGGGCCCTTTGCTTGCCTTCCGCGGCTGTGTTGTCATTACGGTTGGTCAAAATTGCCCGTGGTTCTCCTCCGGGCCTGGGATTCTTCGGGGCACGTATTGGTGCTGTGGTTGCATTGTCAAGAGTTCTCTTCGGAGCAGGTTGATTTGTTCCTCCAACAGTCGTCTTCGGTCTTGCAGGGTGTCCTCGGCAGATGGAGGGTCTCCATGTTCAAACGCCTGCTCGGGATGGGTGGGTGGGTTTTGTTGCATCCCATTTCTGGTAGTCCTGCTGGGTCCCGGTTCGTCGGGTCTACCGCCGCCTATGCCTGAGACACCTTGGCTTTGGTTCCATTGGCCCAGTATGCTGGTGTTGGGGACCCTCGGGATGCTTTCGCCGAGTCCTTGCCCGACCTCGCCGCCTTCCCGCCGCAATTCGGGCGTTGGCGTGGTGGTGATTGCTCTTTGTGCCGCTTCCTCCGCCGCCTCGCCGATGGCATCGTGTTCGTTCTGATCTCGCCACTCCCGCCCTGCGCCTGCTCCGCCGCGCCCCGGTTCCGGCGGCTCGTCGCCTTCAGTCGCTGCTACACCCTTTCTTGGTCTGGCCATCACCGCAACGCTCGCCTCTTCCCCACGGATGGCGCCAATTGTTGTCGCCGGGATTCCCCGTCGACGTGGTGAGGTACGGCGCCCCTCCCCGGTGCTAGAGAGGACGCCGTGAGAGAAGGTGGTGGGAAGAGCGGATGCTAGGTGAACAGAACCAGTGTGGAATCAGAATTCTCCATCTTCTCATTGATGAACTTATCGATTTATACAACTGTAGGGTTCGGGTTTCATGTATGGGAAACACCCAAATTGCCCCGGCCCTTGAGTCGTTGATCTCGCAATCAACCGTCGAACGAGCTTTCTTACAACCCAAGCCTAGCTAGTTCCTAATATACCATCGGGGGGCATATTCTGACAAGGTGGTTGATCCGGTACGCCCTTGTCAGAGGTTGTTCTGAGTCTTCGCTCCAAGCCACGAGACTTCGCCAAGACGCGTCAGTCAGTATTCCCGGGGTCTCCGAAGATTCCTCCGGGAGCCTTCGCTCCTTCCTTGTACTCTTCAGTAATGCTTCCGAGGGTCCTCTCTTAAACTTCCCTCGGGTCTCCTTGACCTTTGCGTTCCTCTCTCGACCCTTCGGCGTACAACCCGAAGGGTTGAAAGGTCTTCGCTTTAAGTGTGTTTCTGTAACGATCCCTTCGGTATAAAATATTGGTGAAGGACTCTTTCAGGCATCCTCGCGGATATCCACCTATTACAGAGATGGGGTGGTTGCCCCTACAACAATAGGGGAGTCCGGGCGGGCCGGACGGCGGGTCGGCGGTCGGCGGTCGGTCACGCATCTGGGCGGCGAAGCGACGGTGTGCGGTGAATCCGCTCGCCGGCGGTGAGAGGGACGGGGCGACGGGGTCGGCAAGCACTAGAGGAGGATGGGTAGCGAGGGGAGAGCGACGGTGCGGGCCGGGAAGGGCTGAGGTGGCACGGCGACGCGGCTGGGGCGGGGAGGCGAAAGGCGCATGACGTCGGCCAGCTCCAGCAAGGGAGAGGCGGCGGTGGTGAGGGGAAAGGCTCCTATGGAGCTAGGGGAGCTAGGGAGGAGGAGGGAGTGGAGGTTTACCTAGCGGCGAGCCGGCGCCGCGAGAGGTGGTCTTGACTCGGCGGCGCGTGGCGTGTTCGGCGGCGACGGCAATGCAGCAGACATGGGGGTGTGATGGGGAAGTTGGCGGCGGCGATCGGGCAGGGAGGGTGGGGGTTTTCTGCAGATGGAAGAGGTGACAGTGAGGGGAAGGGAGGAGTACTCGAGAGTTTAGATAGGATTAGGGGGGCTGTTTGGGGAAATAGGACAAATAGGGAAGGGTCAAAAAGGGGAATTCCCAATTAGGAATAAGAGGATTATAGGTAGGACCTGCTTGTCATAGGGAGGGGAAAGTGAGAGAGAGAAAATGGGTAAGTGCTAAATCGGAGAATCAATATCTCATCTAATTAACTACTTAATTTTTAATTTAAATTTTTATTTGGATTAGTTCTTAAATTGTGGTTTCAATAGTCTAATTTAAAATAAAAAATTTTACAAAATTACCCTAATTGGTTTTTAGTAATTAAACATTTTGAAGTTTCATATTTCAAAAGCTAAACTCTTAATTAGGTTTTATAAAAAATTAAATATAATAACATGCACATTTTCAAAAATTCTTTTAAAATTTTCATGATTTTCTGGTTGAGATGTGTCTAACTATATGCCATGATTATGCATTTTAGATTTTTGAAATAATGGGGATGTTACAAATTCCTTTATATAATGAGATAATGTTATTGGTGTCATGCTCCGAACAATTTATATTTTACTCTGCACATTGAGAATTTGCCATGATCATAAATTTTTTTGTTTGTGTACATGTAACATCCCCATTTTCAAAAATTTAAAATTTGCATTATCATTGCATAAGTTTGAGCATTGCAAAAAGAAAAATTATCAAATCAAAAATGATTTTTGAAAATGTGCATGTTACTATAAATATTTTCCTAAAAACCTATTTAAGGATTTAACTTCTAAATTATTTCATTTTAAAATTTGTCTAAATTGTTAAAAACCTATTTTGGCAATTTTTAGACTGACAATTTCAAATTAGGTTAGAAAATAGCCAATTAATTGAACTCAAATTGAATAGGAATTTAACACCAAATTAAACTAATTAGGTATAGCAAAAATCCAATTTATATTTAGGAACTAGCCCAATTTCCTTTACTCATGACATGTGGCCCCCCTTTTTTGTGATTCTTTCCCCAAATAGGCATTTCCCTTTTTGCCCTTTCCTTAATTGGACTCTTCCAAAACAGCCCCTAATCCCTCCTTCCCCCTTTTGCCTCCCCCTCTCACCTATTTCACCCCTACCCAGCCCTCAGCTTCATTCCCACGCCACTTTCTCCCTCCCTCTCTGAAACTCTCTCGAACTCTTCCCCCCTCACTCCCTCACTGCCCCTCTCTAGCTTCGCCCAGACAACTCCTCCATGGCCAATCTCTCCCATCACCCTCTCCCTCTCACTCCCCTCACTCCATTTTGCTAGGCCGCCGCCCTCGTCACCGCCGGAGCTCGCCGCGCCCCGCCGTCGGAGTCACCCTGCCTAGGCACGCCGTCGAGGCGCCTCCCCGGGTAATCCCCCTCCCTGTTGCTCTCTTCCCCCTCCCTAGCTCCCTAGGAGTCTACCCCTACCACCGGCGCCGCCTCGCCGTCGCCGAAAACAGCCGCCACCGCGCGCCATACGCCGCCCCACCCCGGCCACGCCGCCAGCCTTCCCGCGCCTCCCTGCCCTTCACCGCCCCCACCACGGCCATCCCCTCAACCCCCTCTTGCTCGCGCACCCCACCGCCTCCCTCATCTCATCGCCGTTCGGCCAGCCGGCGACACACCGCCGCCTCTTTCGCCTCGGCCACCGCCATGCTCGCCGCCGTCGCCCCCTCGGATGGCCAACCCCTCGGCTTCCTTTCCTCCTCCTCTCTTTCCCCTCCTCCTCACTGCTGCGCAGCAATGGTTTGCGAATCGGCCATCGCCGAGCCGCCTCGCACTGCCTGATTCAGGTGGTGACCGCGGCCCCCTTTGTCGGCCGCCGCTGCTCCGTCTTGGCCGACCGCCGCTTGGCTCTTGAGCCATCGCGTTTCACGCCCGTGCTCACGCCTCGTCTTGCGCCGCCGCCGCCCTTCGCCGCCATCGCTTCTTGGATCACGCCACAAGACTACACGTCGCCGTCGCACCACATCCATGCAAAGCGCACCGCCATAGGTCAGCGTCGCCGTCGCTCAGCGTGGCTGCACGCACGCCCGTGGGCGTGTCCACGATCGCCACGCTGTATTTGTGACGAACGCCCACGTGCCCGAGCCACCGCTCATGCGTCGCCCCGGTTGAGCTAGCCCGAGCCACCGCCCACGCACCTTTTCTTCCCTTTCTAAATTATTTTAGATAGGAAAAATTTATAAATTTTATATCTTTAAAAATATAAATCCAAAAATTAATAAAATAAATTTATTAAAACTCATAAAAATATGAACTTTAATTTAAAAATATAATTTTCATAGTTTAATGCATATTAATGCATGATTTAGTCCTAAAAATGCAAAAACATGTGTTAATTAGTCTTAATTAATTATAGTATATGAAAAATAAATTAATACTATCTGGAATTATTAAGTAGAATAAAATAAACATTTAATTTAGGAAATTTGTTTATTTCTACAATTCACAATTAAAAAGAAATACTTTTATTACATATGTATATTAGTTCAATTCCATGTGAAATAGGATTTCCAAAATTTATAAAAAGAAGTAAAATAAAATTTACACAAATACCAATTTAAAATACCAACATCATATTTATGCATATCCATTTTCATACATAATTTTATTTCATTTTATTTGTTGTTTTAAATGTGTGTTGTTTGCCATCGTTAGATTCAACCGGATCCATGCCCAGAACTGAAGCTCACGACGGGCAGGAGTACGACTACAGTCACGGCAAGTCACTGTTGACACTTTCGCCCAAATTGCCAATTGATCATGTTGTTAACTAGTTTTTAAAATGTGTTATTAGAGTTATTAAAACTGCATTGCTATGTTAATAACAAACTACTATATGGTTAGCGTGTAGCTAAAAGCCAAAAACACTTTAATTACTGTTAACTAATCATGACCTTTGGTAACCCTAGATTATTAATTGCTTAATTAATAATCGACTCTTCTGTGATTAGAACTTAATCATGCTTAGTCCTTCTATTAGTACTTATTGATTTGTTTCTGATGATTCACATTGAAACCCCTATTGCCAAAATTCATTGAATAACAGTAGTGGGTGCTACTGTTGGGAAAACTGTTTAGCAGGTAGCGGGTATGCTACCAGGGTTTCGAAAAGCAAAATGCTTTGAAAATTTGATTGGGGTGGATGGTTGTCCGCATTTGGTGCAAAGAAGCACGAGATTTGGGCCCAGTGTGGGAACCACCCCAGTCCCTAAGGACCGATACCTTGTGGTTGTCAAAACTAAGTACAACAGTGCGACCACGAGTGCTTGTAAGGGCAAGCCCTGGCCGAGTACCTTTCAAACTCTTGGTTTGGACATCCCGTGTGGTGGAGTAGGTGCGAAGAATCCGTCGACCCTATCGGCTCAAGAGGGGGCTTCAGCCAACTAGACAAACCAGCGCTGCGGTGGAAACCTTAGAGGGGATGCCAACCAAGAGCTAGACTGTTAAAGGCTTTGTCGTGATGACCTTCGACGGGAGGCAATCATGTCTCATTGGTAAAGCGTGCGACCTCTGCAGAGTGTAAAACTTTCTAGAAAGCCGTGCTCACGGTCAAGGGCAGACAATGGTGGGTTGATCACAATGGTAGTTTTCTTCCCTCTCCTTCTCAGTGTTTAAAGAAGAAAACCGGCAGGTGCCATGTTTTGTTTTTGAAGCTTGTGGCAGGAAGCCGTGAGGAAATGATTTTTGATGAAACCACGGTTGGTGCCGTAAGACGGCCAGATTTGGGCAAAAGCCGGTGGGTGCCGGAGTTTGAAAAGATTATTAAATTATTTTAATGAAAACTCCTCTCTTTCCTAAATGGCCTTTCCAAACCTTAGGCGAACTTTTTATAAAACTGGCTTGTCGCAAACAAACCCCTAACCCCCCTCCTTGTCTAAGCCATGCATTTCATATGTCAATTGACTTGCGAATATTTGCATCAATACTCACCCTCGCGCTTTACCGCGGGGCTGCGCATTCTGACGCGCAGGTCCAGGGTACCAATGCAACCCCGAAGACGGAGACCCTGAAGCCTATATCTTCGAAGACGGAGTCCAGGACGAGGAGTACACCAACGTCTAGGGCTGCGTTCCTCCAGCTTTGCCTATGGGGATTGTTTTGGGTTTATTTCCTTTTGGAATTTCAGTTGTAAAATAAAGACTTCCGCTTTTGTAAGGCCTTCGAGTCAAACTTATGTAACCACGCCATGAGGCATACTCTAATGTAAAATTATGTAAATTAATCATTATGGTTGTGATCCAAGTTCTGTATCTGTGTGTGCTAGTGCTAGCTACTGATCCAGGGACTAGCACAGGTAAGGCACAGGTGGGACCTTTCCTCCGCCAGGGGGGGTCCCGACAGTACATCTAATTTTAAAATCCTGCGTCCGCTACTGCCCCTCACTCTTCTTCTTCTTCTCCCTTCACTCTCCTGCTGCTTCTTGCTGCTGCTGCGGTTGCTGCTTCTTGCTGCTGCTACGCCTCGCTACTTCTTGCTGCTGCTGTTGCTGCTTCTTCCTGCTGCTGCGCCTTGCTGCTTCTTGCTGCTGCTGTAGCTGCTGCGTGCTGGGTGCTGCTGCCCCCTCCTCTGCTTCTTCCTCCCTCCCTTGCTCAGCCATGAAGAGCACCAAAGCTGCTGCTACGTGGTGCTTTTGGAGCTAGCCGCCACCGGAAAGCAGGCAAGAAACCACGACCTTACGAAGGCCGCGAAAAATTCTTCATTTGTCTGATTAAGGTGAAACAAGTTAAAATGGATAGATCGGGGCGTATTCTAGCTCCCAAATTTTTCATAATTTTCTGAGCTTATTTTATTTTCTGCAATTTTCTAGCTATAAGAAATGCTTATAAACAATGACTTAATTATTTATGTCTATTTAAATGAAGTGATAATTTCTAAAAAAATAAGTAGGTATAATAAAAATAATGTTTATGCATTTCCTATGTAATTAGTTTATTTTCAGGATTATTTATTTAAAAGAAAATAAATTTATTTAATAACCTTCAATTGTTTATATTGTATTATTATAATTGCACTTGTATTTTTAATTGAAATAAATTCCTGAAATTATAAAATAAAATGTAAATCGCATTTTGCACATCCATGCATGCTCATTTACGTATTTATGCATTGTTCCGGTGTTTGTCGCATTTCGGATTATTTCTGTGGGCGCCGGTTGTGGTCAATAGAATGCGGCGAGTCAGAACCGAAGCCGAAGACCAAGCCAAAAATTCGTGATACTTTGATCATGACGTTGAGGATCCTGAAGGTCATTACCAGAATACCGAAAGGGAACTGATCCCCACACCGGGTCAAGGCGAGTTAACATCTAGTTAGATCATGTTGATTACCTAATTTCTAAAGTATTTCATTTAAATTATCAAATCACATGCTCTTTAAATTAATTATGCCTACTTGTTTAATCATGATATATCATGCCATATTAATTACTTGTTATTACTGTACCATGATGATCTAGCCTTGATGAAATCATCCTTCATTTGACTCTAATAATGATTACCTTGATGATCACCCCTTGTTAGCTTGGTTAGATTAAATAAAATGATTCAGACTCTTAAGCCTTGGTTAAAATTTGCTTAGACATTGCTTAGATCCAATTAATAATTTTTAGTCTTAGTTGCCTCGGAACAATGAACCGACACTCACCAGACATGATTACACTCTAAACATTGAATGTTGAAAATTGGGTCTGGCATAGCAGTGTGTGTGGTTGTAAATTGCGGACGTGGTCCGGCATGTGGATAAGGTTGTGTGGAGTAGCTCAGACTACATGGTGTGGAGAAGTGGGCTATCGGTTCATAGACGGTGCGTTGAGGAGCGCGGGGCAACACGCGTAGCTGCCAAGCACTGCCACTTGCCTGCAGGAGGTGGTTCCGACATATCGTATGCGTGGCACATGGAGAAACGATAGCGGAAGAAGGAAGTGGTTGTGGATAAGTGTGGACTGGTCGGATCCGAGGTAACTCCTTGAGTTTACCGGATGGGCATGCAGTGAGACACACAGCGGGAAGTTGCTGAACAGTTGTCTACGAGAATTGGTTCCTAGCACCACAGCGCGTTGCCATCATGCGATAGTGCGGACTTGTGCCCATTGGCTTCCTGGATAGCGTCATGGCAAACCCCAGTTCAAGGGGAAGACAGGATCATGTCGTCATTCACGAGATGATCTAGGTCATACGTCGCTAAGGAGCCGTGACTCTAGGGTGGGCTTGGCAACCCAAATTAGGGAAGATCGGGCACTTCGTGGGAGTATGACTCACAACGGGTGTGTTCCACCCGAAAGATGATGGTGGGAGTAAGGTGGAAGCTTAGTTTGGGAATGATGTGTGGTCTGAGAATGAGAACTAAACTTTGAATCAATGATTAGTAGAACTTTGAGTTAAAATTGCTAAGTCATAGGTTTTGATTTATAAAACTTGCTTTCTACAAATAAACAAACCCCCAACCTTTCGTTTGGAACCTCTATCACTAAATGCATTAGATTGGGTGTTAACTCACCAGTGCGGTTTGATTGCGCACTAACCTCGCACACACTCACTATTTTAGATAAAGGCTTTGAACAAGATTCGTACATGTGTCATAAGGATGGAGCCCAGGGTACGAAAACGATCAAGACGAGGCTTAGGGTGTCTCTCTAGCCGATTGCTTAGGCATAGCCGGCATGAGATTCTGATGATTGCCAATGTGCCAAGCATGTAATACTTATTGGCCTAACGGGCTTAACACAGGTACCTAATTTAATATTGAGTCTTCCGTTGTATGAAATGATCCAGCTATGTAAATGGTGAGATCAAGTGGTAGGAAAGGACAGGCACCCACAAGAAGCGGCGTGACTTCTTGCATTTCAAAATTAGAATTATCCTGTTAGACACATATATAACAAGAAAAAAAGCAAATTGAATCTTAATACGACAAAACATAGTAAAATTAAGCAAAAATGAGCAAAATATGTTGGGAATCTACAAATAGCGTTGAAAAAAATGCATATGTACCATCTACTTAGAAGTAATTGTCATCAGTATCGAGCAGGTCATAGTTCGATGGTTCAACATGCAACATCTTCAGGATCTTGATTATCTGTTTGAGCTTGAGCACTTGTTTGTGCTTGAGCGTATATTTCAGCTTGAGCATCGACTTTCTCTTCAACACCATGACCGACTCTGGCAACTAGGTTGTTAAGGCCTTGCCCAATGTTGATGACACATGTGTCATTAAAGCGTTGCTCCTGCATTGGCCCTTCACCGGATTCCTTGAATGCACTATAGTGGTCCTTAGCTAACAATGTTCCTGGACGTCTAACTTTGTATACAACCCACCACCGCTCCAAATTTTTATCTCTAGTGCATGGATAAGGTAGGTAGTACACTTGCTCTGCTTGGTTAGCTAGGATGAACGGATTGTAGCTTTTAAGACTGAAAGTATGGTCTACCTTCACTAAGCCAAGCTTAGGTTGATGGCATACCCCTTTAGTAGGGTCAAGTCAATCACAACGAAAAAGAACTATCGAGAGCTTTTTGCTTCCTTCGAATACTAGTTCAATTATCTCCTGAATGATTCCATAGTACTCAACCTCATCGTCATGACAGGATAGGACACAACAGTTCACCATTCACAAACTAGGCTTGACTGCTCAGCAGGTGCAGAACAGAAGCAAAACCTATTCACATCGTAACATCCATGCACTTTAACAAATTTCTTGCATTTGCACTACATGATCTGAAGATCGTTGTGTACACTAGCATAACTAGTGCACTACGTAAAAGCCAGGAAAACTAGTTAGAAAATGAATACTTGTCGTTGACGATTAAAACAAATGGTTGAAAAGCATTTACGTGTTTCAAAAATCAAGACAGGAAGTTTGGATGGCCAGCTCCGGCAGTCCAGCACCCTTTTCCATTAGCGTGCATTGCTGAGCGGGAGAGGGTTTCCTTCTTCTGATCCATTCAAACCTGACAAAATTCCTACAAATTGCACTGATGGTTAAAACACTATTGAAAGTTAAAGTGAAAAACAATAAGACGTGTTCAACTTACTTTTGCATGTCTTTTACTTCTTCCATGTTGTTGACAATGTATAAGAGTGCAACAAGCGTTTTCTTCGATGATAACTCCTGTGTGGTTCTCCTTCACACCGGATTGCCTTAGACAAGGAACAACTTTAGATCGGACTAAACTTTACGCCCGACCAAGTTATACCTCGACATGTGGATGTTCATATTGTTTTCCCTCGCCAAATATTTGTTCGTGAAATTTGACATCTGCTGGATGTACCAGGCCTCAGCTATTGAGCCTTCAACATGGTCCTTGTTTTTCACATTTGCTCGGACACCTTGCAAACGCCGTTCTATAGGGTACATCCACCTATACTAGACAGGCTCTCTGAACTTTGCTTCAGTGGGTAGATACACTAGAAGATGTTGCATTGGATTGAAGAAGCCAGGGACATATATCTTCTCTACCTTGCAGACAAGCACAACTATATCATGCTCGAGCTTGGTCTTTTCTTCCTTGATTTCTTTAGCACATAATTTCATATTGAAGAAACTTAGTGTTGCAAGGGTTCTCCAGACCTCTTTGGGTACATATCCACGAAACATGACGGGAACAAGGTCTAATATTAAGATGTGGTAGTTGTGACTATTCATGCCATGTATCTTTAATTGATCTATGTTGACACCACAACTAAGGTTTGACGCATATCCATCGAGGAATTTGAGCTTATTTTCGAACCAGCATAGAACATCCTTCCTCTGTGCAACAGTTAAACAGTACAGTGCTTTTAGTTCCTTGGTCTGGTCTTCTATCATGTTCATGGTCGATCGATTGCATATTAGCTCGCAGTTGAAATGTGCTTTGACATTATCTTTACTTTTCTCGGCAATGTCAAAGTTTGTGACGAAGATGGCCTCTACTACATTCTTCTCTTGATGGATTACATCGATGTTGTGGGGTAGCAGCAGGTCCTTCAAGTAAGGAAGGGAGCAAAGACTGCACCTATGCGTCCAATGGTGTGACATCATGTAACCCTCATAGCTGTTACGCTCTCCTTCTACTAAGATGTTGTGCCAGGCATTCATGTCACCAATTCCCAAATATCCATGCTTTTTATCTTTCACCACCATGTTTTTGTGGAATGCATTCTTTTGTTTCTTGAATGGTTGCCCTGGCGGTAGGAAACTCTGGTGACAGTCGAAGAAGCTCGCCTTGCCCCCATGCTTCAGCTGGAATGCCTGTGTGTTCGTGAGTGCTTGTAACACCCCAAATGTGGGATATTTTGGAAATTTGAAATTGGGTGTGTATCATGAAGTGAGAAGGCGCCAAATTTCCTTGTTTTAAATATTTAACCCCAAATCTAAATAAATTCAAACTAAAACCTTTTTATAAAGATTTCGTATGCTAATAAATGCATAGGAACAAATCCGTTAGGATTAGAATTAACCCTAACACCTGGATATTCTAAAAAGAAAATAGTAAATATTATCATAGAATACACATAACAAGGTATGATTTGAGGATTTCAATTAAAATATTAATTTAACAAGAAGGATCAAAACACCAAACTGCCATTTTGACCATAGTCAACCCCTAGCCTGGTGGGCCCCACTAGTCAGCCTCTTTCTTCACTCTCTCTCTCCCGGTGAGATCTCTCACACGCACACTCTCTCTCTGTTCTCTCTACTCTCTCACTACTCTCTCTCTCTCTCTCCCGTCCGTCTCTCTCACCCTCCCTCTCTCTTCCTTCACAGAGCTGCCTTGGGTCTCACCTCCTTGGCTGTATCTCGTTGTCACTTCCCCTTGGCTATGAGTCGTTGTCACGTCACCCTGCCTGGCTTAGCCGTCTCTCCATCGCCGCATGCCATCGCCTCCCTTCGGACAACCGGCGGTGCCACCCTCTGCCCAATGCGCCGCGCCGTTGCCTCACCGCCCAAACGCCCTAATGAAGCTCTCGCAGGTTCTACGCTGCCCCTTCTCCCTTCCTCGTGAGCTTCCCTCCCGTAAGCTCTGCCTCGGTATAACTCCTCAAGCCGTCCTCTCTCTTGGCCCCCAGCTCACTTCTCTGCACCCAGCTCCCACGCCCGTGCCAGAGCCTCCGCCACCATCCTAGATCCATCCCTGCGGGAGTAATCGATCAAAGAAACCCCAAGGTCACCGAATTTTACTTTTCCCCACCGTCGGCTGCTGTTCATCCCGAAGTGCGCCCTTCTCGATTTCTTCCTCCATGGTGAGTCTCGTCTCAATTCCTCCCATCTAGAGCATTTTGGAGGCATGGCTAACCTTCCCATTTCCGGTCCTCGCATGCAGTTGAGTGGATACGCCTGTCACCGTCTCCCCTGTTTTGGCCTCCGCTCGGCCTCCACGTCGCCAGCACACTCCGGCCCTTCTCCGGCCTTGTCGCCAGCTTAGTAAGCATGCACTACCCTTCTGCATGCTCAAACGAGAGCCACTTTGGCATGGTTCGGCCGAGGATCCCTTAGCACCATAAACTCGTATCCGCTGCCGCCATCGTCCATAGTACCATCGCGTCCGGCCGTGACATAGGGACCTATGGGCGTGCCTTATCACCTTGGTTCTGACGAGCCCAAGATCAGCTCGATTGGTGCCCCATAGCGCTGGCCATCCCCTCTCCATTGTCCTCTGTTCGCATCGACCAGAGGAAGATGAAGGGATGACGTCGAGCTGACGTCATGGCTCCCTGCATAGTGAGCGCAAGTTACTGATCTGCGGGTCACACTCGTTAGGTTTATTAAAAGCCTCTTCTGGGAATACGTTTTCACCGTATGGGTTGTGCTCAGGCCGTCCCGGCCTTGTGCCAGCTCCTTCTTAGGCCGCGCGGTTTTATGCTGAGCCCATACAGTGCTAGACCTAGCCCATTACTATTTGTATGTTTTTCCAGGAATTTACTTATTTAGATGGTTATAGATAATGAAAAGGATTTCATTTAAAAGGGTAAATGATGTCTAAAAATTGTAAAACTTTTTCTATAACAACTACAGTAGGTCTAGAACATTGGAAAAATACTAAATCTAGTTGTTCAGTACAGAAATAAAATACTAAAATTATGTAAGCCCCTCTAGTTATAGCAAAATTTACACTAGCAATACTTAAACTAGTAATTTGTTTAATTATCTAATATTTAAAAGTATGGGAACCTTAGTAAGGGTAATTAGGCCATGGTACTGCATTAACATCCATCCCGAAGTATTTTGGGCGAACCCTCAATTAATTAACCACTAGGGCGTTAAAGATAAACAATTACATACTTATATAAATACTTATATAACATTATGGAGGTTATTACCCTAGGTGATTACCCAAGCCTAAGTCAAAACTCCAACATTATTAGCCAGGAGACAACAGTGCTAGTTGGCCTTAAATTGGGTAGTCCAAATTTATATTCATAACAATGTCTAAATTATGAGTATTCTTAAAAAAAAAAGAGGAATTTACTATTTACTAAAAATACTAATTTTCTAGCAAAATAAGGGTGATATTTCTATAAACACTATAGAAACTATTACCTCATGAATAGTGCTAAACCTTAATTGTAAACAATAACAAAGATTTCTAGCAAAACTAAGCCTGTCCTAGGACTAATAATAAATGCCCTAATGGAATACTTCATTTTATGTTTATGTATTTAAAATGCAACAATATTTCCTTAAAATACCATAGAAGATCTCTATCATAAGAAAAACTTTAGACCCTATAGGTTTATGATCGTTAACTTAGTAAGAGAACACATTACCCTCTAGGGACTATTTCCCAATATTATCAAATCGGTTGATTCGTTAACTTAAAATCTAATGATATATTTTATTATTGGGTGATTATGATAATCTGGAACCTTTTTGTAAATTAAACCCAACTTATGTCCTATTTTCCATCTACCTATAAATTCCAAAACTATGGGTATATACATATAGTCATTTATCTAATTATTGCATCATCATACACATCTTTGGCATTACATATAATCTTTGCAGCAACCCCGAATTATTCTTGGTATCTATTAATGTCGGATAGCTCATGGAACTTCCTTGATAAGTAAAGAAAACTTGACTACTACAAAACAGGTAATATAAGACGCACAATATGAGACGGTTTTAGCCTTCTTAAACCAAAAGTGTCTCTTATTATGGCAGAAATAAGAAAAAAGACATTTTCAAATCATAACCGTCTTATATTATTGATGCATTTAAGACGGTTGAAATTAAGAACCGACTTATATAACGAATAAGACGTTTTCAAATCATAACCGTCTTATATGATTGATGCATTTGAGACGGTTGAAATTAAGAACCGACTTATATAAGAAAAAAGATGTTTTCAAATCATAACCGTCTTATATGATCGATGCATTTGAAACGGTTAAAATTACGAACCGACTTATATAAGAAAAAGACGTTTTCAAATCATGATCGTCTTATATGATTGATGCATTTGAGATGGTTGAAATTAATAACTGACTTATATAAGAAAAAAGACGTTTTCAAATCATAACCGTTTTATATGATCGATGCAAATGTGATGGTTGAAATTAAAAACAGACTTATATAAGGTTAGAGCGAAAGAGTCATTTCCTTGTATTTTAGTGTCATTAATATGTGGCCGTACATGAGCTATATATGTAGCAAAACATGAATTCCATATTTTAAAAAAAATGAATTTCAATTTTTTTTATTTTAAACCAAATTTGAATTTTAAATTTTTTAAAATAAATTTGGAATTATTATTTATTAATAGAAGAAAATTTAGAAACGTTAGTTTTCAAAAAAAAATGAAATTTTGAATTTCAAACAATTACAATTTTAAATTCAAAAAATAATTTTTAAATTTAAAATTTTACATTTTATTTGAATATTTTGAAAAATCAAAATACCTTAATATAGATGTCTAAATATCATAACAAGGATTAAGACATTTGTGACTTATTAAAATATAGTCGTATAGAAATAAAAATTATATGAAATTGTAGACTTCAAAGAGTTGTACAACTTTGTAGTTAAAAAGTTTTCCATTTGATGTCATTTACATGCCTAAAAAGTTGTTAAAAGATTAGTAGAACTAATATCAAAAGGTAAACATATCCTATTATGATCAAAACATGGTGTGGGGTAGGATGGTTAGAAGGATTTAGAGTCAAGAGGTCTTGGGTTCGAGTCATAGGACATGCAATGTTTATATTATGTGTTTAAATTGTGTTAAACGTGCATGGATGGGTGATTGGTGGTAGGCATATTGATTTCAAATTCAAAAAATATTTTTCACTATTTTTTCATCAATATTTATGCCTAAAATATTGTGTTTTCAAACTCCTCATTTGAGACAGTTCTATATATAAAATCGTCTTATATACTTACTCATATGAGATGATTTAAAACCGTCTCAAATGAATGATATCATTTGAGACGGCAGGTCTAAAAGTCATTTTAAAACTGTATCAAATAACTAAAAAAAACCGTCTCATATGTGCTATTTTGTAGTAGTGCTTATTAAGGAACGTCAGTAGCAAGAAACAACGTCCAGATAGCTACGACCTTAGCCGCGTTTGCATTTCATGCATCATGTTTCCTGCATACTTTGGTGTTTACTTGTAATACTTGGCTCTTCATAATAGATTCTGAGGACCCCGTGGAGCAGCCAGAAGATCTAGACCTAGGTTTTGGAAACACAAGATCCAAGGCCAGTTAGCATTCAATTACATCCTTTTTAAGTAATTATGCCTAATAGCTTAATCATGATATATCATGCCATATTAATTACTTGTTATTGATTTACCATGAAGATCCTGCTTTCATGAAATTATTTGTCGTTGACTTTGTTAACGATTGTCTTGATGATCACGCTTGATAGCCTAGTTAGGTTAAATAAAATGATTTAGACTCTTAAGTCTTAGTTAAAACCTTGCGTAGACTTTGCTCAGGTCCAATTATTAATTTTAGGCTTAGTCGCCTCGGAACGGTGAACCGATATTCACCAGACATGATGACAATATGAACATGGATAACTGAATATTGAGCCTGGCAAGCCAGTGTGTGTGAGGATGGATATGGTTGTGTTTCAATGCGGACTGGGTCTGGCATTGGGTAAGAGATGATGTAGCTGGGCTACGAGAATTGAGGAGCTAATCGCCCACATACGCGGTGCAGAGAAGAGGAGCGCGGCGAGATCCGCGTAATGCCGTGCGCTTCCCAAAGGGGTTCCGCCACATCGTGTGTGAATCACACGGAGGGTACGTGTAACACCCCGAAAAGTGAATTTTTGTTAAGACAGCCATATGGTGTGTTTAGACTCATATTTTTGCCCTATTTTAAGACAAATTTTGGAATCTCTTGGATTAAATCCCTATTTAGTGGGTATCACAGCCTGTAAGGCCATGGAACATGTTTTAGTAGGGAAAAATCCAAACCAACATCTAATTAGGATTCCTAGATTTTCCAATTTGGTGAGTTTAATCAAGCCACCCCAAGTTTAACCCAATTTATACCCCTCTCAAAATTCATCTAAAACTCAATTTCTCCATTAGTGTCTAAGGTCAAAAATGGGTCCCTAGAGCTGGCCTAACCCATTTTGGGCCCAACCCGGCCCTGGCCGACCCGGCTTGACCCTCGGCCTAGCCTCTTTTCCCCTAACCCGAGCTGCCGTGCTCCCCGGCTCGCCTCTCCCACCCGGCTTACTCGTTGGCTCGCCCCTCCGCTCACCCCTCCCGCTCATCTCTCATCTCTCTCTCTCTCTCTCTCTCTCTCTCTCTCTCTCTCTCTCTCTCTCTCGCTCTCGCTCTCGCTCTCGCTCTCGCTCTTGCTCTTGGGGCATGCCTCTGCTGCTTCCGCCGACCCTGTCGCTGCCCTTGTCAGGGCATTCGCGCCCAGGCACGCCACCGTCCCCTTCTGCCCAACCCGGAGCCTCCTGTCCCGTCCAAAATTGTAACAGCCCAAAATCGCGTATATTTATATTTTCAAAATCACTCTCGTAAGTGCGATTTGTTGCAGAAAATTCCTGCAAATATTTATTCCTTTAAACTTCTCATATAGAGCTATAAAATTTTGGGCTAAACAAGTCACCGAAGATACCTAATATAGAAGAATTAATAATTCGAATAGAGCTCCTATCATGATAAATCCAGGATTATTAAAAAAGAAAAGGGTGAAGAATTTAGCAAAGGATAGATAATTCATTAAAAATTCCCCTGGCTCTCATATATATGAAAATATACCTATATATGTATCTACACACATAATGAATCAAGAAAACTTCATCCAAGTATATAAATAATTATATGTATGAATATACATAGATTAATGTCTTATAGGAAAATAAAAGAACACAAGAAAATGTTCTCATGAAATACACTTATGCATAAAGATTATTAAGCATAATGCACCTTTGAATCATATTAATATTTATATATATAGAAACATATATAAACCTATATATATATATACACTTATTCATATATGACATATATATGCATACTCATAAAATGGTTAAAACTCCCACTAAAATTCCCCAAAAATTACATCAAATAGTTTGATATACCAGTAAAAACCTGAACTTGGTGTTGACCAAAATTGACCTTAGTGGGACCCATAGGACAGCCCCTTTCCCTCTCTGCCCTTGTGGGCATTCTGCCGAGCAGCTGAGCTGCCCCGGCCGAGCTTCACCTCTCCGGCTAATCCCGGCCCGTTGGTGCCCGATTTTCCCTTGGGAGGACACCCATTGGCTGCGCGTGCTCACGCCCAACCCTTGCTGGCCCCACCGCCGCGTAGACACGACGTACGGCCACTGCCTCGCCGCCGTGCCCTGTCCGGCCGTGCCGACCAAGCCGCGTTGTCGGATGGCATGGCTTGGCCGTGTCAGGCACCGCCCGTGACGCCCAATAAGCGCCCCGGCCGCACTGACACCGTCCCTGACCCCCTCCGCGCCTGCACCGGCTTTGCCGCCCGGCTTGCTCGCCCGTCGCGCATGCACTGGCCACCGCCCATGCCAGCCAACCAGCTCCCGAGCTACCTAGTGACCGTCCCGCACTCCCTTGCGACCACCGGACAAAGATCGTGCTCCGGCCGAGCTTAAAATTCGGCCGTGCCGCAACAGTCCCGACCTTCCTCACAAGGATAGCCCAAACCACACACCCATTCACCCAACCTATGTGCGCCTTAGATTCGCCAGGCCCTCACCTCACTCCTACCCAAAGGAATTGGATCGGGAAGCCTCGAGCTCGCCGGATTGCTCTCACCGTCGCCGGCCACCCGATTCTTCGCCCTTTCCGATTTCTCCTTTCTCGGTGAGTCCCCTGCCGATTGCTTTCCTGTCGAGCACCCTCTCACCCTCGCAAAACTTTCGCCCGGGTTAATTGGACCCGAGGACCCCCTAAACTCCCTGGCGCCATGAGCCCTGTTTTCACCCCGTTTGGCGGCACCAGCTCGATCCACGCCTCTTTCGCCCCGACTGTAAGCACGGTGAGCATCCCCAAGCCTCCCTGATGCTTATACTCAATGCCATTTAGCTCCTAGAACATTGTTTAGCCGTAGACTTTCGCTTCCGAGAACGTTCTCCGCCGCCGCTAGGCTCGCCGCCAATTCAGGCCGTCGCCGGCAAGCAGCTCGAGACACGTGGTAGCGGTTTTCATAAGGATTCCATAGCGCCCTAGAACTCCTTCTCTAGTGCACTGTAGCTCCGCCGCCGCATCGCTGGAGGATCGCCGGTTTCATAACGTCATCGTGTCGCTCCGGTCGGAGGTGGACGACGAAGTCCCGGCCATTAGATCCGCGCCAAGATGCGTGCGCGTGATCGGATCGAATTTTAAATCGCGCGCGAGAGGGAGAGAGCCGCTGACATGTGGGCCCTAGGCCCACCTGTCTGGTTGAGTGGAGACGCACTCCCTGGAAGGCGCCTTCGCGCGCAAGAAGCGCCGTTTAGAAACCCGCCTTTGGCGTGGTCTGCCCGGCCGCGAGTTAGTGGGCCGGCCCAGTACTGTTCATCCGATTTTCTCGGATTTAGCTATTTAAACAAATACAGAATATAAAATTGATTTATTAAAAATAACTAGAGATCTCCAAAATTGCTAGAAAAATTATGGTAAATACTAGGACCCATGCTGGATTTAATAAAAATATAACCATGAATAGTAGCCATAGATTATTCCAAGATTTAATTCATTGGTTTATCCTTAGGGTATTAACCTATATAGAATAAATAATAGAATTGAGTTTCTGCTAATAAAAACTTAGTTAACACTCAATAAAATCTGAGAAAATTCATGTGAGGCATGAAATAACTTTTTGGACTTAAGGAAAAAATATACAAACTTTATGATATAACTTATAATCACTTGTCATTTAATTATCGACATAATTAATATTCATAGTTTACTAGAACTAATTGGTAATTTGGTTAATCAAGTTGCTAAACCTGTCCAATGTAGATAATTTACAGTAATATATGACAATTAAGTTCTATTTTAGAATAGGCCTCAAGGTCATCAATCTCGCGATCATTTATAAACATATATAATTATTGATAAAGGATATTCTTCAAACAAAAACCTATTTTTGATTTATACGTCTATTTGCTAAACCTATGGGTAGTCTATTATGGGTAACTTCTTGCATTAATGCATATCATCTTCATAACGCCGCTCTACCGCTATCAATTACATACTATTATGAAATAAAAGGATTATGGAACTTCCTCGAAATCTAGACTGGAATTTATCACTCTTCGGAAAATCGCTAGACTCAGTAAAGGCATTTCATGCATCATACTTCTATTTGCATATCGATGCTTTTATTTATTTCCCTTCGAATTCGTTCTGATTAATAGACGCCGAGGAATTCGAGGGACCCATTGAAGATCAGCAAGAAGACCCTCACCACCCGCAGGACCGATTAATTTCCATCTCGATTTTCCCTAGTGCGAGTTAACAAACTTTTCCTTTAGATGTTACTTTTATTAGGGAGAGCTTATACTTTCCTTAGTACGAGTTAACATCCAAAGGAATCATATTGAAGCCCAGTTTTCTTAAAATATTTTATTTACAATTACAAATTGCATGCTCTTTTATGTATCTATGCCTACTTGTTTAATCTTGATTTATCATGCCATGCTATCAATTGTTTTTGTTCTACCTTGATGATATTGCCTTGAATTTATCATCTGTCCTTAGACTTTATGAATGATTGCCTTGATAATCACCCTTGACAGCCTGTTAGGCTGAAGAAAATGATTTAGACTCTTAAGGCTTGGTTAAAATCTTGCTTAGACATTGCTCAGGTCCAATTATTAATTTAGGCTTAGTCGCCTCGGAACGGTGAACCGACATTCACCGGACATGATGAATATATCAACTTGGTTTACTGGATATTGGGCCTGGCAAGCTAGTGTGTGAAGACAGGAGTAGGTCGTCATCCTGATGGGTGATCTAGGTCTTACGTGACAGGGAGCCGTGACTCTAGTGCGGGCCTGGCAACTCGGCTAGGGAAGAACGGGCACTTCGCTGGCGTAAGATCCACAACGGGTGCACCACACCCGGAAGATGATGGCGGGGTTGTTTGGAGACGTTTGGCAGTGTTCATGGAAACTGTCGGGGTATGGGACGTTTGGCAGTGTACATGAAAACTGTCGTGGAAAAAAATGAAAGACATTGATTAGTAGAACTTTGGTTAAAACATGCTAAGTCATAGGCCTTGACTTATAAAACTGGCTTTATGCAACTAAAAGAGCCCCAAACTTTCCTTTGGAACCCCTATCATTAATTGCATTAGGTTGGAAGCTAGCTCGCCAATGTTTGGATGACACTGACCTCGCATTCATATTCTCTTTTAGATGGAGAATATGAGCAGGATCAGTACGCCTACCATGAAGATGAAGGACAGGACTTCACTGACGACCAGGGCGAGGCTTAGGGCGTTTCTCCAGTCGAGTGCTTAGGCATAGCCGGCATGAGACTCTTTTGCATCTTTTGGGTCTCCGCACTCTGGTGTTTTGGATATTGGAATATTTGGGCCAATGTGCCAAGTTGTAAACACTTAATAGCCTCCGGGCTTAACACAGGTATTTATGTAATTTAAGTCTTCCGCTTGTATGTGATGATCCGGCTATGTGAATGGTGTGCACTAGTGTACTGATCTATGGACTAGTGCAGATCAAGTGGTGGGCTGAAATTTAGGGCCCCACAGCGCTGGTATCATAGCATATGACTGAAGAAGCCCTAGACTTGGCCGATAGCCTAGATTATTTTAATTATAAAAGGAGATTTCCTTACTCATAAACTTCATCTCATTTAAAAGAGTGCTTTATTCTCTATTTTGCAAAACTATTTTGTAAATGGAGGTTCCGCATGCTGGTTTTGCCGATCAGCGTTCCACTTTCAGGTTTCCCTCTGGCCCCCGAGGGGAGAACGCCTGAGTGTAGCAGGAGCTCACAGACTACCTAGGGTTTGAGGGAGCCCCCACGTACTTCTGGAGGCTCGTACGGACTTTACTCCGCCTCGCCTATGAGGTCGAGGTTAGGGTCTACTACTTGCCCGACGTCGTGGCACACTGATACCGGACGGTGGTGCCCCAAGACCAGCTGGATTTCGCCATCAGCGACGTCGCTATGATGGCAATCCAGGAGCTTCAGAGGGAGTACGCCCTCGACCTTGTCGGAGGACCCTTCGCGTCCCTGCTGGACGCTCCCCTTCACTTCCTTCCCGGCCTAGGAGGGGCCGAGTACGAGGAGCTGGACCCAGAGCTTCTCCGTCTAGTCCGTCTGCACCGCGGAGCCGGACACGCTCGCCGCAGAGCTCTGGAGGAGTTCCAGATCCTCCGCACTTCTCTACGGGAGGCGGACAGCCGCGCCCGTAGCTCCTACCGCCAGGCCTACCACCTCTCCTGCCACCTCTAGGTCTGCAGACGGGAGAGGGATGAGGCCCTTGCTGAGCTGGATCTACTAGATAGTGCTTGCCACCCTCGTGCTGGGATGGACCACTCCGGTCCACTCCTTGGACCACCACCCCCAGCACCACTGCGCCCACGCCGAGGGGCACGCTCCCGCATTACTCCGCGGAAGAGGTGCCTACCACCCAGGGCCTTGGTGGGGATTCCCCGCCACGACCCTCCGCTGGAGGCTCCTCGGCCTCTAGCACCTTCTACCAGTTCTTCTGACGCCGCTCCTTCGGCGTTGACCTTGGAGGACTACCTTTACGCTCCGGGGAGGTACCCCGCTGACCGTCCTCCGTACACCTACTCGCGTCGCACCCGTTAGGGGACTGTAGCAGCAGGATGTACCATTTTTGTTGTCTAGCTCCTTAGTAGAAGCTAAAAGTAGCAGCTGATGATGTAGCTTAGGAGTAGTCTACACACAGCCTAGACGATGCTATGTAGCTTTTGTCATGCCGTAGTAGATGATCGGCATGAACCACTTGTATTTGACTAATCAATTTCAAGCTATGTATGGATTTGCTTTTCCCCACTTGTGCTTGCATTCGGATCTTATTTCGCTTTTTCTGGATATCATGCATGCATATAGGCAATGTAATTGAACTAGTAGAGATTATGCAGATGGCTTGTGGGCGTGCTGCCGCGAGAGGCCGAGGTGCCGGCGCCGTTAACAACCGGGGCCGTGGTCGAGGCCGTGGCAACTTACCCCCGCCACCTGCTGGAAACCCAACCACAGCGCAAGTTATGGCTTATCAGGCCCAAATGCTTAGATCTATATTAGAGAGCCAACAAGCTGCACAGTAGGCCGCACAACAACGCCAAGGATGTAAATTGGCGGATTTCATGAGAACCAAGCCCCCAACCTTCACCTATGCCACCGAGCCCACAGATGCAGAAGATTGGTTAAGGACTGTTGTCCGCAAGCTGAACCTCGTCCGCTGCCCAAATGAAGATAGGGTGTTGTTTGCCACTCAACTGCTAGAAGGACCCGCTGAAGTGTGGTGGGAGAATTATCTAGCCAACCGCCCTGAAGAAGAGGAAGATGAGGATGAGGAAGAGGCATATAATAATGAAGAACCAGGGCATGATTCTGCCAACAACCCCAAGGGAGAAGACGAAAATGTTGTGGAAGAACAACATGAAGATCCAAATCTACAAGCTGCAGTCCGAAACATACCATAGGAAGAGTTTGAAAGGGTATTTCGGGAAAATCACATTCCCCGAGGAGTGCTCCGAATGAAGAGGCAGGAGTTCCACAATCTGCGGCAAGGAAATATCACAGTCAACGAGTACTTGACCAAGTTCAACCTGCTCGCGTGTTATGCTCAACAGGACATTGCTGATGAGGAAGAAAAGGTCGATAAGTTTCTGGAAGGAATGGCTCCCACCTATCGTACCAAACTTATCCTCTTGGATCACCCCAATTTCCATCAACTATTGAACAAGGCTCTCATCCTGGAGAAGGAACTCGAAGGAGAAGAGGCTAGCCGCAAGCGCAAGATGGAGGCACGAGTCGCACAGGATCCACCGCCTGGACCCTATCGCCCACTTACTACCAAGGCCTCCGCCACGCAAGCACCTGGGCTATCTGCCACGACCCTACCAGTGGTAGTAGTCGACCCGTTAAACCTCCTGCAAGGAGACCTGCTCCTTCACCATCTGGTACCACTCGATCCGGACTAACAGCTGAAGACAAAGCAGCCAAGACATGCTTCAGATGCCATTTGCCTGGTCACTTTGCCAATGAGTGCCCAACAAGGAATGCCCAGCAACCGCGATTTGACATCGCCCCACCCCACGGCCAACCCTCGGCCGGACATGGAAGAGGAACAGCTCCAGCCAGAAATGTTCCGCCTGCCAATGGGAAGGGACGTCTCAACCACATATCCCTGGAAGAAGCTGAGGAGGCTCCAGGAGTCCTTATGGGTACGTTCGGAATCTGTCACCACCCTGCCCTAGTCCTATTTGATTCTGGAGCATCCCATTCATTCATATCTAAGGGTTTTGTGGATAAGCATGAACTGCAAACTTTTTCTTTGGATAAACCCCTAGTTATAAAGTCTCCTAGTGGAAATCTAGAAGCCAGTAGAGCCTGTAAAGGGATAGAAATTTCCCAGGAGAGGATTAGCTTCCAGTTCGACCTAATGGTCATCCCCAATATGGGAATAGATGTGATCATTGGTATAGACTGGTTGACCTATTATAAAGGGGTGCTAGATTGCGAAAAGAGAATAGTAAAACTAGTTAGACCTCCTGGATATGAGAGAATATGGAAAGTTGATGCCCCTTTCAGATGGGAAAGAGCCATCTGGTTTTTAAAGGAGGAAAATCCTGCAAAGGTGCCAGTACTTAAGGAATATTTGGACGTATTCCTTGAAGATCTGCCCGGACTACCACCCGATCGAGAGATGGAATTCACCATTGAGTTGGCACCAGGCACAACACCAATATACAAGACATATTTCAAGATGAATCCTATAGAGTTGGCAGAGCTCAAGAAACCGCTAGAAGAGTTAATGCAAAAGGGATTGATTCGTCCTAGTTCATCCCCGTGGGGATGACCAGCTATGTTCGTAGATAAGAAGGACGGAAGCCGAAGGTTGGTAGTAGACTACCGAGCCCTCAATGCAGTTACTATTAAAAACAAATACCCTCTACCACGAATTGATGACCTATTTGACCAACTTCGTGGAGCCAAGAGATTTTCGAAGATTGACCTTCGATCAAGATATCATGGAGTCAAAGTCAGGAAGGAAGATATACCCAAGACTGCCTTCACCACAAGATATGCACTGTATGAATTCTTGGTTATATCCTTTGGACTTACCAATGCACCAGCCCATTTTATGAATATGATGAACATGATCCTAATGGATTACTTAGATCAGTTCGTCGTGGTATTCATCGATGACATCTTGGTATACTCCAAAAATGATAAGGAACATAAGAAGCACCTAAGACTAGTTCTCGACAAGCTCCGAGAACACTAGCTTTATGCCAAATTCAGTAAGTGCGAATTTTGGTTAGATGACATCAGTTTTCTCAGACATATCATCTCTGCTGAGGGAATCAAGGTTGATCCCTCAAAGGTAGCGACAGTCATGGACTGGAAATCCCCAACCACCATAAAGGAAGTAAGAAGTTTTCTAGGATTGGCAGGATACTACAGGAGATTCATCGAAGGCTTCTCCAAAATTGCTAAACCCATGACTCAGCTACTCAAAAAGGAGCAGAAATTCGACTGAACGAAAGCTTGTGAGGATTGCTTCCAAGAGCTTAAGATCAAATTGAGCACCGCTCCTGTGTTGGTAACACCAGATACCAACAAAAGGTTTGAGGTTTATTGCGATGCCTCGAAACAAGGACTGGGTTGTGTACTAATGCAAGAATGAAGAGTAGTTGTCTATGCCTCCCGGCAACTCAGAAAGCATGAGGAGAATTATCCAACTCATGACTTAGAGCTCGCAGCCGTTATCCATGCTCTCAAATTATAGAGACATTACCTGATGGGCAAACAATGTGATGTCTACACGGATCACAAAAGTTTAAAATATATGTTGACCCAAGCCAACCTAAACATGCGCCAGAGGCGATGGTTGGAGTTGATCAAGGACTACAATTTGAATATCCAATACCACCCAGGCAAGGCCAATGTGGTAGCGGACGCTCTCAGCCGAAAGCCGCAATGTAATCATCTAACTCCTCAACAGATAGCCACCCCTATGAGCACAGCCAGCGGACCTGATATTCCTGAACAGATCATAAAGGATATGGACGCGTTAAGCTTGAGTCTGGTGGAGACTGGTTACTTAGCTACCTTGGAAGTTCAACCGGACTTGCTCGACCAAATCAAGGAACTGCAAAAGAGTCACCCTAGCGCCCAAAGAATTAGAAACCTTATAAAAAGGAATAAAGGGTGCATGGTTAGAGAAGGTGGACAAGGAACCTTATGGTTGGGACGAAGAATCTTTGTTCCCCATGACCATGAATTAAAGGATCGCATTTTAAAGGAGTCCCATGAGTCCTCTTTTTCCCTTCACCCCGGGTGCACCAAAATGTACCAGGACCTGAAAACCCTATTTTGGTGGCCCCGAATGAGGCGAGATGTGGCTGAGTATGTGGCCAGGTGCCATACTTGTCAATTGGTTAAAGCCGAGCATCAACGCCCGGCAGGATTATTGCAGCCCTTAAAAATACCTGAATGGAAATGGGAAGATGTGACAATGGACTTCATCTTAGGTCTTCCCCGCACCAAGATCGGATGTGATTCCATATGGGTCGTCATGGACAGACTGACCAAGGTGGCCCATTTCATTCCGGTCAAAACAACTTACAAAGGAGACAAACTAGCTGATCTCTATGTGCCAAGGATAGTCACCCTCCACGGAGTCCCAAAAAGAATAATCTCAGATCGAGGATCCCAGTTTACTTCCCAAATTTGGGATAAATTACATACTGCCCTTGGAACCAACTTGTCTTTCAGTACAACTTACCACCCCAAACCGATGGACAAACCGAAAGAGTTAACCAAGTCCTGGAAGATATGCTCAGAGCATGTGTCTTGGAATTTTCCACCGATTGGGAGAAATGGTTGCCTTATACTGAATTCTCCTACAACAACAGCTTTCAGGCCAGTTTAGGAATGTCCCCCTTTGAAGCCCTATATGGACGCCGATGTAGGACCCCTCTGTACTGGTCCGAGTCAGGACAAGGGCAAGTGTTTGGAAAAAGTAATCTCCAAGAAGCTGAAGCCAAAGTTAGGATTATTAAGAAGCATTTGCTAGCCGCTCAATCACGGCAAAAGAGTTATGCCGACCATCGTCGAAGAGAATTGACATTTGAAGTGGGAGACTTCGTTTACCTTAAGGTCTCTCCGTTTAAGGGAACTCGGAGGTTCCAAGTCAAAGGAAAGCTAGCTCCAAGATATGTGGGACCATATCAGATCCTTTCCCACAAGGGTAAGGTCGCATACGAACTCGATCTTCCAACTGATATGAGCGAAGTGCATAAGGTGTTCCATGTGTCGCGACTCAAGAAGAGCTTGAGAAAGCCTGAAGAAGACAAAATTTCGTTACCCGCCAACACCTTGGAATCTAGCGTAAAGTATCAAGTCTTTCCAGTGCAAATCCTGGAATCTAGGGAAAAGAAACTCAAGAACAAAACGATTCGGCTTTGCAAGGTGCAATGGAGTGATCATTCTGGAGGACAATTCTCTGGGAGCCCGAGAAGAAAATGCGCCGAGAATTCCCCCGCTTGTTCAATTCCTAAGGTCAGCAAATCTCGGGGGAGGTTTCTGTAACAGCCCAAAATCGCGTATATTTATATTTTCAAAATCACTCTCGTAAGTGCGATTTGTTGCGGAAAATTCCTGCAAATATTTATTCCTTTAAACTTCTCATATAGCGCTATAAAATTTTTGGGCTAAACAACTCACTGAAGATACCTAATATAGAAGAATTAATAACTCGAATAGAGCTCCTATCATGATAAATCCAGGATTATTAAAAAAAGAAAAGGGTGAAGAATTTAGCAAAGGATAGATAATTCATTAAAAATTCCCCTGGCTCTCATATATATAAAAATATACCTATATATGTATCTACACACATAATGAATCAAGAAAACTTCATCAAAGTATATAAATAATTATATGTATGAATATACATAGATTAATGTCTTATAGGAAAATAAAAGAACACAAGAAAATGTTCTCATGAAATACACTTATGCATAAAGATTATTAAGCATAATGCACCTTTGAATCATATTAATATTTATATATATAGAAACATATATAAACATATATATATATATATATACACTTATTCATATATGACATATATATGCATACTCATAAAATGGTTAAAACTCCCACTAAAATTCCCCAAAAATTACATCAAATAGTTTGATATACCAGTAAAACCCTGAACTTGGTGTTGACCAAAATTGACCTTAGTGGGACCCACAGGACAGCCCCTTTCCCACTCTGCCCTTGTGGGCATTCTGCCGAGCAGCTGAGCTGCCCCGGCCGAGCTCCACCTCTCCGGCCAATCCCGGCCCGTTGGTGCCCGATTTCCCCTTGGGAGGACACCCATTGGCTGTGCGTGCTCACGCCCGACCCTTGCTGGCAGCACCGCCACGCGGACACGACGTACGGCCACTACCTCGACGCTATGCCCTGTCCGGCCGTGCCGACCAAGCCGCGTTGTTGGATGGCGTGGCTTGGCTGTGTCAGGCACCGCCCGTGACGCCCAATAAGCGCCCAGGCCGCACTGACGCTGTCCCTGACCCCCGCCGCGCTTGCACCGGCTTTGCCGCCCGGAACAAGCAACCTCGCCGCCCGGCTTGCTCGCCCGTCGCGCGTGCACTGGCCACCGCCAGTGTCAGCCAACCAGCGCCCGAGCTACCTAGTGACCGTCCCGCACTCCCTTGCGACCGCTGGACAAAGATCGTGCTCCGGCCGAGCTTAAAACCCGGCCGTGCCTCAACGGTCCCGACCTTCCTCACGCGGACAGCCCAAACCACACACCCATTCACCCAACCTGTGCGCGCCTTAGCTTCGCCAAGCCCTCACCTCACTCCTACCCGAAGGAATTGGATCGGGAAGCCTCGAGCTTGCCGGATTGCTCTCACCGTAGCCGGCCAGCCGATTCTTCCCCCTTTCTGATTTCTCCTTTCTCGGTGAGCCCCCTGCCGATTGCTTTCGTGTCGAGCACCCTCTCACCCTCGCTGAACTTTCGCCCAGGTTAATTGGACCCGAGGACCCCCGAAGCTACCTGGCACCGTGAGCCCTGTTTCCACCCCGTTCGGCCCCAACGTCGCCAGCTCGATCCGCGCCTCTTCTAGCCCGACCGTAAGCACGGTGAGCATCCCCAAGCCTCCCTGATGCTTATACTCAGTGCCATTTAGCTCCTAGAACATTGTTTAGCCATAGACTTTCGCTTCCGAGAACGTTCTCCGCCGCCGCTAGGCACGTCGCCGATTCAGGCCGTCGCCGGCAAGCAGCTCGAGACACGTGGTAGCGGTTTTCATAAGGATTCCATAGCGCCCTAGAACTCCTTCTCTAGTGCACTGTAGCTCCGCCACCGCGTCGCTGGAGGATCGCCGGTTTCATGACGTCATCGCGTCGCTCCGGTCGGAGGTGGACGACGAAGTCCCGGCCGTTAGATCCACGCCAAGATGAGTGCGCGTGATCGGATCGAATTTTAAATCGCGCGCGAGAGGGAGAGAGCCGCTGACATGTGGGCCCTGGGCCCACCTGTCTGGTTGAGTGGAGATGCACTCCCCGGAAGGCGCCTTCGCGCGCAAGAAGCGCCATTTAGAAACCCGCCTTCGGCGTGGTCTGCCCGGCCACGAATTAGCGGGCCGGCCCAGTACTGTTCATCCGATTTTCTCGGATTTAGCTATTTAAACAAATACAGAATATAAACTTGATTTATTAAAAATAGCTAGATATCTCCAAAATTGCTAGAAAAATTATGGTAAATACTAGAACCCATGCTGGGTTTAATAAAAATATAATCATGAACAGTAGCCATAGATTATTCCATGATTTAATTCATTGGATTATCCTTAGGGTATTAACCTATATAGAATAAATCACAGAATTGAGTTTCTGCTAATAAAAACTTAGTTAACACTCAATAAAATCTGAGAAAATTCATGTGAGGCATGAAAAAACTTTCTGGACTTAAGAAAAAAAATACAAACTTTATGATATAACTTATAATCACTTGTCATTTAATTATCGACATAATTAATATTCATAATTTACTAGAACTACTTGGTAATTTGGTTAATCAAGTTGCTAAACCTGTCCAATGTAGATAATTTACAGCAATATATGACAATTAAGTTCTATTTTAGAATAGGCCTCAAGGTCATCAATCTCGCGATCATTTATAAACATATATAATTATCTGAACACGTAAAATACATAGATAATTTAAGGTTTTATCTCTCACGCACTTAAGCCCCATCATGGCTAAGAATATAATGACACGAAGAGTTGATAAAGGATATTCTTCAAACAAAAACCTATTTTTGCTTTATACGTCTATTTGCTAAACCTATGGGTAGTCTATTATGGGTAACTTCTTGCATTAATGCATATCATCTTCATAAAGCCGCTCTACCTCTATCAATTACATACTATTATGAAATAAAAGGATCATGGAACTTCCTCGAAATCTAGACTGGAATTTATCACTCTTCGGAAAATCGCTAGACTCAATAAAGGCATTTCATGCATCATACTTCTATTTGCATATCGATGCTTTTATTTATTTCCCTTCGAATTCGTTCCGATTAATAGACGCCGAGGAATTCGAGGGACCCTTTGAAGATCAGCAAGAAGACCCTCACCACCCGCAGGACCAAGGCGAGTTAATTTCCACCCTAAAGGATGTTTGCTTTTACTAGGGAGAATCTCGATTTTCCCTAGTGCGAGTTAATAACCTTTTCCTTTAAATGTTACTTTTATTAGGGAGAGCTTATACTTCCCTTAGTACGAGTTAACATCCAAAGGAATCATATTGAATCCCAGTTTTCTTAAAATATTTTATTTACAATTACAAATTGCATGCTCTTTTAAGTATTTATGCCTACTTGTTTAATCATGATTTATCATGCCATGCTATCAATTATTTTTGTTCTACCTTGATGATATTGCCTTGAATTTATCATCTGTCATTTGACTTTATGAATGATTGCCTTGATAATCACCCTTGACAGCCTGTTAGGTTGAAGAAAATGATTTAGACTCTTAAGTCTTGATTAAAATCTTGCTTAGACATTGCTCAGGTCCAATTATTAATTTAGGCGTAGTCTCCTTGGAACGGTGAACCGACATTCACCGGACATGATGAATATATCAACTTGGTTTACGGGATATTGGGCCTGGCATGCCAGTGTGTGTGGATTGGGAACACGGATGTGTTCCGGGTTATGGTTATGGGTGTGATGTAGCTGGGCTACTGTCGGGACCCGGCCGTAAAAGACCGAACCCTTCCTGTGCATAATGTACTAGTCCCAAGAATCATCGCTAGTACACACAGTTATCAAACAGAGTGATACATTGCCATAATTATACAAGGTACAAGGTCGGGGAACTTGTCCCGATTATTTTACATACATGTCAGCACGCAGGCTGAACCACAGAGTACACAGCGAAAATCACGGGCTAAACACACAATATAGCTACTCTTAGATACAAAATCCCACAGGCATCTTGACTGTAGGAACGGACCCTAAGCTTCACTCCTCAGAAGACTCCTCGTAGTCCGACTCGTCGTAGTCCTCATCATCTGCCTCAGAGTCAAATCCTGCCTCTTCACCTTTTGAAATTTTAAAAGAGGGGGAGAAAACAGGGGTGAGTACTAATACTCAGCAGGGGAAAAGACATGACATGATGTGGTAGCTTTATACAAAGGTGGTTTAGGTGTTTTGCAGAAAAGCCTTTAAAAAATTTTTCCTAGTGAGTTAAAAACTGTGGTTTTAATAAACATCATTTTCAGGGGCTCCAATCATGTCCGGCTCGGTCATTCGGCCAGACGGAACTGTTCCGATTGACCCCTGGCGAACCAAGCTCCCTGGCTCGGTCATTTGGCCAAAGGGACTGTTCTAGCCATCCATCGACGTACTAAGTTCAGAAACACCATCGTCTCGCGACGGGTCCCAATAGTAAAATCTGAATCGGCGGTCCTTTGCCAAATTATTTTAGAAGAACTCCCAACTTTTATAAAAGAAGTGGCTACCATATGAACACTCGCTTTGCGCGCTCATAACCGCGAGCACGGCTGTCATGACAGTTTTATCTCTGCAGAGGGGGTACACTTTGCCCTCGAGAGGCTTCCCGCCGAAGCGTTCAGCCACAAAGTCCCAGGACTCTAACTCGATTGCTTCCTACCAGGAGGTCGCAACAGAGCCAGAGGACCGGGAACTAGGCCCGTCCCATACCAGGACCCGAGGTTGTACTGTAAAGCTAGGCTCGTAGGTTCATAGGATGAACAGTCCTTAGACTAGGAGGAAACAATTTTTAAGCCCCGGTTTACAAAATCCACGGTGTTAGAAAACACCAACACGGTGCATGAAAGCACCCACCGGCAAAAAGTTTCTCCTAGTCGGAATATTTGAGGGGGAGAAGAATAAGAATACCCATACCCGGCATCGTGTCCCTCCGATGCCTATTTTTCCAAACAAGTTTAGAGAGACATTTCCAGTAAACATGAAATATAACGTGATTTCTTTTTGCGGGCATTTCATTTTAAACAACCTAAGTCCAGTGGAAAGTAAATAACAATTAATCTAGCTACACCTAATTTTATATTATTAATCGGTTGTTATAGCAATACGGTTAAATAGGTCTAGCTAGTCACTATTAAACTAGTTTTAATATTTTAAAACTAGCATGCACATTTATAAATTCCTAATAAAACATTTTAATAAAAACAGGCTATAGACAATATGCGTCAAAGGACTGCCTTGAGTTTCGAACTGGTAGCAAGTGCTCCTCGGTGATGGTGCCTCTACTAAGACGCCCTCCTTCAGACGGAAACGCATGACAGACGCATTTAATATGCCAAATAAATCAAGCACAAAGACAATCAGGGCTACGGTACAAATAATCACATTTTTATTATTTAAAATGGATTTTATTATTTTATTTTTACTATTTATTTATTTTAAAGAAGACCCACATGCGATGAACTAATAGACTAGTCCTAAAGCTACAAGCTGATAGAATCTTTAATAAATAACCGGGTCTCGAGAATTAGCGAGACAATCGACTAAATGGACGTGAGCTACCCGAAAAAGGATGGGGTGCTCACCGGGGTTCAGGGGGTTCTCGCGCAGCCCCGAACAATCAGGCACCGGAAGACCGTTGTGACACAGCGGTGAGACGGTTCAGTGTCCTGCGGCCAAACCTAGAACATGAGAGGAGAACCCGGGGCGCGGTGCCACGAAGAGAACTGATGATACTGACCGAAGCCGATGGCGGCGAGTTTGCGCGGCCAAACAAGAGCGGCGAAAAATGGAACCTCAATGGTCCAAATATAAGCGCGCGACGGTGATCATGGCATCATTCACCTCAATATGGAGAAGGTTGCGGGATGCTGGTGATCAACAGTGCGACGCGACAACGACAACGACGGCAACCATGGCAGTTAGTCACTAATGCATGCGCGCAGAGCGATGCATGCACTGGCTTAGCTTTTAAGAGAGTAACGACGAGATATCTGCACACTCGCATGCAGGCAAGGAAGTGAGTGAGAAGACAGCGCGGAGAGAGAGTGGCAACAGAGTGAGATGCTGCGCAGCGAAGAAGACGCAAACAACAAGCATAAGCATGCAGCAAGAAGAAGACGCAAAGCGAGCATAGTGAGACTGTCATGCTTGCATGCAAATAAAGAGAGGAATTAATGCAATGCTTGCATGCAAGAAAAATGTGAGAGAAGTACGGGAACAAGACATGACATGCATGCATGAAAGACAGAGGAGAGTTAATGCCATGCATGCATGTGAGAAAAATGAGTGTGGGAGTGCACGGGAGAGTTAGAGATATGCATGCAAAGATTTGACTAGTGCATGTCATGCATGCATGCAAATAAAATGAGAGGGATTAGGAAATGTGGGTTAAGGAGAGATTAGGAAATAAGGATTAAGGCTCACGCCAAGATCTCCAAATAGCGAACCAATGCCAAACACTATTAGAATATTATTTAAAATTTGTTTAAAATTATCATTGCAAAAATTTAAAAATACTTAATATGCCAAATTAAATTATTGAAAATTTGGGATGTTACAAACCTCCCCTCCTTAAGAGAATCTCGCCCCCGAGATTCCTAATCTCTGGGAAACAAATCTGGGAACTCAGCGCGAAGGTCATCCTCGCGCTCCCAGGTAGCTTCTCCCTCGGTGTGGTTGCTCCACTGGACACGACAAAACTGAGTGGTCTTATTCCGGGTTTTTCGGACTGCAACGTCCAAAATTCTGACCGGGTATTCCTTATAGGATAAGTCTGGTTGCAAGTCCATTTCTTCCATTGGCATTTGTTCTTCCGGTACCCGGAGACATTTCTTCAATTGAGATACATGAAAAACATTGTGCACATCTGCTAGACTGTCAGGTAACTCGAGACGATAAGCTGCTTCCCCCCTTCTAGCAGTAATTTGAAATGGACCAATATACCGCGGAGCCAATTTGCCACTGACGCGAAATCGTTTCATACCCTTGAGTGGAGATACCTTCAGATACACAAAATCACTAACTCCAAACTTGAGTTCCCTCGACGGTTGTGCAGATAGCTCTTTTGCCTAGATCAGTCTTTGCTCTCGCCTTTGTTGAATCATACGGACTTGTTCCTCTGCTTCTCTTAGTAAGTCCAGCCCAAACACTTTATTTTCTCCAGTTTCCTGCCAATACAAAGGAGTTCGATACTTCCTGCCATACAAGGCTTCGAACGGTGCCATCTGAAGGCTAGCTTGGTAACTGTTGTTATAAGCAAACTCAGCATAAGGCAACTGTTTATCCCAACCAGTCTTGTTTGACAACACACAAGCCCTCAACATGTCTTCCAAAATTTGATGAACTCGCTCTGTCTGACCATCAGTTTGAGGGTGGTAGGCAGTACTGAAATTAAGCTGTGTTCCCAACAAACCATGCAATTTCTGCCAAAACTTGGATGTAAACTGTACCTCGATCCGATACAATCTTCTTGGGTATCCCATGCGATGCACTATACGGTTCATGTACAACTCGGCCAGCTTATCTCCGGTATAGGTGGTTCGAACTGGTATGAAGTGGGCCACCTTAGAGAGCCGGTCCACTATCACCCAGATTGAGTCAAAACCTGCTTGGGTCCGGGGTAATCCAGTTATAAAATCCATGCCTATCTCTTCCCATTTCCATTCAGGCACCTCTAACGGCTGCAGCAAACCAGCTGGACGTTGGTGCTCTGCTTTGACCCTTCGACATATATCACACTTTGCCACATAATCTGCAATTTCTCTCTTAATACCTGTCCACCAGTACATACTTTTTAAATCCAAGTACATCTTGGTGCTTCCTGGGTGTATAGAGGTAGGGGTTTCATGCGCTTCCTTGAGAATGACATTTTTAATCTCTCTTTTGTTGGGTACAAAAATTCTTTTTCCAAACCACAAGACTTCTTCGCATCAAGAGAAAATCCAGGTGCTTTTCCTTTCAAAATCCGGTCCTTCACCGCCTGAACCTCTGTATCCTGTTTCTGAGCTTCTTTGATCTGGCTGAGCAAGGTGGGTTGCAATTCCATGGCATTTAATGAGCCGTACTTTCTTATTCCCAAATTCAACTTGGCAATATCTTTCTGGAGAGCGGGTTGAGCTTCAAGCAGTGATAGCGAATTGCAGTACACTTTACGGCTGAGGGCATCTGCCACTACATTGGCCTTACCAGGATGGTAGTGAATGCCGATGTCATAATCCTTGATTAATTCCAACCAGCGTCTTTGCCTCAGATTCAAATCAGGCTGGGTAAAAATGTACTTGAGACTCTTGTGATCAGTATATATTTCAGTCCTATTGCCAATAAGGTAGTGTCTCCAAATTTTTAGGGCATGAACAACTGCAGCTAACTCCAAATCATGTGTAGGGTAATTCTGCTCATGTGGTTTCAACTGTCGGGATGCATAAGCCACCACTTTTCTTTCTTGCATTAACACACACCCAAGACCTTGCCGTGAGGCATCACAAAATATTTCAAAATCCTTATGAATGTCTGGCAGTGTCAAAACTGGAGCTGTGGTGAGTTTCTTTTTCAAGTCTTGAAAACTAGCTTCACAAGCCGGTATCCATTCAAACTTCTTTTCCTTCTTCATCAGTGTAGTTAAGGGCTTGGCTATTTTGGAAAAATCTGGGATAAATCGACGGTAATATCCGGCCATTCCAAGAAAACTACGGACCTGGGTCATAGTCCGAGGCGGTTTCCAGTTGGCCACGGCCTCGACCTTCTCGGGGTCAACTGCTACACCTCCTGCTGATATGACATGACCAAGAAACAACACTTCTCCCATCCAGAATTCACATTTGCTAAACTTGGCATATAACTGGTGTTCTCTCAACCTTTGCAAAACCAATCGAAAATGGTGCTCATGCTCTCCTTCTGTCTTGGAGTATATAAGAATATCATCAACGAATACCACTACAAACTTGTCTAAATAATCCATGAAGACCTTGTTCATGAGATTCATAAAATAGGGAGGTGCATTGGTCAGTCCAAATGACATGACAGTGAACTCGTACAACCCGTAACGAGTGGTGAAAGCTGTCTTGGGTATATCAGACTCTCTGATTTTTATCTAGTGATATCCTAACCTCAAATCAATTTTTGAAAATACACAGGCTCCCTTCAACTTGTCAAAAAGGTCATCAATTCTGGGGAGAGGATATTTATTTTTAATGGTGACTTCATTTAAGGACCGGTAATCCACACACATCCTCAATGTGTTATCCTTCTTTTTACAAAAATTACTGGGGCTCCCCAAGGTGAAACACTAGGCCTGATAAAACCTTTCTCTTGCAACTCTTCTATTTGAGACTTCAACTCGGTCAATAGATTGGCAGACAGCCTATACGGCCTCTGAGATATAGGGGCTGTCCCAGGAGCTAAGTCTATGACAAACTCAATGTCCCGGTCAGGTGGCATTCCTGGCAGTTCTTCTGGGAACACATCAGGATATTCTCTAACCACATGAATGGAATCCAAGGCATTTGTTTCCAACTTATGCAGAAGGATAAGTTCTTCAGCAAGATTGTTAGAGGTAAATATAATCTCCTGCCCATCCTGATTCACCAAACAGACTCTTTTATGGGCACAATCTATCTGCCCTTTATACTTAGCTAGCCAGTCCATGCCTAAGATCACTTCAATTCCCGTAGAATTTATAACAACCAGGTCTGCTAGGAATTTACTACCTTGTATCCTTATGTCAACCGCGGGACAAATCAATGTTGTATGCATGATTTTCCCTGGAGACTGAATGACCATAGCCTTCTTTAATGCACCCACTTTTAACCCATGCTTTACAACAAAAGTTTCAGTGATAAATGAGTGCGTTGCACCAGAATCAAAAAGAGCAAGGCAGTCTTCGAATCAACCAAAAACTTACCCATGATCGCACTGGATCTGCTGGGCAACTTCAAGAAGAACATGATTAACACGCCTTTTTCCAATAGAGTGGGTAGCACCGGCGTGGGAGGAGCGCCAGCGTCGCGACCAATGCCGAGACGCCAAGGGGCTTAACTCGATCTTGGACGGCACCAGGCCATGTTCTTGGAGGGACACTTGTTGGCATAGTGGCCCATCGATTCAGGAGAAACACTTGACACTAGACATGTCCTTGGGAGGCCGAAAGTCTTGCCGATGGTGAGGAGCTTGAGCCAAAGGACGGGTTCAACCATCGAGACGGCTTCGCCGAGCAAAGACTTGTGCTCCGGGGGCGCTTAAAGTGATGCCTAGAACTTTCGCCTCATGATCGTCCTTGTGAGCCATTTTGCGCTTCTTAGCAGTAACACAAAGGCGCTCAACATGCTCTTGCACAATGGCTCTATCAAACATCTGCTGAAAGGTCTCATACTCCACTGAGGAAATTCCACGCTGAATTTCTGGGTCCATACCTTCCATAAAGTACCAGATCTTATCTTCTTCTGTTTCAACTTCCCTGGGTGCATAGCGAGACAGCTGAGTGAACTTGGTGAGATATTCACTCAAGCTCATACTGCCTTGCTTCAAGTTCTGAAATTCCCTTCTTTCCATGTCCTTGACTCCTCTAGGAACAAACGTAGCCTCAAATGCTTCCACAAATTCAGCCCACTCGATGTTCTGAGGATTGGGATGACTATCACAATAATTATCCCACCATTTGGCAGCTGTCCCACTCAGGTGATGTGCAGCATACATCACACTTTCACGTTCCCCACACTGAGCTAGGATGAGTCTCTTTTCTGTTTCAGAAAGCCAATCTTCTGCTATGATAGGGTCAAACTCTCCAGCAAATTCTCGAGGTTTTGTGCGGAGGAAGTCTGACAGCCTAGTGTTGTGATACATTGGGAGTGGCTGCGGGGCAGGAGCCTGAACCAGGGCAGGTGGAGGTGCCCGGTCCCTAGCCATCTCCTGCATCATCTGGAGTTGCATCTGCATAATCTGGCGGAGTGTTGGCTCTTCCTCAGGTGGAGGCGGTGGATTCTGCTGTGGTGGCACATCTGGCTGAGGTGGCTGCTGAGGCTGAGCTACCGGAAGTGCTCCAACTAGAACCGGCTCACCAGGGGCTGGCAACTGAGGAAGATCAGCAGGCAAGTCTTGGGGTTTTTTACAGGGAAGCAACGCACGTCCCAAACCGCGACCTCGAACACGGCCATGCCCAGCAGCGCGGCGACCAACACGCCGAGTGATAACCATCTAGGGAGAGAGAGCAGGAATGAGGACGAGATAAACTAAAGGAGGAGAATAACAACCAAATGTATGCATAATTTTTTTTTTACCACACACATGAAATTAATTACTGGGGTCCAACCAAAGACTTGCTGAACCACTTACTAGAAAATACGGTTACAGGGGGTACTACACAAACAACCACAAACCCAACTAAGAAACAACTTCAGGATTACAAATCCTAAAGCAAACACACACACGTAACTACAGACACACTAACGGGGGAGGAAGAATAGAATCCAAGCCACAAGGACGGCGAATGCAGCAACAGGAACCCACCACAGAATGGGAGCATTCCGCATCTCCTCGAGGAACAGCTGGAGCTCGCTGGGAGTGGAGGCCGGACTTGGGGATCTACTCCGGGTCGTCTTCCCCATCGCCGGTGAGGCAGCAGAGCTCGGCGTCGAGATTTACGAATGCGTCGCCTGGTGCACGCACTAGCAACGCGAGGTGAGATATAGTGGAGTCCCGTCCGCGTGCTCGTCCCGAGCGGGAAAGCAGCGAAAAGGGAGCTGGTGCAGCTCGCTTTGCTAGATCCTTCCGAGGCGGATGATGGCGAGGTGGGCCCGAGTGCTCAAGAAATTTTTTTATTATTATTATTATTTTGACAAGCCAACATCACAATATATATAGCACTCATAAGGTACATACAGGGCATGCCGTATCACATCTACCAATATGGTCAGCCGGCACACAACAACTAACTACGATACTTGCGGGTACAACCCACACCCTAAAACTCATCAAAGTCGGTCTCGTAGGCAAGGACATCCTCGGGTTCATCGTCTTCTTCTTCAGTGGGCAACAGGGGCACCCAACCACGCAGAGGGGGCAATGAGACCATGGACAGAGTGCTGTTGAGGTCCACACTGGGAGGTGGAGCTCGGATTCCGGAAGGGTAACTTAGCCGAGGGTCGGGGGACAAAGGTAGATGTAGCGGAAACAAAGGCAACTCGGCTGTGGCCTGAAAGGCACGGGTGGAAGCGGACGCAGGAATGTCTTCTGGAGGTGGACTCTAGATCTTGTTGAATTGGCGGGTCAGGAGCAGGCACGGTAGCAATAGGGAGTGAGGTGACAGTGGTTGCGACTGGAGAAGCATCGGGGGCACGAGCAGGTGCGGCAGCAATAGTGGTGGTGCTAGATACGGCAGTGGGACGATCACGGAGGCGTTTGTTTTGCCGTGCGAGGAGGCGGATCTTCTTGCGAAGGGCAGCCTTCTCCATGAGGTGGTGCGAATCGCGCTTCTTGAGCTTTAGGTTTTCCTTCTCAACCCCGGCCAAGGTGGCCACGGTCTGGTAGGCAGTGTCGATCTCCTTTAGTGAGGTGACGTAGGCGTCATCGAGTGCTTGGACCATCTCGGCGAGGTGATAGATGGTAGGGTCAGCCTCGCTTTCAGCCGAACGAGCATGGTTGTACCGCTCATGCGGCACTCGAGCGGGGAAGTAGCAGAACGCCGTGCGGCTCAACTGCCTGGTGAAGATGCTACGGAGTCGCAGGAGGGCAAGCCGGGCGGCATCCTAGATGGCGTCCGAGCACTGGGTGCGCGTGGCACTGAAGCGCGCGGGTCCTTGCGAAGGGCAAAGTCCCTGCGCAAAGATAGTCACACCGACCATCCAGCAATGGCGTCCTCCACGAGTGGTGGTGGCGCCGTGAAAAATAGGGTCCTGGATCCCCAGGGCACTAAGCATGAGGAGCAACTGGCGAACGAAACCACCATAACTCACACCCAAACTCGGCTTAACGCTGGCATCTACACAACCAAGAAGGAGAGTTAGAAAAGAGTCGAGTAAAAAGGGGTAAGGAAAATTTTGCAAAACATAGGTTTATATAGAGACGGAGGCCTTAAGGGGGTCTACTAAGGGTTCGTCCTAGAGCAAGGTGGCTCTGATACCACTTCTGTCGGGACCCGGCCGTAAAAGACCGAACCCTTCCTGTGCATAATGTACTAGTCCCAAGAATCATCGCTAGTACACACAGTTATCAAACAGAGTGATACATTGCCATAATTATACAAGGTACAAGGTCGGGGAACTTGTCCCGATTATTTTACATACATGTCAGCACGCAGGCTGAACCACAGAGATCACAGCGAAAATCACGGGCTAAACACACAATATAGCTACTCTTAGATACAAAATCCCACAGGCATCTTGATCGGAGGAACGGACCCTAAGCTTCACTCCTCGAAGACTCTCGTAGTCCGACTCGTCAGAGTCCTCATCATCCGCCTCGAGTCAAATCCGCCTCTTCACCTTTTGAAATTTTAAAAGAGGGGAGAAAACAGGTGAGTACTAATACTCAAATAGGGAAAAGACATGACATGATGTGGTAGCTTTGTACAAAGGTGGCTTAGGTGTTTTGCGTAAAAGCCTTTAATAAATTTTTCCTAGTGAGTTAAAAACTGCGGTTTTAATAAACAACATTTTCAGGGGCTCCAATCATGTCCGGCTCGGTCATTCGCCGACGGAACTGTTCGACGACCTGGCGAACCAAGCTCCTTGGCTCGGTCATTCGCCAAAGGACTGTTCTAGCCATCCGTCGACGCATTAAGTTCAAAACACCATCGCCTCGCGACGGGTCCCAATAGTAAAATCTGAATCGGCGGTCCTTTGCCAAATTATTTTAGAAGAACTCCCAACTTTTATAAAAGAAGTGGCTACTATATGAACACTCGCTTTGCTACCATAACCGAAAGCACGGCTGTCATGACAGCTTTTATCTCTGCAGAGGGGTACACTTTGCCCTCGAGAGGCTTCCCACCGGCGCTTCACCACAAAGTCCTGTGACTCTAACTCAATTGCTTCCTACCAGGAGGTCACAACACAGCCAGAGGACCGGGAACTAGGCCCGTCCCATACCAGGACCCGAGGTTGTACTGTAAAGTTTGGCTCGTAGGTTCATAGGATGAACAGTCCTTAGACTAGGAGGGAACAATTTTTAAGCCCCGGTTTACAAAATCCACGGTGTTAGAAAACACCAACACGGTGCATGAAAGCACCCACTGGCAGAAAGTTCCTCCTAGTCGGAATATTTGAGGGGGAGAAGAATAAGAATACCCATACCCGGCATCGTGTCCCTCCGATGCCTATTTTTCCAAACAAGATTATAGAGACATTTCCAGTAAACATGAAATATAACGTGATTTCTTTTTGCGGGCATTTCATTTTAAACAACCTAAGTCCAATGGAAAGTAGATAACAATTAATCTAGCTACACCTAATTTTATATTATTAATGGGTTGTTATTGCAATACGGTTAAATAGGTCTAGCTAGTCACTATTAAACTAGTTTTAATATTTTAAAACTAGCATGCACATTTATAAATTCCTAATAAAACATTTTAATAAAAACAGGCTATAGACAATATGCGTCAAAGGACCTGCCTTGAGTTTCGGGAACTGGGTAGCAGTGCTCCTCGGCGATGGTGCCCTCCACGCCACGTCCTCCTTCTGACGGAAAAGAACACAAGACGCATGAATATGCCAAATAAATCAAGCACAAGACAATCAAAGCTACAAGACAAATAATCACATTTTTATTATTTAAAATGGATTTTATTATTTTATTTTTACTATTTATTTATTTTAAAGAAGACCCACATGCGATGAACTAATAGACTAGTCCTAAAGCTACAAGTCGATGAATCTTTAATAAATAACCGGGTCTTAGAATTAAGCAGAGACAAACCGATTAAATGGACGTGAGCTACCCGAAAAGGATGGGGTGCTCACCGGAGTTCAGGGGGTTCTCGCAAGACCCGAACGATCAGCACCGAATACCGACGTGACACAACAAGAGATTGTTCAAAGGTCTCGCGCCAAACCCAGAACATGAGAGGAGAACCCGGGGCATGGTGCTACGAAGAGAACTAATGATACTGACCGAAGCCGATGGCGGCGAGTTTGCGCGGCCAAACAAGAGCGGCGAAAAAAGGAACCTCAATGGTCCAAATATAAGCGCGCGACGGTGATCATGGCATCATTCACCTCAAAATGGAGGAGGTTGCGGGATGCTAGTGATCAACAGTGCGACGCGACAACGACAACGACAGCAACCATGGCAGTTAGTCACTAATGCATGCGCGCAGAGCGATGCATGCACTGGCTTAGCTTTTAAGAGAACAACGACGAGATATCTGCACACTCGCATGCAGGCAAGGAAGTGAGTGAGAAGACAGCGCGGAGAGAGAGTGGCAACAGAGTGAGATGCTGCGGCGGCAAAGACGCAGAGCAGACAACAAGCATGCGGCGCAAGAAAAGAAAAGCAGCAGTATAGTGAGACCTGTCATGCTTGCATGCAAATAAAGAGAGGAATTAATGCAATGCTTGCATGCAAGAAAAATGTGAGAGAGAGTACGGGGAACAAGACATGACATGCATGCATGAAAGACAGAGGAGAGTTAATGCCATGCATGCATGTGAGAAAAATGAGTGTGGGAGTGCACGGGAGAGTTAGAGATATGCATGCAAAGATTTGACATGTGCATATCATGCATGCATGCAAATAAAATGAGAGGGATTGGGAAATGTGGGTTAAGGAGAGATTAGGAAATAAGGATTAAGGCTCACGCTCAGCATCTCCAGCGCGAACCAATGCCAAACACTATTAGAATATTATTTAAAATTTGTTTAAAATTATCATTGCAAAAATTTAAAAATACGTAACATGCCAAATTAAATTATTAAAAATTTGGGATGTTACAGCTACATGGTCTGAAGGAAGGCCGACCACGGAGATGGTGTCAAGCACCAAGATCGGTGCAGGCTACCGAGAGCGCGTAGTTTTCAGCAGTAGCTTTATGTCGCCCAAAGGGGTTCTGCACAATGTGTGTTCGGTGTCTTTGGCGTAAGCCAAGCTCTGCCGTGCGTCGGAGCGCGAGTAGTTTTCAGCAGTAGCTCTATGTCGCCCATCGTTCTGCTGACAACGCGGCTATCGCGCGTAGTGCAGACTTAGGGCCCGCCCGCTTGCCGGACAAATGGCGTGGTCAACCCTAGTCCGAGGTGAAGACAGGAGTAGGTCGTCATCCTGATGGGTGATCTAGGTCTTACATGACAGGGAGCCATGACTCTAGTGCGGCGTGGCAACTCGGCTAGGGAAGAACAGCACTTCACGGGCGTAAGATCCATTAACGGTGCGCCACACCCTGAAGATGATGGCGGGGTTGTTTGGAGACGTTTGGCAGTGTTCATGGAAACTGTCGGGGTATGGGACGTTTGGCAGTGTACATGAAAACTGTCGTGGAAAAAAAAATGAAAGACATTGATTAGTAGAACTTTGGTTAAAACATGCTAAGTCATAGGCTTTGACTTATAAAACTGGCTTTATGCAACTAAAAGAGCCCCAAACTTTCCTTTGGAACCCCTATCATTAATTGCATTAGGTTGGAAGCTAGCTCGCCAGTGTTTGGATGACACTGACCTCGTATTCATATTCTCTTTTAGATGGAGAATATGAGCAGGATCGGTACGCCTGCCATGATGATGAAGGACAGGACTTCGCTGACGACCAGGGCGAGGCTTAGGGCGTTTCTCCAGTCGAGTGCTTAGCCATAGCCGGCATGAGACTCTTTTGCATCTTTTGGGTATCCGCACTCTGATCTTTTGGATATAGGAATATTTGGGCCAATGTGCCAAGTTGTAAACACTTAACAGCCTCCGGGCTTAACATAGGTATTTATGTAATTTAAGTCTTTCGCTTGTTTGTGATGATCCGGCTATGTGAATGGTGTGCACTAGTGTACTGATCCAGGCACTAGTGCAGATCAAGTGGTGGGCTGAAATTTAGGGCCCCACAAAAATCCCGCGGCCGCTGCATTGCTAGATCTTGGCCGTCGGTGACCGGTTTCCCCCGCTGCACGACTTCGCCCCATCGTGTCCACCGCCCCGAGCCTCCAATAGATGACGCTGCAACGCCGTCACATCGCCACGCTACTACCTCTTCCATCATGGCCCTGTGCCTCCGCGACCTAGCGCCGCTGCCACCGCCGTCCATCGAAATTCATGCACCAGCGCACGCCACCACCCATGCAGCCCCTGTGGTTTGGAGAAACCGTGAGCGGGGTCCTCCAGACTGCTCCTGAGCCGTATCGGCTATAAAAACCCCGACACGAGCTCCATTTCTCTTTTCTCCTCATCCCCGCAACCACCGCAATCCTCCAGTGCTCCAATTCCTCATTGCCGCTGAGCGTCGTGCTGTGAGCTTAGGGCCGAAGCTGCTTCACCCCCTTAGCTTCACCATCCCCTGAGGAATCGGGCTGAGGCCCCTCAAAACGCCGGAATTGTCAAATTCCCCCGCCGCCGGTTCCGTTTTCACCAAACCACCCCCTTTGCAATCTCTTCGTCGTCGGTGAGTATTCCACCAATTACTTGCGCCTAGCACATCCTTGTGTTATTACTCACCACTTCCCCGACTTGTCCATGCAAGATCCCTCCCACCTAGTGTTCGCTCGCGCCGATTGCCCGTTTTCAGCCTTCCTCGACCCGCTCGTCGACATCCTTCACCGAAGCTTCCCACCGCTCATCGTCACTGTGGTGAGCCTACTGGTAATCCCTAGAGACTCCTGTGCGTTTTATTTGTCCACATATCGCGGTAGCCCGTAGATCGTGCCTTGCCCGAGCTTCAACTTCACCGCTGCTCGTCGCTTTACCACGCCCGGCCGTCTTTGGCCTCGGCGTGAGCACCATTAGCTACGCGCTAGCTCACTGGTTCCGTAGGACTCGGGGGCCTGCCCCATGGTCGCCGGCTGTGGTGGTGGGACTCCGATGAGCCTCACAGCCACGCGCACGCCGGCGCAAGGTGGAAGACGCGTGAGAACCCTTGGTTCGGTGCCGAGATTCGTGCTGGCGCCATGTCGTGTCGCCGGAATCACTGACGAGTGGGGCCCCGGCCCTGCATGTCGGGCTAAATGTTGGCGTCTATCCTAATGCCGTTTCTGCCATCGGTTAGCGCCCCCTAAAAATACGCCTTCACGTAGTGATGGGCAGGCTACGCTGAGTCAGGCCGGCCCATTACGGTGAGCGCCGATTTTTCTAGCTTTAGTGAATAAAAACAAATTGGTAAAATAAAATGGGTCATTTAAGATATCTAAACTTCTTTAAAAATCTTAGAAAAATTAAAATAACTACTTCATAACCTGCTAGATATATTAAAAATATCTAAGGGAATTATAAGACTAGTTTAGGCCCCCTGTTTAAATAACTGAGTTCTATTCTGGAATTTTTCTTTAGGAAATAAACCCAGAAAATAAATAATAATCAAACAAATTAAAGAAAGACTTTAGAAATATCTAAGAAAATATAAACTAGCCTCCAATATCATGACACACATAGAAAAATTTTATTATGGACTGTTAACTTTTATTTCAGCCCCTGGATAAATTGAAACTCACCTCTTTAAGAAATTATAAATAGACTTTCCACTTATTTTGATTGTTTAATAAGCCCCTAAATTCATGAGAAAATTCCAGTAGGATATAATCGTGATTTAGGAATTTTTAGAAATTATTAACTCATTTTTAGGATCGTTATTATCCACTAGATTATTATTTGGCCTTATTCACCACCTTTTCATATAACCGTAACGAAACTTGAATTATTTTAATACTAAATGACTTCAAATAAATCCTAAAATTTTACAGGAACATCATTAACCTCTAATAAATTTATTAAAATTGTAGGATCTCGATAAGGCTTAGTAAGATTATTTAACTAATTAACTAGGGTAAACAAGGGAACTTAGTTGCCCCTATACTTACGGGTACTCCTAGGTTAATAATTCCTCATTGATTTAAGAGCAATATAACCTACCCCAAACCTAGCACAATAAGTGTTCTTCCGAGAGTTGAGGAAGGAAATACTTCAAACCAAAATCTATTTTTGCTTTATACGTCTATTTGCAAAATCTAGGGGTAAACTATTACGGGTAGCATTATCCATCATCGCATATCATCTTCATAATGTTTCCCTACAGTTATCTTCTATAAATTACTATACAGTAGTAGGATCATGGAACTTCCTCGATATCTAGAATAGGACTATCGCCAGCCACCGATCGTTAGGCGTAACAAGAGCATTTCATGCATCATATCTCTTACTGCATATTGGTGTTTTATTTATTATTGTTCTTTGACTTCATTCCGTTAATAGACGCCGAGGAGCCCTAGGAACCTTTTGAAGAACCGCCGGAAGACCCCCACTCTCAGGACCAAGGCGAGTTAATTTCCACCCTAAAGGGTGTTTGCTTTTACTAGGGAGAATCTCGATTTTTCCTAGTGCGAGTTAACAACTTTTCTTTAGGTGTTACTTTTATTAGGGAGAGTCTATATTTTTCCTAGTACGGGTTAACACTTGAAAGGATCATATTGAATCCCAGTTTCTTAAAGTATTTTATTTACAATTATAAATTACAAGCTCTCTTTAAGGAGCTATGCCTACTTGCTTAATCATGATGTATCATGCCATGCTTTACCTCTTGTTATTGGTTTACCATGATGATATTGCCATGATAAAATCATCCATCATTTGACATACTAAATGATTGCCTGGATGATCACCCTTGTTAGCCTGGTTAGGTTTGGTAAAATGATTTAGACTCTTAAGTCTTGGTTAAAATCTTGCTTAGACATTGTTCAGATCTAATTATTAATTTTTAGGCTTAGTTGCCTCGGAACGGTGAACCGATATTCACCAGACAAGATGAACATTATGAACTTGGTTGACTGGATATTGGGCCTGGCAAGCCAGTATGTGTGGTTGGGAACACTGATGTGTTCCGGTTTGTGGTTAAGGGTGTGATGTAGCTGGGCTACATGGCTCAAGGAGGCCGACCACGGGAAGGTGTTGGGTAGCTGGCGACGGCCGTGCTAATCGGAGCGCGAAGTTAGTTTCGCAGTAGTCAGATGTCGCCCATCGGGGTTCTGCGCACAACGTGAGATCCAGAGTCTTTGCCGATGACCAAGAACGGCTGTGCCAGTCGGAGCGCGAGTTGTTTTGCGTAGCTTTATGCTGCCGACTAGGGTTCCTGCACAATGCGTGGCCATCACGCAGTAGTGCGGACTTGGGGCCCGCTGGCTTGCTGCACAGCGTCAAGGTCAACCCCTAGTCTGAGGCGAAAACAGGAATGTGTCATGTCATCATCCTGATGGATGATCTAGGTCTTACATGACAGGGAGCCGTGACTCTAGTACGGGCTTGGCAACTCGGCTAGGGAAGACCGGGCGCTTTGCTGGCGTAAAATTCACAATGGGTGCGCCACACCCAGAATATGATGGAGGGTGTTTGGAGACGTTCGGCAGAGTGGATGGAAACTGCCAGGGGGTTGGATACGTTTGGCAGTGTGCATGGAAACTGTCATGGAATGTGATGAGAATAAGAATTTGAACATTGTTTAGTAGAACTTTGGTAAAAACTTGGTTTATAAAACTTACTTTCTGCAATTAAATAAATCCTCAACCTTTCCTTTAGAACCCCTATCACTATATGCATTAGGGTGGAAATTAGCTCGCCAGTGTTTGGATGACACTGACCTCGCATTCATATTCTCTTTTAAATGGAGAATATGAGCAGGATCAGTACGCCTGCCATGGAGACGAAGAACAAGAATTTGCTGACGATCAGGGTGAGGATTAGGGCGTCTCTCCAGTCAAGTGCTTAGGCATAGCCGGCACGAGATCCTTTTGGATCTTTTGGATCTCTGCACTCTGATCTTTTGGACATTTGGAATATTTGGGTCAATGTGCCGTGTTGTAAACACTTAATAGCCTTCGGGCTTAATACAGGTATTTTATGTAAATTAAGTCTTCCGCTTGTATGTAATGATCCGGCTATGTGGATGGTATGCACTAGTGTATTGATCCAGGGAGTAGTGTAAATCAAGTGGTGGGTAAAGGATAGGCCCCCACAGTACGATTTAGCCGAAGAAGAAAGTGTATAAGGGTGAGGCCCTTTGTGGACAGGCTGGGCTGAAACAAGGTTTCCCCCAGATGGGTGCATCGGGGATGCACAGTGTGACGTTACTAACCATCGTGGATGGTTCCTAACACTACAATGCGCCGGCCATGGCGCGGTATTGGAAGTATTGGGGATTCAGAGGTAGTTACGACCTGAGGGCGTACCCTGTCTGCTATCATGCTTGAGGTGAAGACAGTCTCATGTTGTCATCCGAGGGATGATCTAGGTCCTTTCTTACAGGGAGCCGTGAGTCTAGCGTGGGTCGGCAACCTAGCTAGGACAAGATCGGGCACTTCGTTGGGAGATGTGATCCACAACGGGTGCGCCACACCCGAAAGATGATGACTGGAGTGGAGGAGATCGTTTGGCAGAGTGCATAGAAACTGCCATGGGATTGACAATGAGTATTGAAATGGAATTATGATCAATAAACAACTTGATATAGAAATTTGGTTAAAACTGCTATGTCATTGGCTTTGATTTCTAAAACTAGATTTTAGCAAACAAACAAACCCAACCTTTCCCTTGAAGCCTCTATCAGTGTTAACACTACTAGAAAAACAGCCTTTAGTCCCGGTTGGGAACGGACTTTAGTCCCGGTTTTCGAACCGGAACAGGCCATCCGGGACTAAAGGTCCCATACCTTTAGTCCCGGTTCCCTAACCGGTACTAAAGCGTAGGATATATCTAAAAAATAAGGCGAACCCAAGACTCTGGAACCTCATGCCACCACGTGACTCCCCACTTACTCTTCTAACCAACCCACCCACCCATGTGTATTTAATAGACTAGGATATGCATTCCTTTTGAAGTATGCTGGAATGAGCCTTTAATACCGGTTCGTAACATGAACCAGGACTAAAGGCTCATTTTAGTACCGGTTCGTAACACGAACCAGACTAATTTGTGCTCGTTAGCTAGCATGTACCGCTGCCAAAGCCACCTTTAGTACCAGTTAGTGTTACGAATCGGGACTAATGTCACCACTTAACCGTACTAATTGTGCTATTAGCCCCAGAGCTACTTAACCGACTATTGTTACATCAGTCTCGGTTTGTGGCCAATCGGACTGATGTACCGGTATGGAAGGTCATTTCTCTAGTAGTGTAACATGCCAGTGTTTGGATGACACTGACCTCGCATATATATTCTCTTTTAGATGTTAAGTATGAGCAAGACCACTACGTCTGCCATGAAAACGGTGTTCAGGAGTTCACTGATGATCAAGTCGAGGCTTAGGTCGTCTCTCTAGTCAATTGCTTAGGCATAGCCGGCAAGAGGCTCTTTTAGATCTTTTATCGCACTCTGATCTTTTGTTGTTTTTGGACTATTTTGAGCCAATGTGCCATGTTGTAATACTTAATAGCCTTCGGTCTTAATTCAGGTACTTAATATAATATAAGTCTTTGACTTATATGAAATGATCCGGCTATGTAAATGGTGTGCACTAGTGTATGGATCTAGGTACTAGTGCATATCAACTAGTGGGAAAAGGATGGACCCCATAGTGCTCTACCCAGAGAACATGTCCTATGCAGGAAAATCATGAATTGACCACATGTAGGTGGCCCTCATTAGGAAATTGGTGTTCGTTGTTCTGTCGTATGACAAGGGGCACTGCTTGTGTATGCAATTGCAGCACTCGGCACAGGGGCACTGCACATTGTAACACTCCAATTTTTATTAAGAAAATGAAACTTGGATTGTTTTAATTTTAAAATTTAAGAAATTAATTATTAAAATCAAGTTAAGGTTAGACCTATTTTTAATTTTGCAAAATACCCAATGACAAGAAAATTTTGGATAACATATAAACTCAACTTTTGGATATAATTCTAGATTTTTCAAATTATTTACCACGCCAATCCCTAATATTAAACAAGGTAAATAAAATGAAAGACAAAGGAGAAAAACAATCTCAGGCGCGAATGATTGAAATCCGCCGGCAACTTGTGACCGCACGCAAGGGTGATCTTTCCATGGCTGATTACTTCAACAAGGTTAAGGGGTATGCTGATGCCCTAGCAGCAGGAGGGCACCCCCTTTCTTAGGAAGAGATTGGCATCCACATGTTGACCGGTCTGGACTCAGAATGTGACACCGTTGTGACCTCGGTCACTACTAGGTCAGATCAAATCTCTCTCAGTGATCTGTATGCTCACATGTTAAGCCATAAGATCCGCTAGCAGCAGCACAATCAGAATGCAACCATCAATCCATCTGATAATAAAACCAACCGTGGTGGCTGGCGCGGTGGACGCGGCGGCAGCGGTCGTGGCAGTGGAGGACGCTACAACGGCGGACATGCCGGTAAGGGCCAATCCTCCTTCAAAAACAGCTGTAAGGTCTCGTTATGGCCCATTCTGTTGTTTCGGTGGCCCATTCTGGAGGCCGGTCTGAAGCGTCGGTTGGCGGCCTGTTTGGGCGCTTCTGGAGACTTTTTACTCCTACGGCTAGGATTTCTGTCTCGTCTCACTCCCTTGGCGAGTGGAGAGGAACCGTCGGCGGCGATTGTCGTTCCTTCGCGCAGATAGTTCGCCTCCCCATGGTGACTGGGCGTGGCCGCGACGGTCGTGGTGTGGGTGGTGGTGCTTCTCGGGGGCGATAGGGTGGATCCCGCACTGCTGGAGGTTGGGGGGGCTTGGGTTCACCTACATCTCAGGGTGGCTCGGGGGAAAAGGATGGAGGAGTTCGATCCGCGCTAGTGGTAGATTCATCCTCGGAAGGTGAGAAAGGAAAGAAGGTGGTAGATCAGGTGACCGATTCATCTCAGGTATCTTTGCCTACTAAAGTGGTTGAAGGTATTTTGGGGGTTTCAGAGAAGGGGATCTCTTCTGATTTGGATTCTTCGAAAGGATTGGAGAAAGATTTGGGTGGATCTGTTAGATTTGGTGCGTCTTCTTCTGGGAATGATAAAGCTGTTGGCGCCTGTTTTAGATGTGGTAATTTTGGGCATTTGGCTTTTCAATGTTCGAAGATCTTCATGTGTGGTCGTTGTGGGGGCGAGGGTCACATTGTGTTGTGCTGTCCTCATCGCAAACCGTGGGAGTTTCTTGCCTCTTTTTGTGGTTTTCAATCGGCTGATCAGGGGATGTATGTTATGGAGGATGTGGCTTCGGATCAAATGATCAGGGATAGAGGAAATATGGCGGTAATAGTGATTGAAGAAGGGTCGGTTTCTGTTCGTGATATCGAGAAGGAGTTTAACTTGATCTTCAAATCCTTTCTGAAATGGACTTGCACGGCTCGTTCTTTGGGGGGAATAGATTTTTGATGAGATTCCCGAATCCTAGAAAAGTGGAAGAGATGGCGGATTTACCATTGATGAAGATGAGAACTGGCAATGTCTTCATGAAAGTGGAATGTTGGAAACCTGAGTTTGGAGCTAAAAGTGTGTTAAGTATGGTGTGGATTCGTATTCATAATATTCCTCTTGAGAAAAGATCTTTTCAAACTATTTGCTATGTGGCTAGTTTGGTTGGAATCCCACAAGAAGTAGATGATAATACCATTTTTTGTGCTGATTATGTGAGGGTTAAAATTTTTTGTCGTGATCCATTCAAAATCCCTGGATCAGTGGAAGGTGTTCTAGGCAGAGGGGTTTATGATTTCATTATTCAGGTAGAAGATAATGTGGCGGATGATAGAGAAAATGATTTGATGATTGGGGTTCGAGCTAATCATTTGGAAGAAGATTCGTGGACTCGGGCCGCTAAAAGGGCAAAATTCAATGAGCAATCAGTAGGAGGTGGCAAAGGTTGGGAGATTTCTATAGAGAAAAAAACACATAGTGGCAAGGGCTCTAAAATGAGCGAAGTCGTAGAGGCTAGCAATATTCCAAAGGATTTAGATGGGACGGGGTTTTCTTCTGGTGACATTGATCACTTTGATCAGTTAGAAAAAGAAGATGATGATCATTCGGGGTTTTCTATTCTGGCGGCTAACTTGGGGATAGACATGGATGTTGATGGAGATTCAGAACCCGAAAGGAGCAAGATATGCGTAAACCCCATTGATCAGTCTTGGTTCATGAATGATTATCCTTTCAGTTTTCACTCTCCTAGATTAAATCGTAATTTTAATTCCGTGGATTTTATTGAGGGATGGCTAAAAGTCTCTCCTGTTCCTCTGACGGTTAAACAAAACGAAATTTTGAAATTGGGTTGGAAAGAAGATTCCTCTGTTCATGACAAGATTAATTCTGGTGAAGATGAAATAATTATCCCATTGTCAGAGGTGGCCAATCAAGAAGAAATGTTATATTTGGAAGGTGCTCCTGATTCAGATTCTCAAGAAGTGCTGGATGTTTTTCCTCTGAGTGTTGCTATTCCTGCTAAACAAGATGAGGGGGTTTTGAATCTGTCTACTAAAGTGGCGGTATTACCTGAGATAGTAGAAACTGATTTTAATGTGGTTCATAAGAAGAAAAAGCAAGCTGTGGACCCTATTAGAAGAAGTAAAAGAATTGGAGGAGATAACACTACTGTCTTGGAGAAAGCGGCCATTTCACAAAAGAAGAAAAATCTAGAAGGTAATCATATTCACTCTAATAATTCCTTTTCTGTTCTTAGTAATTGTGAAATGGATCAGGCTTTATCTGTTTTAGGGGTTGATACTGCTTGTGTCACTTTTGAGAAATTTGATCTTTTTAGAGATTTCGAAGATGCTAGATTGGGTCTTTTCAATAAAAACAGAAGAAACGATAACTTGGGCCCTACAAATAGTAGTAGTGTGATTATTGAAGACTGGGACAAGTTAGACTCCGAGGATGATATTGTAGAAGTTTTGGCAAAACAAAATAAAAAAGGTACTTTTGACAGGGCTAGGAAGAAAAATAATAGTTCGCAGAAGAAAAAATTGAGGGTTAAAACTCAGAATAGTATTGTTGGTTCCAGTAAGGTGGATTTGCAAAGTGTGTCTTTATTCCAGGGGGGTATTAATAATAAAAAAAGTTCTCGATGATGTACAACATTAAAGGGTTGTTTTGGAATTGTAGGGGTATTTTCAAAAAGGGGGGTTAGAGGTTTTATTAAAGACTGTTTGTTGAGCAAACAATTGGATTTTATTTGTCTTAGTGACACAAAAAAAATGGAGTATTCGGATGGTTTTCTTCGAAGTCTAGATCCCAGTGGCCTATTCATTTGGAACTGGATTCCTTCGATTGGGAAGGGAGGAGGCATTCTCTGTGTCGTGTACCCCGGTATTTCTACCGGCTTGAGTGACCAAATACTAGTCCCAGAAGACCATAGCTAGTATTGCACTCAAGGACATTTGAAACATCATAGCAGGCATTGCATTTAACTAGAATTTAACAGTTTACATAGCATAAATATCATCCCAGATGACATAGATAATTACATAGTCTTGCACAGGGCTTAATTCAATCACATAAAGTAAACACAGTGGAAGACTGAAAGCGATGATATCCCGAGGTTGACCCAGAACGCGCGGCTAATCACCTTGACCCTCCTGGTCACGGCTGGCACCGATGCTGAATTCTTCACCTGAACAAAAGATCCGTGGTCCATATAATGAGTACACGGCTACTCAGCAAGCGGTCCTTAATAAATGAATGCAAGGTCAATGGAAGGGTATGGTTATTTTGCTAAAATGTCACCTATCTACCTAGTTATTTGTTCTTGATTCGTTGAACACATGATAATACACGAGCGTAGCCAAGGTACGGCTAACCAGCTCCGAGAGAGGCAATCCCTGCCTATACTACAATCAAGTTGATTAATTAAAACACATTGGACTACCCTGTGAAAACTCCTTTCCCCCGCCCATAACCGCGGGCACGGCTACCATGATAGTTTTAACTCTGCAGAGTGTGTACACGTTCCCCACAAGCCCTGTCTCATCCCAAGGAGAAACAAGACAAAACCGCTCCTGTTTCCACTGTCCCAATATCGCACTTTCTTTTGGTTTCGCGCCCCATACGGTACACTTCGACCAAAGCCGACAATGCGCACTCCTTCACCGGACTGACAATAAGCACCACATGAGGTTAGCCCCCATTTAAGCCATTCGGAACCGGTGATCGCGAATCACGTCCGTCCACTACGAGTACAGTGGAAACAAGCTTCCATAGCTAACGGTCAGGGCCAAAAGGCACAAGTGGCTGTACGGTTCAGGTTCGGTTTGGTAGTCACAAGTATTCGGTCCTTATATGACAGAGGAGACCTGCACGTCTCAACCACAAGCCCAAAATCCGCCCCTTCTGGGTCTCCTCAAATCAACAAGCACCACATTGATTTTAGTTGATTAGGTTTATCCAAAAACAACACCATGAAGTCGAACCTCATGGATACAGGCTTAATAATGAGTGAAACCTATCAACTACCAATCCCAGAAGCAAGTCTAAGCATCTACACAAGGAATGGCTAGTAAAACAGTACCAAAATGGGTTAACAATGGAAGGCTACGTCATATTAGTAAAGGACTAATACGAAACAGGAGCAAATTAACACATGCGATGATATTTTAAGCATGCAAATTAAATAACCATAAATTAAATGAAATTAAGCAAACTAGGAATTCAATATGAATCTAGCTTGCCTTCGAAGAAGTTGGGTTCTGGTTCTCCTCCCTCGAACGGCTCAAACGCCTCCTGACAGCAGTGCACGCTTGTTCTAGACGAAAAGTAAATAAACAGAAATAAATAACAAACATACAGAAAATAGTATGATAAAAATATATAAAACTCTTGGGATTATTTGTGATTTTTAGGCTCTGGAATCATCTCAATTGGAGTTCGGGAACTCCCGAACTCCTTAAACAATTCGTGGAAGTTTTGGGGAAATAGAAAATCCCAGAAAAGAATAAACCGGATTAACCGGCAGTTAACCGCGCAAAAACCAAGAAGAAACCCGGAAAACCACGGCTGGGGCGGCTGAGTCCGGCGCGACGAGGCGACACGCGGCGGACTCGGTTGGTCGAGGCGTGGCTCAGCGGCGGGTGCCACGCGGCGACGGCGGTTGGGCACGCAGCCTTGAGGTCACGCGGGCGCGGCGGTGCACGGGAACACAGCGACACGCGGCGAAGCGGCTGTGGCGCAGCGGGTGGCGGCCGACGAAGGTGCGACACGGCGGAGCAGCAGCTAACGGTGACGCGACACGCGGCGACGCTGTCGGCGGGACGCGGAATCACGCGCACGACGCTGCGCGGGCGGCACCGACGGCGGGGACACGCGGCGACGGCGCGACGAAGTCGGCGACGGGTCGGCGGCGTGTGCTCGCACGCGTGTCGGCGGGCAGCGGGCATGTGGCGGCACGCAGTTGGGCGCGCGCGCGAGGGTTTCCGTGCCACGCGGGATCCGGGGCACCGGTGGCGGCTCGCCGGGGCTCCCAAAAACCGGCGAACTTCGGCGACGCAATTCTCCCTCAATTCTTAGCCAAATATAGCGATCCATATAGTCAAATTGATCAGCGCGACGAGCTCTACAACGTGTTGGCCTTGGATTTGGGGTTTGGGCACTGGAATTCAAGAATTACCTCAATTTGCTTCGGTTTGGCATGGAAACCGAGGCGACGGCTAGGGTTTCGAGGGTTAGGAGTATGATGGCCGACCAGGGGACCCTAGGGGGGTTTATATATGGCTTGGGTCGACTTGGGTCAGCCCTAATATGGGTTGAATTTGAATTGGGTTAGAATTAGGTCATACTTGGTCAAATAGGAGTCCTAGTGGGCTTAGGACTAGGTGGAGGGGGCTTAGGGCCTAGTTAGGCTATCCAAGCCTGTTAGGACCTTTTTTCTATTATTATTTTATGTGTTTGGCTTTTGTTTTCTTTATTTCTAATATGTGACATTATAATTTTATTAGGATGTCACACTCTGTGGAGTCTCTTCCCATAGTTTTGACTTGTTGAGTATTAAACATGGTGATTTCTCTATCATGCTAAATTTATGGGATAAAACTAATCGCTTGCATTGGAATTTGCTAGGAGTGTATGGGACTCCTCATTATGAACAGAAATTAGATTTCCTGTCTGAACTCTCATCTATGTGTGTTGTGTCTGAGAATGATTCGAGGATTCCTTTTATTGTTGGTGGTGATTTTAATCTGATCAGACAAGAGAGTGAGAAGAATGGCCCTTGTCATTTTACTAGATTCATGTCTCTTTTCAACTCTGTCATTAATCTTCACTGTCTAAGAGAGTTGCCTTTACTGGGTGGTCATTTTACCTGGTCTAATATGCAAAACCCTCCGATTTTGGAAAAGCTAGATAGAATCCTTGTTAGTCCTGAATGGGAGGGACAGTTTCCTGACGCTTTAGTGAAATGTTTATCTAGGGTCTTGTCTGATCATAATCCTATTCTCCTATGCTCTGGAGGGGCACCAAAAGGCAAATCCAAAAAATTTACGTTTAATCTGAATTGACTGCATCAAGAGTATTTCCGGGAGGTTGTTGCTCAGAATTGGGGTTTGAGGTGCTTTGGGAAGGATATTATTTCTGTCCTTCAGCTCAAAATTAAAAGGCTTAAACAGTTTCTAAAAGGTTGGGCGGTTCATCATAGTGGTTTTGTTAAACGAAGAAAGGAGTATATTCTTGGTAAGATAACGAGTTTGGATTATGCTAAAGAAAGTAGACCTCTTTCTCTAGAGGAAGCTAATGAAAGGGTGCATCTTAAAGCTGAATTATTTGTGATATTTGACGAGGAAGAACAAAAGTGGTATAGAAATGCGCATGAAAATTGGTTGCTTAAAGGAGACAACAACACTGCTTATTTCCATAAAATAGTGAAAAAAAAGAGTAAAAGGAAAATGATCCTGTCCTTATTGAATGAAGGGTATGTAATTGAAGGAGATGTACATCTTTTGGATTACGCCACTAAATATTATAAAGAATTATTCAGCCTTGAGCCGTACTCGGATTTCAACTTGAAGGAGGAGTTTTGGCCAATCAGTGAAAAAGTTAACAATATTCATAATAATGTGTTGATTACCCCTTTTAGTGAAGAAGAAGTAAAAAAGGTTGTTTTTAGCATGGCTAAAAATAAAGCTCCTGGGCCTGATGGGCTTCCTATTGAGTTTTATCAGTCGTGTTGGGAAATTGTGAAGGATGATGTGATGGCTTTATTCAAGAATTTTTTTGAGAACAAGATTGATATCAGGAGGATTAATTTGGGGGTTATTATTCTACTTCCTAAGACCGATGCGCCGGATAATATTAAGCAATTTAGACCTATTTGCTTGTTAAATTGTCTGTACAAAATTGTAACTAAAGTACTTACGGTGAGACTAGATCCTATCATGAGGCAAATTATTTCGCAAAATCAACCAGCATTTTTGAATGGAAGATATATTATGGATGGTATTGTTCTCTTAGATGAGCTTATTCACCATACTAAAAAAGAGAGAAAAGGTTTCCGGGTGAAGTTAGACTTCGAAAAAGCCTATGACAGAGTGAATTGGCAATTCTTATTCGATTGCTTAAGACTTAGAGGTTTTCATCCTAAGTTTTGTGATTGGATCAGGCAAGTGGTTATGGGGGGATCTGTTTGTGTGAATGTTAATGGGTTGATGTTAATTATTTCCAATGTTACAAGGGAGTTAGACAAGGGGATCCCTTAGCCCCCTATCTGTTCAATTTAGTAGCCGATGTCTTGTCCAAAATGATTCAAAATCTCCAGAATCATCGTTTGATCTCAGGCTTGGCCAATGATATTATAGACAATGGTTTAGCCATTCTTCAGTATGCTAATGACACTGTTCTATGTTTAGAGGACAATATTTCGAGGGTTAAATATGTGAAATTAGCTTTGACTGTTTATGAGAACCTTTCTGGGTTAAAGATCAATTTTGATAAAGTGAGGTTGTAGCTATTAACGAATCTAGCGATCGTTGTCAGGCAGTGGCCGAGTTATTTTCTTGTTCTGTCGGTAGGTTTCCTAGTAAATACTTGGGGCTTCCTGTGAGTAGTGAGAGGATTTTGGCCAGAGACTGGAATAGTGTTATATCCAGAATGTCAAAGAAGCTAGGGACTTGGAAAAGCAATAATCTCTCTCTGGGAGGGAGAAGTGCGCTCTTGAATGCTTGCCTCACTAGTATTCGCCTTTATGTGATGTCAATGTATCTTCTTCCTAAATGTGTTGTGGAGAACTTGGATAGGATAAGAAGACAGTTCTTTTGGCAAAGTAATGGTCAAAAAAGAAAATATCATTTGATAAAATGGGATAGTATCTGTGTAAGCAAAGTTAGAGGGGGCTTAGGTGTAAAAATCTTTGGTTTTTTAACATTAGTCTTCTCACAAAGTGGTGGTGGAAACTTGAATGTGAAAATGGTCTTCTTCAACGATTTCTCAGGAAGAAATATATGAAAAATTTAAATTTGAGGATGTTGAAAAGTTCCTTTAGTGATTCTCCTTTCTGGAAAAATTTGATCAAAGTCAAGGAATACTATTTGAAAGGTAGATAGATCAATATTGGTAATGGAGAGAGAGTTGATTTTTGGAATGACAAATGGCTAGGAGACTTCCCTATTCGTTCTAAATTTCCTGAAATCTTTGATATTTGTGACAGTCCGCATATTACAGTTGTGAATGCCAAGAGGATTAATTGGTGTTTTCGCTTAAGGAGATGGGTTCCTCCAAATATTGTAGACCAATGGGAGTCCATTCTCATTCGGTGTTCAAACTGGATTCCAAATCAAGAGGAAGACAAGGTTGTCTGGCCTAAAGGGCCTAGGAGAAATAGATTGTGTTTTGAAAAGAAAAAGTTAACCTCACCTGTTCCCATTATACATATAGCTTGTTCCTTCATGATATATTGGGCTGGTCTGAGTAATGAGTGTGATCGTGATCTTGTGATATCTGGAACTAAACTATTGGTGAGAATTGCAAGGAAACTAGGTGGTGGCAATTCGGATGTTGAGCACGATGCCAGTGGAGCACGGAATTGCTTCACTGCGATTGAAGAACAGTAACCTCGCGTGTTTGATTTTTTTGGGATAAGTAGTCTGGATATTATCTGTGGTAGTATTTTGGGTTTATTGAAGGGTTAACTGTTGACTGTAGTAAAGCGTCCCTGCTGTTATCTAGTGGAAGTACTTTGGCTTTTCTTCGTCAGTAGTTGGTTATCATTTCTGCTATAATCATTTTCTTTTGTCATGTCCTTTGAACTATGTAATTCCGTTCATCCTAGTGATAATGGAATTGGGGCATGACCCTTAAGCAAAAAAAAAAAAAACAACAACAACAGCAGTAACCAGAACAAGTCCAGGCCCGTATGCCATGTGTGTGGGAAAATTGGCCATGTTGCCCTTCGTTGCTATCAATGCTTCAATTATGCACTTCAGCCTGAAGACACACGCGTTGCAGCTCAGGCCAACCTTGGCTATGCCTCGGACTAGGCTTGGTACACTGATTCTAGGGCAACTGACCATATCACGACCGAACAGGATAAGCTGACCACACGTGAGAGGTACCATGGGAAGGATCAAGTTCAAACCGCCAGTGGCGCAGGTATGTACATCACACATGTTGGTCAATCCCATGTCAAAACACCTTCCAAATCTCTACATCTAAATGATGTTCTCCATGTTCCCAGTGCCAATAAAAATATCTCTCTGCTCACAAACTAGCCACTGACAATAACGTTTTTCTTGAATTTCACCCTGACTATTTTCTTACAAAGGATCGATTCTCGAAGAAAATTCTTCTCAAAGGTTCCAGTAAGGGCGGTCTCTACCCCATAGAATCGGGTATTTCTTCTCATGGCAAAGGAGTCTTCACTGCGTCTACAACCGACCTAGCCTTATGGCATTGTAGGCTAGGTCATCCTGCCAATGCTTAGTTGAACATGTTATAAATAAGAACAATTTGTCTTGTTCGATCAAGTAGTTAGAATAAATGGTCTATGTATGATGCTTGTCAGCAAGCCAAAAGTCATCAGTTGCCTTATTATAGATCCAACGGTGTATGTTTAGCTCCTTTAGATCTTGTATTCTCTGATGTTTGGGGTCCTGCCATTGTTTCCATTGGAGGGTACAAATACTATATCAGTTTCATTGATGATCATTTCAGTAAATTTGTTTGGATCTATCCTTAAGAGCAAGGCAGATGCATATAACATCTTTCTTCAGTTTCAAACACATGTTGAACGATTGCTAGATAAGAAAATCCGTTTGTGTTCAATCTCATTGGGTGGTGAGCACCAAAAGTTGAATTCCTTTTTTAAACAGTTGGGCATTGAGTGCCACGTATCCTGTCCTCATACTCACCAACAAAACGGGTTAGCAAAGCGGAAACATCGTCATATCGTAGAAGTTGGGTTGTCCTTTCTAGCTCAATCATCCCTCCCCCTTCGGTTTTGGGACAAAGTGTTCCAAACAGCCTGCTTCGTAATAAATCGTCTTCTTAGCAAGGTCATCCAATCTCTCACTCCTTCAGAAAAACTGTTTGGTCGTCAACCGAACTACAACTTTCTTAGAGTATTTGGTTGTGCATGCTGGTCCCATTTGCGTCCGTATAATCGAACGCATTTACATCTCGCGAGATGTGATCTTTGATGAACATGTGTTTCCTTTTTCTCAACCTGCACCGTCTAATTCCACCCCTCCTTTGGTCACCAAAACAAGTATCTTACTTCCTCAAAACCTGTCTCTTCGGTCGGGTTTTGATGATGGGGGAGATTGCATGGATGATATACATCCTGTTTCTACAAATGAATTTTCCGTGGAGTCTTCTCATGACAGCTAGGAACATGGGTCGGCAGCGGCAGTTTCGGGTAAAGGAGTCAGCAGTAATGCTCCCTTGTCGGATGGCGCACAGTCACCACTCACCACTGCTGGATGGTGAACAGCACAGCGATGCTGTTGTTGGTGGTGCTGAACCAGAGCTGATGCAACCAAATGGCGGTACTTCTTTACCTGCAACACACCTACACCGAAGTCATCCAATGCGTACAAGGTTGCAAGATAATATCTCCATGCCAAAACAGCGCACCGATGGGACAGTACCATACAATACCAGGCATGCCCTCATCTCTGTCGCGACTGAGCCTGTAGATCATATAGAAGCTGCACAAGATCATAATTGGAAACATACTATGGATCAGGAGTACATGGCTTTGATCAAAAACGAGGTTGGTTCCTTGGAAACCGAATTTGAATCTTATAGATTCTAAATGGGCTTAACAAGAAAGCAGATGACACAATTGATAGATACAAGGCTTGCCTTGTTGCAAAAGCGTTTAAACAACTGCATGGCATTGATTATGGTGAAATGTTTAGTCCAGTCATTAAACCTGTGACTATTCATCTCATTCTGTCTATTGCTGTGTCACAAGGATGGATCTTGCTGCAGTTAGACATCCAAAATGCATTTCTTTATGGGGTTCTCGAAGAAGAGGTGTATATGCGTCAGCCACCAGGTTATGTAGATGAGAAAAATCCACATTTGATTTGTAAATTGAATAAAGCACGCTATGGATTGAAACAGGTGCCAAGGGCTTGGTATTCGCGACAGCAACAAAGCTTCAGGAGTATGGTTTGTGGCATCTCGAGCTGATACTTCTCTTTTCATTTACAGAAATTAATAATGGTACAGTTATCTACATATTAATTTATGTAGATGATATTATTATCACTGGTTCTTCAAACAGTGCTATACATGAGCTGGTGGCAAGTCTGGGGTGTGGTTTTGCGGTAAAAGATCTTGGTATGTTGCACTATTTTCTGGGAATACAAGTACAACAGCAAAAGGAAGGTATTGTTCTGTCGCAGTGCAAATATATCACTGATATATTGAAGCGAGCTCGCATGGAGCATTGTAAACCCTATAATACACCATTGCCAGTTACAGAAAAATTGTCCAGTTATGAAGGAGAAGATTTGTCTTCCGAAGAAACTACTAAATATAGAAGTACATTTGGTGCCTTACAGTATGTGACCCTGACCCGGCCAGATATTTGCTATGCAGTTAATCGGGTTTGCCAATTCTTGCATGCGCCAAAGGATTTGCATTGGATGGATCTACTTCATCCGTTGGTTTAAGGATATGCAAATCAGATTCTATGCTCATAAGTGCATTCTCAGATGCTGATTGGGCAGGTTGTTCAGATGACAGGAGATCAACTAGTGGCTTTGTGGTGTTTCATGAAAATAATCTCATATCATGGAGTTGAAAGAAGCAGGCTACAGTCTCAAGGTCGAGTACAGAAGCTGAATATCAGGCATTGGCTAATGCAACGGCCGAGGTAATTTGGATACAATCTCTTCTTGGAGAACTTGGTATATTTCAAAGAAGAGCGCCTGTATTATGGTGTGACAATTTGGGAGCAAAATACACTACCAACTATTTGGCTTTCACAGGCGGTTTTGAAACTGCTTGTTTGTGATGCTCTCCGGGGCATCACAAGTGGTTTTATACCTACTTGTAGCACTGCTGGAAAAATAATTTTTGGGGAGGAGTGGGATTCGAACCCAGGACTTCACCTTTCTCATGACCCACGCCTCATCCTACTAGCCAACTCATCCCACGCGTACTCTCTGATGAGATAAGGCAAGCTTTCCTTTTAGCATTTCAAAAACTGAACTTTTACAAGCGGTTCAGGACACGAACCCTTTGTAAAGCATTCGTGTCCCGAACCGCTTGTAGACCTTGTAAAGCTTACAAAGGGTTCGTGTCCCGAACCATTTGTAAAAGTCCTATTCTGGCTCAGCCTTTTGAACCGCTTGCGATGCCTATATCTCTAGTAGTGATATTTGTCAGCTAATCTTGTGTTTCATGCGTGCACAAAGCATATTGAAGTTGATTTTCATTTCGTGCGAGAAAGAGTGGCGCAGAAGGCACTTGAGATTAGGTTTATACCATCTAGAGATCACCTGGCAGACGGTCTCACCAAGGTGCAATCAGCAAAGGCTAGGGTCAAATTGAGATAAAATCTCAACCTCAGCTAGCTTCGGTTGTGATTGCAGGGGCGTGTGAGAAGATAACGATGTTGTATATCTCTTGTGATAATGACCAATTAGTTTAGATATTAGTTTAGATATGAGATAATCATCAGCTTAAAAATTAGTCTCCTTCCAATTCTCTCATTCTCCTTATTTGTTTCTCCAGTTTCCCTAATTCTCTAATTTCTCTTATCCTATATATTCCAGCTTCTTCAATCCCACCGTCAATTTCTCCTTGTACCATGGATAGCCTTATGTTGAGCATTTTATGTCAATTTCTCCTTGTACCATATTGAGCATTTTATAGTCCTTCTTACCTCTCGGTGCCATAAATCAGATCGTAAGGGCTACTCCATCTATCAACGTGCCAAGCCATAAAGGGTATCTTACTCATTTCTTCTCCCTTCTGTCTCCACACCCTCTCTCTCGGTCTCACCTACAGCAATGAGCAGTGCCTCCGGCTGGACATGCACAACGCCGCTCGTCGTCCGAGCTGGCCACGCCTCCGCTTCCAGGGCTTACGCCCTGCCCTGCCGCACGCTCCACTGGCGCCTAGCCGTCGCTCGGGGCCAGCTGTGCGCCGCTACCCCTTTGACTGCCCAAGCGACGCCCCTAGCTTCGCCGGAGATCGCATCGGACCTGCGCCGCCACGCCAGTGCATGGCCACCCCTCTCACTGCCCGTGCGTGCTACACCTCGATCGATGGAGGCCACACCGCCCATGCCACCCCTTCGCCGGAGAGCATGCTGGTCCCGCACCACCACCTCTCTCACTGCCTGGCCTGCACGTGCCACTCCTATCTAGCTGGAGACCGCGCCATCCTGCGCCGGTTACCTCAAGCCGCTGTCCCTCTGCACGACTATTACACCACAACTGTCGAACCTGGCCGCCCCCTGCATGCCTTCAGCCACCGCGCACCACAGCCACGCCAGCCAGCCTCTGGTGATGATAGTGACCAGAGGAAAGGCCACTACTAGAGAATTGGTCTTTGATATCGGCTGGCATCAATATCGGTTCAACGGTTACTGGGCCACGAGAGCAACTCAGTACCAGTTGGACCCACCAACCGGCACTGATGTTCTAACATTAGTACTGGTTCGTGTCACAAACCGATACTAAGGAGCCCCCTGGCAGGCGGTACAGGCCAGCTGGCACGGAGGCTTATCAGTACCGGTTCTATCATGAACCGGTACTAATGCGAGGGCATCAGTACCGGTTGGAGCCATAAATTGGTACTGATGCCTCATTTTTTAAAAGGCTAAAAGGTATGCATATCCTATTCATATTAGAGCGTGTGGCTGGATGAGTTGATTAGAATGGTGAGTGTGAGTCATGAGAAGTCATGAGGTCCTAGGTTCAAGTCTTGTTTCTTTCAATATTTTAAAACCATTTTTAAGTAAGCCTAGGCCCATTGAACCGGTACTGATGCCCTTGAGCATCAGTCACATATGGCCTATACCGGTTCAAAAACCAATAGTAAACCGGTGCTGATGGCCATTTCTCTAGTGGTGGGCAAGAGAGATGGAGAATGAGAGTTGTTCTAACTGTACCACCAAAGATTAACTGTTGGATTTAATTTGGTACGTTCTGGTACCTGCTATCCTGTGAAGGACATTAAAATCTTCCAACACATAATTAACTGGCACTTGTAGGTGGCGGCATTAATTGCCAGAGTGAGAGGCCATGAGAAAGCACCACCAGGCTTGGGAGGGTTTGCTCGCTAGGCTTTGTAGACCCTGCTATATCTTCTTTAAGGGCTAAAGATTGCAGAAATTCCCACAATCATATATTACTTAAAATATATGTATACTAAGCCAGAAAATCCAACAAAACCAAACTAAAGAAGACAAAAGAAGAACAACAAAGTAGACCATGCTATGTACACGGCTATGCCTGCGTGGTACCCTACCGTCGTGAGGTAGAATCAGCTATAAAATATGTCGTGCCGACCGATTAACCTGTTTTGTGCGTCATCAATCTCGCTAACAGGAATAGTAGGTAACGTGCTTGATGACATCATTACCTGTACACCCATATTAAATTTCAGTCGTTTTGTTTAAATTTAGTTATTGAAATGCCAAAATTCAAAAATCTGCAAAGAAGATTTGTTTGGATAACTTCTCTGGCTAATCTAGAAAATTTTGTGAAAAATAATGCTTGTAAACCATAGGAGTGGGTGGAAACGTGTCAAAATAAAATATTTGGTATTTAAAATTTCCTTTTGGACTTAAAATATTTTTCTTTCGAATTTAAAAATGTTCCAATAGTACAAGGATCAAGATTTTTGTGTTCAGGCAACCAATAAGATCATATTTTCAACACAGTTTGCGAATGTTAGAATTTCCTTTTTCAGTGCTTGAGGTGCCAAAATTTCTTGTAACATTCTTTTGCGCTTGCACAGATAATGTGCGTAATTAAGCACATGCTATTGAACTGTACGTTGGAAGATAATACACGTACGTATCCAAAAGATTAGCAGAAGAAGATGAAACATTTTATTTGCACGTACTTGCAATATATCTTGTACGGTGAGTAACTCTCGAACAAAACTTGCAACAACATTTACCGACGATGCGAACGTACATACAAACGTTTGCTATCTACTATTCTACGTGTAATCGTCTCGTCAGCTAAGCAGAAAAGACATTTATAGACGGATCATGAGAAACGAAGAAAGAGAAGCATTCTATACATCACAAATCAGAATCCTGGGACGAGCATGGTAGAGAACCAGATCACCAGGTCCTCCGCGAGCGGCTCGCCGGTGTGCTTCGCCGCCGCCGCTGGCCTGTTCCCGTCGACGACGTACACCCGGCAGAGCGGGCAGGTCCGCTTGCACGAGACAAGCCACCGGTCGACGCAGTCCCGGTGGAAGGCGTGCCGGCACGGCAGCCGCCGGGTGGCCTCGCCGACGCGGATCCTCGACAGACACACGCTGCACTCCTTCGGGCCGCCGCCACCACCGCCGCCGTCCTCGCCGACCTGCCTTGGCTCCGATGGTATCGTGATGCACATCATCTTGGAGATGTAGGAGAGAAGGTAGCTCATCATGGCGCGCGCGTACGTACACCACGTTGCAAGAAGAGGTGGAGTTTAGCACAAGAGCCAAAGATCAGGATATGTAATGGGGAGGTGGTGCCTTTGGTCAGCGGTCAGGTGCTGTGCTTGCTTTATTGGTAAGGGTGGTTGCCAGTATCTGTGTGTGTTGAGAGATCCCCTTTGGAAGGTGCACCAACAATGCAACTTTCGTTAGCACCAAGCTTGGAGAAAGCTGGTGATGTGAGCACACAAACGCTGACGTTCAGAGTAACGTGTCCTTGTCAAGGAAGAAAAACGAGGTGGATGGAAGAAAGTTAGTTAATGTGTTGATATCCATCGAAATGTATTAAATCTAAAGTTATTTCGTTGTTGCGGGATTAAGTATTATGCCCTCCATATCACAAAAACTTGACGTCCAAGATACATCCAAGTTAAAGTTTTAATACTTTATATATAATTTTTTTAACTATATACATTGAGCACTTGAAAACCATACCTATAGATACGTCTAGACAAACACTTTCATAATATCATAATTTCAATGGATTTTATAAATAAATTATAATAGTAAGTAGTGGTCAAAGTTTCATTTTGAAGACTGCAAAAATATCAAAACGTCAAGTTTTTGTTATATGAAGGGAGTAGCTGGTTCTAAAAATCGTCCTAAAATTTGTGCTAATATATTTTTGTCGGATATGCATATGTGCAAAATGGTCCGGCATAGTAAGATTTTATATTATTGTCAAGGCAGCCTTTGTCTAGGAATTTTCGAAAGAAAAAATTATACTGTTGCCCCTGAACTTATAGTGACATCTTACATATCTCCTTAAACTTGAAAATTACTTTTTCCGGACCTCAAACTTGCATCCGTTTACACCATTGCCCTAAATCCATTACGGCTTCCATTATATGCTGATATGGCCGCCATGTGGCCGACAAATATTGACATGACTATTAAATGCCAACGTGGCTTACCACCTTGGCCTCCACATCATCTTCTTTCTCATAATCTCTCTCCTTCTCTGCCCCTCATAATCTCTCTCCTCAAGCAGGGATCGCTGGTGTCACCAGCGTCGACGGTGAGCAGCAGTAGTGCAGTACGGGGAGCAGGGACTAGGAGGAGCAAAGGTCATTGGCATTGGTGGTGAGTAGAGGCAGCTGCGGCGACGATGACAACAGTGTGGTGATGGAATTGGATCAGAGTGAAGGAGGTGGCAGGCAGAGGCAGCGATAAGGCAGTAGAGGCAATGACGATGGTGTGGAGATGGAATTGGGATCGAAGTGGAGGTGGCGGCAACCGATGTGGTGGTGGAATTGGGATTGGAGTGGAGAAGATGGCAACAACAGAGAGAGCGGCAGCACATGGAGTCAGTAGAGGTGGCGACGATGGTGTGGAGGTAGAATCGGGATTGGAGATGGGGTGGCGGCGACCACCAGGCGTAAGCCTCTACACACGGATCCCCCCGCTCCCTCCGTATCATCATACCATGTGCATATTTGACCCAACAACATCAATTCATCGCCCCAAACTACATCGTTCATAAGAAGGACGGGAGGAGAAGGTTGTGCTAGGATAGATGGCGCAACTAGATCTAGTGGTCTCTGTGGTGCACCGCTGACTCTAGGATGGGGGAGGAAGAGAGAGGGGGTTGCACGGGGTGGGCGTCACCGGAGATGAGGAGGGGATGGGGAGGAGGCCGGTTGGCCAACACATCATAGGAGGGACCCATGAGATGAGAGAGATCTATGGAGAAATGAGGTGGAAGATGATCATCACTACTAGAGAACAGGGCATTACTACTGGCCCATCACTACCGGTTGGATACAACCCGTAGTGATGGTTGCATCACTACCGGTTCAATGGCTACAAGGGCATCCAAGGCCAGGGCTGGGTTGGAGAGGGTTGTTTTACGACCGGTTGTAGCCACAAACCGGTAGTGAATCTTCCACTACCGGTTTGTGATACAAACCGGTAGTCGATGATTGGGGTCCCAACCGGTTGGTATAGATCACTTGGGTCTCCCCGCCCAGCGATTTAAACAGTAGTCTTCCTCCGGTTGGTATCACCAACCGGTAGTAGATCACTGGGGTCTCCTTGCCCCGCAATTTAAACAGTCGTCTTCCTCTCAGAGCTGTCGCCCATGAACAGAGAAGGGAGGGAGGTGCTGCCCGTGGCGATTTTTGAAATTTGAGGGGAGGTGCTGCCCAAATTTTTCAAAATTTGGTGATTTTAGTCCAATCCAAGTGTTTGAAGGTTAGTAACATCAACCTCACTTCATATAGCGTTAGATGTATACCTCTTTGCTTTAGATTTGGAGGAAATATGGTTTTTTTCCATGATTCATGAAAGCTTTTGAATCTAGATCCAATCCAAGTGCTGGCCGTGGCGATTTTTGAAATTTGAGGGGAGGTGCTGCCCAAATTTTTCAAAATTTGGTGATTTTACTCCAATCCAAGTGTTTAAAGGTTAGTAACATCATCCTCACTTCATATAGCTAGTTCACCTCAGTTTTGAAGTAGATTGCTAAAAACTTGTTATGTATGTTTGGAGTTTACTTAGATTAAATTTGGAATTGGAGTTCACATGATCGATGAAGAATTTTGAATCTAGAGCTACCTCCATCATTTTTGGAAGTAAATTGCAAGTAATTAAAAGTTTTGGGGATTTTACTCCAATCTAGAGCTAACTCGATCATAATTTAATTGATTAATTTATGTGCATGGTGAATAGCCTAGGAAAGGCCTAGAGTCCAATTTAGCAATAATTTATGTACATGGTAAATTAATGTAGGCTTTAAGATTCTAAAAATTGATAAATTATCATGTGAAAATTAGTTAAAAATTAGCTTGCTATATTCTATTGTAGATGGATCGGCAATGGATGTACAACACGGATCAATGCTCGAAGGAGTACATTGAGGGTGTGCAAACTTTTATCAGTGTGGCCGTTGCGTATAAGCCGTCAGGCTTTATATGTTGTCCATGTCTGGACTGCAGGAATGAGAAGGAGTATTCAAACTCAAGGCCCCTTCAAGCCATTTGCTCCAAAGAGGTTTCATGCCTAACTATATCTATTGGACCAAGCACGGTGAAGAAGGGATTATACAGGAAGACGATGAAGAAGAACAGGGAAACAGCATAAACCTGGACGCAGCCCAATACGGTTCAATGGCAAATACATTGGGAGAGTTTGATGGGGATGATTTAGATCAGATGTCGCGTGATGGTGAGGGAGATTACACCGATGAAAGACAAATCCAAAAGTTCCAACGCTTGTTAGAGGACCACAGAACACTCCTGTACCCAGACTGCGAGCAGGGCCACAAAAAGTTGCGTATCACATCTGACTTGATGTAATGGAAAGCGACAAATGGTTTGTCAGATAAGGGATTCGACGAGTTGCTATGTCTCATTAAGAGGTTGCTTCCAAAGGATAACACGTTGCCTGAAAGTACTTACGAAGCCAAGCAAGTTGTCTGTCCTTTGGGATTGGAAGTACAGAAAATACATGCATGCCCTAATGCCTGTATCCTTTATCGTAGGGAGTACGAGGATTTGGATGCTTGTCCAGTGTGCCAAGCATCACGGTATAAGATCAAGCGTGATGACCTAGGGACGGTAGAGGGGGAGCCCAAGAAGAAGAGACCCCGCTAAGGTTGTGTGGTATTTCCCTATAATCCCCTGGTTGAAATGTTTGTTTGCGAACAAAGCGCAAGCCCAAATGTTGCGTTGGCACAAAGAAGCGCGTAAGGATGACGGAATGCTAAGACACCCTGCTAATGGCTCCCAATGGAGGAAGGTCGATAGAACATTCCCTAACTTTGCAGAGGAGGTGAGCAACATAAGGTTTGGCTTGAGTACGGATGGGATGAATCATTTCGACGATATGAGCAGCAGTTATAGCACTTGGCCTGTGACTCTATATATCTACAACCTTCCTCCATGGCTGTGCATAAAGCGGAAGTACATTATGATGCCGTTGCTTATCCAAGGCCCCAAGCAACCTGGAAACGACATTGATGTGTATCTTAAACCATTGGTGGAAGATCTACTAACAATGTGGAACGATGGTGTACGGGTATGGGATGAGTACAAATGAGAACACTTCACCCTACGCGTCATGTTATTTGTAACCATCAATGACTGGCATGCACTTGGCAACCTAGCAAGCCTGACTATCAAAGGATATAAAGCCTGCATCCAGTGCTTAGATGATACTGACAGCATGTACCTGAAAAACTGTCGGAAGGTTGTGTACATGGGCCACCGTAGGTTTTTTCATACAAATCATCTGTTACGGAAGAAAAATAAGAATTTTAACGGAAAACCAGACCATCGTACTAAGCCTGCACATCGTAATGGGACACGGGTATTCGCTATGGCAAAAGATCTGAAAGTAGTTTTTGGAAAGGGTGCTGGTAGCAAACCTGTCACGAGTGAAGAAGGCAGGGCACCCATGTGGAAGAAGAAGTCAATTTTTTTGGACCTACCTTATTGGAAACTCTTAGAGGTCCGTCACTCAATTGACGTCATGCACCTAGTGAAGAATGTTTGCGTCAACCTGCTAGGCTTCCTAGATATGTATGGCAAATCGAAAGATACACTTCAAGCACGAAAGGACCTAAAACAATTGGAACTAAGAAACGACTTACATCCAGAAAAGAGAGGGAAAGAAAGACATTACCTACATCCTGCTAGCTACACTCTAAGCAAGGAAGAGAAAAAAGCATGATCCAATGCTTGAACAGTATTAAGGTCCCATCTGGATACTCCTCGAACATAAAGAGACTCATCTACACGAAAGAGAAAAAAATCGTACACCTGAAATCCCATGATTGTCACGTGTTGATGACACAATTGCTTTCAGTTGCAGTGAGAGGTATTCTACCGGAAAGGGTACAAGGGACAATAATCAAGTTGTGTTCATTCTTCAATGAGGTGTCACAGAAGGTCATCGATCCAGATAACCTAGCTAAGCTGCAGGATGACGTCGTCTAAAGCATGGTGAGCCTTGAGATGATCTTCCCTCCATCCTTCTTTGATATTATGGTCCATTTCATGGTTCACGTTGTCAAAGAGATAGATATTCTCGGACTCGTGTTTCTGCACAATATGTTCCCTTTTGAGAGGTACATGGGTGTCCTAAAGAAGTATGTTCGTAACCGATCTCGTCTAGAAGGCTGCATTGCCCAGAGTGTTGGGACAGAGGAGGTGGTTGAGTTTTGTATTGATTACATCGACGATCTGAATCCAATTGGCGTTCCTATATCACGCCATGAGGGGAGGCTACGGGAAAAGGGACACTAGGGAGAAAATGTAACATCCCAAATTTTTAATGATGTAATTTGGCATGTTAAGTATGTTTTAAAATTTTTTGTAAAGGTAATTTTGAGCAAATCTTAAATTAATAGTTCTAGTAGATTCTAGTATTCATTTCCGCGCGAGTTGATGAAATCCGGCTGAACTTTAAATCTCTAAAATTCTCTAATCTCTCCCGTACCGTCTTGCATGGTGTTAATCTCTCCCTAATCTCCCTCTCTAATCTCTCTCTCACGTACTACATGCAGGCATGCATGCATCTCTTTTTTCTCACTCTCTCTCTACTCCCATACACTACAGCCTTGCATGCTGCATGCTACAAAAATTTTATTCCCTCTCTCTCTCTCTACTCCCATACGTTACAGCCTTGTATCTTGCATGCATGCAGGATTTTTCTATCTCTCTCTCTCTATCACGTAATGTACCTTTGCATGTTGCTGCACGCATGCAATGCTGCTGCTCTTGCATGGTACTGAATTGCTACTGGTGCTGCATTGCTCTTGCGTGTTGCTGAATTGCTGCTGCTGTACAAATTGCTGCACTGCAGCCAGCTGAAAAACAGCAGCAGCTGCTGCACTACTGCTGCTGTACGTTTTGCTGCCTTGCATGGTACTGAATTGCTGCACTACTGCTGCTGCACGTAAGCTGAAAAATAGCAGCTGCCTTGCATTGCTGCTACACGTAAGGTGTCTTGCCTTACAGCTGCACGCAAGCTGTCTTGCCTTGCATTGCTGCTGCACGAAAGCTTTGCTTTCATGCCCCGACCTGTCCGATCGACACTCGCCGTCGCGCGTTATATTAGAACCACCGAGTTTCTATTCTTCGCCGCCCCTTTTGGCCGCACCTTCTCGTCGCCATCGGCTTCGGTCAGTACCGTCAGTTCCTTTCGCGCCCCCGCGCCCCGGCTTCCCCTCTCATGTTCCGAGTTTGGCCGTAGGACGCTGGACCGCATCGCCGCCGCGTCGCGTCGGTCTTCCGGTGCTTGACCCGTTCAGGGCTGTGCGAAAACCCCTGAACCCCGGTGAGCACCTTGCCCTTTTTGGGTAGCTCACATCCTTTTAGCCGAGCTATCCCCGCTTAATTTAAACCCATGTTATTTATTAAAGATTCGGCCAGCTTGTAGTTTTAGGGCTAGTCTGTCAGTTCATCTTCGCATCAGGGTCTTCTTTTAAAAGAAAAATAATAATAATAATATATATAGCAAAACCATTTTAAAATAATAATAAAAATATTATTATTTGTACTGGTAGCCTGATTGTACTGTGCTTGGCTTGTTTGGTATATTCGCGCGTGCGCGGTCGTTTCCGTCAGAAGGAGGACGCACTACGAAGGGCACCACCGCTGAGGAGTACCACTACCAGGCTCCCGAAACTCAAGGCAGGTCCTTTGACGCATATTGTCTATAGCATGTTTTCATTAAAATATTTTATTAGAAATTTATAAATATGCATGCTAGTTTTAAAATATTAAAACTAGTTGAATAGTGACTAGCTAGACCTACTTAACAGTATTGCTATAACAACCAATTATTATAAAACTAGGTGTAGCTAGATTAATTGTTATCCACTTTCCATTGGACTTAGGTTGTTTAAAATAAAATGCCCGCAAAAATAAATCATGTTATAGTTCATGTTTACTGGAAATGTCTTTATGAACTTGTTTGGAAAATAGGCATCGGAGGGACACGATGCCGGGTACGGGTATTCTTATTCCTCTCCCCCTCAAATATTCCGACTAGGAGGAACTTTCAGCCAGTAGGGTGCTTGCATGCACCGTGTTGGTGTTATCTAACACCGCGGATTTTGTAAATCGGGGCTTAAAAACTGTTCCCTCCTAGTCTAAGGACTGTTCATCCTATGAACCTACGAGCCTAGCCTTTTAGTACAACCTCGGGTCCTGGAATGGGACATGCCTGTTTCCTGGTCTTTTGGCTCTGTTGCGACCTCCTGGCGGGTAGCAATCAAGTCGGCACCCGGGGACTGTGTGGCTGAACGCTTCGGCGGGAAGCCTCCCGAGGGTAAAGTGTACCCCCTCTGCAGAGTTAAAACTGTCATGACAGCCGTGCTCATGGTCATGAGCGCGCGAAGCGAGTGTTCATATGGTAGCCACTTCTTTTATAAAATTGGGGTTTCTTCTAAAAAAATTTGGCAAAGGACCACCATTCCAGATTTTACTATTGGGACCAGTCGTGAGATGAATATGGTTCCGAACCTAGTACGACGACGGATGGCTAGAACAGTCCCATTGGCCGAATGACCGAGCCAGGGAGCATAGTTCGCCAGGGGTCGATCGGAACAGTTCCGTCTGGCCGAATGACTGAGCTAGACAAGATTGGAGCCCCTGAAAAATGGTGTTATTAAAACCGCATTTTAAACTCACTAGGAAAAATTGTTCAAGGCTTTTCTGCAAAATACCAAAGCCACCTTGTACTGAGCTATCATATCACTTCACATCCTTTCCCCTGCTGAGTATTAGTACTCATCCCTGTTTTCTCCCCCTCTTTTAAAATTTCAAAAGGTGAAGAGACGGGATTCGACTCCGAGACGGATGATGGGGACTACGACGAGTCAGACTACGAGGAGTCTTCGGAGGAGTGAAGCTTAGGGTTCGTTCCTACAGTCAAGATGCCTGTGGGATTCTGTATCGAAGAATAGCTGTATTATGGGTTTAGCCTATATTCTCCGCTATGTACTTAGTGGTTCAGCCTGCGTGCTGACTTGTATGTAAAATAATGGGGACAAGTTTCCCGACCATGTACCTTGTATAATTATGGCAATGTATCACTCTGTTGGCAACTGTGTGTACTAGCGATGATTCTTGGGACTAGTACTGGATGCACAGGAAGGGTTCGGTCTTTTATGGCCGGGTCCTGACAGAAAAGCAATCATCAGCAATGACCTTGTTTCATTTGAACCAGCACATTACACGGTATTGCGACAATCAGCTGTAGTGGCTCCATATGTCGATGAGCACAAGAGGATTCTACGCTCTCAATACGCTGGCAGGTCAGAGGATTGGATCACACGGCAACACATGGACCTTTTTGGCGGTTGGTTACAAAAGCACATGATGGGTAAGGAGACCAATAATGAACAGTTGAAACGCTTGGCTCGAGAACCATCCAGTACAATATTGACATTCCAAGGGTATGACATAAATGGGTACATATTTTATACTAGAGCCTAGGATAACAAGAGCACCAACCAAAATAACGGTGTCCGTATAGATGCCATAGACAACAATGAAAATAAGGACACCTATTATGGTTTCATAGAAGAGATCTGGGAGCTCGACTATGGACCTTTGAAGGTTCCTCTATTTTGGTGCCCAATGGGTCAAACAAACAGCAAATGGCGTGATGATCAATAAGTACGGTATGACAACCGTGGACCTTACATAAATCGGATATAGGGATGAACCATTTGTGCTCGCCAATGATGTGACACAGGTCTTCTATGTGATAGACATGTGTAGCAAACCGAAGAAGCGGAAGGACAAGTCTACCGATGAGCCAAAGCGCCACGTAGTTCTTCCAGGCAAAAGAAGGATTGTCGGAGTTGAGGACGTCACAGATGAAGAAGAATATAATCAATTCGACGAGCTGTCTCCTTTCGCGGTGCCGGTCGACATAAGTGTCCTAGATGATATTGATGAAGCTCCCTATGTACGCCACAATCATAATGAGGGCACACTTGTTAAAACAAAGTATGTAAACAGTTAAGAATATTTTTGGTACATGTGTGTGACCTATGAATATTTTTTTATATTTTTATTTCATTTGTATGGGCTCACAACATTACAAAACACTTGGCAAAATATTTTTTCATAATTGTATTTCATTTTTATGGGCTCCCAACTCATTTTTATGGGCTCCCAAAAATAAATAACCTAGAAAGACAAATTTAATCAATAAAAACCCACTAAAATAATTTGAAGTCTAAAACTTTCTAAAAAGATCATATTTTCTTAGATATGTCAATTTTTCATATTTTTATGAATTTTGTGATATTTTTTATTTAATCTGTATGGTTCCCAACGATTTTCTATGATTTTCGAGCACTGTATGGAAAATTACTACCACTGACATGTGAGACCCAAGAGATACGGGCTCACTTGTCAGTGGGCTCCCCGTGCCGTCGCGGGTTCGAGCCCCGCTCGCGCCGCTGCATTCTTTTATTTTCAAGTCTTTACTACCGGTTGTTTAGTCAAACCAATAGTAGAGTCGTCTTTAGTACGGGTTTCTTTAACCAACCGATAGTGACATGCGAATTGTCCTGCCACAGGATTTTTTTTTTGTTGAGACTACAACTGGTTGGTTAAACAAACCGGTAGTAAAGAGGAAGCTCTACCACCGGTTGTTGATTCAAACCGGTAGTAGATCTGGCTCTACTACCGGTTGGTTAAACAACCGGTAATGGTACATGTGTGACACCGGTTGATTTTAAATTTTTGGTACATGAATGTATTTGTGAATAAATGTATAAAAATTTGTACAATTTGTAGAAAATAGTAATAGGCTCAAAAATGTAAGATCAAATCTATTATACAAAATGTACATATATTACCATGGGTTTATAATAATTTACAATAATGGTACCCTATACAATCTACAGGGTTACCGCAAAAGATGATAATTTTTAAGCTAGCCACTAATAATATACTAATTAACTAATTAATTTTCTATTATTTTTTAATTAGTCGTTGTCTTCGTCGTCGTCCTCCTCCTCATCGTCGGCGTCGGCGCCATCGTCGGAGGCGTCCACGTCGTCGTCGTCGTCGTCGTCGTGGTCCTCCTCCTCCTCCGGATCGTCGCCCTCCTCTTCCATGTCCTCGTCCTCCTCCTCGACGACGACCTCATCGAAGTCCTCGTCGTCGGAGAGCTCGTCCGACATGAAGAACTCCGCCAGGTAGAAGACGCACTCCTTCCTCGGCTTGCGACGAATGATGCGCTTCCGAGGGCGCGGATTCTCGTCGCGGAAGACAGCTGCGGCGGTGGATGCAACGGCGGTGGCGGTGGTGGAAGCGAACCAGCGGGCAAAGGCGGCGTCGGTGGTGGTGAAGGCGGCATGGAGGCGGGTAGGGGAGAGGCGCCAGAGGAAGCCATAGGTAGTGGGGCGGCAATTGAGGCAAAGGAGGCAGTGAGGGGAGAGGCGGAGAGGCGGCAGTGGAAGATGATGACGCAGAAGAAGATCGTCGGTTTTAAAGAAGAAGCAGAGGAAGACAAAGAGGTAGAGGAAGACAGAGGCGGCTCCTCGGTTCGCGCCAATATTGCGTCGTTTCGAATTATCTATGGTACCGGTTGGTTACACAAACCGGTAGTAGAGAGGAAGCTCTACTACCGGTTATTTATTCAACCCGGTCGTAGATCTGGCTCTACTACCGGTTGGTTAAACAACCGGTAATGGTACATGTGTGACACTTGTCAATATGTTTTCTTATTTTTATTTCTTATTCTTATATCGAACGACAGCGCATGGAGAAGCATAAGCGAAAGATGGCGCAACAGTATCACCAAGGTTCTAACAGCTCAAGGCCTCACTTTTCTCAATCTTCACCTAACAGGCCCCCAATGCCACAGTTCCAGCAAGATCAAAGGATGTTGGCAGATCAGTCTCATCAGATGACACAGAGCCCTCGCCAAGCCCCAGCTCCCTAGGCTCCTCAGAACAACACCACTGCAGGAGTTCAGTGTTTCCACTGCCACCAGTAGGGTCATTTTGCTACCAAGTGTTCCCAAAAGCGTCGAGCGCCATCCGCTCCTTCCAACACCGGATCAACTGCTCGTGCACCAGCTGCTGGTAGAGGCCGTGGAGTACCTCAGCCTCTTAGGGCACCTCAAATTGCTGGAAGAGGCCAAGTCAATCACATCGCTGCAAAGGAAGCGCAGAATGCACCAGATGATGTCCTTGGTAAGTTCCTAGTGAATTCAGTTCCAGCTACAACTTTATTGGATTCCGATGCATCGCAATCTTTCATATCAAGAGGTTTTGTGGAATCAAATATTTGGGACATAACAAGCTTAAAGCGACCTCCGATTGCTTAATCATTGGGAAAGTCTACAAGGACCTTCGAGCAGAATCCCCCAATCTTTTTCTTATCTCTTTCGAATCTCGGGGTCGAGATTCCAACATCGAATTTGAACTAATTAGATTTAGCAAAAGTATATTTTAACCCTAGTCCTAAATTCTATCTTTCTCCTATCCCCATGACAAGTGGGCCCCACTTGTCATTTCTTCCCACTTGGGAAATTCCCTTTTTGGCCCTTCCATTTTTTGTAATTCCCCTTTTTGCCCCCTTTCCCAGATGGGATATTACCCAAATAGCCCTAACCTCCCCTTTCCCTTTCTACCCTCCCCCTCTCACCCATTTCACCCCTGCCAGCCCTCTGCTTCATCCCCACGCCACCTCTCCCTGATTTTCCCTCGAGCACTCCTCCCTCTCACTCCCTCACAGCATTCTCCTTCAATCCGCCCAGGTAATCCCTCCCTGCGCGATCCCCCCCAGGACATTCTCCCTCTCATCCCCCTCGCTCCGTTTTTCCAGCTTGCCGTCGTCGCCGGAGCCGGAGCTCGCCAGCCTTCGCCGCTCCGCCTGTCTCGGCACGCCGTCGGAGCCCCTCTTCGGGTAATCCTCCTCCCTCTCGCCCCCCTCGCCCTCTCCAGGTTCCTAGGAGCCTACCCCACCGCCGGTGCCGCCTTGCCGTCGCCAGCATCGGCCGCCGCTGCGAGCTTGGCTCCGCCCCCATTCCGGCCACGCCGCCAGCCTTCTCCGTGCCTCCCTGCCCCTCGTCACCCCCACCCCGAGCTTCCCCTTACTCCCCTCTCGATCGCCGACCCCGCGGTCCTCCTCCATTCATCGCCGGCCGCCCATTCATCTTGCGCCGCCGCCGCCGCTGCGCCATGACGCCCAGCCGCCGCCGTCCCTCCCTCCGGCGGCGACCCCTCCCTAGGATCGCCACGCCTCCTCCCTCTTTCCCATACCTCGGTCACCATTGCCGCGTCTTGCCGTTCGCCGCCACCATTGTCGTCCCATGACAGAGCCCGCCGCCTGATTCAGGTCATCGACGGTCGGGACCCGTCTGTCGGCGCCAGAGGGCGGGCTCGAGCTTCGGCCGGCAGACTACCGAAGCTCTAGGCCGAAGCGCCACGCCATGGGCACCCAACCACCGGCTCGCCGCGTCTTTGGCCGATTGAGCCCTCTTTCACCGGGGGCCAAGCCGAGCCAAGCAACCCTTGACTCCTCCTCCCATTTTCCAAATAAATTTTAAATAGAAAATTTGTAAAATTTATATCTTTAGAAATATAAATCCAAAAATTATCAAATAAATTTCTAAAAACTCATAAAAATGTGAAATTTAACTTTAAAATATTATTGAAATAATTTAATGCTTGTTAATACATGATTTAGTTTTATAAAGGTGAAAACATATATTAATTAACCTTAATTAAATTATGATAAGTGAAAATAAATTAATAATTTTTGAAATTGTTAAATAGAATAAAAATAAACATTTATTTTAGGAAGTTAAATTATTTTCTACATATTCCAACTAAAAGAAAATATTTTTGCTACATATGTATACTAGTTAAATCCCATGTGGAATAGTATTTCCAAAATTTATAAAAAGAAATAAAATAGAATTTGTACAAATTTCAAATATCAGCATCATGTTTATGCATATCCATTTGCAATGCATATCATTCCATATTTACTTTCGGCATGGTGTTTATTTTGTTTATTTTGTTTGTTAGGTCCTAACGACGATAGTTTCGTGACCAATCCTCCGGAAGATCACCAAGATTTCGCTGAGCAAGGCAAGTGCTGAATCTTGTGTCCTATGATTTTGAAACTCAATTTTTAGAAGTTTACAAAAAGCATGTTATATTTAAAAACTAAAAATGCTAATCACTCAGTTGATTAGATAACACCCAATCAATAATTACTCTGTTAAAATATTCCTTGTTACCCTAGGTTATTAAAATTGCTTATACTGGACATCACCCTTGAATTAGGTTTTGCACAAATGCTTAGATATGCTTAGTACTGAATTGTTGTCCATTCTTGATATTTGCAATTATTAAGATGCTTGTTTAAATAATGGATTTAAAAAGGACAGTGGGTGCTGTCATGTTTGCAAATGGGTATAGTTGAGATAGTGGGTGCTATCGGGTAAAAATGTTTGCAAAACCTGATTGGGGTGGATGGATGCAAGGCGGGTGCAGTAAGCACGAGATGTGGGCCCAGTGTGGGAACCACCCTGGTCCCTAAGGACCGATTCCTTGAGGTAGTCGAACTAAGTACAACAGTGCGACCATTGAGTGCCTGTATGGGCAGGCCCTGGTTGAGTACCCTTCGGACTCTTGGTCAGGCATTCTAAGTGGTATAGGGAGTGGGCATCTGGATACGTCCATAGAACAGAACCTTCCTTGGTGGTTGGGAGTGGGTATCCAGGTGTGTCCATAGAACAAAACCTACCGGCATAAGAGGGGCATTGGTGTGGAAACCTTAGTGGGAATGCCGGGCTAAGGGAAGGTCGTGGTGAAAGACCTTGTGGTGGTCATTTTTCTTTGGGTGATTCCAAGGAAAAACCACCTCTCATGGGTAAAGCGTGCGACCTCTGCAGAGTATAAAACTATCATGATAGCCGTGTCCACGGTCAAGGACGGACGACGGGGAGCTGCCTCATGGTACTTCTTATCTATTTGTTTCCAAAATGGTGTTTCAAAGGAAAACCACGATTGCGATCGTGTGTTTTGACTTTTCTCCTCACAGTGGGTGCTGTGAGCGATGGGGTGTTTGCACGGTGGGTGCCGTGAGTAGCCAAGTTGGGCAACAACCGGTGGGTGCCGGAACTTCAAAGAAATTGATTCGAACATTTGTTTCCTCAACACGTTTTGAATCATTTTATAAAACCTTAGGTAAAATTTTACAAAACTGGCTTTATGCAAAAAGTACCCTTGCCTTTCCCTTGTTGAACCTTAGATGCATACTAGTCAGCCTTGCTTGTTGAGTATAAAGTATACTCACCCTCGCCTTTTATACGGGGCTGCTCATTCCAGCGAGCAGGATGCGAACAACAGTGGAACCCCGAGGAGGAGATGTACCTCGATGAAGGTTTCACCGCCGGGATCCAAAACGAAGACCACTTTGACGCCTAGGATTGCGCTCCTCCAGCTCTGCCTGTGGGGACTTGTCTTGGTTTTCTTCTTTTGGAGTTTCAGTTATAATATAAAAACTTCCTCTCTTGTAAGGCCTTCGAGCCGGACTTTTGTAACCACGCCGTTAGGCGCACTCTGATGTAAAGTTTATGTAAATTAATTGTCATGGTTGTGATACAAATTCTGTATCTGTGTGTGCTAGCTACTGATCCAGGGACTAGCATAGGTAAGGCACAGGTGGGACCTTTCCTCCGCTAGGGGGGTCCCGACAGGGTTGGTATCAGAGCCTAGGATGTAGGCCACAACCTAGGTAGAATGGTATAGCCCTAACGATCTATTTATATAATAAACTCACTTTCGACAATTTTCGAAACTTACTCTCTTCTGTTTTTCTTACCTGAAATTTTCGCTTCCATCCAGTCTTACCTTTTTCTTTCTTACCACCCTCTAAATGATTTGTGATTCAAAGCAAAAGGTCGTTTCTAAAATCTCCCCTGATTCAAAATTTTTAGTAACACCATTGCTCTTATTAGGATACCGAAAGATACAAATCGTCGACGACTGGAACAAGCGTGCAAGAAGCATAGAGGAACCAGACGGCATCAAGAAAGCAAGATTATAGTTAAGACCGCAGGAACCCTAAAACTTGTAATCGTATCAGACAGTGTTGGATTTTCCAGCTGGATTTTGAGATAGTGTGCACCGACTTGGTCGTGCCACTGTCACTTGTGTATCTTTTTGAGTCTTTTTGGTATTTTGTTTGCACTGGTGTGTTGCGGATGTTATGATCTCCCCTGTTAGCTTTCTCCCTGGTTTTCCCTTCCTCATCTTGTTTTCAACATTGCTGTCAGATGGTGGACACCCGGAATGAAGCTGCTGCCAGTCACGGAAGAGGCAGAGAGTTAGTAGTGGACGAACCTCAGGTTCAGCCTCCGCCTGTTGGTCAGCCCCAGAATCAACCAGCTGCTGACGACCAGGCCAATGTAATCACTGAAGTTAACACCGATGGCATGCCTGTTGCACCAGAGTCAGCCTTGGGTCCTTACAACAACGCCTGCGGCTACCATGTTAGGGATCACATGCCCATTAGCCTAAGAAAATGGAGTGGCAAACGAGATGACAACGACGTGGTCTCTGACGATATCAAGAACATGCTCTGGGCTGATATAAAAGAGACGTTCACCTTCCCACCAAGGTCTGAAGAGCTGGTGAAGAAATACACTTTGAAGAAAATGGCCATCCATTTCCAGACTTGGAAGAAGTATCTGAACTCCACCTACGTGCAGAAGGGTCGAATGCTCGACTTTAATACTTTGCCAAAATTGGCGGATCACTGGGATGCTTTTGTGGAGTACAAGCAATCGGAACAAGGTCAATCTATGAGTGCAAAGAACAAGGTTAATGCAGCGAAGAAGCGATACCACCACCACCTTGGCACTGGTGGTTACGTAAAGAAGATATCACAATGGCAGAACAGGGAACAAGAATTGATGGACAGAGGTATAACACTCATAACGCACGATTGGCCTGAACGATCGAAAAATTGGTACTTTGCCCACGGGGGAAGCCTTGCAGATGACGGTAGCTTGGTGTATTCAGAGGAAGTGCAGGAAGTGGCCACAAGACTTGTAGACGCCCTCGAACAGTCTTCCCAAGGCTCATTCAGGCTAGATAGGGAGAATGACGAGCTAACCATGGCCCTGCAAAACCCCGAGCACCCTAGACGAACACGCAGTGTTGGCGTGGTTCCATGGAAGTACGGCTTCACCAACTACAGCGACAGTTATAGGAGTCGGTAGAGAAGCAAAGCCTAAGAAGAACAAAGGTACCGTGCATTGGAAGAACGGCTTAATGCAACACAGGCAAGTATAAACAAAAAAGTTAAACGGCAAGTGCAGCTAGCCATTAGCCAGCTGCAGGAACCGCCTAGTAATCCTGACGCTGTCATCACCCCCTCTCTGAGACGGAGTAGCTGCGCTTCCACCGGGCTCCCTGAAGTGGACTTGGGCCATTATCCCGTGGATGACATCACGACACGTCATTCGTGTGAGCTATAAATTGAAGTGCGTAACCTGTCCCTCAAGGCGGCTTATGCCATGTCATTCCCCGTGGAGCCGGGCCAGCTCTTTCATTGCAATGAGATACCGCCGGGCTACTCTAAGGTTAGTGTGGAGCAGGTCTGCGAAGGATATGAGGACCTTGACCTCGACATTCCTAGAGGTGACGGGGTTACCAAGCTTGGAGAGGCCCTATACAGTATTATCTTGTGGCGCAAGCGCTATATTATATTTCAAGGTAACCAGGAGGTGTCCACTCCGCCGAGGGATCTCTCGTACCCAGATCCTATGCTTGTTAGAAGTCCAACTCCACCACCACCTCCACGCAAGAAGATGGCGGTGACAAGGAGCCTGACTCCTCCACCACCCCTAGTGCCTAAACATAAGCCGGCTTCACCTAAGAAATTAGGCCCACAACAGGAGTCGACCAGCGAAAGCAAGAAGTTGGCCCCAGTTAAGAAGCCGGCCCTAGCGAAGAAGTCGGCTCCACAAAAGGAGAGGTCTACCCAAGCTAATAAGTCGGCTTCATCTAAGAAGCCATATGACTTAACTCCCGAGGAGACGAGAAAGAAAATTCAAGCAAGTGTAACTGCACACTTCAAACGTCCGGAGCCTAAGAAGACGGTTCCAATCGACGATGCAGTGAAAAAAATTTTCACGACATCGTGGGCGGAGCCAAAGAAGTTGCCGTCAGACTACAAACACACACTAAGTAAGGCTAAAAAGAAGCAGTCGCAGTCCCTAGCGGATTTGCAGATGCAACAGTTCATGGCAGAAACTAGACTGACGGAATCTCAGATTCGTGGAGAAGGTGAGGTTGAAGCGGCACCTATTCGATGGCCATTTAAGTTGGGTGAGCCATTAGTTCGACCTGATGAGGTGTCATTCTTATCAACAAAAATGCAGCAATTGCACGAATGGTACTTGCGGGAGTCAAAGAATGGCAGAACAATGTTTGCCGCCCAATTCAAACAAGAGGATTTCTTTCGCGGTGACGGCCTCGCATGGATTGAATTCGACAATATTTACCAAATGTACCAGCGAGACGCCCTCGACGTGGCCTTGTTGGGTTGCTCGACTCTGGGAGTGTCTTATTTGTAAAATTCACCGTGTGCATCTTTAATTAAATTACAAGTGTAACTCATTTCTTTTTATGCAGAATGGAGATACAAAATTGCAGAAACATGTCTATTTACAATATAGGTTACATCGATCCAATAGTTGTAAATGAATCAACCGTTATGGACAAGGCAAAAGAACCCGAGAACAATATCCTCAATGCTCTCCGTGGACAATACTACAAAAACTTTATACTTCTACCCTACAACTTTGGGTACGTGTTTTCGTATCTTCTCGTTCTAATTTTTTTTCACATGACATGAAGTTAGGACTAATTACCTATGTTGATATGTGCACAGGTTTCACTGGGTCCTTCTTGCTATCTACTTAGATTGCAGCCAGATCATTGTTTTCGACTCACAAAAGAGGCCCGTACAAAATTTGGAAAAAATCATACGCTTGCTTAACAGGTAATATTGTTCTTTTCATTATTACTTTAGTAATATTTATTTCGAGTGAGTCGAACTCTAATAACTACTATCCGTAATCACGCGCAGTGCATTTGTAAGTTTCCATGCACAGAAGGGTGGTCAATTCAAGGAGGCACTTCATGTTATAACCGATTTTCCAGTACGTAGCGAATATTCATGTGTCATACCACTTTTTCATACCAATAATGATTTTCACCTTCCATGCCAATAATATTTTTCAACTCTTCTCACCGCAGTGTATGAGGCAGGAGTCGGGAACTAACTTATGTGGCTACTATGTATGTGAGTTCATGCGGTATTTCACTATCAACCACAATCAGATGCAAAGTACCGAATGGTATGTAGATACTTATCGATTCATAATTCTCACTTCGTACACATCAAAATTCATGGATTGATTAATTTTTTCACTTCACCTAATGACAGCTCACCAATTCTGAGAAAGGCATACTCTCGCCGTACCAAGTCAACGCAATCCAAGAACAACTCGCCGACTTTCTTGTTGATGAGGTCATATCTCCAAAGGGCGAGTTCCACGAACATGCGTACAGACCGTGCCCTTCGATAAGGACTAGCGAACTCACGGGCTCAACCTCGGTTTCAAAAGGCGATGGACGAAAAAAATGAACTACTGTATTTTGAATTGTAAACTTGAGTTCTCTCGTGTACTTGATGTGAATGTGTTAAATTAATTTGATTTGATGTGAATATTATTTGAATGTGAATATGTACTTTGTTGAAGTGATTAATGTTGTGAATGAAGAATCTGATTGAAATGTGGATTGCAATTAAACCTGAATTGAAAGTAATTTGTGGCCTATTGTCGATAGGTAATAGGGTCTCTACTATCGGTTTGTAATACAAACTTATAGTGAATCTCTGGATCTACTACCGGTTTGTAATAGAAACCAGTACTGAATCCATAGATCTACTACCGGTTTGTAATATAAACCGGTAGTGAATTTGCTGTTGGCGCCAAAGAAGCCCCCTTTTCTGGCAAGGTGTACTACCGGTTGGTGATACAAACCGGTAGTAGATACGCTGCAACGCCATACCTGCGCCCCCTTTTCTCGCAAGCTCTACCGGGTAGATCAACCGGTAGTGGAACCCCGTGGGCATCACTCCCGAATGCCTATAGCCGGTTCCAAAACCGGTACTAGAGCCGGTTTGGAACCGGTAGTGTAGGCCCCTTGCCCAGTAGTGATATGTGCGCCAAGTCAGCATTTAACAGCGAGATGGCCTCCATATCATCGTTTAACAAACACATAGGCAGCCAACTCACCGTTTAACAGCAGCCTTAACGGTTTTAGGGCTAGAGTGCAAATAGATGCAAGTTCGAGGGGCCAAAATAGTAATTTTCAAGTTTAAGGGGCTAAGTGAGACTTCGCTACAAGTTTAAGGGGCCAAAGTGTACTTTTCTCTTTTGGAAACAAGGAATAGATCAAGATTTCATTGCAAAGAAAATAATTAATTATCCTTTAGGGATCACAATGTTTGGAATTTTCTTAAATGTTTTATATTTTTTATATTTAAAATTTTTGGAAAATTTTGTCTGAATATTTTGAGTGAAAATGTAAATTTTACTAGAGATTGATAAATTTCCACCAATGTTTGAATTGTAATTTTCTATAATTTTTTGCCAAATGTTTTTAATGAAAATCCTTTTTCTAAGCAAAAGAAAAAATTGTAATTTTTCCGATCTCTTTTTTTTTCAAATTTTGGACAACGTTTTTTTGAAGGAAAACATAGATTGTGAATTTTCAAATTTTGTCACATTTTGACCGAAAGTTTAATTAGAATATTTTTTCCAACCTCGATGGTCCTTACCACTTGAGTGAAAACCTTGCTGTGCGAGAGAGCCAACTTAGCCCTCCTGGCATGTAAGGTTTTTTTTTTTCCTGATTTGGTGAAGCTAGTGTGCTAAGCAAAACAAGCTTTTTAGCTCCCTACGAACACCTATCTTTGATGAGTGAGGCTACACAATGTTCAACAAGGCAATACCCTTCATGTTCATGCTTATTTATGCTGCCATGGAAAAAATGTAACCTTTGCAACACAATTACAATAATTTAATTCTTTCGCTATTTTCATTATTGAACCTTTTCCTCTCTTTTTCCGTCTTTATTATCAGGACCTTCCACCGTCCTTCTTTGGCCTCTTGAGCTACTTCTTCCCATCTTCCCCCCAAGCCAATATCCACCGTGACTCTACTAAGCCGTTATGGTTGGTACCCTCGCCCCCTCCCACAGTACAACCACCCCTTTCCACCCTTGCCATATTGTCACCCCATGACCATGCAACACTATCTCCTATGTGCGGCATTACGCATTACCTGTCCATGATTGAGATATCTATCACTATATGTAGATGTTCGATCATAGAGAAAAACATTAGTGGAAACAATCAAGGCAGACACACACAAAATTACCATTGTTCAAGTCTTCGAGGATGGATAATAGCTCTACTCCAGCCTCTCTAGCTTCACTATATGGTGAAGAGCATAGAGGTTCCAGAGGATTTTGTCTAGAACTAAACTATATATGACTAGCTCTAAGTTTGTGCATTTCTCATAACCATAGGCTTCCGGGAATCATCCTTCGCTTCCTGCCTTTCTTTTATGGTCAAGGGCCTTTATACACTGATCAACATCATCTCTATTTTGGAAAGTCTTGACCTTTCGTACTAGTCAATTTATGAACTACATTCATAGGATTCCTGCCAAATAAAGAAGATGTCTTCTATATGGTGCCACCAACTTACGGAGGTCTGATAAACTGTACAAGCGAGCCAAGGCGACAAGCCAAGCTAGTTGCGACGCATGAAGGACACGAGTGACCTAGAGCCAAGACTAGTTGCCTACAATGCTTGGGACAAGGGATCATGAGCCACTAGTAGGTGCTCTATTTGTCTAAAATCTCTATTTTAGAGATCTTGCATTGCTCTAGCATACTCCGTATAGAGATTTCTATTTTAGAGATTCTCTTTCCTCACTCCTTAAATATAGGGATTCTCTCTCATCTCCCTATATCAGTTTCTATTGGAGTGAGATTTAGATAATGCTACTGGAGATAGTAGAAATATAGAGGTATTTTTTAGGGAATGTGTATAGAGAGCTGATTTTAGAACTAGTTTCTAGAGATACTTTAGCGAGCTAGGCTTGACTTTGATTTTACCACAAACCTAGAGGCTATTAGCTCCTCCTTAGGAATGCATAAGGACTTAGCACATTCCCTATGAAAGTATGGGATTAACCCGACACTACCTCCATGTTCCTCTCCACACGATGGAACCAGCCACCCCTTCCCATCTTTAGTACTCGTCGTGCTTCTTTTGGCTTTCTTTGGTCCGTCCTCCCCTTCCCCCCCTTTGGTACTCTTTCCATCTGCATGGAGCAAGCAAACAGTTGGGTTTTGATGGCATATGGGCACGAAGGGGTGACAGTGGAGCATGCATCACTAGCACGCTGGTTGATATTACAACCGGTTTCAAACCACTTTCACAACTGGTTTTGTAACCGGTTGTAAGCCACCGGGAGTAATACTCCCGGGTATCATAACCGGGTCCACGAACCGGTAGTAGTGTTAGCAAAAGTTAGAAATATATTGGGAGAAGTGGGATTTGAACCCAGGACCTCACACCCCTCCTCATGACCCACGCCTCACCCTTCTAGCTAATCCACCCACGCTTGCTCTCTGATGAGAGTAGGACAAGCATTCCTTTTAGCATTTCGAAAATAGGGCTTCTACAACCGGTTGGGGCATGAACCGGTTGTAGAGCCCAATTTCTACAACCGGTTCGTGTCTCCAACCGGTTGTAGAAGTCTACAGCTGGTTGGGGACAGGAACCGGTTGTAAAAATTAGGCTCTACAACAGGTTCGTGTCCCACACCGGTTGTAGAAGTCCTCTTCTAGCTTCTGTCCTAATAAACCGGTACTGGTGCACCATCACAACATGTTGATATCCAACCGGTAGTGATGGGTCAGTAGTAATGTCCAGTTCTCTAGTAGTGCATATGGCTTGGTGTTGCTGTGTGGCTATGATGTGTAGGCGGTACCATTTGGCAACAACAGTGTTATTGGAATTGCATGGCTCCATAGTAGAGGCAGCGTCCATGGGAATGCCTACTCCTGGACCTGGAGTACTCTAAGTACATCATTGGTCGGCTCTTGTCCCATGTGTCCCACAATACCCGTCGTGGGTTATGCCCTGACAGCATGGCATAGATGGTTTGCCATGTCGTTGTGATGTGCTAAGCTACGCTGACGACATGTTGTGCCACCACATAACTTTGTGGCCCAAGTATGTGAAGCTTGCGCCCACAACGTTGTGCCATGTCATGGCATATATATATGGACCACATTGTCAGTATTGTACCGGTATGTGGCAACACAATTTTGGTGAAGTGTGCAAAGTAATAATTGGAAAGGGGCTAGAAGACCTATGTCATATGATACTAGTTGGAATGATCAACTTGTTGATGATGGTAGATAGGCTATCACCATTAATTCATTTTTTAATAGCTATTATTCTCTGAAAAACAAATCATGGAACATCACCTGACCTCACATTCGTTGGAATGAGGAGCAACGAGGCTTCTATGATACCTACATCCCAATAGCCCACATATCTTATAACAAAAAGCAATGATGGCATGTGCTGCAACTCATCTTATTATCTTGACATGCTAAGAAAGAGTATTCAACAAATCAAACTATGATATACTACTCTATAAAAAAAATAAAAACTACACTATTCATGCAATGTTTAAATTTGGATGGCCTAATTTACCTCCTCTAGTACACATTTGAAAAATGCCAGCTACCACTAGCTGTTGTACCACGCTTATCTTGCGAACCCAGACCCTCATATCTTAGCATACCAAAAAAAAAAGAGTGGTATGTATCAAAATTGTAAACTCTTTCAAACAAAATACATTTTAAAAATATATGTATTTCGCTAGCTGTCCAATCTTTAAAACTATTTATTATGAGTTTTCCTTAATAGGATGATAATATTGATTATTCCCTAATACAGCTATGCACATTATCAACTAGCACCAACTGTTGTCCTACATTTACCTTAAATACTTGTCAAGCAATGCACTTTCAGATCCATATCTCTTCTCTTTCAAGAGCTGGATATCCATATATTTCTAGCTTGTCCTTTATATCCTGCTAGGCTTAGAATCAAATCATAAAACAATCTAAATGTTATACTAGTCATCTAATATTGAGAAGAATCATTCTAGGTTTTTCTCAATAAGATGGCCATGTCCGTTACTCTCTCTCTAGCAAAAGAAAAGGGGATGTTATTTAATGTTTTATTCCCCTCCCCCCTACAACTTACCTTAAGAACCTAATGCACAGTACAACCATTGCCTTACCTATCTTGACAAAATTTTGAATGATCAATTAGTACACTACAAGTCAAAATAGTATACCCTACCATAGCAAATAAGTAGCTATACTCAAAAGGAATCATTTTATGCTGTCCCTTGTGGGAATATCATATAATTTTTTCCTTGTACAACTATGATGAATGCCATCTAGCACCAACTATTGTCCTGCACAATGCTTAAATACAAACATGCACCCGTTGTGTAATCTCTGCTCTTTATAGATCAAAAAACATACAAGGGGAGAGAAAGGTTAGAGATCAAGGAGAGTTAGTAGAGCTATAGTAATGGGTGACTCACCGATGGAAAGGTTCTCATATGATGAGGATGTCAAAATATTAGAGGAGGAGGAGAAGGTGAAAGATGATGTGGAGGACATGAAAGAGCCACCGAATTGGCTCCCTGATGGTTGGATCATGGAAGCCTCGCGTGGTGATGATGGTACAATCTACCAGGTATATATAACAGAAAATACAGTAATAGAATGATGTCAATGTTTATATGTTCTAACACTTCTACATGCTCCATAGGTGGTACTATGCTTTGTTGTTGTCTATTTTATTTTCTTCATGTATATGTGATTTTGTTTTCAATTTTAATTTTTCTTTGTATATAGTATTATACTTCTCCTGTGTCTGGGTACACATTCACATTGAAATCAGATGTATTACAATACCTTTTCTCTGAGATGGATGAGCGCATCCTAGAATCACAAAACTCTATCGTGGGTAACAAGTTTCAGGTGAGAGATTTTTATCTATGATGAAGCTATTGTCGATATTAGTCTTGATTCGACTTGAGGTTTGTGAGTCCCAATCATGATATGCAGAGGACACATGAATGGCTTCCTAATGGGTGGGTGATCGAGGTAAGAGCTGGAGGAGAGAAGATGGACAAGATGTACAAGGTAACTTTTGTCTTGGTTTAATATGAAATTTATCTAAACTGTTGTATATGCAACAGTAAGTTCTAACTTGGCTGTTGATTACAATAGCATATATTACCGGTCAAGAGTATGAGGAGGTTCACTAGATTAGTTTGAGGTGAGATTCAAGAATAGAAAACCTAGCTTTGACATAGTGATAGTTTTGGCTTAGTACATGCTATCATACATAGATCGAGCCATACTCAATGCAATGGATTTTTATATCTTAAATGGTATGCCATATGTATGCTGCTATGTTCCAATTAAGATAGACATTCTTTCATGGTTCAGTAATATAAAGTCAACCACAATATCTGGGTTCGAGTTATTTTACTCTAACAAAGAATAAGATGGATCTATCAAATTATGAAATTATTTGATCAAAATTCAATTAACAAAAGGGCTTCCTTCGGATTAACACTCTTATCTATTGCATACATGAACAAAATATTTATTTAATATTTGCATGAAATATTTTCATTGTACATTGTGTACATAGAGATGCGAGTAGTGAAATCAATATAAGATGCATAAAAGGAATAAAAAATCTAGCTATTACATTTTAGACATTACTGATATAAAAATGTTTCTTTTAAGTTACAACACATAATCCATTTATGTCTGAAAATGTAGATATTTTTTCATATTTTTATTAATAAAATAGAAAATCATTTATTATTAAAATGTATTACATTAAAATATAATGATAGTATTTTTATGTGACGAAATTACATACTTTAATACATACTAGTGGTGAAAAGTTTTAAAACATTGACTACAAGGGTTCCATCAAGACCTATATTTGATGTCAAAGGGAGGACATTATTATAAGGCGTTGTTCATTTTCAGAATATTTTTATTGTAAATATGTAAGGTTAAGAGGCCCGATAGGTATGTATTGTTATTTACATTTGCTTTATGTGAGTGGGTGCAAAATGATAGGTAAGACTATTTTTGCATAGTGGGAATATTTTTGCAAACCACGCAGAGTGCAGGTAAAATGTATTTGCTTATGTGTGACCAATATAGAATCTTCTTGCATACTTCACTGTATGGTGCTTAGATCATTACACGTGTTAGTGTTGAAATGACATATAATGGATATTAAGTGTAGTAGAATTAAAATAACTGTTAATCAATTTGCAAATACATATAATAGGTGGAAGTTTGAGAAAATATGAAATCATGTAGTTTAAGTAGATTAGTTGCTTACATTGTATTCTATATATAATGGGGATATTTGTCCATATATAGTACAATTCTGTTTCTGTTATGCTGAGGGACTTTGCATAGCAGCAACAATGTCAGAAGGGTAATAGCAAAATTAATAGGCAAGTTATCATAACTTCATTGTCTTATATGTAGAGAATGACATATCCTGGCAAACTAAAGCTTTACATGCTCACAATATCTTATAAATTTTAGCAGCTAAAATGGAATTAACAAGGTAAGTGTGTTGGGTATTAAAGAAGATTCTTTGTGCCAATCATACAAAAATACAATGAAATTTTATATAATAATCATCTAGATAAAACTGAACTCATCAATAGCATACAGCTCATGATCCCATAGCATAACATGTAATATGTTATCTTGATATCCAACTAGTTCTGCAATGTGGTTCGTGTACCCCTCATATAGGTTATACAAACTGGTCATCTATATCAATTCACATTATGAAGCCTATGAATACAGAAATAAAATCTGAATACAAGCAAAAGTCATACTAATTTTAAAAACTATCTATTTATGACAAAATTTGTAGATTTAAAATTTTTTACCAGTTCTTAATTAATTTGAGTGTATTAATTCTAAAGGGATGAATGGTCAATTACTGATAATTAATAATGTATTTATTTTTGTTCCATCATAATTTTCATCTTGTTGTGAGGCGTCATAAATAAAGACATGTTTCCTTTGAGTCCAAAAAAACAAGTATTATATGAAGAGCAAAATTTACTGATATGAGTGATTTTTTTCCTAATTAATGATATTTGTTGATCATCCTTATTGCTCTTTTGCAGTTTTATGTCCACACATCAACTGGAATTCGACTTTTTTCAAAAGAAGATGTAATGCTCTATGCCAAGGAAATGAAGATATCCAAATGTGATACCAATGGACAATGTGACATGAGCACGGATAATAATGTGTGCCTCTTGCTAGAACTATTTACCCTTGCTAACAATATATGTCTTAATTTATGTGACATATCTTGAAACTAATATTCACCATTATTTTGTAGATACTTGCAACAGTGGAGTTTAATCCATCTCCACTACCACAAGGTTGGGTAAAAGAAGTAGTATTTAGAAAGACAAAGGAAAGAGTGAGAAAAGACCCGGTACATAAAAGAAAACTTTTCTTGTTAACAATGACATAAAATAATGTATTAGTACAGATTTTTGATAATCAATTGGTTGATTGTGCAGTACTATACAGATCCTATTAGTTGTTATGTATTCCGTACACTGAAGTCTGCGATGTGCTACGTTGAAACTGGGGAAAAAACTAAGCGTGCCTTTATTCAAAAGACTAGTGTCCATGACCTGTACTCTTTTGAGAAGTCTGCGGATTTGGTGACTACTTCAAACATTGCCTATTATGAAATATATATTTCATTTTGACTATTTAATTTTCTCAAATACCAAGCTGTGCCACATATCAATATATATGTTTTTTTGTTATCACACATGCACTTCCTTATTAAATAACAAATATGTGAATGAGGCACAACCGAGTGTGTGCATTTGTGAAACCAACTATATAATGTGGCATATATACTTTTTCACCCAATAATGTATCCTTTTATGTGTAAGCAACAAGGTAAAAGAGGGGCTCCCTTCCATGCAATGTGCTTGTCCTTTCTTGCAATTATTAGACAATCACTTGTAGCGAAAACATGATTACATTGAATTGTATGAAAGGTATATCAGAGGTTGGACTGTAGTAGAATATGCTATTTTCCTATTGTGTGTTTGCAAGAGTTAGATTTACATTAGGCTTTCCAATGGTGATTTATTTTATGAAAATACATGATGCTTTTGGTGACATATGAAAACAATTTGTGGTTATTTGTTTTCCAAACAATCATTTTAGATTTTGTAAATCTACAGGAAACATTTTTTGGATCAACAAGATACTGAGAACTATATATGTAATGTGATAATTGAATGACAAGTAACATAAAGTAAATGAATTCACTTGATATTGTATTCAACAACTGATGTTGATTTCCCACTTTGCAATTATATTATAAATATACTTCATATTTGTATGAAAAATCTATTTGAGCTATTGTAATTGTCAGTTTCATTAATCATATTTTTATGTAACATTGGATATCAGTAAAATAATTTACGGTCATGTATAACTGATACAATATTGCACATATTTGATTGGTGTTTTTTTTTCATGAACAGCATTATAGCTTGTGCAGTAGACTGATACTTAATGGGAAGACTGACAAGAACCACAAAAGATCATCACAAGTAGAAAAGGTACTCAGTAATGACGAAACTTCATATAGTTGTAAGTTCCTCTAATTATTGGCATTACAATTTTTCTGTACATATGTAGATATGCTTCTTATATTATTTTCTTTAGACTCTGCCATCTGGCATGCTCTTAAATACCATGAAATAATTACACTTGGTTATAGAGATATATAAACACAAAATAACATATGTACTATTAGAATATGGTTATTTCTACATAGCCAGGGACCAGAGTCCATAAGTATAACAACACATTAGATATATTGGCCAGCAAAATTAGATGAACATTTGTGAGGCGTTTCAAACACTTATTGGCCATCAAAGAAAATGGTGTTAATAAAAAATAATTCTGTTGCATTGGCAATACGAGTGTCTATTAGCCTATTTTCATAGTAATTTAGAGGGACTATGCATGACGAGCTATATCTATATCTTTCAATAACTAATTGTAGGCAGTACTGTTATTGGCCGTGTCTCTTAGCTAAGGAGACAAACGACCAGATTTAGTACTCTCATGATACAAAATAGATAGAGCTAGCTAGCTGGTGGAAACCCTTCTTAGAACATAGGTTGATTACATGGCTGCATTATGATGGAGAAGCAGGATATGCAGCGTTGGCCTCTCTCACAACAACACACAAGAAAGACAACATACAAGAGATTTGTGATGCCCAAGCTGTGTTGTTTTCTTCTCTTTCTCTCCTACTCTTTTTGATACATACGGTTACAATGCTTTATGCAGACCAAATTTACATGCAGACACTATCTCCCTTATTGCACTAGTAACAGCCACGCTATATTATCTGCTTAAACTCCACTAAACATTAATAGTAACAGCTATGTTTTTTTAGGAATAGTAACAGCTATGTTAACTAGCCACTAAACACCACAATTAACAACCATATAAACTAGCCACTAAACACTAAGTTTAATATTATTTCCAACATTGCCCCTAATTAATCTTGGCATGTCAACCCATTTGGCAGATCAACCACAGCCTCCTTGCCACTCTCAACGGTATTTCTTTTAGACGCCTTCACCACTTCGATCTCTGTCACATACAATGATGTTCCTTTGTGGATGGTGCCTTCGCAACACCCATCTCCAACCGCACGTCTCATAGTGGTAGGGCAGTGCAGGGCAACCTCTGCATCATGGAGCAGACAAAGTTCTACGAAGGGAGAGACAACTGCAAAGTTGGCAATATTGTCGATAAAGATATAGATTGTACTGAAAGTGTGTCTTCGATAGAGGAGTAACAGTAGTTGCCATCGTCTGTGAATAGGTAATGGCAAAGTAGCACATCAATCAGAGGACTATACGCACCAATGGAAAAATCCAGTTTTTGGCAGTAACTACTGAATGCCAAGAAAAGGACTCCTATAATACCATGTGGCATGTCATAGCCAATACATGCCACATGGTACAATAGTTAGCGAATTCACTATTATCATATAGCTTAATTTTGCTTAATATGACAGTAATTTTCACTTTCCATTTATTGTGTATTTTAAAGTACTTTTTCTGTTATTGGCCTGGTAATAATTTGTACGAAGATCAAAGGAAAAGTCCACAGTAGAATTTCGTAAACAAGATCCTCAAAGCATAACACTTCTGAAAACTTCTGCAGCAAAGTATCAAATATTTAAATAGCTCATGTATTATGAGTTAGAAGAGAATAATCCTTTGTACCATATAACCAATACCAAAGCAATGTCCTTGCAGCTCTTTACCCCGTGCATTGTGGGGCAACTTTTATGTCATCTTATTGGCCCAACTGAAAAGATTATGTTCGTTGATGCTCTCACCATGAATTTGTTAAAAGTAGATCCTTTATTGATTCAGCCTTCCAAACCGACTATCATGGAATACTTTATCCATGTCCCATATGGTTTGTCATATGTATCCATCTTTTAAGAGCCAAATATTATTTGCATTACATAATAGATTAATTAATAATTAGGACCAAAGTAATTAAACTGTTCCTAGTGGCAGCAGAAATGTAAAGCAGTATCTACACATATAAAACAGCACATTTGAAGTTATAACTTTTTTATTTTTGACCATATTTTCTTTTCTTAGTATTAAAGTTTTTTGGGTGAATGAATGTTAATTACCATTTCCGAGTAACGATAGGAAAAAACCTCATTCAGCCAGTAAAAATATAAAACTGCCTTTTCATATTAAATAATACTCATAGCTAGCATGATATTTGCAAATCACTGGTAAAATTCCCTTTATGATGGACCTATCGATGATGCCTATCAATTTTGTTTAGGTACCAAATTTAAAACTTTGCAGAACACACACATATACATACATACATACATACATACATACATACATACATATATATATATATATATATATATATATATATATATATATATATATATATATATCTATGATCATTTTAGCTATATCCCAAATACAAAACTTTAATATGCCCCAAGTTATGGTAGCAAAAAATTCATCTAGATATAAAACAATCATGCATGTAAATAATTCCTTCTTGGAATATAAGCATAACCACAAAAATATCGAAAAGAAACATTCTAGTAGCATCTCACCACATGGGGAACATCCAAAGATTGTAATCCAGTGTTACACAGGTAGAGAAGTGACCTTTAGTACCGGTTGGGAACTGGATTTAGTACCGATTTTTGAACCGGTACAGGTCATTCGGGACTGATGCTCTTTGGGCATCAATCCCGGTTTCCTCACCCGGTATGGATAATACTAGAAAATGTTTAAAAATGTCGATGATGTATGGGAGAAGCGGGACTCGAATCCACAACCTCATGACTCCAGCCTCACCATTCTAACCAACCCACCCACCATCGCGTATTGATATAGATAGAATATGCATTCCTTTTAAACTTTCCTGAAACGAGGAATGATCCATATCGGTTCGTATCACGAACCGGTACTAATCCGAGTGCATCAGTATTGGTTCGTGGCTCCAACCGGTATTGAAAGCACACTACCGCCCTGTAGCCAATGAACCAGTACTGATGCCACTATCAGTACCGGTTCCAATCCAACCGGTACTGATGGGCCGATATTAAAGGCCAGTTTTCTAGTAGTGTTATGAACTGGGTGTCGTTTTCTATTTTAGCCTAAAGATATTATAGTGCCATTTCGTAGTAGGACACAACAAGCTTTAAAGACAAAAATAATCCTTACCATAAAAATGCTTGATTATAATTTTAAACTCCATTGATAAAATCAAGAATAGCTACTGCAATATTTTCAATGTATTCTTGACTGGTAAAAAAGGCTCTAATACCACCTCTCGAGGTAAAACAGCAAAAGATAAGTACCTTATTAAAAATACTTATATACATAATTAACCACTGTTGCTTCAATGCCCAGGTTCCAGCGTTGCCGCTGTAGCAAAACCTGCAAATCGCAATGTGCAAAAGCAAAACCGAGCAGAGGTTTTGGGGAGAATTTTATTTCTGTATTTCTCACACTGTTTACAAGACGACGCTGCTATATATATAGATGATACAAAGAGATAAGGATGATCACAACCGATCTATCTAGATAAACTCTAGACTAACTAACGTACGTACCGCACGTACTTATCTAATCTTGATCAGATCACACCGAACTAATCAAGGCACCGAACTAATCAAGGCTATATCAGGATTATATCCAACATACTCCCCCTAATCCTGATTTGGCTTCAGATCTTGTACACCCAATAGGTGACGCATTGTTGCGAACTTTACTCCCGGTAATGCTTTGGTCAAAGCATCAGCTCGCTGCTCCTCCGTGCGGACGAATTCGATGACAATTTGACCTCCTTCCACACATGCTCGAATGAAGTGGAAACGTGTGTCGATGTGCTTGCTTCGACCGTGGAACACCGGGTTTTTCATCAAAGCAATGGCAAACTTGTTATCAACAAACAACTTGACTTGCTTGGGCTCTTGCTGTATTAACTCACCCATCAGACTCCTTAGCCACAAAGCCTGACAAGCCGCTGCCGTAGCTGCCATAAATTCAGCCTCGCACGATGACAGTGCGACCGTTTTCTGCTTCTGCGAGGTCCATGACACAAGGTTGTTGTTGACATAGAATGCCAAACCTCCCGTGCTCTTCTGGTCATCCAGATCGCCTGCTAGGTTACTGTCACTGTACCCTGTGACTTCTTCATCTCCTAGTCCCCTAACATACACAAGTCCATAATGGATGGTGCCTTTCAAATACCTCAAGATCTGCTTCACAGCCTTGTGATGCATCACTGTGGGCCTCTCCATGAATCTGCTAGCCACTCCAACTGCATAGGAGATATCCGGTCTTGTGTGAAGTAGGTATCTCAAGCAACCAATGAGACGACAATACTCAGTTGCATCTATGGGTGGATCTTTGTGCAAGTGAGCCTTCGGCTCCATAGGAAATTTGGTAGCATTGCACTCTTCCATCCCAAATTAAGCTAACACTTTCTTAGCATAATTAAGCTGTTTGTTTGAGGGTCGCCCGGTTTGTTTCCTGCGCCACTTCAATCCCAAGATAAAAGGTGAGTAGACCAAGGTCACTCATCTCAAATTCCATCATCATTTGTTGTTTGAACAGAGCAATCTCATCCGGATTCTTCCCTGTTACGATAAGATCATCAACGTAAACTCCAACTATGAGACTTGTTTGCTTATCTCCTCTTGTGTACACAGCTTGCTCCTGTGCACATTTCACAAAACCAAGCTGCCTCAAACATCTATCCAGTCGAGTGTTCCATGCTCTTGGCGCTTGCCGGAGACCATAAAGTGCCTTGCTCAGTTTATAGACACACTGCTCTCTTCCTTTTACCTCAAACCCTTTCGGTTGATTCACATAAACCTCCTCCTCGAGATCTCCATTCAAGAAGGCAGATTTCACGTCTAGGTGCTGAACTTCCCATCCCCGGTTAGCTGCAATTGCAAGTATGACTCGAACCGTGTCAAATCTAGTCACCGGTGCAAACACTTCCTCAAAGTCCACACCTCGACGTTGAACATAACCCTTTGCAACAAGCCTAGCTTTGTGTTTGATCGCCACACCATCTGAGTTCCTCTTCAATTTATACACCCATTTTAAGCCTATGGGTTTGTGCCCAGCTGGTAGATCAATGAGAGTCCAAGTCCCATTTCTTTCGATGGATTCGAGCTCCTTGGCCATGGCTTCCTCCCATTTAATCCGTCCAGCGGCTTCTGCATAGTTTGATGGCTCCTCAAGCTCAAGTAAACATTGCTCATCATCTGTTTCTTCCTCATGGACTTCCACTCTCCTTGTCTCCTGCATAAGAGCATCGACACTTCTGTACTTAACAGCTCCATGGTTGCTACTGGTGCTGCTAGAGCCTGAGGTTGGTGACGTAGCTGCAGGTGTGACTATCTCGCCTGTTGTCACATCGTTGGTGCCTGAAGGAGCAGAGGGTGCACGCACTGCAGCTGCTGCTGCTGCTGCGCGTGCACGGGCTCTCGTCACCGGTCCTGGTGGCGCTAGTACGCCTGCCGTGGCACGCTCACGCGTGCTTGTTGCTGCCGTTGATGGAACCGTGTCAGAGTCCGTCAGGTGTCGGGATTAGGGCCTGGACTGCTGCATGAACTCCTGAGCCAGCTGCTCCGTCCAGGTTGAGGCCTCCTGGCTCCTGCTCATGGAAGATGATCTCCTCTACAACAAAGTCTGATCCTCCAGCAGTACTTGAACCGGCATCCCAACTCCACTCAGTGTCTTCCTCAAATTGTACATCTCTGCTTACGTGCAGCTTTCCCTGATGTGGATCATATAAGCGATGTGCCTTGCAACCATCTTCAACACCAAGATAGACCATCGTTTGGCTGCGATCGTCCAACTTTTTTAGATGTGGCGTCGTCACCTTTACATAGGCCTTGTAGCCGAACACTCTTAGATGTGCTAAGTGTGGTTTCTTTCCAGTCCAAACCTCAAAAGAAGTCCGATTTGCCACTGCCTTAGTTGGGAGTCGATTGAGAAGGTGCACTGCGTGGCGCACTGCTTCTCCCCAAAATCTTCCTGGTACATTCATGCTCTTGAGTAGAGACCTCGCCATTGCCATCACATACGATTCTTGCGCTCAACCACGCCATTCTGTAGTGGGGTGTACGGCGCGGTCAAGTGCCTTTGAATACCTGATTCTTCACATAATTTGGAGAACTCTTCTGACAAGAATTCCCCGCCCCGATCCGTCCTCAGCGTCTTCACTCGATGGCCACTTGTGTTCTCAACTAGCTGTTTGAAACTTTTGAAAACTCGGCATGCTTGATCTTTTGATCTGATGACATAGACCCACATCCAACGAGTAAAGTCATCAACAATCAACAAAAAATAGCTATTATCGTTCAGTGTCATCGGGGTAATTGGGCCGCATAAGTCAGCATGCAAGATCTCGAGCGGCTCCTCTGCTCTATAGCTTGCAGCCTCTGGAAACGGTGCTCTGGTCTGCTTTGCAATCAAACAACCCTGGCAAAGCTTGTTGGGGTGCTTGATCACCGGCACTCCCGCTGCTAACCACCTCTCTGCTAACATTCTGAGCGCATGGAAGTTGACATGGCCGAGCCTGGCATGCCACAGCCACGCCTAATCTCCCAAGCTCGCCAAGAGACACACCGGGCTGGAGACTCGCAACTGAATCTTATACAACCGATTCGCCGTGCGCCTGACATCCATCAACAACTGCATAGGACTCTTGTCGAACACTTGCAGATGTTGACCCTCCAGGACCACTCTGTGCCCAAATTCAGTTAGCTGGCCAAGACTTATGATGTTGCTGCATAACTTCGGAATGTAGTAAACATCTTGAAGTAGCCACTGGCTTCCATTCCTGCAAGCGAACAGAACCGATCCCTTCCCCGTGATATTTACTGTTGAGCCATCACCAAATCTGACAATGCCAGTGATGTGTTCATCCAACTCACGAAATTTCACCTTATCACCGGTCATGTGATTGCTAGCTCCATTATCATGGTACCACTGATCGGTTGCAGTTGTACTCACCATGGTCTTGTGCAGCTCCGGTACTACCTTCTCCTCGTTGAGCAATACTGTATCCTGGTACACAGGAATAGCCTCATGAGACACAGCGAGCAGCAATGCTGGCTCGGTGTCATCAGTACTCGTGAGATTGGCCTCCTCTTCCTTCTTTCATTTACACTCTGAGGCATAATGTCCCGTTTTCTGGCAATTGAAACACTTAATATGGCTCTTGTCTCGGCCCCCACTGCTAGAGCCAGCAGATCCATCCTTGTGCGATGGGTTTCCGCGTCCACCCTTCCGTGGCCTCTGCCACGACCGCGCCCACCCTGGCCACGGTTGTTGCCGTCGTTGTACCCGTTGGTCTTGTTCTTATTGCCTGACAACGAATCAACGGAGTTGTTCTTTTGGCGCGCCTGCCACTCCGCCTGAGTTAGCAGGAGCTGTCCGTCGCCATTGCCGCCGGGTGTGCGTAGGCGAAGCCGCTCATCGAACGCCTTTAGCTGCCCTACGGCTTCCTCGAACGCCATCGTGTCGAGATCACAAAACTGCTCGATGCTGGCGATGACAAGGTAGAAGCGATCGGGCACCGTTTTGAGGAGCTTCTTCACCAATGATGCGTCGTCGAGCGTCGCCCCCATATTTGCATATCTCACCGACATCCCACTGAGTTTCCCGGCGTACTTGTCCAGCGCATCACCATCCTTCATGTGCAGTGCGTCGAACTCGCCCTTCAGTGTCGCCAATCTCGCCTTCTTGACACGATCGGCGCCAACGAACCTCGCCTTGAGGCTTTCCCATAGCTCCTTCGCCGTTTTCTTTGCCGCGACCTGCAACAAGATGTCTTCGAGAAGAGCTTCAAGAAGGTGAGCCCTCGCCATCTTATCCTTCCGTGCATCCATGGCCGTGCCCTCCGCCGGCGCAACCGCCTCCCAAAGCCCCTGCGCATCCATCAATGCCTCCATCTTGATTGCCCAAGTGGTGAAGTTTGTCGCCGTCAACTGCGGGTTGTTGAACGGCACACCGCCGCCCTCCCTACCTGCTGCGCCTTGAGCCATGAGCGCCATAGGTTCCACCGGCTCGTAGCGCAGAAACATGGGCATGCAAGATCACCGGCTCTGATACCAAATGTTGCTTCAACGCCCAGGTTCCAGCATTGCCGCTGTAGCAAAACCTGCAAATCGCAATGTGCAGATGCAAAACCGAGCAGAGGTTTTGGGGAGAATTTTATTTCTGTATTTCTCACACCGTTTACAAGACGACGCTGCTATATATATATATAGATGATACAAAGAGATAGGATGATCACAACCGATCTATCTAGATAAACTCTAGACTAACTAACGTACCTACCGCACGTACTTATCTAATCTTGATCAGATCACACCGAACTAATCAAGGCTATATCAGGATTATATCCAACAACCACTAAACCTGCTGACTGATGATTGTAATAATAGTAAATTGTTAGTACATATATTTTGGGTATGAAAATCGCATTTATGAATATAATAGTGTTGTTTGATGGAAAATGTCAGAGAAAAGAACTACGTTTTCAAGTACCATCAATGTTTATGTGTTTGTGCCCTCCCCCGGTCTACCCTTCCTAACATTTTTTATTTTCGTTGGCATAGCTGAAGATGGTGACACCTCTGCTGACTCTGATGCACCAAACGTGACCAAAGAAATAAAGTTGAAAGGCACAAATAATGCAGGCAAAAAAGCAACCTCCTCAAAGACTGCCAAGCGCCCAAGAGGGAGGACACCGAAAATAGCTAGGCAAACTAATGGAAACACAAGTAGAGAAGATCCGCAGTATGAGAGAGGAGGAGGAGGAGGAGGAGGAGGAGGAGAAGAAGAAGAAGAAGAAGAGACCATGAAGACAGTGAAAGCTAGAGCTGAAGGAGAAATGGGACGAGAGGCTGAAGTGGTCAACAGGAAAGGCAAATGAAATATCAGAAGAAACAAGAGAAAGCACCGGCGAAAGAAATAGATTGATAAAATCATGCTATCATTTGGAATGACATTTCGTTCAATTACCGGTACATTTAGTTTTACTTACAGAAAAATGTAGCAGTTTGTTGGATAACGTTTGTTTAATTTACTCCATGTTTCGAATTGTCAATTCAAAATGGTATTCCCCTCTTAGAAATGTTGATGTGTTAATTTGTTTACACCAATTAACTCACAAATAAAATGGAACAATTTATGTAGATTGTGTGCTTACTGCCATTATAGTTGACAAATAGAATCAGTAGAGAACTATGCCAGGGACTCATTTGAACTCCATTAATTAATATGTAGCAGAATTTATCCGACATTATAGTTGTTTAGAATACGTCAGAGAATACTCAATACCATTGCTTGTTCATAGACTAATATAATGTGGTGGCACATTTGTGACATAATAAGAATGACAATTCGGGTGATAAGTTGATAACTCATGTCAGAGGCCCTCGCTTCTAGTTCCAATGGCTGGGATTAAGAAGGTGGGAACCCCCCATCCACTTAAACAATTTTTCACAAAACCCCTATCCTTTCCTCTTCTCACTCCATCTCTCCTGATCAGTGATTTGTTCGCGTGACTCCAGACCCGAGCCCGATCGTTGGCATGACTATTGACTTTTAAGGGCTTCCCATACACAGTGCTCTGCATGGCGCGGCAGCCCTGCTCGGCTTGGTGCCCTTCCTGCACGGCATAGCAACCCTTCCCAGAGATTGTAATTGATGATTCAGATTTTTTTTGTCAGGTGATGAAGTGACGAATAAATTGTTGCTATAGTTTCTGCTTGCACTTGATGAATAGAACTCCCAGTATCCTGCACATGGCAGCCTTGCTCCCTTGTCCCCTCCATGATATTGTGATGAGCAGCAGTAAGAGTTGAAAAAAATCTGTGCAGAACGCTAGTACCGCGCAATAGTACCCAGACTAGATGATTACCCCATCTTTCAAAGCAATTGATGAAATGAAATTGAATTACTCATGTTGTTGTCACCTGATTGCTATGTCCCTTGTCAGCATGATTGTTTTGGTCTTAACCAACAAGTATACAAGTCAAAAACTAATTCCTTGACATGTATTGTATTGTTCAAGCACGATTGCTTCAATAATTTGCTCAAGCATGCTAATATAACTCTTATCACATGGCTGCACGGCCATCAAAGCTAAAAATATAGATAAGGGAAGACATGCCAGCATGATTCATAAATTCAGTGTTAACAATTATTTCTCCCATTATCAACATGATTTTTTTGTATGAAATGGAAACTCTAAGCTGTTATGCTTGTTTTTACATAGAAAAGAATTTGAATCCCTGACAAAATTTGGTCTCAAATGGGAATCCTCGATATAAGACATGCAAAGCATAGCAGTACATACATACTAAGATGTAAGAACTGGCTCCTTTATTCATCCTTCTCTTGCTTCTCCGAAAATCAAGAACTGGATTTGTCGATGATTGGGAAATAGATATCTGTTAAGCTTACTTATTAAATGAGGGATCAACAAGACCCCTTTCTACAAAAGTGGGACTTTGGGAATGACGTGAACTAGCTAGGCACTCGAACGAACAAGAGCCAGATTTTATCCTAGTTTGGGCCTCTCGCGATGGAGATAACAATACTACTCCGGTGCTTGTTTTGTGTGTAAGTTTGTTCCAGCGAAGTGCGATCCTCCTCCCATAGGAAAAGGAGGGGGGTATTTATAGTTACAATAGGAGGTAACAGGCCTAGCCTGCTAATACTGACATTTACTGTGTTGGTTACAGATAAAACAAGGTTATAATAGCACCCTAACAGGTAACATCCTCATTTTTCAAACAAATATTTAACTCATGCATCTTGCATTTGCATATTGTTTTTAAATTATATAAATTTTGAAAAAAAATTAAAAATGAGCATGTTCCATTTTTAGAAAAGCTTTAAATGCTAAATTATAATAACATTATTTTGCAACATGACTAAAGTGGTTATAAATGAGTTTATTAAATTACAATAAGATATTTTATATTTCTAAAATAAACTAAATGGTTAATTTGGTTAAGAATTTATTTGGCAAATTCAAAGAATTTGTTAACTGTTAAAATTATATATAAATTCTCCTAATTCATAAAATCTTAGGAATATCCAAACTTTCCAAAATTTCCAAATTTCTTTCCTTTTTTCTTTCTTCTCCTAGGCCGACCCTCCCCCCCCCCCCTCTTCATCCCTATTCGGATTGGGGAAGCTTTGCCACAAGGGAAACCTCCCCATCGCCTTTCTAAAACAAATTTGGAAGAGGAGGATCCCTTCCCCCTATTCGCAGGCTGATTGCCAGCCGAAGCCGCATCCCCTCCCCTATTAAAGCTTTACCGCCACTCCCCTCTCCATCATGTCACCCCGACGCACAATTCACCGCATGTGAACTGTCGCCACCTCTCCCCTTTGGTGACACCTTTCCCCAACATGCCCTAGACCCGTTTTTCCCATCGCCTCTCGGCGATCGTCACCGTAGCCCTCGGGGTTCGTCGCCGAAGCCAAGATGCCACTGCCACCGCCGCTTTTGCCTCATCATCTATTCGTCGCTGTCGCCCAATAATCTCCTCCTCTCTCTGTCCCTCTAGCATCCTTTGAAGTAGAGAAATCCAATCCTTGGGTCCTTACGACCTGATTGCCACCGGCAAGAGCCACCGCCGTGCGCCCTTCTTCTTTCCCACGGCCGTCGCCGTCGTGCTGCCAAATCCATGTGCAATTCTCTGCGGGATCGTTCCTCTCGGCATCGCCTTGCTCCCGCGATGCTGCTAGAGCCCATCATTGCCCCGAGTCACCACCGTCTAGCCGGAGCGCTGCACGCCGCCGTTAGCCGCCGCCACTGCCGAGCTCGCCGCCGTTGATTTCCCGGTAGGCTAACCTCACCAAGAAGTTCGCTGTGCGGTGCCGAACCTATTTTGCGGGTTTGCCATCGCCATCGCTGCATGAAGCCGCTGTGTCGCCTTTCCCCTTTCATTGTCGCCGACAAAGCGGGTCTCGCTTATCGGCCGAAGCGGCCAACCAAAGCCGAAGTGTCGCTGCTCGCATTTAACGCCGTGCTAGGCCGAGTAGCGCTGGGCCATGCCGTGTGTCGTAATGTTGGCCGAAAGCCAGCGTCGTCTTGCATGGCCGAAATGAAATGCGTGCACCGCGTGCATGTATGGGTTGCCTGTATAATGAGCCACGCTTAGTTGCTAGGCCAAATTAGTTTTATTAATTTTTATGAATAGTAAATTTTGTTTATTTTGTATATTTAATTCTATAACTTAAAAAATTATGAAACCAATTTTAAAATGTTTATAAAATCCAAATCTACTGTTCTGTAAATTTGCATATGCATTTGCAGACATGTTATTTTCTGCTATTTGTTCTATTAGTAATTATTATTTTATTTTGTTGCACGCTAGATTCGATCAAAGGAGACCTTGTTGGCAACTCTTCGGAAGAGAACCCTTACTTTGTTGATCAATACAAGTACTGATTATATTGTTCCTATGATTGCAACTGTTTTTCCTAAAGTTCTACAAACCTTGCATATTATGTGAAAATTAAAAATGCTAATTTTCTTAGGTTCATTAGTTAAAACCTACCCCAATAATTAATTTGTTAATAAGATTTACATTGCTGCCCTAGTGTGTTAAATTGTTGATTATTACTGCCGTCCTTGATCTAGAACTATTCATGATTAGCAATGCTTAGTCGAGGATTATCCGTTAGTTAATAGATAAGTAATTCATGTCAATTGCTTGATTTATTTACATGGTGTCGTGTCTCATGGCTCGGTTAGTTGAGATAGTGGATGCTATCTTTGGGCAAATGTTTTTGTAAAATCTTGATTCAAGTAGATGGTTGTAAGGCTGGTGCGGTTAGTACGAGACCTAGGCCTAGTTTGGGAACCACCTCAATCCCTAAAGACCGATTCCTTGAGAAATACAAACTAAGTACAACAATACGACCATGAGTGCTTGTATAGGCAAGCCTTGGCTGAGTACCCTTCGAATTATTAGTTTGGGCATTGTAGTTGGCGGAGTACAGCAGGTGCTGGTTCTATTAGTGCACGAGGGGACTTTTGACTCAAGTGGTGTAACTCTCCAGCAGTGGAACTTAGTGGGAGTGTCTGGCTGAGAGCTTGTTGGTTAAAGGCTTTGTGATGGTTCACTTGTGAACCATCTCTTGTGGGTAAAGCACGCAACCTTTGCAAGTGTGAAACTATCATGTTAGCCATGCTCACAGTCACGGGCGGATGACAGGGTGCTACCTCAAAGGTACTTCTAATCTATTGTTTTTCAAAACAGTGTTTTAAAGTAAAACAACGATTGCAATCGTGAGTTTTGGTTTTCCTCCTCACAATTGGAGCTATGAGCGATGAGGGTGTTGTATGCGGTAGGAGCTGTGAGTCATTGAGCAAGGAATCGACCAATGTGTTCCATTGTTGATGTCGATTCGTTTCCAGAGAATTTGGTGAAATCAGGAACCTTGAATCCCACTGGGAAAGCATATTGGTCCATCCAGTCAGGATACGATTTCCTATATCCATGATTTTTCCCTTAGGCTGTATTCCAACTTGGTCCTGCCACAAACACATCAGCTTCAAAAAATTGAAATTAATTCAAAATAAATACAAAACAAATCATAAAAATCTAAATAAATGTTGAGGTGCTGAATACACTTGTATTCAACACATCAAATTATGGACCAAATGTTTCAGCATTTCAAATAACAAATTTAATAAATTTTAAAATCAAAAATCTCATTTGAATTTAGTATTTCAAATGCCAAATTGTTTCGTTCAAAATTTGATGAGCTGAATATATGTGTATTTGGCGCCTCAACATTTATTCACTTTTTTATGATTTGTTTTGAATTTTTTTAAAATTTTTGAAGGTCATATATATGTGTTATTTCAATTGTTGAATTATGGATTTCACAATTTGAGGAGCGGAAGATACTTTTATTTGGCACCTCAAAATTTTTTTTGAATTTTTTCTAAACTGTTTTGTATTGGTTTTGGATTATTTTTAAGTGGTGAGAATATTTTAAAGTGGTATAGGGCCGCATTTCCTAAATTCACAGTGACATACAGCAAAGCTCGATTTGATAATGGCATATTGAATAACCACCACTTTGGCCGTTGCATACATTCAGTCCCCCGCCCCCCCAAAAAAAAAAAAGGTAGCATAGCATGCTTTGGGCAATTGGGCTATACCACCATAACCATACGGGCCATTCGTACACCCGCAGATTAGCAAAAGTAGTGCACCACTATATGGGCCGCAAACTCGTCACTGGGCTGCATGTCATCCAGACAGGTTTCCATTCTACTGTCCTGATTTTTTTTTCTTCTTCCTCCTTTTTTTATTATAACTATTCTTCTTCTTCTTCCGCAAGAAGAAGAGAAGCACTCGACTCTTCCTGGAAAAATAACTCAAAGGCTCCTCATATCAATCTATTTTACGGATGCTGTGCCAATCACCTTCTTTCCACCTGCAGATCCACGAGTGTTTTCTAAATTTAAAAATAACTAAAGGACCAAAACGTAAAAATGTATCCAAAAAACACGATTTGTACCCAAAAACACGATTTGAGATTATTATATAATTAAACATTTTACACCCAGGGTTCTAGGCATCTTCCAGCTTCGTCCGGTCTCCCGACGCCGACGAGGTGGCCACCGCAAAACCTAGAACCCATTCGCCGCCATGAGGTCGTTGCGCGCGGCGCAAACCCTCGCTTCCCGCTCGCTCCTCCTCTCTGCACGCGCGCAACACGGCACCGCCTCCCCCGCCGCCGCCGTCACGGGTGGGCGGGTGGGCGCCCCTCCGCCGTCGCCTTCCCCGCGGTCGGCCTCTCGGGCGATTCCGGCCGGGATCGCCGGCGCGGTGTCCTTCTCCCTGACATTCGCAACGGTCGCGGCCGCCGAGGCCAAGGCGAAGGAGCGGCTGCCGCTGGATCTGCTGCCGCAGAACGTGGTGCTGTACCAGTACCAGGCCTGCCCCTTCTGCAACAAGGTCAGAGGTGAGGTGCTCTTGCTCCTCCGTGAAATGCTCCAATCTAGCGTTTTGGATGTGCAGTGCAACTTCCTGAATATATTTTTCTTCTGATGTTGCGGTTAAAAATTTAATCAGTGGTGACTTGGCCTTAAAATGTAACGATCGTATAGTGTACTTTAAATGTTGTCTTCTGATTTCGAAATTAGGTATAGATGGATCAGGTTAGACTGTAATAACAGATCCATTGGTTAAGGAGATTTCATGTAATTGTAGAAACTGGAGACTGGAAATTATCATGGGTTTCGCCAACCAATGGTTTCCATTGGGGTCTGGTTGATCATTCTTACCTGAAATTATCTATAAGTTCAACAGATGGACTGATCTTACATCTTAATAAATGTAATGTTTTATATTATTTTCAAAGAATGGTAGTAAGTCGGAATTGAGAAGATACAGGCCTCACTGCTAGACCCATAGGTGGTTGTCCTGAGATTATTTCTGCTTTTTCTGTTCTGGCACAATCTCCATTAGTCTAATAATTCTTTCTTGACTTTGTTTCAGCTTTTCTAGACTATCATGATATACCCTACAAAGTTGTGGAAGTTAATCCATTGAGTAAAAAGGAAATCAAGTGGTCTGAATACAAGAAGGTCCCGATATTGACGGTGGACGGTGAACAGCTGGTTGATTCGTCAGGTTACACTTGTTACTCACTGGTTTTTTGCAGCTCAAGTCCTTTACATTGTCACAGTATCAAGTTTTATGTTATTCATATGCTATGATGCACCGATACTTTGAAAACCGGACGAATCGGTGTCCGACACCGTATCCGACACCGATACGTCTCCGATACGTCTCCGATACGTATCGGAGAAGTATCGGATATTTAAAGTCCTAAAAAAAATAGTTTTATTATCCGACACGTCGGGGACACGGCACCGACACGGCCTACCCATCCGATATGGCCCAACCAGGCCAGCTAATCAGCCCAACTAAGAGCTGCGGCTGCATGGGACAGCAGCTAGAGCTGCTGTCCCATGCGCCTTGCCCTAGCCGCCGCAGTCTTTCGTCCCACGCGCAGCAAGCCCGCAACTCAGGAGCTGGAGCTTGGAGGAGCCCCTCGCACCGCCACACATCGGAGCTCCTTGCGCCGGCGCCGCCACATATCGGAGCTCCATGGCGGGCGGCGGCTCTAGCCAGGCGGCTAGGCACGGCGAAGGTATGGTTCTCTCATCTTCTTCTCCAGTCTTTGATGTCTCCACTGCTGGCCCTTGTGCTCCCCCTTGTTCTTCACAATTTGTGCTTCGTAGTTCATGGATCTAAGGCTCCCCCTCTGTTTTTATGGTTCCCTTGTCAAGGAGATCAGAGGCATACAAAAAAGGGGCAGCAAGAATGTGGGATGTGGGAGGAGATAGTTTTGAATCTCTCGATGGTGTTGGCATTTTGGAGGTTGCTAATCTCTCTCTTGAAGAACCAGAATTGGAGAGTGTGTCCTTTGAGGAAGGTGCAAATGACAATGTTGAAGGCATAGAAGAAGCAAATGAGAATGGGGGAAGAAAACTGACTCAAGTGTCAGCAAATTGAACTATGGGGCTATGTGCCAAGCCATATCTTTGGCACATTCAATTATAAGTGTTATATTTCAGTTCATTGTTTTGTTAGCATGTTAAACTTCAGAACTTATATTATTGTTATGTACCCAGTACCTTTAGTTAAACCGTTGATTTGAAGTCTTAAAGACTTGAACCTCTTAAGTATTGTAATGTTGAATTGTTGATTGCCAACTGTTTTCATGTCCATCTTACAATTACATGGTTACATCATTAATTCTTTGTTGTTTTACACTTTTTTTTACTCATAGAAAAATAGACACCAATGTATACTATATATACATATATAGCCGTATCGGCATATCGGGTTTTTAAGGAAAATGGCGAATCCCCGTATCGCCGTGTCGGAGAATCGTGTCGACGTATCCGTGTCGGTGCATCATAGTTCATATGCACTAAACGCTGGATTTAACATTTTGTATGATTTCTTGCTGGCAGATATAATCAATATGTTACAGCACAGAATCAGCCCTGATGATGAAGTCACTAATGAAGAGGAAGCAAAATGGCGCAGGTCTCCCATTTTCCCATTGTTTTCATTAATTATTGTGCCATGAGTACACGTCATTTCTTATTCTTGTTCTCAGTTCGCCCTTAGCTTTTATGTTGTATTGTTCTGATTGTTTTATATGCAGATTTTTTGAAAACCCAGCATGAGTTTCTTTTCATTTTCAATTTTTGGTCCAGTAATATTATGTTTCTACTCCTTTCGGTTACAAATTTCTTATTCTTCTACTATTGCAATTTATTTATAAAAAACAACTAAAATTATAATATTATATGAAAGTACCAATTGAGGCTAATCTACACATGATTTTCATGTACACAATTTAAATATCTGAAAATATATAGCTAAAGTTTTAAAACTTTGACTTACACATATCCTAAACCACGAATATTTGTGACTAGAAAAATAATATAATATTACCAATATTTCTATTATATGTCAATTTTACTTGGTTGTGTTGTTTTACTATGTATGTTAATTTTTTTTACGTAAACTTCGTTCATGTAATTGGGATAGCATGGTCCAACTTTATGCCTTCTTGTTCATTGTCCGAAAGACATGACACAAAGCTATGAAATTAGTTGCATGTAATTGGGATAGCATGGTCCAACTTTATGCCTTCTCCTTTAATTTGCAGCTGCTAAATCCTTGTGCACAAATTTGTTTCAACTTAAATGTGAAATATCAGGTGCATCCTTCATTTATGCACTTAAATGAAAAGGAGTAACATGACTTATTTTTCATTTTTTTTAACACATTTCAATTTTTTTTTCATGAGCTCACTCCCATGTTTAAAATCAGAACCAAGGTGGCCATTACCAGCTGGTATTGGGGTCTAGTTATGTGCTACCTGGGAGGATTAGAAACTAAGGGGTGTTCTTTTGGGCTTATCTAAAAGTCTAATCTGACTTATCTCGCAACTTCGAGAATTTCCCGAGGTGGCCTCGAGAGTCGGTTGACCTTGATTTTTAGGATTTAGGGAGCTTTTAGACACGTCTACGAGATAAAAAAAACAGATTTAAAAAGTAATAAAAAAAGTCAGATAAGTCAATATTAGTCAGATAAATCACGAAATAAGTCAGATAAGACGTGGCTAATATTGACTTATCTGACTTTTTTTATTACTTTTTGAATCCGTTTTTTTTATCTCGTAGGCGTGTCTAAAATCTCCCTAAATCCTAAAAATCAAGGCCATCCGACTCTCGATGCCACCTCGGAAAATTCTCGAAGTTACGAGATAAGTCAGATTAGACTTTTAGATAAGTCCAAAAGAACACCCCCTTAAACCATGAAGCACAACTGGCTGGTTTTAGTTTTACTGCAGTGGGGTCTGTGTGTGTTTTGGTGGTGGATAGTGCCCAAGATTTAACATGCCTACCAAGACAAGCTTTGTCTATTACATCATGACATTGTTCTCTGTTTTTCCTTACTGTAGGTGGGTTGATGAGCACCTTGTGCATGTCTTGTCACCAAATATATATCGGACAACTTCAGAGGCTCTAGAATCTTTTGACTATATTGCAAAACATGGTAAACTTAAAGAACTTTCAACTTTATTCTATATACCACTCATACAATTACATATTACTAATAGGTGGTAGGTATTTGGATGATTTTACTGCAAACAAACTTCAAGGATGTTGCTAAATTGTTTAGTTCTTGAATAGGCAATACAAAAAGTAGCCATCTGCTTCAGATGATATGACACTTTTGTTAGCTGTTTTTGAACATGGTTGTGGACAGGTCCAGCTATATGAAATAATGTTCACTAGTGCATGGATTTCTTTGTTGGTTTTAATATTTGGCAACCTTTACACCCATAATATGCAGAGGTGTTACAATTACATCTTTGTCTTTACTTCAGTCAAAATCAAGAAAGCACCTTGCGAATTAGTTGGAGGTTTCATTTGTTGGTTGGTGATTTATATCAGCTGTGTTCCATCCCTCTTAATTTGTTGTATGCCCCTATGAATTTCAATTGCTGGGACCCTTTGTATAGTCCAATCCCAGATTTGCTGGAACATCAATTCAACTATTGTAAGGTAACAATTGAAAATGTTTGTTTATTAAATATTGACCAGAAATTTTGATTTTATCAATGGCGTTCGAGGGAAAATATAAGCTTTATACACTATAGGTGATATAGGTGATGCAAACATTTTGCTTGATCTTGTGAACCCCACAAACAAAATAGCATATAGGCTACTCAGTTTTTAGACATCCTATTGTTCATCGCTGAATCATAAATGGAGGGCAAGATTGTTACTGGCTAAGTCAGCTTGATGAATGTTAACAGCACGTGCTAATTGTCAATGTTGTCCCATACCTAAAGGGCATTTTCCTACCAGGAGGGAAAATAGCATTTCAACGCATACTATTCCAGAAATTCTTTTTAAAAAATCTGGAAATTGTACTGAGGTGGTGTTCTATTTGGTCCTTGTTTGATATTTAAACATGTAGAAGATGGTGTTGTATGAGTTATAGTTTTGCTGTTTTGCCTACTCAAATTTGCTATTATTTGTGATTTCATCACTGCTTGTACATATGACAGTGATTTGTTCTTTACCCACTGTGATGCAGGTAACTTCAGTTTTACAGAGCGGTTTGCTGTGAAGTATGTTGGTGCTGGAGCCATGTACATAGTGGCCAAGAAGCTTAAGAAGAAATACAATATAACTGATGAGCGCGCTTCACTGTATGATGCTGCCAACACATGGACCGAAGCCCTGAATGGAAGACATTTTCTTGGTATCCTATTTACGCATATGCAGAGAAACAGCATAGGAAGCTATAGGGATTAGTACACATACGTTGAAATTTTTCTACTCCTTTGCATTAACTTTGCAATATTATTGTTTATGTTTATCCAGGTGGCTCCAAGCCCAACCTGGCAGATCTTGCAGTCTTTGGTGTTCTGAGACCTATCCGATACTTGAGATCTGGAAAGGATATGGTTGAGCATACTCAAATTGGTGACTGGTACCAAAGGATGGAAGAGGCAGTAGGAGAACCATCAAGAATTCAGGACTCAGGAGTAGAAGAAAACCAGTAGAACTTTTTTCTTGTTCAAGTCCTCTTTCTTTGACCATTTTGAAAGGATGGAATGGAATACATGTCTTTTTCTAGGACACTGCAGTCATTCAAATTTTGCAAATTTCGGTATTATGCAATAATGCCATCGCTTATATCAAGTTAACACAGTGTTTCACACTGTTATTTGTGACTGTACCGAGTTATTTTTTGGGAAAAAGAAATCGGTTGCACCGAGTTATTGATTTGTAAGAAGGGCGAAGGTACTCGCACTTGTGATCTCTTACACAATTCCTTGTTTTACATTTTAGGATGGCAGCTGCCTTCTCTTATTTTCCTTAGCGATTTCATTACTCCATTCCTTTTCCTTTATCGAAAGAGAAGTAGAAATATCAAATATGTTGACGCGCTACAGCATGAAACAGAATAGTACAAACCAATGATAGTGGTAAGCCTGTAGCATCTGCTTAGGTCAACTGCAAATTTATTCTCCAGGAGTTTTCCAATCCGGTGGTTTCCGGATGGCTGACTAAACTGTCGGCAAAGTCTGCTAAATGTGGATGTTGTTGATCGAACAGTGTGTCGGCAGAGAGTTATATGTACTGTATCCTATATTCCTGTCTCGTTTTGTTAAGGTGGCAGCATAGTTGATCAATCACTCCGGAATAGTGGAATTCACTGATGTGGCACTTCATATTCTCGTGTATGCATTTATCTATAAATAATGGATTTAATTGGTTATTAAGTTTCTCCACTCGTTCCCGTATACTAATAGACATCTGCAATGTTGCACATAGCACATCACTTCTCATTCAAACATTGTACTCTCTGGTCATAAATAATTGATGTTTGAGATACTTGGAGGTAAAGGGTTTAAAAATTTAACTACAAATATCTTCTAGAATATTCAAATTAAATATATAAAAATATATGTGTAGATTTGTCTCGAATACTACTTCAATAATATTATAATTTTAGTAGATTTTATAAATAAATTGTAATAATACTTAATGGTCAAAGTTATACTTTGGCAGCCTTGTTGTTTTTAGCTTAAATTAAACTTAAAGGCTAAAGCTGAAAATTTGTCATTTTTGTACGATCAAATGTTATAGCGCTTGGTAGCCATTTTTATGAGGCTTTTAGTGGTTTTTCTTCAAGCTTTCAAAAATATTTTTTACTTTTTTTTTGCTCTCCAATTCCCCTATCACCACCTACAACTTTTTCTGATTATAATCTACCGCTAGTTTAATCCCAAAAGAACAAGGCTCTTAGATTAAATTAAAATTAAAAGCTATAGTTAGAAATTGGTCATTTTTATACAGGCCAAACATTGTAATACTTTGAAGCTATTTTTTGTGAGGCTTTTATTGCTTATAAGGGTTCACAATTTTTTCAGATTATAATCTACCAATGGTGTAAGCCAAAAAGAATTAGGCATGTCAAATCAAAAGGTCAAATGTTTGTGACCAAAGGGAGTAGATAGCTAACACAAAATAAGTATTGTGCATGTATGTGAGGTTCCAAACAGTTCATTTCCGCTGTATCTTCCTCTGAGATCCGGATTTTGCCCCCTCTCTCTCTTTTTATATGCATACTTGCAAAAGTTCTCTCCGAGCATGTATAATGCTAGGCCTATTTTCTCAACCTCTACATATCTCTCTCTCCTATATTTTACTCCCAACCCTATTTTCACTACTTACAATCCCATTTTTACAGTAATAAACACGAGAGATAGTCCCACCATTAGACATTCGCTTAAAAACTTGTTTGAGATCCCTCCCTTCCCTTTATTTCTCTCTCCCCCTCCAACTCGACAGCCTCCTTGGCAGTGACCACCGTCGCACTTCTCCCTCGCCTCCCATTGTTGCACCACTCCATCCTTAGAGCTTCGTTGGTCGACAACACGTTGGTCAAGCCACCAAACAGCGGAGCTCTATAGGTAGCACGATGTAGAAGTGGAGAAAAGGGGAGGTAGTTGGTGTGAGTGACACTTGTCGTCGCAAGGCAGACCACCAAAGTAGAGGAGAGGAAGGGGAGGGAGGAGCATGGGTGGTGCAACTACGCGAGATAGTGAAGACCGCCAGAGCAAAGATAGAGAGGACCGAACCGGAGTGGAGGGAGGGAAAGGAAGAGGAACTAGGGATTCAAATAAAATTTGAAAAAAAAAATGAGGACTCTCTTTTTGGAAATATGTCCGAGTGATGGTGGAAACCTAGTTCTCGAGGAAGATCGCAATGCCTAAAACCGTCTCCTCTCTTTAAGAGCATATCCAATGGTACCACTTCAGCTAGCTATAAGTGCCAAATCATTTTTTTTGCTTATGTGGAGGAAAGAATGCGTGGAAAAAGATATAGACTAGCTCTTGAACAAGAGTTAGTCTATAACTGATTCCAATGTGCATGCTCACTATTACATGTGGACCTATACTAAATGTAGAGATTATACTATAGCTAATCCATTGAAAATGTTATCTTTTTGTTATCTATAGATGACATGGACTTTTTTTAGCTAGCAGTTGGCTCCACCATTGGAAATGGACTTTTTTTAGCTAGCAGTTGGTTCCACCATTCGAAATGTTCTAATCAATAACACTTTCAACCAATAGATAATTAATGTGCTCTCTTTAGTCTGCTTACGGTTGTAAGATTTAATTTAAATAATCTGTGAAAAAGTTGTATGCTTAATCTAAAAGTTTGCTACGGCTCTAAGTGCTCTCTTTAGCCTGCTTGCAGTTGTAAGATTTAATCTAAATAATCTGTGAAAAAATTGTAGGCTTAATCTAAGAGTCTGCTGCGGCACCAAAACTTTATTTTAAAAGGAATTTTGATAATAATTTTGAGAGCTCGAGAAAAATATTTGAGATGTTTAAAAAGCTCTCGGATAGTATAAAAGAACAAATTTTACTATATGTGATCTCATCCCAATTAATGCATCTATGTTGAGAAATATTTCCTTAAAGCATTAACAGCAGTAGCGCTATATGCACTGTAGCGCTGACATGGCGAGGATAGAGTTTCTGGTGGAGTGAAAGAATCTTTTAGAGTATAGTGTAAAGTGTAAATGAATTTTAGAGGGATAGAGAGAGAAAATAGAGATAGAGTAATTGATGTGGATGCTCTTAGAGCATCCGTAGCAAAAACCCTATAGTAGTATAGAAATAGAGTTTTAGAGATAGAGTTTCTGGTGGAGGGAAAGAATCTTTTAGACGGTAGTGTAAAGTGTGAAGGAATTTTAGAGTAATGAAGAGAGAAAATAGAGTAGAAAAGAGAGAAAATAGGGATAGAGTTTCTGGTACGGATGCTTTTAGAAAATGTGGTTGTATTAATAAGTTTTCCTTTTGCATGGAAAGCCTCTGCCCGAGATGAACTGCCGGAGTAGATTCGCTACTCGATGAACTGCCCACCCACGCAATAAAATTTGCGGCCAAGCCAAAGATATCAATTCTTTTACCTAAGCTTTCTTTATCATGAAGCTGCACTTCAACCACCGAAATAATGCCACGGCAGAAGCAGAGTAGCTGCACCGTACACCACGTCGCCATCAAATGGGGAAGAAAACCGCGCCATCACAAATTGGAATCAAACGGCCCAACCACACGTCTAGCTAGCTCTCCCATCTCATCAATCAGTGACGCAGCACACTCCACTGATTGATTAGCAACTTTAATCACAGAGAGTAATTAATCAAACAAAATATACTGATTTTACATAGAACCAACCAAGAACGCAAAACTACGGGGAGCATAAGCTCCTATTAGGAGCTGTGCAAGGATAGCTTTATCCTGACCACCCTCCACCGATTGATTCGCAACTTCAATCGCAGAGGACTAATTAATCAAACAAAATATACTAATCTTACATGGAACTAACCAAGAACGCAAAACTAGAGCAGCAGAAGCTCCTACCACCTACCTTAGAGCATGTGTACTTGCCCAGAATAAACATGCCCTGACCTACCTAGAGAGAAGATAGCAATGGATGGGAGCCAAAGAAGCCAGGAAGGACGACGGCAAGGGGAAAGCTGAAAAACATATCCTCCTGGCCACACTGATTACTGCTGACGCCGGCCAGCGAGACGGCGGCGCCGGCGGCTACATGACAGAGCAGGCGTTGGGGTTTTCGTCGCTGAAGGCGGCGGTGTAGCGGACCTCGGTGGAGGAGGCGCGGGCGAGCGGCGCGGCGGTGGGGTCGGCGACGACGTTGCGCACGTAGCCGGCGGGCGCCTTCTTGTCGTAGGCGCCGGGGGCGTAGGGGTGCGCCACCATATCGTACGGCACGTAGGGCCACGGCTCCACCCGCTTGCCCGTCTTGTACGCCACCCGCCGCATCACCTTCCCGGCATCCACGTACCCCGTCACCGTCACCTTGTTCTGCTTCGCCACCACCTCCACCGTGCTCACGCCCTTCATGTCCTCCAGCGCCTTCTTCACCTTCCTCTCGCACCCCTCGCAGTCGATCCTCACCTTCATCTCCACCGTCTGAACCCCACAGCACCAAACAAGAAATTAACCCCGGCCCCACGCATATCAATGCACAAAGATAGCAAGATCGATAGGGGTTTAGTTAGTTCGTACCTGGAACTGTTTCCTCTTCTTGAGGTGCCGGCGAGTCCTCGGCAAAGAGCAGTACTCCGACACGACGTCGACGATCCCCATCTCCCCGCTCCGAGCAACCGAAAAATCTCGATCGAAACGAGCAAGCTAGGCTGAGATGCCAAAGATTTTTGCTGGGTTTGCGTGTGCTCTGGTTCTTGGCGCTGGAGGGTGGTGGTAATAATATAGGCCGGTCGGAGCGGCAGGGCGCGGCCAGTGGCGCGGCGACACGCGTGCAGAGACGTGTGAGCGCAGCATGTGCGGAAGCCGGGAGGAAGCGGTGGCTCCGGCGCGGGGGGCCCACGCGCTGTGGGCAGCTGCAGCATGGCCGGCAGGTGGTGACCTCACCGGCGCGCTTATGCATGTTGGTCAAGCTCGCAGGTGCCACGTAGGCGATACGGCCAGCCGACCAGCGAGGTGACGGAGTGGATGGGATACGGGGCTACGGCCTACGGGCTATTCACTGCCACCTGGCGACTGACTATTGGGTTCATTCATGTACTCACCTACGCGGTGAACACAATCTAGGAGTACCAGTAAAAATGTTTTGCGTCCAAGACTCCAAGGTGCTTTGCGTCCAAGCTTTCTTTTTCTTTTTTAAAACCTGTCAACACAACAAAAGGACAAACTGCTGTCTCCAGCCTCCACACACAATAATGTTGTTTACCATCATACTTTTGACTATGTATATCTTTTTAAAATTTTTAGATTGGGCACATAAAATTCTTGAGGGATATTTCCATAACGTTGTAGATTCATTAGATTATATAAATAAAATGATGCATTTTTTGGAACCATATCTATAAAAGCATAGCACTTATCAATGAACGCTTAGTTTTAGAAAAATGCAAGACTATGTAAATGTAAATTGTAATACTATTTTCTACTTTTCTTTATAAGTGATCATGATTTATTATCATGCACACTTACTTGGATGATGTATAGGATTTTTATGTTACCGACTTTTTATTGCTCTTTGTGTTATTCTTTTAAGTTAAGCGTAAAAACATAGTCAAAACAAGTGAAGTGTATAATTTGTCGTGCTGAGTACTCTCGCGGGTTTAGCTTTGCTCAGTGTTTAAGTGGTGTCGAAAACCTTTCGTTTAAGAAACCTCTCAGGCATTTAGTGGATGTTTGGAGTGACTAAGTTGAATGTTAAACTAGATTTTGAGAGATTTTTATATCTGTTTCTTGAAACCAGTCTGCTTTGTTTGAGTTATTTTTAAAAACTTTAGAGATAACTCTATAATAAAAAAAGCCTAAAAATGCTAAGATGTTTACCTTTTGAAGGCGTAGCAAAAGTGAATTGAACATGACCTTATCATGCAAGGGTACTTAGATGATGTATAGGATTTTTATGTTACCTCTGATAAGTTTGTCTACTTTACTGATTTTGGTGTTATTATTTTAAGTCAAGCAAAAAAAACATAATTGAAACAAATGAAGAACATGGTTTGTCATTGCTCTGAGAGGGAGACTACACTCATGATTTTAATTTCGCAGGTGTTTAAGTGAAGTCGAAAACCTTTCGTCTAGCGGTTGTTCTCTTTAAATTATCTTATTTTATTATGTTCTTATTTGCTTATAAGCTGTACTTTGAGAGCCTCCTGAGGTAAATTGGCAAGTATGGTCTCTTTCGTTTGATTTGTTTCTAAGAGTTCTGAAACGTGGTTTCGAGATAAAAAATAACTTTAAAGTTAAAGTTTTGAAATTTTAATTCTTAGATAAGCAGATAAGATAAGTAAATAAGTTGAATAGAACAACTCAAGAAATCTCTGTACAACGTCCTTGCGCATAAACGAAAAAAACCATTAATGAGAAGAACAGTGAGGTACAACTGCCGTCTGTATGGACGCGGACAGGTTGTTCTGATTAGATCACCGACCTAGCTTGGGACAGACAATCGGTGCAGCGGCGGACCCACACACACCTTGGGACTCAACAACACTGGAGTAAGACCATTTGCGGCCATTTTTTCTTCTCTATACTCTTCCTCTTCATTTTTCATCGTCTTCAACAATATCTTTTAAAAAAGAATGATATAGAAAAAGAAAAGAGAATTCTTTTTTAAAAGAAATGAAAGAGAGTCCTTTTTGACCAGGACGGTGAAAAAAATTTGTTAGAGCGCTAAAAGGAACGAGATTCTGTTCGTGACTGAAACGGGAGAACAGACCCTTGGAGATGGCAAATACTCTAAAATCAAATCTCTATACATCTCATCTAGATCACTATTTGTTCCCTATATTTCTATGCTCTTCAGCAAAACCTCTATTCGGAGAAACTATAGAGCTCGATATAAAGAGCCTCTAAACTTAGAGTAATTTATAGACTAGAAAAGAAAAACTTTAAATTTAGAAAATAAAATAAATATTCTAATAAAGATCGAGAAACAGTGCATATAGAGAAGATCCTCTCCCTCTTGCATGAGATGCGATGCGATGCCATTGCAAGCGCTCCAGGACCACGGAGCGCCCATGCCGCCCCATGGCTGGCCCACCCACGTGCTCTAACTCAAAATCATCAGGATTCACAAGCGCCGAGCGCGCGCGATGCAAAGCAAAGCACAAGTATCCAGCAGTTGACCTTCCCCGAAAACGCAAAACGGATTTTTTTCTTTCTCCTACTGAAGTACTGATTTCGAGATTATATTACACGCGCGGGCAAAAAATTTTGAAAAAACAATAGCATCCTATGGTTCTTTGTAGCCCAGTGGAGGGACTTGAATGCTCCTTCTTACAGGACAGGAGGTCTAAGAGAATTTCTTATTTGTTACTAAAATCTAGCTAAATTCATGATTTGCCATCATTTTTATTGAAGTTTACAATTTATCATTGTTGTGTGAACTTTTCCCTGTATGTCAGTTCCCTCAATGTGTCGCCTCTTTGTCGTAAGTCGGCAGTGAAATGTCCTTTTTACACATGTCATTTTGAGACGACCTGCCCAATTACCACATGCTGACGATGGATTCATCATACCAAAATCATGAAATAATTATATGGGTTTAGGCATATACACCCGAAGGATATCTCAACTGCAACGTCCCTTCGAATGCGCTGCCTAGATCAGAGTTTTGCAACAGAACAATAATCAGAGAGTATCATGCATTATTACATCATGAGGCCACGCATGGCGGCAAATGTTCTATTATTACAACAGAGTTTAGACTTAATTTAATTACACAAAAGTCGCCTTCCTAGTAACTGGTTATTTAAGTGGCAGCATCACTTGATCTACTACTGCCATGTCTCTTCTAAAAGAAGTCCTCCAAGAAGTCCCCGCCTTCTGGATCCCCCTCAATTCCCTGATGATATTCCCCCTCAACAACATCATAATACACGACCGAGTCCTTATCGAAAATTAATATCTAGCAAAAAGGAATAATAGCAAGAGTGAGTACACAAGTACTCAGCAAGCGATAATAGCAACAAAATGAAAATAAAACTTCTTCCCTTATTCTGTCTGGCAATACCTCATTCGCTATCCTCTCTGCTTAAACAAAATACAGATTTAAAAATGGTTGATCTCTTTTAAGTTTTATAAAAGTTACTAATACTGGTATATGAGGCGGACTTAGCCTCCGTAGCCTCCAGTCCAGGAGACAGGCATGAATTCATGATTTTACCCTGCGCAGGTTTGTACCACTTTACCCGTAGTCGTCCCTATAGGTCAGGACTCAGAGTGTTCATTCTAATCGGCAGGTTGCATCTCCAACACGGTTGCTTAAGCAAGTGCGAGCTCTCGACGCACCTTACTCACAACCCCGTCCCCACACTTACTCATCGCCAACCGCTTCTACTCACTCACATCGACATGAGTAGCCTCTTGCGTAATATAGCCGCCTTTATGGTAGGGAAAGCACGGTACGCCACCCACCCTTCTAGCTATCTACTTACCCAGCGTGGAGAATGTAACTGCCTCTTAGACCAACCTTCTCTGACCGCATCGCGAGACTAAGGTTGATATTGTTTATTACGGCTCAACGCCCGAGTGATAGATATTATCCTTATATTATACCATGTGAAGGTCCCGCCTCTCCTCTGCACCTTTCCCAGGGCACCCTTCACCCACCAATATTACTTCTAGTGACCCGATCGCTCCATCGATCAAGTCGCTACTCCATTCATCAACAGTGCAAATTATTTAGGCAAAAACAAGTACATTCATTAGATGCTAGTGGTATATAATTTAAAATAATATACTATTAAATACACTACTCAAGTGGACAAAGGAAAGCTTGCCTTGGTTTGGATCGCTACACTCGACGGTGTCGCTCCGCAACGTGCCCTCAATGGCTTGATTGAGATTTATCCCTGAAATTTAATTATTACGCCTTTTTAGATTAAAGAGTTTTAGTTTGTGTCAACTTTAGGGAATTAGACCTAGTTTTCTCATTAGCGCTTATGGCGGTTGTGTGAGAATTAGGGATTGGGGGGTTGGTTCCTAAGTGAGCCAAGCTCACCTCAGCCACAAATCGAGCCGAGCCATGTCACTCCTCTACCCGCACCGGCTCTCCTCTACCCCGCTCAGCCACCGGCCCTGTTTACTCTCCAAATTTCCCCACCCGGATCTAAATCCCTAATCTGGTCTTCTTTTTGCCTCTCCCGTGCGCTTCCCCTCCCCTCATCCTTTCCTTCCTCCCATGGCGGCAAGCATAGGCGGCGGCAGAAGGCCGCCCCATGACCCGGTGAGCCGCCTCGAGCCCCCCCTCCGCTCTCACCCTTCCTCCAGCTTGGGCGCCCATCGATGGGTAAGGGGAGAGTGGCGGCGGCGGCTTCCGCCCTCTCTGCTGCTCGATCTCGGTTGACCTCAGGTAATGGCCCGCGCCGGAAGGTTGGCGGCGACGGCGGCTCCTCCCCTTTCTCTCGGTAACTCTACTTTGTGCTTCCCTTCCTCCCCCATTTTTCCCAACCCCCTCTCCTTCCTCCTACCAGTCTTCTCCCAGGGGCTCCTAGGAGGCGTCGGGCGGCGCCGCTGCTCTACCTAGCTCCGGTCGACGGCTCATGCCCGAGCTGCGCTGGGGCGTGCCGCCTCCGTCAGCTCCCACAATGAAGGTGGCCGTGACGGCCACTTGAACTCGGCACCACACTGCCCTACGGCCAGGCTTAATTTCCCCCTTTTCTTGCTCGATTTATAGTTCTAGTTCTTCATTTTAATTCTGTGGTTGGCTTACTTTTGCTTGAATTTCACCTATGCAAATATAATTTTTTGTGGTTGTGGCGTGATGACTAGTGATCTGCGGGTTCCCCTTGTGTCCATAATTTCTCTGATTTGTAGGATTTAGTGATAGTTGATTAGCCTAGTGTGGTGGACATTCATGTGGTTGATAATATACAGAGAATGAGGTGTTGTGTTAACCGGTCACTTGAATTTTTCACTTTATTCTGGATGGGATGGAAGAAATGGGGCTTATGTGAGGTGCGCAAGGTTGAACGGCCGTCGCGTCGGTGATTAGGTGTGGCTCTTGCGCTGGGGAGCATGTAGCTACTCCTAGGGGCACACGACGGCAACCCCTTACGGTGCAGCTAGTGCTATCCTCTAGTAAGTTATGTTATCGCACTGTCATTTTCTACGAATAGTAAGCTGTGGATCATGCAGTTTTGTGCGTGGAGAGGGATTGGCTTGGATCGGCATAGGGATGGACTGTATGGGAGATTAGTTTGGGAATATCATGTGTTGATAGTGCCACTGACTTATGCTTAGGGGTGGAGATTAGGGAAGATTTGGGGCGGGGGGGGGGGGGACTACCTGCTTACTCACTGGTGGCGGGGTCTGCTCCCCTTCTCCTGATTCCTCGGCTTGGGTTTGCTGCCTCCTAGCTTGCTGTTGCCATCCCTCCAGTGCTGCCTTTGGTTTCCTTGCTCTAGTGGTTGTGGTTGGTGTGGTGAGGAGGGCAAAGGGGGACTGAGGTGCCCTGCTCTGTTGCTCTTGCTGGAAATGGTAAGTGGTGGTTGTTGTGACCTGGGGGTTCCCTGTTTTGGATGCTTGCTGAAAATGGTCAGTACGGGGACTTTGTGAGCTAGGGATGCACTACTTGGAGAAGGTTGAGACCAGTGCAGCCTTGGATAACACCTACTAGCTGATGGTGGTTTCCTGAATTGGAAACTATGGGCTAACATGAGAACTATGAGCAGTGAGGGTTGCTGCTGGTTTTCTTTGGAAACTAGGGTTTCCTAGCTGTGATGGGCAGTGCTAGGTTGCATATATGTGGGCAAGTGTGTCTTTGGCCGTGTGGGAACTTGGTGTCCCGCCCCTGTGCTTGCTTCTTGTGTTAATTGCTGGGGCTTGAGGACTTGTTACTTGTGCCCTTAATTTGTCTGTTGTGCATGGCTTGTTGTGCATGGCTGGGCTGTGGTATTTGGTGCTATGCTCACAGGCTTGTTTTTAACAGTGTATGCTGGTTGTGCAAGTTACAATGTGGGTTTGAAAGAGGTTTGTTTCCTCCGGATGATAATACTGTAGTGATGAGGGAGACCGGCTGGCCTCGGACGGTCTGGTGTCCCGACGACCTTAACTGTTACACTATTCTGACGGCACTTCAATTCTAAAAACTAAGTTTAAAAATCTATTAGTTCCTTTTTTATATATATTAGTTAAATTAATACCCATTGCCAAAGATTATACATATTTTGAATATGCGGTGCAGGACTGCTTATACTGGTGAAGGATCTTCTGAGGAGTGACAACTGCGATGGAACCACTGCAGTAGTAGCTAGGACAAGCGTTAGAGTAGCTAGAGAGATTTCCTTTATTCTTGTGCAAAGACTAAGTTGTAAATGAACTTGTATAAAGTGGTATGTAATTAGTAGCTTTCACTGTATTATACTGTTTTTGTACGAATTCTGAAGGGAGACTTGTATTTATGAGAAATGTGTAAAAGACATATGTGTTCCCATCGATTGTTAATAAAAGTGATCTTACACCGCTCCTTGTCAAGACATTCAGAAACACGTTCAAGTAATTCTCTTGCTTGAGCATCACCTGCTTTCCTCATGGCAGCAGCATATTGAGAAGGGTTAGACAGGAAAGATTTGACTTCATTTGGTGTTTTCTCTAGCAAACCCTCAAACTCTGAACGAGCCCATGTCAAACATTGATCAATATTGTGTGGAAAAGAATGGACTGTGCACATTGGTGCCTGCCTCTCAGGTGGATCTCTTGAAGCCCCATAATTCTCAGTAAGGTGAGGAATCACCATTTGTGTACTGCACTTTGCACCCAACGTTCCTGACTCCAATAGTGGTTTCTGGAAGTACAGGCACCTCATGTCCATGTACATCCTGGCACTAACATTATCAAGTGCATTGATGACAGCATTTAGGCTCTCCCAGAATGTGTCATGGAACACGTTCTCAGTATCTGGACAGGCACGGTTCTGAAGAGCATCAATACGAAGGCTTGGGTTGATAGCACTGGCAGCCGCAGCAGCCACATTAGACTTTGCCTGTCCAATATTCCAGTCACGAAATAGGAATTGACGGCTTAAATTACTTTTTTCGATGACATCATCATCTGTTATAGTTAGCTTTCCTCTACAGCCGCAAGACACTCCCATTAAAGCTAGGTTCTTCAAAAATTCACATCCAAGAGCGCCAGACCCCACAACAAAAATATTTGCCTCTTCCAGTTTCTGCTGGAGCTTGGAACCAAACACAGATACTTGAGCATCATAGCGGTTGTTTGATGGTTTCAAGTCCTGGGGGTCCAATTGATATGTTGGCAAATCTATGTTACTATGTAACCACTGATTAAATTACATCTCTAGCGAAGAATACAAAATGAGTCAAGTTTGTGATTGCAGCAAGAAGCTACTCGAGCAAGTGAGCAACCCCGCCCCATCTTCTTTAGCACGGCAACAATGAGGAATTCTGAGAGGGGTAATATAAGCAAACACCTTGAGGGCACTTGGGGAAAGGGGAGGAGAGAGCATACTTGACCTGTGCCACCATCGCTGGAGGGGAATGTGCAGGTGACGCGGAGCCCGCGAGCGGCGCCGATGCGGACAGCGACGAGGTGGTGGCGGGGGGACGAGTAGCTACGGCGAATGCGCAGGCGAGGCGGAGCCCGCGGGCAGCGCCGATGGAACAGCGACGAGGCGGTGGCGGGGGAGACGAGTAGCTACGGCGAATGCACAGGCGAGGCAGAGCCTGCGGGCGGCGCCGATGGGGACAATGACGAGGCGGTGGCGGGGGAGACGAGCAGCCATAGCTATGATTGGGTGGGATTGGTGGGGAAGGCGACCAGCGTGGCCGGAGCATGAAGGGCGAGGCTAGGTGGTAGGAAAAAGGAAGAGAAACAGACAGAAGTGACGCAATGGATTTTTTGCTTCTACATTTTGTCACTAATAGAGCAGGGACAAAATTGGTAGTCACTGCAACCATGGGTAATAGCGTCTAACAAGATTTGTGTCACTGATGTGTTCTGTTGTGGCTACGTACTATTTAATCACTGGTAAGTTATAAATCTATGAGAAATCTAAAGTTTCGCCACTGATAATCGATAAAACAGAGGATGTATATTTAGCCACTAAAAACTTATTTATTTGTGGCAAATCAGATTCTCATCACTATATTTATTTGTGTTAAATCAAATTCCCGTCACTATACTTTTGCCACTGTTGTACCATCCAGTGATGAAATTGCATTTAGTCACTAATAGTCAACAAGTAGCGGCGAAAAAGAACTTCAGACACTATTTGCTTGAGTAATAGTGGTAAAATAGACTTTTGACACAACTATTTGTCACAACTATGGCAAATTGTGGCAATCTAGCATTAGGCTACTAATAGTTATCAAAGTTGTGTGGAAACCTATGGCTGGTCACTAATCATCGATAAAATAGTGACAAAAGTTGTTACAGTCACTATAAATCCTATTAACAGTGACAAATCGGATTTTCGCCACCACGAGTTGGTCACTAAAACTATCATTCCTTGTAGTGCGATGTAATTGCTCGTTGTTCCACGAGTTATCCATGAGAGTGCCGTCTTCTCGCCTCAGTCGGTAAGCCCCGGGCGTGTCACCGAGTCGATAATGTATGGACCTTCCCAGTTTAGGGAGAGTTTACAGCCACTCGACTGATTGACCCGAAGGACCAAATCTCCAACCGAGAAGGCACGATCCCGCACCTTACAATTGTGGTAACGATGCAACCCTTGGAGGTACCTGGCCGACCGAATTGTTGCAGCGTCCCGAGCTTCCTCCAGTCGGTCGAGTTCGTCAATCCAACTGGCTTCTGACTCGTTCTCATTGAACTTTTGAACTCAAGGTGACCCGAATTATAGCTCCGTTGGAAGGACCGTCTCAGACCCATATACGAGGAAGAAGGAAGACTGCCCCGTTGCTCGACTGAGACTTGTGCGAAGCCCCCAGAGTACTGCAGACAATTCCTTCATCCATTTTGCCGCATATAGACTGAGCCAATCGAAGATGCGTGCCTTGACGCCTCGTAGAAGCAAGCCGTTCACGCGCTCGACTTGCCCGTTGCTTCGAGGATGTGCCACCGAAGCAAAGTAAATCTTTATGCCCACATCTTCGCACCAGCTTTGAAACTCATCAGTTCCAAATTGAGAGCCGTTATCCGTAATGATTCGAGAGGGTACGCCAAACCGACCGATGATCTCCTGGAAGAACTCGGTGGCCTTGGCCGCCGTAATCTTGGTCACAGGCTTGGCTTCAATCCATTTGGTGAATTTGTCAATGGCGTCGAAGATATGTTCAAAACCACCCGGGACCTTCTTGAAGGGTCCGACAATGTCGAGCTCCTAGACTGCAAACGGCCAGGTGATAGGGATCGTCTGAAGTTCCTGAGCCGGCACGTGGATCTGCCGAGCGAAAAACTGACAACCCTCGCACTTGCGGACGATTTCCTTTGAGTCGGAGACCGTGGTTAGCCAGTAAAATCCTTGACGAAAGGCTTTGCCGACCAACGTGGCGGAAGCAGCATGATGGCCGCACATACCCGAGTGAATTTTATGCAACAGGGTGCGTCCTTCCAATTTGGATATACACTTCTGAAGTATGCCAGAGGCGCTTCGGCGGTACAGAATTCCTTCATGTACCACGTATGCACGACTCCGACGTTGAATTTGCTCGGCAGCCCCCCGATCGTCTTGAAGGTTTTCTTCTCGCAAGTACTCCAAATACGGTCGCATCCAATCCGAGTCGAGGGCCAAGACTTCTGACTCGGGTGGGTGTTCATCTGATTGGGGTAGTTACTCCTGTCGTCTGATGGAGGGGGCGTGAAGCTCTTGCACAAAAATCCCAGCCGGGACTGCTGCCCGACTAGAGCCCATGTTCGCGAGCTCGTCCGCCGCCTCGTTGTCTCGCCGCAGGATATATACAAGCTCCAACCCATCGAACTTATCTTCCAACTTTCTGGCCTCTTGACAGTAGGCGGGCATATTGTCATTGACACAAGTCCAATCCTTCTGTACTTGGCTCACCACAAGTTGAAAGTCCCCGCGAACCACCAATCGCCAGATACCGAACGATATGGCAATATGGAGCCCGTGGATGAGTGCCTCATACTCGGTTGTGTTGTTTGAAGCTGGAAAATGAATCTGGAGGACATACTTGAGTGGTTCGCCTCTAGGTGATATGAGAACGATACTAGCCCCCACGCCCTGTCGTCGGAGAGAGCCATCGAAGTATATGTTCCAATACTTGGCCTCTTCGACGGCTAGGAAGCTTGCATCTCCGTCCACTCGGCAACGAAGTCGGCGAGTGTTTGTGACTTTATAGCGCTGCGTGGCTTGAACGAGAGCTCGAAAGCCCCAAGTTCTACTGACCACTTAGCGATCCTCCCAGTTGCTTCCCGATTATGAAGGATATCTCCAATAGGAAAAGAAGTGACCACCGAAATTGGATGTTCTTGAAAGTAGTGCTTCAGCTTTCGAGAGGCGATCAGAACCGCATACAAAAGGTTCTGCACTTGTAGATAGCGTACCTTGGACTCGCCCAATACTACGCTGACGAAGTAGACCGGGCTTGCTCTTCTCGTTCTACTACCTTGTAGACGCGTCCTTACTCTTCCCGTTCTACTACCTCCGCAGCACTCACTACATGAGTGGTGGCCGCAATGTACAGCAGAAGCGGTTCCTGTGGCATGGGGATGCCAAGACAGGTGGTGAAGTGAGGAACAATTAGAGATCCTCAAAAGCCTTCTGTGCCTCGAGTGTCTAGCTAAACTTGTCCGGCTGCTTCTTCAATAGCTTGAAGAAGGCCGATCCACGCTCGTCGAGCCGCGAGATGAATCGGCCGAGAGCGACCATGCATCTGTTTAGACGTTGGACATCCCTTTGGCATGTTGGGAGAGCCATCTCCATAATAGCTCTGATTTTTCCGGGTTAGCCTCAATCCCACGGTGGGATACCACGAAACCGAGTAGCTTTCCCGAAGGGACCTCGAAGACGCACTTCTCCGGGTTCAACTTCATTTTGTACGCCGAGAGGCTCTCGAATGTCTCCGACAGGTCGGTGACCAAGTCGGAGGTTACCCGAGATTTGACGACAACATCATCGACGTATGCTTTCACGTTTCGCCCGAGCTGGTTGTGGAAGCATCACTGAATGCAACGTTGATATGTCGCTCCAGCGTTCTTCAATCCGAAGGGCATAGTGACATAGAAAAAAGCCCTAAACGGAGTGATGAACGAAGTCTTGATGCAATTTTCTTTCTTCAAGCTGATCTGGTGATAACATGAATAAGCATCCAGAAAGCTCAAAAGCTCACAACCGGCAGTGAAATAAACCACCTGGTCGATGCGAGGTAGTCCGAATGGATCCTTAGGGCATGCTTTATTTAAATCGGTATAATCTACACACATACGCCAAGTACTATTCTTCTTTTGTACAAGTACTGGATTTGCCAGCCAATCGGGTTGGAGTACATCCCTTACAAAACCAGCGGCTAGAAGTTTGGTGATCTCCGTTTTGATGGCTTCTGAAAGTGCATCTAGGCACATAAGTGATTTTGGTGATTAATGATAAACACATATAATGACAATTATTAGTAAATGTGTAAATGCTTGACTTAGTGTTTGCCTAATGTCAAACCTCTAGTAAGTATTTATTTATCCTATGAGACTAACAAGTTTGTTAATAAGATCATTTTAGTCTCATCCAAATGGAGGAATTATTTAGGTCAAGTGATTTAGCAAAGATGAGGTATGCAATCTAACTATCACTTCTATATTTATTATTGCAATCCTTTTGTGCAAGTGCATATTGAACTTCATGTAACATATTGCTTATATATATGCACATTGGTTCATGTCATATCAATTTGTGTATTTATATTCACTTGAGTTCAATATGTGGCTTGTTTCTAGTATGTTAGTCTTAATTAGAGTTAAACTTCATATTGCTATAAATTGATTTGGTGCATGCTTGTCTTGTTTATATATCTTCTAATGCACATCACTTAGTGAAGTTTAATATAGATTGTCGCACAACTTCACTCTAGCTTGAATATTATTTGCACATGTGTAATTCTTGTATATTTTATCATGTGGATCATTAAGTGAAGATTGTGGTCCTTACCATGGTTTAATTATTTTATTCATATTAGCAATTATCTCACTAGTGCATCTAGCTCCATTACATATTCATCTTGTTGCACTTAGTGGAGAATCTTTCTCTTATCAAGTGTTTCCACTCATATTGTGCATATTTATATGAAACACTTGTTGTACTTAATTGCTCACAAATATAAACTTATTCATATCCATTGAGCTTTTGTGACTAATGCCTTTCATGAGTGATTTGGAAAGAATTAGGTCCCGTGAGTATGTGTGATGACCAAGGTATGTTAAAGGATGACGGTTAAGCCAAGGTCAACAAGACGGCGGTGTCACCAAGAGTTGAAGACTAAGTCAAGATCAATTTGGCGTGGAGATCATTGGGAAGGATGATCAAGTCAAAGTTGATAGGACGAGAGTCTCATGAGGTGCATCGAGTCAAGTTGGACAAGGTGAAGGCGTCATCAATCTTTTGGTGAAGGTCATCATGCATAGTAAAGAAAAAGACGGCAAGTGACTATCCTAGACTTGTATTATCTTTGATTTAATTTGAGTCTAAGGATTGCCGTACTATTAAGAGGGATGCGATGGAGAATGACTTCTAGATGTGCCAAGTGCTCAAGTGATCCATCCTAGTGAAACCTCTAGAGAGTGTGGTATTGGTGGTATCGGAAAGCGAGAGTTGTAAGTCTTCCTTGCCTTCTTTGTGAGTTCTGCATTTATCATTTGGGATTTGAGAAGTGAGACCTTGTTGGTTGTGTAGCTCTCGTTCTTAGCTTTCCGTAGAGTCCAAGATCACCCAAAACGGAGTCCGGAGTCAAAAGTTATGCCCATTTTCGTCGGAGTATGCAGTGGCTGTTTTCAGGCCTCGGACTATCCGATAGTTGACTATCGGACTGTCCGATACCTCTTTGGACTGTCCGATTTTTAAGAGTTTGAGCTTCTCTGTCACTCACTGAGTGTTCCTATCGGACTGTCCGATAGTTGACTATCGGATTGTCCGATACCCATCAGACAGAAACCTTCGGACTGTCCGATTTTCGCGACCTTGGGTCTTTCTGTTTCCCCATATCGGACTGTCCGACCTTTGACTATCTGGATTGTCTGATATTATGCAGAATCGCTCAGAATAGCAGTTAGATTCGTGGAAGCTCCTATTTAAAAACCCCCCTCTCTAAATAGCCGTTGCCAAGGCTGTGTGAAGGACCTCCCCTTGTTCTTGAGTCCCAATAGCACCCTCTACTCTTAGATCTTTGTGATCCCCTTTGGAGAAGGGTTTGGAAGAGTTGAAAGGAGGGATTGAGGGAGAATTGGGAGAAAGGTTAGGAGGTGATTCCTTTGTGGAGTTAGTGTGTTCTTGAATGTTAGTGACCCCTCCACTCTTCGATCTAGGTGATCCCCTTAGGAAGAAGGGTTTGGAAGAGTTGGGAGGAGGTGTGAGTGTGAATTGAGCAAGAGTTGATCTTTGAGCACTTGAGTTCATCTCCAAGTTCGTTCTTCGTGGCATTTGTTACTCTTGGAGGTTGAGAACTCCTAGACGGCTAGGAGTTGGTCACGAGCCATCGAGCTTTGTGTGGTGCGCCGTGTCAAGTTTGTGAAGGCCGGATTCCGCCTCCGTAAGGAAAGGAGTCAACTAGTAGATTTCAAAGGAGCTTGGTGCGGACCTTGGAGAGGATTAGGGTTGAAAAAGATCCCGGCTCAAGTGTGACCGAGCCGCCTCAACGGAGACGTACGATCCCCTCAAGGATCCGAACTTCGGGAACAAATATCGACGTGTCTCCTCTCCACTTGTGGTTTTACATTTCTACTCTCAAGTTTAATTTACTTGCTTATTTTACAATTGAATTGATTATCTTATCTTGTGTGATACTACTACACCTATACTTGTTTGTGAACTATCTTTGGTGTAGGTGGTATCTTTGAATTTGTGAGATTTGAATTGAAATCGAAGTCCTCTATTTTCTCGTGCGCACGGATCGTCCGATCTGACTTCATAATTAACTCGCTTATTGTTTTAGAATTTGAAACCGCCTATTCACCCCCCTCTAGGCGACATCCCGGTCCTTTCAGCTTCCTTCCGATCTTGCGCGAACCGACGCAGCCGTTGCTTGATTGGTTTGGCTTTGTCGTGTACATTCAAGGAGTGCTCAATCACCTCCCTCGTAACACCCGGCATGTCAGATGGCTTCCAAGCGAAGATGCCCAGATTCGTTTGGAGGAAGGTGACGAGCGGCACTTCCTATTTCGGATCGAGCCCTGTCCCAATCAGAGCCGTTTTGGCTGAGTCGGACGGGTCGAGCGAAATACGCTTGACATTTTCGTTAGGCTTGATGCTTGACTTAGATGGCTTCTTGTTCGGCACGTCGCCCTCGTCGCGAAGAGTGGTGGCCGCCTGCCGGATCTTGTCCAACTCGGCATCCGCTTCGGTCGACTGGGCGAAGTCGCAGTTTTTCTTATCAAGGAGATGGGAAAACTTGACGTCTCTGCGGGCTGTGATTATGCCTTGCGGACCTGGCATCTCCATAGCCAGGTAGGCGTAATGTGGGACGGCCATGAATTTGGCCAAGCCTGGCCTTCCCAAGATTGCATGATACGCAGTCTCGAAATCGGCCACCTCAAAGCTGAGGTTTTCCGTCCAGTAGTTGTCCCAAGTGCCAAAAGTGACTGGAAGAGAGATTCTCCCAATTGGCATCGAGGATATTCCCAGAATTATGCCATGAAACGGTACGTCCGTCTTCTAGAGCGCCAACCTCGAAATCTGCATCTCATCAAAAGTCTTGGCGAAAAGGATATTCAATCCGCTCCCGCCATCAACTAAGACTTTGTGTAGTCGGATGCCCCGTACCATAGGATCCAGGATGAGTGGATATCTTCCTGGGTAAGGGATGTGGTCAGGATGATTCGAGCGATCGAACTTGATCAGAACTTCAGACCATCGAAGGTACTCGGAGGTCACCGGAACAGCTGCATTGACTTCCCGAATAGTAAGCTTTTGCTTACGTTTGGATTCGTATGCATCCGATCCCCCGTATATATAGTTGAGCTCGCGCTCGGTTTCTTGATAAGCATCACCTTGAGGAGGGTCACGCTTGTCGTCTTGTTTGGCGTCCTTCAGAGTGTCCTTGTTATGCTCCTCAGCGAACCTCTTCCGGACGTTACAGTTCTTTGCCGCAAGCTTTCCATTCAGATGGAAAGGACACGGCGCCTCCATTACTTTGTTGTAATCATGGGACCGAGGCGGCTTCTGCCGACCATGATCCACAGCTGCTACCAATTCTTCACCCTTCCGCTTCTTGTCCTTCTTAGAGGACGACTCGGGCTTGTCCTTCTTGCCTTCGTTTTTGCTTGGGTGATCCTCCTAACGCTCGACGAGAGCCTCCGAGGCGGTAGCATATCGATCTGCCAGGACGAACATCTTTTTGACAGTGGTTGGGGGCTTCCGAGACATCTTCTTGATTAAGTCAGGGTCACGAACTCCCTTTTGGAAGGCTGCGACGACGACTGCTTCAGAGATCTCTCGGATTTTGTTTTTGTTCTTTGTAAAGCGTCGAATGAAATCCCTTAATGACTCATCTTTTTTTCTGATGAATCTGATAAAGGTCCCACTGGGTTCTAGGTTTCTCGTAAGTGCCCTGGAAATTGGCGACGAATTGGTCGCAAAGCTCTTCCCAGGAACCGATTGAGTTCTCGGGAAGGCCTACGAGCCAACCCTGAGCCGGAGGAGTTAGTATGACGGGCAGATAATTTGCCATCACGTCGTATCCTCCGCCCGCGGCCTTGATTGCCAGAGAGTAAATCTACAACCAAGCTTCTGTGTCCCGCTCCCCGTCAAACTTCACTATTCCCTTGGGGTTAAATCTTTCAGGCCAGTTTACCTGACGAAGTCGGGGTGTAAATGCCTTGATTCCATCAATCAATCCGTCCCAGGGGGAGGAGACTGACGGGGAAGAATCCGGCGAGGTGGAGTATGACGCCGGTTGTTGCGATGTGCAACATGGTTGTCGCGACGATCGCAGTTTCGACCGGAACTATCACCATTGTCATCTCGGTGACGTCCCCTCGTCTTCTTCCCGCTCCCTCCTCCGAGCTTCGATGTCGAGGCGGAGGTCGCGACTTGTACTTCGGCGAGCATCTTGCCCACGAACGGGTGTGTGCCGACTGCGCCGAGTGTTACTCATGGCAGTCTGACTTCTGGCCGAGTCGGCCTATTGATCCCAAGTATCTTGGACAGCCGCTGCCGTCACCATGGCTTTGATCTGCTCCATGATCGGCATTGCAGGACTGTTCTCTCCAAGTAGAGGACCAACATTATCCAAGAGGGTCTTACATGCGAGGATGTTCTGCTGTAGCGTACGGAAGACCAAGTGATCTCCCATACGGACTTGAAGTAATTTCTCCTGGACTTCACATGCACGACCGTGCAATTTGTCGCGCAGATCTTCTTCACTTCCGTGGTTATGTTCGGCTCCTGCCTCCTCTATGGGACGCCGAGCCGATCCGGAGGCTTGTCCATCCACCACATAGACGCCACGAAAATCGGGGAACCCGTTGACGCCCTCCTCCGACTCAGACTTCGAGTAGGAGAGGCTCAACTGATCCCGATTCGTTGGCTCGTCGATAGGAGTAATTATGACTCCCACTTCCCGTGACGGATCGTTTGGCAAAAGAAAATCCGATTGAGATTTGGCAGAACAGATCTGCTAAAAACTAGCAGCCGAATTGGTCAATCCGAGTGGCATCTTAGCGCCCACTCGGGAAGTCAATCCGATTAGAGTTATCCCTGAGCCGGAACTCGGGAAGCTCGTCCCAGCGTGTGTTTGTTGTACCTCGTCCCTTAGCCCGGATCGGAAAAGACGGCGTGTTATCCCATGGAAAATAGTGGCCGAGTTTCCCAATCCGAACGGGGCAAAGCACAATTGAGAAGTCACGATTCCCGATTGGATCCGATCGCGATCCAGACCAGGAACAGGATGGCCACTTGGCTCTTCATCAGCGAAAGGAGCTAGCAGAGTCAAGGGCATATGATCCCGACCAAAACCGAAGGAAAACCCAATGGTAGGCCAGTCGGAATCGTCATCATCAGATTGGATCTCTTCCGGATCGGAATCCGAAAGAGAGATCCTAAGGTGGTGAAGTTTGGCCGGAGTCGTGTATAGCCTCCCCCGGTAGTACGTGGACCGAACATCATTCGGCTCACATAACCGAAGTTTCCCGAAGTCACCGGCGAGGAAGCCAAGATCTCCGAAGACAAAGCCTTGGCCGAGGGCATAGGTGAAGACGAATCCGCCGATTGAAGCCATCGAAGTCGATGAAGTTGATCGTGACGCTAGCCCCTACCTGGCGCGCCAACTGGCGACGAATTGCGTTGGCAATGTATTTTATAAGGCTACGCGAAATATCACAACTCGATGGTAGCACGGGGGACATGATTTATACAGGTTCAGGCCCTCGGAAAGAGGTAATACCCTACTCCTGTGCTCGTGGTTTTGTATTATGGGGTGTCGATCACAATGAACAAAGATGATCACGATGATCGTATGAGAGATTGATGATGAGATTGGATCTCCAACTAGGGACCCCTGACCCCTTTTATATAGTACAAGGAGTCGGGTTACAGATAGGTTCTCTAATCCGTATAAGGGAGATAAGGGACATAACCGAGTTGGTTATGCCTATCTCCACGTATTCGAGTAGAATTAAGATTCTCTTCCAAATAGAGTGAGTCGGGCCGCGCCATCCACCAAGCTTGTCTTCTGGAAGATCCATGCGACTTGGTTCAAGAAGGTGGTGCGTCCAATCGTCTGTCTTTGAATACCCGGGACTCATGTTGTCCACACCAGGTGCTTGTGCCCACTAGCCCCAAGAGAAAAAGGGTATTGCCCAATGTTAAAAACAAAATAGGTTTTCTAGATGCAAATAATTTCATTTGATGGCTAGATAATTACTGGAACTTAGAAAAATATGAAGAAAAATTCATGAAATCCATAAAAATAGAAGCTAATATATGCAATCAAAATTTTGTAATGTTGCTCACGGGCGACCATCAGCGAGTGTGACGACCTTGTTCTTTTCAGCTTAAATTAAATTTAAAAGTTATAACTGTAAATTTGTTATTTTTGTATAGGCTAAATTTTGTAGCACTTTATAGCCATTTTTCTGAGGCCTTCAGTGGTTATTCTTAAAGTTCTCAAAAAAAAAAAAATTTTTTGGCTCTCTAAGCCTCCTATTAAGTGTCAACAACTTTTCATATTGTAATCTAACGCTGATTTAAGCTGAAAAGAACAAGACTGTGCATGTTGATGTGGCACCCTCAAATGTAAAATTCTAGATCCGCCACTAAATTATTACACATATTTGTTCGTATTTTAAAAATAAAAAGGTCCTCTTTAGTCCTTGAACTTTCATGGTTGTTCCGTTTTATACCATGTTCGATTTAGTTTGGTTTAGGCTTAAAAGCCTAACTGAATTTGAAAGCTAAACGCTTGGCTTTTTTAGTTCAATTTTTTTTAATTATGAAGCCACCTCTAAAAGTTTTTAAAAATAACATAAACAAAGTGGATCAGGTTTGAGAAGCAGATTAAAGAGCCTCTTGAAATTTAACTTAACATTCAGCACAGCGAATTCAAACATTGTTCCAAAACGAGATAAATTCGATCTCTCATTTCATAAAATGGAATGTAAATGGTCCATTGACCGATTGAAGGGTGGATTTGAACACTTTCGCTAACGTAGCGGTTTCGGCTGAGACATAGGCTAAAATATGGGCTATCACATTAGTGAAAACAATCATATGGATTGCCACGTCAGCCAAAACAACCACATCAACCACATGTGCAACCCCTCAGTGAAAACCACACAAAATTACTCTTTGATCGGTCAAAAGACCAATTACGACTTTCAAAATTAATATTGAATTTATTCAGTTTTGATTTTATGAGACTAAAATGGAACAATTGCTAGAGTTCAAAGACCAAAGAAGCATTTACCCTTTCAAAAAGAAACAAGTACGCTGACGGCCGGTGAGTGCATAAACATAAAATGCAAACAGGTTGGTGCACTGTGCTTATTCACGAGTGCAAGGAGGCTATGACCATCTTCAGCAAATATTTTAAAATTTTTTTATAATACTATTCCCTACGTACTTTATTAATCATCTAAAATTACTTTATACTTTACTTTACACTTTAAAAGATTTTTTTATAAAAAAACTCTGTCCTTATAAAATAAGATAAATAGTGGCTGGAGCTACCGGTAGAGACGTGTGACGCTCGCGGCTGCATGCACCGCCCACGTCCGAGAAGGAAGGATAAGGACGTGCCGTGCATCGCTGACCGGTGGCCACAAGAAGTGATGGCGTAATAGTGTGTGTACTCATCGGACTGGACGATGAGGACTCGGAGGACTACTATTCAGCGGGCTAGGGATGGATGACAAGCAGCTCTATCGGCTGGCTTGAAAGCAAGCAGAGCTTATCTCAAAGCTACTGACTCATTAGGATCGCGAGCCAACCGCCTAAATGTGATATATTTGTCTAGTTTGTGTTAACGCTGACGGTACCTCGTCGCCTCTGTATAATTTAATTTAATTTCTTTCATTTGATTTCGAATCATATATTAGGTGGAATCGGATTTGATTCAAAACATTTTCAAAAAAAAAAAAAATCAGTTTTATGTATGGTTCTCAGTTGGAATTATCATAAAGTAGCTGCTTTACGCGAATATACATGCAGGTTCGGTAAAGCTCCTTACTGTTCCGGCTCTATTGGCTCAAAAAACTCTTGAAATGAGAGTTTTTGGAAAAAAAAAAAAAACTCCTCCCTACCGATAAACTTACCTCCTCTACTCTTCTATTTTTCTTCTCTTTTTTATCCAATTTTTTCTTTTCTCACTCTGTGTCTCCTCTTCATCCTCTCCTTCTCGAGCAGCTCCAGTGTTGCCCCTCCTCTATGCCACATCCACCTTCCTCTACCCACTCTAGCATTTTCCACATGGGATTTTGGAGCTAGAGCGTAGACATTGGATTGCGCTTTGTCCAATCTGAAATAGAATCCGAAAGTTGAAGCCAAAGCGAACGCCATCATCTTAATAAATTTCAACCAATTTTATGAAAACTTCATCACGTGAATGAGAGGTTGATATTTCAAAAAAAAAAAAACTTTCAAGAAATCGTTATCTACAAAGTTGCTAGGGTCATATGTGCACCTAGGCTAACTAATTGTACAAATTAACTTCTATATAAAGTGGATCATCTCTATCAAAGTTTAGTCAAATTTAAGAAATTTGAAAATAGAGATAACTGGTGATATAGGTCTAAACAAATTGGCACAGGACGAGAGATATCCGATCGATCCGGATAGCTGTGGAAAATATCATCCGGGTGTCAGGATGCGACGCCTGCGCCCTTTTCTGGGCCGTACGTGCAGCTGCGCCGTTCCCTGGCTGTTGCGGGTGGCCCACTGGGCCTTGGCCTGGGCTGATCCTCTCGTGTGGGCTGCTGCGCGGGTACGCATGTGTGCCGATCGGTGACACACGTATGCCAGCCCATGGTGTGATCAATAGTTGTCGTGGTGATGTGCTGCCTGCTTGCATGTGCATTCAATAGGATCAATGTATTAATGGATGCCTCACGCCGTCATGCCTGGCAGACGATTGAATTGCCCAATGGCTTGGCTGCTTCCAATTTGTTTTCCCGGTTAGCACGAAAGATGTTCATATTATCATATATAGCTTGTGGTCATGCCAAAACTTTCTACCGATCACTTATGAAATGTGTCAAAACCCGGTTCTGTATCATATCCAATCTGTATCTGTGAAAATCTGTCCCCGGTATCCAACACTATCTAGATCCAGATTTAAAATGCAGGATGAACATGGGATGTTCGATCCGGATCCAGTTGTGTCCAATGCGAGGCCAAGTTGCAACATGCACGGGTTGGCAAAGTCGGCAAAGTCCTAGAGATCCCAAGACATTACCGGCGTGAGTGACAGTGACAACTTTCAACCTAACACTTACCTGGTGCGGGCTCTAGTTGCACTTGTGTTGTGGGCTGATGGGCTTATTCGGGGCATCTAGGATTACTAATCGGATGCCTATCCTTCGCAGGGGTTTATGTCAGAAATCAAAAAACTCGAGAGGCTAAAGCACAAAAAATCCAAGGGCCCATGTGCGTAATACGAAAACCTGAGGGGCTGAAATGCTAAGAACCAAGTTCTTAGTATGAAATTGGGAACTGCATGGCCAAAATGTAAAGTACAGGGAAAAGCGATGGAGGATGTTGGAAAATGGAGAGACTGAGCATCTCTAGTAGGCACTCTATAACACTGTTCATCTACTTTTTAGGGATAGAGTAGCTACTGGAGAGAAAGAATCTTTTAGAGTACAGTGTAAAGTATGAAGAAATTTTAGAGGATGGATAGAGTGATGCGAATACACATGTTTAAAACTTTTCAGTGTATATTTGATCCGTACAAGTCTCAAGTAAAGATGCGACTAAATGGTCAAGCTAAAAGAAGATTTATCTGCAAGATTAAATTGTACCATTACGAAGAGCTCATTGAGATGATTGAAATCGATATGGTACTTGCTATGTTTGGTGATGGGGATACTGTAACATCCCCATTTTCAAAACTTTAAAAATGCATAATCATTGCATGTGGTTTGAGCATTTCAAAAAGAAAATTATTAAATCAAAAATCATTTTTGAAAATGTGCATGTTACTAAATTTAATTTCATAAAATCTTAATTAAGAGTTTAGCTTTTAAAATATTTAATTTGAAAATGTTTAATTACTAAAAACCTATTTTAGCAATTTATAGATTAATAATTTCATTGTGAGTTAGAAAATATCAAAATTTGAACTCAAATTGAATAAAATTTGGTATCAAATTAAATTAATTAGATTTAGCAAAAATCTAATTTATGATTAGGCCCTAGTCCTAATCCCTTCTTTCTTCTATCTCCATGACAAGTGGGCCCCACTTGTCATTTGTTTTCCAATTGGGACTTTCCCTTTTTGCCCCTCTCCTAATCCTGTTTAATCCCACCTCACTTCCTCCTCCCACTCTCTTTCCCTTATCTATCTAACCCCCTGACATTAACTCACACTCCCTCCCCTCGAGCAGATCGGCAGAGCCAAGGCCAGCTTCCTCCCTTTTCTCCCTCACTGCCTCCTCTTCCATCTGCAGGTAAACACCCTCTCTGCCCGATCCCTTCCATCACGCTCCCCCTCTCACACTCTGCTTCCTATTTTGCCAGGCCGCCGCCATCGCCGAAGCCCGACCCACCTCGACGGCGTTGCTCGTCCCCGCTAGGTAATCCCCCTCCCTCTTGGCTCATTCCCCTTCCCTAAGTCTCTAGGAGCCCAACCCCACCGCCGGCGCCGCCCCTACCTCGCTAGAGAAGGACGGCGACATGCACCTTGCCCCGCCCGACCAGAGCCGTGTTGCTGCACCGCCTTGGCCTACCTCGCCCCTCGCCGTCGCCACCCCAAGCATCCCCTCACCTCCCTCTTGCTCGCCGACTCCGCCGTCGGGGACGGAGTGCCGTCATCCTCCTCCATCATGGTCGCCGTCGAGCTCGCCACCGGCATCCCCATTGCCGACTGACCCTACCCCAAGCCCCTCTTCCTCCCCTTTCTCTTTCCTCATTCCCCGCCGACGAACGGTAGTTCGCCAGGATCATTCTTGCCGAGCACCTCGCGCCATCGCCTCGCTCGAGTCATCGCCGGGTGGAGCCTACCCGTCAGTCGCCCCGCTCCCACGCGTCGCTAGGCCGCCTATGCAAGGCCGCGCCCGAATCGCGCCACAGGTCAGTCGCTCCACCAGCAGCGCTTGCCATACGACTGCGTCTCGGCTACCTCCGCTCGCCGCATTAGGCCGCTCGCCATCGGACCGTGTCTTTGCCACAAGACGCTGCGTACACGCTATCAGCGGCAGCCACCGCCAGCTTGGCCAGCGTTGTCTTGGCACCGGACGGGTCGCCATGTCTTGCAACCCGCAGCGTCGCGCCGCGCCAGGTGCGTGTAGGGGTGAAAACGGTTCGGGTACGGATCGGGTAGGGGTCATCCCATATCCTACCCTAATTTATTTTGTCGGATATTGGATCGGATACGGTAAGACTAAAATACGGTCGGATAGTCGGAACGGATACGGATATTAAAGGTCGGGTAAAAAACGGTAATCGGGTATCATATGGACGGATAGTGAACGGATACCGGATACTAAATCGGGTAGCATATAAAATACATAAATTAAAGCATATGATGAAAATAACCTAACTAACACATAATTGGAGACATAATCCTAACACAAATACGCGAAATACAAATAACTCAAACATAAAGTCCTAACCAATACATAACTAGAGACATAATCCTAACATAAGTACACCAAAAACAAATAATTCAAATATAAAGTCTAACATAAAGTCCACTTACACAAATAGTCCATAAATAACATAAAGTCCACTTACACAAATAGTCCATAATTTAAAGTCCGGACATAACAACAATAGTTCACATACACACATAATTAAAGACATAGTCCAACACAATGAGAGATAATTTTGTAACACATAGTCCAAGATATAGTAACATAGTTCAAGACATAGTCCACAAACACAAATTGTCCAGGAGGGTCTTACAAGCGAGAATGTTCTGCTGTGGCGTACGGAAGACCGAGTGATCCCCCATACGGACTTGAAGCAGTTCCTCCCGTACTTCCCGTGCACGACCGCATAATTGGTCGTGCAAGTCTTCTCCGCCTTCGTGGTTTGGTTCGGCTCCTGCCTCCCCTGCGGGGCGCCGGGCCGATCCGGAGGCTTGACCGTCCAGCATGTAGACGCCGCGGAAGTCGGGGAACCCATTGACGCTCTCTTCCGACTCGGATTCCGAGAAGGAAAGGCTCAACCGATCCCGATTCGTTGGCTCGTCGATGAGAGTCATTATAACTCCCACCTCACGTGCAGGATCTCTGGTCAGAAGGAGGTCCGACTGAGTTTCGGCAGAACGAATCAGCTAGAATCTTTCGGCCGAATTGACCAGTCCGAATGGCATAACCACTCGGGAATTTGGCCTGGCTAGAGTTGTCCCCTAGTCTTGACTCAGAAAGCTCGTCCCAATGTGTATGTGTCGTGACCCGTTCCTTAGCCCGGATTGGAAAAGCCGGCATGTTATCCGATGGAAAACAGCGGCTAAGTTTCCAAACCCGAGCAGGCGGACCACGGCGAGGATTGTGACCCCGACCGATCTCGAGAACGATCTGGCGAGTCGAATCGCCACTCGATGCTTCGTCGGCATAAGGTCTTTGGCGAAGAAGCAGTGGATCCCGCCGTGAATCGAAGAAACCCAGTGATGAGCGGTCGGAACCATCATCATCAGATTTGATCTCTTCTGGATCGGAATCCAGGAAAGAGATCCCAAAACGGTGAGGCTCGGTCGGAGTCGCGTACCATCTCCCCCGGTAATGCGTGGACCGAACAAAGTTCAGCTCACACAACCGAAGCTCTCCGAAGTCACCGGCGATGAAGCCGAGATCTCCGAAGATGAAGCCTTGGCCGGGAGCGTAGGTGAAGACGAATCCGCCAATGGAAGCCATCGAAGTCGATGTAGTTGATCGTGACGCTAGCCCCTATCTGGCGCACTAACTGTCGACGATTTGTGTCGGCAATATATTTTAGGGGGCGATGCGAAAGATCACAACTACGATGGTAGCACAGGAAGTCGAATTTATACAGGTTCGGGCCCTCGGGGGGAGGTAATACCCTACTCCTGTGCTCGTGGATTGTATTATGGTGGATGCTGATGATGATTGCAAGATGTAGTATTCGATCTCGAACAAGGGGCCCCGGACCCCCTTTATATAGTGCAGGGGGTCGGGTTACAGATAGAATCCATAATCCGCGTATGGAAGATACAGATATAACTGATTCGGCTACGCCTATATCCATATATTCGAGTAGGAGACGAGTTCGTTTCCTTATAGATCATCTCAGGCCGCGCCAGCCTCCAAGCCTGCCTTCTGGAAGGCCTAGTTGACTCGGCCCAAGGAGGTGGTACGTCCAGTAGTGTATCTTCGGATACCTAGGGCCCATGTTTTCCACAAGTGCTGACAACAAATCAGTCCTAGAATGCTGGCAGATTTCTGAGCTCATGCTGCACTGTGCAGTATGACGGTATGAAAGATGCATTTCTATGGCCCAATATAGCGCAAGTGTTTTTGTTTGGCCTTTGTGCACGAAAGCACCAATACACCTTGCATGCGTAAATAGGGTACAGTCAGTTTTGCTTAAGTGAGCCAATGTGGAAAAAAAAGTCATAAAGCAATTAAGCAATTAAGCTTGTCGTAATTACAAAAGACTGTAAAAGTCATTCTATTAGTTTGTTAGATGTAGAAAAAAAAAGACTGTAGGAATATCAAAGTCACAAAAGAAATTCAGTGTCATAAAGCAAGATATCAAGGGAAATCCTTCTAATTTTTCAAAGTGCAGAACTAAAATTTTGAAGAAAAAAAAATGAAATCTCATTTCATTGGTTGCAATTATCTTTGTTCTGTCATTGAAATTCTTTTGCCAAAAGAGACCCTGCAATGTGCTATCTAGTGTTCATGTAATTTTCATGTGGTGGAACATGGAAGTCTGTTTAGTATACATACCTAGCTTGAAGAAAACCTGCATCCAAAGAATTGAAAATGCAAAGTTAATTAATAAGCTAATAGAAATTATAAACAAAACATAGATCAAGGTACATATTACTGCAAGTCCAAATATGCATTTGCAAGTACCAAGTAGAGACTAGGCGGCGGGCGGGGACGGGGACGGGGACGGGGTGGTGGACATGGCGGCGGGCTACGGGCGGCGGAGACGGGGACGAGGCGGCGGACGGCTGTGACTGGGACGGGGCGGCAGACGTGTAACACCCCATCTTTGGATATTTTGAAATTATGCGATGAGCGTGTAATTAAGGGAATAATTTTCAAAGAATCCTTCTGGAGCATTTTAGTCTTAAGCTTATAAAGGGAACCTATGTGAGATGGAAATGCTCAATTGTAAAACCTAATTAAGAGATTCAAATATGAACAAATTTAAGTTTCTGCGTTTAGAATATACCAAAACAAATCATCCCCAAACCAACTCTAGTTTTTGCTCAAAAAAAATAATAAAATAAAATGCTATTTGTCAACACACTTGGTACCGTATAATTATACCTAGTTATATTTATATATATATTTGTGTATGGGTATATATATATATAGGTATAAGTACCCATATTTAGACTTAAGCTTAAATCAACCTAAACTTGTATTCCTCGTCCTGACCTATGGGCAAAATGGGTTCCTTGAGTCGGCCCAACCCATTTTGGGCCCAATCCAACCCTCACCGACTGGCCGGGCCCCTTTACCGGCCTCCTTCTCCTACCCGAGCCGAAGAGCTCCCGGCTCTTGGTCGGCTCGCTTGTCGGCTCGCCTCCACCCGCTCTCTCTCTCTTGCTCGTCTCTCACTCGCTCTCTCTCTCTCTCGCGTCGTCTTGCTCCCAGCACGCCGTGGGCTGCCTCGACCAACCGAAGTCGCCGCCCGTCGAGCCTTCCTTGTGCCGCAAGACGCCACCGCCACCGCCCAACCCACGGCCTCCTTGCCTGACAAAATCCGTGGCGGCGACGCCGGATTTTGGACATCGGCGACGGGCGTTAGCCTTGCGTTGCCTCCTCATCATGACCAACGAACCATGTCACCAATGGGCGCCCTGCCTTTAGTCACGCCGCCGCCGCGTGTCCCGAGCATTGATGTTTGCTTTCGCCGTGGTGGTGCCGTGCACGCAAAGTCCCGCCATTGCCACCCCGTTGGCTCACCACCGCCACACCGCCGCCACCTTGTCCTCGCTCGCTCGGCGCTTCCTCTGCACTCTCCGCTACCCTTGCCCACCTCAAGCTTCCGTTGGGGCTATATAACATCACCTTGGCTCGAATCCGGTTTTCCTTCCGTCTCACCCCGCCGAGCTCAATCTCCAAAATCCGACCACCCTCGTCGATCCTGCTCTTGGAGCTTGCCTCCGAGCACCAGAGGCTCTTACCTCCATTGTCCGAGTCAAGTAATTGGCCCCGAAACCACTATTGCTCCCGGAATCGGAGTTCTTCTCCCGTCGGCGTTAGGAGAACAGAATCACCCCTTCTTGATTTCTCCTTCATCGGTGAGTCTCCTTTCAATTCCTCGCAGCTTGAGCATCGTTACAACCTACCTAACCTTTCCCCTCAACCAATTTGACCAGTCCGCCTTGGTTTGGCTCAGACCGACGCCTACTGTTTGAGCAGCCTCGGTCCCTCGTCGCCACTCAACCCGTCCGCCTTCACCAACATCACTTGCTCGGTAAGGACTCTGCTTACCCCTAGAAGCTCTAGCTTAAGTTATATCTATAGTTTTGTTCGGGTCCGTCGTCAATGTTCAATCCCATAGCTCATCCCCGCCCCGCGCGTAGCGCCATTAAACTAAGGCCGTCTCCGGTTAATCGGCGATGGTACGTCCTAGATCTAGCTATTAGCTTCTTCGAGCTAACATAAAGCAGCTCAATGGAGCTTTGTCGTATTCTTGCGACCATCTTTGAGACTTCATGAGCACCGCCTGGTGGCCGGAGAAGACGATGGTCCAGCACCATCTGATCGTGCGCTAAGATTCACGCTAATGGGGGTGGGCCGTGTCACGTTCGTGCGTTGAGTCGCTTACCGGTGGGACCTCGGTCCCACACGTCAGGATTAGTATTGGCGCCAGCGCGCCGTATCCTTCGCATTCGTCTTCCGAATCGCCTTTGGCATGTCGCTTATGTCGGCCAATGCTTGATGGGCGGCCCAAAGATCGTGTTTCATGAAGTTTTCAGAGATTTAACGTTTAAAACAATTAGGGAAATTATTAGGAGATGATTAATATATCTAGAACCTGTCCAAAAATCATAGAAAAATCATGATAAATATTAGATTATCTGGTGGATTTATTAAATAGCAGAAAGAAATTATATCATATAATTTTGCCCCTGTTTAAATACTTAATCCTATTCTAGGATTTTCCTTTAGGGAAATAAACCCAAAAATTGGATAGGGTTAAATAAAATGGGATATGACCTTAGAAAAATCTGAGAATTTATGGAGTTACCATTTATGACAGAACACATGTAGTAAAATTTTATTTGGACAATTAACTCCCTTTATGCCTTTTTGATAGATAATATTTCACCCCATAACAATATTTAAAAAGGGGATTTCAAATAATAAAATTTGTCTCATAAGCTCTTAAATTCATGAGAATATTCCTGGAAGACCTAATTGTAATTTAGGAAATTAAAACAAATTATTAACAGATTTTTAAAAGCGTCTATTAACCTTTAAGCAAATGTTTAGCCCTATTCACCATTCTTCTATATACTAATAACACAAAGCAATACTTGATTTATGGTATATATATATATTCAATGGTTTTAATTAAAATTCTCAAATTTCCTACAGAATATTATTGAACCCTAGTGCCTTGTTACAACTTTGAGATCTTAATTGAACTTCAGAGAATTACTTAGCTAATTTTACTAAGAGTAAACCCGAATACTTAAGTTACCCTACGTATTTAAATAATCATATGTTTTAATCAACACCACACACCAATCCTAAAATAAGAAGTATTCTTCCGAGAGTTGATGAAGGAAATTCTTCAAACAAAATTATTATTAAGCTAAAATATCTTTATGTGTTTAAACTATGGGTAAAGTATTTAGGGTAGCCTTCGCATTATTGCATGACATTCTCATTTCACCCGATCCGTTATTTTTACGAAAAATACTAAACAAAAGAAGGATCATGGAACTTCCTCGATATCTTGGATAAAGTTTTACACCAGTCGTCGATCGCTAAACTTAGCAAGAAGCATGTCATTACATACATCATACTTTTATCGCATTCTGGTGTTTTATTTATGGTCTTTCGAACTCGATCCGTTAATAGACGTCGAGGAGCCCGAGGGACCTTTTGAAGAACAGCAAGAAGACCACCACTACGTTCCAGACCAAGGCGAGTTAACATTCACCCTCTAAGGGATTGCTTTTACTAGGGAGAATCTTGATTTTTCCTAGTGCGAGTTAATACCTACCCTTAATAATGTTGCTTTTACTAGGGAGAGGATACGCTTTCCTAGTCGAGTTAACATCTTAAACCATAATTGTGTTTGCTTTTATTAGGGAGAGTTAGCTTTCCTAGTGCGAGTTAACACTCTAATGGATCATATTGATTCCCGCTTTATTAAATATTTTATTTCTTGTATTAAATTGCATGCTTTTTAAGTAAATAATACCTACTTGCTTAATCATGATTTATCATGCCTTATTATCATTTGTTATTGTTCTACCTTGATGATATTGCCTTGATAATACTCATCGTCCTTTGACTTTATGAATGATTGCCTTGAAAATCACCCTTGATAGCCGTTAGGGTTAAATAAAACAATTTTAGACTCTTAAGTTTTGGTTAAAATTTGCGTAGACATTGCTCGAGTCCGATTATTAATTTTAGGCTTAGATTGGCCTCGGAACGGTGAACCGACATTCACGACATGATTACATATCAAACTTGAAAACTGAAATTGGGCTGGCATGCCGGTGTGTGTGTGTTGGGATGTGATTGGGAAAACGGACGTGGTCCGACTTGTGGTTAAGGTGGAAGTAGCAAGGCTCTTGGTGTGATGTGAAGAGGGCTATCGTTCCGAGACGCGGTCTTTGTGAGGAGCGCGGGCAACACGCGTGGCGCTAATCGCCGCCACGGGGTGGTTCGCCATATCGTGTGCGAGGCACACGGAGGAACGATAGCGAAGAAGAAGTGAATGTGAATGTGTGTGGATTGCGGATCCGATGTGACTCGTAGAGTGGACCGGATGGGTGTGCGATGAGGCACACAATGAAGTCGTGACCAAATGCTGCGGATTTGGTTCCTATCACTACAACGTGGCCATCGCGCGGTAGTGCAAGTATTGAGGATTCGAGGATAGTGCGACTGCGGGCGTACCTGTCTCTTGCCATGCTTGAGGTGAAGACAAGATCATGTCGTCATCCGTGGGATGATCTAGGTCTTACGTGTCAGGGAGCCGTGACTCTAGTGCGGGCGTGGCAACCCGGCTAGGGAAAAACGGGCACTTCGCTGGCGTAAGATCCACAACGGGTGCGCCACACCCGGAATGAGATGGCGGGTGTGTGCAGTAGATTTAAAGACTGGTGTGGACTGTGGGCTGTGGTTGGTGGAATGTGGATTGTGAAATGTGAATTAAAATGATGAAAATAATGATTAGCAGAACTTTGGGTTAAAATGCTAAGTCATAGGCTTTGATTTAGAAAACTTGCTTTCTGCAAACAAACAAACCCCAACCTTTCCTTTGAAACCCCTATCACTAAAATTGCATCAGGTTGGGTGTTAGCTCGCCGTGTTTGGATGACATCGACCTCGCATTCATATTCTCTTTTAGATGGAGAATATGAGCGGGATCGACGCCGCCATGAAGATGAAGGACGAGACTTGGCGACGACCGGGCGAGGCTTAGGCGTCTCTCGATCGAGTGCTTAGGCACACCCAAGACGAGACTCTTTTGCATCTTTGGGTCTCCGCTCTCGATCTTTTGGACTTTCTCGACTATTTGGGCCAATGTCTTTGTCTGTAATACTTAATAGCCTCGGGGTTAATACAGTATTTGTGTAATATATAAGACTTCCGCTTGTATGAAATGATTAGGCTATGTGAAAAGTGTGCACTAGTGTCTTGATCCGAGGACTAGTGCAGATCGTGGGTGAGCAAGGACAGGCCCCACAAGACGTGGCGGCGGGGACGGGGGCAGGCGGCAAGGCGAGGATGGGGGACGGGCAGGCGATGGAGGGAGGGGAGGCGGCGGCAGACGATGGAGGGCCGACGCGGCGGCGGCGGCGACGGACGCGGAGGGCGGCGGCGGCGGCGACGGGAGAGGCGGCGGATCATGACGGACGGCGGGCCGCCAAGCGGGGGAGGCCATGACTAGGGTTGGGAGACGGGAGTCGGCCAGTTGGGGACTCGGAGTCGGGGAGGCTGAGACCTGAGGGGAGACTGAGTGTGGGAGTGTGGTGTGGCCCACTAGGCCGTGTCACCGTGTGGGCTATGGTCGTGTGGCCCATCACGCCCATGTGGGATGACGGGAGCGGGTAGACAAGCGGATACCCGATCAGGTATCCGAACCCGATCCGAAAATTTCGGGTATCACCCATCCCATATCCAACCTAAACCCAATCAGACGCAAACGGGTAATATCCGAACCCGAACTCGAACCCGAACCCGACGAGTACCAAAAAAATCGGGTTTTCTCTGACCCAACCTAAACCGGGTGCATTCGGGTAGTGCAGACCTTTTCACCCCTAGTCGCATGTCACGCTTGGGCCAACTTCATGACAAAGCCACCGCCTCCCTCCCGCTTAGTGCGAAATGCCGACCCATTTAGTTCTTTTTCCCTTACCTAATTAATTCTAGGATAACAAACTGTTAATTTTATATCTTTAAAAATATAACTCCAAATCCAGTCAAATAAATTTCTAAAAATTCATAAAAACACAATCTTCATTTTTAAAATATCATTTGCATAATTTCATGTTTTTCTAATAATTGCATGGTTTTATAAATGCAAGTTCATGCATTAATTAATGTTAATTAATTATACCAATAAAAATGAATTAATGATTTCTCAAATTGTTAAAGAGAATAAAAGAAATATTTATTCTAATAAATCAGTTTATTTTCTATATTTTCCATTTAAAAAGAAATATTTTTGCCACATATGTTTATTAGCTAAATTCCATGTGGAATAGAATTTTTAAAATTATAAAATAATGTAAAATAAAATTTCGAAAGATTTCAATTTAAACGCCACCATCATGTTTATATATCCATTTGCATGCATGATTTTATTTTATTCTTTGTTTTAAATGTGTGTTGTTTGCCATCGTTAAAGTCGGTCGAATACGCGCCTGGAACCGAAGACCAAACCAGGGATCAGCTGGACTTCAATCACAACAAGTGAGAGGATCGATATGTCGCCCAGAAGGGGTGAATAGGCGAAATTAAAAATTTAGAGATAAAACCTGCGAAAGCTTTTTACTAGTCTCGGACAGTCCGAGGATGTTCGAACAATCCGAAGGTATGCCTCGGACAGTCCGAAGGTCAATGTTACCTGTAAGCACAAAAACCAATTTAGGACCTAGCTAGAGCAAGTTGGTTAATTCATCTGCAATAAATAGCAATAAAAACACTAGAGGAACACTAGTAAACTCATAATCTACCACAAACCCTAAAGTACAAGTAAATCAAACAAGAATTAAAAACTAGGGTTTGCAAGAGCTCAAGATTAAGGAGACAAACAAATTTATCCCGAAGTTCGGACTCTTAAGGGAATCCTACGTCTTCGTTGAGGGAGGCTCGATCACAATTAAGCCCGGGTCACTCTTGACCCTAATCCTCTCAAAAGTCCGCACAAAGCTCCCTTGGTTCCACTAGTCCGCTTATTCCCTTGTGGAGGCGAAGACCGGACCTTCACAATCCTTCCCACAACCACCACACACCTCGGTGGCTCAAAGGCAATTCCTAGACCGTCTAGGAGCCCTCAAACTCCAAGAGAATAAAGTGGCAAAATATGGGAGGAAGATGAACAAGTGCTCAAAGGTGAACCCTAGAACGCCGGTGCACTTCGATCTTCTTCTTCCTCTCAACCCTCACGCTTGATTTGAATTAAGGAATGGGAAGGAAGAGTTGGAGGAGTGAGCTTGGGAGCAAGAGAGGAAGCTGGGGCTTTGAATGCAGGTGTAAATGGTGACCAACCCTCTGTCCAAATGGGTTGGGGTATAAATACGAAGCCCTCAAAATCTGACCGTTACAATCAATTCTGTGTAATATCAGATAGTCTGATAGTCAAGGTTCGGACAGTCCAATAGAGATATTTAGCATAATGCAGAAAGACCGAAGGTCGCGAAAATAAGACAGTCCGAGGATAATTGTCCGAAGAGTATCGGACAGTCCGATAGTCAAGTATCGGATAGTCCGATATAATTAAGCATTTTGAACCAGAGAGTGCCAAGGTCATAAAAATCGGACAGTCCGAAGGTATCTGTCCAAGGGGTATCGGACAGTCTGATAGTCAACTGTCGGACAGTCCGATAGAATTAAGTATTGCTGGACAGAAGGACCTAGAGATCAAAAATCCGGACAATCCAAGGGTGTCTGTCCGAGGGGTATCGGACAGTCCGATAGTCAACTATCGAACAGTCCGATAGAATTAAGCACTGTTAGACAGAAAGACCCAGAGATCAAAACTCTGGACAGTGTCCGAAGGGGTATCGGACAGTCCGATAGAAAAAGATCGGACAGTCCGATACGTAAATAGGTAAATCAACTTGGAATGAGATGCTATAGATATGTGTGTTAACATACATGCTAGATTTCAAACTTTGAGCGCTTTTTCTTCTAGACAACCTCATTTCGTCACTCTTCCTTAATAGTACGGTCGTCCTTAGGACTCAAGAAATTATAAAAATTTACAATCTAGATAATCTTGAACATCTCTTCGTTTGGATCATCGAGACATCACCAATCTTTATCCTCTTTTTATTTTAAACTTAAACTGAGGTATTTCTCAAACAAACACATTAGTCCATGCACACATTGTTCATTAATCACTTTCAGCAAGTCACTGTTGACCCTTTTGCAAGTCATCGTTGATAATTTCCCTCAATTTACTGATTGACCATATTGACTCCTAGTTTTAACAATTGTTTTTCTAGAATTGTAAAACTGTGTTGCTATGTTAGTAGTGAATTGCTATATTGGTAGGGTGTCAGGACTCGGCTCAGCAAAACCGTCCCCTCTGTGTAAATACAGTACTAGTCCCAAGGATCATATGCTAGTACACATAGGTTAAACAGGATTGTCATCAAACACATACTTTATTAATAAAGAAAATAACTTATAGCATATATGGGCTGAATGCCACTTACATTATGAATAAATTAAACATCAGAGTGCGGAAGATAATAACACGTGTCGGCTGAAACCCATCAAACTACCACAGGCATCTGACCGGGGGTACGCCTCTAGTAGCTGGAAAACTCCATCGTCGTACTCTGCCTCGTAAACCACTTACGTAGCAGAGTCGTCACCTGCGCACAAATCTGACAAACAACTAATGAGTATGGATAAACCATACCCAGCAAGCATGTATATCCTTATATAATGAAATGCAAGGTATTAAAGGAATGGATTTGGTTTATTTGCATAAAGAGCACTTCAAACAATCCTATCAGTTTTAAAACAATAGTGTAAAACAATTTTAAATTCATTTCTTTACTCATGTTTTCTCAACACTATAATATTATGCCGTCTCGGCATAGACCGAGATGACAATCGCTGTCAACTCTACACGAAATCCTTGCAATACACTCCCTGTAATGCATTGCATGGCAATCGCTGCCTGGCACTCGCTGCCGGGCAATCCCTGCCCTACCTTTCTACAACCATTTAATTATTAAAAGGTAAGACTAACAAGTGGAGCAGCCTAAACCCGCTCTTAACCGTGAGCACGGCTATCATGATAGTTTTACCTCTGCAGAGTATGTACACTTTTCCCATGGGACTCACCCGAGAGTGAGACGAAGCCACTATCCCCGTTCCATCTAGGGTCAAGAATGCCTCACTAAGGATTCGCCACAAGCCGTCTCGCACTAAGCCAGAGGTTCCCCTCTTGTGCCAGGTGAGTATACGGTGGCCGTGAACCACACCCACACCGCCATGACAAACCAATCCTAGATTTTCCGAGGTAACAACTAAGGTATTACCATTATTAACACCCATGACTGTACTGTTTTGCCCGGTTAGATATTCCACGAAGTTCGGTCCTTATGTCGACCGAGGTGGCATACCACAAACCAACATTCCACCAATCATACCACCACCACGAATCTACTCACGCCACGTTGATTTTAGTTGAATTAAGGTTTAATCAAAACCAGAACTAAATGGTAGAATCTCTCTACAAGTTTGTGAATGATCTCCCATCATATGTACTGCATTTTCCATCGAAGCAACTAAGCATCTAGCGTAAGTAAATTCAAGGATGGCTATAACAAGATATAATTTATGCTAGGCATCAAAAGAAAAGTGATACGTGCTAATAGATGATTAATACGTCAATGGCAATAGCTAAAATTAAATAAACAAAATAAAGTTATAAATAGTATGCACAGTTAAACATCTATGAATAGTAAATTTAAAAGAAAAACAAATGGGATCAATATGAATCTAGCTTACACCTGGGTCCGGGTAGCACGATGCTTGATAATCGTCAGCTAGCTCTCCTTCGAAATCCTCCGCGACATCTACACGCAAATCGAGACATAGACGAATCAACAGCAGCAAATAAAATCTAGAAAATTACGAAATAAATATAGTAGGTAGATTAGATTAAAAGAAGATCAACAAAATTGGTTTGGTGCGGATCGGACTTACGGATTAGGAGATATGAAAAAGATGAAGAAACACTGTTCATGTGCTTTGACTGGGAGTCGACCGGATCGAGGATTAAAACAAGCTGCTGCTCTGTGCTTCTTCACGAGCAGAGAAACAAAAAAACAGAGAGAGGAAGTAGAGAGAGAGAGAAAAAGAGAGATTGGCAGAGAGGGAGCACGCCGGCGGCGGCTTCAGCGGGAGCTCCGGCGGCGGCGGGTCCGGCGGGGAAGGGGGCGACCGGCGGCAGGAGGCGGCGGCGCGGTATCCAGACGCGGCACCGGCCTAAGGCGGCGGCGGCGCAGCAGCGGCTCCGACGTGGCGGCGCGGCTCGGCTCCCTTGCAGCGGCGCGGGCGGCGGCTCCCTCCTGGCCAGGCGGCGGCGCGGCAACCGCGTGGGGGCGACGGCGGCGGCCACAACTTGGAGCCGACGGCAGCGGCTTCGGCACAAAGGCCTGCCGGCGGTGGCGGCGGTGCGTGGTGCGAGCTCGAGCCCGGCGGCTCCCTGGACGGCGCGCGACAGTGCAGTTGCACGGCGTGCAGCGGCATCTTCTCCGGCGACGGCGCAAGAAGCGAAGCTACGACGACGAACGACGACGACGTCCTCGAGTTCTTCCCCTCCCCCAAATTGTTCTGTGATTTGAGATGGCTGCGGCTAGGGTTTTGGTTTTTGAAGAAGAACGGGCCATGCTCGGGTTTTATACTGTGTAGACAATACACGTACGTGGTATGGGTTCCAATTTGGTATGCAACAATATGGCATGTAGAGATTTGGGGCGTGATTTGCTTTTGGGATTAGGGATGCTGCTAAGGTAAGAGTGGATTGGATTTAGCATGATTTGGGCGGTAAGTTATGGCAAGAATTAATTTGGTAAGGATTGGTTTTGATTTGGTTGGGTTTGGAAAGAGGAGAATACGGTGTGAAGTCCTTTTGGCAGGAGGGCCTCAACGAGGAAAACTGAGCGCTGGTCGGCATATCACGGTACAGTGATCAGGAGGAAAAATGTGATTAGGTAAAAGAAATATGATTAAGGAGAGAATTAGGAAATATCAAAGTGATTAAAGAACAAATAATAAAAACTTAAAATAATATTTCTAGCATTAGGAAAAAAATAATAGGATGTCACAAACGGCTTGCACGGCGGGCGGCACAGCAGCGAGAGCAATAGCGGCAGGAGCAATTCCTGGCAGCAGTTCAAAATGGCACCGGCGCTTGGGTGTAGATGACGGAATAGCGAGGAAGAGGGAGTCATGGGAAACAAAGGGCGGGCCGAAACCGAGATCTTGAAATCCATGATTCGGCGAAGAGTAACTTCTGCGAAAATCTAACGAGCCTTCGGCGATTAAATCTGACTTTCTCCGGGCACGAATCTCCGAGCTCTCAGTTGGGATGGATTCGTGATGAAGATATGAAGGACGTCCTCGGACGGTTTGGGCAGATTTGCACCGAGGTGGCGCTAAGACGAGAAAGAGTAGGGCGACTAGGGTTTTTGAGAAGTCAGCCTTCGGCGATTTCTATAGAGCGAAGGAAAAAGTTTTAGGACCCGAAATTTTAGAAGGACGATCTACAAGGGATTTCCTAGGACGTGTTTTCTTCGAAACTGTGGTTTACAATTCTAAGATGGTGCAGCCGACAAGAAAAGAAGGAGGCAGCGTGGTCGGTTTGCCCAGAAGGAAAGAGGAGATCAAAGAAAAGGAAAGAAAGGAGGAGATGACAAGTGGGGTCTACCGGTTAGAGAGAGGAAAGGGATTTTTTCAAATATACCTTAATTAAAATTAATTAAGAGAAAATCATGCTAATACCAAATCTAAATCTTGTAGTAAGAGAAGATAATAGAATTTTGAAAACAAATAGGAAAGTCCTGGTTTTGATTACTTTTTAATTCACAATAGATTAAATTATTTTGCTTGACAAATTTTTCTTTTTCAAAACAAATCAAATTGGTTTAATTTTTCTACCACAAAAAATATACAAATCAGTGAAATCCTTTTATTTTATAAGACCTTCGTTTTAAGCACTTTATTAATCAAAAAAAATCTAATTAGATGTATTTTCAAAATGAAAATATGGTAAAGCAACTCTTGGAACTTATTTTTATTCAAAATTCTCAAAATTTGATTTTTAATTTTTTGAAAATCTTTTTAAATCTCCACCTCATTATAATTTTACCAACTATTATCTTAATAAAGTTTGAAAATATTCCTGAAATTTTATTTCTCTCAAAATTTTTAATTTTTCACAAAATTGAAACTTCGGGATGTTACATAGGGTGTAGCTAAAAGCCTAATGCACTTTAATTAATGTCATCTAATCATGATCCTTGATAACCCTAGATTATCAATTGCTTAATTAATAACCAACTTCTATGGTTAGATTTTAATCATGCTTAGCCGTGCTGTTAGTACTTATTGATTTGTTTCCTATGATTCACATTGAAGTCTCTATTGCCAATATTCATTTGATGATAGTAGTGGGTGTTATTGTTGGGAAAACTGTAAAGCAGGTAGCGGGTATGCTACCAGGGTTTCAAAAAGCAAAATACTTTGAAAACTTGATTGGGGTGGATGGTTGTTTAGCTGGTGCAGTAAGCACGAGACTTGGGTCCAGTGTGGGAACCACCCCAGTCCCTAAGGACTGATACCTTGTGGTTATCAAGATTAAGTACAACAGTGCGACCATGAGTGCTTGTATGGGCGGGCCCTAGCTGAGTATCTTTCGAACTCTTGGTTTGGACATCCCGTATGGTAGAGTAGGTGTGGAGAAACCGTTGACCCTACAGGCTCAAGAGGGGGCTTCAGCCAACTGGAGTAACCGGCGCTGCGGTGGAAACCTTGTCATGATGACCTCCGACGGGAGGGAATCATGTCTTATGGGTAAAGCGTGCAACCTCTGCAGAATGTAAAACTCTCTAGATAGCCGTGCCCACGGTTAAGGGCGGACGATGGTGGCATGATCACAATGTAGTTTTCTCCTCTCTGTTTCTAAATGGTTTTTAAACGGCAGGTGCCGTGTTTGTTTTGGGACCCTATGGCAGGAAGCCGTGAGGAAATGGTTTTCAATAAAACCACGGTCGATGCCGTGAGATAGCCAAGTTTGGGTAGAAGCCAGTGGGTGCCGGAGTTTGGAAAAGATTACAAAATTATTTTGATGTAAACTCCTCTCTTTCCTAAATTGCTTTTCTAAACCCTTAGGCGAACTTTTACAAAATTGGCTTTCTGCTAACAAACCCCTACCCTTCCCTTGACTAGCCTTCACGTGCATTGTCAATTGACTTGTGAGTATTTGCACCAATACTCACCCTCGTATTTTACCGCGGGGCTGTGCATTCCAACGCGCAGGTTCGGAGTACCAGTGTGACCCAGAAGATGGCGATCCCGAAGCCTACGTCTTTGCCGACGGGATCCAGGATGAGGAATACACTGATACCTAGGACTGCGTTCCTCCAGCTCTGCCTGTGGAGGAAATTGTTTTGGTTTCGTTCTAGCTTTTATGGTTGTATTTTGAGACCTTTGCTGCCTATGTAAGACTTTCGCTTTTGTAAGGCCGTCGAGCCAAACTATTGTAACCACGCCATGTGACGCACTCTGATGTAATATGTAGATTAATCGTCATGGTTGTGATCCAAGTTCTGGAATCTATGTGTACTAGCTACTTGATCGAGGGACTAGTACAAGTAAAGCATAGGCGGGACTTGCCTCTGCCAGGAGGGTCTGAGAGGGTTGGTATCACAGCCTAGGCTGTAGACCGCAACCTTGGTAGAATGGTATAGCCATAAGGACTTGTTTAATTAATAAATTTACTTTCGATAGTTTTTGAAGCCTATTCTCTTCTGTCTTTTCTTATGTGAGCTTTTCGCTTCTATCTGGTCTTACCTTTTCCTCTCTTATCACCTTCTGTATGATTTATTTCCCAAGACAAAAAGGTCGCTTCTAAATTCTCCCCTGATTCAACAATTAGTTGACACCACTACCCTTATTAGGATACCTAAAGCCACAAGTTGCGTCGACTGGAGCAAGCTATAGAAAAACATTTAAGAGCAAGACAATTCGAGCAAGAAGCATAGAAAAGCCAGATGACTTCAAGAAAGAAAGATTAGCATTTATGTTTGCAGGAGCCCCATAGCTGAAGTCATCGTTTAGGTCATTTATAAGCATGACATCATCGTATATGTAAACATTGACGCTGAAGTCATCACTTAGGTCATCTTTTCTTGTGCAAGAAGTAACATGTGGTAAAATTGAATTTTACAACTATCTCTTGGACAAAAACAAATGAGTTGTAAAGTTGAATTTTACAACTAATATTGAGTTGCATCTTAGTTGTCATGAGTTGTGTAGATGATTCTACATGGTTGTAAACCTTCTTTGTAACCCTATAAATAGAGGGCAACCCCCTCATATGTAGTAAGTTTGAGAAAATTCAGAATTCATATTCTTGTTCTAGGGCTTGTGTGAGAGAGACTCCACCCTACTAGAATTGGGAATTATCTAAGTGTTCTTGACTCCGTTGTTCTTGTGATTGCCTTTGTGATTGCAAGAAGCCGTTTACTCCACATTAGCATGTAGACAACTGGATCGAAGCGCGTGGTTGGGTGAATCGAGTGTCGCAGGTTGCTATAATTGAGGCGATGGTAGGCGGTGTCATTCATCAAGTTGTACGGATCCATTATCTCCAATCCTACGTCGTAAAGATCGGGCAAACAACCACGGACCGATTCGCATCATAGAGTGTGTAGGGAATAGTATTATAGAGTAGAAAATTGAAGTGGCTGCTAGAGACACACCAGAAGCTAGGGATCTATGCACAAAATATAAAACTTGAGGACCAAAACACTTTAAAATAGGGACCTATTTGCAAAATATGAAAACATGAGGTACTAAAACAATAAAAATCAAGGACCTATACGTGAAATTGGAAAAAGGAACCAAGATGTAAAATACGCTTAAAAGACAAGAGAACCGTTGAGCAACACTGTTTGTTTTTACTAGCAGAGAATGTTACTAGTTGGGCCATTGGTTTGAATGTTGCTAGGTTAGGCTATGATTGATCCGAGATAAACCAGCGAGTTGAGTTCGGCTACGAAATTTAAAAAGCAGAAAAGGCGGCTTATCATTTGTATCAATTGATTATTTCACAAGCATAGATCTTTGGGTTATATCGGTTTACTACCGAGTTGCCGTTTCATATATTTGCTACTATAAAGTCAGAAATAATAAAAATGTCACCATAGTTCCACAAATTGTATAAATGCCATTGCAATTCAAACTACCCAACATTTTCTTCCCCTTGTGCCCTTCTCCATCCCTTTCCATCGCCTTTTCTTTTCAATAGCTAAAAGGCGTAACATGAATTTATTCCATTTAGAAAAAGGTTTATAAGAGGCCTCCTCACAAGTCATGACCACCCTCAGAATGTGTATTCCAACCCACTTAGAGTAAGTTCAACCATATTCCCCTCATTTCATTCCCTTTCCCACTCTCTTTCCCATTCCCATTCCAGATTCTTTCCCTTTCCATCAACTCTCTCCAACCATATTCCCTTTCTCATTCCCTTTCCATCCATAACACAATTTTATATTAGTTTTTTCATAACCACCATACTTACCATGTATTTATATTTCTATACATATACAAATACGGATGAAATGGCCTACCATAAACATTGCTTGTATGAAATGAACTGTACGGGCTTGCAAATGTTCCGGTTCTAAACTCGTATCTACTTGTATTGTATCAATTTTCAAAAGTATATGCACTTGTATGTTTTTGGCATATATAACCGGTGAATAAAAGGGAATCCATGCCAACTTGATAAAAGGGAATCCATGTCTTGTGGGTCTGTTATTGATTTTTTGAGAAGGAAGAATACAATGCAAATCCATAATGGAACATGCATGCATGTATCTGACACTGCTGAATATTCACACATGCTCATAACTCGTCAATTCAGATTGTAGAAGCTCATAAATTCTGAAACTATTCCTCTCTGACAAGATACAAGATACTGACAAGATACTGACAACATTAGATTGGTTTGTTACTACCTTCATTGGTATTAAAGTTGGAGGTTCTAGGACATGTTGTATTCTAGATTTGCAGTAACTCTAGAATTTTTCTCTGTATGAGGCACTGATGCATGCTTAGAATTTTTCTCTGTATGAGGCACTGATGCATTTGTAATCAATCTTCAGAATTCTAAAGCCTGACATTGCTGTTCCAGTTCAGAGCTGCATGAGAAAAAATTACAATGCTGCTCAGCTGTGAGCTCTGCACTTTCTTACTGCTGAACAAACACTGCCATAAAAAAATGCAGATTCTTGATGAAGAGCACATGCAAAATGGTTGCTTCAGAAAATTTTAAATCTCATACATGGCCAATCTCATTGTTACATCATGGCCTGATTACATAGATGCAACAAAGTACATCATGGCCTGATTACATAGATGCAACAGAGTACATACACATTTGGCAAGAGGTGATGACACACAAGCAGTAAATTCTCTGAATTCTGTCCAAAACATACAAATTCAAACACTTTGGGTTGATTCCATTTCTAATAACTAAAACTAGATTACATAATAGCCTCTCATGGCCAGGAAAAAATTACATAATAGAAGCTTCAGGTGTTCAAGACAGAGCTCAGCACAAGAAACATGTGGAAATTTTATTTGTTCCTGCTGCAATTGAAATCAAGAACTGAATTGTTGCATGAGATCTATGGCTAGGAACTGCAGAGAGCATCTGGAGAGGCTTCCCGCTTGGCTCTTCTTCTTCTTCCTGCGAGTGCTCAGGTCGCTTCTTCTACCACCACTGTTTTCTTCGACCTTTCTTCAGGTCCTCCCACAGGATGCTTCTGAATTTGCTTCTTGTACAGCCACCGTCTTCTACAACCACACCGTAGCAGAGAAGGATAACGATTCTTCCAGGTCAATACTTAGTGCTCGTAGACATTAACCGATGCAAATGATACATAGTGAAGTTAAAAACCCGCTTTTTTGCGAATTGAAAAGAAAATTAATCCGTCCAATCAGTTAATGAATCGACAAACAGAAGAACATGTTCCGTGCACTAATCTTCCACCTGCAAAGCAAACCAAATCCAGAAAGAAGAAACCCCACCCATTAGCACAAGACGATCGGATCATACTGATGTGCGCTAGGGTCAGCTCGATCTTCTGATGAGAATGATACGTCGATTGGAACGCGGAGACTCACAATAATCGGTTACTAACCAGTAGGACAGCAACCAACAATCGCAAAGTCACCTTGCTGAGGCGATCAACCAAGCCAAAACTCGATCGATCCTTGAACCTGCTGCAACCGAGAACATGCAAGAACAAGGTGATAGCAAATTAACCAAATTAATCTCATAAACCAGGGGTGAGGTTATGTTTCTCGACTCAGGTGGTCTAGTCGACACACGCAAGATTAAGGGAGAGATGTACAAAGGGTCTACCAACACGCAACAAAACCTCCAGAACAACGTAAGGGGGTGGCGGCCATTAGTAGAAGGGTGCCGGCGGCCAGAGGGGCACCCAAAACAGTGGTGGCGGCCAGCACCACCAAACCCTAGCGGTACATGGGCCGTAGGCCCAAAAATACGATGACGCGGTGCCCTGAGTTCCTGGTCCGTGATGGTTTTCTGCTTTTTCCTGTTGATCGGGACGAATCTGGATGTGGGGCTGGATCCATTGGAAAGTTTATCTCCTAAACTTTCCAACGGGTGGTCGCACACTGAAAACGGAGTCCGGGGGCCCGAATTACGCCCGTTTGAAGTTGGCGTGCTATAGGATGGCCGAACCGCGCTTTTTGGCATCTTGGGCTTCCATGTGGGCCTTCCTTGCCACGTGGGCCATCCTCGGGGTGCGTGCTTGAGGCGTTGGTCCTTTGTCGTGGGCTTGAAAGGTTGAGCTTCTGGATTAAGGCCCTTTGGCGATGAAAATGTCGCAGCGTCGAGTGTAGGCGATGAAGGCGGCGCGGTCAGAGAGGAAGTAGTGGCAGTGGTCGTATCCTTGGGGCTGATGTCCTCATCACATACCAAATCAAGATCCTAGCGTCACCATACGGCCAATAAAAAAAAAATCCTAAATCAAGAAAGTCACTTGCCCCAGAGCCGCCGCCAATGATCTTGTCGTCCCTGTGCCCTTCTGTCAGACCGTCCGTCTACGGCCGTGGGCGTCGGGGCATCGGCGATAAAAGAGGCGGCACCGTGGGCGTCAGGATGCCGGTGATGGAAGGGGTGGCGGATCTTAGGATGAAGCGATCTCGGGATCTGCCGGTGGCTAGGGTTCAAGCGAATCCAGGGGCGGCGACTCCAAGGACGACGGAGATCCCCTCGTCGTCATCGGAGTGCCTCCGCTCATGCTAAATGCAGCCGCCCTCGTCAATCGCCACCTCACTTCCACCGGGCGAAAGCAACGACCGCAGACTCGCCGAGCTGGGACGGTATGGGAGAAGAGAGAGGATCTCGGGGGCTGGGATTCTCTCTCATGTCCCATGGGATCAGGATCAGGGAGGGGGTGGCGTTGGAGGCGTCGATCGTTCCCGTCGCGCTCGGGAATGGCTTGAGACAGGATAGGGAGGAAGGGAGGGGAAAGCATTGGATTAGAGCCTACATGGAAGCCTGGTAATTAACCCAAAACTGGTGTAACTTCCGGCTCTAAAATTTGAAAAAAAACCCACTTGGATAGACCGGTATTGGGAAAATTTCACACACGCGTGAGCCTATTCCACCCGGAACCGGAAAAAGAAAGTTGCCTAGACCGATGGGAATTTCAAGCGTGTTTGGATCGTGGCCCGCGTCCGCCAACGCGGCCGACGGCGCGTGCTCGGTTTGAAGCGTTTGGATCGCCGCCGTCGCTGGGCTCGCCAGCGCCGACCGAGGCGCGCCCTCGGATTTGCCTGCTGCGCGCGTTGGCGCTGGCACGAAATCGATGCTAACGCTACGCTAACGCCGCGATGGCACGCCTGGATCGAGGGCGAGCCAACGCGGGCGACGGCGGACGCGGGCAACGATCCAAACTAACCCGAATTCTTTCCGATGATTATCCGGCAGAACCCATCTCTCGCTCGCTCTTCTGCAGAACGCATCCTACTCGTTCGCGCTGCAAACCGCCTCTGCTTGCCAAGCCACATTCCCTATCCGCTGCTGGCTCGATCATGGACGGTGAGGGCGAGCTCAACGACGTCTTCTCGCCGTCGAGGGTTGCGGGTCCAAATGGCTAGGGCGTCGTGCACTTCGCGAGGCCAACAGCGGCTAGGGCGCAAGATCCCGTGGGGCAGTGGCTGCCCGGGCGCAGGCGGCGACTTCTTTGTGTGGATTGGCTTCTCCTCCCTCTCCAATTTGATTTGATTCGAGTTCAAGCGTTTTCTGGCGGGATGCAAGGCATATTAGCATCAGACAGTGTTGAGTTCGGGTCCTCTGCTTCGTTGGCGCCGGCCTCTCCTAGACCACGGACGGCCGCCTGCTTCCCTGCTCGCCATGGAGGGTGGGCTATATGGAGGTGCTGGAGCTGTGGGGCACGAGGGAAGACAGCCCTATTGTCTATCTTCCTCTCCCGAACAGCGATTTCAAGGACTATAATCTCACCGGTAACTTTTGTTAACTAAAATTCCCAGCGTTTTTGTTTGTGTGGAAAATTTTTCCGGAAGTCCCAAGCAGTCCCTTAACCACGCACAAACTTTTAAGCTTGCAGAACTGCCGACGGTTCTCGTTGAAAACTAGCGAATCGTTTAGCCTCTAGGTGCTTCTACAAATCGTCACAGTAAAAAGTAACATTATGTACAGATAATGGGCAACAGCCTCAGTCACACTACAGCTCGCAAATCTCGCAAATATAAGCACGTCCCACTAAGGTAGAAAACACATTAACCAAGCCTAGGATAGTGATGATGGAACCAAAAAAAAAAGCGAACAAAAAAGACATGTATTTCTAATCACTATAAGCATCAGTAAGAATATACATACAATCAAGAGAAAATAAGAGCAGAATATATGCACCCGCACCTGAAGATATGGGCTTCAAACCATCCTGCTGAAGAGCTACCTTAAACCTATGTTGTACATGGCAATTAAGAAACTAAGTGTGGATAAAATTGATGCACATTTATCGGTGGACCAATATCTATACATGTTAGTGTTGAACCTATGAAAGATCAAATGACCCTTGGCCTTCGTTGATTGCATAAAGCAATTTCTTGTGCATAACTTCCTGCAATGATGTTCCAAGCACAACAAAAGTTGGTGTACAGACAGTGCAGAAGATAGAACAAAAAATCACCAAGCAAAACGAACCAGACCTTGGTTGAGTACGGTGGAAGCTTAAGATAATTAGCACAAGTCATCACACTAGGCAAATCATCATCCACGGGTTCTGTTGCTCCAGCTGCGTTAGAATTATTCACCACAGTCGAGGAATGCTGGCAATCAAAACAAAAGTACGATGCTCAAATAACGTGTAGGCAGGCATGAGTGACAGCATTAACCCTAGTATTATATAAACTGGTGTACCTTCCTAACAATAGTCAGCTTAGGATTTAGGGCAGCTAGACCACCAGGTGGAAGCCGAGGAGCACCAGTGACAAACTGACAGAAAGCATGTTGTTGCTCTGGAGTAAATTCCACCATGATCTCAAGTAACTACAAACCACCAGCAAAAACATTAATTAAATTAAATTTCCAAAATTGAAAAAAAGGGTTAAAGCTGTGAACAAGAGATGCACTCACATTGACAATTGCAGGACTCTTTGCAGTATAACCATGATCGAATTTGATATGCTCGACAAGTGTTTCCAGCTACACATTGTGCATTTGTTCAGCATAAGTCAAAATTATTATGATCAAAATAAAGCAAGCGAGAGAGAACATTACCTCCCAAAGTTCTCGGCGACCGCAAATGAGATAGTCAAGCTCTTGAGGAGAAAATACATGGAGGGTTGATATTTCAAATACCTGAAATGGAGAAATAGAATAGACCTATTTTTAAGAAATGCCTATGAATCCTGCAATAGATAATTAATATTAATTGCCAACAAAACAGAAAATCCAGAAAGAAGATGAAAAACCTGATTAAATCCCACTTTGAATGCTTCTAATTGCCGCATTATTCCAGTCTTAATAGTTGCATCCACTACCAAAGAAATGTACTCTTCTAAGTTGTAAATGTTAACCTATAGAAAGTTAAAACAATGAGTAATCTATGACAACATTGGAAGTAAAAGCCAAACCAGTGAGAACGCTGAAGCTTATCTGGTCCATCACATACCACTGTATTTTCTTCTCCTTCCTTCAGAACATAATCAGGATAGCCTGGAAGAGTAAAATCTAAACACAAATCTTCAATAGGAGTATCACGGAAACATAAATCTTCTATTTGTTGACTATCATTAGAACAGGACTCCAGAAACCGCTTCCGTTCAACAACAATTTGCAGTTCTTGCAATATCTTTCCAATCTCAGTATCAAAAGATAGTATGTCATACAAATCAAGCTCCTAGTAAAGCAAAATTAATGTTGTCAATAAAGAAGAGAGTCGGATAACATTTTGGGGGGTGGGGGGTCTATATATAAAGTAAAAAATGAACCGCAGACCTAACAAATCTACCACAAGGAGTTTGTTTTACTTACTTGCCCAAGTAAAAGTTTATAAAATGCTGTTGACAAAGGCAAATCAAGAAGCCTTCCATCTTGCAATGCTTTCGCCATCACTTGACCAACTAAACGAAAATATTCAAGAACTTTACAGAATTTACTACCCTCTGAGGAAGCAGCACTAGGTGGCCAAGGCCGAGGAAATAAACCAAGAGGTGCTTGTATTAAGTTCCTGCCCTCAGCAAATGTATCATTTTTAGCTGTTAAGTAATCACCAATCCCATCAATTTGCATTCCAGAATCATCTGGACAATGAGATCTCCATAATCCCAAGCCAACCCTTTGCAGGTCATGACTTAGGATAGTATAGAACTCCAAAGTTGGACCAAGTCCAGTTCCAACTTCACCAAAGTACTCAACCTCAAGAACAGCCTTCTGATTGGAGAACATTTCCATAACTTTAGTAGCAGAATCCAAAATCCGGTTACGAGAAACACGAACTTTCTGGCGTTGCAATCTACCAATCCGGACTTCTCTTTCATTAACTGAGTTGTTATTATCACCCTGTTGTTGCTGAAGACGATGCAATGCACGAGATATCCCAAAAGCCGTGGAATAAAAGTACTGCCTTCTTGTTTCAAAAGGAAACAGAAATGGACAAGCTTTGGTCATCTGATAACACCAAGAAGGTAAACTTCCACTGCAAAGTGCAAGAACATCCTGAATTTGGCGAGCAAGCTTTGGGGTCAACTTACTGTTAATAAAATCATCTGAGGGTACCTTAGCTCCAATTTCATATACGCCATCCAAACTAGCAACTTTGCCCTTGGCAAACTCATCAGAGATTATCTGTATTCTCAAGCGAGGAGATAGCTGGTTCAATCCTTCCAATACACGTAACAGTGCTAAAATACTGTACGTTTCAATTGATTTATCTAAATCACAAGGAAGTTCTCCTTGCAAAATGCTATCAAGAAGAGAAGTACATTGTACTTTAGACATAGCTTTGGAAACATCTAATTTGGAAGGTTTCGGCATTGAAGCTGAACCTCCAGGGGATCCTTTCTCCACTTGGTTATCAGCCTTCTGATATGTTATAGTACATATATCACTCCAGAAGCGGCTTCCATCATTGGGTACATCACCACCTAACTTGTCTTCATCATCATCATCATGAACTACCTGCCTTTGCACAGCTTGATATACGGTCAAATGTTTGCTAAGCTGCTTCCCACCGACAGTAAATACCAATTTGTTGTAATGTTCATTTGCACTAGTTCCAAATGGCAGTCCATGCCTATCTCGGCTACCTCTCATACCACGACTACCAACAGAAGCTAGACCAGCCATGGCAGCTGCAGCAAATGACATTGCACCCCGTGAGCCAAATGTGCTTGGACTTCTAAATTCAGCAACATCTGCTTCTTTGGTAGAAATATTTTTCGTACTGGAGCCAGATGAAGGCTGTGTCTGGTTATCATTTGTTAATGAGGCCATACTAGAATCATCAGCATCCCCCAATTTCACATCATGCACTCTCTCTGGAGCACATACAGGAAGAGAACCTCGTAGAACCTGAAGATTTGAAGAAAAATCTGTCGGTTCCTAATCATGTCCACTACACTAAACCTGTGGTACGATACAAAACATAAGAGAAAATCGATAAAAATATTGAGATTACCATCTCATGATCATCATCATCTTCATCCTCAGAAACATCATCTTCATCATCATCAATCATCAAAGTGTCATTGGTCTCAACTGGAGAAGCATCAAACTCTTCGTCCTGCATGTAGAAGATAGCAGCATTAAACACAACCGAAAGTTAATAATAAATTTTAGTCTGGTTTCACCAAGTGATCTATGATGTTATAAAGAATTACAGTTGAGTAATAGTAGGAGGTACTTGTAGGTATTTACATAGATATAGAATAAAATATATCACACAGAAATTTCAAATTTGAGGTATTCCAAGTTAGATGAAAATTAATTTACAAAACATGCTCCCACTTGTGCAGAGTCCTCACGTATTGGCAAACTTAGCAACTTCTATCCCAGGAAAGAAATAAAAAACTTCAACAAATTCAGTTTTTTTTTACATAAATTAGAAGCAGTTCGGCTTGCAAAATCTAACAGTGTATGTCAATCATTAGCTTATTGATATGTAACATCAGTGTTCAAAGAAATATTGTTTAAATGAAGGGAATAATTGCATGCATGATTATCAAACCTCCGAGGTACTGTGACTGTGTAATGGCTTCATTTCTGCATCTTTCTCTGAAGCAGCTTTTCTGCGGGCAGCATTCCTAGTATTTGGTCCTTTTGGTTCATCCAAAGTCGATCTAAGAACAGCTTTACCTTTAGCCTTGGATATGCTTATACTCCCCTCCGGAGAATTTTTCTTAATTGAACCACTAGTGGCAGCCAATGACTTTGACTTTGTTGAGGGCCACCGGACAGATTGAGTTGATGAAGGCACTGATGATGCACCAGCTGTTGTACTAGGTACACCAGATTCAGAGTTATTTCCAGATGGCACCGCAGCCTTTGACACTGACTCACTACGCTGAACTCGAGGCCAAAGGAATTCTTCAACGGCAGCTAGACTTGCCAGGGGATCAATAAGAACGATATTGGATGAATAATCCCTAAGTGATTTTTCACCCTGTGCTCTACATAGACGCAACTTGAAGGGTTGGGATAAAGCGCTTCCAAATCCAGGTGACCTTCCAGAATGGCTAAGCACGACTGGGAAGCGCTCCAATGAAGACAGCGCATTTTGCAGTTTCTGAACTAACAATGCCATAGGAGTTTTATTCCCTACCACATTTGGAAGGGCAACAGATATAAATGCCTTGTATCGCCTGAGTGCCTGATGACGTAACATAGGTAGGTTTGCTTCAGGCACCTTTTCCCTTCCAAATGTTCCACAAGACAAATAGTTCAGCAACGCTGCAATAACTCCACTCCCAATGAACTCAAATGTGGAAACACCATCTCCCTTGCTAAGCTCAGACAACATTTCGGCCATTATGCTGTCCAACTGTTCCTCGACATTAGATAACACATCAAAATTATTACCACCTAGAGCCTTTGATTTCCCTTTAGCTTTTAATTTGACAGAGTCAGAAGTGGTGTTTAATTTTGCACTGAGTGTCCTCAGCTTCAATAGGTCATCAGTGAGCGCTGTATCACATGAGCCTGGCTCTGAAGGAAAGTACTTATCTTTGAATGACTTTGCACGACCACTAACAGCAGCACGAAGATTAGTATTTGGAACTTCTGTGATGATTGCTGATGAACTGCCAATCACAGGATGGGAACCCTTTGATTCACCTTGCAAATTGTTTTCAGTATTCACTGGACCGCTGCGACGGCGGTTGCGCCTAGAACGTGAAGATGTACATGTACCAGAATCGATATCCTTGTCCTGCAGTGATACATGAGAAGGCAACGGACTCGAGAATTCTGGGCATATGAGTGACTCTACAGCATGAACAACACCTTCCCTCACAAACATCTTTGAAAATGTCCCAGAAAGCTTTTCCATCAGAATTTCAGCTATTTGAAGAGCCGGGATCAGCACCTGTGGATCTTTCCATGCTAAAATGCCAGCTAAAAAGCTGCAACGGTGAATACACAAGTTAATGGGAGCCAGAGTACACAAGCATATTTAGAAGCAAGAAAGAAATCTGAAAATTTTGCAATAGTACCTGGATATGTTGGTTGTGCCAATGAGAAGTTCGATCATTTCAGCTGAACTATAGTACATTAGTTTCCCAATGACAGATAAGCATTTATGACGTATTGGTCCATTTACGCTGGAGCCATACACCTGGTAATGGGTACAAACAATGTCTCAAACAACAGCATATCAACATTATCAATGCTCATAGCGAACATTAAATGATACATTAGCGAAACAAGGAACAGACCTGTGTCATGATAGGTAATAAGTCCATACCAAATTGCTGGAGAAGTTCAGGCTGATCATGCAGTAATTTCTCCCGACCTGACACTTCATTATTACCTGTTAAACCAGACTCCCCCTGCTTGCTAGAAGCAGGTTTCTTTACAGAAGAACCTTTCATAAAACCATGGGAATACACTGGTAAAGAAATGGTTCCAACAGGTACAGGAGGAAGCAACTCATCTGCAAGGTTTACGATCTCGTACATCTGTGTGACACAACAGAGCATATTACAAAAATTTGCATATGGAATGCATTTGTGCATGACCTACTACTAACAAACACCTGGTAGCTTTTAAAATAACAACACTAGAGCGGCTAAGTACAGCCTAAAACTTCATCAGACAAATAAAGCCCCCACATTGTGCTAAATAAGTGTCTATTCATCATTTTCCAGCCAAACATAGGTAGCTACTAGTTTGCAGTACCATTACAAAGACTTGGTCACTGTGACATTCCTGGATATGCTAATAAGCCCAAACATGCATTCAGTGGTCATCCCTTGACAAAAGGCGTGCAGTTGCCATGTTGGTTTTGCGACTAGCATTTTATAGTGCAAATAAAAAGTGTTCCAGTTGTCATGTTGGTTTCACGATTAACGTTTTAGAGTGCAAACAAAAAGTGTTTATCCATTTAAAGTGCAGGAAGTAAACAAATCAGAAAAAAGATGCAAAATAAAAAAGAAAGGGAACGAATTTCTTTGAATTAAAAAAAGAATTGTTTGCCCCTAGAGTGCAAGAACAACCAAATTTGAAAAAGAAAGTAAAATAACTAATAAGCAAATCAAAAAAGTGATGGAAACTAAAAAAATGACTGAAATAAAAGTGTTTGCCCCTAAAGTACAACAACCATATTTGAAAAAAAAAGTACAAAACCTAAGAAGCAAACTGGAAAAGAGGTGCAAACTAAAAAGGGAAAAAAGGAAAATAGTAAAGTGAAAAGAAAATGGGAAAATAATGTCTTGAGGGATTTGTACTTAAGACCAACTGTATTAAAAGAGTAGAGGCCTTACCATCTGAGCTACTAAAGACATGTGATTAGTAGTCACTAAGCTTTATATATCTTATGTGGGTGCCCGGTATTCAATATTAACTTAATGTCACGAAAAATTCTAGGGGTGCCCTGCCATACGGGGCACCCCCCCTAGATCCGCCCCTGCATGCATCTACACAAAAATTAGAGACAAATAAAGCAGGTATATTAAGATTAGCCTAGGACATTGGCACAGTTATAGGCAACTTGTTTTGAATTCATGGGACGAATTAAGATACAAAGGTTCCAGCTGGATATATTATATCCACCCTCTATTCTGCAGGGGCATATTTCTTAGAGAAATAGACATACAGTAATGAAAATGTTTCGGGTTACCAGACCAGTTTTTGATAGTTTACATGAAACATTGGTGTCAAACTATAGTTTCAAATCAACAAGAGGTATGAGTTCTATTGAATGTTTGGCCATGTTTTTATGGACTGTTGGTGGTCTACAATCTATTAGCCAAGTTGAGGATCGGTTTGAGAGGTCTACAGAGACTATCAGTAGAAAGTTGACCCATGTGTTGAATTGTGTGAACAATCTAGCTGTGGATATTATCAAACCAAGAGATCCACAGTTTGGAGCAGTGCATTCTAGACTTGAAGGTTCTCCGTTTCACCTCACTTTAACGGTTGTATTGGAGCAATAGATGGTACTCATATTCCTGTTGTTGTGCCTTCTTCTGAGACGGTTGCACATGTCGGCCGGTACCGATATACTACTCAGAATGTGTTCGCTGTATGTGACTTTGACGTGAGATTGACTTTTGTTGTCGCTGGATGGTAGGGTTCGGTGCATGACACAAGGGTATTCAATGATACTTTATACAAATATGCTGATAAGTTCCCATTTCATCCTGAAGGTATCAACATTACCTTTATAGTTTTTATTACATCATCGCTAACATATTGCTAACGTATGTGTCATATGTTTAGGAAAGTACTACCTTGTTGATTCAGGCCATCCTAACCGGAAAGGATTTCCTTTCTCCATACAAAGAGAAGTACCATTTAAAAGAGTTTCAACAAGGGCCCGATCCTAGGGGTAAGAAAGAAGTGTTCAACCATTTGCATTCATCGCTTCGTAACGTCATCGAGAGATCATTTGGTGTTTTAAAGATGAAGTGGAGAATACTTTTGCACTTGCCAAGTTATTCAATGTGAAAGCAATAAAAAAAATTATCATTGCATGCATGGCCCTCCACAACTTTATTCGAGACATTGCTTTGAGAGATGATCTCTTTGAGATGTGTGATCAAGATGAAGACTACATTCCGAGTGTTGATCAACCATTGTCATCTCAGCCAGAAGCACTCGAGCATGAAGAGTGATATAAATGCCTTTCGTGATAGTATTGCTAATGCTTTGGTGGCTATGAGAGGATAGGCTAGAAATTTTGAGGCTTATTTTTGGGTTTGCACTTGCTGACTGAACAACTTATTTTGGGGCTTACACTTTTGTGTAACCGTCTTTATCTTCAGCTGTTAGCATGATATGCTAGTAGCCGGTTTTGTACGGTACAAGTCTTGCCATTCATGCGTGTATGTTTTCTTCCTTCCAAAAATGTCAAAAAGAACAAGATTGGCTATTGCTTTCCACTATGCTGTTGGTGTAGTGTATGTACGTATGTTTTCGTTTGCATGGCAGTTGTGGTTGGATGACATGGCCGTTTCGCGTATTGGGGTTGAATTCGAGTATTTTATTTGTTAGTAATCATCTCATAACATACTTGTTACTAGACAAACCAACTTGTTACATAAGATAACAGACTCGAAGAGATGAATTTCAATCCGCTAGATCCTCCAAACAGTTAGGGGCACAGACATTATACTCTTCATTTAGCTCAAAGCCACTAGACAGCAGAACCAAAAGCTGGGTTGTCAAACAGTTACAGCTTCTGCAAAAGCTAGCTCTCCAAAGTCAAAAGGCATAAGCAGCTTTTGGAGAAGCCACAGCTCAAACAAACATAGCCTTAGTCTGGTTGTTAGCTTAGCCTAGTTTGTTAGTCGATTGTAATGGTTATTTGAGGAGGAAAGAAATAAAGAAAAGGCAATCAATTTGCCACATGTAAACCCTAGGCGCTGCCTCTCGGTTAACGAGATTGGCACGCTGTCGTCTCAACGTTTACCTCCATTGCATCACGGCACCAAGAATACCCCGGCCGCTCCCTCTCAACCTAGGTCTTCGGCCAAGCACCCACCTGTACAAAGCCCTCCATCCTACACAATCCACATCACCCTCCCTCCCCGATTTGCTCTCCCTGGCAGCATTTATTATAGAACAGTAATTTACCAACAGTAATAGCTGTCATCTATAATAGGCGTATTTGGCACACAATATTCTTCTAAAAAATCTGAAAGTTGTGTTTTATCGAACTTTTACATCATTGCAGTTCCATTTTTATTATAGAACAGTAATTTACTAACATGAGCTGTATGCATGGTTGAATGAAATCTAAAATACAAAAAAAATATATATTAGCAACTCAAAAAGTTCTGTTGGCTTAGCTAGTTAAGATAACTACGGAATAAAGTTGTCAACCAGCAAACATCATTCACAAAAACAGCAAGAAGCCATGAAAAAGCAATAAAAGGTTTCACATAGAACAATAATCACCTGATCAGCTGGTCTTGTTAAAGCAGGCGATACAGTTGTACCGACAACAAAACCAGAACCTGAAAGGATATCTTTAAGTGTGCCACTAATTCCCAGAAGAAGAAGTGCTTTAGCTGCAAATGGTGATCCACTTGAGCATGTTGAGAGAAGACGAATTACGCCCTGCAAAAGTATGAGGTCAAGTTAGCAAGTTCAGAATAAATAATAGTACTAAAAGTTAAAATCTACATACTGTATATGTTGAAGTACTCAATGATGCTTGTCCTGCAGTGTTGCTAACAGATATTAAACCAGCAGCTTGTGCAACCAAACCATGATTGCACAACTCATCCAACTTCTCTGGAGATGAAGCAAAAGCTTCCGCTATACGAGTCAGGCAAACAGAAGCATGTTCCAGTACCTGGAATAGACAGAAACAGAATATCAACATGTTAAGCATACAAAGTTCCATGAAAGAATCAGTACTTCAAATATCAACAGTACTTTTGCATCATGGTAGTTCAGGAGATTTGTCAGCAGTGGAACCGCTTCCATTACAAAATCTGATGCGTCAGTAGGAAGCTTCCTACACATATTAGCAGCTGTAGATAACGCAACTCTCTGTAAACAATACAGAAAACAACAGTAAGTAAACATAATAATATAACCCATTTTGACGTAGAGTAAAAATAAACAATGCATAACAAAAAAGATACGTGATAAGTAATAACACAAATGGTTATGTCCTAACCTCTATGGGCTGCAAGAGAAAGTGTTAAAAGTGTAAAGGTGAAAAACTGAATCAAGAAAAGAAATTGATATGTCAAGTGCTGGAAGAACTAAAAAGTATTTGAGTAATTACTTGAACACCCGTGGAGAAGAAGTCAAGATATGATAGCACTGCCATAAGCGCACCAGCCCGCAAGCAGGCAGTTGGATGCTCCTGGGATATCTTGTTAAGAGCTTGCAACGACTAAAGAACCCAGAAAGGCATACTGTAAATGTTAGTGCCACATCAAGACCATTCAGACAAAGATATAAAGGCAGCATATGTATGCATTCATTTATATAGTATTTCAAACAACAGTAAAATAAACCAAAAAAACCAAGGCCCTCTATGAAGGGCGCTGTGGCTGTTCACTGTTGTAATAAACTGTTTATTTTTTGCCTTTATAGCTACAAAGCAGAGCTTTTCCACCAACAAAAGCTGCAAAGGTACAACTTCAACCCCCCTCCCCACCCCCACCCCCCACAAAAAAAAAGGGCCCGAAGGCCCTGATTAATCTAAAATATCACAGATGCAACCCAAATTTCTGTAGGTGATACTTCTTAATGGCATATTGCACATCCTCCTACTAGATTCAACAGCAAAGTAAACATTTAAATGGCATTATTTTCAATTAGACCAAACAAAACTGCGGTATGATCATATCATGTCCATAAGATACGAAAAAGGGGGCCAAAAATCTGGGTACAGGAATAATAGCATCTAACTTTGAGCAGCACTTCTTAGACAGATTATAATAGTATTTACTAATGTGGAGTCAGATCATGACCTAGAGTCCTAGACATATTTCAGATATACAATGTGTCATGTTCTTTCTCTTAAGTATCATATAGCAGCTACCTAATTTTATCATGCACAAATCGCAGAATTGGCTCAAGATAAAGATCTTAAATAAAGATGTTAAATGGTAACTAGTAAGCGACTGAACTACAAGAATTTTGGCGCTCACCAAATAAACAATTAATATCGTTTCTTATGAATGAATTCTCCCTGAAGGGCAGGATTACACACGCATAGCAGTTCATATGGGCTTTCATCCATAGTTCACCCAAATGGGGTTAACCCAGGGCTGCTAGATTAGGAACCTCAGCATTATGTGCTACTAGTCTACAGTCTACACAATAAACTTCCATGTGGAACTAAACCCACCACTACCACTAAGTCCCTAATACGCCGTTGCAGGGTGTACTTGAGTCAGCATGTACTCGATTCAGGATGGTACAGAAACTGCACATAACCCCAGATGACGAGATATTGCATTTATCTATGTTCCTCCTAACATCCTCATCCATCTAGCACCTGAATAGGAAAAGCCTAAAGCAATATAACTACTCATCAACAAGTCCAAATTAATATAAATTTCCTGTAACAATTAAGGATTAGCATGCATTATACGTTGAGGTTGAATGTATCAACATAATGATGCAACACTATACACGAATGATTCACTAAGCAAAGAACCAGATCAAGCAGCATGATAAAGAAGTGGCACGTAGGAAAAAAACAGATAACAAATGCAACAAAGAAGTGCCCACCTGCTCCGCCAGATCCATATATTCAATGGTGAGAAGCCGGGCACAAAAGCATGGCACAGCACCATAATGTACAACAGCAGAGCAAGACGATGGCAACACTTCGCAGAGGTGGGTCAGGGCCCGTGCAGCCAGCAGCATGATGTCAGGGTTGCTCTCATGGTTGAGCAGCCCGACCAGGACAGGCACAAAGGAGTCCACCGAGAATGCCCCAAGTGACTCTTCAGTGCCTATGGACAGCATATCGCAGAGCTGCGTCAGCGCCTCCACCTGTCGCCCCTCCTCTCCATCGGCACGCAGCCCTGCAAGTATCTTCTTCATCCGCCCGCCCTGCTGCCCAGGCAATGACGATGATGACATAGCCGCGGCAGCTGCAGCTGCCGAAAGAGCTGACGATGGCATCATCATGTCGTCCAGCCCTGTGCCGAGCTTCCTAAGCAGCCCCTGCAGTGCGCTGCTCGCGGTGGTGAGGCTGTGAGGGAAGGCTCCAGAGCCGATCCCCACGTCATCGTCATCCTCGGTGCCGTCCAAGCCTAGGCCCAGTAGTCGCTCGGCCTCGCGTGTGCGGGAGCTATCGGAGGGCTCTTGCTGCAGTTGCTGTTGCTGCTCCTTGCCCTTGTCCGCGTTGGAGGGGCGACCACGACGTCGAGACGGGGGGTTGGGGTTGTTGTCGGCCGAGGAGTCCATCGGAGGCTGCGGGGCGGGCGGCGCGAGGGGGTTCGAGGCTGCGGAGCGCCGGGTGCGTGGGGCGGGCGGCGCGGGGCGTGAGGGGGCGCTGGAGTTAGGGTTAGGGTTGAGGCGGGATCGCTTGGAGGAGCGGGACGAGGAGGTGGTGGAAGAAGACGAGGCCTCCGCCCGCTTGCGGCTGCGCGTTTCCATACAAAGGGAAAGGAGGGACTAGGGAGGCAGCGGCCGCCTTGCAGTGGCGGCGGCGGCGGCGCGGCTAGGAAGCGATGGGCGGCGGCGGAGGGGTCATCGAGAGAGATATGCGATCAGAGGAGATCTGGGTGAGGGGAGGGGAGGAATCGGTGGGTTTGGGGATTTCTGCGGAAGGAAGGCGGTGGGGAAGGAAGGTGATGCGCATGCGCGGAAAGAGGACGGTAAAATTGGTGGGATTTGGAGGCCCAGGACAGCTTTCCTTGCATTGGGTTGTTCTTCGGTGCCCTGCTTCAACGGGCGAGGCTGCTTTTCTTGGGTTTACCAAGGCGAGCGCTCCAAATGACATTATTAGCTTTCCATCGAATCCTTGATGAACCATAAGAGCGAACAGTGGTTGAGACAGCAGCTGTCTCTAATAATTGTTATATTATTTAGAGACAGCGTTAGAGACAATATGTATTTCTTCCGTTTCACAATGGTTATAGTTTTGGCATTCAAAATTTTTATCAAAATAGTTGTAGTTCTCACATTCCAATACAACTTTAGAGCCAATATGACCTTTGTATCCTTCATCAATGCAGTCATCTATTTAAACTAATCTGTTTAACTACCCTTTATTAAATGAAGGTAGACAAGTCATTTTTCATGTCTCCTTATTTTGTATGCATTTAGCTAAAACTACAACCATTGTGAAACGGAGGTAGTACAATGGTAAAGATGGTTGTACGTTTTTATAGGCAGTTTTCTTACACACAAAGTTTCTTAATTCTCGTGTAGAGTCAACTCTTGCATTGGAGACGGCTCAAATATCTATGTATGCTCTCTCTTCTCCACATCATCACATGTCCTACATGGCAACCCTTAGAGACTGGTTATAGACAGCTGACGTGGACCATTGTACATGCTCTAAGAAGAAAATTATAACACGTAAAGGCTAGGGTTGTAGGCCTAAACCGCGACTAGGCTCGAACAATATTCAGAATTTACATTAGAATTACAATTCGATATGAGTTTGATAATATAATATTTAGAAAAATGATGAAGAGATAAATACATATATTAATTTAATGTTTAAGGTGTTCTGGTTCAAATCTACGCTACGGAGGAGCCAATGCTGGACATGGCATAACGGTTTCATGTACAAAGAACTAGATGGTCGCGCATAAGAATTGCAGCATAATATATTCGATTTCGTGCTACTCTTAACATGAGAGATTTCCTCGTTCTCAGGCGCTCAGTCTAACCATATACTATGCTTTGAGGTTTTTACGACACAAAAAACTAGAAGTGGCTTTAATCAAGGTCAAGCCGACCCGCATTTGCAGAACTTGGTTCACCAAGGATTTATGATACCCTCGTACTCCCTTTGTTGTCGAAGGGTATGTAGAGATTAAGGGTGGGTTCTTTTCAGTTTTTCTTTTCTACTTATTTGTCTTATCTCGTCATTTCGAGAATTTTTCGAGATAGCCTCGAGAGCCGGTTGGCCTCCAATTTTGGGGTTTAGAGAGTTTATAGACACGCCTACAAGATAAAAAAACCGACTCAAAAATAATAAAAAAGTGAGATAAATCAAATAAGACACAAGATAAGTAGGATAAGCTGACTCGAAAATTGAAGGCCAACCGGCTCTCGAGGCTATCTCGAAAAATTCTCGAAGTGACGAGATAAGGCAAATAAGTAGGATAAGAAAAGATGAAAAGAACCCACCCTAAATTCTTAGGAAAGTAATATTTTAATACTGTAAATAATTTTCAAAATTATTTTCCAATAAGGGTAATAATACCTAAGGTATTTAAGGCATGTTCATTCATAATTATATGGCGACACGTAGGATCCTTGTCTCGATATTAGTATTTTCTTTCGTGCATACATTCATCTTTTCCTTTTGCATTTGTTTATGTATTTTCTTTATATTTTCGAGTAGACATCGAAAATCCCAAGGAAGGTTCGAGGACACCGGAGAAGACTTCCAAGCCTCAAAACAAGGCGAGTTAACATCTTTAATTCATGTCTTACCGAGTTATACTTAAAGATATTTTGATTTAATTAAGAAATTGCATGCTTTATGGTTTAATACCTAGTTTGTTAATCACGCTATATCATGCTAATGCTTGTCATGATCCTTGACACTTTAATTTAGCATGCTATGATTGTCTTGAATATCATGCTTTGACTGCCTTGATAGTCATATCCCATGTGACACCAATTAAAACAAATAAAATATTTCGACTCATAGTCGTTGGGTAAAACTTACTTAGACATGTTTAAGTTTATTCAATGCTTGTTTTCGGTGTATAACAACCCCATAGTGGTGAAGACTAGCTCACCACTACAACTACTACTTTATACTGTGAATTGGTTATAGTCTGGTTTGGGTATAGGCTGTATCAGTTGATCTCGAGATGTGAGCCTGTTGAGCTAAGATACAGGTTGAGACTTGAAGTTTGTGCTTGTGGCTAGAGTGGCTTTAGACTAGAAGATCATGGACCTGTTGAGATTGAGGCAGAGAGCGGAGTGTGGCACTCTGGCTCTTGGGCTATGAGAAGCAGGATCAAAAGGATCCCTTGGATATGAATAAGTGTTGGATGTGTCCGACACAACTCATGGCCATCGCGCGGTAGTGCAGGTGTGAAGTTCCAACGTGGTGCTCTGCGGAGACCCTAGACGATACTCCAACCCAAGGGACAGGCGGAAGGGCGCCGTCACCTAAGAATGATTTAGATCATGCATTCATTGGACTGACATTCTAGGAATGATGATCCACAACGGGATTGCCGAATCCTAGAATATGATGGCGGGTGTAAGGAGGAAGAATAGGAACCATAGTTCTAGCTTAGTTTAAGTTTGGTCTAATCGTACCATGGGTTGGTACCGGGATAGACAGGATTGGTTAATATGAGAAAAACAACACTTCATTAACACTCTCTTCCCCAATGAAAATTGGCTAGGTCATATGTTTATACTATGAATATTTCCAACTGGATTTATGCAAATAAACAATCCATATCCTTCCCTTGGAGCTCTTATCATTAATGCATTAGGAGGGTGTTAACTCGCAAGTGTGGTTTGATTGCACACTTACCCTCGCACTCACTCACTCTTTAGATGGAGAACACTTGGAGGACCCCTACGCTTGCTACGAGGATGAAGACCCTGGATATGAAGGCCAAGACGATGCTTAGGGTGTTCCCTCCAGCCACTTGCATAGATGCATAGTCGTTAGATACTCCTTTTGTTGCAATAAAGACTTTCACTTTTGTACTCTGAACTCTCATGTGTATTGTACTCTTATTTGGCCTGGACGGCCCTGATGTAAAAATATTCGCCGAAAGGCATTAATTTCATTAAGTTATCCTTTTTCACTCTAATCATTGTATGCTACATGAGATGGCTATGTAATGGTGTGCACTAGCCTACCAATTCTAAGACTAGTGCAGGAATCATTCCGCAGACCTCCTAGCGAGGCCCCCATAAAAGCAGGTATTAGAGCATATGGCTGTAGGAATCCTAGGTTTGGTCGTTAGTTAAAGACCTCATATTTTAACCTTAAAAATGGTTTTTGGAAAATTGGATTCTAAGGCAAAAATTCGTATGCTTATTACTAGCCCTCTGTTTTGACAATTCTATCACTTATCTCTTTTCCTAAAAATTTTGTTTTGTAGATGGCTCATCCCGGTTTCTCAAACGGCCACTCAACTTTCGGCTTCACCGAAGGAGCCAAAGGAGAGTATGTTGGAGCTCTCCACTAGCTTGTTTAGCACCTCGGATTTGACGAACTTCCTCTCTACTTCTGGAGAATGGTTTGGACTTTGCCTCGTTCCGCTTTCATCGTCGAAGCCTATATCTACTACGACCCCCTGCAGGACTGTCGCCCATAGCTATAGGACGGATACCCCGTGTGATCACATCTAGTATGGGATCAGTGACTCCACCACGACAGCACTTCGCCAGCTCTGCTACCACTACCATGACGATCACGTCAGAGGACCCTTCTAGTACGCCCCAGATGGACTGCATCACAAGCTACCACCCTGAAGAGCCCCACCACCGGAGCAGATCCTCGGGTGGTCTACATGGCCTATCTCAACCAAGGTGCATGGCACATCAGCCGAGGAGCCTTGGAGGAGATCAACGTCCTCCGATCTTCACTTCGCGACACCGACAATAATCTAAGAAGATCCTATCGCTGAGCCTTTCACCTTTTGGGCAGCCTATGTGCTTGCCACCGTGAGAGAGAAGTGGCTCTCGTCCGTCTTGACTACCACGTTTCGATTGGTCACTCTCGAGTTGGGGCCAATTATCCAAATCACAGTCCTAGCCCTCCCCCGAGCCTTCCGAGACCTGTGCACATCTGTGACACCCAAAGGAATAAATAAACACATAAATAAATAAATAAACACATAAATAAATAAACAAACAAATTTTTGCTTATATCTCAACAAACAAAATAAATTTTCAGTTTTATTTAAGAAACAACTAAAATATTTTATGGACAAGTAAATTCAATCATAAAAATAACTTTATTAATTTACATTCTCAATCTTCCCCCTAAAAGAAAAAAAAAACCTATTACACAAAAATTACTTGCTTATACATCACAACAAACAAATTTAATTTTACAATTTCATTAATAAAACAATTATATTCCAAAGAATTACAAGTTCTAAAACAAATAAATATCACAAAACTCTCTCTTCCCTCTCTTCTCTTCATCCTTTCCCTCAGTTCTTTCTTTTCCTTTTCCCCTAAAACTCTAGTAATCGGGCACCTTCCCCTGGCCGTGGCCCTGGTTCAAGCCAGGCCCAATCGGGATTCCCATCTCCGTCCAGTCAATCCGCTGGTTGCTTCGCCTAGAGGCAACCGCTGCGCGACGTGGCCGCACAGCACATCGGCGTGGCTGGCATGCACAGCGCCACCACAGACCCCCAGCCATGTACGCATCCTGCGTGCACCTCCAAAAACCTAGCCCCAGTTCATCAACACAGCCAACCCCAAACCCCAATCAACGAAGTTGCAAGCCAGCAACGACGAAGAGAAGTAGAAGCTCGTCACCGTCGCTGCTGGTCACCGTGGTGGCCGCCTCCAGACGCCGACTCATCGCCGAAATTGCCGAGGTAGCCGTGCGACTTCGCGCCTCTGTTGCCGATGCATGCGGCGTCACCGCCGACCTAAAACCGACCCGCCGCCCGATGCCCTCTGCGGCAGCAGCCGTGGCGACCGCGCCTGCAGCTCCTCCCGCCCCTAGTTCCTCCTTGGTGCCACGCCCGGAGCCGACTCTAGCGCGGCCGCGGTTGCCGCCACCGCCTCTCCTTGCTCCTTCCCTACACTTGCTGCTCTGTCCCGCCGGCGTCTTGCCGTGGCAAATCGCCAGCCGCCCGCAACATGTTGTCTTGTTGCTCTAAGCGACTCCGATCATTCTTGGAGCTCCCCTTGCGCCACCAGCTCACGCCGCCGCCACCTAGTCAAGCCCTCCTACCTCTGCCGTGTCGCCCAAGCTCTCCTCGCGCCTCCTCCGTCTTGTGCCGCCTGCTCTGCTCCTGCCTTGCCTTGCTCCTCCTCTTGGCTGCACTGTGACCTCATGGGAGACCGCCGCCTGTGGGAGTTTCACCCATGCAGCCGACCCACCTCAATCCCCGGCCGCCCCTCACCTCCCTACTCCTTCCCTCTTTTCTTCCTTTTCCTCTCTCTCCTTCTTTCTCTCTCTTTGGCTCTCTCATAGATGCTCACACGGTGAAGAGCAAACCCAGCCACACCTCCCTTATCTAGAGCTCAGCCAAGGCTGACAAATGGACCCCGTGCTACAGTGCTCCTTTTCCATTTTCTGGAATTTCAATTGGCTCCATACTTATATCTTTCACACCGAATTCATCCGAACTCCAATTCCGGCGATTCAAGTTCCTAAAAATCCATAAAATTCATATGTATCTTCCGTAGTTTTTGTATAATTTCTACAACTATATTATTATATATGTTATTTATTGGTTGTTTTTATTGTTTTCGTCTTGATAGAACGATCGATCGTAGAAGGAGAATTCCTTGACGCCGCCGAAGCCTTTTAAGAGTCGACTACTTGAAGGCAAGTCTTTCCTAGAATCCCAATTTTATAGCTTTACCAAAATTGCTATGTTGATAAAAATACCGTAAATTCCTATAGTGCTGCCTAGTGCATATGTCCATCCGATACATGCATCTACCGCTAAACCCTCCACCCTAGTATAATTTATGTTAATATTACCCACGGTTTTTAAATAATAGATGCTTTGTATTGCTCAGTTAGGTATTCGGGGATTCAATCCCAAACATTGGATGTAGCTAGGAACAAAATCAAGAGATTTGAGGAATCGCTTGTGTTGGGATCTGGGATTCGATTCATTCATCTTAATTAAAATATTGACCAACTAATAAATGGGATCGGGAGCGGATGGATTGTAAGGTGGGTGCATTTGAGCACGAGAGTTGGGTTTCTGTTGGTTGCCGCTCCGAGAATAAGAACCGGGCCACGTGATTACTTTATTGAGTAATTACCCGTGCGACCGCAAGCCCGGTATGGGACGGGCCTAATCTAAAGGAAAAGAAATGTCGGGATTACTCACTTGTAACATCCCCATTTTTCAAAAATTTAAAAGTTTGCATTATCATTGCATAAGCATGAGCATTGCAAAAGAAAATCATCAAAACAAACATTATTTTTGAAAATGTGTATGTTACCATAATTAATTTTCTTAAAAACGTATTTAAGGGTTTAGCTTCTAAAAATACTTAAATTTAAATTTTGCTTAAATACTTAACACCATTATGCTAATTTGTAAAACTTGTAATTTGAATTAGGCTTTTGAAACAACAATTTAAACTTAAAATAAATGAAAATTCAAATAAAAAACTTTTATAGTTAATTAGATGAGATATTAATTTTCTAATTGGCACTTATTTTCTCTCTTTTTCCCCTCTCTATGACAAGTGGGCTCCACTTGTCAATTTATTCTCAATTAGGGGCTTTCCCAATAAGGCCCTACCCTATTTGACCCATTTCCATTTTTGCCCCCCCCTTATCCAGCCTAACCCACTCTCCCTCTCTCTCTCGGTTTCTCCTCCCCATTCCCCTCACTCCCTCTCTCACTCCGCCGCTGCCTCACGCCCTCCCCGGCCGATCCCCGTCGCCACCTTCTTCCCTTCACTCCCCGGGCCCCATTTCGCCCGATCACCGCCGTCATGGTCATTTGGAAGCAGACCACCATGCCATGCAGCCGACAGCCTCCGCCGCCTGCCGTCAAGTCCTCCTCCCAGTAGCTTCCTCCTCTTGCTCCTTTCTCCTCCCTAGGACCCCGTGTCCTTCCCCATTGTCGGCGCCACCTCGCCACCCGGGAATCGGTGGCGGCATGTTCCCTCGCCTTACCCGCCGCGCCGCCGCCACCTCGGCCGGTCCCGCTCCCGCCGTCACCTCCCTAGCTTCCCTCACCTCTCTCTCCTCGCGCCCGCCCTCCCCTCGGTCGCTGTCGTTCGGCCGGTAGCCAACCGCCGCCGCCTCTTCCGCCATGCGTCGCCGACCTCTCGCCGCCGTTCCTCGCCAACCCCCATCGCGAGCCCTCTCTCCTTCCTTCCTTTTCCCCTCTCTCCCACACGGGCGCCGCCCTTCGGCTGGATCCGCCGTCGCCGAAACCGCCACTCCTCTCCCTGCTCTGGTCGTGCCGTGAGTCCACTTGTCGGCCAGCCAGCCGTCGATCCTCGCGTCGTCGCCTGCGCCGCCAGCCGTCTTGGCCTACACGTGGTTGCACCTGCCCAGCATCATCTTATCACAAGACTGTCATGCCAGCGTGCAACCAACGCCTTGCCAATATTAAAAGCCCATGCCGCTTTCCTTGGCGCGCCATCTTGCCCATGGTAACTGCAACGGCCATTGGTGCCATGCGTCTTGTGAACGCCGCATCAAGACCACCGGCAGCCGAGTAAGCGCGTCGAACATGGCGTTCAGCCTGGCCGAGCCAAGCGAGCCGCCCAATTCGATTTTCTCCTTTTTCCAAAAGAGTTTTAAATATAGGAAAACTTGTAAATTTCATATCTTTTAAAATATAAGTCCAAAAGTAGTGAAACAAGTTTCTAAAACTTCTAAAAATATGAAGTTTAATTTAAAAATATTACTTATATAATTTAATGCATATTGATACATGCTTTAGTTTTATAAAAAAGAAAACACATATTAATTAATCTTAATTAATTTTGATAAGATAGAAATTAAATTGATAATTTCGGAACTTGTTAAAAATAATAAAATAAACATTTATTTAGGGAATTAGTTTATTTTCTATATTTCCCAAATTGAAAATAAATATTGCTACATATAAGTATTAGTTAAATTTCATATGGAATAAGAAATTCCAAAAATTTATAAAAAGAAGTAAAATAGAATTTACACAAATTTCAATTTAAAATACCATCATGATGTCTATACATATCCATCTGCATGCATTATTTTATTTTATTTTATTTTTTGTTGTTTTTGAATATGTGTTATTTACCATCGTTAGATCCCAGGATCCGCGTGCGAGTGAAACGCATACGAAGAGGCGGGAGTTCGACCACAGATCAAGGCAAGTCCTTTGTTGACATCTCCCTAATTTCCTTTGACCATATCAATACCTAGTTTTACAAATGCTTTGTTAGAAATTTATTAAACATGCATGGCTATGTTGATTAATCACTATCATATTGGTAGGGAATTTAGTTAAGAATCTAACACACTTTAATTATGTCACTAATCCTGATTTTTTTTGTAACCTTAGGATAATTAATCAATAATTACTTGTCACCCCTTAGTTAGTCTAATTAATCTTGCTTAGTCATGCTACTAGTCGCAGTAGATGATTATCACATGATGAATAAACTATCCCGATTTAATATCTGTTTTAAATTCAAAGTATCTCCCGGTTTGTAAAGTGCTTGTTTTATTAGCAGTAGCAGGGTGCTACTGTGGGTAAAATGTTAGTGCTAGGTGGTGGGTATGTCACCTGGGGGTTTTCCGAAAATGTTTGCAAAACTTGATTGGGGTGGACGGATTGATTGGCTGGTGCAGTAAGCACAAGAATTGGGTCCAGTGTGGGAACCACCCCAGTCCCTAAGGACCGATACCTTGTGGTTGTCAAAACTAAGTACAACAGTGCAACCATGAGTGCTTGTATGGGCAAGCCCTAGCTGAGTAGCTTTCGAACTCTTGGTTTGGACATCCCGTGTGGTGGAGTAGGCGCGACGCATTCGCCGACCTACCAGGCTCAAGAGGGGGCTTCAGCCAACTGGAGATACCAGCGCTGCGGTGGAAACCTTAGTGTGAAACTAACCACGGCGAACAGAGGGGGGGTGAATGAGAGCCTCGAATTTTTTACGGCCGTTCTTTTTCGAATTCACCGGCACCCCAAAATATGAACAACTTGACAACTATGTGTACCCCTAGCATGAATGAGAGTCATGGAATATGTGGGGATTTTTCACACACAATCCTGGTTGTCAAGTGTCCAAAAGAGAAGAATCAATTCAAACCTTACTTTAAGAAAGGAGATCAAGCCAAATAACCAAAGTGACTTTCAGAAAAGCAAAAAGCAGATTTGTTCTCACTTGGAGGAGATGGATGGTGGCTTTCTGGTGCTCATCAAATTTTGGGAATTTTTCTCCCTATTTCTCAATGGGTCGTGCACAACTTTACCAAAAATCATCTCAAAACTCCATGTAGATAAATCATGAAAATTCAAACATCACAAGCTGCTTTCTGGAAAGCAAAACAGAAACCCCAGAGTTTGTTTCCACTTGGAGCAGAGGGATGGTGGGTTTCTGGTGCTTCTCAATGTTTGGAAATTTTTCTTCCGATTAATCAATAAGTCATGAAGCACTCCACCAGAAATCTCCTCAAAACTCCTTTTGCAGAAAATATGAAAAATCAAAAACCACGAGCTGTCAAGAACATCGAGCAGAAAGTTTGGGGCTCGGTTTTCACCTCACTGCTCCCAAACGGTGCAAGAACAGGACTCCAAATTTTTATAGTGAATAGATATATGAGTCACGCACCTTCTCCAACAAGAATCACTCAAAAAAGATTTTTCTAGATTTTTATAAAAATCAAACACTGCCTGCTGCGCGAAGAACAAGACAGGAACTTCAAGAACAGACTTGAGCCATCAAAGCATATAGAATAGAAAAGGAGGCACGGGAGTTTTTCAGGGATGGCTCAAGATCGAAACAAGAACACACACAAATCCCACAAGATCATTTCACTCTACGGTATTTAAATGCTGAATTTAAATGCTGAAAGTAAGTGCAAAACGATATAAAAACGCCGATCTATTAGCTCATGAGCAGAACTACTGGTCGGGGACGGGAGACGCAGCTCCCACACTCTCACAGAGACGCAGCTCCTCAACTCACACCTATGTTGGCTGGCTACAAATGGCTCAAGGGACACCCTCCAAGTGAAGCCTTGGGGTCCTATTATAGCCCAAGCCACACATTTGTGGCAACTACTGGGCGGCGGAAACCCGAAAACACACTCCGGTCTCTCTCGCCGAATCTGAAGCATTGCCAACCACCTCCAGCGCTCGATGCTCCCAAGACTTCGGCGAGGTCGTGCCTGCGGCGTCCAGTGCGGGCGCCCGAAAAACCTCCACCGCAGACTCAAGCGGTCCTCCAGACCACCGCTAGCCCACTGGCGGTTCTTTCGTGGGGCCAAGCTGCATTGAGACCATCACTGCGTACCACGAGAACAACACGAACACAAGGAAACAAACCGATCTCCGATCGGGTTTCTGATTCATCGAGCAGTGAAAACGATGCCGAGCACGACAGAAATCGGTGACGGACGGACGTCCGTGATCTAGGAGCGATTCGACTGGGAACGAGAGGTTCCGTGGACCGTTAAGCGCAACGTCTAAGTGCAAGCTCCAAGCTGCGAGGGTTCAAAACTTCGCAAGAATCAAATTTGTAACATGCCAAATCAAAAGTGGATTTGAATTTTGAATTTAAGCGAAAACCACCACATGCTCATCACTCATGACTTCACAATCTCCCCCTTGATGAGCATGTTGACAAAATTTCCCAAAATTGGCCATGAAAGCGAAGTTTTGATTTCAAACTCAATTTTCAGTTTTGAAACTCCCCCTAAAATCATGATTCTCCCCTTTTTGTCAAATGGTCGACAAGACACCAATCATGAACCCGAACAATGCATATGCAAAAGAAATGAAGAAAACCTAACCAAGGGCTTTGCCAATTAGCCAAATGGTCACCAAAGTTGAATATCGAGGTTCAAATGAAGTTTGGGGTTCACAAGCTGACAAGACAGACAAAGGTACTAAGGCATGAAAGGAGCAAAACAAAACATTTTTGTTGATTCAAGTCATGTGCACATTGGCAATGAATAGACGTTTCAAAATCAAAATGGGTGCACAAACTTGAGAAACATCAAGACAAAGAAAAACAAGGTTGCCAAATCGAGAATGACCAAGACCAAAATGTGTCCAAAGAGTGCCCAAACTGAATTTTATTTTTGGCCTTAATCTCTCCTTTTCCTTTTTTGTTTTGTTTTTGTTTTGTTTTTGTTTTTTTGTTTTGTTTTGGAGAGGCCTTCTTGACTTTATTTGCACCTATTCACATGGTGAATGATTGCTAGTAGAGCACAACCCAAGGGTAACTTGGAACCGACCCCTAGGTCACCCACAAATTCTACCAAATGCAAACCTCGAGGATTGAAACCCATGTTTGGTTGCTTTATTTTAAGCAAGGGCAAATGGACTCCACTAAAGAAGTGGTCATGATCGAGAAGAAGGCAACTCGAGTTTCAAAATCTCGGCGGAGATCAAGAAAAATGTACCGACATTTTGACAATGAAAAGCCCAACCATGAAAACATGCAAATGTCAAGTTTTGCAATGATTTTCTCAAAGATTTTAAGCTCCTTCTACCCTTTTCTCAAACTCGTGTCAAATCAAACAAGTTTGCACATAAACTCAAATGGTACATCAAAACTCAACATCGATGAGACCAACAAGCCTAATAGGCAAAGCACTTGCAAAGAAAAACAAAAACTAGATGCAAATGCAATGCTTCAAACCTCCCCTCAAAATAAGAACCCGAGGCAAAAGCGCATAGAGGAAGGAAAGAGGCGAAAATCGGTTTGCTATAGAGCAGGGAAGAAAGCAGCAGACACTCTAGCACAAGGCACACTCCTAGCTACGAGAAGATAGGGAAGCAAGCCTAAACTTCGACTACTAGAGAGAACAAACACAAACCTGTCTACCTGGTATCCTCCACATACAGTCAACCAATAAGTCTATGTGAGACTCTCTAACTAGAAGCGAGAGGACATTGCTAATCACGCATGATAGCGACCTAAGAGATAAGAGGTGCCAAAGAAAGTCTTTGTGATTCTAGCATGTTCTAAAAACAAACCAACACAGACAAAAGCAGAAAGAATATATATAATATAGTACAAGATCAAGCTCCCTCACACGATACCCCGGCACTAACCAAGCCAAGCTCTCCCTGGAGAGTGGCAAACCTAGGACCATCTAAGGGCTTGGTGAGAATATCTGCAAGTTGATGATCACCTTCTACAAAACCTAGCCCTATATCCCTTTCTCTACATGGTCTCTAAGGAAGTGGTACACGATATCTATGTGTTTGGTCTGGAATCTTTGGATGGGTTTTTGGCAATGTTGATGGCCGAGGTATTATCACACAGAGTGGGGCGCTACCAACCTCTAACCCATAGTCCCGAAGCATTTGTCTTAACCAAAGCACTTGGTCGCAACAAGCGGCTGCAGACTCGTGCTCGGCCTCGGTACATGGTGAGCTACACCGGTGCCTTCCTAGAAGACCAAGAGACAAGTGAAGTGCCTAGAACTGGCAAGTGCACAAGTGCTCTTCCTATCTATCCTCTGACCCGACAAAGTCTCGCATCGAGAATAGGCTCTAAGAGATAGACAAGAAGCGAGAAGAAAACCAGATTCCTATCTCGGGGTGGCCACTAGGTAGCGGAGGATCCGCAGACGACTGAAGGTGAAAATCCTAGGGAAGCACGAAAGCAAGCGCCTGAGACACACGGCAAAGTGTATGTCGGCCGAGAAGAGGTAAGGTACAGCGATGCTCTATCATGCTCCTATAGAGCTTCGATCTCTGGGCTCGGCATCTAAGTCGCTCAAGCACGAAGTGGTTGCCATGGGAGTGGAAACAGGCTTACTATCGGCCATGGCAAACCGCTTGAGCAGGTCTCTAGTGTACTTGGATGGTGAAGAAAGATCCCTGAGGGTGCGCTTGATTTGAAAACCCAAGAAAAATTCAGTTCACCCATCATGCTCATCTCAAATTCAGAGCTCATGCGGAAGCAAATTCGAGAGACCAAAGAATCGGAAGACCCACCAAAGATAATGTCATCAACATAAATCTGCACAAGGAGAAAATCGGATGACTTGCGTTTGATAAGCAGGTCTTATCAACGCGCCCATTGAAAAACCATTTCCAATCGGATAACTCTTGAGTCGTTCGTACCAAGCTCGAGGGCTGCTTGAGCCCATATAAAGCCTTCGAGAGCTTGTATCGTGATCGGAAACTCAACACAAACAAAGCCGGGAGGTTGCCGAACAAAAACTTCTTCCTCAATGAAACCGTTCAAGAAAGCACTTGAACATCCATTTGAAAAATCTTGAAGCGGTGTGAAGCCATAAAAGCAAGGAAGATCCGAATGGAATCATGTCGAACAGCAAGAGCATAGGTCTCATCAAAGTCAATCCCATCGACTGAGTGAAACCTTGTGCCACCAACCTAGCCTTATTTCTCACAACTACCCCATCCTCACTCTGCTTATTTTTGAACACCCATTTAGTACCTATGATATTGGCCTTTCTTGGGCATTCCACTAAATCCCAAACCTTGTTTCTCTCAAAATTCTCTAACTCTTCGTGCATGGCATTGACCCAATCGAGGTCGCTAAGAACTGAGCTATGTCCTTAGGCTCGAGAGAAGAAACGAAAGCGGCAGAGAGGAGGGACTGGTGTGCTCTAGACCTAGTCACACGCTCACCTATAGGTCCTATAATCTGATCGGGAGGTGACTAGCTGAGCGTGCCTAGGTGCACCCGAGGTGGCCTCTACCTCATGTGAAGCCGAGGCGGGATCGAGCCACCAAGGGAGGACTCTCTGAGGGACACCTCGGAAGAAGAAGTCCTAACAGAGGTGGGCTCACGAGGAGGTGGAGGCACGGAGGCTCGGGAGGATCGAAGCGGTGGGTCGACTATGGCTTCTACTGTGGAGGAGGTTAGTCATCGGGGACCGACGAGCGATCATCCCGACTCACCTTCTCTTCTCGAAGATAGGCTCAAAGGAAAGATCGGTGGGAGATATCGGCCTAGAACCTGGTCTAGCCTCGTCAAAGTGACCTCACAAGACTCCACAACCCTCCGTCTAGTTATGTCCCAAACCACAGAGATCCTAGAGGACTTAGTGTACCCCAAGAAAAGACCATCGAAGAGCGAGACTCGAACTTGTCCAAATGCAGATTTTAAAATGAAACACTTGCAACCAAAGATTCGAAAGTGTGAAACATTGGGCTTGCGCCCATATCGAAGCTTCGTCTGAGGTCTTGTGCAACAGCACGGAGAAACACTCTGTGGAAACATAGCAAGCAGCGAGACGGCCTCGGCCCGAAGTGTCGCGGGGTGGAGTACTCATCGGCATTGTCTGGCCATTTCAACGGGGTTCTATTCTTTCTCTCTACCACCCGTTCTGTTTGGGCTGCATGAGGCGAAGAAAATTGATGCTCAACTCGAAAAGTGTGCAAAAAGATTGAAAGAAGTATTCTTGAATTCGGTGCCGTGCTCGAGCGAATGGCCCAAGTGCACTGAAACTCAACCGCAAGCCTCCTTGAGAGGTTTACGAACAGCTCAAATGTCTCCTCCTTTGAGGCCATGAAGAAGACCGGAGTAGCGAGAAAAATCGTCAACAATAACAAGCACGTACCACTTCCCACCAACCGACCGCACTCGAGCCGACCAACGGTATCCATATGCAAGAGCGTCTGGTGCATCGATCATTACGCATGAGGCGCGTGGATGGGAAGCGGCAACCATCTTGCCATGACGGCAAGGAGCACAAACCAAATCCTCGGCAAGAAAGCTTGGGCAAACCGGAAAGCAAGTCTCAAGAATCGACACGCACAAGGTGATCAAAACCAATATGTCCAAGGCGCTGTGCCAAAAGCGAATATCCCGAGAATCGAAGCAAGTAAGCGGTGAGGAGCACCAAGCGAAGAAGTAGGAAAATCAGCTCGGAAAACTTCGGTGAAAGCGGAGATCCCATAAACCAACTTCGCCCGAGGGACTCGAGACACAAGAACCAGGCGCCCTAAACCTAACCTCGTAGCCACGATCAACAAGTCTGCGACCGAAAAGCAGATTATCTTTGCGACTTGCGACAAGAGCTCGTCTGAAGTCTGAATCGAGGGCTAACTCAGATCGAACCGCGAGCTAGGACACGGCCCGACGAAGCGTCCCGAAGGTGATCGCTCACCGTCGGGATCTCGAGGCTAGGAGGCAAACCATCGTGACTCACCGGTCATGTGGCGACAACAACCGAGTCAACGATCCAAATGCCCTTCCTCCCACCCCACGAACTGAGTCAAGTAAAAGAAACGGGACTCGGCTGAGGACACACTAGTGCAGACCTAGGTACCCAAAATCGAGTCACACCCCGTAAGCACCCTCACGACTCTCTGGGAATGAAACACAGGGAACTCTGTGGGACCTCGTCCGAAAACCTTGGACCGTCCCAAGTCCGAGAACCACTCCTCTGTCGGCCCATCGACCTTTGGGAGAAACTCACGCCATGGTGTCTGCCTCCACCGAGAGAAAGAAGGTACACCACGAGGGCGGCGGAACTCACGCAACCTAGCTCGGTCGAACCCGCTCGAGGAACGACACTCTTGAAACCTAGCCTGGTCTGCAGGGACTGAAAACTCTGCCTAGGGCAGCGGTGCGGTGTGTGCTCTAGGTGGTGCTTGCCTCTCCTAGAGTGACCTGTGGAAACCCAACGAGCCGGTAACAAGTCTCGGCTCGGTGGCCAACACATGTGGCAAGAAGAACAGTGAACCTAGCCTTGGGCTTTTGTTTAGGCTTGGCTTTGGTTTTGGCTTTGGCTATGGGCGAAGGCTGCGGGAGGTCTTGAACCGTGGCGCTAGGTGCTCTGCCCTTTCCGGTGATGGTGCTCTGAGAGGAAGCAACCACCAGTCAGAGCAACTGAGAGACCTGCAGACCTAAAAGCGGTCTTGGTAGGAACCCTGGAGAAAGCGGCCGTGCTCACCGCTCTCATTTGTGACAACTCTGGAAGGGTGGCGCTTGATGTGATCAAGCAGTCAAACCCAAGACCTCTACCTGTGATATCTTGGGTGATCCAAGATCAAGTTCAACTTCTTCTTGCCCCCACTAACTTCTCAAGAGTGCTTATCGGTATTCACACTCTGATGTAGGCGGGGCAAAACTCACACGAGGAAGAGAGGACTCGGGAGACTTATCTGGACACCCACCGGTCCTTACCCTTCAACCTCTGAACCTTATCACTCAAGATAGTGATCTCATTTTGAAAAGCCTTGCGGAGAGACACTCGAGTTTTGCATGAAATAAGGCGAGGCTGGAACCTAAGACTCATGTCCTCTAGCGCTCTACCCATATGTTCATCCAACCCATCACAAGCGCAAGCAGGAGCTATCGAGTTAGGGAACTCAAATCAGCAATTTTACTCTTGAGTTTTAGGTTCTCTAGCCTCAAGGACAAGCACTCATCACAAGCAAGGCGGACACAAAAGAATCATCATCGAGCTAGTTGGGTCCTTAGGTGAAACATGATCTCTCAGATCCTCAACTAGGCCGACATGGTCCTTAGGTGTGTCAAGTGTGTGAGCGTAAGGATCGGGGCGAGCAACAAGCTCGTGAAACAAAGCAGAAAGTAAAGCACTCTGAGTCTCCTCTAACTCGTCAAGCACACTAAGATGTTTGTCCTTAAGCTCTTCAAGCTCCTTGTTCACACTAGCATGAGTGGTCCTTAGCTTATCCAAATCGAGAGGGCCTCATCACAGACCCTCCAAGTCTCGGTGTCGGCACAAGCATCATTACTAGCGCGACCCTAGCATTTCTAGTTCACCGAGAGGTGTGCTACTTCTAACTTGAGGTCCTTAACCCTACGGTTGGATTGAGCAAGAAAGCCGCTAATTTGAAAATGCGCATTGAGTCATCGAAGTTCTCAAAGCAAGGTACCTCGAGTCGGTGTCGGCGTCGAAGAGTCGGAGGGTGGCGGCCATGAAGCACATGCTTGCGTGTGCCGTCGTCGTCGGCGTCGTCGTCGAGGCGTCCTCGCCGTCGTCGTGGCCTCCTCCTCCTCGTCAACGCAAAATTTGAGTCCAAGCGGCAAGCACCTTGCGAACGACTTGCGCCCTTCCGGAAGGAGGGCTTCGGCGCCAGAGGAAGCAGCCTCCGGCTTCTTGATGCGGCACTGGTGATGGTAGTGGCGGGCTTCTTGGGTGCCTCCTCTCGCCCTTGTTCCTCAGTTGGGACACTCGCACGCATGTGGTTGACACCACCACACTCGAAGCATCTCACGGTGCTCCTCCTCCTCTCACTCACTCTCCTGAAAGCTCTCGAAAATTTCTTGGAGAGGAGGGCAAGACTCTCTTCCGCACAGAGTCCGGATGCTCGTCGAAAGTTCAAGCAAACAAGTTAAAGAGACACCACCCAAGTCTATGGAGGAAGTAGGCGGGTGTGTCACAAGAGCGATAGAGTCTGGAGTCATCTGAATCGAAAGATGCTCCTCCTCATGGGACTTCAAGTTTGAAAACAAGCCATCAAAGTAAGTTTGGTAAGGTCGGCGGCTTCACGATAGCCACGACTTTGACCCCCAAATCTTCATGTCAAGCGCAGAAAGCAAGTGGCGAGCATTGTCGGCTCCTTCATAGTTGATGCCAACAGACCGCAAGCGCTCAAGATTTTAGTGAACCTTTGAAAGCAGTTCAGCGATTCACCCGACCTCGAGCGGCGGTTGTATTCCGCTTGTCTTTGGTCTGGCGGACGGTCTGAATTTTGACTGTCCCTCATGGAAACTTTGGAGGTAGTCCGGACCTCATGAGCCGACTCGAGATGACCAACTCGGTCGTACTCATTCCGCCAAGCCTTGGAGCAGAATGTTCAGAGCTTTAACATTCTGCTCGTACTCCTTCTCATTTTAGGGGTAACCTCATCTTCCTTTGGCACCTTGTATGGGTATTTCACCTTCCTCCATACACCAAGTCCTTGTGCCATGAGGTATGAACCCATCCGCATTTTCCAAAAGGAGAAGTCGAACCATTGAACACCGGCGGTTTGTTTGAGTATTTCTCTTCAGCCATGGTGAGGGCAAAAGGAAAGGTTCAACAGATCCGCAAGAATCACGAAGAACGCAACCTGGCTCGATACCACTGTGAAACTAACCACGGCGAGCAGAGGGGTGAATGAGAGCCTCGAATTTTTCTGACCGTTCTTTTTGAATTCACGGCACCCCAAAATATGAACAACTTGACAACTATGTGTACCCCTAGCATGAATGAGAGTCATGGAATATGTGGGGATTTTCACACACAATCCTGGTTGTCAAGTGTCCAAAAGAAAGAATCAATTCAAACCTTACTTTAAGAAAGGAGATCAAGCCAAATAACCAAAGTGACTTTCAGAAAAGCAAAAAGCAGATTTGTTCTCACTTGGAGGAGATGGATGGTGGCTTTCTGGTGCTCATCAAATTTTGGGAATTTTTCTCCCTATTTCTCAATGGGTCGTGCACAACTTTACCAAAAATCATCTCAAAACTCCATGTAGATAAATCATGAAAATTCAAACATCACAAGCTGCTTTCTGGAAAGCAAAAACAGAAACCCCAGAGTTTGTTTCCACTTGGAGCAGAGGGATGGTGGGTTTCTGGTGCTTCTCAATGTTTGGAAATTTTTCTTCCGATTAATCAATAAGTCATGAAGCACTCCACCAGAAATCTCCTCAAAACTCCTTTTGCAGAAAATATGAAAAATCAAAAACCACGAGCTGTCAAGAACATCGAGCAGAAAGTTTGGGGCTCGGTTTTCACCTCACTGCTCCCAAACGGTGCAAGAACAGGACTCCAAATTTTTATAGTGAATAGATATATGAGTCACGCACCTTCTCCAACAAGAATCACTCAAAAAAGATTTTTCTAGATTTTTATAAAAATCAAACACTGCCTGCTGCGCGAAGAACAAGACAGGAACTTCAAGAACAGACTTGAGCCATCAAAGCATATAGAATAGAAAAGGAGGCACGGGAGTTTTTCAGGGATGGCTCAAGATCGAAACAAGAACACACACAAATCCCACAAGATCATTTCACTCTACGGTATTTAAATGCTGAATTTAAATGCTGAAAGTAAGTCAAAACGATATAAAAGCGCCGATCTATTAGCTCATGAGCAGAACTACTGGTCGGGGACAGGAGACGCAGCCCCCACACTCACACAGGAGGCGCAGCTCCTCAACTCACACCTATGTTGGCTGGCTACAAATGGCTCAAGGGACACCCTCCAAGTGAAGCCTTGGGGTCCTATTATAGCCCAAGCCACACATTTGTGAAAACACTGAGGCGGCCGGAAACCCGAAAACACACTCCGGTCTCTCTCGCACGAATCTGAAGCATTGCCAACCACCTCCAGCGTCGATGCTCCCAAGACTTCGGCAGTGGTGCACGGCGGCGTCCGGTGCAGGCGCCGAAAAACCTCCACCGCAGACTCGCGCGGTCCTCCGCACCACCGCTAGCCCACTGGCGGTTCTTTTCGTGGGGCCAAGCTGCATTGAGACCATCACTGCGTACCACGAGAACAACACGAACACAAGGAAACAAACCGATCTCCGTCGGGGTTCTGATTCATCGAGCAGTGAAAACGATGCCGAGCCTGACGAAATCGGTGGCCGGACGCCGTCCGGTGATCTAGGAGCGATTCGGCACTGGGAACGAAGGTTCCGTGGACCGATTAAGCGCATAGCGTCTAAGTGCAAGCTCAAGCTGCGGGGGTTCAAAACTTCGCAAGAATCAAATTTGTAACATGCCAAATCAAAAGTGGATTTGAATTTTGAATTTAAACGAAAACCACCACATGCTCATCACTCATGACTTCACACTTAGAGGGGATGCCAGCCAAGAGCTAGACTGTTAAAGGCTTTGTCGTGATGACCTCCGACGGGAGGGAGTCATGTCTCATGGGGAAAGCGTCGACCTCTGCGAGCGTAAAACATTCTAAGCCGTGCCCACGGTCAAGGGCGAGACGACGGTGGCGCCGCCACAATGGTAGTTTTCTTCCTCTCTTTCTCAGTGGTTTTAAAGAAGAAAATCGGCAGGTGCCGTGTTTTGGTTTTGGGAGCCTACGGTGGTTAGCCGTGAGGAGATGACTTCGATGGTCTAGCCGAGCATGTGGTATTATGCATACGGTGGTTAGCCGTCGAGAGTTGTTGGTCCTTCGATTGGATTAGCCGTAAGGAAAATGTTTTTGGTAAAAACCACGATTTGTATCGTGAGGCGACCTTTGGGGCATGGCGGTTGGGGCGGATGATTTAAATGTTTTATCAATCAATTTGATTACTTCACTTCTTTCCTAAAATTGCTTTAAAAACATTAGGCAAACTATTTCAAAACTTGCTTTCATGGCCGAGCCCTACTTATCCTTGTCTAGCCCATGCATGTGCATATGTCAATTGACTTGCGAGTATTTTTACCAATACTCACCCTCGCTTTGCATGAGGTCACAGATTCGACGCCGCGAGTTGAATACCAGCGTGACCACGAAGACGGAGACCCCGGCCTCGCCTTCACCAAGCGAAGTCTAGGGCGGGAGTATGCCGACGCCTAGGATTGCGTTCCTCGGCTACTTTGTGGGGAGTGTTTCGATTTTCCACTTTTGAAGTTTCAGTTGTAATATAAAACTTCCGCTTTTGTAAGGCCTTCAAGCTGAACATATGTAATAATGCCACGAGGCTCACTCTGATGTAAATTGATGTAAATTAATCGACTTGGTTGTGATCCAAAATCTGTTGTCTGTGTGTGCTAGCTACTGATCCAGGGACTAGCACAGGTAAAGCACAGGTGGGATCTCACCTCCGCCAGGGGGGCCCCGACATCACTATCCTTGCACGGTGGATGAATTGAGGAGTGCAGAGTTGAGAATTGAGATTTGAGAATTGAGAAATATCACCGGGGTATTGCCAGGGACTTGTGCGAAAGCATTTCTCTGGTACTGTGTGAAGCGTATGCGGCCGTGTTTTAAGCCGAGATTAATTTTACGGAGGTTTTGTTATAATATCCTTGACGGAAGGATATCATATCTTCTTGTAAAAGCGTAACCTCTGCGAGTAAAACCATTTGAATGGCCGTGCCTACGGATAAGGGCGGACAAGGTAGGTTTCACATTGTAGCATCACTGAACATAATATGACATGGGTAAGGTTATTCCGGCATGTGTGCCGTTGCTAGATGAGAATTATGAGTTTGATATATGAGTATTGGGATTTGAGAATTGCGAATTGAGATTTGAGATTTGAGAATGGAGGAATGAGATTATGAGATTGAGAACTTGAGATCTGAGAATAGAAAGTTTATGATATGACTGTTGATCATAAGAATTTGTACTTATTTATATATGTTTCTCAAATGCTTTTAAAATTCTAAGTGAAATGCTTTTATGCAAATTAACCCTCAGCTTTATTAAGGTAAACCTTAACCTGGCCCTTCCTAGGAAGGACTTGCTAGCAGTCAAATGCTAACCCCACTTGTTATGCGGGGCTGTTCATTTAATGAGCAGGTCAAAAATACAAAGTGGAGAACTTGAAGACGAAGACTATACCAACGCCTAGGACGCTACTGCAGCTTGCCTGCGGGTTTGATTGTTGGATTTTGCCTCTTCCATTTGGAGTTATGGAAGACTGATAAGACTTCCACTGCTTAGTAGAATTCCGCTGTTTAAGGCCTTCGTGCCAATTAGCGTACTCTGATGTAATATTTATTCGAACTTGTAATGGCAATGATTCAAAGCTCTGGAATCTGTGTGTACTAGCTACTGATCCAGGGACTAGTACAGGTAATGCACAGAAGGGGCCGACTCCGTTTGGGCGGGTCCTGACAACATCCGCCATACCATGCGGAAGCAAGGTCTCCTACCCAGAGCCTTGGTGGGCATTCCCCGCCATTCTACTCGCCTAGTTGTGGCTTAGCCCCTCCTCCTAAGCTAGTTCCTTCTGAGGAGACCCCTCTTGTTGCTGAGGTAGCCTCTCTCTCTCTCTCTCTCTCTCTCTCTCTCTCCTTGGAGGACTATCTCAACGCCCCCCGCAGATTTCCCATGGGATGGCCACCTATTCACTACTCTCATCGTCCTCTCCCGTCTTCTTAGTGGTGCTCGGCAGTTGTCCGAGGCTTTTTATAGTATCCTTAGGCTTTAGCCCATAGGATTGTATCCCCATGTCCTAGCACGTTGTTTGCTATCAGTGTAATGATGTTTTCACCTTAGGCGATTGTAAAACTCTCTTAAGATTGAATGAATGTGTGTTGTCTCTTCGTTTCCGACTTTTGGATTTGGCTTTTCGTTGCATGCACGCATCCTAGTTGTAGGGTTAAGGTTCTTTCCCCTATTAGCCAACTTGCAGATGACGATGACTAGAGGAAGAGGTATAGGTCATGGAAAAGGTGCCAGCGCTAGCTCTGCTCGCCGAGGCCGATGCCGTAGGAACCTACCCCCACCAACTGCAGGCAACCCAATGCTTGGTCAAGTTCTGGCGTATTGGGCACAGATGCTCGGAGCTGTCTTGACAAATCAACAGTAGACAAACAACCGCCAAAGCTCTAAGTTGTAAAAATTTCTGCAGGCCAAGCTGCCCACATTCGCTCATGCAGCGGAACCCATGGAAGCTGAGGACTAGCTCCGGCTTATAAAGAGAAAGCTTGAGCTTGTCCGATGCCGACAATCAAATAATGTCCTATTTGCCACCCATCAGCTACAAGGTGCCGCCGCTGACTAGTGGGAAAACTATGTTGTCACTAGGTCGGTCAAGAGGGTAGTCAAGAAGAGTCTTATCATGACGACGATGACAAAGAACAGGAAGAGCAAGATGGCACCCCCGAACCACAAGGCCAGGCACCCGGCCACTTCGCCAATGAGCAGTTGGTGGAAGAAGACCAAGGCCATAAGATTCCCTAGGAGGAATTCAAAGCGGCCTTTATGTAACAGCCCAAATGTAGTCTAATAGAACCTAAGCATGCATATAGTATCAATTCATCTTTCCAATCTTGTTTTGTATAAATCAACTTTTGTTAAGGCACTAATATATATACATATACATATACATATAAATATAAGCATATATGTAAGGTTATTCCTTTTTTGAAATTTAGTACTAATATCAATAAGAACATCAAAACAGTATCTAACTCTAATTAGAACCCTGAAATTACAAATCCTAGCTTACAGACCCTATCCAATTACTCAAATCCAAATTGAAATTTCCAAATTCAAATACCCTAAATTTGAATTTATCTGCCAAAATGGGCTTCTCCCAGTGGCCCTACCCATTTTTGGGCTTGGGCCCCTCAGCCGGCCTAGGAAGGCCACCGGCCCAGCCAGGCCAGTAACCCAGCCGAGCCAGCCAGGCTTGATCCCTCGACTCCCTTCCTCCTTGGCTCACCTGCCGCTCCTCCCTTCGGACCAGAGGTCCATACGCTGCGCCGCCAGCGCCGCGCTAGCAGCCACGCCTCCCTCCGTGGGGTCCATACCCTAACTTTACCACCGCGTGCTCACTCGTCCTTCTTTCTTGTTGCCCGTGACTGATGCATTGGCCGCCGCTGCTGCCGCCTTTGCTGTCTGCTGCCGCTGCGGCGCCATCGCCATCGCCACCAAACTCCCTGCCCTGTCCCCTCCAACTCACACTCAATGACCCGCGCCCGACGTCTTGCTAAGCGCCGCCGCCTCTGCATTGCCGTGCTTCGCTACCTACCTTGCATTTCTTGCGCGATCGGCCGTGCCTTGCCTCCATGCGCTTGGCCGCACCTCCGCCTCGCCCTCGCTGTCTGCTTACTCTCCCTCGCCTCCTGAGTGGCTGCCTGTCGGGACCTGGTCAAAGGAGACCGAAACCCCTCTGTGCCTTCCATACTAGTCCCAAGGATCAACAGCTAGTACGCAAAGTTCAAACAGAGTAATACATTACCAACAGAAATAAATTATTACATAACAGGGACATAACCCTAGTCCCGTACAAACATGGCGAGACGCATGTCGCGAATCAGATTTTAACGGAATACAACACAGGGTCCACATACACTAGCACACACATGCCACTAGATAACTAGTACTATTCCTCCACAGGAAGACAAGCAGTTGGAAGCGGCCCTAGTCTTCCTAGAAGTCCTCGGAGTCACCCGCCTCGTAGTCAGCATCGGCATCGCCGTACTGCGGGTCTTCCGTGAACTGTCCCTTGACTGAAGTATAGAAAGAGAAATGGGGAAATAGCAAAGGTGAGTACAATTATACTCCGCAAGTCAGGGAAATAAGTACACATGGGGTTCAGTACAAGGGTAGGTTTGGGATAATTTGTAGAAAACCAATTTTCCAAATTTTTATCCTAAGAAAGAAAAAGCAGTTTTTGAAATTGTTGTGGTAAACCAAACCATTTGAAAGAGTTTTTCCTATGCAAATCCAGTTTTGTAACTCCGTCTGCAAAATCCTTACTCACACAAAAACATGTTTTGAAAAGAAGGATCTACCATATGATCAGTCCCTTCGCATGCTCTTAACTGTGAGTACGGCTATCATGATAATTTTAACTCTGCAGAGTGAGTATACTGTACCCTCAGGAGGCATCACACCAAAGGTGCGAACCACAAAGCCGTTTGGGATGAAAGCCCTAATAGCACTTGCTTTGTGAATCATTCCTGGGCACCCTGTGGGGGATCGGCCCACGACCCAAGACTTTATGTTGTAACAAGAAGGCCAAGGAAATGAGGTCCAAGGCGCTGACGAACGGGGATACATCCTCCCTATCAGTACCACCCAGATGTCTACAAGGGACATCACCACCAGCAAGTAGCTACTAGAGATTTAAGCTTAATAGGCCAGACCAGTCCCATAATAGAACCTGAAGCAATACTGCAAGGCTTAGTTTATAGGATGAATAGTCCTTAGACTAGGGAGGGGTACTAGTACCAACCCGAAACCGTGCATAATATGCACCATACTGACAACCGGTTCCTCCCTAGTCAGAGCATTTTAAGGGGAGAGTAGAAACACATCCTAATTTCTGGCATCTCCCTCGATGCCGCATTTTACCAAACCACACGGTTAGAATCATGTGAAATCATGGTGAAATCATATAATCATGTACAACATTTTTTTTCCTATCGTAAGGAAGTTTTGTAAGCAATGTAGTTATAGATATCCCTAGTGTTCAAAATTTATAAAGGGGCAGGACAACATTTTATTTGCTGGTCGTAACTAAGCTATGGATTATTTATTTTATACTTATCATCCAAGTTTTGGAATACTAACAAAACTTTTAAATAAGATAATGGCTCAATCAATATGCATCAAGAGACTTGCCTTCGTCAAACTCCTAGTGTGGGTAAGCGTCTTCGGCGGGGTCTCCACGAACTCCTAGGGATCTATCCTCGCCACAAGCATGACACTAGAAATTAAATTTTTGGAAAACTTTTCTAAAAATGAATTTTTGTAAACTCTGAAGATAAGACAAAGTAATAAGAGTTTCCATTTTTGCAATTCATTAAATATCTTTAAAGGAGGCTATTTGTTTTTTACACACTAAAACTCCCATTGGAGTGTCAGGTCTAACTTTTTTTTTATAAAATATAGCAATCTATCTAGTATTTTACGGAATTTTTCTAGAATTTTTGGAAGTAATTTGCTATTTTTAATAATTCTGTTTCCACTCTCTAATTTTCTAAATAAGTAAAACCAGAAATATGTTTGTACAAGATCGGGGCTCGCCAAGACTTCGTCGAAGTCGGTCTGTCACACAAGAACTCTGCAAAGAAGGCATGCGGGCACGGCATATGTCGGCGTCGAGGAAACGTATCGGGAAGTACGTTTCCACTAAACCAAACGGTGGGTCCTTTGGGCCCACCTGTCGGTGACGAAAAGACGCCGCACAGGTTAACCCTGTGGTTAAACACCGCGGGCCCTGTGCGTCAATGACACACCAATGCTAACCATTGGCTTAACGGCTAATAGCGTCAGCCCACCTGTCAGCGACTCAGACCAGAGATGTGACGCCAGCTAGGCGTCACCGTCGTCTTCCCCTAGCCGAGCACGACCGGCTGGGAGAGAACGGTGGCGCGCCGGCGACTCGGGCCACGGTAGCTCACTAGGGCCGAGGCTTGGGATCTAGGTCCTATGGTGAACTTAGGGATGGACGTGACGTCGCCGGAGATGGACAGGGACGGCTGTGCGACGCTAGGAGGCGGCGGCGGTCATGACCTACCATGGCGTCGGCCATCCTAAGGTCTCAGCTTGGCGCTAACGGCGCGAAAAACTTCTAGGGATCTATAGGAGGGTACCTGCAGCGACGGCGAGGATGGAGGCAGTTTGGATCGTCCTGGCATCGAGGAGATCGGCAGAAGTCCGAACAGGGGCCACGTCAGGAGCGAACTCTGGTGGATCCTAGGCCGAAATAGTACATGGAACATGAGGGTCGTGCTACTGGGGTGCTCCCAGAGCAAGGGATTGGACTGGGGCTCACCGTCTGCGGCGAAATTGAGGAGGGGCGATCCCTGGCCTGCGGTGCTTTGCGAGGGCTCCGGCGTGTTGCAAGGCAAGAGAGATTGATCATAGTGAGGACGCGGTAGAGGAAGAGGAGGACCGGTGATGGAGCTCAAATCTGAGCAAGGAAACTCACCGGTGTGCACTTGGAGCTTGTCCGAAGCGCGGCAGCTAAATGGACCAAAAGGGAAAAAAAGTGAGCCATTAGGTTTATATGGCCAGGGAGAAAGAGGGTAGAGCTCGGGCAATGGCTAGGGAGGCTGGCCGGAGGGCCAAGGTGGTGAGCAAGCACCTGGCCGCTAGTTGAGGTGATTTGCGTCGTGGCATTGATGTCGCGACGCCAAACTGGTGATCGGCCGGACATGAGAGTAGGTGAGACGGAGTAAGGTTGACATGACAGCCACTGCGGTTGCGTTGTGCGGCATCACGTCGGCTGAGCATGCCTCGAGGAGGCTCGGCCGAAGAGACGGCACGGCGCGTGCTTCGCAACACTGCCATAGTGGCGGGGCATGTGAGCGACACGTCGGGGCGGTCAACGAGGCTGTCAAGGCAGGGCCGAGGAGCTGTGCTTGGCCTGGCGAAGGACCGACGGTCCGATGTAGGCGTCACGAGGTGTGCGCGCCGTGTGGCCAGTGCATGCGGGAGCTGCGCGGCGAAGCTGGGAACAGGGGAGAAGGAAGGGACTAACAGGTAGGGCTGGGATCGCATGGTTGCTCAGGCGAGCTGGGCTGCGTGACGCGCAGCTGGGCCGAGACACGCGGGAGCGGCCCATGCGGCGCACGCGCGAGGGAGAGTGAGAGCGGGCTGAGAGAGGGACTGGGCCGAGGCGGATTTTCTTTTTATTTTCTTGTTCCGAGGAGGATTTTCTTTTTATTTTCTTTTTTTCTCTGTAACATCCCATTTTTAAAAATTTAGAAATGCATAATCATTGCATGAGATTGAGCATTGCAAAAATAAAATCATCAAAACAAAAATTATTTTTGAAAATGTGCATGTTACCCTATTTAATTTCCTAAAAATCTAATTAAGGGTTTAACTTTTAAAATACTTCAATCCAAAATGTTTAAATTACTAAGAACATAACTTAGCAATTTATAGATTGATAATCTCATTTTGAATTAGAAGCTAGCCAAAATTTAAACTCCAATTAAATAAAATTTGGTGGCAAATTAAATTAATTAGATTTGGCAAACATCTATTTTATAATTAAGCCCTATGCCTAACCCTCTCTCTTTTCCCTTTCCCTATGACAAGTAGGTCCCACTGTCATCCTCATCTTCCCAATAGGGAATTCTCCTTTTTGCCCCTTCCCAATTTGAACTTTTCCAAAAGGGGCTTTCCCTTTCTGCCTAATTCCCCTTCTACCCCTCTAACCCTACCTAATCCTACCTAATCCCTCGAGCACTCCTCCCTCCCCTCACTGTCCCCTTCCCTCAATCCGCCAGCAAAGCCCCCTTCCTGTCCGATCCCTTCCACCACCTTCCTCCCCTTACTTCCCTCGGCCCATTTTACCAGGCCGCCGTCGTCAGAGCACGCCGGAGGCTGTCGCTGAAGTCCGAACCGCCCCAGACGCCGTTGAAGCCCTTCTCTCGGTAAGCTCCCCTCCTCTTCCTCCCTTAGCAACTCTAGCCCCCTAGGAGCTCTTCTCCAACGCCGGCGCCGCCCCTCTCTGGCTGGAGTTGGCCGCTGCCGTGTGCCCTACTCCGCCCGGCCTCGACCAAGCCACCGCTCCTCCTCAGCCAACCCCACCCCTCGCCATCGCCACCCACACTCTCCCCATGCCTCCTCCTTGCTCGTCGACCCCGCCGTCCTCTGCCGTTCGCCACGCCCGATCCCCATGTCAGGCGCCGTGCCGTCCGCCGCCCGAGCCGCCATCTTGGGCTCCTCGCGCCTCTCCGGTCGGCCAACCTCCGCCACCCTCCTCCTCTACCTCCTCTCTCTTCTTTCCCCCTCCTCCCCACGCCGCCGAGCCATCATCATGGATTACACCGTATCCGAGCTGCCTCCGCCACCTCCTCGCTTGGTCGCCGACAGTAGCCCACCGCCGGTCGGCCCAGCCATCGACGGCCGGCCCCGTCTGTCACTTCCTTCCACCTTAGCGCTGCCCATTGGCTGCCGCGCGTCGTCCGTTCTTGTGGGCCAAGGCTCGCTTCATGACGGACAGTCGCCCACTACGCTGGGCCGCCTCGTCTGCTCACAGTAAGGTGCACGCCATGCCAGCGTCACAGACGCTGGTCAGACGCCACCGCCTCAGGCTATGTGACCATGGCTCACAGTCGCGTGTCTTAACGCCACGCCAAAGCACGCCTGCCACCGCCTCCCCTCGGCCGAGCCGAGCCGATGACCGCCCATCCGCTTTCTTCCCTTTTTAATTAATTTTATATAGAATATTTGTAGATTTTATATTTTTAAAAATATAAATACAAAATCGAGTGAAATAATTTTCTAAAAATTCATAAAAATGTGAACTTTAATTTGAAAATATTATTTACATAATTTAATGCATATTAATTCATGGTTTAGTTTTATAAATACAAAAACATGCATTAGATAATCTTATTTAATTATGCCAAACCCTTGGTAGACTTAGGTTATTACTTGCTTAATTATCACCAATTTTCTTGACTAGTCATTTAATCCTGCTTAGCTGTGCTGTAAGTACTTAATAATTTGTTTCCTCTGAATTACATTGAAACCTCTATTGCCAAAAATTCATTGAATGACAGTAGTGGGTGCTACTGTTGGAAAAACTGTTAGGCAGATAGTGGGTATTCTACCAGGGTTTTGAAAAGCAAAATGCTTTGAAAATTTGATTGGGGTGGATGGTTGTCTGGCTCGTGCAGTAAGCACGAGACCTAGGTCCAATGTGGGAACCACCCTAGTCCCTAAGTATCGATACCTTGTGGTTGTCAGGACTAAGTACAACAGTGCGACCATGAGTGCTTGTATGGGCAAGCCCTGGCTGAGTACCTTTCGAACTCTTGGTTTGGACATCCCTTGTGGTGGAGTAGGTGTGGAGAATCCGTCGACCCTACCGGCTCAAGAGGAGGCTTCAGCCAACTGGAGAAACCAGCGCTGCGGTGGAAACTTTAGAGGGGATGCCAGCCAAGAGCTAGACTACTAAAGCTTTGTCATGATGACATCCGACGAGAGGGAATCATGTCTCATGGGTAAAGCGTGCGATCTCTGCAGAGTGTAAAACTTTCTAGATAGCCGTGCCCATGGTTAGGCCATCTCCAATGGTGCTAAATCAGCTGGATATAAGAAGTTCACCTCATCTTTTTTCTTATGTGGAGGAGAGAATCCCCTCTGTTTCTAAATGGTTTGGAAGAGAAAACCGGTAGGTGCCGTGTTTTGTTTTGGGGGCCTGCGACAGGAAACCGTGAGGAAATGATTTTTGATGAAACTACGGTTGGTGCCGTGAGATAGCCAGGTTTGGGCAGAAGTCGGTGGATATCGGAGTTTGGAAAAGACTATTAAATTGTTTTGATGCAAACTCCCCTCTTTCCTAAATCTTCTTTCCAAACCTTTAGGTGAACTTTTATAAAAATTGGCTTTTTGCAAACAAACCCCTAACCCCCTTTTGTCTAAGCCATATATGTTCATATGTCAATTGACTTACGAGTATTTACACCAATACTCACCCTCGCGCTTTGCCGCGGGGCTGCGCATTCCAACGCGCAGGTTCGGAATACCCTTGTGACCGTGAAGACGGCGATCCCGAGGCTTACAACTTCGCCGATGGAGTCCAGGATGAAGTGTTAACCGATGCCTCGGAATGCGTTCCTCTAGCTCTGACTGTGGGGAAATATTTTGGTTTTCATCTCGTTTATGGATGTATTTTGAGGCCTTAACTGCCTGTTGGGGAAAGTACATAGCCCATGAAGGTTCGGCCCACTTACTTACCCGCGGCCCCATAGGAAGCAAGCTCAGGGCCAGCGAGCTCGCGCCCGAGCTTGGCAAGCTCGAGCCCGAGCTTCCCCGCCTCGGAAGCTCGGGCCTCCTGCTTACCCCGCGACTCTGAGGTACAAAGGAATAGGACCCGAGGCAAATCGTGCGGTGCCGCGGACAGGATACGCTTCGGGTCCCTAGAGTCGCCGAGAATTAAATGCGCGTACTATACCAAGGAGCGCCTGGCGGCAGCTTTTGACGGGTTGGCGGTCGGTCCCGTCAACCGCCCGTATGGGCAAAGACACGTGCTAACCGGTAGCGGTCTGGCGCGGTGATCGGAGGATTGCACTAGATTACCCGGAGGATTTGGTGCACTACCGGCATGGCAAAAAGGCAACGACTAATTCAACGGACCAGCACAAGCTACAGTGGCCGGAGAGCACCTATAATAGGGGCATACAGGCCACAACAACGAGCACGACCCCTAACCTCCGCATACACACAACTCACTTGGAGAATAGCTGCTGTAGAACAGGAGCACTTGCACTCTCGTAGGAGCACTAGTTCCCGCGGTAGTTTCCCGCATCCAGATAACTGTAGGAATACACACAAGTGCCTTGAGCACTCATTGTACTCGAGGCCCAGGCTTCCCAAAGCCCAGACTTCATCCCCTTGTACTCGTTTAAGCCCGGCATTAAACGAAGACTGGACGTAGGGCTGTTATCCCGCAGTGGAGGCCTGAACCAGTGTAAAAACACTCGTGTCATCGCCTCACGATCCGGTCTCGACGCTACCAAATTGCGTCGGGACTAAGGTCTTTTCTTCGCCGGCGTCCGCCATAAAGCCGGCCTCGATGCGACGGGGACAGGCGCGCCGGCCTCGCACCCCCTTTCTTGCTTATTACGCCGCGGAGGCTCGCCTCCCGCCGCCGACAACCGGCGCCACCGTGGGGCCCGACAGCGGTCTTCTCCCTCGATCGAGTCGAGGATGGCCTTGTTGTCTTCTTACGACATTGATACCGTGGACTCAACTACAACGATCGCGACGATCTAGACGACGCCGACGAGTCGATGAGGAGTGGCAGGTGGTATCTCGCCGGAGCTCACCCGACGAGATGGAGGTGGAGGCAACGCCTCGGGAGTACTGCTCGCTCCCGCCTTTGCCAAGACTTCGCCGACCACGCCGTGAACCCCTCATGGAGGATCGAGGCACCGCCACCGCTGTCAAGATCCGGACGGACCACGCGCATTCGCGGCCATGTCCGAAGAGGAGGACCAGTCCTGCGCACGTAACTGGCGCCCCGCCCATCGAGGCCGGCAGCGGACCGGCGTGAGCCCATGGTAGTTGAGGGTGCCGATGGCACCACCTCCGTGGGCGACACCGACATGTCTTCTTCGCGGGAGCCTGCCTCACGTCATGTCTTTGCGACGTCAAAGCGGGCGACCCAAGACCACCACGCATCGACCTAAGCGGAGAGCACCACGGCGTGAGGCCGCTCAGAGCCTCTTTGCCGGGTCGGTTGGGCGAACCCTGGCGGATATCCGCCGCAGCTCGCTGCCCGACACCGCCACCGCGCTACACGCCAAGATTCGCCCACCACTACCGCCACCAACCCAAAGGTCTTTGCGCAATCGCAAAAGGGTTAAGGCGATTGCCAAGGTCATGCGTGACCTGGAGAAGGACCCGCGAGGGTTCACCATGGCTGATCTAGGCGCCGCGGTTGCTGACGGCCTAGAAGAGCTCGCTGGGATCTCGGCGAGCACCTCCAGCCCGCCACACACCGGTTTCTCGAGGCGGCGCGCCGAACGTTCGGTCGCTACGGCAGTATCCACGCACACATGGACGGCGCCTCAACGCACCTGGCGGAGTCTTTTTCCGCCTCGGCCGCTCGGTGGCGCACTTCCGCTGAAAACAACGGGCCACCACGGTGCCGAAGCTTCTCCGAAGCTTTGCACGAGGCCCCATGGCCTCGCAAGTTCAAGCTCGAGCATCGAGAAGTTCGACGGAGTAAGAACCCGACGAATATCTCATTGCTTATACTACCGCCATCCTGGCGCAGCGTAACGAGGCCGTAATGGTCAACTACTTCCTACCGCTTTGAGGGAATGGCCCAACTCGCTGTTCAACCAACGCCGAGGTTCGACACGCACTGGGAACAGTGCAGAAGCGCCCGGACAAACTTCCTGTGGTCGCTATGCGCGCTTCGAAAGCCCCAGACCTCAAGCTTGTGGTCCAAAGGGCGGAGAGGGCTCAGAGGACTACGCCGCCAGTTCGCCCAGTCGCGCAACACCATTCTGTCCGATCTCGACGAGGCCATCGCTGAGGCCTTCAAGGAGGGAGTGCGGAATACCCGTTTCACCGAGGACCTTGAGCTCCATCCGGTCCACACCGCAGCCGATTTATTTTGTGCCGCGGAAGGATACATCAACGCCTTTGAGGCGATGGAGCGCAAGAAAGGAAGGACGGAGGAGAAGGCGGCGGCCCGGACTGGCACGGATGCTAAGAAGGGTGACGCCGAGAAGAAGAAGAAGAAGAAGAAGAAGGAGCCTGCCGCCCTCGCCTACGTCGCAGCGGTAGAGCCCGAGAGGCCTGCTCCTCCAGAGCGGCCGCTCGCGGCCACTTCGCCTGGCCGAGGAACGGCGGCGCGCTGGCTGGGGCGGGCTCCCCCACCGACTCGACCGCCCAGGGGCTAATCCTCCGAACAACCGCCATCGCTTCCTCCATCGGCAGAGCCATGATGACTCGCAGAATCGCAGGACGGGCCGCGCGTTGAGGACTTCTACGCCGGGCGCGGGCCCATGCCCGAGCTCCCCGATCACGGGGTGCCGGACGACCGGGCGCCTCAGGGCGCCCATGGCGATACCTTCCAGGAGGCTCGCGCATACGTCGCCGTGATCTTCGGCGGCGCTTCTGCCTATAGCTCGCGACGCGAGCTTAAGGCCACTACTCGGGAGGTTGACCACCTCGAGAAGGGCAAGCCTGGGGACGCACCCCTGCGGTGGTCCCACCAGTCGATCACTTTCTCCGGGGATGATTGTCCCCCCGGGATGACCAGGCCCTAGCGCTTACCGCTGGTGCTCTGTCCCACCATCAGCAATACGCGAGTCGATCGCGTTTGGTAGATGGAGGGAGCTCCCTAGACATCGTCACTTGAGCAGATGCAGGTCCCGCGGTCCAAGATCAAGGACATAGCCATCCCCTTCCACGGCATTGTCCCCGGTCGCCCCTACACCGATCGGCAAATCGTCTTTGCCTGTGGACGCTTTGGGACCCCTGTAACTTCCGGACGGAGTACGTCACCTTCGAGGTGGTAGACTCTGAGCTCCCGTACAACGCCATCCTTGGACGCCCCGAGCTGTCCAAGTTCATGGCGGCCACCCACCACGGCTACCACTGCCTGAAGATGCCGGCCCCTCACGGGGTCATCACAATCAAGGGCAGCCACAAGGCCGCAATGGCCTGTGACGAGAGCGCCTTGGCCTTGGTCGGACAGCTCCTCGAGAGAGGCCTGGCCAAGGCCAAACAGCCAACAGTCCGCCCCAAGGTGCCCTGCAGCCGCAGGAGCCCACCAAGGCAGTCCCCCTCTCCGAGGACGACCCGGCCATGGTCGTCCACGTAGGGGTCAACCTCGAGTCCAAATAGGAACTCGAGCTCGTCACCTTCCTCCGGGCTAACGCAGACGTGTTCGCGTGGAAACCGTCCGACATGCCCGGAGTCCCAAGGGAGGTCATCGAGCACAAGCTAGCTGTTCAGCCTAACAAAAAGCCTGTTAGACAGGCCCTACGGTGCTTCCCAAAGTGGAAGGCCGACATCATCCAGGAGCAGCTTGGCAAGCTCCTCCAAGCCGGCTTCATCCGAGAAGTGGAGCATTCCTAGTGGCTAGCTAACCCGGTCGTCGTCAAGAAGAAGGGCGGGAAATGGCGAATGTGCGTCGACCATCGCGACCTCAATGCCGCCTGCCCCAAGGACAATTTCCCCCTGCCGCGCATAGACCAACTGGTCGACGCAACGGCAGACTCGGCGCTCATGAGCTTCCTGGACGCCTACTCCGGCTACCACCAGATCGCGCTGGCAAGGGAAGACGAAGAGAAGAATGCCTTCGTAACACCTTTTGGTACCTTCTGCTACACGACCATGTCCTTCGGTCTAAAGAACCCGGAGCCACGCCCAAATGATTAATGCAAAAGACCGTCCCGATCGATAGGGCGAACGAGAGGTTTATGTAGGCGATGTTGTTGTAAAAGCAAAGTCCCACGACCATATGACCGACCTTCAAGAAACTTTTGCTAATCTTAGAAAGCATCAAGTTGTCAACTCAAAAATGTGTCTTTGGTGTCCGGCCCGATGTTGCTTGGCTATGTAATAGAAAGGCGAGTATCGGGCAAACCCCGAGAAAATCGGGTTATCGAGAATATGAGGTCGCCAACCCGCACTAAGGAGGTGCAAGCCCTCACCGGCGGATGGCAGCCCTCGGCAGATTCATATCTCGTCTCGGCGAGCGCAGGCACCTTTTTGTAAGATCTCGCGAAGCACGATGGTTTCGAATGGACAGAGAAGCCGAGGCCGCTTTCAGCTAAAGCGCCACCTATCCACGCCTTCGCCCTAGCCACGCCAAAGCTCTGGGAAGCTCTACTCTCTATTTGGCGGTTGCCCCGCAGATCGTAAGTCTTCAGACTAGCAATGAACGTGAAGGCAAGCAACAACCCGCCTACTACGTGAGCGAGGTACTTCACGGCCTAAGGAGCGGCACCGAGGTTCGAAGCTTTGTACGCCTTTGCTTATGGCCTCGCGAAGTTACGCCACTATTTCCAAGCCCATCCAATTACGGTCCCAACGAAGTTTCCGTTAAAGGACATCATTCGAACCCAGACGCGAACGGAGGGTCGCAGCGTGGCAATCGAGCTTGGTGAATTTGACATCAAGTTCGCTCTCGAACGGCGATCAAATCCCAATCGTGGCCGACTTCTTGGCTGAATGGACCGGCCGGCCGACCTTCTGGAGGCTCGCCCGAGCCCGCAAGCCAAGAAGCACACCGACCATGTTTTTCAATGGGTCGCGCTAATTCGAGCGATCAGTCGCGGGTTTGTTCTCATCTCCCCAAGGAAAACAAATTCAGCATATAGTATAGCTTCCATTTTCCCAAGAACTAACAATGTCATGGAGTACGAAGGCCTCCTAGCCGCCCCTCTGAAGTTGGTCGCCCGCCAAGTAAACAAGGAGTTTCAAGAGTTACGACGACTAATGGCGCGACATTTGGCGTATGAGAAAGCTAGAGAAGCACTTCACGAACTTCAAGTGTGTTACGCTCCCAGATCAAGCTAATGGCTCGGCCGATAAGCTCGCTGCTTGGCTCACAAGAAACCGCCCGGGGGGTGCTCGTCAAAGACCTACTAAAGCCCTCTATTCCTCTAGAGAAGAGGCCCCGAGAAGACGGTTGCTCGACCCAAACGACCGGTACTGCTTGCTTCCTAGAGCAACATGACACTGATGACGCTATTCGTCCAGCTTGACTCATGGGACACCGCCACAGACACAACGAGAAATCCTGGCCCAAAGACAAGCCCGACCTTACCGACACTCGGGGCTTGTTGTACCAAGGGGTTCTAACGGCAGATTTTGCAAGTGCGTGACCCAGGAGGAAGGCAAATTTCTTCTCCAAGACATCCACGACGGGATCTGCGGGGCCCATGCCTCTTTCAGAACCCTAGTGGAAAAAGCCTTTTGCATGTGGTACTACTGGCCCACTGCGTTGACCGACGCAAGAGAGCTAGTAAAATGCTGCCCAGCCTGCTAATATCATGCCCAGGTATCACACCAGCCCGCATATGAGCTGCAGACTATCCCGCTAACCTGGCCATTCTCAACATGGGGAATGGACATACTTGGTCCGTTCCCCAGAGGCCTAAAGGGCTGCACGCACCTGTTCGTCCCCATCGACACCTTCACCAAGTGGATCGAGGCCGAACCAGTGTCGAGCATATCCGCCCAAACGGCCAAGAGGTTCCTTAGGAACAAAATCGTGACCAGGTTTGGCGTCCCGAGTAAGCTGATCGCTGATAATGGGACACAGTTCACAAGCGAGCTATTCCAGGACTACTGCGAAGAGCTCGGCATGAAGGTCGCCCTAGCTTCGGTAGGTTACCCACAGAGTAATGGTGCAGCCGAACGCGCGAATGGGCAGATCATGCAGGGCATTAAGCGCCGAGTGTACGACGCTCTTGCCGAGCAACGCCACAACCGGGTAGAAGAACTACCTCCGTGCTTTGGGCAGCCCGACAACTTCTAATCAAGCATCGGCGAAACCCCATTCAGCTCAGATACGGCTCGAAGCGGTCTTACCCTCCGAGCTAAGACTTGGTTCAGTTCGTGTTGATTTTGTTGGAGAAATCGACAACAACGAGGAACGATCGTTGATCTCGACCTATCCGAGTCCCCGCCATGAAAGCAAGCACTATCATGAGCGGTAGCATACCAAAGAATCCTCGCGGCGGCCACGCTGCTAAAAGGTACAGACACGACCTTGCAAGTTGGCGACCGGTTCTAAGACGAGTTCGTAACCTGCTCATGCCAACAAGCTCACCCCAAGATGGGAAGGCCTCAGACACGGTCAGATCACCGCACGCCCGGGTCAGAAGATTGGCTATGCCGGATGGGAGAGTCCTCAACAGCTCCTGGAACATCGCTCAACTTCGGAGGTTCTACGCCTAAGAAAAGGTCGTAAGTCTCTATTTCCCTCTCTCTCTCTCTCTCTGCCTTTTGACCATCCTACCATCCCCTAAAGAATCCCCAAAACTAACCCCAGCGACCTAAACTCATGATCGGGCTTAGGAGAAAGCCCGGGCTGTTCCAGTACACATCGGCAGAATAGTGGCTACGCAGAATCCAACCCCCGGGATTCCTTTGCACACGGGTAAGCCGATATCCATCGGACCACGGAAGATCCCGTGCGGGCACGTGCTTTCCGGCCCTATATCATAGCCCGCATAAACCTGTTACAGGCCCGGGATACCTCTAGAGTCCAATACTCTGCCTCTCGCAAAGAGAAGGAGCTAGGGCCACAAGCTTCGTTCAAAGTGTACGGTTTTAAACCACAACCGACCTTCGTCAATCGAAGCTCGGCCGTGGCTTAGGGTTAGGGTCCCATTTTTCAAAATTGATCTTCTAAACCACAACCGACCTTCCGTCAACCGTAAGCTCGACAGGGCTCGGGGCTAGGGTCGATTTTTCAAAATTGATCTCTAAACCACAACCAACCTTCGTCGAACCGTAAGCTCTGTCGTGGCTCGGGGCTAGGGTCGATTTTTCAAAATTGATCTCTCCAAACCACAACCGACCTTCTGTCGAGCCAGAAGCTCGGTCGTGGCTCGGGGGCTAGGGTCGATTTTTCAAAAATTGATCTCTCCAAACCACAACCGACCTTCTATCAAACTAGAACCTTGGTCGTGGCTTGGGGGCTAGGGTCGATTTTTTCGAAGGGTCGATTTTTTCAGTGTCGATTTTTCGAACGGTCGATTTCTTAAAGGTCGATTCTCCAAGAGCAGATACCCAAGCAAGAACTTCCGATCTTCTCTAAGCCACGCCCGGGCTTCTCCTCAGAAGCACGGAGATGGCTCGGGGGCTAGGATCGGTAGGACTATACTGCGTTTTCAATTCTTTCTTACCTATACGACTACTAGCGTTCGTTTGCATGGAGAAAAGACAACAGAAAAAGGATAAGCAGCGATAACCACAAGCAACTTTATTAAAAAGGATTCTGGGATGGCTTACAAGCCAGCTACACCTAGTCCTAGCGGAAGGGCCCCAGAAACCTGACAACCACGTCGGCCACCTCGGCAAGCGTAGGGGCAGCCTCGACCAAAGCCGCGGCGGCAAAGAAAGATCGCGGCACGGCACCGACGCCTCCACGAGCGGATCAAAAGCCCTGCGGAGTCGCGGGACAACTTCGACCAGCGCTTCAACCCCGGCGACGTCGCGGGCGCGCGCCTCCTCCTCCGCGAGTTCGGCCATGGCGAGGTCAAAATCCGCCCAGAGCTCCGCCAACTCTGGATCGCGAGCCATGGAAGCAGGAGGAGAAGGAAGTGTGGAAGAAAGAAGACTGGAATGAGAAGTGGCCGCAGACGGCCTCTTTTTATAGCCAGAGTTCGGGAAGCCGAAGCAATCCCAGGAGTAATGGCGTCGGGAAGCAATTCCGGCGCAGAACTGTTTCCAAGACCGAACGCGAATGTCTCTTGGGACATGGTGCAAGCAGTCAAGACGATGTTCGGCATTCCAGGGAGAAGGCGGATCGAAGAAGTGACGAAGGAATGAAGTCAAAACAAGTCCACCGCATTAATAAAGGGTATTTACAAGGGCGAGCCGGATTACCGCCAAACAAAAGGAAAAGAAATGAAAAAAAGACCTACGGCTTAGGCTGGCACCGGAGCTTCCGAAGCTCGGCCAGCGACTCCTCATTTTGGCCCTGAAGATCGAGAAACTTCTTCTCTTTGGCCCGCAACAGATTTTGACCCGTAAGGTTTCATATGCGACCTCCAGTCCCGCATGGTATCCCGTGGATCTTCAGCAGCCCTCCGTCATGGTTGTAGCATACTTCGCTCGGGAAAGCTCATGCAATGAGGTCGCGCCCTTTACTATGCGAGCAACCTCGCCGACGCTGCACGCCATCGACCGGAGCGTTCCTCGAGTTTCAGGGCGCGGTCGCTGCTCGCCTTAAGGGCCTCCAATGACCGCAAGAAACCTCCTTGGCATCCTCTGCGCCCACGGCTAAGGCCGCTTTAGCCGCCATGCTCGAGCCTCCATAACCACTGCCTGGACTGAGCTCGAGCGAGCTTCCTCAAGCTCGGCGCGTGCAGCATTGGCTTCCCGTTGCCACCGCGCGCCTTCCGCCCGCAGGGCCTCTTGTTCGGCATTGTGCTTAGCCTCAAATGAGCAAACCATGCCAACAAGCTCACGGTAGATCTGCACCCAGAGGATAGGCTAAGGAAGAGAAGGACCAAAGCAGGGAAAATACAAGACAACAAGCAAATCATCAGAAACTTACCCGCCTGGCGACTGCCACGGCCGCGTCATCATACCGAGCCTGCAAAACGCCCCTAGGCGCAGGAGGCACCGAGACCTAGTGGCCCGAGCTATCGCCCGAGCCGCTTGGCCCCTCGGCCACCTCCTCTACAGGCCCGGCCGAGCCTCCCGCAGGCCCGGTCGAGCCTGCGGCCGAGCCTCCCGCAGGCTCGACCATCTCTTCCGCAGACACGGCCAAGCCTCCCATAGGCTCGGCCACCTCTCCTGCAAGCTCGGCCGAGCCTCCTGCGCAGGCTCGGCCGCCTCCCGTGAGCTCGTCTGAAGCCTCCCACAGCTTGGCCGCCTTCCACAGCACGACCAAGCTCGCACTGGCTCGGCCGCTTCTCCGCAACCTCACAAGCTCCCTTGTCGGCTCACGACTTCGCGAACCCAAAGAAGGCCGATGGCATGAAAGCATGGCTCGGGAAATCCGTCTGCGCCAGCATCCACCGAAGCCCTCTCCTGCCGATTGCTACCATTCCTTGAGCGTCTGGCCGGGATCGGTCGGGCCGGATGGCGCTCGCCGGCCCATGCGACGAGCCCGAGGTGGTGCTCAACCCATGCCGGCGCCGCCGAGATCCACCCCGAGACGGCCAACGGAGCCACGCCCACATACCGCACCGAACAACGCCGCGCTATGATGACCGGACGGGCCAATCCCACCAAGAAGAAGAGTGTCGCCGCGTCCGCCGGGGACAGTATGTTACTCTGCCGAAAATCTCACGATGCCGCGGATGTCGACGGGCGCCACCTTGGCCGAAGTCCGCCCTCGACACGGATCGGCGCCAGCGCCGGTGCCGGATAGGTCTCCACCTTCACGAAGCGCGGCTCGAGGGCGACGCCCCAGGCGCTACCGGCGGAGGACGGCGGGTCTCAAACCCCGGGGCCCGGTTTTGCCCTTGACGGAGTCATTCTCGCGGGCCACTGCCTCCGGATGCACCGGAATAAGTTCCCCCGCTTGGGGAGACAGGGCAACTGAAAAACAAGGGAGAATCAGAGCATGCCCGATCGGCCCAAGGGCCATAACCAACAAAGAAAGGAGACGGGAGAAACCAGCAAGCACGAGCAACTTACGTGCGATTCGCGACGGCCGCCGCCATCTCGCCGTCCGAAGTTGTCGTCATCCAAAGACTAACCGACGCTTGGCGCCGGCTGGTATCCGCGCCGGCCAATCCCGAGCTCGGGAACCTCCAGACCGAGCTGGGTCGGGGACGGATTTGCTAGCACGGGGTGCCTGCCGCCATGCGAGGGTGGCCTTGTCCGGGAAGCGACCGGCCGGCTTCTTCCCGGGCGATCGCTTACGAGCGGCCTGTCCTTTCCGCGCCGGAGCCAAGCTCGCATTGCCACCGACCGTCAGGTTGGCGGCCCCAGAAGCCGCCACCGGCGCGGATGCGGCAAGCCCGGCTCCCACTCCCGCTTCCCTCTGAAAAAACACATCATAGGGCGTCAACCCACGCCCATGAGCGAACCATTCCGAAGACACCTAGGCCCGCAGAAGCACATACCTCGTCCAGGACATTGCGGACGGCCGAGCCTGATGGCCCGTTGCTAGATTCATGGTAGAGAAGCCCCACGACCCGGACCACCTCGTCTTGGGGCAAGGCTACAAAGGAAAAAGACGGGAACATTACAGACACGCTCGGGGAAAAGCTCGGACAAAAAGCTGCAAGGTCGGGAACGAAGACTTACGGGAAGTGCCTTCGCGGGAGAGATCAGCCCACCTGCGGATCTTGAAGAAAGGGCAAACCCGCTTCCTGAGCGGGCTCACCCGGTGCCTGGTGAAGTCAGCTACAATGTCATAGCTGTTGAGCCCTCGGCCGGCCAAGTCCCGAACCTTGGCCGCCAGGGCTACCTCCGCCGGCTCCAGCGCGGGCCGGGGCATCGTCACCTTCCCAGGGCTCGCATTGGCAAACCATAACCGACAGTTGTCGGGCTTCTCGGCGTAATACCACCGCGACGCCCACCCCCCGACGTTCTTCTTGGCTTTGAACACCGGATACGAGGACTTCATGTCGCGGCGAAGCTTGAAGTAGGCGCACCCCGCCGCATTGTTTCCGCCGGTCGTGGTCAGCTCGTAGAAGTGAAGGAGGAGGCTGACCGTCGGGTTCACCCCGACGAACGCTTCGCAGAGGTGCGCGAAGATCGTCAAAAACAAGATCGAGTTGGGATTGAGGTTCACCAACTCGATCCCGCGCTGGGCCAGGACGGATTCGATGAAATCGGACTCCGGAACCTGGAGCCCATGAATGGCGAAGAGCTCGGCGCATTTAACTCCTTGCTCTGGGCGCTGAACCGCCTCGCCGCCGCCTCCATCCGCCGACGTCGACGAAGCCGGCGGCTTCCAGCCCCTTCAGGTCGTCTTCAGTTAGGAGGCTCCGCGTGAAGGGCGCCATCAGGAAGGTGAGGATCAGAGTAAGAAAATGGCGGAAAGGCGGAGGAGGAAGAAGGCAAAGAAACGCGAGTGGCACAAGGCGAACGAGTAGTACAAGAGGGCGTAAGAAGAGACGGCGAAGAAGGGGAACCGTTTGATGTAAACCGGGAAGGGGAGACGAACCGTCGCCTGTCCGCCGAGGGACGCGGAAACCAAGGAGGAGGAAGCGGCGACGAATCGCGCCGATTGGGATTCCCGCCGGCCCCGAGGGTTTCGCGACGCCAAAAGACAGCATTTCGCCAAGGCAAGCATTAGATAAACCTCTGAGCGGCACGACATCGTCCCGCTCGAGGCTCGGGGGCTAGCTGTTGGGGAAAGTACGTGGCCCATGAAGGTTTGGCCCACTTACTTACCCGCGGCCCCACAGAAAGCAAGCTCGGGGCTAGCAAGTCAGCCGAAGCTTGAAGCTCGAGCCCGAAGCTTCCCGCCTCGAAGCTTCGGGCCTCCTGCTACCCCCATGACTCGAGGTACAAAGGAACAGACCCGAGGCAATCGTGCGCGGCATCATGACAGATACGCTTTGGGTCCCCAGAGTCGCCGAGAATTAAATGTGCGACTATACTAAGGAGCGCCGGCGGCAGCTTCGACGGGTTGGCGGCGGTCCGCTAACCGCCAGATGGGCAAAGACACGTATAACCGATAGCGGTCCGGCAAGGTGATCTAAGATTGCACTCGACACCGGAGGATTTGGTGCACTACCGCATGGCAAAAGGTAACGACTAATTCAACGGACCAAAGACAAGCTACAGTGGCCGGAGAGCACCTATAAATGGGGCATACAGGCCACAACAACGAGCATGACCCTAACCTCCGCATACACACAACTCATTTGGAGAATAGCTACTGTATAACAGGAGCACTTGCACTCTCGTAGGAGCTCTAGTTTCCGGCGGTAGTTCTTCGCATCCAGGTAACTGTAGGAACACACACACAAGTGCCTTGAGCACTCATTGTACTCGAGGCCCGGGCTTCCCAAAGCCCGGACTTCATCCCCTTGTACTCGTTTAAGCCTGGCATTAAACGAAGACTGGACGTAGGGTTTTTATCCCGCAGTGGAGACCTGAACCAGGGTAAAAACACTCGTGTCATCGCCCCCAACGATCCGGTCTCGACGCTACCGGCAATTGTCGGGACTAAGGTCTTTTTCGGCGGCGTCCCACCACAAGGTCGGCCTCGGCTCGGGGACAGGCCGCCGGCCTCGCACCCCTTTCCTTGCTTATTACGCCATGGAGGCTCGCCTCCCAGTCGCCGACACTGCCTATGTAAAACTTCCGCTTTTGTAAGGCCGTCGAGCTGAACTAATGTAACCACGCTATGTGGCGCACTCTGATGTAAATTTATATAAATTAATTATCATGGTTGTGATCCAAGTTCTGTTATCTATGTGTACTAACTACTGATCCAGGGACTAGTATAGGTAAAGCACAGGCAGGACCCACGTCCGCCAGGAAGCGGAGGGGTCCCGATATTCTCTTTTATCTTTTCTTTTTATTAATCCTATTTAGGAATAGGATTTTGGGGTAGTAAATATTCGTCAAACCTAGTATTATTTCCAAAGGTAGAGTTTATATTTTAACTAGATTTTTCTTACTACTTTATATTTTGAAAAATTGAATCTCCTAGATTTATACTTTATTTGATTTTTAACAAACCACTTCATTTGTTCTAAAATTTAAACAGTCCAAGTTTTATTTTCATAATAAAAAATAGAATGTTACAAACCTCCCTCCCTTAAGGAGAATCTTGTCCTCGAGATTCCAAGGACTCAAAAAGCTCCGGGAACACTGCGCGGAGGTCTTGTTCTCTTTCCCAGGTGGCTTCTGCTTCTGCGTGTTTGTTCCACTGAACTCGGCAGAAATGAGTGGTCTTAGTCCTAGTCTTGCGCACCGCTTCATCCAAAATTCTGATGGGGTACTCCTTATAGGTCAAATCCGGTTCTAAATCCAACGATTCCATAGGCATCTGTTCTTCGAGTAACCTCAAGCACTTCTTCATCTGCGAAACGTGGAACACATTGTGCACATTTGCCAACCGTTCAGGCAACTTAAGCTGGTAAGCCACTTCACCTTTTCTAGCCAGCACCTCGAAAGGGCCGATGTACCTAGGAGCAAGCTTCCTACTGACTCTGAATCTTCGGATACCCTTGAACGGGGACACTTTGAGATATACAAAATCACCTTTAGCAAAGGTAAGATCCCTGCGGCGGTTGTCAGCATAGCTCTTTTGCCTGGACTGAGCAGTCTTGAGCCATTGCTGAATTAGTTTGACTTGCTTTTCTTTGTCTACTAGTAGGTTGGGTCCGAATACTTTTCCTTTGGTTGTCTCTTGCCAAAAGAGAGGGTTACGGCATTTTCTTTCATACAGGGCTTCAAAAGGGGCCATCTTGATACTAGATTGGTAGCTGTCATTGTAGACAAACTCAGCATAAGGCAACTGTTTATCCCAACTTCCTTGGTTAGATAGCGCACCGGCTCTGAGTTTGTCCTCCAAAATCTGATTTGTCCTTTCTGTCTGCCCATCCGTCTAGGGGTAGTATCCTATACTAAAGTTCAACTTTGTTCCCAAGAAACCATGGAGCTTCTGCCAAAACTTGGAAGTGAACTGAGTACCTCTATCAGACACTATTTTCTTTGGTACTCCGTGCAAGCAAGCTATCTTGCTCATGTACAGCTCTTCTAGCTTATCTCCAGAGTAGGTGGTACGAACAGGCAAGAAATGGGCTACCTTGGTAAGTTTGTCTACTATGACCCATATGGAGTCACATCCCGACTGAGTCCTTGGTAACCCAGTGATGAACTCCATACCAATTTCTTCTCATTTCCATTCAGATACTTTCAGTGGTTGAAGCAGTCCGATAGGCTTTTGATGCTCTGCCTTAACTCACTAGCAGATGTCACAAAGAGCTATATACTCGACCACTTCCTTTTTCATTCTAGTCCACTAATATGACTCCTTTAGATCAAAATACATTTCGGTGCTACCAGGATGAATGGACAAGGGTGTGTCATGAGCTTCCATAAGAATGATCTCTTTTACTTCCTTAACATCAGGCATGAAGATCCGAGCCCCAAACCACAATATGCCTTTGTTATCTTCAAAAAATCCTGGGGCTTTACCCTTCTTAATCCTTTCCTTTATTTCAATTACTTCAGCATCACCCTCCTGTGCTCTTATGATCTTCTCCATGAGTGTAGGGAGTATCTCTAGGGAGTCCACATGGCCCTCACCGACCAACCCTAGATTCAATTTCTCAAACTCCTTGTGTAACTCTGGTTGAGTTTCCTCAACCATCATGTTGTTGCAGTAGGACTTGCGACTCAAGGCATCAGCTACTACATTCTCTTTCCCAAGGTGATAGTGAATTCCCAAGTCATAGTCCTTGATCAACTCCAACCAGCGTCGCTGTCTTAGGTTCAAGTCTGGCAAGGTAAAGATGTACTTTAGGCTCTTATGATCGGTGTAAATCTCTGTCCTATTGCCAATTAGGTAGTATCTCCAAATTTTTAGGGCGTGAGCTACTGCGGCTAGCTCCAAGTCATGGGTAGGGTAGTTCTGCTCATGTGGCTTAAACTATCTAGAAGCATAGGTCACGACCCTTCTTTCTGGCATGAGTACACAGCCCAATCCTTGCTTGGACGTATCGCAAAAGATTTTGAAGTCCTTGTGAATATCCGGCAAAACCAACACTGGGGCTGATGTCAACCTTTGCTTTAACTCCCCAAAGCTGGACTCGCATGTAGGGGCTGAAACACTTTCATGTGTTTCCCGAATTTCATCAAGTTGCACCTTTCTTCCACTAGCTCTTTTGAAAAACTCTTTTTTTCTAAAAAGACACCATTCCGGACGATAAACACTTTGCCTTCTTCCTAGTTATAGAAATAATACCCTTTGGTTTCCTTCGAGTATCCCATAAAGAAGCATTTATCAGATTTGTCATGGAACTTATCAGATATCATACGTTTTACATAAGCCTCACAGCCCCAAACCTTTAGAAAAGACAACCCGGGACGCTTCTCGGTCCATATCTCATATGGCCTCTTCTCAATGGATTTTGATGGAACTCTATTCAATGTGAACAAAGCTGGCCATAATATTTTGATACCTTCCACTAGTGTAACGCCAGAAATTCAAGCTTCCACACGAGCTCTTGTTCTGCAGCGTGGTGGCAGACCACTAGGGGATTGGCTTGGGTGTACGTAGGGTCAAATCCACGGGGGTTTTCTAGAGCAAGTCCTCAAAATGATAAAGGAAGATCAGTTTGACTCATCATATATCAAACCATGTCCAATAAAGTCTGATTCATCCATTTCGGATACCCCGTTCCATTAAGGCGTTTCGGGCAGAGTCAATTGCGGAACAATTCTATAATTCTTTAGATGATCATTAAATTCTTGGCTCAAATATACACCTCCGCAATCAGATCACAGAAATTTAATTGTCTTGCCCATCTGATTCTGTACTTCATTATGAAACTCTTTGAACTTTTGAAAAGATTCATATTTATGCCTCATTAGATAGATATAGCCATATCTACTAAAGTCATCGGTAAAAGTGATGAAGTACTGAAAACCACCTTTGGCCGTAGAGCTCATCGGTCCGCATACATTGGTATGTACAAGACCCAATAAGTTACTCGCCCTCTCACTGAAACCAATGAAAGACGTCTTAGTCATCTTGACAAGTAAGCAAGACTCGCATGGATCAAATGATTCGAAAATCAAATAAATCAAGAAGACCATCTCTATGGAGCTTCTCCACACACTTCTTATTTATATGGCCTAAGCGACAATGCCATAGATAAGTGGGATTCAAATCAGTCGTTTTAAGTCTTTTCACATTAATATTATAGATAGGAGCATCCTTAAGATGTAGTATATACAATCCATTCACCAATGGACAATGACCATAGAGCATATTATTTAAATAAATCGAACAATGTTTGTCCTTTATAATGAATTCAAAACCATCTTCTTTTAGACATGAAGAAGAGATAATGTTCTTGCTCAAGGCAGGAATATAATAACAATTATTCAATTTCATAACTAATCCTGAGGGCAATGACAAGGGATAAATGCCTACCACCAATGCAGCAATCTTTGCTCCATTGCCGACGTGAGTCTCTACCTCGTCTCTTGCAAAACTTCTAGTCCTTCTTAGTCCCTGCAACGATTTGCAAGTGTGAATCATCAATCCAATATCAAATACCTATGATTCGGTAGGACAAGTTGCAAGATTAATTTCTATAACGTTAATACCTAAACCAGAAGGAACAATTCCGTTCTTCTTATCTTCCAAGCATTGCTTGCAGTTCCTATGCCAATGTCCTTTCTTATGGCAGTAGTGACATTCATCAGAAGCGATAGGACCAGCCTTGGACTTTCTATCAGACTTAGGTTTCTTGGTTGGGATTGCATCCCTACCCTGACCTTTGGCTTTGCACTTCCTTTTATTATCCTTCTAATCCATCATCACATGACTAGGGCCTTTCCTAACGCTTTTCTCAGCTACTTTTAGCATCCCATGCAGTTCGGTCAAGCTCTTCTCCAAGCTAATCATATAAAAATTCAAAATGAATGGCTCAAACCTCGCAGGGAGCGACTAGAGAATGACATTTGTGGGAAACTGTTGGTCAAGAGGAAAACCAAGCATTTCCAAGCTCTCAATGTAACCAATTATCTTAATCACATAAGGACTCATGGAGCCACCTTCCGCTAGCTTGCACGCAAACAGGGCTTTAGATGTCGAATATCTCTTAGCCCTAGCTTGGTTCTCAAACATGGCCTAGAGTCCTTTAATCATAGTGAAAGCATCCGCTAACTTATATTGCTTCTGAAGCTCAGAGTTCATCGTGGCAAGCATGAGACAGCTAACGTCAAGTGAATCATTATAGTGCTTGTCATAAGCATGGCGATCAGCGGCAGAAGCATTATCAGGCAGTTCATCATCATACAGGCTCTCTAGAATATATTCGTTTTTCTCTTGCTTGAGAACAATTCTCAAGTTACGGTACCAATCACTGAAATTAGTTTCAGAAAGCTTTTCTTTTTCCAGAATAGATCGCAAGTAAAACCAGGATTTTTATTGACAGTACTAGGTGCCATCTCTAACAGAAATATATAAGCAAAGTCTTAGCACTATGTTCATGTTAATTTTCTATTAAACTATTTAATAAAAGATGCTCCTGCTAAAATCACTTTTCCTTGGTGATTTTTAGAGGATCAAGATCCATATTCACTAAAGTTCTAGTGAGCTTTGGCAGCACCGTTAGAACCAAGTGACGTAGGTAAGCAATTCCTTACTAATCACATCCATATGTGACTCTTATTTGCTGGGTGGCATCGGCATCCAATGCCCCGGCTCCCAACACCTATGCCCCGAAGCCCAAATCCATTTTGATAGCTTCGTCAGGTAAATCAATACTATGCATGCGGATGTCCGACATCCACTCTATTCGATTAAGAAAATTAATGGCACCCTACTTTGGCAGACCTACCACCAACATCTTGACCTTTATAGGTGTAGCTATTGCAAGGGATATGAAATAATAGCATGACAGGAACATAAATTAACCATCACAGATAATCACATCAAACTGTGAGATAGTATGGCCCATTACGCGGTGATCTCTCCATCTCCATGCTTCCTGTCCACCGAGCTACCATGCTTGATGTCTCCATGATCACGTACCCAACTACTACATCTAATAGCTAGTAATATATTACATGAGAATATGAAGTATCACATGTTGACATGCAGGCCGTTATACAATAACATGGCAGTCTAAACTGCAATTAACCATGATACGCAGGCCATGAAAATGACAACCATGCATCACATACACATTGGGTCCATACTATTCACATCATTCTCTTCAAAAACAAGTTAAGCGTAGAGTCGCATTCTAACGTGCGATGTGAACAAGCTATACATTAACACTGCTATGAATGACTAACACGGTGGTCTCATGTTATCAGAATGCCTCAATTTTCACTGCGCGAGATCCCCTTGAGAAGACAGCAGCCACACACAACCTCGATCTGTTGGCCCGACGTGTTTGGCACGCGCAATAACCTCGATGGTGTTACCAACTAGTAGGGGTAATGCATGACACAAATCTGATCGAGCACAAACTAATCTTTTTGGTCATGTGGCGCTACCAACTCACACCTCAAACAACCCCATACTGATTGATCAAACCAACCCGTGTTAATCACTACAGCATATCCATATATGTGCATGATCTAGATCCGAAACTACACATGATCTGCTCTAATACCACTGATAGGGAACGGGTAGGCTGTGAAAGCACAATTTCAAAAATTTCTGTCACGAGCACCCAGGACATCATGCAAGTAAAGGATCACATATAGATACCCTTGATGTATGGTCGCAGCGGAAGAAATGTCCGAGTAGCTGAGTCTAACGTCGCGTGTGTCGAGATACAGGAAGTAGCTATTCACGTCAAGTTGAACATCCCCTCCTCGCTGATCACCACAACAGCAACGTTGTACGTATTATCGTAGAGGAAGTAGTCGATCTCACTAACATCCTTCTTGTCACCGATCAGCGCCATAGCAGCCGAGGCTGCGCCTCTACGGTATCCACACGTCCATGGGCGGAACGCCATGCACCGGTGTGCTAGCACCGCGTGTGCAGCTAGGGCTTCTGGAAGTCGGTAGGGGGAGTAACGACTAGCGTTACGTGGTAGCAAATTCATGTGTGTGCACCACCCCACCGCCTCCCTTATATAGAGCATACGAATAGGCTTCTACGCTAGAGGCCTATTAGGACTCTAATCCTACACGGATTAGTATCTGCGAAACTATTTCTACATGGATCAGTATCCGTGAAACCTACTAACGAATATAATCTATTAGACATGTTCTAGCCCGTTAAGTATGTGACTCGTTAGGTTCATATGCAAGTGGCCATGGCCCCAGAAACTCTTTTCCGAACCATAAATCAATAGCGGTTCCTAGTAGGATATATTGACCTCTAAATGCACAAAATGATCATATCGGTTAAACCTTGATATACTCATATATTGATCTCTTTGCCACACGATACTAGTCAAACTCAAGGCGAGATGCGTGCCACCCTTGTGATAGATCGACCATTCACTCAATCTTGTGATGGATTCTAAACCATGATTAACTCTTTAATCACATTGGCATGGCCATGCACTTTTCAATCAATCACATCGAGAAGCCATGAGATATCTCTCCTGTTATCAAGGAGGGGCAAATTCCATCTTGATCGCTCACACCCCACGTCATGTTTCATAGCATACCCGAAAACTATCTTTATAACTACCCAGTTATAGTGTAGTGGTTGATAATCACAAAGTACACAAATACGTATGTTGGGATTCAATGACGGTCTCAAGTCTAAGGATCATATAGGTATACCACTAGAAACTACAAGCTAATGGCACATCTAAGATAACAATCTCTGTAGTGTTTCAGAGTAGGTCTATCCAACATCATGTTCTCTAACATGTATCCACATTATTGAATTGATATCTCTATATCTATGGTAAGTGAAACATTACCATCAATCAGTACATGTGTTTATCAAATCATTACTGTCCCACATAATGATATGAGACCAGGGATCATTTAGAAATTAGAATAAAATCATATAAATAATGTGTCTCACAATCAAGTTGTACTTGATGAACAATATAAACGACATTCATTCATAGAACTGATAACATATTATCCAAGAGTACATAAACATAGACGTGATACAATCATTTTACATGATTACTTCTAGGGCATATCACTAACAAGTAATGGAGAGAGAGAGAGGGGTGGAAAGATAGTGATTTTTTTTTGGCCACAACATGATTTTTGAACTTGAAGCCCATGATGCTTTTTCCTGCTCCCGCCCTTTTTTAGTTTTCTCTACTTATTTTATGTAAGAACTGGCACTGTTATGATATCATCTGTGCCAATTTTATTCACGAACTAGCATTGATGTTTGTGTTTTTTTTTATTAAAAACCAGCATAGATGATCTTTTTTCACCCATTCACTTAATAACGACAAATATAAGAATATTTGTGCCGGTTTTATATGAACAGACACTGATGCACCGATATATATGACTTCTTTTGATGTAGTGTTAGAATGCTCATAGTGGTTACACAAGCATTGGTGATATAGCCTTGCGAGGTGGTCCCACAAGCATGAGAGAATGAGTGAGTTCAGGGGATGACATACCTCCTTCTTTCACTTGAGCACATTCCTAGGGCACTGCTTCATAGGGTTTAACTCTTTCCCCTTTGAAGTGTCAAATAGCTCGGCCACACTCTCATTGACCTACTCCTCGGTCGGAGCTGCATGCAAGGTAGCAGAAAGTAAAACCGAGCATGGGGCAACTCAAATTCACAAGCTAGGGTGCTATGAGCATACCTGAGTTGCTTCCACAGGTGTGAGGTTTTGCCATCCCATGACCTTGAAGAAAGGGTGGTCCCTCCTACTCGAAGGGTTCACTCTGTTCTTCAGGTAATCCTGAGCGATCGATCGTGGTGGTGAGTGGTGACCCCATGTTTGTAAGCTCACCAGCAAAATCTCCTCTAGCAACACGGAGGTGTGAGGAAAGTCCTTCTCCTGTGGGGTTGCTGACATCACTAATCACTTACAACGATACGGATGTGGCTTCTACTACTTCGACTACATCCACTACGACCACAACTTCTCCTACGTCGATTACTTCCCCTACTTTGCCGGAGGGACGAGAAGAACATCAAAGGAGCTTGAATCCTTTGGCCAAGCTGTCCACACCATCAACACGAGAGGTCCAGCACATCATCACCAACGCCCAACAACCTCTCCCACGTCCACGTCCAACCAAGCCTAAGTCCAAGCACGAGTCTCCAGAAGGTCCAGTTCGGTTGTCTACAAGCAGTCTGCCTTCAAACGGACGCCCAGGCCACATACGGAGTCCATTTTTGATGTTCTACACTTCACGGAAAGCTTAGGAGATAAGCTTTCGAACGTATCTGGTCCTATTGCCAAATTCTATCTAGAGGGCTGGGAATCGTCGAAACAAGACAGTGACCAGAATCTGCCAGGTGCTGCACCGTCTTTTCTTTAGGCCCAAAGCCCATGTATCCCTAGGGTTTGTTGGGGGTAGGTCCCATGCGACCTAATCTGGTTTGTACCCCCTCTTTGGCCGCCATACTTTATATAGCCACTACACCCTCTCTTCGTTCTTTAGGTTATTGTTAAGTTTATTTTCTACTACGTGCGAAACACTTGTTTATTAGGGTAGTATCGAGTAGACCTGGCCTGGTGTAAAATAACCTCAACTTTGTATCTGATATTTCAGATTGTTTGCTTTGCATTTCGTACTTGCTCATTTCTTCTACTGCATATAGGAATTAGCCTTTGTGATGATATCAATCGAGCGTGAGCACGGTTCATAACGACAAGTGCGTGGGTGTAGCGATTGTAAGGATTCGATCTCGCTGGATTGGAAGCCTTGTCTTGCGAACGTCCTCATTCCACCAAAGCAGAACCTATCGGAAGATCGGGCCGCCGTGCGCGTCATCCGTAGGAGAGGGTTCTCCCCTCCATCTTCATGAGGTAGAACCAGTACTCGACCCATCTTGACACCGAGTCTTTGATTATATAGTGTGGGTACTCATAGGGTCGAATGGACTGGAGTCAGAGGTAAACACAACCGATGGTAGAGGTCCTCCTATGTGAAACAGTGCATAAAATGGAAAAATAGGCTTACCTTAGGTAGAATACCCATATAACCCTTGCAAAAATGTGAGAAGATCACCATGTTGAGGATAGAGTTGGGGTTAATATTGATGATCTCCCACACACAATGCGTGAGCACGGACTCTAGGAACTCACTCTCGGGCAGGCCGGCATAGCCCGTTGACCAAGAAGAGCTCGCAGCAACCGATCTCGTCCCCTGCAGGCATCAGAATCTCCTCATTGCCGGAAGGTACGTGCCACGAGCCAGCGTCCAAGTACCCTAACTCCTCAAGCATCTGGAGCCTCACCTCGCTGGTCTTGCTCACTACAAACTTCGCCATGGGATTCAGTGCAAGGGGTTGAAACGAACTGCGGGTGAGGAAGATCTAAAGACTTGGGCAATTTCAAATGCTAAGTGTTTCTAAGGCTTGTGCCCAAGAGCAAGTGGAGGCGGAGGAAACCAAAGAGACGCGATCGTGAAAACAAAAAACCGCTTCCACCCATTCGCAAACTGATGCGTGCAATCACCGTTTCCAAAACTGTCTTATCAAAGACGCACACGCACTATCGTGAATCGTCATGGTAAGTGGTAACGGACGGATAAAATCTAACTGGCCGTTGGGCACTAACTTCCCTGGACTTCCCTTGCCCGGACGCAAAGTTGGAGCACATAGGCTGCAAATCAAGCTTGTCCCCAAGCAAGTTGTGCTCGATAACAGCCTTTCCCTGTAAGTTTCCAATCCCTCCACTGAGATTTCAGGCATAAGGGAAAGGCCCGACCAAGTGGTTTTCTACTTAAGTCTCGGGGGTTAGCTATCGGGGATTGGATAAATTCCATGACGGCTAAGGTATTTTTGGTAGCTAAATCCGAAATAATGACACATGCCCTTAGAAACTGAGCTCAAGGTAGCTCAGGAGGTCAGGGACCCATGAATAGACCCCCCCCGATGAGCCTATCCCTTTAATACGAGCTTACGTGCTTGAGCCCAAGCATACATGCTCGTCCATGAGCATGGCCTCAACGCAACAACTATGCGGAGCGGCGACCAAGCTCAGAAGCTCGTGTCAAGTCATAAAAGCCAAGCCGCACCATGCATCCATGATCTCAGGGTCATTGCCAGATAAATGTGGCGTTAGCTTTAATGTGGATTTAGGGCAAAGATGTGGCCACTTTTAATCTGCAATCGACATGAGTAAATCTCGTCATTAGTGCGCTAAGACCATTTTGTCTTTGTGTAGCTATAAATACCCTCATCCGTCATTCTCATTTAGGGAAAGATCACACCATTGTAACAAACTTAATACATAACAAGCCCTAGAGTAGGGCTATTTATCTCCATCGTGAGAGACTCGAACCTGCATAAACACTGTCACTTGTTCATTTACGCATCTGGTTTGTTTGGTACATTTTTAAAAGCCTCACCTTACCAGAAAGGATCTCCATTGATCCTCCATTCAAGAAATAAACTCGATGTGAAATTCATTTCCCAATCGTCGACAAAATTTAATTACAAAAATTATTTACATTTCAAATAATATTTATTTATAAAATTTGCTCCCACGAAAGTTCAACCGAAAAGGCATAATTAAATGATTTAGGGAATAAAATTAAATAAGGAAATGTATAGGTAAGAATAACAAAAAATATAAAATAATCTCCTAAGCAAGAAATGAATTTGTAGTCATAATTTAGAATGTCGTTTTTATTCTGAATTCCACATAAAATTGAAATAGGAATCAATCGAGACTGAAGCAGAAGATGAAAAAGGTCACGGAGGGATCAAAAGAACTCGAAGGATAGTTCGATGACCTAGACTTCGAATGCAAGTCACGTATCCTTGATTATTTTGAATCCATTTAAATATATTATATGCAATAATTGGTATTATTCAGGTCTAATATGAGTCAACCTATTCTGATAAAATATATTTGGAAGAACTGGAGTAGCAATAGATAAATCTCATTTGACATGAAAGCCACCCTTGATACTTGGGGCCACGAAATCCCATTGATAAACCTAGGGTTGTTAGTAGGTTATTAGCAAACTAATCACTAATATGGGTCCAGAAGTACTACTCTAGGCCAGGTCTTATATCGAACTGAAGAGAAAAGCAATATAAAAGGACTACTGAGTTTAAAAGGAAAATTAATGGGCTGTTTGGTTGCCGGTCGCACCTAGCTTGGCTCGGCCGCACCAGCCAGGCATAATGAAGCCAGGCTGAGGTCGCAGAGGATGGCCTCTTTGGTTGCCCTACACCACCTCAGGCATGCCAGGCGGAGCCATCATTTGGTTGCCGCCGCGAGCACCGTCCCCTACCGCCTTGAGCTCCGGTGACCTCCTCCTACACCGAAGCCGACATCGCCACAACCTAGAGCCATCGGATTCGTAAACGTTGCACCCTCCCCCAGACTGAAGAAGACGTCATTGTGTCCTTCCCCGTCTGAGCAGTTGATGTCGTGCTCTTGCCAGGCTAAATTCGTCGCCCCAGTGTCTCCGCCGCTCGGATTCACCGCCACACAATTGCGGTGCCACCGGATTCGGCCTCTTCGAGCTCCACCGCCACCCGATCCAGCCTCTTCGAGCTCCTCGCAACCGAACGGTGGCCACGAGATTGTCAACATCGTCCATGCTCTGCCCACCCCCTGCTCTCGCCGCTTGCCTGCCAACTTGCATGTGCCCGAATGCACACTGTTCGGGCCTAGCTTAGGGGAAACGGTCGTTGTGGATGTTTCTCTCTGAACAGGCCGCACTAGTGTTTTGGCATGCTGTGGGCCCAGCTTCGGCCGGTATATAGGCAACCAAACACCGAGCACATGGCTTGTGTGGGCCTGGCCGTACCAGAGCCAGGCAACCAAGCATCCCCTAAGTGTGCCGCCAAGGGCAGGATTGATCGACTGATGAGAAGTTCAATGAATCTGGTTTGTGGTGGGGCCTGTCCAAATCATTTGAGGACCTCACCCCTTTTTGTCAAGACAAAGTGAAATATTTTATGCCCATCCATATGACCGAGAAATCGGACTTGGTTATGCCCTAAGCTGTCATCGCGGTGTTTCCACAGGAGTGATTATTCAATGGATTGATAATACGATTTATGATATGAGTGAAGGGAGTCACCGAGTGTGACCATAGATGTGGCAGTCTAATTAATCATATCCCTGGTATCTCAGACCCTTGCAAAGTTAAGCCATTATATGGTAAAGCTATACAATTTTGCAGAATTGATAAACAAGTACCAATAAACCGTACTTCCGGTATATGATGCTATGTCTTGAGTGATACCAAGTTGTCAAGGCATAAATAGATTTGGAATTGGTTTAAGTGATGCCTAAGAGGTGACAGATATACTCATCTCGTCTAATCAACTCTTTCAATTAAAACAAATTAAATGCTTTGAAAGGTATCAATGTGTTTCCCTAAAATCATTAAAGTTAATTTTGTCGAGTCCACCAAAATGAACCTGTTAATTCCCTTGGAGTATCCAGTACATGCAATTAGTCATTCTTGCTTTTCCCAGGCTGCTTATTCAAATGAGTAGACCAGGGTTGCAACGAGCACAATTACTTCGAGGAGACTGATCTGATGGAGTGGGCTGGCGAAGACGTGAAGTTTTAAAAGTCATTCTCATGCTTAGGCTCAGGTTGTGGTGTTTAGAGGTTCTTTTGCGATGTAATATAAATAAAGAAGTCTGTAACACATAAAGTCCTAATCCTAAAACCACTACTTTTGTTGTATGATTTTTGTTATATTTAGTATATCCCCTGTAGGTTTGTATCATGCCTTAGCACAATTGAAATCCTTGATGATCATGTGTTTATGGAACCCCGACACACTACATCAAAAGTTGGTCCCCATAGATGTTGACGGCAGTGAGGGAACCAAAGGTAGGAAAGGGGAGGGGACTGAAGAGAAGGAAATAACACGAGGGCAGGGAGGGGAAAAGAGACAGGCAGCGGAGCACGGAGAGGAGCCAGCTTTGGCCAGGGGCGGACCAATGGGGGTGCCAGAAATTTTAGAAACAAAAGACATTTGAAAACTTAATTCTTAGCCTAAATCTTAATTCTTGACCAATAGGAGACTTAATATTCAGACATGACCTAGTTTTGTACTAATTCTTAGCCCAAATCTTAATTTTGTAAGTCAACTTCTCTATCCAAATCATTAGCCCGTTACACCCCACTATATCCGGTTCAACTAATAACTCCCCCAAGAAAAGATTGGGATTTGAAATTCTCAAACCCTAGAGTCCTGAACTGCTTTTGAAAACTGGCATGTTCTTGTTGCGGCTTGGTGCATCAGTGTATGTACTAACAACCTCGCTTTGGTTGTCTAATATATGTCAATTTCACTGCTCTGTGTAACAATGGAATTGCTTATAGAATGGTCATAACTCATAAGAGCACCTCCAAGAGAGGCTCTAAAAGACTGTGCGCTGCACTGTGCGCACAGTGATGAAGACGCGGGGACGAAATGCGAGCTCCCAGCAGAGCGTCCATCGCGGGATTTGGGGATAGAGGCTCCAGCGCCGGCCTCCAAATTTGGAGAGCGAGACCACGGCCTCCATCGCGGGCCTCCTCGGCGCCGGTGCCAATGGCTTCTCCCTCTAGCGCCCGCGAGGAAGCTCCTGCTGGCGGAGAGGTCCTGGCGGTTGGTGGCCTGGGCGATTGCGGTGGGGTTGGTGGTGGAGGCTCAGGGCAGTCGGAAGAGGCGGCGGCCGGAGAGGTACCAGCCACGAGTAGGGTGGCTATTGGCTCGTCGCCGGTTGCCTCGGCGGAGTCTTCGTCAACGGCGCTTAGGAGGGGCTCCGTGAGGACCAGGTTAGTGCTCCGTTGTGCCAAATCAAGTCGATTTTATTTGATTTGGTGGCAGATCTATGTGCCGTGGGTGCAAATGGTTGACGGGGAAGAAGATGTTGGGACGGGTCGGCATACGGGTGCGCGGGGGGAGGGGAGGCTGGGGGTTTGGGCGGCGCAGGTAGATCTGACAGTTGGGTTGCGAGCTGGTCCGGTGGGAGGCGTAGGTGGCGCGGCAACCGCCCAGTAGGGTGGCCGGCGTATGGGCAGCAGCGAGGTGGTCGGGTGTTTGGCGTAGGGACGCGGCGAGCAGCTCGGGTGGGCGCTATAGTTGGAGCAGCGAGCTACTCCGGCGGTGGCCTACCCAACCGCGGCAACCTGGTCCGGTGGCCGGCGTAGGGGGCGCGTCGAGCTGCTCCGGTGGCCAGCTCCGGTAGCGGCGAGTTGATAGCAAAGGTCTATATTCATTTTTCTGCATTGCTAGACCTGTTTGTAATGATCTTGTTCGATTGAACTAAATTTTACCTACTACAAATATAGTTCGGATTAGATGCATATCGATGATTGAAAGGATGTTGAAATCCCTGCACTGATCAACTAAGTGAGACGTGGCAAATCGAAATCTCAGCAGGCAATGTAGATACAAATGTTGTGATTATGACCCAAATTTGCACAGGCCATGCAGTCCTCGTTTTAACCTACATAATTGTAGATGCAAAGCTGAATGTAGGAGAGCCTACAGGGATCTGATTTTGGGGGTTCAAAATTGTGCAACTCAATTTTATGGTTGCTCATTTACAAAGTGTGCACTGCACTATACATTTGCACATTTAGAATTAGCTCTTCCTAACTACTCCTGCTGATAACCATTGAAAAAAACACTAGGAAGTACAAAAGATTGAAACATGTTAACACCAAAGTTTTTATGTACCATAGGGATCAACATGTCGGGGGATGCGCAGAACACTGCAAGGCTAATGTCTCTGCTGAATGGCGCATTATCACAAATTGAGAGTACCGCTGACGCACCTAAGGCCATTGTCAACAATAATTTCGATCCGGGGTCCTCTCCAAAATTGAACATGCACAACGCGGCATTGTACGATGTGGACCGCCTAGCTAAAGCTTTGGACACCCTAGTAGTTCAAACACGAGACGCAATGACATCCATCCCGCCTCAAGAGTACAGCAGTGTGGTGCCATACTGCCCTGAGCGTGATCTTAGCCCCAATGACGTCGTCCCTGCGAACTACAACCCCGATGAAGAGGACAGCTCACATGAGCACAATCCTCTCGACGACACTGAAAAGGCAGAGTATGACACCGACAATGGATCTCCGAGAATGGGTTGGCGGGATGGATATGACTACTAGATTGTATTTTAATTTTCAGCAATAACTGAATGTAAAATCTATGCATGTCCTACATGTTGTTAAGTGTGTCGTGTATGTATGAAACCTATGTTAACTATGACTCCGTGTGCTTGTTTCGATATAAGTGCTATCTACATATCGCTTATTAGTAACAATTTCTGAGAAGATGTCCTTTGAACGGCACAATTCTATTTACTTTGCCCGATTCGTAGGATGGATCCATATCAATACGGTGGGTACCTATGAGGTGATGTCGAAGACCTCAACTGGGCTGACGTGGACACGAATGCATAGCAGTCCGCATATGCTTCTGGTGGAGATGGGACACCCTTCGGTTTTGCTTCTTTTCCGCAGTAGGTGGATGGAACATAGTCGTACGGGTCTGTCCTGAACCCTTCGAGCACAGATGCTGCAGCCATAGGACGAGGGCCCAGTTACTCAATGGAAGAAGACAACCTCCTTATTTCTGGGTGGCTTAACACAACACTAGACCCAATAACAGGCAACAATCAAAGCAAGGATGCCTACTGGGCACGAATTGATGCATACTTCCGTGAAAACCGAGGCGTAGCTCGGGAAAGGAACAAGAAGTCATTAAGCATGCGCTAGGCGTCCATCTAGAAGGAAGTGAGCAAATTCACAGGAGCATATGACCAGATTTGCAGGCTGCATCCTTGCAGGATGAACGACCATGACATGGTATGAGAACGGTTATTTCTATATTGCTTTCTTTTTCCATTAGTTTCGTAACAAATTCATGTCTTTGTTTGGACAGCATTGCAGGTCGAGGCCGCGAAGCAACTATACAAGTCGACTGAAGGGAAAGACTTCGTCTTCATGCATTCTTGGGTGGTACTGCGTGGGGAGGAAAAGTGGAAGACGTACTGCTCCATGAAAAGAACCGGGAAGAAACAAAAGACAGTGCCCGGCAGTAGCCCTGGTTCGTCCAATGCAATAGGAGGATCGAATGACGGGGCCGATGATGCAGTGCCTGCGGCAAGGCCCCCGACCGAAAGCAATCCAAGGCTAGGGAGAGGATGAGTCGAACCGAAAGTGCTTCCATTTCCAGCCCTAACTCCGAGTTCGTTGATCAATGGTGGGCAAAGAAGGATGTATCCGATGCGAAGATGAGCCAAATGTTCGACATTCTAGTCGCTGCCGAGGAAAGGAGCCACCGCCTTGCGGAGGAGGCCATTGCCACCCACAAGGCCCGGCTCCAGCTCAAGGAGGAGCTCATTGCCGTGCAGAAGGAGAAGGCTAGAGCTAGCTTGCTTGCAACGGAGGAAAAAAAATCATGAACATCGATTTGACTAACATGTCAGATGTTCAGAGAGAGTACTACACTAGGAAGCAACAGGAAATTTTGGCAAGAATTTCCGACTCAGGGGGTTCGTCATCATAATAGGTAATGGTTCAGATTCGCATCAATGAGGTTTGTTATTACTCCTACATCCTGTTAGAGCTGTTTATTACCTACTTATGTACAACCTCTAGCAAATATCCGTGTCTTAACATGTTTCAAATGCTGGTCATCCTGCACTAGGTGCGTATGGGAACATCAACCAAATGCTGTTGTGCTGCATCATACATCAGCATTCGAGCTGGAGGGTGGATGTCCTGCCGGGGTGGTGTTGCTGGAAGGTGGATGTCCTGCCTAATCCATCCAGAAGGCGCGACGAAGTGCAGCCGTGTATTGGCTGATAATCAGTTAGAGCTACTTCAGTTATGCACTACGTTGATAGCAAACGAAGTGTGTTGTATTTAACGAACTCTTGTACCAGTTTGTACACATTCAGGTTGGAGAAACGAACTGTGTTTGTGCTATAGTACTGCTTGCTTCAATTGGGGACAACATATTTGTGCTATGAAACTGAACTGCATGCAATACATATTTTGCATAAATGACGATATGGGATACATATTTTGCATAACCGACGACATGGGATACATATTTCGCATAACTAATGACATGGGATACATATTTTGCGTAAATTGCGACATGGGATAAATTACGACATAGACAAACAGTGTTGGACGTACGGGATAATGCCCCTATCTAGTACTCACACACATTGCAGAACTAGGTGCGCATGGAATGGCAAGTTCGGTTAAACCGCTCCGTGCATGGCCCAAAGATGTTCTACGAGATCTACTTGCAGCTGGTGGTGCTTCACACGATCCCATATGGCCGAGTGGGTTGCTATGACCTGGGCAACAGAGGGGTTCGGTGTATGGCTTGGCTGTACGAGTTCACCCATCCAGTCGTACGCGGTAGGCATTGGTCCTAGCTCCCTCTCATCTTCGATTATCATGTTGCATGATAATACATGCAGTCATAATATCGTCGAGCGTGGTGGTGTCCCAGTATCGGGACGAACCCCGTGTGACGTGGAACTGGGCCTGCAAAACACCGAATGGGCGCTCGACGTCCTTCCTACATCGTTCCTGCTCCCTCGCGAAATGCTTCCTCTTATTCCCTTGGGGAACAGGTATGGTCTTCACGAACGTGGCCCACTCAGGGTAAATCCCGTCGGCAAGGTAGTATCCCATGTTGTACGCATGGTCGTTGACCGTGAAGTGAACATGTGGAGCCTCTCCGGCTGACAACCTGTCAAAAAGAGGGGAGCGCTGCAGGACATTTATGTCATTGTTCGACCCGGGCACACCGAAGAAGGCATGCCATATCCATAGGTCTAGAAGGCGACAGCCTCCAGGATGAGCATAGGCCCACCCTCGTGGCCCGTGTATTGGCTAGCCCAAGCCGTGGGGTAGTTCTTCCACTCCCAGTGCATGCAGCCGATGCTACCAAGCATCCCGGGGAAGTCACATTGCTCCGCCACAGCGAGAAGCCTGGCAATGTCCTCCACATTCGGCGCTCGGAGGTACCCCTCGGAGAACACTTCCACTATGGCTCGGACGAAGCGTCTAGTGCTCTCCAGGACAGTGCTTTCCGCGATGCGGAGATACTCGTCCATAGCGTCGGCTGCCACACTGTACGCGAGGGTCCTCATGGCAGTTGTGGTCTTCTGCAGCGCGGAAAGACCAAGCTTCCTTACGGCGTTCCGTTTCTGAACAAAGTAGTCATCATGGGCCTGCACGGCATCAACAATGCACAGAAATAGGGATCGCCTCATGCGAAACTTGCTCATAATGAACAAAGTGAACAAGAAGTCAAAGCTGCATGGGAAGGAACCACAAAATGGACAAGATGTAAAGCGTCAGCGTTATTTCAATTACCTTCTACGGAAAACATGGTCCGGATACACGACGTTCTCAGCGAAGTAATCAGTGTAGAGACGAGCATGACCATGCTCTCTCTCTCGATCAACAACGCGGCGACTGGGGACCGAGCCCGAATGGCGCCGCGACTGTGATTCATCCCACTGCCTTTGTTGCTCGGTGAGATAGTGGAATGCGACAGCGTCGTCCTCATCAGCGTCCGCAGCCCGTTGATGTAGGAGCTATCTCATCATAATCCTAGCAATCCTACCGGGGTTCCATTCAGAGGGATCCATTTTTGCAAGGGTGTTCTGCCCCTCCAATGGAACTGCCCAAGGTTTTATAGCTGGTGATGCTTACACAAGAAGGAACCCAATCTTCGCTGGGAAGGAACCGACAATCGTACGATGCAAGACACAAATGTGCGGACCTACCATCTAGGACAATGTGCGATGGCTTACTGAAGAAGGAACCAAATATTGCAGTGCGAGGTACCTAGAATTTGTTTTTCAATGCACTAATTCCTACATTATTTTTTGTACAATCGTACGTACGGCAATGTGGAACTACACGTATGAAAATTTTGGTGTACACCATACGTACATCGGGGTATGGTGGTTACATATAATGAGTTTTATATTTTAGAGGCTCTGAGTTTGGAGTCTCTGCTGGAGGGAGTAGAAATAGAGATAGGTGATAATTTTAGAGGTGGAAGCAATAGTGCATTTGGAGGTTGAGAATTTGGAGTCTCTCCTAGAGGTGCTCTAAAAGCATTAACATGCTATCTCTTTTTATGATTTATGTGCAATTTTTTAAATTTATGTTGTAATTTTAGAAAATGTTGCCTTTATGTGTAAATTTTACAATATTTTATGATGTCATACTATTTTTATATGACATTGAAAAGTTTTCTATGTAAGTGTGCACCCCAGTGTTTAAATCCTGGATCCGCCCCTGGCTTTGGCAACAGTAGCACGGGGAGCCGCTGAGTGCATAGGAGGTAGAGAAGAGGGCGTGGAGGTGGAGGTAGGGAGGAGTCGTTAGTGGTGGAGACAGGGAAGCAATGAGTGGTGTGTGGATGTAAGGACGTTCAATGGATCAGACGTCCTCATCTAAGTAATTTTGTATTTGATTTTGGTGGTTGTTACTCTTTCTAGTGGTATTTTGTTATGTCATTGTTGTTAAGCCTATTTAGGTATGGGTGCTTTGTTTCTATTTGACATGTGAATGTTATGTAGCTTTGCTGTGCTTTTATCCATACTATTGTTGGTTGTATAACAATACTATGTTCATCTCCATTTATATAAGAGGATATATCTATGAAGGGGAACGGGTGGCTACGCTAGCGCAATTTCAAAAAAAATTTACCACGAATACATAGAGATCATGTGAGTAGGGGATTACGGATCATTATCCTTTACGCATAGTCGCAGCGGAAGAAGAGTCAGAGTAGCTGAGTCCGACGTCACGCGTCGAGGTATAGAAAGTAGTTGTTCACGCCGAGCCGAGCATCTTCTCCTTGCCGATTAGAGTTGCAGTAACTGTAGTAGTGCCTCTACGGTATCTACATGTCTAGAGGAAGAACGCCATGCGTCGATGTGCTAGCACCGCACGCTCGCGGTTATGGTTTTTAGGAGGATAGAGGGGGTGCGATGGTTAGGGTTACGTGATGGCGACCTTAAACAACTTGTGCCACCCCCACACCACCTTTTATATGGAGCGCACTAATAGGCTCCTACACTAGAGGCTCATTAGGACTCTAATTCCCATACGGATTAGTATTCGCAAAACCCACTAATGGATTCAATTCATTAGACATGTTACCCGTTAGGTTCATCGCAAGCGGCTGTGGCCCTAGAAACATTTTTCCGAACCACAAGTTAATAACGGTTTCTAGCAGGACATATTGACCCCAAATTCATAGAATGATCATATCGGCTGAACCTTGATACACTCATATACCGATCTTTTGCCGCACGATACCAATCAAGGTCAAGGTGATATTTATACCACTTTTGTGATAGCTCGACCATTTAATTAATCTTGTGATAGATTATAAACTGTGATTAACTCTTTAATCATATTGGCATTGTCATGCACTTTCCAATCCAATCACATCGAGGAGGCCAAAGATATCTCTTCCGTTATTAAGGAAGGGCAAATTCTATCTTAATCACTCACATTCCACGTCATGTTTCATAGCATATCTAAAAGCTATCTTTATAACAACCTAGTTACGATATAGTGGTTGATAGATATAAAATATACAACTACGTATGCTGGGAGTCAATAACGATCTCAGTTATAAGGATCATATAGGTATACCACTTAAGACTACAGGTTAATGTCACACGTAAAATAACAATCTTAGAAGTGTCTTGGAGTAGGTCTATTTAACACCATGTTCTCTAACATGTGTCCACATTATTGATTTGATATCTCTATATTTATGGTATATAAAACATTACTATTAATCAATAGATATGTCAATCAAATCCATTACTATCCCACATAATGATATAAGACCAGGATCATTTAGAATAACATCATATAAACAATGTGTTTCATAATCAAATAGTACTTGATAAACAATGCAAATGATGTTTATTCATGGAACTTATTATTCAAAAGTATATAAACATAGACAACATACAATGATTTCACATGATTACATCTAGGGCATATCACTAAAAATTTATGTCCCAGGCTCTTGGATTTAGAATGAAAAGGGAATTTTTAAGAAAGGTACACAATTGTTTCACTTGCAAGTAAACTGAAAAAACATAAGAAACTGAAAAATACTAATGCAACAATAAGATGAACGGATTTTGCAAGAACACCCATGCATGGTTGTCATGGCAGTAAGGCAAGGCGTGACCTTCATACCTTTTTGCCACTAAGACATGTGACAAGACGACATCATAGACACATAGGTAGTATGGCCAATAGTAACAGCTCTCCTAGGAAAATTGCTCTATGAAAAATGCTATATGTTACTAGGAGAGAGAGAAAGGCTATATACATGTATTGTGTGTATACTGCCGTGCTGTAAGGGAGACACAGAAGAGAAGGAAAAAGAGGCAAACAATCCGCGCGTGCACATCTCTCACATTTTCCCCTTCTTGCTCCCTCTCTCTCTTACTTTTCCCTCCTTACACCTATACAATCTAGGCCTTCACTCCACACCAGCTCAAATTCTCTCAACGAAGACCCCTGCTCCTCCCCGTCCAATGCCACCACCCCCTACTCGAGTGGGTGACAAAGCGGCTGAGATTGGATCCAACCCAGTTGATGGTGGCACATGAGAGACAGATCGCGGCTGCTCCTCCTCGGCCCAGTGACTCTTCCTCGGCATGGTCTGCATGGTCTACTCGTTTCCAGCATAGCCTCATCCCTGATGGCTCCTCCTTAGAGGCAACCTCCTTTCCTTGGTGCTCTCCTCTTTTAAGAAAAAAAGTATAAAGATACTGCATTCCTCACTCCAAAATACCGAAACAGAGAGGAACCACCAATCTACGACGGACAACTTGTCTAGGGTGGCTATGAACTTCCTTTACATACAGTTCAATTAATGCAAAATTCAAACAAATTCGTTTTTTTCTGATTCAAAGAACATTTTTTCGATAAAGGACTTTTTTCGGCAGATCTTCAGACCCCGATTTAAGACTATGGAGGTAACACAGGTTGAATTCTTCTCAGGGCAAACAACACAAACTTCAAGCTACATGAACAGGCAGATATCATCAAAATATCTGATTCCTCCCAGGCACACATTTTTGTACTCAGGTCAACAAACAATCAGCCTAAATATTAGTACTTATGTACAAAATGCTTTCTTTTTTAGTGCTCTTCTGATACAACTGCTTACTTGATACACTACATAAGCAAAATGACTTGCTTCGACACTGTTAGGAACAAAAGGATTCCTAGGTTACACTATTGTTACACTTGAGAACCAATATGCTTGGGGATGAAATCTCATGGTTCATTCCCTATTCAAGGAAAGGCGCCAAACGCTGCAGTACCCATTTTCTCTGTTTCAAGATTAGAGGATGTATACAAGAGAGATCTGAGCAGAAACACTGCATCAACAACCATTCTATGAACTTGAATGTGCACTCTTAGGTTCTAGATTACCACTGGTGTCAGGAGCAACAGAATTATCTTCTTGGCTCTCATCATCCATGGGAGTATCATTTAGGTCACTACTCGAATCAGACAAAGTGGCAGCAACATCCTCTGAGGATGAACCAATGCTAGATCTCCTCGTTTCCTTGACTTTCCTCCCTTTTAGTTCAAGTCGCCTTCGTTTCCTCGTATTTCGTTTGCCCCTTGCCAGATCTTCTTGGTGTGACTCAGCACTCCCGTCTTCTCGATCCCTTTCAGCCGTGTCTCTCATCTTCTCTGTTTCCAGTCCGTCAGCCGACACACAGTCACTCCCCCCCTTTTGGCGTTTATTTGGATTCATCTGAAACAAAGCAAGATGAAATGATTCTTCAACAATCATAGCATACGAAACATCTGAAAAAATCATTTAAATAAAATAAATATTATACTATCAAGCCATATAAAACTGTTAGCATTTATGTTAATATTGCAGGAAGACCTGTTATGCATGGTACAGTTTGCAACCAAATATTCCTTTTTCCTGCAGTAAAGAGTGAGATTACTACAGAACACAAATATTTTTTTCAGCAAACAACTAAATTTCTTTCTATTTTTTTGTACAAACTAATTCATGGGTCAGAATAAAATTCAAATTTTAAACTATTTTTCTGTACGAACTAATTTCTGGGTCAAAATAAAATTCAAATTTTAAAGAAGACAATATGTACGAGTCTCACTGAGATGTCAGGACATCTGTAGAAGCCTTTATACTTGTTCCTCAAGGCCTGAAGCACCATGTAATGTACATGATACAACTGCAAGGGACTAGCATGCTGTCGTATGCATTAGGTTGCAGCTGGGGAGAGTGTCATGGTGTGCTCGTGTGCAAAAAATTGCAAGGATGCATGAGGGCTAGTGCGCCTTACGCATTAGTTGGAAAGCATTAGAGATAAAAGATTTATTTTGTTGATGACATGAGCTTTGGCCCATGGGCCCAGCCGACACAATATGTATGTATGGGCTTAGCCCATAAATAGCTAGAAGGCCTATTACTGTTCACGTATGAACAGTACCGGGTACTGTAGCGGAAGGGTTATGTTAGTTTCTATGCGATAAGGAAAGTTAGGATAAGGTTAGGTTATTAGGGTTGGAGTCTCTTGGGTGTTGCCTCTCTATACAAGGAGGGTTATGTATCCATTATAGTCAAGTTATAAGAAATAATAGATCAATCTATTAGCTTTCTCTATCCCTGTCATTAATTCCCGTGGGCCCAGCCCATGACAGTTGAGTATCTGTTAGGATAAGTTATTTCCTTTAATTATTCACTAGGATATCAAGAAGATTTTCTGGTCCATTAAAAGAACATGTAGTCCAATGAATTCAACAAGCAAAGAAGAAATAAAGAAACTCTTTAGTCTCCCCTCATCAACAGGGCCTCTTGACGGCAGCATGGCCAGCCGATCAAGGGTGAGTGCCCAACCAAAGCCCACAACACACCATCACACTTACAGAACGTAAGGCAGGCTTTTAAGGAAAAAGGCATAAAAACTTACATGATAATTTTCTGGTGCTCAAGAATCATGTTGTGAGAAAAAGCTACAGATTTGGTTCATGTGTGAGGTTGGAAGATGGAACTTTATTCAGAAACTAGCAAGTAGCAACAAATATGCCAAGTGGCTTAAGCCAACATGCTAGAACACAAAAATGAAATGAACTGTTTGTAAAAACGATCAAATCAGTTTGTGTCTTTGTGGGAAGTACAAAAATGGATACGATGAAAAGAAAAGGTGAATGTGAGGATCTGACCTTTGGAGCCTGGTCAACAAGATGAGCCCACTCGCTTCTGTTCCTAAGACAATCATTGACAGCACGCAAACAGTTGGCATACACATAATCTTCCCTGCTGGGTTTACTTAAATCCCTCCAATGCTGAAAAGTAGTATGCAACCAGCATGAATTATGAAAAAAAAACAGAATATGAATACATTAGCTGTTTAATTATACAAAGCTTACCTGGCGAACAGCATCACAGAGTTCCCCGTATGAAATATTTCTGTTCTTACTAATGATTTCATCAATCAATCCTGCAAATAGAATATACGACATACTTAGAGACTTCTACATTGCACAAAACCAGATGAGCTGAGCTACATACCAGGTAGATTGTGTGAAACACTGCTATCCATTCGATAATCCTTCACTAAACCAGGGGTGGTACCAGTTGAACAAATACCATGTTTTTTCTGTCCTGATTCTACATTATCAACTACTTTGCATGAGTCCTTCACAGAAGGAACACGTTCTGTGCTAGAATCCCTATGTCCCCGTTCAACAAAAGACATCTTCCCCCTCCTCTTGACATCGTCATTATCTCTCAATGCATCATCTTTGTTTCTCTTCTTTAAAAGCTGCAGTAACAGGAAAGCTTCATAACATTTCACATCAAGACTGAAGAAGAGATAAAATGAGTGAAAAGATAATTTTATGACCTTCAATAGTAGTGACCTTACCGGTGTCTGTTCCCTTCCTCCATTTGCTGAAGATCGCTTTGAAAAAACCGTAGCTCCAGTTGGATGTAGTACCTGCATGCTAGCTGTTTGATGGCAACGTGGCACCCTAGGTACTCTAGGGGAGCTGTTCAATTGTTGATGTAATAACAATGCAAGCTACAAAAAAAATAAGGGACAAAAGTGAGAAACCTTACTTACTAATCATTAGAATATTAGTTATTGGAAAATTTCTGTTGTGTTCATACTTGTTCATCGCTCAATAAAGTTGTCGCATCAGAGGATCGCAGCTCAGTTGATGCTGAATTATTGGAACCTTCATGTGCGGTATGGATAAAGCGGTGGTTGGTCTTATCCCTTCTCTGAGAAAAGCTAGAAGGTATTGCCTTATTACGAGGATGCAATGGTGCCACTTCTCCATGTAATACTCTTGCTGGGGTGGTTCCAGCTACGGCAGTCTTTTGTGACTGCTCCTTTAGTACAGGTAATCTATGTTTGCCTGAAGGCATATGTGTCCTACTTGCTTGAGATAATTTTGGTGCAGAAGACAGGGAGCCTTTCAGTGGAACTTTCTCAGAATGTATCATGAGTTCCTGGGAACTCTCTTCAGAATTTTTTGCAGAATCATGTTTGCTATCAGCCAGTGAGACTAACCTTGTCTGTTCCTTTTTAATTAAATGAACAGTCTTCCCTGCTGATGATGGTTCTGTGGGTACTGAGTGTGACAACTCCAAATGGTTAGAGGTAGAACCAGAAGAGGCTGCACAAACTTTCGCAATATCCAATTTTGAATTTGGATTCTCAGCAACTGCTTGCATCTGATTTTGTATTTCAGACTTTGGATGTTCAGAACATACTGCATCAGATGCTATCTTGGATGACTTTCTTTGAATGATTAAAGAAGCTGTAGTATCTCCTTGACCTAGCTTATCGCTTTTATGCTCATCACTCATGGATTGGACAGCCTCAGTTTTCTCATGATCCTCAGAAGTAGCCTCACTTTTATTCTGTGGTTTTGACTGACCAATCTGCAAATTCAGTACACTACCAACAACCTGCAGATTTGAATATGTTTGATTTGGTTGCTTCTGAAGACCCAGGCCCTCGTGCATTTTCTTGGGACCAGCATGGATTGGCACATCTCCATTAGATGGTTTACCATTATCCATTTTCACAACTGTGAAATGTGCCAAACATAAGTAACACTACTGGGTTTCAGTGTTATTTTCATATTCATCAAAACTTTGTGTGCAAAGAAAGGTAAATGGGGGGAACTTTGGTTACCTGAATTCATTTTTTCGGACTGTAAGCATGCATTTTTATTCCCTTCTATTTGTTGCTTATACATGCTAACCTGCAAATTGCACAATGTGTTAAGCTCTATTTTAGAAGTACTGCAGCAATTAAGCTTAAGAAAGTAGATAGGACTACAAGATATAAAAAAATAAGGAAACAGAGGCAAAAATCATAAAAAAACTCAAAGAACTCACAGAATTAAATGGACACATGTATAGAAATTTAAAATTCTATGAGATTGAAAAATTAATTAATTTGTAAACTATAGTGTGAAACAGTAATGCAGTTGTCATATCACAGTCATGGCAACCCAAAACAAAACTACTTTATAAAACATACAAACATCAAGTCTAAATCTTATGCACTCACCCAAAGCTTGTCCTCATATCACAATTATGAGATCCTCATAAAATCTGAATATCCCTGTATGGCATCAATCTACCGGGATCTTATTAGGCACACACTTGGCTCAAATGTGGTACAACGAAAAAATTGAAATGACTGTCAGGCAGTTAAACCGGCACTTTTTCACACCACAACATATTGTAGCACATAACTAAACATTTGGCATACTATTATGAACCAATTAGTAATTTGTTTGTGCAAATAGGGATATACAACAGAAACAATCACACCTGAAAAAGAAGAAAACAATATAATGAGTATCTTCATCTCTACTCTGAGTTGGGAAACAGAAGTACTGTGGATGGTTCTTCTCCACATTTGGTGTGTGTGATTTATCTTTTATTTGATTGCTTCTATTTCTTCTTTGGTTCATTTTGGATCTGATTGGAGATATTCTCATCAAGCTGACCCAACTTACATAAGAACTACTACTCTTCCTAGCGATGTCAGTTTCATGCAGTGACACAGGACATAAATTGACAGGTGCTAATGGGGCAAGGAAATGGTGATTGCAAGACTTTATATAAGGTAGGCGGCAATGCGACCACCAGCACTGACGTTCAGTACAGTCATGCCAACCACAACAGTTTTAAAAAGAAGCTTAGGGAACAAGCTTGTTAGGTTCGGCAACGTATACGCTCCACCAAACCACGCGCATGGGCACAAGCCAGGCCTAGGGCCAGCTGCCACGCATGGCCATGCCTAGGGCTGGGGTCGGTTGAGTCAGATAGAGAATAAAGCGGATAATATTAGTTAAAGAGAATAAAGGAGAGGAGTTCGTTGAGGGGATTAGTTGGAGATTTGGTCTATTTATTTGAGATTTGTAATCAGGATAATCAAGCAATAGAATTATATTCTGTTGCCTCATCTTCTCTCCCTCTCTCACGCTCGTCTCCCTCGCATGACACCCGCGCACAGCACTCAGGTGCGCATGTCCACCACACTGGCTGGCACAGCCATGCCGTCGTCTCAAGCCGCCAATCCGGAAACCGAACCACAATTACTTCCTCAGAAGCGGGACACACACCAAAGCTTCAAACAATAAGTGGCACTAATCTACTATACTCAACTATACCATCAATTCTATTTTAACACTTTAACAGAAATTTTTTATCAATTTCCAAAAAAATTACTGATCCTACTTACTCATACCTAAATTCATTGACATATTTTCGTTTGTTCTTTTCACCCTATCAACTTAAGATTATAGCCTGGGCCGTTTGCAATGCTTCGTCATCATGAACCTGATCTTGAAGCCGCTAATGAAAACTCTCCAAAACAAGTCAAACCCAATTTTTTGTCCATGTCAGTGTAGTATGTCCAAAGATTTCCGAAAGGCAAATATGACGGATAGGGTACGACATATTGCTTATTCCTGATTGGTTCACTACGCTTGCCTGCTTCTCGGGGTTGCCTAAAGCCATTCAATGTGCAAATACATGACAAATAGGGTTGCAATGATGTTACAAAGCAACAATAGTGTCATGTTATCTTTTGTTCCCAAATATCACCCTTGTCTCTTAAATTCATTAGCACATGTATTATGTCTTATCTACTTATATCCTTATCACCTAAACTGTGAGAGCTTCCCAAGGTGGCCTCAAATGTCGGTTCCAATTAGTTTGACTTGTTTTTTAGAGCTTTGAGACGCACCTTCGAGAAAAAAATTATTTAAAAAATCAAAACATTTGTATTTTGAAAACGGAGATAAGCAATTAAGTAGATAAGCTGTAACCCATTAAAAAACTTCCTAGTCGTTCCTTTGATCTTCTTGGACAATTAGTCCATTTATCTTATATTCCTATTCATTATGAATCTAGCATTACCTATTGAAATGACAAAAATATAACTAACGAATTTGATAGTGAGTTGATTGGCCTAATCCAGTTTGGCTATTTGTCTTGGCATTGATGATGGGTTACTTTGGGCCAACTTGTTCTCTTCCTAGAGTCCTTATGATAGAACACAAGTTTCATTCTTTTCAAAGACCAGACTAACAGGTAACAAAATAGCAATTTTCAGCCTATTCCAAAATTCATGATGGTATTCTGTATTTTAATGGTTTATTAATTGAAGTGAACATAGGTAGGCTTCAAAGAATCGCTATATTCCATCTCATTTCCAACAGCGAAGAAATTTCTATGTTGAGTATAAGCATGCAGTAACAAAAACTTCATATAAGTCACACAGGTTTGTATAACTCAAGCTTACCTCGCTGCACTGTTCATCATTTAGCTCATTAGGACATTACTACAAAATGTGATTACAAGAACTGGAATTTGAAAAGTTTAGCATAAAAGTTAAAATGGTTAACTTGGTCATGAATCATGATAGAAAAAATAAAATAAAATTTACAGTGGGCTAGTTTTATGGCACCAGCAGAATACAGATTTTGTGACCACTTCAAAATTTCTGAAAGTGCACTCATGAAGTGGCAGGCTGGCAGCAGGTCTATTCATCAGGCAAAAAAAATGCATATTGCAACAGATCAGAAAATAAAAACAGCAAAGCCACACTATTGCAATAAAATAAATAAATCTACCAAGGATACAATAATAAGCAATATATTCAGTAATATGCAGTGTACAGATATGACATACTAACCTCTTCCTTGACAAATCGTGAGGGGACTTCTTGTTCTGCCACAGATGTTTTAGTTCTAGTCCCAAAGGATACCTCCAACCTCATAGACTCCTTATGTATATCATTCTTAAGCATGCCTGTAATTTCCTCAGAGCTCTTCTTCTCCCCACTTGGTTCCACAGATTCCCCTATCTTCTTCTTAGCTTTAAAAAGCACATGCAAATCAGAACTGGCCATGTTTAGTTCGGTATGCTGATTCTCATGTATAACATCTGGCACAGCAAGATCCCCTTTCTGCTGACACCCAGCATCATAGGCATTAGCTTCTGCAGCGCTAACTGATGTTCCTAAAGTGAACAGACAAACAACTTATAACTGAAAAATAATAATGCTTTATGTGCAGAATCAAAGACCTGATGGAAATGCGGGAATTTGCACAAATTAATTCATTTCCTACAGGAATTGGGAAAACCATTCACACTCCAAACAGGGCTTAAACAAGAATTCTTGGCCAAACTATTCACCTCTCTTTTTAGCCTCGAACGGAGGAGGCTCTCTCTCTGCGCCGTCGTTCCCAGCGTGCCGACTGCCGTCCGCCTTCTTGCTGCTTAGGGTTCGAACGTAAGACTTCTCCTTCTTCTGTACGCCTCCAAGTGGGAGAGGGAACCTGGCCTCTGACGTGTCCTTCCGCTTCTCTCTAGCCAGCGCAAACAGCGCGTCGGCGCCGTCCTTGTCGTCAGCCCAGGAGGGGAACTCGCAGTAGCGGAAGCCGAATCTCTTGGGGACGTAGCCGGCGCAGCGCCATAGCGCGGCGGAGAAGGCAGGGGCCCCGCGGAATAGGGAGGCGTCGCTCCCGCCGGGAAGCCCGTGGACGTGGACGCGGGCGGGGAGCGGGACCTCGGCCCACCGGCGGTACAGCGGTGGTGGGAGGTGGGTGGGCAGCTCGGCCAGAAGCTCGGCGACCTCGGCCTCGTCAGCGGAGGCGGGGGCGCGCTTGGACTTGCAGTTGTGGCACGAGAAGGAGGTGTGCACGCCGCGGACGTAGCGGGCGCACCGCGTGTGCACCCACACGTTGCACTCGTCGCAGCTCACCATCTCCTCGCCGTCGTCAAACGTGACGCCGCACGAGCAGTCCACCGTCCACGAGCCGTCTACCCAATCGTCGGCGGGGGTGGGAGCGGGCGTGGCCGCGGCCGTGGCGGTTTGAGGGGCCGGCGGCTCCGGACGGTCCAGGCGGCCGCCCTTCATCGGCGACGAGAAGGGGAAATCCCTAATTCGCCTCTTCAGATCGCCCTGGACATGGGCTCTGTGACCTCCCTCTGTTCCCTCCCGTGGGCGAAAGTGAAAGGAAGAAAGGGACGCCCGGATTTCCGGCATATAGAAATTCACCGCTCAGGGTTGGCCCACGGCCATTAATAAGGAATTTTATTTTTTTATTTTTTTATTTTCCTGATATAAATAAATAATATTCCATTTATTAAAAATAAATAAATAGCCTTCCATTGCCATCCCATTGAGCGAGGACTATAATCGGGCGAGATTTTAAAAATCCCTTAACGAAAGAGCGGGATTTGGACCCAACAGCTCCCGAGCGAGGGAAGCTAAAACTCGCCTGACAGAAGGGCGGGATTTAGGCGGAGTTAAAACTTGCCCAATGGTTGGGCGGGATTTAGTACCCACTCGATTATTTGGTGATTTTTTGGAAGATTAGGAATTTTTTTGTCATATTTAAATCAGTATTGTCCCATAAAATAAAATTAAATAAATAAGGTCCCAGCGCCATTTAAAAGGGTGGGTCCTGAAAATTCCGCCATATCGAAGGGTGCCACCCTCACCACTACCCCGAGTCCCGGCCCTCCCTATAGTGACGACGGCTAGCCTAGGGGGAAAATTAATGAAAATTATAATATCTAAATCAAAATACGAAATATGTTTGTTTTCCAAAAAGGGATTTACTGATTTATTCATTTTATAATTTTAATATTTTTTAAATAAGATTTATCGAATTTGCGTGGTCCAAAATTGGATTTACGAAGGGAAAAATTTTGTCATTTTTATGAATGGCGCCGACAGTTTAAATTTTTGTCTTTTGTATTATTATATTGAAAAAGGAAAAATTTTCGTCATGTCGCAAAGCATTCCTCGCATACCAGCAGTTACAGCATTGAAGGTATGTCGCTCTTAGGGAATTTTTATTGCCGGGATTACAACAAAGCTCCTGCTGAGTACAACGGGGATATTTTCCCTTGTTGATAGCATCAGGTCCAGTCTCCTTTTAGTCGGACGTGCCCTCTCGCACTTCCTCTCCCTTTCAGCCTCTCGTGTCTTGCTAGCTTGATGTTCAGCGTCCTCTTATCGCTTGCTGTACTACTTCTGCCGACGCTTATGCTTCTCCTGTTCCTCCTCCTCATACTAGCGCTATCTGAACCACTCCCTCTTCCAACGGACCTCACGCTCGATGTGTCTCTTATCCTTCTTCGATTGCTCCGTGTCTAGCCACTGCCAGAAACCGCAAAGAGGTGGGGAAGACTATTTGTTCAAGATAAGTTAGTACAGATCGTACGTGCTATGTAGGTAGATATAATCAGGTAGGAGAGGATGAGCAAGTACCTTTGCACGGTCGCCGGAGGCAACCATGGGTGGATCATACTCGTAGTTCGCACATATCAAGAACCTCCTTCCATGAGTGTACGAGAAACGTTCATCGAATTGCACAAACTTACAAAGGTCACCGCAGAAGCACATCGGAATATTAACCCATTTTGGCACAATAGTGTTAAACTGGCGCCTCGGAGGGGTCTCTGAGCCAGAGGATACCATTGCTCGTTATAAGGAGACTCGTAGGGTGTAGGGTTCGAAGTAATATGTGATAACAAGTATGTATTAACCAGTTTGTCTGTTTTCTTAAGAAGGAAAAAGTCAATTCTGCCCTCTAAACTATTATAGGAATCCGTTTTTTTCTCCCTTAATTTCAAAACCGTGCAAACAAATCTTAAAACTCTTCATATCGAACAAATTACCCCTGGCTAAAACCACACTGGTTTTGGCTAATGTGGCATCCTAGAACACGGTTTTCTAGAAAATAAATTCAAGAAAATCTAATAAAGCATAGAAAATCATAGGAAGCTCAAAAAAATATATGAAAATTTAAAAAATGTGTAGAATCCAAATATGCAACAAATATATGATGTTTGTGCATAAACTTATATGCAAAAAATTATATTTTATGGTAGAGTGTCTTTTACTGATTAAATATTATTTACAGAAAATTAGTTTGTATTCTTGGAAGAATGGGGAAAATTATTTAGATTCTTGGAATAATGGTGAAATTTTAAAAAATAGAAGGATGTTAGTTTGACTTTTGAATTTGTACGAATTAAAATTCAAAGATCAAACTAACATCCTTCTATTTTTTTAAATTTTCTATGAATTCAAACTCAAAGGTCAAATCAACATCCTTCTAGTTTTCTTCAATTTTCCAACAAGCCAAACTAATTTTTCCTAAATGCTTGATTCATTTAATCAATAAAACACCCTATAAAAATATAATTTTTGGCATTTAAGTTTCTACGTAAATATAATATTTTTATTGTATATTTGGATTCCACACATTTTTATTAGTTTGTGGATATTTTTATTTTATTTTTCTAAGCTTTCTATCATTTTCTACAATGTATTGGATTTTCTAGAGTTTATTTTCTAGAAAACCCTGATGACTAGGATACCACGTCAGCCAAAACCGGGGTGGTTTCTGATAAGGGGTAATTTGTCTAGTATGAAGTATTCGAGGGTTTAATTACCTGGTTTGAGAGTTAAAAGAGGAAAATCGAATTTACCGGATAGTTTAAGGAGATAAAATGGACTTTTTTCTTTTAAGAAACAACATGTTGAACAGGCCCAAGCGATACCTTGGATAAGAGGGCCAATAGGCCATGCAGGGCTAGCCAAATTTACGGCCCGCCTTGCACGAGAAGTACAAAAGACGTCACACGGTCTTTAGGGGCTGTTTTGTTGTCTTCTTTCACAAGACTGGCCCGTTCTACTCAGCCAGGCTGACGGGATACGGGATGCACAGATACAAAGACAATGTTTGGTTGAGTGTTTAGTAGATAGGTATTTTGAAATTTAAATATTTTAAAATTTATATAGCAAGTGTGGTCTAGTTTTGTTCGAAAAAATATCAAGAACCCATTTTTAAAATCGGTTCGGTAATCGGAGATGCTAATCAAAAGGTATAAACAAAAAAGAAAAAAGAAAACTTGCGCAGAACACGTGGCACCATATTTATGATTTGCTATTGTGGCTGACAGTGGCCCCTTGCGCAGAATACGAGGCAACCATGCGCTACATCCAGAGATACGCCCATTTTCTCCGTATCTCTAGAGCCAGGCTACATGGAGAATCTTGCATCTAGGGAGCCAGGCTCAAAACTAGATGCAGGCAACTAAACATAAGAAAAAAGCAAGATTCTGTATTTGTAGATGTAAATCTCTGTGTATGCAGACAACCAAACAGCCCCTTAGGCACAGTTGCCTCATCGTGCCGGCCCATGAGCTCAGCCGCACAACATGTTAAGGGCATGTGTATTCGAATTTTATTTTTTTTATATTTATTTTTTGTCTGAAATAAATAAATGATATTTAATTTTAAAAAATAAATAAATAGACTCCGTCGCCACTTGTTAGGCGAGAAAGTTGAGCGGGTTTAAATCGCCCGTCGATCGGGCGAGATTATAAAATCCGCCGACGAATCCAGCGGAATTGCTTCGGCCGGGAGGCAAATCCGCTTAGATGGGAAGGCGAGTTATATAAACCGCTTGGATTGTCGAGCGGGCTTTGGTCCGCCTCTTGTGATGTTGGGCTATAATTATAGTCCGCCCGCCAATAGGCGGGATTCTCGCAATTTTTGTAATTTTCAAATTTTTTCCAATTTTCAAAAAATATAAATTATGTGATTTCGAATAAAATAAGTAATGTATCATAAAATAAAACTAAATAAATAGAGTCCCGACATCGTTTGAAAATGTAAGTCATAATAAATATTTTTTTTTACCCAAAAAAATTGCAAATATGCAAATACCCATGATTTTGGAGCAACTGCAAAAATGCCCTATCGTCGCGGCACCACATCATGCAAGAAAGACAATGCCACAGTGCAGATTGCATCACAAAAGCCGATGCCGCGCCACCACACCGTGGCATTGCCTATATTAAGGTATGCATGTATATGTGTATATTATATTATAGTATTATGTAATATGTTATTAGTATATAATAGTTATAACACATATTATATGAACTAAATATGATCAGTATATATGACCTGCTATTTGGTCTATTTAATCTTAAAAAAATGGAAAAATTGCATAAGTTTCTGCAGAGTGTTTTATACTAATAATTATTTGGAAAATTAAATAAATAGCTAGAGGAATAAACTGGCCTCTGCTAAGGGAAATTTTATTATCACGGTTACAACAAAGTTCCTACTGAGTACAACGGGGATATTTCCTCTTACCGGTAGTATCAGGTCCAGCCTCCTTTGCGCGACGTGCCTCTCGCTTTCTCTCCTCTCGGCCTCTTGGGCCTCAAGACTGACGTTCAGCGTCCTCTTGTCGCTTAGGTACTCCTCCTGCTAACGCTATGCTTGTCCTCTTGTTCCTCCTCATCTCGGGCCGCCTAAACCACTGCCTTTTCCAACGAAACTTACGCTCGATGTGTTTCTTGTCTGCCTCCGATTGCTCCGTGTCTAGCTACTGCCAGAAATCGCATAGAGGCGGGGGAGACTATTTGTTCAACATAAGTCAGTACAGAGATCATGTGCCATGTAGGTAGATATAATCATGCAGGATATGGTGAGCAAGTACCTTTGGACGCTCGCCAAAGGCAACCTTGGGTGGATCGTACTCGTAGTTTGCACACATGAAGAACCTCCTTCCGTAAGTATATGAGAAATCTTTGTCGGATTGAACAAACTTGCAAAGGTCACCGCAGGCTAATATTGGAACATTGACCCTCCAGCACGGTGGTGTTAAACTTGCCATGGACGGTCCTCAGAGTCGAGGTCGCCATTGCTCGTTACAACTAGATTTGTGCAGTGTATGGGCTGGAGTAATATGTGAGATTGAGAGGAAACTTGCAGCGCAGAGGACTCGGAGGCAGGAGGGAAATAAATAGCCAAGTTTGCTCGGTGCATGGACCGAGTTCATCTTCTTCTTCTTTGCATTTGATGTGATTGATTCGGTGTCGGCGGGATCATGTTGGTAGCGATGCCCGCAATTATTGATGTGACCGGTGTCCGTGGTATCTTGTTGGTCGCCAGATACCCGCAATTATTGATGTGACCGGTGTCCGGCGAATGCTCGCCGGTCAAGAATGCGATGATTTATGATGGATGTTTGCGGCGGCGATGTGACCGGACGCTGAAAAGAGGTACTGTTCGTCAGACGGCATGCAATGTTAGCAGTGAAATTAAAACAAGTGGCTAAAGCGGCTAGCCAGCCCGTCTTTGAAGGCGGTAATTCCGGACAGCACTCATTCCTAGGCAGCTAGCATTCAGGCCACCGCACTACTCCACCTTGTTATCTTCGGCGCACTTCTCCACCGACGGAATGAACGACGGAGATTCTGCCATGTCAACGTGAACAGTTAATTAATGATAATCAGGAGCTAATTTAATCGGGTGCTGGTAATGACATAACGCCCTATATAGAGAGGAAGGAGGCAGCACCGCTCTTTGCCTCTGGTCCCCTCATTCACCCGTCCATGGTGACCACCCTTGCATATCATCGCACTCGTATGTCATGCTAGCTTTGAAATAAAAAATAGTACGTACCTATTTGTCTAATCCCCTAAAGGCCTTAAGTTCAGGTCATGCAGTTAGACCCCATTCATCCTTCACGGCTTACACGTCACATTTTGAGTATAATATAACCCGTAACATCGCAAAACTCGCGATATTAGGATCATATTACAAACAAAAGCGACAAGCGTGAAGGATGAATGGGTCTAAACAGTAACATTGGTGAATAACCACGAGTTGAAAAAGCTAGCATGACATTGCTTCGTATCCCCGCCGAAAGTCTTCTTGGTCCATTTGATGGAAATAATATGTGAGATTGAGAGGAAACTTGGAGCGCAGAGGACTCGGAGGCCGGAGGAAATAAATAGCCAAGTCCGCTCGGTGCATGGACCGAAGTTCATGCTGCTTCTTCTTCTGCATTTGATGTACCGGGCGGTGTCAAGCGGACCGGATGTGACCGGTGTCCGCGGTCTTGCTGGTCGCCAGTGACGCGCATTTATTGATGTGATGGTGTCCGCGATTCTCGTTGGTCGCCAGCGCCCGCAATTATTGATATGTCGGTGTCCGTGGCATCTTGTTGGTCGCCAGTGACCCGCAATTATTGATGTGGCGGTGTTCGGCGGTATCGCTGGTCGCCAGTGCCCACAATTATTGATATGACGGTGTCCGTGGTCATGTTGGTCAGCAGTACCGCGCATTTAGTGATGTGACCGGGCATGCACTGTTAGCAATCACTGGCCTCCAGTACAGACGAAATGTAGCCGAGGCAGATGTAGGGCACTGGTAGCATGTGTTTAATCATTAAACGATGTCAGTAAGTATAATGAATAACTTATTAATCCAATTCGTTAAGTACACCTCAGCCTATATAATGCGAGGCAGAGCTGGCGTCCCTCTCACTCCCACCCTCACTCTCACTCTGACTCTGTGTGTATACTCCCTACTAGGGTTGGCTTCGTAGGAGGGGAGGCGAGTAGAGATAGACATACCACATCGCACATATGGCTTCACGACCCACACCGAACGGTTGGATCCGACAAGCCTGGTGGACGTCAAATGGTCCTGGATCGCAAGCCCGTCTACCAACCGACGACCTACCTATTCGGACGAGAGCTAGCTATAACACAGAGCCCACAATGATAAGAGACCCAAACTTCTACAGGGGATGGCCACGTTGTGCGCACGGAGTGGACACAGCTTGTATAAACTTTTGACCAAAGTTGTCGGCGGATGGATCGCCGACGTTTCTCTGGTTCGGCGTACTACTGCTGTGAGTAACCAAACGACAACATGACCAAGTGTTTAATACATTTTCCATCTTACCTTTTTCTCATTTCTAAATGTAGACCGATGATCGCGGCTTCCCCAAATGGATGGACGATCCTTCCCAATGGCCGCGTTCAGTTACATCGAACATCTTCACGCAAGAATCTCCCGTCTTGAGGAGCGAGTTACATTTGCTACTCGCATGTATAACGCTTATACCCGTGTGGAACCGTTCGTGGATGGCGAGAAACCTAGCGTCCCTACTACATTAGGGGTTTATTTCAAGTCATTTGCATCAAGATTCGGGCTACGTGGATTACTACCATGTAATGCGTTTCATATTGTCAACGTCACCGGAGCACCATCTTCATCTCATTCATATCGTGCGTAATATAATCTCAAAACCTTGAGATACAGTAGACTACTTATTGGCGTACAAGATAAAGAAGAATAGAACATGAAGTGGCTAATTCGGCCAGCCAGGCCGCATTCGAAAGCGGTAATGCCGGGTAGCCCTCATACGTGTATGGCCACCTAAGGGTTTGCGTAGGGTGGCGGGGCCCACCGGTAGCGTGCACATAACTTCGCAGGCCACATTCGGCACTCAGCGGGGACAGAAAATACGAAAAATATCACGAGCGATAGATGGCATAAATAAAAAAAGGTATAAAGCTAAAAATGACAAATGGCGAAAATGTTAATGCAACTACTGAATATATACATCAGAATGTACAAAAAAACATGCAAATAACGAAACTCATGTCGTCCCTCGCTAGGCTTCACCTCATGATCGATCGCTTCAGGCTTTTGCGGCACGCCCACCAGGCGCTTAGGAAGGTGAAGCGGTCCGTGGTGAACGTCCGGGTGAGGACGAGCCTGTGGTGCAGGCGTCGCCAAGTCACCTGTGGACGGCCAGTGTGCCGCAGAGGCGCCGACAACCGGGAGCCCCTAACCTCGCCGTCTTGGACGGCATCGTCCACGCCAAGGTCGCCGGTTCTAGTCGTCCACGTACCGACCGACCGGACTGTGCCACTCTGTGAAGATAGGACCTAATCCATGCAATGTCCACATTACTAAACGACAAATTATAAATACATGAAATTGAAGTGCTCGACTAGAAAACTAACTCGCACCTGTAACAGGAGGGCGCGGTGCCTGTGGTGTGGGCTGTGACCCTAGTGGTGGTGCCCTTGAAGCACCGTAGGGTGTGGACGGTGCGGCGGTCTGGACAGACGACGCGGCGGCAGAGGAAGACGTCCCGGCCTCGGCGAACTGCTGCCTCCATGCTCCCTGGGGCGGCCACTGCGAGGACGGCCGAAGGCCTCCTGTCGGTACCCTCAAGGAGGACAGTGCTGGCCCCTGGGCCGACGTGCCAGCCTCGCCAAACTGCGTCGTCGCTCCGTACAATCCTACATATGAAGGTAGTGTCACATTATAAATTTTAATGAAGGTAAGGTAGAGAAGGGCAATAAAGTTCATACCCCTCGGTGTAGGCTGTAGGGCGTCCGGAAGGCTGCAGCACGTGAGGCGGATAGCTCGCGTTGTCTTCTCGTAGAGCCTCTGGAAGGTCGCGAGTATCTCTCCTCCGGTCATCTGAATGCCGTGCTGCATGCGCTCGACAGCCGTGCGTGCATCGACGTTGCACTCACGAAGAATGTCGATCTGTATATAGGCCCATAGCAATCAAGCGGTGTATGCTGAAAAAAATAGAAATTGAAAAGCAGGGGTAAAGATCTGTACCGCCTGGTACGCAGCCTGCGCGCGGTGCAGCGGGTACGTGTCGGTGGCTCGCGCGACGTGGGCGATCTCGGTGGAAGGGGTGTGACCCACCCGCGTCCTCGTAGACGCGCTGTACCACCGTACGTACGCCGGATACGACGTGGCGTCGTACGGCCGGTCCTCCTCGACCCGCTCATCTAGAGCGTCCTCCCACTGTGCTACCCAAGGCTCCATCACAGGAGCCCACAGATAGCCAGCGATGTGGCCACGTCTAGTGGATCTGCAAAGAAACATCGAGTATGACACTTATAAGGCGGATTATCGAAATGGAAATTACAGCTTAATGGAAAAGATCTTACTGGTGAGCCTAACGCGGGACGGTGTGGACAACAGTAGAGGAAGTCTGGTGGAGGCGAATCGCGCATCACCCATCGCGGTGAGTACTCCTCGACGAAGATGTCGAAGAGCAACGGCGGGTCGAAGCCAAGATAATCGGTCCGCCAATAAGCGACGACAACCGTGAGGGCGCGAGCAAGCACTCGGTCCTCACCGTAGGGTGTCCAAACGACATCCCCTCTCAGACCTCGTCCACCGCCTCACGTACTCTGGGTAGTCCTTGTGTGCTGAACGTGGGCCCGTAGGCCGCAAAAGGAGAAAACAAGCGTAGTTAGTGCTATGTTACATAAATAATGCATAAATCATGATTTAAACATTACGCATTCTCGTGAAACCAAAGGAAGCCCATGGTGGGCCTATCCTCCGTGTGTCGTGGTAGTACACCGCCAGAAGGATCGTGATCCATGAGCGGGCGCCCAATGGCGATCCGCCATACGACCACAACAGAAAGTGAAGGGGCACCACCGAGATCGGCCAGGCATCCGTCTTCGAGACGGCGTCGCACAAACCTCTGACGTCCTCGCAAGGACAATGAAGCCCAACTGCATCGGGGACCTCGTGGGGCACGGCGTCGGCGATCTCCTGGCGTGCAGGAGGTGCTTGTCGACGCAATGGCCGTCCGTCTTGGTGAACATCACCCACCAACAGCCAAAGCGTGTAGGCCTCAAGGTGTCGGGACACGAGCGCCATCGGCACGGGGTGGATGTGCCGCTGTCAATGTTTGCAAGTACCAATGTTAGCATGTAATTTAAGAAGGACAAGTCTGCTCGTTAGTTCTTCCGTGAATCGCAAGCCACCTCTTCGATGGACCACGTGTCTCGCCGAGGAAAGGCGGTACACTCCTGCGCTGGTGCACGGACTACCCGGCGAACCGGCCTACCAGTCGACACGCCAGCGGGTGAGACGCCCACCGCCACGACGGTGCACCGCCGCACGGAAGCTCGGAAGGTACGAGACGCCCCGCAGAAGTCGGCGCCATCTCCCGCACGGAGGTGAAAAGTGTGTCTCTCGGCCTCTGTCGGTCCACAAGTGCCGCAAGGAGGACCGGTCAAAACCGAACGCTCGCGACGTCTGCCGGGCGGGTCTCCAACGAACGCTGGGCGTAGCCTCCAAAGATCCGACACAATGAGGAGGAGGCTCGAGAGGCGCATCTGCGAAAATGAAGCATTCAAGACGTAAGTACAGCTAAATTATAAAAAACGAAAGTAAGAAAGGTTCGCCTTATACGATGTACCTGTCAACCCAACGTGCGTCCAGAGTAAGCAACTCGGCAGGTGTCCTAGTCCGAAAGACACCTAGCAGCCTGCCCTCCACTGCACTGAGGTAGGCCCGATGCCTACGGTCAAGGGAGGGGTCGAGCAGGGCCCTCTGCTGCTGCTGCTGCTGTGGCGCCGGCTCCGGCTGGCCCATCTCGTCGGCCATCGTCACGTCACCCTGTGAGATATGCAAGTATGAGTTATTTATTTCAATTCAAGCAGTACTAATTCATAAAGAAAAATACGTATATACCAAAAGATAATGTCATCAACAGACACTACATATCATGCAAACATAACATATTACATAAACATAAATAAGTCATCATATTACATTGCCACCAGTAAGTCAGCATATTACATTGACGCGAATATTACAAATGTAAATTACACATATCAAGTAGTTCGATTAAGGTTTCATAGATACATTTTCAACCGAACGGTCGTCGTCCATCCGCCCCCGACCCGGACGGCCCAGCATCCAAATCGTAGGACCCAAATGCACTAGGCTTGTCACAGTTCACATAAGTGTGACCGTCCTCGTTGCACCTGCTGCATCTCTTCTCAACTCTTCCAGCCTCCGACTGATCCATGTCGTTCCGAATGCGACGGTGTCGGCGACGACCAAGATCACACTTCAGCAATTCCCTAGCCGGTACATGACGGCTGTTCGGACCAGGTGGATCAGTAAATGTACCGAAAATTGCATACCCATATATCTCTGCATGCCATGTATTTCGGATTGTTTCCTTCCTGAAATATTCGGACACAAATGGAAAAGTAGGGTGATTTGTCATTGAAGCTGCCGCTAGTACATGAGAGCATGGCTTGTGAAGAAGCTTCGGCTTGCGGCATGAGCATGTGCATGTATGATCACGCAGTATGCACTCCTGCGTAACCCGCTCACGTTTTCCGCCACGACGCCCTCTATCCCTACAGATTATGTGGTACCTGAGATGATCTGTCCCCATCGCCGTCGTGCAATGTCTTTCGGCCTTACCTATCTTCTCGGCCATATACTTTGTAATAGCAGCGGAGTATATCAGGCGACTGTCAGCCATAGCAGCAGACGCGACACGATAACGATCCATAAAGTACTTGCATGTACCGTGAAGAATTCCCTCCACAATTGCAACCAGAGGCAATGCCCTCAACCCCCTCATGACCCAATTGTACACCTCTGCCAAATTTGTTGTCATTATTCCGTATCTAGCCCCTTCAGTATCATATAGGAGAGCCCACTTCTCTTTTGGATCATCCTTAATCCAATCTGAGAAGCATCTCACCGCCGAAGCTCGTGTGGCCCTGCCCTGCCTTGGTCTTGTAGTTCACAGCTCCGCTGCGGTCATCTCATCGAGTGTTTTCCATAATTTGTTGAATTTTCTTTGCTGATTCTGCTTGCACAACCTCTTGAATAGGTTCATGCAGTGTTTATTCTTAAAGTGACTAAAAAAATTTGCCCCCAAATGCCTCATGCACCACCTGCTTTGCATATCACTCCACCGGGCACCCTTCGGTTGTCGGAGCCATTTGTAATCTCATCAATCGCACGCAAGAAACCCTGCATGTCTATCATGAATGACACAGACATTTGGTCTTCTGTTACAAAGATGTTTCACACGCCTAGGAACCAAGATCACATTCAGATTCTCTCCTCCACAAATGCGAATGCCACCGGTAAAATCGATTGTTGCCATCCACGGCAATTCTTTGTCAATATTTGCCCTTATACTTGCCAAAGGAGAAAGGTTCCATCTACACATAGCACATTGGACAATATGTGAAGGCTCTTATGCACGGACCCAACGCAAAGAATACCCGTTCGTAACCCACTTGCGGTGTCGACGCCGAAGCGTGATACTCCTTCATGTCATAGCACGCTCCAGATTTCTTCTACTAATCGTCTGCAGAAGTTGGGACATATTTGCATACGATGCTTCATATGTCCCGAACCGCATTTCCAAAGCCTTCTGTTTAGCTCTCCAGGCAGTGGGATACTTTATGGTATACTAGAATTGTTCCTCAATGGCCCGTATAATGGACCGAGGCTCATATCTTATGTTCTGAACAATTTGTGAGTACATTACAACTGCAACAAATGTTGATGTCATATTTCTGTGCCTTTGTTGTGCATTTTCTAACTGACAGTCGTGTTCCTTTACAATTGAACACACCCAGTAATCCACCCACTTTCCTTTAAATGCATGTACACGCCACGGGCAACCAGGAACAACACACATCACATCGTAGACGCTTTTACTCGACTTCACTACCTGAACTCCTCCTCGAGAGATAGAGACCAATACTTCACGGCATCCAATACAGCTTCCTTAGTCGGGTACATGGCTCCTCGAGTCACCTCATTCTCATGGTAATCCCATGGTGTGTGCGTGCCTTCATGTACAGATAAATCTTGGAAGTTGTAAGTATTCCACTCTACAGCACCGGTCGATCACTCAAACTTCTCTCATCGTCGACGATCTTCATCGTGGACTTCCTCATGCTCTGATCCTCGGCGCCATTTCAGCAACTATTGACTCGATTCGTTCCCTTCATCGGCCGCCCGGCCGCCTCTTCAATTGTTTCATTGCCTTCTTCTCCTATATCTGTCTCCGCATGCGCTTCTCCCACGTCCTCTGTCACCTCCGTTTTCCCTACAACCTCCACCTCCTCTTCCACTCCAGCACCACTAGTCTCCCCTAGCTCTTCCACCACCGCATGTTGCTTGTACTCGGCCTGCACTAAGAGAACTAGAGGAAGGCACCGTTCGATTGCAATCTCAACGTAGCGTCTCCAATTCCGAGTACTCGATATAGGTATCAACTCCCCAAAAAAACCTTCAGCAGCACGGCTCACCAATGCCTGAACTGTCATGACATGTTCTTGTTCATTGAGTTGAAACGTCCGTGATAACCAATGTTGTAGCCCCCTAAATGACCTTTCGGTGGGTCTTGATATCCCTAATGTACATGATTGGAACATTGATAAATCTATCCCGTAAGGACCTTGCACAATCTCTCCTTTCCCATAATGGATTTAAAAATTGATCTTGTCTGTCATTTACCCTGCCCAACAAATTTCGCACATTGATTATTATACGTCAATCTCCTTTTTCTACATCTATTTTTTAACAATATTACTACAGCCAAAATGTCGGCCAACCTCTTGTTCATTAGCTCTACAAATAAATTACTCTTCAACATCTAATAAATTAGTAAAATACTACATTATTTTCAATATAAACACTATATATTACCCTTCTAAACCCTAACCCTACCATGTTTGACACATACCACATAACCCTACCATGTTCTATTCCTTTCTAAACCCTAACCCTACCATGTTCGACACATACCACATAACCGTACAATTTATTGACTATACTATTTCAATCTAAACTCTAAATATTACCGTCCTATTTGTAACAAAAATACCCTAATTCTAGCCTAAATATTACACGGCTATTTTTAGCTTAAACCCTAACCTAGAATAAATATTACCGTGCTATTTCTAGCCTAAACCTTAATCCTAGCCTATAAATTACGCGACTATATTTAGCCTAAACCCTATCCTAAATATTACCCTCTCTATATATAATGTACATACACTAAAGTCATATAACTATCCTACCAAGTTTTATTAAATAAATTTTATACTACATAACAAAGATACCTGTGAAATCGAAGAATCGCTCCGCGCTTCTGTTCTCTCCAACTTCCTCTCTCGCTCTCGGTCTCCTCTCGCTCAAATGGCAAACAAGTCTTGTGCAAGGCATGGCGGCCTTAAAAGGCCACAAATTTACTTTGTTCGACGAAGCGGATTTCCCGTCGTTCAAAGATCGCCTAACCAAGCGCGAATTTTTTCGCTTCAAAACTCGCTTGGATTGGTGGCGGATTTTTTGGCTTCAAATCTCGCCTCCGTCGGGCGGTATTTGGTCGACCCATGCCAGCGGCGCCCGCCAAAAGCCCGCCCATCCGTCGGGCGGATTTTTAAAATCTCGCCCGAATCGACGGCAAGGTTTAAAGGAGCTCGATTTTCTCGCCCAACGGGCTGGCGATGGGAGTCTATTTATTTTTTTTTAAATTGAATATCATTTATTTATTTCCAAAAATAAATAAATATAAAAATAAATAAAATTCATGTGTATTCAGCCTTGCCTCTGCACCTCGCCTGGCCCACGTGTTTAGTACTACCTAGCCAAACTAACGAAGAATTTTAACTTTTTGTATTTATTTTTATTTGTTATTGCAAAATTAGGTTCCTTTTCGTGTTTTATATACAAACTAGTTGGATGCCCTCCATTGCAACGGAATATTAAAGGAGGTTATTTATATAATTTTCATACTTCAAATTTGTTGACAAGCAGCATAGTTAAGATGATCAGAAATATCCTTCTGGTCTCCTTGTTCACTTGTTAATTTCTAAACAAAGGATTGAACATAGTCATTGTTGGGCCCCGTCACCGGGAACCTCGGTGCACCTGTGCTAGCTTAGGATCTTGTCTTGCTAGCACGGCACCTTTTACAAAATGCTGGAATCATCTCATACATGTGATAAAAATTATTAATACAATAGAGTTCAATTACAACATGGCTCGTTTTTGCAGGCCAAAAAGGCCAAATCTATAAAACAAAAATTAACTCTTACCAGAGTTTAGTAAAGCGAAAACAGAAAGAAGAGTAGGTCTCAAGGCTGTGCCCAACCCAATCAGGCAAGCGACTGGAGTCCCGCCTAACCCTCGGCCTTTACGTCAATCTTCCGGCCCTTCTCCTCCTCGTCGATATCATTCAGGACAAACTCCACCTCGATGCCACCTAAAAGGTGAGTGGGTGCGAGTGTGAGCGCGTAATCAACCTGCGCTCACGAACCAAAACCTTGTCTAATGCAGATCAGTTATGCAAAGCTTTTTGGTGGAAGCTGGGCTTCTTTTAATTGCTTAAAATCAAAGATGCTATATTTTTAAGTTAAAATCCCAGACTTAGCCTTTAACAAATCAAAGACGTACTGGGCTATATATATGCCATATGGTTACCACACCGGGGTTTTTCAGTGGCGACGCCGTAACCTTAGCCAAGGAATACGTGTCCCACGTGGCAGATCCATACCATCGCCATGGTCATGGTCCCCACAAACGGCGGACTAGCTCCCATCGCCATGGCGAGCTATCCCCGACGGTATGGCGAATCCGTGCCCATACTACAGCTGGCGCATGATTCCCATCTTCTGGCGAACCCGTGCCCATACTACAACTGCAGCCGCCCCATCGCCGAAGCCACCACCTCCCCGAGCCGAGCTGCCCAGCGCGCCGCTGCACTTTGCTACAACATGACTCCTCCTCTCACTGCTCCACTGTCCTGCTCGCCCCCAGCGTTGCCTAGCCCCCCCCGCCTTCTAACCTTCTCTCAAAGGCAGGCCACATCCGTTGCCGTTGCCGCTACACATTATGCCGCCACCGCCCTACCGACGCCGCTTCATATAAGTCTTGCGCTCGTTTCTGCCCTTCTCGCCATGGCGGACTCTACCCTAGCAACCGCCGCCAAGACGCCGCCGAAGCTCCACTCGCTGCCGCCGCAGCCGCCCACCGAGCCGCGCTTTCTTGCTACTCTGCCTCGCCATGATGCGTCTTGGGGCCGAGCCGCCATAAGGACCGCATCCTCGCTCACTCACGGGAGCGCCGCCGCCATCGCCTCCTCCGGCCAGCCATGCCCCTCCTCCTCCTCCTCCTCTCTCTTCTTCTCTCTCTCTCTTCTTTCTCTCTCCCCACGCGCTTCTTCTCTCTTCCCTGTCTGTGCTTTGCTTTTCTGCTACTGCTTTGTGTTGTGTGCGCGTGAACTGAAGAAGAATGAGATAAGGATGTGAAAAGGGGAAGATTTTTAGGGAAGTTTTACATTTTAGTCCTTAAGTTTTTATACAATTTCATGATGATGTTAAGGGTCTTCAGAGAATATGATAAAAATATATTTGAACTCGGTGAATTATGAGGATTCCATTTTGATAATTAGTTTTAAGATTTCATGAAGATTTATTTCCTAAAATTTCTAAATTGTTCTATTATGCTTTCATTAGTCACAAATAGTTTTAGTGTTTAGAAAAATATATCGTTGGCGGGTTACTTAGCCACGAAGTAATCTAGCCAGTTTGAGTTTTCTTTATCATGAAGCAAATTAGGATTAGGATAAGGGCCTAAGAGATATTTTGGGACTTTTATATTTTAGTCCCTAAAGTTCTTTAAATACTCGGGAGGGCGTAATAAAATAGGTTTGGGTTATTAAAATATCACTATTTCATTTATTTGATTTGTTTTGATGTCTCCTCATCATTGGCAAACCTTAAAATTATCAGAACATACGATTTAAATTACAAATAGGTCCATTTGTTATAATTCAATTAAGATATGGACATGATTCTCTTTTATGTTAATACATAATTTCTTTAAATTGTTCGAGTTTTATTTTAAGCAGTGTATTAACCGGTGATTTATTATTGTTTTTATCAAAAGCAAAAATGGGGTGTCACAGTCATGACATGTGAACTAGGTAACATAGCATTGCAAAAGCTCAAATTGCCCAAGGTTTACCATTGCAAAATACAAACTAGGGGTAAAATACATCAACTGATCACTAATCAATGCAACACTCCTTTGCAGGAATGGTAATTATAACATCACTAATTCCTTGCGAGACAACACATAACATGCAACTTGTCGAGGAAGTAATACAAGCCAAGCACATCCAAAACAGGTGGTCAACAACCAATAAACAGCTATGCACCTGTTGAAGACAGTTTGTTGTGATCAGAATGCCATAAACAGTGAAATTCAAATGTTTTGATGGGTGTCTGATAGTTAAGGGTATTCATAGGTAGCACAATCTTTGCAACAATTCGAGGCATTCCCATTGCAATATCAAATCAATGCATTCATTAAATTCAGGTGTAGCTGATTAAGATACATTTGCATATTCAGAGTAAAATTGCATCATGTTCCAACGTAGGGATCGCAACGAGATTTAGTGCCACAGTTAAGATGGTCACAACTTCTATGAAAATCATCACATTTGTTAGTTCCCACTAGTACACGTGCACATGCACGTCGAAGTAAATATATCTTAGGATAGGAAATATTAGCCTAGTGAAAGAAGATTACATCAAAGTTAGCATAGCCTAGTGATTAGACTACAGGTTACAGGTTGAAGGCATGACAACCTCAATTTTGTTAAATTTTTAATTTCCTTTGTAAATTCAAATTTAGAATTATAAAAAATGGACCGAAAAGTAGCTGATTTTTGGTAAAATTGGTTTTCTAAGTGTGCACCAATTTTTTTCTAAATCAAAAAACAAAATTTGGAGCAACACTATTTTAGAAAAACAATTTGGAGCAACACTATTTCAGACATAAAGCATCAGGTAGGCCATCAATAGCCAGAAATAGCAAACAAGTGCAGTATGAAGGATTGATCTAGATTTGATCATCATACATGTTCATTCCTTGATTCATTCAAATATATATATATGGTCGAATGAAAAAATTCAGTATGACTTCCTTTGAGGATAAGCATTATGATATTATTGCTCCATGTACAGGATACAAGAGTATTATGAAATTGATGCTCCAGGTCATAGGACCCTCACTCTATGCAACTTATATATGTACATTACAAGACATGAATTGATACCACGCATAAAATCAGAACAGATCACTCATTAATTCTCAGTTGAAAACATCATTCTTACAGATGCTAAATATAGCAGCAATGTAAAGTAGTCGTATTGCTGAAGATTTCTAGACAAGCAATTGCACTGCTCCAGTTGTTATATGCAGAGCACCACTGAACTAATCAGGAAAGCTTCTAGCCATGGGAGATAATAAAAAGATTAGATTAAGTAAATTAACGATATAGTAAATGGGCATGTGAATTGCACATTTTAGAAGTTATGTTCCTCCAGCCTAATGACATGATCATATATTTCTGATGTAGTTTAGTCCAATCCCAAAGTCAAGGCTAGTCATGAATAAAACAAAATTATACAATAGGGACTTCTCCCATGGAGGTAGCATAAGCTGGCAGTCACAAGGACTTCTCCCATGGATTCTTCTTTGTTGGTCATAAGGAAATGCAACATCTCAGATCACATATGACAAGACACAAGTTTATAAATTCAAAAACCTGCCAGATGACAAACTTGGTATATCATTTATTTTGACCAGAACATATTTATGCAACATGGCTAGAAACTTGATGGTAATAAAATGTCCAACTGATAAAATAACATATTGTTTTAACATACTGACTTCACCTCAATATAGTAGATATATAGCATTGGTTAATATTTCATCTTGCAATATTATTATGAACTAATTTACCCTAATCAATTTGAACCACATGAACATGTGGTGGCAGAGAAAATGGCGTCGCTGTCCTGTTGCAACGACGGTCCTCTAGAGTGCTTTGGGCAGCAGACTTTTTGCTGGAAGGTTCATCAGGTGGAAGAGCAAGATCTTCGACATGTGTAGAAATAGAGGCCGATCTCTCCTTCCTCTTTTGACGTGCTAGCTGCGCACTCCTGAAAGTAGGTGTGGATATATGTGTTAGTGCCTCCACATGTTCCTTCATCTTCGCTCTATCGTGTGTGTGATTCATGATCCGCCTCAGAGCTTAATAGCATTTTTGACATGGTCCACAACATAGATGTCATTGAGGGACTGTCGGACACCTGTATAAACCAAATTATAAACATTAATTGTAATTGTAATCTATACTTCTATACAAGGATTAAAATTATCACGAAATGTGCTTGCAAGTGAATGTTTTAATTACCTTCTATGGCACCTAACATATGGCGTTCCGGATTATGAATAAAAACCATGGCTATTTTGTTGGAGTCAATGAAACATGGGGGTACTGCAAGAAAAATTTGTTGGTTCCATTAGTTAGATAGAAAATACAATTTATACTTCAGCCATGAATTTATCTATACTAACAACCAAACAACTGTTATTTACATTTACAAATATAAAAATGATGGATCATGGAAGTAGAAAATTATGAAGTTATGATGAACTTTTGGTAGCGTTATTTAAGAAGTAAATTTGACAGATGCAGAACCTTGGACCCTAATATAACATGGTCCACAAACTGATTGAACAGAAACACATCATATAGTATTGAAGTCATAAAGCATATAATTGTCGTTGGTGCACATGCTCATAAGAAGCTTCGCATAGCACGTTAAGGAAGTGTAAAGACAATTCCTATTATATATATTATCTTTTTCATAAACGTACATGCTTTGGTCAGATGAAGATTGGATGCAACCATAAGGGAGTGTGACCTCTCAGCTTGTATCAGATCTTCCATATTATTAAGCAGATCTTCCCTTAGCTCCAGAAACAATGTTGCACCGCTACAAAAATATAAAGAAGTTAGAATTACAAAGTATTGTCATATGCAGTATGAAGAAGGGTCGATTATATAGAAAATAAACATATACAATACTCTAATAAAGGGTTACAATACATCGCATCTAGGACTGTAATCTCGCGGACACCCAACGCGTGATCTAGAGAGCCGATGTTGACCACCACTCCAATTACATCTGCGATAAAATGAAATATATTCAAACACTTCACTTCAAATAGGAAAAATCCACGGTTGGAAAAGATTATTATTTTAGAAATAAACACCCCAGCTGGCTTCGTCTCCAGCCCCAATTGCCACTTCGGAGATTGAACTTGCAGCCATGGTATGATCTCTCTAAAGTTCTCTACTAAAGATGTAGAGTATAGAGTAGTAAAGCCAATACAGCAAAGAAACGTGGATAGTAGATCAAAATGAAAGGTGGGATACAACAATAATATATAGGGCGAGTGGCGTTTTAATGGGAAGAAAAATCAGGCTCATTAGTATGGGAGGAAAATCAGAGAGCATGAATTAGCGGAATCAGATCAATCAATGGGGAGAAAAATCAGGCTCATTAGTATGGGAGGAAAATCAGAGAGCATGAATTAGCGGAATCAAATCAATCAATGTATATATATCTATTAATTATATGGGGTAGAAATTTGTTGCATGAAATTTGGGATTTTGCTGGTGACTGATGACCCAGATCTTGACTCACCTGAAATAGTGAGGAGATCGGGGCGAGATGGCTCCGAAGGCGAGATCTTCGCAAGGTGGAAGATCGGCAACTGGCGGGGAAGATGGTGATGACACGGCTCCAGATCTTCCCCAACGACAGAATAGGGAAAAGGACGACAACGGTCTGGCTTAGGTGCAGGACGTCGGGGAAAGCGGCAGCGGAGCGGCGATCTAGGAAGGACATCGGGCAAGATGGCGACAGAGCGGTGCTCACGGGAGGACGTGGATTGGGGCAGGACGTCGGGCAAGATGGCAATGGAGCGGTGCTCACGGGAGGACAACGACGGTGCGGTCAGCGAGAAATTTTGGGGAGTGAACTGTGGGGTGGAATTGTTGGATGTGTGGCGTGTAGCTGAGTAAGTGTGTGGGAGTGAACTGGACGACGGGCATAAGGATGTTCATTAAATGGCCTGCCATTGTATGGAATATATCGACTCCATCCCACTTCACCACCCGGAAAAAAATAATGGATAAGACAAAGGGTCATAGCATCCGTGGTATGCCTTGATATATTGTGGCCGATCTTCTATTCCGTAGATGATGACGCTTCTATCAAAATTGTGCTGCGGGTCATTCCCGTCAACCCAGATTGCAGCAACCTGGGATGCCGATGGAGCATTGTAGACACGCTGGTCCAAAGCGATGCTGGTGTTCAACTCAATCTTGTAGTCATCTAAATTTGTAACAGCACCAATACTCTTGAAAGTATGGACATATGGAATATTTTTGAGGATATGTAGCAAAAGGCGAATCAGATTTATTTCTAGATCTGGAGACCGACGTAACCTATGTGTTAGATTAGCATCCGTATCATAAAAATACAGCTGCAAATGTCGTGGGCCATGGTTCCTAGGGACCAACTGGTCAAGCTGGTGGTACACTTGTCCCTCTGCCTGAAACGTGTAGATACCCTTTCTGTTGTTGTTATACCGTTGATCCAGTGTTACTTCAAAAGTCGTGAATGAGAAGTGTGAGTTCACATAACGAAGGTTATCTCTGAAATACCTTGCATCGACATCATCACTCATGTATAACTAATGTAACTCAGGAGGAACCTCTGGAGTAACTAAATTGATCTTGCCGTTTCTGCAACAAAATGCTGGTGTCTCATACTGAAATCTCTTTGCGCGACAATAACGACAACTTTGTGTTGCCTTCAAAGTACTATTTTCAAGGTTCTCGTAGATTTTGTCATATGGATCTGCATCAGTGGGTTGTATAATGCTTCAATACATGTGTGTCGTAGCGACAATATGAGTTTTGAGCCTACTAACCTGACGGTTGGTATGTGCCAAAAGCAGAAGCTGAGAGGCGACGTATTGGTGAAAAATCACTGGATAATCTAGACATAGGCATAGCTCCAGATCGAGCTGTAATAATAGTAGTCGGTAAGATTCATGGAATAATATTGAGTAACACTAATACACAAAAGACGCACTTGCATGTAGATGGTTCTGATAATCGGGTTGTGGCTGATACTGTCCTAGCTCTTGATTTTGTCCTAGCTCTTGATTTGTACTCACGATTTTTAGCAAGTAACTCAGATTTCTTCCCACTGTCCATGTTTGTGTAATTTGTCCTACGGCGTTGATTAACTGGTGTTGTAAAACTATTAGGAAGAATAGGTATAGAACTAGATTGAGCTGCATGAAAAACTGTATTAAATAGTGTATTAAATCATATCAAAAGAATATTCCATAAAGATGGTGATGTTCACATGCTTACATGGACGAGTCGAAGATATGATAGTAATCGGATTTGTTACTCTAGAAATCGGTGAAATGAGCATAGGTTCAACTTGAGCTGCTAAATAAAAATAGGTAAGTTTGATACTACAATGTAATAAGGTAAGAAATTAGCAAAAGTTATGAAAGTATCATCTGTACTACTAAGGCTTACATGGAGAGGATTGGGTTAATTGGGTATTATTCAAAGAATGTCTCAGCCGTGCTTTATATTCACGATTTTTCTTTAACATGTCTGCCTTTTTCGCTGCATCCATGCTTTCATATGATGTCTTGTCGTATCCTGTCTTTTGAATTTGACGGGATGCATTAGGAGTGGCAGTGACATTAGAAGACGATCCTAGTGTATTTGTTATATCACGTAGAGATCTCTTAGACATGATGGCTGCAATAAATGACATAACGAAGTAAGATTGCTTAGTTATAAAAATAACAGTAGTTAACCTGTTGCCAATGTTTTAGAATAGTACCTGATGGGATATTAGCAGCAATTGAGCTGAGCATGCACGTACATTCTTTTAGAATCCAAATTATAAAGCAATCTTTTAGTGCGCAACAGAAATTCTAAAGCACGGTATTACCTTACTTGCTTTAGGTGCCAAACGTAGCTGACCAGTAGTTGCCGCGAATGGTGTAGTTGCAATCTAGCTAGTCCAAACTCCTTGGATTAGATTAGTACCTGATGGGCTTTAGGTGCCAAACGTAGCTGATCAGTAGTTGCCGCGAATGGTGTAGTTGCAATCTAGCTAGTCCAAACTCCTTGGATTAGATTAGTACCTGATGGGATATTAGGAGCAATTGAGCTGAGCATGAACGTACAATCTTTTAGAATCCAAATTCTAAAGCAATCTTTTAGTGTGCAACCGAAATTCTAAAGCACGGTATTTGGGAAGCAGAAGTCTAAAAATTTTAAATTCAGCCTTTTGAAATGATGAATATATTGGATTAAAGTGACAAGCTGTCAACACATGGATTTTGACTTGCAAACAAAAATTTTGTTCTAAATCAAATGAGTTCAGTCCACGGTGTTATTTTCAGTACACTGTTTGAATTTTGACTTGCAAACAAAAATTTTGTTGTAAATCAAATGAGTTCAGTTGAATTGTTCTAAATCAAATGAATTGGGTGCCATTCAGGACTAACATGTGTTCTAAATCAAATCGGAATGCAAAAGCAAATGAATTGTTGGACCTGAGCAGTAGCTGATACGGAGTAGTAGAGAGACGACCATTGCCAAGTTGGACCTGAGTATGAGGAGTAGATGCCAATGAGAATTTTAGTAAGGCTATACCGTGTGCCCTGTCCTGATGAAACTGATCCAATTCCACAAGTGAAAATTACAAGTGGCGCCTGACAAATGTTGGTTACTATTGCAGCATGCCAGCATCTTTCTGGTGTGCTCATAGCTGTACATTGGCGGATGTATTGTGTAGAATGGTTAATGAATTACCTTGTGAAGGTAGAACCTTGCATCATCAACATGGATGACTATGTCTGACGGTAGGTCGGGCAACACATATCTGCATGAGATTGATTTGTTCAGAGTCACATAACTGTTGAGGAAGACATGGAACAAGAGAAAGTAGCGCCATGAAGAAAATGTTGAAAATTACATGAAACTTTTAACATGTTCTAAAGGCATAAAGGTGAGTAGTACATAGTGGTTAGTTGATGTTGGTCACCAACCAAATCCATGACTATTATGGTTATATGACAGAATTCACGGGGGTTCATCAGAACATGCCGAGCAAGTAGTGGTTGGCTCACATAGGAGTAGCATTAGCATCTCCTAATTAACAATACATCAAACACTTCTAGAGTAATTCTATATAAACCAAACATCAAAAGCACCTCTTGTTAGCTAAATATTCTTGTTGAGGTCAAGACATACGGATACGCTTGAACACTAACTAAGAAATGCCTTTTCTTTTTTGTTATTACAGTCAATCTCTGCAACTAACTAAGAACGAAACATGAAGTCCAAGATCCGTAAAATAAAAATAAAATGAATCGAGTGATCTCTCTGCAACTAACTAAGAACGAAACATGAAGTCCAAGATCCGTAAAATAAAAATAAAAATGAATCGAGTGATCCTTTATCACAACAACTACTGCTATCATATTTTGTTTGTACAACAACTGATGTGTTCACGGGTGTCCCGATCTTCCGGTGAGTGGATAACTTCGATTAGGCGGAGTATGACTTTGACGATCCGGCTATGAACCACACAAGGATAAGTGCCCGCAATCGCTAAACCACACTCCTGATTGTTATCAACCGTGCCAAAGCCCGGATGACTTGACCACGAAGGTCTATTCTTGCAAGCAATCGAAGAACTAGCAAGAACAATAGTAAGGCACACTCGCAATTGAGGTTCTGAACTTGTTTACTGCTGCTCTAGCCGAGTCAGGAGAACAAGGATAAAGTTCCACACATGGGACAACTAATCTTAACAAAACCTGAGCAAAAGAGAGGGAGCTTGTCCACCATATATAGCCATGAGATGGCTACTAGGAGGTGGCCTCACGCCACTCTAGTTACATGGGTACTCAGCCCAACATTGATGGTGGCGCAGCACTCGAAGAGGCCGACACAGTTGGACGTTTTTGCTTGCTGTTGTTGACTCGCTTGGAATTTTAATATGAGACCAGATCCGTTGGAAAGAGGACGAAATTTCCTTTCCATCAAGTGCTTACACGTCCCAAAAGGAGTCGGTATGGCTTCCCTAGGTCCGTTTGAATTCAGACAAGTCTTTAGAGGCCGATCTGAACCCTTTTGTGTTCACACCTAGCCACTTTGTGCTTACACTTTTCATGTTGATTGTGCTGCACGAATTTAGGGTGCTCCATTGCATGTTCATTGCTTGGTCACGCTTGTCATAGGTCGGCGTAGCTTGATCGAACATAGAATAGCTCGGTGTTGCTTGATATAGCTCGGTGTAGTTTGATGTAGGTTGACGTTGCTTGTTGTAACCGGGTTGAAGCTCAGATCCTTGCTGCTCCATACCATGGTTCCTAAGTACGAGCAGATCATTAGGCAGCGACCTATCCTCTAAATTATAATGAGACAATCCGAGGAACGAATTCACCTGTTGTTTTAGTTGTCTAGCTCGTGCCCTTGTAATAGGTTCTTCTTTAGGAGACAGTGGTGGAGTAATGTGCATATCCGACGTGGTGATGTCCTCATCATCCTCCCCTTCTTGCATTTGAGTTGTCCCCAACTCAAAGTCATTGTTCTCACCGAGGAATGGCTTCAAATTTGAAATGTTAAAGGTGGGACTAACCTCAAATTCTGTAGGCAACTCAAGTTTATATGCATTATCATTAATTTGTTCTAGCACTTTGAAAGGACCATCGGCTCTAGGCATCAATTTGGACCTTCGCAATTCAGGAAATCTTTCTTTTCGTAAATGCAACCAAACAAGATCACTAGGTTCAAAAGTTAATTCCTTTCTACCATTGTTACCAACAAGCCTATATTTTTCAGTCATCCGTTCAATGTTTTCTTTTGTGGTTTCATGTAACTTAAGAACAAACTCAGCACGCTTCTTAGCATCAAAATTTACCTTTTCCGAAGATGGTAAAGGCAACAAATCAATTGGAGCACGAGGATTAAAGCCATATACAACCTGGAAAGGGGTCATCTTGGTGGTTGAGTGCAAAGATCGGTTGTAAGCGAATTCCACATGTGGAAGGCACTCTTCCCACATCTTCAAATTCTTCTTGAGGATAGCTCGCAGCATGGTTGACAGGGTCCTGTTCACCACTTCAGTTTGGCCATCAGTTTGTGGGTGACACGTAGTTGAGAACAGCAACTTTGTGCCCAGCTTGTTCCATAAGGTTCTCCAAAAGTGGCTTAAGAACTTTGCATCACGATCTGAAACAATAGTTGAAGGCATGCCATGCAAACGAACAATTTGTTTGAAAAACAGGTCAGCAATATGGGTGGCATCATCACTTTTGTGACATGGAATGAAATGTGCCATTTTCGAGAATCTATCCACCACAACAAAAACACTATTCCTCCCTTTTTTTGTTCGAGGCAATCCGAGAACAAAGTCCATAGATATATCCTCTCAAGGAACGTTAAGGACAGGAAGAGGCATATACAATCCATGTGGATTAAGCCGAGACTTAGCTTTTTGACATATGGTGCAGCATGCAACAAAGCGTTCAACATCACGTCTCATCTTTGGCCAAAAGAAATGTTCAGCTAGAATGTCTTCCGTCTTCTTTACTCCAAAGTGTCCATTAATCCTCCTCCATGGGCCTCCTGTAATAGCAAAAGACGAACAGAACTAGCTGGAATGCATAGCTTGTTAGCCCTAAATAGAAACCCATCATTGTTCACAAATTTGTTCCAGCTTCTTTCCTCTTTACAATTCAATAAAGCATCCCTAAAGTCATTATCATGAGCATAAAGGGCTTTTATTGTTTCTAAACCAAAAATACGACAATCAAGTTGAGACATCATCGCATATCGCCTAAACAAAGCGTCAGCAATCACATTATCCCTTCCCTTTTTGTGTTTGATGACATAAGGAAATGATTCAATAAATTCAACCCATCTTGCATGTCTACGGTTGAGCTTGTTTTGACTTCTAATATGCTTCAAAGATTCATGATCAGAATGGATAACAAATTCTTTAGGCCATAAATAATGTTGCCACGTCTCTAAAGAACGAACAAGAGCATACAATTTCTTATCATATGTGGAATAATTAAGAACAGGCCCACTAAGCTTCTCACTGAAATATGCAACAGGTTTACCTTCTTATAATAGGACACCACCGATGCCAATACCACTAGCATCACACTCGAGTTCAAAAGTCTTACCAAAATTAGGAAGCTGAAGTAGTGGTGCATTTGTGAGCTTTTCTTTCAAGATGTTGAAGGCATCTTCTTGTGCTTGTCCCCAATGGAACACTACTCCCTTGTTTGTTAACTCATTCAATGGGGCAGCGATGGTGCTAAAATCCTTTACAAAGCATCGATAGAATCCAGCAAGGCCATGAAAGCTTCGTACTTGTGTGACCGTTTTAGGAGGCGGCCAACTCTTGATGGCGTCAAACTTGGCTTCATCAACTTCAATTCCCTGCGGTGTCACAACATAACCAAGAAAAGAGACTCGTTCGGTGTAAAAGGTGCACTTCTCGAGGTTACCAAACAAACGTGCATCTCTTAAAGCATTAAAGACAACACACAAATGTTTATGATGTTCAGAAAGCGACTTGCTATAGATCAAGATATCATCAAAGTAGACCACCACAAATTTTCCAATGAAAGGGCGTAAAACTTCATTCATCAATCGCATGAATGTACTAGGTGCATTAGTTAAACCAAATGGCATCACTAACCACTCGTACAATCCAAACTTAGTCTTAAACGCAGTTTTCCATTCATCTCCAAGTTTCATTCGAATTTGGTGGCAACCACTTCTCAAGTCAATTTTAGAAAATACAGTAGAGCCACTTAACTCATCTAGCATATCATCCAACCTAGGAATAGGGTGACGATATCTAACAGTGATATTATTGATAGCTCTACAATCCACACACATACGCCAAGTTCCATCTTTCTTAGGTACTAAAAGCATAGGAACAGCACAAGGGCTAAGGCTTTCACGTACATAACCTTTGTCAAGCAACTCCTGAACTTGGCGTTGAATTTCCTTAGTCTCTTCAGGATTGGTTCTATATGCTGCTCGGTTTGGCAATGTAGCTCCTGGAATCAAGTCGATTTGATACTCAATCCCCCGAATTGGTGGCAGCCCCGAGGGTACATCAGCTGGGAGCACATCTTTGTACTCCTGCAAAATGTTAGCAACAGCAGGAGGCAAAGAAGAAGGCATATCATCCAAAGCAAACAAAACATCTTTACAGACCAACGCATAGCATTCAGCATTGTTTTCAATCACATCATCCAAATTAGATTTTGTGGCTAACAGGACAGCACCTTTTAGTTTGATCTCGGGTTTCCTAACATTAGAATCTGTCTTTTTAGGCGAATCCATGATTTTAGCAACAACTTGATTTTCAGTTTGCACATTTTTCCCTTTCTCTCTCTCAACTCTCTCAAGATCATCTTTCAAAATGGCAGCAGGAGACATAGGTTCTAAAACAATTTTCTTTCCATGATGCATGAGAGTATATTGATTAGTTCTACCATGATGCACAACATCTCTATCATATTGCCAAGGCCTACCTAGCAACAAAGAGCAAGCTTGCATAGGTATAACATCGCAATCAGCATGGTCATTGTATGAACCGAGTGAAAACTGTAACCTTACCATTTTTGTTACCTTAATTCTTCCGCTGGAGTTGAACCATTGAATGTAGTAGGGATGTGGATGTTGTGTTGTGCTCAAGCCAAGTTTCTCGACCATCTCCATACTTGTAAGGTTGTTGCAACTACCACCATCAATAATCACTCGAACCGAACGCTCCTTGATGACAAATTTTATTTGGAACAAATTGTGACGCTGGTTTTGTTCACCACGCTCCATCTGGGCACTAAGCACAGGCTTCATAATGATGCTCATGTACTTATCAGACATTTTCGCACCCAAATGCTCCTGTTGCTCATGGTCACTTTCTTCACCTGCAGGATTAGTTGTATCTAAAGCACATTCATCCTTTATATCACTAGCAGAATTATACGCACCATCTTCCCTTATTATCAAAGCATGCTAACTTGGACAATCACGCATGAAGTGCCTAAATCCTTTGCATTTGTGGCATTGGACATCACGTGTACGGCCGGTTGACACAACCGAAGAAGCACTCTTGGTTGGAGCTTGTGCCGTGGCTGATTTTGTTGCAGAGTCTTGTGAAGGAGTGGCACTAGAAGTGGCAGGGCGTCCTTGGTTGGAGGATGGAGCTAGGTGACTCGAAGTTGTGGAAGATGCTTTTGCTTGACCATGGCTTGTTCGAAATGAAGAAGATCCTCCCAAATTTCCCTTCATCTTGGAATGACGTCCCTGTACCTCCCTTTCAGCTTTGCAAGCAAGATGAAACAAACGATCGATAGAGTTGTATTCTTTATAGTCAAGTATGTCTTGAATTTCACGATTAAGCCCATCTAGAAATCTAGCCATCTTAGCATTTTCATTTTCTTCTAAGCTACACCGCAATTCGCTAATTTGCAGTTCTTGATAATATTCCTCTACAGATTTATTTCCTTGTTTTAAACGTTGCAGTTTATTAAGCAAGTCTCGAGCATAGTAGGAAGGAACAAATCTAGCTCTCATCATTCTTTTCAAAGCATTCCATGTTCTAGGTATATTGCCACGATTCCTACAAGTCTCACTCCACCAAATGGATGCAAAAGCAACAAATTCACTAGTGGCAGCCCTAACCTTTCTATTTTCTGGGAAATCATAGCATGCAAATTTCTGTTCTACTGCTAGCTCCCAATCCAAATACGCATCAGGATTATATTTTCCATCAAATAGAGGTATAGTGAATTTAATTTTTGACATGGGCTCTTCACGTACCTCTCGACGTTCTCGCTGATTTGTACCCATACCTTGCCGATTGTGTCGAAGTCGTTGATGACCTTGGTCATTGTTGAAGTTGAACCCATCATCATCTTCAGTATCGGCAACGTAGTCGTTCTCTTCTTCATCTTCTGCCCTGGCACGGGCATCTCGTCGTGGTTGGCGTCCAAGTGCGCCATCTTGATCTCATTCATGGTTGGACATATCTTCAGCAATTGGTGGTTGTCTTCCCTCAAGGCGATCAACTCGGTCACGGAGGGTAGCCAGGTTGTTGTTGATGTCACCCAAGGCTTCATCATGGTTGGTAGCATGTGCGTTGAGCAAACGATTGAAGTGTTGTAGAAGCCGTCTTGAGCGAGGTGTGAGATTTTCTTGGTTTTCATCATCATTTGCCATGGTTAGTAATAAACAGAACAACACATAGAGATATGTAATTCCCCTATTCACTACTATGTGGGGAAATAGATCAAATCTGTCTCTTCCTCACTTAAGCCAATACCAAGCTCTTACCAGTTCTTACAAAACAGCAAATGGTGCAACCGGTGGCTGGTTCGTGATAAACCAAACTCAATGTGGCAAAGCGATTGCAAGGCGATAACCTGTCTGGTCAGTAGGAAGTGGAGCTCGGATAGGCTAAATATTTAGTAGCAATGGAAAACAATCAGCCAATTTCAGATTTTGCACAGAATTGAATAAGTGTTCGAAACTAGCACTTAGCCTATGTTGCTGATCAAACAAGGATGAAAAATAGGCTAAAGCAAGTATGTGGATATGGATACAAGTGGTAAACACAACACAACTCAAAGATATGCAATTTGGAATATGAAAGCACAAAAATTGATCCAACTTGTAAATTGCTGTTTTCTGTCCACTGGACACCAGATTGGTATTTGGCCGTAACTTTTTATCAATTGCCTCTTTTAAGATGATTATTTTTTTCCCTCCTTCCTGACGGCTTTTCCAACAATTTTTATTTTGGGCCAACCTTCTGAAAACCAACCGAAACAATCGCACAAAATTCACAAGTGTGCTCAGCAGCAGATTTCAGAACAGCAACTAGGTCTGAATCAAACATTCACAACTTCTTACTGTCTTCATGTATGAACTTCAAACTTGGCAGAAAGATAGAGCAACAAGTCGTGGATCTGCTTCTTTTGGATTCACTCAAAAAGGATAAGGCAATTCGGATTTATGGCCTTTTTGGTGGCGGCTGCACAAATGGAAACTTTCTGCCCAAAATTGCTATTTTTGTTTTTGAGGGATATGAAGGGATTTTGACGTGGGGAGATGAACAGGGAGATGAACATGGAGATGAACAGCAACAAGACAATACTAGAATGAACACAAACTTAATTTAGCAAACTAAAATTAACTGATTGAAAGGCACATCGGGATTTGGATAGTAAGAAACAATCTTTTTATGGGGCAAAATTTCTGGACTCTAGAAAGAACACGAAAAAATAACTAAACAAGATACAAGAACTCACCGGTAAACCGTCGCTCTGATACCAAATGATGTGTTCACGGGTGTCCCGATCTTCCGGTGAGTGGATAACTTCGATTAGGCGGAGTATGACTTTGACGATCCGGCTACGAACCACACAAGGATAAGTGCCCGCAATCGCTAAACCACACTCCTGATTGTTATCAACCGTGCCAAAGCCCGGATGACTTGACCACGAAGGTCTATTCTTGCAAGCAATCGAAGAACTAGCAAGAACAATAGTAAGGCACACTCGCAATTGAGGTTCTGAACTTGTTTTACTGCTGCTCTAGTCGAGTCAGGAGAACAAGGATAAAGTTCCACACATGGGGGCAACTAATCTTAATAAAACCTGAGCAAAAGAGAGGGAGCTTGTCCACTATATATAGCCATGAGATGGCTGCTAGGAGGTGGCCTCACGCCACTCTAGTTACATGGGTACTCAGCCCAACATTGATGGTGGCGCAGCACTCGAAGAGGCCGACACAGCTGGACGTTTTTGCTTGCTGTTGTTGACTTGCTTGGAATTTTAATATGAGGCCAGATCCATTGGAAAGAGGACGAAATTTCCTTTCCATTAAGTGCTTACACGTCCCAAAAGGAGTCGGTATGGCTTCCCTAGGTCCGTTTGAATTCAGACAAGTCTTTGGAGGCCGATCTGAACCCTTTTGTGCTCACACCTAGCCACTTTGTGTTCACACTTTCATGTTGATTGTGCTGCACAAATTTAGGGTGCTCCTTTACATGTTCATTGCTTGGTTACACTTGTCATAGGTCGGCGTAGCTTGATCGAACATAGAATAGCTCGGCGTTGCTTGTAAGAAATATGCCCTAGAGGCCAATCATAGAGATGATTGTAATATGTTATGCTTGTATGGTTCCATTAATGATCTCATATTACAGATCATCAAGTACGACTTGGTTGTAAAACTCTGTAATACATAATGACATCATTATAAAAGTTGTTCCTTGATTTTGTTTATTGGCTGGAACACCAATAATAGAGATGATATAATCAAGTACATGGGTTGTTGTGATAGTCATGTTTTGCAGAATATGAATATGTGATATCAATACAACCATGTGGATACACATGTAGGAGTACATGGTATCGGACTGACCCGCTTTATGAAATACCTTTGAAGATATAATGTGTCATAGGTAATTTTATACAATGATAATGTTTGATCCTCAGACCTGAGGGCAACACAGTTTCCTACATGAGGATGGCATGGTTTGATATTGTCTAAAGTTATTCTGTAACTGGATAACGATAAAGGCTTTACTCGGGTGTGTTTTCAATCATGCAGAGGGAAGTGATTGATCAAGATGGGAGTTGTCCTCCTCGTTAAGAGGAAAACGATATATTGGGCCGCTCGATGAAATAGACTAAAGGATGTGCATGGCCATGCCCGGGCGATCAAGGAGTTGATCGATCGATAAGGTTTAGTCCATTTCAGATAATCGAGTAAAAGGGCTTAACAGCACAAGGATGACACATCTCGACCTTGGGTTAAGTCAATATATCAATAGAGACGAAAGGATCAACATCTCAACATTGAGAGGTTCGTCGGATCGTCGACCTTCATGCAATTTGAGTAGTCATAATGTTTTGCTAGAAGCCGCTTGTGACTTGTACATCGAAATGAGATTTTGATTTACGGTCAACATTGCATGAACCTACAGGGTCACACACATAGAACAAGGTTTAGGTAGGTTTGTGAAACCTCCACTCGTGACGTATGTTCAATACGATTGAACGAAGTACCTGGATGTTTCCGAAAAGCTGAAAACACTGTAGCTCGCCATATGAACAGTGTTCATGCCGGCAGCACTGTAGCAACCGCCGTGCTACAGTGTCAGAAAAGGGGGTACTGTACCTACAGTGATTTGGCTATAAATAGATGCCCATGGTTGATGTAAATGGGTAGAAAAAGAAGAGAAAAAGTGGGAAAAAGAAAAGGAGAAGAGGGAAGGAAAGAGAGAAAAGGAAAATGGTGTAAAAGTTACACCTGTTCCAGAGAAAGTCACGAGGGTCGTGTAATCCGGTGCTAGCATACCGACGCACGAAGCCGAAGGCCTGTTCGTGTGGATACCTGAAGGACACAGCTACTTTGATGTGATAGGTCTGATGGGTATCTCTCCGCTGCGATAACCGGGCGTTGAAGGCTACGAGCAAATCCATCTCCGAGGCTTTATCTTGATTCTCCAGGGCCACGGTATGTGTTTATATACTTTTGTGTGAACTAATCTTGGTTCTAATGCATGCGATGATCTTGGGGGAGGGAATGAAAATTTTGAAACGCATGGGTCTTACCCTAGCCATCATTCCCCAGCAGCTTGATATAGCTCGGTGTAGCTTGATGTAGGTTGACGTTGCTTGTTGTAACCGGGTTGAAACTCAGATCCTTGCTGCTCCATACCATGGTTCCTAAGTACGAGCAGATTATTAGGCAGCGACCTATCCTCTAGGTTATAATGAGACAATCCGAGGAACGAATTCACCTGTTGTTTTAGTTGTCTAGCTCGTGCCCTTGTAATAGGTCCTTCTTTAGGAGACAGTGGTGGAGTTATGTGTATATCCGACGTGGAGATGTCCTCATCAACAACCAAAAGGGAAGCGCCCGCTTTTCCATTGCAAAAGTGGTAGGTTCCTCGGTCAAATGCCGTGCAGCAAAACTGACGCACCTGAATTCCACAAACGCTTTCAGGCTTGGAACTGCGTGGGGGCAGCGTCGTCCGCGGCCACGGCAGGGCTGGATCGGGAGGCGAACTACGTGGGGCGGCGTCGTCATGGTTCGGCGGGCTGGATCGAGAGGCCAATCTGCGTGGGGCGTCGTCGCGGCCGTGGCGAGGCTGGATCGGGAGGCGAATCTGCGTGGGGCGGCGTCGTCATGACGCGACGAGGTTGGATCGGGAGGCGAACTGCGTGGGCGGCGGCGTCGCGGCAGGCTGGATCGGGAGGCGAATGCGTGGGGCGGCCGATTGAATGCCGGCGATGGGCAAGGCGGCGCAAACGTCGTCCGCAGCAGGGCGTGGAACGTCGTTCGCGGCAGGCGCGTGAGGGGAGGTCGCGTGCAAGGCGCGGTGGAGTAGCGGTGAAGGCGCACGCGAGGGGGAACAAACGTGGCCGTCGGATGAGCGAGATGGATGGCTGAGATGCATAGTTGGATGTTTAGGGTGCAATCCAACTCAGGATAAGGACCATTAGATCTAAGGAATGGATGGATGTGATTGAGAAGTGGAGTGGCTGATTGAAACTCGTACTTTTATAGTTGTAGAGATGATGACTAGAGGTATCCTAGAACTATTTAGGGCCTGTTCTCCCCAGTTTTTCTGTCTCATTTTTCATCCGCTAATTTGACTTATCTCGTAAAATTTGAAGTGGCTGCTGGAGATGCTCTAAAAGCTTAAAGAATGTCGTCAACCACATTAAATACACCTAAGGCAACCTAACAAATTTACTTAAGTTACCTGATTCTAAAGTCAAAATTCTACATGAATGCATATATGACTAAATACATAATTAAAGTGATACCAACCCTTTTTTTTTGCATAGTTAACCAATATTACCTCCGCATGCATATATATATATATATATATTATGTACACAGAGAGAGAGAGTTATGCTATGGTTAGTCGCGAAGTACGAGCGTCTTCGTGCTTCGTGCTATGTTTTTGAAATCTAAGACTAGAAATGATAGATCCGAACAGTTCATCTTCTTCATCGCGTTGAAACATAGCTATACACAAAATTTCGTAATTTTTTGTTTTTTTACTATTTATGTCATATTTTTGAAAATCAACAATCTAATTAGTTTTGGAGCATCTTTTGCTGATTTTCAAAAATATAAAATAAATAGTAAAAAAATTCTAAAAATTATGAAATTTGCTCTATAGCTACATTCAACAAGACAAAGAAGGTGGACTGTTCGGATCGATCGTTTTTATCTTGGATCTCGTAGACTCATCGCGAAGCACGGAGCGATCTGTGCTTCGCGACTAACCATAGCATAACTCTCTCTCTCTCTCTATATATATAGGAATAATACATAAGACTCCATGGAGCCTAGGCTCCATGATTCGTTACCACTAGATGTGCTTTGAGATTTGTGTTGTTTGATATTTGTACTTTCATATACGCACTAAAGAAAATATTTGAGACATCAAACTCTGAAAAAAGTTAAGTTGAACTTTAGTTTGAACTACTTTTAAAATATACTTCAAACTAGTTCAAACTATACTTCGAACTAGTTTAAACTAAGTTTGAAATTTTTTTGGAGTTTGATATCTCAAATATTTTTTTAAAGAGTATGTCAAGATATATACGTCAAACATTACGAATCTAAATGTATATCATAGGTATTTGAATCATGGAGCCTAGGCTCCATGGAGCCCCAAACTGGATTCCTATATATATATATGTGTGTGGCAACATATCCAGTGCTAATGCCCATTGAGTGCTAACATGCTAACATTAAATCTGGGCTATCAGATACATGATGAGTGGCTCAAATATGAAGAGATGAAAACCCCATTAATTACTCCATTTCTCACTTAAATGTTTTCACACAATCCTCCTTGACTTTGTAAGTAGGAAAGAGACCTCCACCTCTCCATATCTAAGCCACTCCTCTTGGATCTGATGGTCTAGATTTGATGTTAGCATATTAACACCCAATAGGAGTTAGCACTAGATATGTTGCCTATATATATAATATCTTTTCTTTTTTTTTTCCTGTTTTTAGTGTTTGTATGAATTATCAATGCATATAGTGACTGCAGTGCCTCTTTAGTTGAAAACATAGATAGCTAGGTTAGGCCACAAGCATGATGCAGCTACTAAACCTTGAAAGAGAAACTTTGGATTTTCCATACTTCACTTCAGAATGTGTAAAGTGAAGCACTGTTGGAAACATTAAACTTAATACAAGCACCAATAACAACCCTTAGTTTACAACAGCTGATGCCTGTGTAGATAAATGCAAGTTAATACATATCAAATGCATGGGTTATGATAGAAATGTAATGAGCAAAACATTTTTTTGGCAGAAAACAAGGAATCAATATTACTGCATTGCTTGTTAAGGTACCTTATTAAAGATCGGTCCCTTTTAGAGTGGACAAGACCACCAGCAAAGAAAGCGCAGAACGAGAAGTTGGGGATACCTCATGGTAAGGTGGGGAATCGATCTGCTAACCTCGCACATGGTAAGGTGTGTATGGGTTGAATTAGAAGGTGGGGAAGCGAATGGGAGATCCATTGTATTAAGTTGCATGCCAACACTCCCTCCTCACGTGGAGGTTCCCTTAGGCCTCAGACGTGGAATAGGAGTGGACGATAATTTTTTATTTAAATTGAGTCTACCAGGACTCGAACTCGAGACCTCTGGCCCTGATACCTTTTTTTTTTATTTAAATGACGTCTACCATGACTCGAACTCGAGACCTCTGGCTCTGATACCATAGGTCTCGAGTTCAAGTCCTGGTAGACGCAATTTAAATAAAAAAATTATTGTCCGCTCCTATTCCACGTCTGAGACCCGAGGGAGTTTCCACGTGAGGGGAAGTGTTGGAAATATAAGTGAATTGCCCACCTTCCCTAATCAGCTTAGGCTTTTGAGTGAACTGGTCGGTGCATGCAATTTAATATGGTATCAGAGTCAGAGGTCTCGAGTTCGAGTCCTGGTAGACGCAATTTAAATAAAAAAATTGTCGTCCGTTCCTATTCCACGTCTGAGGCCTAAGAGAGGCTCTACGTGAGGAGGAGTGTTAGAAGTATAAGTGAATTATCCATCTTTCTCCATCAGCTTAGGCTTTTGGTGAACTGATCGGTGCATGCAACTTAATACATTGGATGGGGGCTTGATGATTTGGATGAATAATGTACCACCACCTAGACACTTTTAATAGTAGAGATATCTTCAGAACTAATGAATCAGGAGCCAAATATCAATAAAGGCCTTCATCATCTAATACTTAACCAAATGAGTGTGTAGATTTTACTACAGAATCTAGACCAAGGTTATAAATCGCGTATGTCGAGGCTTTACGGTAAGGTCCAAAAAAGCTATAAAAGCTATTACGGGATATTGCGGAAGCTAACATATATATTGTTTTAATATAAAAATTATATGAAATATGAAATATTTGCATAATATTAGTCACATCCAACTAAATAAGAAACTTACAGATTCTTACTTTAGAAGTATTTGTAGTTTAATGTATGTCTATATGACCATAATTAATGTGTAGAATAAGTGACTACAATCTATTCTTCTGCACGTTCATTATAGAGAATCTTCTCTAAGTCATCATTTATTAGTTTTATATTCATAGTATCACCTTTTCAGGTTAGATGATATAAGATGAAGTAGAGCATAACAATAACACAATTGATGGTTGGATTTTCAAAGAAAATTGAAAAAAGTAGCATAGCGGTCAATTTAGCCTATAGCGATCATAGCTGTGCTCACGGGATTTTATTCCTTAGCATAGTGTTTTACTTCCGAAAACGCTACAGTGGTACTATCGCGGAGATATAGAGGGATATTTAGAACCTTGATTTGGAGAACTCGACTAAAATTTTAAGCCTATATTTTTAAATGAAAATCCACAAGCCATGCTTAGCACATATTAAAAAGATAAATTGAATCACATATATGCTTTTTAAGGCATAACAATTGATAAATCGAAAATTTACCAAAACTTCATCACCATCTTGTAGAAAGGTTTAATTTAGAATTTGTTCAAATTGTACCTAATGTCAACAATTGTACAAAAAGATCCCTTTACAGTACAAACATCTGGTTCAACATTAAGAACTACGAGCAGATTTTCTAGTATATAAGAGCAAGCTACCATTCAATTGACTGTAGAATATAACTGTTCCAATACCCATGGCAGCCATGGAAATTTCAGAATAAATTATTATTACCTGCCTAAAAAACTATAACTTAAAAATGGAATTATGAGACAACTCAAAAGACTTTTCTGGTTGCAAAAGAAATCAGGATGTTGGAACAATGCATCTCAACATACTATATATATCTAGCACCTTTCAATTCCGAGAACTCTACTAAACACATTTACTATTTTGACAAATTAGAACAAGAGTCACAGCTAGCAGTTAATTAGCAAAGGCTCTAAATAACAGATACATATATAAGTCATACAATATCAAAGAAGAGACTGAGTAGCACCAAGTCTGGGTGGACTTCCATGACCTGCGAGACTTCCTACAAAATGCAAAATCAAGGATAGACTCATAGTTACGCCTCAGGTGATGACCACAAACTAAAAGTGTTTATGGGAATACCAATTTTGATTATGACCTGCAAAGATATTGAGTCCCTCACCAAACCAGAACAGATCAGAACGATCTTCAACAGACTGACAATCTTTCACATATTAACAAATGGTTGTTTAACTGATCCAATATATCATTCCATAAAGGAAGATCTGAAAGATTTTGAAATATAATATGTGCATCGCTCTTCGATAGGCTCCACACATAGTGAAATAAGTAGCTACTGATGTGCAAAATATAGCGGCTTTTAATCACAGCTACTTGATTTTTTTTATAACGAGCTAGAGGCTCCAAGAAATATACATGTAACAAACATGTATCCATAATCTGTGTAAGCTAGAAGCAACCAAATAAGAGCCCATATTTGTCAATTTGGCCGATATTAGTTTTCCTAAACAAAATTAGAAGCAGCCAAGGAACAGGAAAACCAACGAAAAGGTCCATGTTAATATAGTCGCAACAAGAAAAGGAGATCTAAAAGGAGTCTCTTATCATACCTCAACGAATCAACACAGAACCACCAAATTCCATGAAAAAGCCACTAAGCGCTGTGAGGATGGAGGAGGATGCAGCTCTTTGACTCTGTCCCTGTCGTCGCCATCAGTGGTCGGGGCTGAGCTGCTGCCGAATACAGGGATGAGGAGGTCCCGGTCATGGTCGCTGCCACAGCTATTCATTGAGATCCATCCACGGCGGCAACCTTCCTATCTTAGGTTGTCGTGTGTCGTGAATCGTAATCGCCATGGAATGGGGATGCGGCTCAGCAAGAGCTTTCCTGCATCATAAAGGCACTTAATTAGACTAAGAAATCAAGAAAAATTGTCTCTGCCCTTCACCACAATATGCACATATTGAAAGATGCAAAAGAAAATGTCAAGTCTCAATGCAAATCAAATAGTTCAATTCTATATGATTTAAACAAAAAGAAATCAACCTAGATTTGTCATTGAACACATAATTGAGGGATTTCATCATTGATGGCACGTTCGTTCACATAGATCAGATAAACACATGTGAGAGGAAAGCAACATTACGCCGCGAGAATCAATGGAGGAAAAAAAACCCTTACTCTGTCGTGGTCACTGAGGCCAGTAAGGGGGCAGGTATCATCCGGAAGGAATCGTGGGATGAACTTCTCAGACATGGGGTTGATCATGGAGAAGAGGTCCTAAAGATCCTAAATATTGCGCTCTCTAGCACCCCCTCAGTGCGGTACAACTTGAGGAAGGCTGCATGAGCAACCGACGATGGTGCTGCGGGACAACGGGAGGCGGCAGCATCGAGGGACCGGGAGTTCTCCATGTCGAAGAGGGCAGCATAATAGGGGAGGTAGCATGGCTGGGGAAGAGGCACGGCCAGGGAAGAGGCATGATCGAGGAAGTGGCAACTCGTCTAGGACACGCGGCGGTGGCCCGAGCGAGGAATGGGGCGGCACAGTGGGGGAGGCGCAAGCGGTATGGTGTGAAGCTGCTCCAGCTTCTCAACCATTGTGAAGCAGAGTGTGTAGAAGCTTGTGGGAGGTTTGAGTAGTTGTAACCCTAGTAACCAGCTATAGTGTATGTACCGCTGTATGACTTTGAGCTATCCTACGAGGTGTCATGGGACTCATAGTCTTATCCATGCTCATATCGATACATTTGTTGTCTCCTTCTCCCCTATCCTAACCTCGTGACCAACTATGAGCTTGGCATACCATGCTTACAATCCTATGTGGCGTGTGATGTGACCATGTCCATTATGGATATGACCAACATTACATCAACATGGTTGACATCAAGATTTTCATTAACTACTTCCTCAATATGGACGTTGAAAGACCAGGCTAGGCGGCTAGAAGGGGGTTGAATAGAAGCCAAATGAAAATCGACGTTTTCTTCAACAACGCACCCCAAACAACTTAAACATGCAGCGGGAAAACATTCTGGACAGTAACATATACCCCTAGTAAAAACTCACGAATAAAAATCCGTGGATCATATGGTCATGGGAATTTTTTCTGTGGTGCTTCTGGTTGTTAAGAACCCAACAAAAAAAGAATTAGGTCTAAAGTTACTTTAGATAAAGAGAAACAATTCAAAAAAACTAGACTACTTTCTGGAAAGTAAAAGCAGATTTCAAAAGAAAAGCACTGTGATCAATAGGTGTTTTCTCCCATTCTGTGATCCCAATGTTTTTATACATTTTTCTCAATGGAGATATATGAGTTACGGATCACGTCTCCAAATTTCAACTCAAGATCAAGTACATAAAAAATCAACCAAAACGAATAAGAGGTTCTGCCAGAAACTTCGACCAAAAAATTTGGGGCTCGGTATTCACCTCATGGCTCCCAGATGGTGCGTCAAATGGACTTTAAGGTTTTATCACGGTTAGATATATAAGTCCCGCATCTATTCCCATAAGAATCACTCAAAAAGGATTTTTCTATATTTTTCTAACAATCAAACAATAACTGCTGCGCGAAGGAAACTTCTGTACAGCACTGCAACTAGAAGATGAATTTGATCTCTATCCTCTGCTAGATTGCAAGAAGATTATCAAATCATATTTGCAACCTCAAGGCATCATGGATCAGTAGCAAATAGAAGGAGATGAGACAAATAAACTAGTTGCAAACAAGAACACTAAGGAAACAAGATCAAACATAAGAACTAGAGAAGAACTTGGATAAACATGGCTGATTTCTATTGCATCGGTTTGGGGTAATACAAAGCCACACCAAGTTGGGCAAAGCACTTTCAGAAGTGCACTCTAAACACACCCAAATCTCAGCCCACTCCCTCTCTCAAATCTCAATGGGAGGCACCCCTCCCCTCCTTTTATAGTCCAAAGGTGGAGTATCTCTCAAGCCAACTACTCCCCACCTTTGGATGACACATGGATGGCTGAGATTTGTTCACTCTTTACAACATATAACCCTTGGAATATACTCCACAAATCCTTGGAATATGCCACGCACATTCCCGATACATGCCCCACATGGGCCCACACACCGGACGCAGCCGGTCCTGACTTAGCCGCTAAGTTTCCATCGCACTCGACCGCCTGCCGAGCCTCGGATCCTCACGCTGGCTAAGTCCATCATGTTTGTTGTCCTCAAGTCTGAGTCCAACCGTCCCACGCAACCTCCTTATTGTTCTGGACTCACGAACCGCCAGTTCGCGTCCCGACACGTCGCTGACCACGGTCCACCAAGACTTGCACCACAAATATTAGCCAAAACACCATACTTACCTTCCTTACCTGCGAGGTTAGTCCATAATCAATCACATCCAAGACACGCACAAGTTTTCCGAACAACCCATCAAAAAACCGTGCACAATCGGTGCAACCCGCGTCAAGGCCCGAAAACCCTGGGAAAAACCTGGCGAAGCCTCGATCGCTTCAAAACCTTCGCGTTACGCTCAAGACACTTGTCAATATGCTCATCATCAACATGGGGCCACCTCCTCATGGTTTCACAATCTCCCCCTTGATGAGTATATTGACAAACACTGGAAAATGGTTTTGAAAGGCGAAAAAATGTAGGAATAACAAAGCAAAGAGATTGCCAAAGATCATACTTGGACCAAGGAAAAAGCAATTTGTCAACATGTCCAAGTAGACTCAAAATTCTCAAATTCTCCCCAAAAATAATGACGCCTTTCCAAAATCTCTCCCCCTTTTGTCAATTTAGGCATCAAAACCCATGGCAAAGGAAGAAAAAGCATGTATGCATGAATGCAATCTAAGGAGCTTTGAGGATTATCCGAGTCAAAGTACTAGAGATCAAAAGCTACGTAGTCATACCAAGTGCTTCAAAAATGCTACTTTACCACCAAGCTCAAGCAAGAAAGTAATATTTTAGTGCACGTGTAAATGATGATCACAATGAGCTAGGCAGTTTAAGCATAATGAAAATCATGCCATACATGAAAGCACTTGCAAACAAAGATCCTAGTATTAGTAATCAAGAGATCATATCTCCTTAAGAAGGTACTACGTTGCTCAACTTTACCATTTTTTTTGTTTTCAAGAATTTTCATTTTTGATTATATGTGCAGAGTTAAACTAATTTAAGAGAGCTTCATGCCTTACTTTTCGACCGCGCCCAGTATGACACTGAAGGATTCACAGTCTCGGTCATCCAAAACCCCTCCCAAGTTCATACCGAGTGCAATGGCAAGCTATCTCATGAAGGAGAATTGGTGAAGGCTCTCAACAAAATTAAAAGAAAAGCATTTTTTTAGAGAGCTTTTCATTGGTGCCGACATGAAATAGATCATGTTCAATCAAAATACCAATCCTAATTTCAAAGTTAAGCAAGGCTTAAGCTAGCATGGCACAACCTCAAAATGACTAACAAACATAAGCTCAAGTGATCAATTTGTTATTTAGAGATCAATTTAAGAAACTTTCTTGAACAAAATGGTAAAGCATCTATGAATGACAAGGCACGGGTAGCAAAGCATGACAAAGAGCAATTGGATACAATTAGCACCTTAAACATGAATAATAGACAAAGCTTAGAAATGTAAACAAATCTACATGATATGCATGATGCAAGAGAGATTCTTTAACTCTCCTTCAACTAGTGAGTCAATTTTAGCATAATTTTGGTTAAAGTTGAGTTTTAGTCAAATTAATCTCAAGAGAAGCATGGAGACTCAACAAGACCAAAAGCAAATGAATAAGAGAAGAGAATCTCAGGAGGATAGCCTATGGAGCAAAGAAGAGGTACAGGAAAACACTATGGCTTAGAAACATACTCATCTACCCTAAGCCACAGACTAGGAAAGCAAGCCTACAACTCGACTAGTAGAGAGACTAGACACAGACCCTGTCTACCCAAGGGGCCTAACACCTACTAAACCCAAAAGCCTGTGTGAAACTCAACTAGCTAGAGCAGAGGACATTGCTAATTACGCATGATAGCAACCTATGGGGTAAGAAGCAGTGGCTAAAGAAGTGAAACTGACTCTCTAATCCTGCCCAAGACTAAGCCCAGAATGCAAATATGCAAATGCAGAAATTTAAAAGCATATATACATATAGACATATAATACAAAGACTAGCTCCCCCTCAACTAATGCCTAAAGGGCTCACTACCCTAAGCTCTCCCCTGAGAGCCACAAACCTAGAGCTGTCCAAGGGCTTGGTGAAAATATCAGCAAGCTGGTGGTCACTCTCCACAAACTGAATCACTATGTCTCCCTTCTCTACATGTCTCTAAAGAAGTGGTACCTGATATCTATATGCTTGGTCCTAGAGTGTTGCATTGGGTTTTTGGCAATGTTTATGGCAGAGGTGTTGTCACAGAAAAGTGGAACACTTTCTAAGATCAACCCAAAGTCCTTCAAGGTAGAAACCATCCAAAGCACCTGACTACAACAACTAGCTGCAGCCACGTACTCAGCCTCAGCAGTGGACTGTGCAACACCTGACTGCTTCCTAGAGGACCAAGAGACAAAGGAAGTGCCAAAAAATTGGCAAGTGCCAGAAGTGCTCTTCCTATCTATCCTACAGCCAGCAAAGTCTGCATCTGAAAAGGCTCTAAGGGACAGACAAGAAGAGGAAGAGTACCAAATCCCAAAGTCGGGGTAGCTCTAAGGTAGCGGAAGATCGCGCTTCACCGCTGAAGGTGGGAAATCGAGGAGAAGCTGGCGAGCACAAAGACACACAGCGAAGTGTATGTCCGGCCTGGAAGAGGTAAGGTACAGGAGGGAGCCTATCATGCTTCTATACTCCTTCTGGTCAACCGGTTCACCATTCTCATCAGGCTCAAGAGCTGTGGTGGTTGCCATAGGAGTCTGAATAGGTTTGCCATCAGACATAGTAAACCGCTTGAGAAGATCTCTAGTGTACTTACTCTGGTGAAGAAAGATCCCCTCAGGGGTCTGCTTGATCTGGAAGCGAAGGAAGAAAGTCAACTCCCCTATCATGCTCATATCAAACTCTGAACTCATCACACTAGAGAAATCAAAGACAAGCTGATGGGAAGAGCCTCCAAAGATTATGTCATTGACATAGATTTGCACAAGGAGAAAACTTGAGCCAACTCTCTTGGTGAAAAGGGTCTTATCTACACTACCCATGGCAAAACCATTCCCAAGCAAATAGGACTTCAGCCGCTCATACCAAGCTCTAGGAGCTTGCTTGATCCATCTGAGGCTTTTGACAATTTGAACACATGATCAGGAAACTTCGAATTTTCAAATCCAGGAGGCTGTTTGACATAGACCTCCTCTTCAATAAATTCATTCAAGAAAGCACTTTTGACATCCATTTGAAAAAGCTTGAAACCCTTGGATGCAGGAAAAACAAGAAGAATCCTGATCGCCTCAAGTCTAGCAACAGGAGCAAAAGTTTCCTCAAAGTCAAACCTCTCGACTTGAGAGAAACCCTGTACTACCAATTTGGCTTTATTTCTCACTACTACCCCATCCTCACTACACTTATTCTTGAAGACCCACTTAGTGCCTATAGCATTGTGTCCTGGGGTCTCTCTATCAGTTTTTAAACCTTGTTCCTCTCAAAATTTTCTAACTCCTCATGCATGACATTAACCCAAAACTCATTGGAAAGAGCATGGGTAATGTCTGCAGGCTCAAAGGAGGCAAGAAAGGCAGCTGAGTGACAAAAGTGGGACAGTCCAGACTTTGAGTGAGTGATTCGCTCTCCTAGGTCACCTATGATCTTCTAGGTCGGTGCATTCTCTGAATGTGCCTAGGTGCACCTAGTGAACAAGTGGCCTCTACCTTAGGAACAGAAGGGGTAGGAACAGAGCCACCAGAAACAGAAGACTCTACAAGTAAGCCCTGAGCAGCAGAAGAATCAGGTGAGAGCTGGGAAGAGGCTGTTGGTAAGGGTGCATCCTGAGGGAAAGTGGAAGCAGGAGACTCCTCTGGATGAACCACCTGGAGGTCAGGCTCTGAAGAGCTGTCATCTCCTCCAAATGACTCATCAACAAAGATAGTCTCAGAGTTAAGTTCAGAGACCGAAATATCTGGCCTAGCTCCTGGACTAGTCTCATCAAAAGTCACCTCACAAGTCTCTATCACTCTCCTACCCTCTAAATTCCAAACCCTGTAATTTCTAACAGAAGTGGAATAACCAAGAAGAATGCCATCTGAGGAGCGAGATTCAAACTTGTCCAAGTTTCCAGATTTCAAGATAAAGCATTTGCACCCAAACACTCTAAAATGAGAAACACTTAGTTTCCTGCCATATCTCAACTCAAAAGAGGTGCGATGCAACTTGGACCTCAAAAACACCCTATTTGCCACATGGCGAGCAGTAGAAATTGCCTCAGCCCAGAAATGCCTAGGAGTAGAATATTCATCAAGCATAGTCCTAGCCATCTCAACAAGGGTCCTGTTCTTCCTCTCAACAACGCCATTTTGCTGAGCGACGTGTAGAGAAGAGAACTGGTGCTCAACACCTGTTATCTCACAGAAATCCACAAATTGAGAATTTTTGAATTCAGTGCTATTATCAGTGCGGATAGCTCTAAGGGCACCTGGAAACTCAACAGAAAGCTTGCATTGAAGATTTCAAAAATGACCAAAAGTTTCTTCCTTGGTAACCATAAAGAAAACCTAAGAATACCTCGAGAAGTCATCAACCACAACTAGCACGTACCATTTGCCACCCACAGATTGCACTCGAGCAGGACCAACAGTGTCCATGTGCAAGAGCTATCCTGGTGCATCTGTCATCACAAGGGTGACAGGTGGGTGAACAGCAGCAACCATCTTCCTATGTCGACAAGGAGCACAAACCAAATCATTGACCATTTTGAGTTTGGGCAAACCGCGAATAAGGTCACGGCTGCTAACTCTAGTCAAGTGATTAAAACCAATGTGACCAAGTCTCTTATGCCAAAAGAAGAGATCACGGAATTCTGAAGCAATTAAGCAATGTGGAGAGTTAACAGAAGAAGCATTAAAATCAGCACGAAAGACTCTCCCAACACGAGAAATCCCGCAAACAAACTCTCTAGAAGAACCAAGAATCTGTGAACAATTATTCCTGAAACGTACCTCAAAGCTATCATCGATAAACTGAGACACAGAAAGCAAATTGTACCTCAGCTTACTGACTAAGGCAACATCCTTAAGCACAAAGCTGTCACTAACCTGAATTGACCCTTTGGCCAGCACCCTACCTGAAGAAGCATCCCCAAAGGTGATGGATTCACCATTTGGGACACGGACAAGGGAAGAGAACCAACGAGAATCTCCGGTCATGTGTCGGCAACACCCGGAGTCAATAATCCAAACCTCTCCCTTCCCCGCCCGACGCACCTGCTCAATGAAACAAAGTGGTGAGTGACTCAGTATTGGGACAAATCAAGGCAGATTTAGGAACTCAATACTGAGTCACACCACAAACAGCAGAAACTCCCCCCTAAGCTAGCACCCTGACGCCTCTTAACTCTCACAAACCCTGAATGAACCACTACAGGACGTCTAGGCGTCACATTTGGGTTGGACCGCCATGGTGCAAAGGCCGGTCCTCCCCAAGTGTGCCGCTCAGGTCTCCTACCACCCAAAGTAGGAGCAAAACCACGTCGCGGGTGTCTACCTCCACTAGGCAAAGAAGGCACACCCTGAGGACGACGGGAACCAAAACAACGGAAAGCACTAGGTCCAGCAATAGGACCAACAGCCTGTGCACCTAGACCTGGTCTACGCACAACTACAGGAGCCAATTGCCTAGCTGTCTGTCTAGGAGCTGTGGGTGTCTTAGGAACTCTCATAGTCTGAGTATGACCTTGAAAACCCCTAAGAGCAGAAGCACGCTCACGCCTAGTGACTCTAGCTCTCCTGAAGCAAAATTCAACCAAGTGTCCATCCTTCTGACAGAAGGTGCATGTAAACTTCGCTCTACCAGGAGCAGAAGTCACAGGAGGAACAACCTTTTGAGCAGAAGTCTCTTGGACAAAACCAGCAGATCGAAACACAGTCCTCTCAGGGACTCCTGAAGAAACCTCAAACATCTGGCCATCCTCACCATCAGTGAGAATCTTGGCAGGGTGGCGCTTGATGTGCTCAAGCCAGTCAAAACCTAGACCTGTACCCTTGGAAATTTTTGACTTATCCAAGATTAAATTGAGCTTCTTCTTGCCACCAACAAACTTCTCAAGAGTGCTCACAAGGTACTCACACTCTTGATGAAGCTGGGGACACAAGTCACAAACAGCAGGAGGTAAGACACCAGAAGAATCTTGATCATCTAACTTGTCCTTGCCCATAGCCCTACGACACCTCTCACTCAACATATCTACCTCTTTCCTAAGAGCAACACAGGAAAGGCACTCAGCATTCTTGACTTGAGCTAACTAACCCTCAAACCTCTTGCTAAGATCCTCATAGACTCTATCCATTTCTCTCTCCAATTCATCACAATGGACACAAGTAGAGCTAGCAAGCAAGGTGTTATTCATCTCAACAATTTTATTTTTCATGTTTAAATTCTCCAATTTAAAAGTGAGACAATCATCATATGAAGAAACTGAGTGAAAGCTACAGTCTTCATCTGGACTGACAGGGTCCTTAGGTGCTCCAAGATCTCTATAGCTCTCATCTGAGCTAACTGGGTCCTTAAGTGTGTCATGTGAAAGGTGTGCAGCAAGATTAGGACAAGCAAATGATAGTGCAGAGGGATCAATCATACTAGCTATCATAAGGCTAGGAGTAGAAGTAGCAACAACAAGAGCATCTCTAGCCTGATCTAGTTCAAGCATCACACTAGCATGTCTCCCCCTATGTCGACGATTTACGTCGGCAATGTATTTTAGGGGGCGATGCGAAAGATCACAACTACGATGGTAGCACAGGGAGCCGAATTTATATAGGTTTGGGCCCTCGGGGGGAGGTAATACCCTACTCCTGTGCTCGTGGATTGTATTATGGTGGATGATGATGATGATTGTGAGATGTGGAGTTGGATGCCGAACTAGGGTCCCCAGACCCCTTTATATAGTGCAGGGGTTAGGTTACAGATAGAATCCCTAATCCGCTTATGGAAGATACAGATATAACCGATTCAGCTACACCTATATCTATGTATTCGAGTAGGAAACGAATCCGTTTCCTTGTAGATCATGTCCGCCGCACTGTCCTCCAAGCTCGCTTACGAAGGCCCAATTGACTTCGGCCTAAGGAGGTGGTACGTCCTGTTGTATATCTTCGGACACCCAGGGCCCATGTTTTCCACAGTAGCCCCCGAGTGCTTCGGGACTGGGCTGTCTTGATTCGGGGTTCGGCTCGCAATCCTTCAGATGTTTGCCCGAGTGAAGTCACTCTTCGTCTGGCTGATGGAATCTGCTTGCCGAGTAACCTGCTGATCAAACAACACAGTTGCAAAGAACTCGAGAAAAATTCTCAAGTTTATTAAAGATGTCTGGCACCCAGCCCGAAGGATCGAAATGCTGGCTAATGGCCCCACGGAGAGGCATACCAGGAAAGTGAACTTTGCCGAGTATGCAGTGCTACCCAGCGTTATCCTCCCTGTTACAACCTATGGCATTCAAGCCTGGCTTGCAGAGCTCGACATTCGATCCAGCATAGGATATGCCACAACCTGTGTAGGGTGTTGAGACGCCTTGATCCGACTTATGCAGACTCAAGCTAGTGATCCCTAGAGGAATACGCCCGCCTCCAAGTTGAGGTCCTCCTAGTGGTGTTTGTCTTGGCGACAAACGATCCGGAGATGTGCCATTGAGACCCAACTGAAGAGGTAACTCTTTGACGCCTAATCCGATTGTAAAATCGGACCAGCCATTGACCCCAAGGGGCTCGCCAAGAGCTGGATTGATTTTTGCCCAAGAAGCACCCAATCATCGAAGAATCGATAACTGGCATAAGGCCCAACCAGGGGCGTGCCCTTTGTCCCAACTAGATTCGGTCCAATCAACACTCGTATGTGAGCAACGTGTAACATACGGCCCACAAAGAGCGTGTCTTCTGGAACCTAAGTCCGGGCCCAAATATTGCAACAGTGAAACCAAGGCTTCAGACCTTCCGCCCAATGAGGTCAAGCGTCACCATGATTCTTCGAAGCGCCCGCTTATCTCTTGCTGCCACAAGTCATCCCAGTATTACTTCGCCGGAAGCCCAAGCGTCGCTTTGAACGCAGCGCCGTGCTCCTAGAAATCTCCACATCAAATCCCGGGGACTCTTTTCATCGGGGCTGCTTCCCGACGCCATCACTTCCCGAAACCGATTCGACTTCCCCAAGTTTGGCTATAAAGAGAGACCGGCGTAGCGGCCGTTCCTCACAAGCTTCTTCCTAAATCCTTCCGCCTCGTCCTGCTCCAATGGCCGATGAAGAGTTAGCAGAGCTCTGGGCGGACTTTGACCTCGCGCTCACCGAGATGGCCGAGGAGAAGGCCCGCGCCCGCGACATTGCCTCCATCGCGGTCCTGGTGGAGGTCGTCCCGGCCCTTGCCGAGGTGACCGACATGATCGTGGAGGCCCTGGTCCGCTCCCGCGCCCGCGACGTCGCCATCGCCGAGGTTCTGCTCGACGCTGCCCCAGACCTCGCCGGTGTGACGGATCTGATCATCAAAACGCAGGCCTACACCTGCCGCCACATCCTGTATACGGCTCGCGGGCCTTTAAGAAATAAAATTTCTTATTCTGAATACGCGATGCCTTCTCCTCTCTTTTTTTAGCGCAAGTTTAATTGACTTTTTATGACCCGAGTAGTACGCTTTGCCCAAGTGAGCTAGATCCTTTTCGCTAAGCACTCTGTCCAGCGTATCAAGTTCCTTAGCATTACGAGTTGGCACGGAGCTCTACCTCCAATAACGTGACCCGGAAGCATAAATGTCGCTAGAAAACAAGAGTTTCGTTACTCGGGACGACAGACGCTTAGGCTCATCGTTAGCTCGAACCAAAAAAAAAGTTAATTAAGCTTTGGGAAAATGTAGTGGCGGAGACTGCCCCCAATTAGGTATGACCCCCGACTTACAAACCAGTCGGATTCCGACTAATGAGTAAGTCAGACTCAATAAAGGAGAAAGGGTGCGCGGATGCGCACTAATTAAATGTAGCCCCGACTTCTTGACTAATCGAGAATCGATTAGGAGCAACTCAAATTTAGATAGGAACTTAGGTGCGCGATTGCGCACCTAATTAGGTGTAGCCCCCGACTTACCACTTAATTGAAATGCAAATAAGTAGCAAGTCAGAAACCAAATTGTGTAAACATAAGAGACAATGTGAGCGAAAAACTTATCTTTATTTTTTTGTGTTCAGGAGTTACAATAGCCGTCAAGTATAGAACCGACGCAATTGCTCGATGTTCCATGAGTTGTCCAGGAGAGCACCGTCTTCTCGCTTTAATCGGTAAGCCCCCGGGCGTGTCATGAAGTCAATGATGTACGGTCCTTCCCATTGTGGAGAAAGCTTATGGCCACCCGTTCTACTACCACTGCAGCGCTCACTACATGTGTGGTGGCCGCAATGTACAGTCGAAGCGGTTCCTGTGGCAGGGGAGATGCCAAGACAGGTGGTGAGGTGAGGAATAGTTTGAGATCCTCAAAGGCCTTCTGTGCCTCGGGTGTCCAGACAAACTTGTCATGTTGCTTCTTCAAAAGCTTGAAGAAGGCCGAACCACGCTCGCCGAGCCGCGATATGAAGCGTCCGAGTGCAACCATGCACCCACTAAGACGCTGGACATCCCTTAGGCACGTTGGGGGCGCCATCTCCATGATGGTCTTGATCTTTTCTGGGTTAGCCTCGATTCCACGGTGAGACACCACGAATCCGAGAAGCTTTCTAGAAGGGACCCCGAAGACGCACTTCTCCGGGTTCAACTTCATGTGGTACGCCGACAGGCTCTCGAATGTCTCCGATAGGTCAATGACCAAATCAGAGGTTACCCGAGACTTGACGACGACATCATCGACATATGCTTCCACATTGCGCCCAAGCTGGTTGTGGAAGCATCGCTGAATGCAACGCTGGTATGTTGCGCCGGCGTTCTTTACTCCGAAGGGCATTGTGACGTAACAGAAGGCCCCAAATGCAGTGATGAACGACGTTTTGATACAATCTTCTTCCTTTAAGCTAATTTGGTGATAGCCCGAGTATGCAACCAGAAAGCTCAGGAGCTCGCAACCGGCGGTGGAGTCAACCACCTGGTCGATACGAGGAAGTCCAAATGGATCCTTGGGGCATGCTTTATTTAAGTCGGTGTAATCGACACATATGCGCCAAGTCCCATTCTTCTTTTGCACAAGCACCGGATTTGCCAGCCAATCGGGGTGGAGTACCTCCCTTATGAAGCCGGTGGCTAAAAGTTTGGTGATGGCTTCCTTCCGATCTTGCGCCGTCGGCGCAGCAGCTATAACCGCTTGGCCTTGTCGTGAACGTTCAGAGAGTGCTCGATCACCTCCCTCGGGACGCCTGGCATGTCAGATGGCTTCCAGGCGAAGATGCCCCGATTTTCTCGGAGGAAGGTGACGAGCGTGTCCTCTTATTTCGAGTCGAGCCCTGTCCCGATTAGAGCCGTTTTGGTCGCATCGGACGGGTCGAGCGAAATATGCTTGACATCTTCGTCGGGCTTGATGCCCGATTTTGATGGTTTCTTCTTTGGCAGTTCGCCTTTGTTGCGGAGGGTGGTGGCCGCCTGCCGGATCTTGTTCAACTCAGCTGCCGCCTCGATGGACTGAGCGAAGTCGCAATTTTCCCTATCAAGGAGGTGGGAAAACTTGACGTCTGCACGAATCGTGATTACGCCCCGCGGACCTGGCATCTTCATAACCAGATAGGTATAGTGTGGGACAGCCATGAACTTGGCCAAGCCCGGCCTTCCCAAGATTGCGTGATACGCAGTCTCAAAATCGGCCACCTCAAAGCTGAGGTTCTCCGTCCGGTAATTATTCCGAGTACCAAAGGTGACAGGGAGAGCGATCTTCCCGATTGGCACTGATGAGGTTTCCAGAATTATAGCATGAAACGGCGCGTCTGTCGGCTGGAGTGCCGTCCTAGGGATCTGCATCTCGCCCAGAGTTTTAGGGAAAAGGATATTCAATCTACTCCCGCCATCAACCAAGACCTTGCGCAGTCGGACGTCCTGTACCACAGGATCCAGGATGAGTGGATATCTTCCTGGGCATGGGACGTGATCTGGGTGATCTGAGCGATCAAATATGATCGGAACTTCAGACCACCGGAGGTACCCGGGAGTCACCGGAACAGCTGCATTGATTTCCCGATCGGTAAGCTTTTGCTAACGCTTGGACTCATATGCATCCGATCCCCCGAATATGTAGTTGAGCTCTCGCTCGGTTTCTTGATAGGCGTCGCCCTCAGGAAGGCCGCGCTTTTCATCTTGCTTGGCATCTTTCGGAGCATCGCTGTTGTGATCCTCAGCGAACTTCTTCAAGATGTTGCAGTTCTTGGCCGCATGCTTCCCGTTTGGATGGAAAGGACACGGCGCTTCCATAACTTCATTGTAGTCGGCGGGTCGAGGCGGTCTTAGCCGTCCCTGATCTGCGACCGCTACCATCTCCTCACCCTTGCATTTCTTGTCTTTCTTGGAGGACGACTCGGGCCTGTCCTTCTTGCTTTCGTGCTTGCTTGGGTGATCCTCTTGACGCTCAGCGAGGGCATCCGAGGCGGTAGCATATCGATCCGCCAAGGCGAACATCTCCTTGACGGTAGTCGGAGGCTTCCGAGACATCTTCTTGATTAGGTCTGGTCGCGAGCTCCTTTCTGGAAGGGTGCGACGACGACCGCCTCTGAGATCTCCCGGATTGTGTTTTTCTTCTTGGTGAAACGCCGAATGAAATCCCTTAACGACTCATCATTTTTCTGATGAGTCTGATAAAGGTCCCACTGGGTCCTAGGCTTTTCGTAAGTGCCCTGAAAATTGGCAACGAACTGGTCGTAGAGCTCTCCCCAGGAGTCGATCGAGTTCTCTGGAAGGCCCGCAAGCCAATTCTGAGCCGGAGGGGTTAACATGACGGGCAAATAATTTGCCATCACGTCATATCCTCCACCCGCGGCCTTGATCGCCAAAGAGTAAATCTGCAACCAAGCCTCGGGATCCTGTTCTCCGTCAAATTTCACAATGCCTTTAGGGTTGAACCCCTCGGGCCAGTTTACCTGTCGGAGTCGGGGAGTGAACACCTTAATCCCGTCGATCAACCCTTCCCCCGGGGAAGGAGATCGTCGGGGGAGATTCCGGCGCGGTGGGGTATGGTGCCGATCTCCGTCTCGCTCCCTGCGTCGGGCTTCGATGTCGAGGCGAAGGTCACGGCTCGCACTCCGGCGGGCATCTTGCCGCGACTTCGGCGTCTTGCCGCGCCGAGTACTACTCAGTGCGATCGCTCTGGCGAGTTGGCGGTGGTCCCGAGTGCCTTAGACAGCCGCTGCCGTTATCATGGCCTTGATTTGCTCCATGATTGGCGATGCAGGGTTGTTTTCTCCAAGTAAAGGGCCAGCATTGTCCAGGAGGGTCTCACAAGCGAGAATGTTCTGCTGTGGCGTACAGAAGACCGAGTGATCTCCCATACGGACTTGGAGCAGTTCCTCCTGGATTTCCCTCGCACGACCGCGTAATTGGTCGCGCAAGTCTTCTCCGCCTTCGCGGTTTGGTTGGCTCCTGCCTCCCCTGCAGGGTGCCAGGCCGAACCAGAGGCTTGGTTGTCTAGCATGTAGACGCCATGGAAATCAGGGAACCCATTAATGCTCTCTTCCGACTCAGACTCTGAGAAGGAAAGGTTCAACCGGTCCTGATTTGTTGGCTCGTCGTTGGGAGTGATTATGACTCCCACCTCCCGTGCGGGATCTCTAGTCATCAGGAAATCCGATCGAGTTTCATTGAGAATCGAATCTGCTGAAACTTTCAAATTGAATTGACCAGTCCGAATGGCATAGCCACTCGGAAATTTGGCCCGGCTTGAGTTGTCCCCGAGCCTTGACTCGGAAAGCTCGCCCCAGTGTGTTGTGTCCTGCTCCTTGGCTCGGATTGGAAAAGCCAGCTTGTTGTCCGATGGAAAACAGTGGCTGTGTTTTCGAACCCGAACGGGGCGGTCCACGACCGAGGGATTGTAACCCCTGACTGGATCTGAGAACGATCCTGGCTAGGAGTCGGATCGCCACTCGATGCTCCGTCAGCATGAGGAGCTGGCGAAGGGAGAAGCGGTGGATCCCGACCTTAACCGAAGGGAAACCCCAGCAGTTGGCCAGTCGGAATCATCATCATCGGATCGGATCTCCTCTAGATCGAAATGTAGGGAAGAGATCCCAAAGTGGTGAGGCTCAGTCGGAGTCGCGTACCACCTCCCCTGGTAATGTGTGGACCGAACAAAGTTCGGTTCACACAACCGAAGCTCTCCAAAGTCACCGGCCATGAAGCCGAGATCTCCGAAGATGAAGCCTTGGCCAGGAGCGTAGGTGAAGACGAATCCACCAATGGAAGCCATCGAAGTTCACGTAGTTGATCGTGACGCTAGCCCCTACCTGGCGCGCCAACTGTCGACGATTTGCGTCGGCAATGTATTTTAGGGGCGTCGAAGATTACAACTACAATGGTAGCCTGAGGAGCCAAATTTATCTGAGTTCGGGCCCTCGAGGGGAGGTAATACCCTACTCCTGTGCTCGTGGATTGTATTATGGTGGATGATGATGATGATTATGAGATGTGGAGTTGGATGCTGAACTAGGGTCCCCGGACTCCCTTTATATAGTGTAGGGGTCGGGTTACAGATAGAATCCCTAATCCGCTTATGAAGGATACAGATATAACCGATTCAGCTACACCTATATCTATGTATTCGAGTAGGAAACGAATCCGTTTCCTTGTAGATCATGTTCGGCCGCACCGTCCTCCAAGCCTGCCTTCTGGAAGGCCCAATTGACTCGGCCCAAGGAGGTGGTACGTCCTGTTGTATATCTTCGGACACCCAGGGCCCATGTTTTCCACACCCTAAGTGACTCAAGCTCAGTAAACACACTATCATGCAAAGTCCTTAGTTCATTCAATTCCTGCATAAGCTTATCACATTCTTTCCAACCATTAGAATGTACAGGCTAGGGAGGCACAAAGCACTTGAAATTCTCTAACCTCTGGGTCAAACAAGCTACTTCCTCCTCCAGTTCCCTACATCTTGCTCTAGATTTGGCATGGAATCTACCTAGCTTTAAAAAAGCATCATTGAGTTCTTCATAGATTGGTACCTCATTGTCAGTGTCAGTGTAGACGTCGGAGTCGCTCGCACCATCCTTGTCGGCCATGAATCACATGCCGGCGTAGCCGTCGTCGTCGTCGTTCTTAGGCTGCTGGTCGTCACCTCCATCATCGCTCCAAGTTTCCTCCGAGTTCGAAATGTTGGCCTCATCCAAGGCAGCCAATACCTTCTGGAAGAGTCTCTGTCCCTTGGAGAACTTGGGCTTCTTGTCACCTCTAGGCACCGGCTTTTTGTTGCGGTTCTTATTGATGTAGTTGTTCTTGTCCGACGCCGTGTAGTCGTTCTTGCCTTTCTCCAGCATGGGACAATTGGCCCGAATGTGGTTGGGGTCACCACACTCGAAGCACTTGATCGTCCCTCTTCTCCTCTCACTTACTCTCTTGTAGGCTTGGCTAAATTTTCTGGCAAGTAGGGCTAACTGATCCTTAGGCACTCCATCTAACCTCTCATCAGGCATCTCACACAAAGCAGAAAGAGAGAAACCAGTGCCAAACTCCAAAGAACTCGAGGAACACCGCAAAGAAGGATCGGTGACCAAAGCTGTAGAAACTGGACTGGGCTCACAGGAGAGATGCTCAAGCTCATACGTCTTGAGATTCGAATATATCCCATCCAAGGTCAAGGTGGTAAGATCTGCAGCCTGCCGGATCGTGGTCACCTTCACGCCCCAAATCTTCAAATCCAAAGCGGATAAGAAGTGGCGAGCATTCTCAGAGTCGGTGTAGGTGGTGCCAACCGACTTGAGGTTGCTGAGGATCTTAGTGAACCGACTGAAACAAGCGTCCAGTGATTCACCAGCCTTCTGCATAAAGCGATTGTATTCCCTCTTGTACTGATCTTGCCTCACGGTCTTAATCTGGACTGTCCTCTCATGGTAGGCAACGAGGGTAGTCCAAATCTCGTGAGCTGTCTTGATATGAGCAACTCGCTCATATTCATTTCTACTCAGCTCCTGAATGATCATGTTGCGGGCTCTAACATTCAACTCTACATCTGTCTGATTTTGGAGGGTGATTTCCTCATCGTTTGGCAACTCATAGGGATTTTTGACTTTCAGCCAAACACTGTATCTCTGTGCCATGATGTAGGATTCCATCCTTGCCTTCCAAAAAGGAAAATCCAAACCTAAAAACACAGGAGGCTTAGTAGAGTACTTGCCATCCGCCATGGTTCAAAACGGAAACAAGAAAAGGCTCAAAGATCGGTGAAGATAAAAAAGAGCGCAACCTCGCTCTGCCAGTTGAAAGACCAGGCTAGGCGGCTAGAAGGGGGGTTGAATAGACGCCAAATGGAAATCGACGTTTTCTTCAACAACGCACCCCAAACAACTTAAACATGCAGCGGGAAAACATTCTGGATAGCAGCACATACCCCTAGTAAAAAAACTCACGAATAAAAATCCATGGAACATATGGTCATGGAAATTTTTTCTGTGGTGCTTCTGGTTGTTAAGAACCCCACAAAAAGAAATTAGGTCTAAAGCTACTTTAGATAAAGAGAAACAATTCAAACAAGCTAGACTACTTTCTGGAAAGTAAAAGCAGATTCCAAAAGAAAAGCAGATTCCAAAAGAAAAGCACTGTGATCAATAGGTGTTTTCTCCCATTATGTGATCCCAATGTTTTTATAGATTTTTCACAATGGAGATATGTGAGTTACGGATCACGTCTCCAAATTTCACCTCAAGATAAAGTACATAAAAAATCAACTAAAAAGAACAAGAGGTTCTGCCAGAAACTTCGACCAGAAAATTTGGGGCTCGGTATTCACCTCATGGCTCCCAGATGGTGCGTCAGATGGACTTCAAGTTTTTATCATGGTTAGATATATAAGTCCCGCACATATTCCCACAAGAATCACTCGAAAAGGATTTTTCTATAATTTTCTAACAATCAAATAATAACTGCTGCGCGAAGGAAACTTCTGGACGGCACTGCAACTAGAAGATGAATTTGATCTCTATCCTCTCTAGATTGCAAGAAGATTATCAAATCATATTTGCAACCTCAAGGCATCATGGATCAGTAGCAAATAGAAGGAGATGAGGCAAATAAACTAGTTGCAAACAAGAACACTAAGGAAACAAGATCAACTACAAAAACTAGAGAAGAACTTGGATGAACATGACTGATTTCTATTGCATCAGTTTAGGGGTAATACAAAGCCACACCAAGGTGGGCAAAACACTTCAGAAGTGCACTCTAAACACACCCAAACCTTAGCCCACTCCCTCTCTCAAATCTCAGTGGGAGGCACCCCCTCCCCTCCTTTTATAGCCCAAAGGTGGAGTAGCTCTCAAGCCAACTACTCCCCACCTTTGGATGACACATGGATGGCTGAGATTTGTTCACTCTTTACAGCATATAACCCTTAGAATATACTCCACAAATCCTTGGAATATGCCACGCACATTCCCGATACATGCCCCACATGGGCCCACACATCGGACGCAACCGGTCCTGACTTAGCCGCTAAGTTTCCATCGCACTCGACCGCCTGCCGAGCCTCGGATCCTCACGACGGCTAAGTCCGTCATCTTCATCATCTTTGTAGTCCTCAAGTCCGAGTCCAACCGTCCCACGCAACCTCCTTATCATTCTGGACCCACGAACCGCCAGTACGCGTCCCGACACGTCGCTGACCACGGTCCACTAAGACCTGCACCACAAAGATTAGCCAAAACACCATACTTACCTTCCTTACCTGCAAGGTTAGTCCATAATAAATCACATCCAAGACATGCACAAGTTTTCCGAACAACCCATCAAAAAAACGTGCACAATCGGTGCAACCCGCGTCAAGACCCGAAAAGCCTGGGAAAAACCTGGCGAAGCCTCGATCGCCTCAAAACCTTTGCGTTACGCTCAAGACACTTGTCAATATGCTCATCATCAACATGGGGCCACCTCCTCATGGTTTCACAGTTGTCGCTGTGCTTTTCTCGCAACGGTCTTTGTTGAGGTTTTCATCAATAACTTCCTCTTCAACTTTGACATCTACAACAAGTTGTCGACACTTTACGGCACCCTTTACTTCTTCTACATCTACTACGATGGCTGCATATGCGTGGTTTCGTCGATCACCACCTTGGCCAGATTGCACACGCATGTTACATGCTCGTCATATGGATATTGCACCGCCGCCACAACATGTTCGGCCGCCACCTTAGCCGCCTCCACTACATGAAGACATACCCAACAAAGGAGCCTCTCCACCTCCTTTAGGCCCTCAGGCCCAATTAGTCACGTCGCTCATGGCCCAGCTCGAGATAAAGCCCACTTCATCGGCAAGCCTAATTCGGCCATCATAGACAGGTCCAACTTCAAATGGACGCCTAGGCAACATACGAACTCCGTTTTCAACGTTCTACCACTTCACGCATGTTGCATGCTCGTCGTATGGATATTGCACTACAACCACCACATGTTCGGCTGTCACCTTAGCTGCCTCCACTACATGAAGATGTACTCAACAAAGGAGCCTATCCACCTCCTCTAGGCCCTAAGGCCCAACTACTCACGTCGCTCATGGCCCAACATGAGGTAAATTCCACTTCATCAGCAAGCCCAGTTCAGCTTTTGCAGACAGATCCAACTTCAAATGGACTCCTAGGACACATACGAACTCCGTTTTCGACGTTCTACACATCACGGAAAGCTTAAGATATAAGCTTTCCAACGGAACTAGTCCCACTGCCAAATTCATTACGGATCTTCCGAAATCATCAAAATACCAATACGAGCCAAATCTACAGGGTGCTGCGCCACCATTACTTGGGCCCACTAGCCTTGTATGACCTAGGGTTGGCTGCCCACCTCCTTGGCGGCCACCCCTAGGTTCTCTAGCCTATAAATAAGGCTCCAAATCATTTTTTCTTGGATTTTTGATTAGACTATTCTGCCATTGCAGTTCACTATCATCAGTTTGTGGAACCCCAACTTTGTACTTAATACAATTCGCAATTTTCAGATTGCTTCTTCTTCATTCTTGCCCATTTTATCGATTTGCTTATAGGAATAAGCATTCTTGGCGAGGTCAACCGTGTTCGCGCGTAGTTGATAACCAATGGAGCAGTGGTGTTATGATTGCAGGGTTCGATCAGTTCTAATCGGAAGCCAGATCGTCTAAGTCGAGTTCTCCACCAAATCGACTTAGGTCTATCCGATAGAAGATCGGGCATCCCTTGCCTCATCAGCATGGGTGAACCGTGTCTCTTTGGTGAAGTGCATGGGACAGTGAGATTGTGATTGGATTTGTGAAACATCCTAGCCCTCAGCCTCCCCTTCACTACCACCATTGCCATCATCATCATTGCCACCATCATCGACTGAGGAACTATCATTTGATTCTTGCTATGGTGGGCTATTGGAAGGGTCATCTGTGCTAGCATCGCTAATATACTGCTCTTCTTCCTTATCCTTTTTGCTTCTTCTTTACTTTTTTGCTTTATGTGGGGGGTTCCTCTCATTCCTCTTTCCTATATGAGTGCACCCCACATTTTGTGTAGCCCACATTGAAATCCTACTCGCCCCCACTTTGGGGTCTCTAATAAGGTGAGTAGGCATAGGAGTGTCATTCTCTGTCTTATGAAGCGCACGGGGAGGGGGGAGGGGAGGAGGGGCATTTGACCCTGCAGTATCCATCTATTTCCTTGATTGGGCTGTTTGTGTCAAGTAGTGATATGTCCACTAGACGCTGAAAAGAGCCATCCTCATAATCGGGCTGATTTGTACCTAGTGTTGCTCGCTGCAACCGTAACCTCAAGTTGTAGTTGACATATACCAACATGTTCAATTTTGGGTCCAAGATCTTGGTGCACAACATGTTGTGTATGAATGCAAAAGTGCTCCACGTCCTCCCACAACCACTTGATGACACGCATTGGCACAAAAGAGCTGTATGCTTTTGCAAATTTGGCGTGTCCGAACCAGCTAAACATTGTATGCCAAAGGTACTTGTTAGGAAAAGTATTTATAACACCACTTTCTTGTCTGAACATATGAATAACGTTTACTAGCCAAATTTTTTTTTCTCACAAGCCATTTGAGTGACAAGGTCACTTGCAAATAATCCAGTCCTTCGCCTAAATATGTCCACTTCTACTAGGGCTTGGCTTGTGGTTGCAATGTTAGCTATGCTTTCAAATGCCCACCAAAGGTGGGTAAATAGTTCTTCATGTGGCCTTAGAGTGTAGTGCCTAAGGGGTGTGGAGCACAAGCTGCAACCATAACAAACATGGGTTAGACGACATGTCTGCAGTCATCCTTTGTTGTGTCAAATGGAAATTTTGTTGTTTAACTACTTGGATGTGTGTATCATTAGATATTATCTCCATCCTTTGGAGGATCATCCATATATTTTTGCGCTCGGCTATACGGTATCTGAACAATGTATGGTAGCCTGCTCGGATATTTTCGAAGTTGTGGAACACCTCACCAAGTTTAGCTACCATGTTCTGATCAGCGAACCAGAGGAAGTCATAGAAGGGCTCAACTAACCTACATACCAACTCTACATTACCTCACTAGTTGAAGCTTGATAGTCTGTTGTGTGCATACCTCCCATCCTCTGTCCCAATGAAAGGACTCCCTAAAAATTCATTAGAGGCCATCCAGTGCATTAACCTGCTCCTACGACGGAGGAAGCTATCCAGGGACATGTAGTTGGTTTCAAACCGTGTGGCATTCCACTTGACCAATTCACCTTGAATATGCTGCTTCATCATATAATATAGCTTGCTTGAATTGTACAGCCACCTAGAAATCCTCTTGATGATGTCTATCACGTTATGTTGCTCTGTAAAGTCTCCAATGTCCTTCATCATTAGGTTGATCATGTGGGCCAATCATGGCTACCACACGATACTGTGGTACTCATGCCTTAACAATTTGCAAGCTTTCAATTAGCCTAGTTGTCTGCTACCACTTGCACAACATTTTCGATTTTCGAGGTCGACGTCCATCACCATCGAATTAATCTCTTGCAAGAAATAAGCACATTAAGCATCAATACCTAAAATCAAAGGGAAGTACGAACATAATAATTTCAGTAGGTACTTAGCATCCTGACTCCTCATCGTATTCACAGACTTATGGAATACACAGTGCCCTTGTAGAACAGGAGGAAGTTGATCACGCTCATTTTTATTGGTCCTATCTAGGAACCACACATTATGAAAAGCCATAGGTGGGACAATCTTCCTTCCAAGGTGTCATCTCCTTCTCAATCTCCTTGTCATTCTCTTCCAAGTAGCGCCCATCTATGTCACACCCGGTCGTGGTAATACAAACATATTTAACACCAATTGAAGCAACGACATATTGCAATGCACTCACCCCATCATTCTATTTTCTTTATGCCGCTCTTAAAGTAGGGGTTGTCCACCCTCCTCGCGATCTCAAAGGAGTGGAAAAACTTTGCTCACGTGTTACCAACCCTTTGCATGACGGTCTTTTCTTTCAAAGTCCAGAGACCAGTATCAATCCTTGTTTATGTCAACTCCCTTTCAGACATGAACTTGCAAGAGAACACCCTCTTCAGTAGACCCCCTTAGAGGCCCCAAACCCACTGCCACCACCACGATCATAGTTTGGTCCCGTCCGTGACACGTACCTACCTCCTTCCTCTTCTGCTTTGTTTGATCCAAGTGTAAACATCCTGCCAAGCAGCCCCACATTCTTATCAAACCATGTCCTCTGCTCTCCCCTTCTTCTTCTGCTTTGTTTGATCCAAGTCACACCAGAAGAATGCCCACATATTATGGAAGGACATTTGATGAGGACATCACTATCTCGGATACACCCATTGGACCAACATACAAAAACCCTCCTAGTGACCAGCAACCTTCGGCCAACATTCAAGGACCAATTACACGGGCTCGTGCGCGACAAATAAATTATCAGGTAAATTCGTTCCTAGGGTTGCATAATTTTACATTGGAGAATAAACCGCTACCTGATAATATTCTCATACTTAGGAACCTGGGCAAGGATTATCAAGAGAGCATTAATCTACCAACACAAGTCATAATGCAAGGTAGGAACACGAAAGGTTTCAACTCGGCCTCCAAGGAATAGTCTAAAATTAAACGCTCATAGAGAATGCAAACGGACTCCGTTTGGGGCGTGTGAGCACTTGATGGAAAGAAAATTTCGTGCTTTTTCCAACGGATCTGGCCTCACCTTCAAATTCTTAAAGAGCTGGCCACAGCAGTCCAAAACATTCAGCGGTTTCAGTATCTTCGGGTGCTGCGCCACCTTTAATTTTGGGCTGTGTTCCCATGTATCTCTAGCTGCATGAGGGCATCTTCTAGTAGCCATCTCCCTGTCTATATATTGGACAAGTCCCTTCTATTTCTCTCTAGGCTTTGTTTAGATTAGTTGCCCCATGTGTGGAACTATATCCTTGTTCTCCTGACTCGGCTAGAGCAGCAGTAAACAAGTTCAAAACCTCAACTTGTGTGTGTGCTTCATCCTTGTTCTTGCTAGTTCTTCGATTGCTTGCAAGAATAGACCTTCGTGGTCAGGTCATCCGTGTCTTGGCACGGTTGATAACGATCAGGAGTGTGGTTTAGCGATTGCGGGTGCTTATCCTTGTGTGGTTCGTAGCCAGATCATCAAAGTCATACTCCACCAAATCGAAGTTATCCTCTCACCGGAAGATCGGGCCGCCCTTGTGTTCATCATTTGGTATCAGAGCGACGGTTTACCGGTGAGTTTTTGTATCTTGTTTAGTTGTTTCATCGTGTTCTTCCTAGAGTCCAGAAAATTTGCCCCACAAAAAGATTGTTTCCTGCTGTCCAAACCCTGTTGTGCCTTTCAATCGGTTAATTTTAGTTTGCTAAATTGAGTTTGTGTTCATTCTAGTATTGTCTTGTTGCTGTTCATCTCCTTGTTCATCTCTCTGTTCATCTCCCCACATCAAAGTCCCTCCATATCCCTCAAAAACAAAAATAGCAATTTCGGGCAGAAAGTTTCCATTTGCGCAGCCGGCACCAAAAACGCCATAAATCCCAATTGCCTTATCCTTTTTGAGTGAAACCAAAAGGAGCAGATCCTTAACTTGTTGCTCTATCTTGCTGCCAAGTTTCAAGTTGATACAGGAAGACAGCAAGAAGTTATGAATGTTTGATTCAGACCTAGTTGCTGTTCTGAAATCTGCAGCTGAGCACACTTGTGAATTTTGTGCGAATTTTTTTGGTTGGTTTTCAGAAAATTGGCCCAAAATAAATGTTGTTGGAAAAACTGTCAGGAAGAAGGGAAAAAAAGAATCATCGAAAAAGAGGCATCTGATAAAAAGTTACGGCCAAAATAACAATCTGCTGTCTTGTGGACAGAAATCAGCAAGTTAGCAAGTTGGTTTTATCTTGTGCTCCCAAGTTGCGAATTGCATATCCTTGAATTTTGTTGTGTTCTTCACTTGTATCCACTGCCATATCTTTTGTTTTAGCCTTTTACCCTTCCTCGTGTGATCAGCAACATAGGCTAAGTGCTAGTTTCGAACACTTATTCAATTCTGTGCAAAATCTAAAATTGGCTGATTGTTTTCCATTGCTACTAAATATTTAGCCTATCCAAGCTCCACTTTTTACTAACCTCACAGGTGATAGTCTTGCAATCGCTTTACTCACTCTTGAGATCGGTTTATCATGAACTAGCCGACGGTTGCACCCTTGTTGCATTTCTAAGAATTGGTAAGAATTTGGTAAGAGCTTGGGCGTGAGTGACCTAATCAATTTTACCAATTAGTAGTGGATAGGGAACTACATATCTTTGTGTGTTTTCCTGTTATTACTAACCATGGCAGATGAAGAAGGAAGCAACGAGGAAAACCAAGAAGAAAATCTCACACCTCGCTCAAGACGGCTTCTACAACACTTCAATCGTTTGCTCAATGCACATGCTACCAGCCATGATGAAGCCTTGGGTGACATCAACAACAACCTGGCTGCCCTCCGTGACCGAGTTGATCGCCTTGAGGGAAGACAACCACCACTTGCTGAAGATATGGCCAACCATGAATGAGATCAAGATGGCGCACTTGGACGCCAATCACGACGAGATGCCTGTGCTAGGGCAGAAGGTGAAGAAGAGAACGACTACGTTGCTGATACTGAAGATGATGATGGCTTTAACTCCAACAATGATCGTGGTCATCGACGACTTCGACGCAATCGGCAAGGTATGGGTAGAAACCAGCGAGAACCTCGCGTGGTACGTGATGATCCTTTGGGAAAGATTAAATTTACAATGCCTCCATTTGCTGGAAAGTATGACCCTGATGCTTATCTTGATTGGGAATTAGCAGTAGAACAAAAGTTTTCATGCTATGACTTTCCGGAGGATAGAAAAGTTAGGGCTGCTAGTAGTGAGTTCACTGCTTTTGCTTCCATTTGGTGGAGTGAGGTTTGTAGAAATCGTGATAACATACCTCAAACATGGAATGCTCTGAAAAGAATGATGAGAGCTAGGTTTGTTCCTTCCTATTATGCTCGTGACTTGCTCAACAAATTGCAACGTTTAAACCAAGGAAGCAAATCTGTAGAAGAGTATTATCAAGAAATGCAAATTGGTGAGTTGCGATGTGGTTTAGAAGAGAATGAAGATGCTAAGATGGCTAGATTTCTAGGTGGGTTTAACCGTGAAATTCAGGACATACTTGATTATAAAGAATACAACTCTGTCACTCGTTTGTTTTATCTTGCTTGTAAAACTGAAAGGGAAGTACAGGGAATTTTGGAGCCTCCTTTTCATCACGACCGAGCCAAGTGCCAGCAAAGACTCCATCCACCAATTCTGGTCGTGAACCTCCACACTCCAACCATGGGCGCCCTACTTCCACTCCATCACATGTCTCCGAAACAAAATCAGTCTCGGTGCAAGCTCCTACAAAGAGTGCTTCTTCAGTTGCATCCACGGGACACACTCGCGATGTGCAATGCCATCGATGCAAAGGATTTGGACACATGATGCGAGATTGTCCAAGCCAGCGTGCTCTAATTGTGAGGGAAGATAGTGAGTATACCTCTGCTAGTGATATTGAAGAAGATCTTGATTTAGCTGCAACTAACACTGTAGGTGAGAATGAAGAGAATGAAAATGAGGAGCAGCATTTGGGTGCTGAAATTTCAGACAAGTACATGAGCATCATTGTTCAGCATGTACTTAGCGCTCAAATGGAGAGTGTTGAACAAAATCTGTGCCACAACTTGTTTCAAACAAAATTTGTCATCAAAGAGCGCTCTGTGCGAGTCATCATTGATGGAGGGAGTTGTAACAATCTTGCTAGCATTGACATGGTTGAAAAGCTTGGTTTGACCACAACACAACACCCACATCCCTACTACATTCAATAGTTCAATTCCAGTGGAAAGATAAAGGTAACAAAAATGGTGAGATTGCACTTTTCGCTTGGATCATATCATGATTATGCTGATTGCGATGTTGTACCTATGCAAGCATGCTCTTTGCTATTGGGTAGACCTTGGCAATATGATAAAGATATTTCCCATCATGGTAGAACTAATCAATACACTCTCATGCATAAAGGAAAGAACATTATCTTGCTTCCTATGACCCCTGCTGCAATTCTAAAAGATGACTTAGAGAGAGCTGAAAGAGAGAAGGAGAGAGAAAAAGCGAAAATCAGATCGTAGGCAAAGAGTTAGCACAACCAAAGAAGAAAGAATTTAATTCTAAAAAGCTGAAATTAAGTTAAAAGGTGCTGTCATGCTAGCTACGAAATCCGATTTGAATGACATGAAAGAAAATAATGTTGAATGCTATGCTTTGATTTGCAAAGAGACCCTATTTTCATTGGAGAATATACCAACTTCTTTGCCTACTGCTATTGCTAACCTTTTGCAGCAATATGAGGATCTGTTTCCAACTGAGGTACCCCCGGGGCTGCCACCAATTAGAGGAATTGAAAATCAAATTGACTTGATTCCAGGAGCCACATTCAATAGTTCAATTCTAGCTGCATGAGGGCATCTTCTAGTAGCCATCTCCCTGTCTATATATTGGACAAGTCCCTTCTATTTCTCTCCAGGCTTTGTTTAGATTAGTTGCCCCATGTGTGGAACAATATCCTTGTTCTCCTGACTCGGCTAGAGCAGCAGTAAACAAGTTCAAAACCTCAACTTGTGTGTGTGCTTCATCCTTGTTTTTGCTAGTTCTTCGATTGTTTGCAAGAATAGACCTTCGTGGTCAGGTCATTCGTGTCTTGGCACGGTTGATAACGATCAGGTGTGTGGTTTAGCGATTGCGGGCGCTTATCCTTGTGTGGTTCGTAGCCGGATCGTTAAAGTCATACTCCGCCAAATCGAAGTTATCCCCTCACCGGAAGATCGGGCCGCCCGTGTGTTCATCAACATAACATTGTGGCAATGCCTCATCTTGGTACCTCGCCCTACAAGGTGCTGTTTCAATCGAGTCGCACCCCATCCTTCTTCTCCTTCTTGCAATATTTTCACTTCCACCCCACCATGCCAACAGCCTCTCCATGATCCCACATAGACTTGCACACGTTCGACATACTACAAGAAAACCATGAAGATCACAAAAGTTCAACAATTAGACATATAACCCTAGCAGGAAGTTACCAAACACTACTACAGATCTGGCCGTCAGTACCGGTTCACAATGGCCATCAGTACCGGTTTTTGAACCGGTACAGGCCATCCGGGACCATGGTATCAGTCCCGGTTCCCTTACCCGGTGCTGATATAGTATCAGTAACGGTTAGAGGCCACACGTGGCTTTAGCCCGTGCCTCACTGAAAGCCCGATCGATGACGGTTGGAAGCACCAACTGCATCGATAAACTTGCTTATCTGCGATCGGTTGATTCCTCCAACCGTCTTCGAAAGCAGCACACGTGGCTTTAGCCCGTGGCTCGCCGAAGCCCCGCCGATGACGGTTGAAGGCACCAATCGGTATCGATAAGTCAACTGTTCGATCCGGTTGGTTCCTCCAACCGGTATTGAGCAGGCACCACCTGAGCTATAAATAATATATATATATATATATATGCGTGTGAGGTAATATATATTATATATGTGTCTGTGTGTGTTAAGTCTAATATTATTATTATATATATATATATATCTGTGTGCTAAGTCACAATTAATTGAAGCACATATAATCAATCATGCATAATTAACTGATAATTAAATCACAGAACTTTTATTAACAACTTTAATTACAACTATTAGGTATCACAATGAATCAATCATGCCTATATATAGTACACATACAGTTCACATAACATTCATTATGACTTTAATTACAGAATGTTCATCCTGATCTTTTATGTGCATCGCTCTTGGTAGCCGTAGATGTCGACCCCGACAGTTCACCGGTCTTTATCGAAGGGCCCCACCTATTTGCCGCTGGAACGTGAAACTCGTCTCTTGGATTGACGACCTTATCGAAAATCCAGCCGACGAGTTGTTCTTGGATCGCTATCAAGGTCGCCGGTGAGAAATTGGATATACATTGCAAGTCGCTAGCACCTCCGGCCAGGATGTGCATAATATGGCACACATAGTAGCCGCATAAATTGGTGCCCGACGGCTAACGCCAGACCTGTGGTGAAAAAAGCTAACAGCGTGAAATGGATGCATGGAAATGAAGTTAACTAACTCAAAAGCTACCCTGATGGCATACATACTCGAGAGGCAAGTGTAATATCGAATTCCTCGTTGAATTCGCCCACGGTTTCAGTACGGAACCGTGCGAATGCACTACACACGTGATTGCAAATTGAACATGATTAGAATTTATTTGAAAAGGAGTAGAACGAGCACAATAATGGAAAGAACAAGAATACCGGTTGAGAATGTCGATCAAGTTTTGGTACTTTTCAACTGGTCTTCTGAGCGAGTCTATAACTGTGATCATGCTACGATCTAGCTCGATAATGAGAAGAATTCAGTGAAAGCTGTACATATATATGGCAACGTAGGTAACTAATTAGTTCTAACATTGTGTTGTGGAAAAAGATTAGAACGAGGCGGTACGAAAACACTTACTCAAAGTTGTAGGGTAAAAATATCTTTGAATGATATTGTTGACGTATTAGCCCGTTGTATATGTTGGTCTCTGTATCGGCAGGGGATAGTTGAACATTTGTCTCATTGATAACTAAAGGGTCAAGGAAGCCTGTGTTGAGAGTAGAAACACTTTTGCATCTTTCTATCTCCATTCTACATAAGAAGAAATTAGTTAGGCTTGCAAGTTAGTATATAGTGCAAGGGCCCGCACGGTGGATTTTTGCAATTAAACAAGACACTTACAGAGTCCAGCAACTCAACATGGCCACGTCAATGCCGTCTGACTGGTATAGCTCGTACATTACTGGCCATTGGACATAAAATTCACTGTCGTCGTGAAAAAAATGTTCTTCCTTGTACTTGACGGCAAATGACGGTAGGCCATGGTTGAACGCATCCAGGTACCATTCATGGAATTAGCGTATCCTAGTTGGTAGCTGGCCAATCTCCTCACGCCTGACCAAGGAAGCGCCCGGTGTAAATTGCCATCTGACTTCTGCAGCTTCAATCTGCATGTCGCCTAATATTTGCTCTGGGTGAAGACCAGTTTCTTCGATGAATTTTTGCATCTCCTTGGCCTTCTGATTAGCTGATGACGTCGTCTTCTTTGACGTCTTTTTCTTGGACCTTTCCTTGACCAATGTGCGCTCGTAGTCAGATACACGAGGTTTTTCCTTTTTGTCCTTCAAATTTTTCACTGTCCTCAAGCCTTTTAGAAATTCTTCCGTACTAGGTTGAACCTTCTTCTCTGGTGACTTGGGTTTAAAAAATTTAGTGACCTCGGCTTTAACTACTTTCTTGGTCTCCTCCTCCGTCATATCGTACGCCCGCTTTGCAAGTGCAGCCAGCTTCTTGGGTTGGGTGGACCTCGTCCTCTTCTTGTTCTTTGAGCGGTGGCTTGCTTATCTTGGGCGACGATGTTGGAGTTGGAATTTCGCGTGCGAGGCTTGGTGCAGAAGATGGGCTTCTTCTGGGAGGCATCTCCTTAGGTGATGATGGAGGTGATGACGGACCGATTATGTGTGCCGGAGGTGATGAAGGTGTTGGAGAGGACACGTCCATGTGATCTCGAAAAATAATGTACTTCTTCTGCCATTGGATGAAATTGTGGACTGCCTCTCCTAACTTCGTAGTCCCGTCACCTCCGGGAATATCGAGGTCCAGGTCCTCGCACCCTGGGCATACCTCCTCCACCGAGATCCTGGAGTAGCCCGGTATTATCTGTTGGCCATGGATGACCAGCCCTGGCTCCACCGGGTCAGCCATGCCGTGAGCCGCCTTGAAAGAGATGTTCCTCACTTGGACGTGCAGCTCACAAGGTGTCTGCTGCGTGATGTCGTCCACGGGCCAGTGGCCCAAGTCCACTTCGGACAACCCACCGGAAGCACAGCTGCTTCGCCGCCTTGAGGGACTAATGATGTCCGGATTAGCAGGAGGTTCCTGGCCCGCATCTAGCCGTTGGCTCAAAGCTAACTGTACCTATCTTTGGATCTCTTCTTTCATGCTCTGTTGTGTTTGATTCAGGTGTTCTTCAAGCATTAGGAGTTGTTGTGCCTGTCGGGACCAAGGTTTAATTTGCCGCGGCAATTCGACGATTTGCCGCGGCAAATGGACTTATCGCGGCGAGTCGGCAACGGCAAATTGAGATTTAAATTCAAAATTTTGATTTGAATTTAAAAATTGGAAAAAAAATCCCAAAAAAATCTCAAAAAATCTATGAACCTGTATGAAGGTAATGGTGAAAAAAAATCAAAAACAACATTGAAATCACGAGGAAATTTGAATTGAAATCATGTAAAATTGAAAAATATACTGTTCATACAGTTGTATTATTGCATGCTCTGTTCATACAGTGTTGTCCCATGATTCTTCACTTTGCCTTTCCCCTCTGGCAGCTGCATTATTGCTTTTTGCATGAGCAAACTTTCCCCTTTGCTCTTCTCTTGCTCCACCACTCATATCGACGCCTTTGCGCGACAAATCCCTCGGCAAGTACGGCAAGCCGAGGTTGCGAGCGGCAAATCGAGCGGTGGAGCAAGTCGGCGACGCCAACGGCAAGTCGCGCGAGCAGGCGGCAAGCCGGGGTCTACGGGCAGCAAGCCGAGTTTGGCGAGCGGCAAATCGAGCGGTGGAGCAAGTCGGCGACACCAGCGGCAAGTCGCGACTGACGGGCGGCAAGTCGGCGACTCGAGCGGCAAGTCGCGACTGACGGGCGGCAAGTCGGCGACGCGAGCACGACGCGAGCGGCAAGTCGAGGTGAGTCTGCTGGGGTCCTCCCGCGAGCGTTGGCATGTACGTTAGCATTAGATTGTACGTTAGTACGTAGACGTACAAATTAGTTAGTAGTTGCATGGTTTCTATTAGCATGTACGTTAGCATTAGTACGTAGAAATTAGTTAGTAGTTGCATCTTGCATGGTTTCTATTAGCATTAGTATGTACGTTAGTACGTAGAATAATTGTTGTTGTAGAATAATTGTACGCGAAGTGTAGTATACTAGTATGTGCATGTATGCATCGTGTTAGCATGTAGAAATTAGTTAGTAGTTGGTAGTTGCATGAGTATGTACGTAGCATGCATGCATTAGACTAGGAAAATTAATTAGTTGAATGGTTAGCTAGTTAGTTTGTGCGGATGGAGCATGCAGCTCTGAAGTCCACCATATCAGGCTTTGTGTTGTGCACAAGTTACTGCTGACCGAGTCTCCAGGGACGAGCATCTAGGTATTTTTGCCGTATGTTTCCTTTAACCTAAAATTTTTTTATATCAACAAGTCTTAATAGACACATCTAGGTATTTATACACAAATCCTACTGTCTTTTTTTTTCGAAACCATTTTTGCAGGTGCTATGCTAATTCACCGAGTGATTAGCAAGTGATTAGCAAACAGATCAGCTGACTTTTTTTTACAGCATATTTGCTTATTGTTATGGAAAAAGACTTATGGCAATGATTTAATACTTTGTTGATTATTTGTTAGGTCTGAAGTATGTCGACGGGGGCCGAGCGTGACACTTTTTGGCAGCACGGGGAGGCAATTAGTCATACTACCTGGAAGTGCAAGTACTGCAAAAAGAAAAAAAGAGGAGGGGGTGCAACTAGACTGAAACAGCACCTAGCAGGATGCGGTACCAATGTGACGTGTTGTGACAGAGTCTCCCCGATGTGAGGGCTTTCTTTCAGCGTGAACTGGATCGAATTGCTGAGAAAAAGAAGGGAAGAGCTGAGGTGTTGATGAGACAGGAAGAGACAGCAGGGTGGCGAGATGATGATTTCACCGGAGGGGCAGATGAGGAGGCACAGATGGAGCATGCACTGAATATGACAAGACATGAGGCTGAGCTCCGGTCCCGTGCAGGACGACACTACGAGCATGGAGGTGCAAGTGGTTCACAGGGTGCTGGACGGATGCAAGGGATGAGAGGGAGAAAGTCAACTTCGGATATGCCACGCCCAATGCTTCGGGACCCCGACCTGACAGCAGCACGAGGGCTTACACAGACAAGGATTGACACAGGTAGCTGGTCCGCCAAAGGAAAAAAGGCGAAGGAAAGGATTGGGATGGCCTAGGCTAAGTTTTTTCACTCCGCGGGGATCGCTGGTAGGTGGGCTGACAGCCCGTATTTCAAGAGCGCCGTCAAGGAGACACAAAGATGGGGTAAGTTATGTGTATTTTCAGAATATTTTTGCATTGGTTCATAATTAACCTCTGACGATGTTATGCAGGTGAGGGCGTGCAGGTCCCTACAGGAAGGGACATAGATGGTATGTACTTGGAACAAAATGAGAGGGAGATTGAGAGGGAGATGGCACCATGGAAGGCGGATTGGCCCACGTATGGTGTGAGCATAATGTGTGATTCATGGACTGGGCCAACCAGGATGAGTGTCATTAATTTCCTTCTATACTGCAAGGGCACCACGTACTTCCACAAGTCCGTGGATGCCACTGGAGAAACGCAGGACTCGAAATTCCTGCTTAAGGTAATTCGAGTTCGAACTACTTACTCATTTATTTTGAATGAAGTCTAGCAGTGACCTAATAGCATAAGGTTTGTCCTTGCAGGAGATTGAGAAAGTTGTCCAGGACGTGGGGCTAGACAATGTTGTGCAAATCGTGACTGACAATGGTTCCAACTACAAGAAAGCTTGCAGGGACCTTGCAAAAAAGTATCCTGCTATTGTGTGGTAGCTTTGCTTGGCTCATACAATAAACCTTATGCTAAAGGAAATTGGAGAAACGCAGGAGCACCGAGATGCCATTGATAGTGCAAAGAGGATATGCAAATGGCTATACAACTCGAACAAGCTGCATAGCATGATGAGGCAACATATTGGTGGCGAGCTGGTGAAGTGGAACGTCACCCGGTTCGGGACTAATTATATGTTTCTAGACAGCTTCGCCAGGAGAAAAGAAAAGTTCATACAGTGGATGGCCTCTTCAGAATTTCTGCATAGTTCATACATACACACTGACGAAGGCAAGTATGCACATGAGTGCTTGGCTAGGTTGCAATGGTGGGAAAATCTTGAATGGGTCTGCGCCAGTGTCGAGCCCCTGTATAAATTCTTGCGGTTCGCGGATCAGGATAGAGTTCCTACTCTCGGAGAGGTCACCCTGCGCTTTAAGAAGCTGAAAGCTGAGTATAGACAAGTCTTTGGTCCTGACAACAGGACACATTATGACACATATACGAAAATTATGTTCGAAAGAATGGTGTCAGTGTCTACAGACAACTACTTGCTTGCAGGTACTTATGTGACATGTACCTTTGTATTTATTATTTTTTACAACTAAATACATACTAACACGGTTGTCTCATGTTTGCAACCTGCTCGCTTCACCCGTACAACCACTATGCCGGTGGTAATCAACAAGCTGAAATACTTGGTCAGATGCGAAAGACTTTTGAATGGCTTGCAGACCCCGTAACCGCTGCGCTTGCACTTTTGGAAGTGGATCCTTGGAGACGCAGAGTTGGAACATTTGCGGACGAGCTTGCCACAAGAATGGCCCATAACAGGGCCACAAACCCAGGTAAGCTATTTGAATGCTCATTTAAAAATGCAGTACTTCCAATTTATTATTTCTTCACACTTACGGACTACCACATATGACATGGTTTGTTGCAGCTGACTGGTGGATGATGTTCGGATCAGAGACACCACATTTGCAGCAGCTAGCGACTCGACTCCTCTCCCAGTGTGTCTCCTCAAGCGGGTGTGAGAGGAATTGGAGTACCTTTGCTTTTATCCACATGCAAAGCTGAATCGCTTGGTATATGTCAACTACAACTTGAGGTTGCGACTGCAGCGGGCAACACAGGGGCGCAGATTCCATCATATGAAGACGATCCTTGCCAACGATTAATGGATATAAGCTTGATGGACAGGAACAACGCTATTCGCCAATGGATGGAAAATGGAAGGTCCAATGCAGCCCCAGTGCTTGACGAGGAGGACACAGAGAGTTACACTCCTGTACCCACTCACACCGTGCTAGATCCTAATGCACAGCCTGCCGGTGTTTCAAAGTGGGCGACAGAGAATGTGGGGGACACGCATCTAGGCAAGAGAAAAGAAAGAAAAGGGCCTCCTCCCCGCAACCTAAAAAGCCTAGAAGGGGAGATGACACAGAAGAGGAGGACATTAGTGATGCAAGCACAGATGATCCACAGGAGAAGAGTCCACCGTATCAGGAATCAAATGATAGCTCCTCAGCCGATGATGATGATGATGGAGGTGGTGGCGACGGTGGTGATGGTGGTGGTGGAGGAGCACCTGAACATCAAATACAATCACAGCCCCGGTCTCCAGTACGTTTCACAGGAGAGTCCCAATTTCAATGGGCCACACAGGACCAAGACCATGGGGCTCCATCTTCCCAGAGGATCACAAGATCTGCATCTACACATGGGTTTAGGGAGCACAAGTATGGTTACGGGTACGATACCTCTGAGGGTGACTCCAGCTCCTATGGCAACGCGGATAGTTGGGGTGGATTATTTTCTTATCCTTACCCACCCTTGCAACAGCCGCGACAGTTCAGCCCCCACTCAAGCTCTAGCTCCTATAGTGGCAGTCACCACCAAGCCAACCCGTCCCCGTACTCCAACCTGCCACAAGCGCCTCCTCATCAGCCCTCCCAATATGTGTATGAATGGGAGAATTCTGATTTCTACAGGATGCTATACTCGGATTGGCAAATCTCTTCAGTGCACACAGGGTTTACTTGGCAACAATATAAGGCAAACCTTCTAGCGACGCAGGGATTGATCTTGATGTCCACTGAAGAGATGAATATGGCGAGCCAATCCCAGATTTACGGTGGCCAATGGTGGCAATAGAGGTAATATCGCATTTTTCATATAATTTACATTTGTTCAATCTTAATTCATACATATGACATTTGATATATACTTATCACGAGGGACCTTGCAACTGCATCGAAGTCCGTTCACTATTTCTTCAGACAAATTGCAAGGTAAGTCAATTACAATTTACAAACACTCTGTATGATGCAGTTGTCATGAAGATCTGAACTTGTGAACTTGTCATATCGTATCATACATATGAGTATATATGAATTTATGTATGCAATGAATTGCTTTCGTCAAATAGATAAATGAAATACATATGAATTTAGCAAAGGTCATGCCGAAATTTTCAAAAAATTCATTTCCTAACATTTTACATAATTTCCAATGTTTCCTAAAGGTTAAACAATTACCAAAAGTCATGCCTACCATTTACATAATTTTAAATCAATTTTTACCATTTTTTCGCACCATACAAAGTTTCAAAGCGATTTTTCTAATAATTTCAAATGTTCATTAAATGTTACATAATTACAAAAAGTCATGCCTCACCATTTTCATTTTTTAAAATAATTTTAACCATTTTTTTGCACCATAAACATTTTTCTTAATTTTTCCCACCGGCCAAGCGGTTTTCCGTAAATTCCGATCGATTTGCCGAGTTTATCGAACGGTTTGCCCTTTTTGTTTCTGTGCCGCGGCTTGCCGAGCTTATCGAACGATTTGCCGAGGTTCCGGGTCGATTTGCCGACTTTTCGAACGATTTTTGCGGTTTCGGCAACCATTTCAAGATTCAAATTTCAAATCCCAAATTTTGACCGATTTATCGCAATTTGCCGCGGCAAATCGCGGGAAATCGTGATCCAGCCCGGAGCGATTTTTGGGGGCAAAACGATAAATGGAACCCTGGTCGGGACTTGCTTCTCACCTGACTCCTATAGGTATCAGAGTCCTTAGCGAACCCAATCTTCCACGGAACAACGCCAACGCCTCGTGTACATCCAGGGTGCTCCGGGTTTTGTAGGGCCCTTGTAAGCTCGTCGTTCTCCCTGTTTGGCACGAAGGTGCCCTGGGATGATTCCTCGATCGACTTTACAAGTCTTCTGGCCACATCTGTCAGCACATTCCCGAACACCGTGTTTCCATCATCGTTAAGGCCGCTACCGTGAGCATAGAACCAGCTCTTCGCTCTGTCTGGCCATTTCATTGTCGCGGGTGCGACACCCTTCGCCAACAGTTCCTGTTCCCTCTTTTCCCATCTATGCATCGCCTGGCGGTAACCACCAGGGCCGAGGTGGTGGTGGTATTGCTTCTTCTGAGCATTCTGGCTGTTCCTTTCGGTCAGACTTTGACCTTCATTCAAATTCTTGTAGTTCACGAACGCATCCCAGTGATTCTGCAACTTTGGGTACTTGTTGAAGTCAGGAATTTGGTTCTTCTTGATGTACTCCGTGTTCAACTTCTTTTTATATGTTTGGAATGCGATGGCCATCTTCTTCAACGTGTAACTCTTCCCCTTCTCTTCGGTCCCTTGGGGGAAGGTGAATGTCTCCTTCAGGTCGGTCCAGATCATGTTCTTCGTATCTTCAGGGACATTATCCCATCTCACGATGCTAATTAGCACATGGTCCCTGATGTGGACGCCGCATGCCGAATTGAACGGCCCAAGCGCCCCTAGGGGTGCAAGAGGTTGGCCGTTATCGCCGACTTCGGTGATAACATGTCTTGCCTTCGACTTCTTGTTTGAACCTTGCTGACGTGATTGGCTACTCGATTGAGTGATTTGAAAATATGGTACAATAATGTCTACGTGTTAGAATGTTGGCTTAGCATGATGGTGGAACTGGCATATACACATTCGATCTAATTACCATGGTCGTCTCAGCGGCCTCGGGAGCCTCATCGGTCTCGACGAGCCTAAGTCCACGATAGGCCTTGCGGCCTCGATAGAATCATCAAGCTCGTAACCATCTTCTCCCGAAATCAAACTTCTCATGAACTCGTCTCCATCAAACCCTTCTCCCGCCATCGTAGTTTCGTAGTCTATAAGAAGGAATTGAAAATTAACGAAAAAAGATTAACAAAAGTATTCTTGCACATTTCACATATACTTATACATTTCACATATACTTGTACATAAATGGGTGACAACGAGGAGGGCGGTGGGGAAGATGAGGTAGATGAGGACGGGCGACAGCGACGAGGACGATATATACATTACATTTCACAATTAATTGACATACATCTCAGAATTCAAATTTGCTACAAAATTGGCATATACATATACATCTCAAAATTCATATAAATAAGATACAAAGGTCAGAAAGTCTTCCATTATCTAAAAACTAGTACATATAAATAAGATACAAGATACACTATTCGATCACATTTATTGAGCGGGATATCTTCTCCAAGGTTACCGATGATGCTAAAATAGAGCGTTTTCAAATGATGAAGACCCTAAAATAATATTATAAGGTACTATTTCCATCATTCCATGCTCATTTTATTCATGTTATGTTTTTTTTTCATGTAAGAATTTATATCTTGGACCAATTATTTGGCAATTTAACTACTTTACTCCCCAGTTCTGAAATCCTGGCTCCGCCACTGCGTAGGTTTGGGCATTTCGTCGAACACTCTGGGCGCACCGTGATTGTGCTCCTGTTGGCCACGCCGCGTGTCGCGCCCATTCTCGGCTTACCTGGCGAGAACGGTCGGACCTGCACTAGGCCCTGGATCAGTAGGCTAGTGCAAGAGTTACACAGCTGGAAGCATTGCATACATCGATGTCCAAATATTACATAACAGCGATCATCGGATCGCATTAGTAGCAAACGGCATTTAAGCCTTAGTTACAAACCAAAGTTCATCAGAGTAGCGGAAATCTCCCAAAAAGGCAACTTGCAAGTTCAAAAGAACAACAAAATCACACCAGCAACTGTGTAACCACACACGACTGGTGGAACGCACCAAACCCTATCTAAAGCATCTACTCGATCACTGCATCGAGGATCTCCTTCCTCATGACAATCGTAGGCATCTTCCTCGACGGGCTCCTCCATGTCTAAAGATAGATATTTATGCGAGGTCAGTGTCATCCAAACACTGGCGAGCTAACACCCAACCCAATGCATTTAGTGATAGAGGTTTCAAAGGAAAGGCTGGGTTTATTTATTTGCATGAAAGCCGTTTTGGAAATGAAAGCCTATGACTTAGCGGTTTAACCAAATTCCATATCAAATTGATTATTTATCATATTTCATTTCAAGACACGACCAAACCCATGGCGCTTTCGGGCACTCGCCAAACGCGTTCTCTTCCCACTCCCGCCATCATCTTCCGAGTGTGGCGCTTTTCGTTAGGATCACATTCTCAAAAAGTACCCGGTCTCGCCCTAGCTGGGTTGCCGACCCACGCTAGACTCACGGCTCTCTGAAGAATGGACCTAGATCATCCTCGATGACGACATGAAATGCTCTTCACCTCAAGCATGGTGGCGAGGCGAGTGCGCCCGCAGTCGTAACTACCCCTGAATCCCCAATACTTGCACTACCGCGCGATGGCGGCGCGTTGTGGTGTTAGGAACTATCTCCCGCAGCAGATAGTCGATGGCCACACTGTGCATCCTCGATGCACCCGCTCGAGGAATCCTTGATTCAGCCCGGCCGATCCACTAAGGGCCTCACCCTTATGCACTTCCTTCTTGGCTAACTTCGCACCCTCCGTGTGAATCACACGATGTGGCGGAACCCTCCTTTGGGGCAGCGCCGCGGCATTACGCGGATCTCGCCGCTCTCTTCCATGCACTACGATGTGGGCGATTAGCTCCTCAAATCACGAGCCTACCACTTCTTCTCTTACCCAATGCCATACCCCGCTCAGCATTGCAAGACATCACAACCATACACACCTTGGCATGCCAGCCCAAATTCGATTAACCATATTCAATGTGTGATCATGTCCGGTGAATGTCTGTTCACTGTTCCGAGGCAATTTTAAGCCTAAAATTAATAGTTGGACTGAGCAATGTCTAAGCAAGATTTTAACCAAGACTTAGGAGTCTAAACCAGTTTATTTAAATTTAACCAGCTACCAAGGGTGATCATCAAAGCGATCAATAGTAAACCAAATGACAGATGATTAATTCAAGGCAACATCATCATGGTAAATTGATAGCAAGTAAGTAAGTGGCATGATATATCATGATTGAACAAATAGGCATAAGTACTTAAAAGGGCATGCGCTTTAATCTTCAAAACAAATACTTTAGAAATCTGGGATTCAATATGATATTATTGGATGTTAACTCGCACTAGGGAAAGCGCATACTCTCCCTAGTAAAAGCAACACTATTAAGGATAAGTATTAACTCGCCTTGGGAATTGAAGTCCGGGTCTTGTGCGGAGTCCTCGAACAGTGTTTCCGGATCCTCTACGCCTAAACGGAGAATCAACAATTCATCATAAACACGATCGGCGAAGAAAAGAATGATGCATGAAATGCAATCGAGGTCGCTTCGATTCGCTCATTTACGATTCCTATGTTTAACTATCTATATGAATCCATATATATATATATATCGAGAAAGTTCCATGATCCTTCTAAATAATGAATCATAGCGGAATAGCCGCGAAGTGCTCGTGAGATGATGCACATGATACATGTATATATATATATATATGTAATGTAATTTCTACCCTAATTAACCCAATAGGACAAAATATGGTTTTATCGTCTTTTAAAGTACTTTAAATAGTTAGAATATGTTAACATGATACATGTAGCTAGTTATTCATGTTTCCTAATTATACCAATATTGAGTTAACATGTAATTAGGAAACATATTATAGGTTATACTATATTCACCTAGGTCCAAAAAGTCATTTATCTAAGCATCCATGATTTTCTTATGTTTAACTTAATTGTTAATCTATTTTTAATACACAACATTCTATTTTTGCTTATTTCTATATGAATTAATACCTAAAATAAGCTTAATGGATTTAATCTAGGAACCGTGTTCGATTCTTGTGTGAGGTACTATTTTTATTAAATCCAACACAAGCTCTAGTATTTACCCTAATTTTTCCAGAATTTTTAATGATATCTACCTATTTTAAATAAATCGCTTCTATTTATTGTCTTTGTTTTATTTATAAAATCTGGGAAAAATGGGTGAACAAGATCGGGTCGCCCGCTATCTCGCGGCCGAGCCAACCACGTCGAAGACGTGCCGGAAGGCGAATCGCGAGTGAAGGCGCTGGGGTCATAGGCGCCTCCGCTTACCTCGACATGTGGGACCGAGGGCCCACATGTCGGCAACGGAAGAAGCCGCGGGAGTTTTAAATCCATGAAGGCCGACAACTGGGCCCACTGTCGGCGACCACACACGGTGAAGCCGCACGGATCTTAAGCGCGGATCGGACGGCTCGCCGTCATCGTCTTCCTCCGTGGCGCCAAGACGGCCGAGGCTAGCCGACGGCTAGCCGAGCTAGGTGCACCGTTTGGGCGTTCTTGGGTCGCGGTGGAACGGTGAGCTAACGCGTCTAGGGTGCCCTCGCCGAGGCGAAACGGCCGGACGCTGGCGAGCCATGCCCGGCGGCGAACCGCTACCGGCGGACGTGAGCAAATGACCTAGGGTCGAGCTTATGGAAAAATAGTGCGCGCATGAGCTATCACGGGGTTAGTGGGTGCTTACCGAGCACAAAGGTGGTCGGGGCACGGTTGGATCGGCGCCCACGTCTTGGTCCGAGCAGGAAGGCGGCGCGCCACGATCTTTGGGAAGACCGCAAGCCTGGGCCAAAGAGGGAGCACGGTGTGAGGGAAGACAGCGGCTCACCGAGCAGGACTTGCCGCGAAGCTCACCAGAGAGGAAGAAATCGGAAAGGGGAAAACCGGCGGTCGGCGGTGGCGAGAGCGTTCGACGAGCTCGGGATGACTCGCACCAATTCCTTGGCAGAGCTCCACGAGGTCATGGCGGCAAACGCGAGACAATATGGAGACTAGGAGGACTGGGTTGGGCTGTCGACGGAGAGTGAAAAGAGGGAGAAAACGGCCGATGTGGTGCGGTGGCATATAAGCTCGGTCCGAGCTCGGCTATTGACCGTGGTCGCGCGAAGATGTGAGATTTGGTCGCAGAGGAGCTCTAGCGCCATTGGCTAGCCGGGCGGTGGCTTGCTCACGCTGGCGAGTGTCTGAGCCGGCGGCGGCGAGGTGGCTTCTTGCGGCGGCATTTGCCACCGGAGACGCGGCGGTGCGGGGGGCATCGATGGCACGACCAAGTCGGCCATTGGGCAAGGTGGGCGGTGCTCGCACGTCTGTCACGGCCATCCCGACAAGGTGGCTTGTCGGCCACGCGCCATAAGCGGCGGCGAACGATGTGAGTGTCACTTCGGCGCGGTTGCGGGCCCGCCAGAGCCAAGATGACATGCACAAGCAGCCAAAGAGCAGATCTCCGGGGTGATTTTGCGGTAGCGGTGGATTTTGCCTGCGAGGAAGCGCCGAGGCAAAGACAAATGCCGTGAAATGCTCACAAGAGCAGGGTAAAAGAAGAGGCGCCAAGTGGGTCCCACCGGTTCCTTTTGGTCAACACTGAGTCAAACTCTCAATTAGAGTTTAAACTAATATATAGAATTTTCTGGGATTTTAGAGCAATTTATCATTTTTGGTTTTATGTGAATATGTGTGTACATATATACATATACATATATTCATATATATATGTGTGTATGGATGTTTTATGAACATGAAAACATATTCCCCATTTAAGATCTATTTGAACTTTTATTCCAACATTTCCTAAATTTTGCTATAAATAATAAATTCCTAAGTAAGATTTGTTAATTAGTTATTTGGTGATTTTAAAATTTAATTAGAACCAATCAAATTTCTAATGGCCTTTGAAATCTAGAAATTTGTGTTTGTCACATAGAAATTTCACGGAAACGTCATAGCTTATGCAATGGTACGTATGTTTTCAAAATATTATCATAACTTTGGGTCATTACAAATCCTCCCCTAAAAACAAATCTCGACCTCGAGATTGATATTTCTATGAAGCTTAATAGGTAGGGGAATTCTTGACGCAATTTCTCTTCTCGTTCCCATGAAAGTCGCCCTCCTGATTGATTGCTCCATTGCACCTTGCAAAGTCGAATGGTCTTGTTCTTGAGCTTCTTTTCCTGAGTCTCTAATATTTGAATAGGCTCGACTTGATATCCCAAGTTGGGTTGTAGGGTGTCGGCAAGCGGTGAACTACTTCTCCTTCAGTTTTCTCAAACACTTTCGGAGTTGGGACACGTGAAACACGTTAGAACTTCTCCCAACTCCTTGGGAAGGTCAAGTTCGTAGTTTACCATACCCTTACGAGATAAGATCGATAAGGTCCCACAAACCTTGGGGCCAATTTTCCCTTGACTTGAAATCTTCGTGTTCCTTGAAGGGTGAGATCTTGAGATACACATAGTCTCCAACTTCGAAAGATAGGTCCCTCCGACGATGGTCAAGATAACTCTTTTGTCGGGATTGGGCAGCAAGCAATTGCTTCCTAATCGCTTTTGACCTTTGCTTCGCTTCTTGCAGGTGTTCTTCCAAATACCGCCCTTCTCCGCACTCGGACCAATAAAGAGGGTCCTACATTTTCTTCCGTATAGAGCTTCGAAAGGTGACATTTGCAGACTGCTTTGATAACTGTTGTTATAAGCAAATTCCGCATAAGGTAACCATTTTTCCCATTCTCGCTGAACGCCAAAGCACAAGCTCAAGCATGTCTTCTAGAGTTCGGATAGTCCTTTCCGCTTGTCCGTCTGCTTGAGGGTGGTAGGTCAGTGCTAAATGACAATTTGGTGCTCGAGGCACTATGGAGTTCTTCCCAAAACCTTGAGGTAAACTGTGATCCACGATCGATATAATTCTTTTGGGAACTCCATGAAGGCTCACTATCCCATGATAAATAGTTCGCTAGCTTGCTACCCTTGTGAGTGGTTTTGACTTGGAATGAAATGAGCTACCTTGGTCAACCGGTCTACTATTACCCATATAGAGTCATGGCCACTTCGAGACCGGGAAGTCCTATAATAAAGTCCATGGTCACTTCATCCCACTTCCATTCTCGATTTTGATTGGTTGCGATAACCTGCGCGGACGTTGGTGTTCGCCTTAACTAAACAAAAATATTACATTTGGCCACATATTCGCTACATCTCGCTTCATTCGGGGCCACCGTAAGATTGCCTTCAGATCTTGGTACATTTTGTACATCCCAGGTGCATGGAAAACGGTGACTCGTGTGCTTCTTTTAAGATTTCTTCCTTTAATTCCGGTCGTGAGGCACAAAGATCCTCTTCTCCATCCAGAGAATTCCTTGTTCGCCCTAACAATGTTTGTTCCAAACCCCTATTCATCGATCCTTCGAGCCTAAGGGTACTAGGATGATCTTGTTGCTTATCTTTGATACGATCGATCGATCTGGCTGAACCGTGATGTTGGCTAATTCTCCAGATTTTACGAGATTCGGGCATAACTTATTCAATTCTTCCAAAGAGTCGCTTACGAGGAGGTATCTTCCCGAGTATTCATGTCTTCTCCTCGATCACCATCGAAGTTGCACCGGTTCTTTACGCTAGAGCATCTGCCACCACGCTGGCCTTGCGGTGGTATAATATATTTAGGTTGTAATCTTTAATCAACTCTAACCACCTTCTTTGCCTCATATTGAGGTTGGCTTGGGTGAAAACGTATTTTAGGCTTTTGTGATCTGTGTAGATGTCACATTGTTTTCCCATCGTAAAATGTCTCCATAGCTTGAGTGCATGAACTACGGCTGACAAGTTCTAGGTCATGGGTTGGGTAATTGTCCTCGTGCTTGCAAGCTCGCCGTGATGCGACGCCACAACCTTGCCATCTTGCATCAATACACATCCTAATCCTTGTCGGGAAGCGTCACAGTATACTTCAAACTTCTTGGCGATATTAGGTGTGGCCAAAACAGGAGTGGTGGTCAGAAGGGTTTTGAGAATCCTTCGATGAAACGCCGATAATATCCTGCCAGACCTAGAAAACTGCGAATTTCCTTTACAGTGGCAGGTGTTTTCCAATTCATGACCGTGTCTATCTTAGATGGGTCCACTTTAATTCCTTCAGCAGATATAATATGTCCCAAGAAGCTGACATCACTAATCCAAAATTCACATTTACTATATTTTGCATATAGCTTATGCTCTCTGAGTTTATCCAACACCGCCTCGTGTGCTTTTCATGCTCTTAAATGCGATTTGGAGTACACAAGGATGTCGTCAATGAAGACGACAACAAACTTGTCAAGGTATTCCATTAGGATTAAATTCATGAGGTTCATGAAATAGGCCGGTGCATTGGTTAACCCAAAGGACATGACCAAATATTCAAACAGGCCATACCGAGTGGTGAAGGCTGTTTTGGGTATATCATCCTTCCGCACCTTTACTTGATGGTATCCAGATCGAAGGTCGATCTTGGAAAAACGTGTAGCTCCTTGGAGTTGATCAAACAGATCATCGATCATGGGCAGAGGATACTTATTTTTAATAGTGGCGGCGTTTAACGCCCTATAGTCCACTACTAGTCTTCGTCCACCATCCTTTTTATCCATGAACATGGCGGGGGATCCCCAAGCGGATGAGCTTGGCCGGATCAAACCCTTGCTTAATAAGTCGTCCAGTTGTTTCTTGAGTTCTTCTAATTCTTCCGAGTTCATCTTGAAATATGTTTTGTAGATTGGGGCTGTACCAGGTGTTAACTCTATAACAAACTCTACCTCTCGGTCAGGCGGTACTCCAGGTAAGTCATCCGGGAATACGTCCAAATATTCTTGGACTACCTTTACCTTACTCGGGTTGTCTTCCTTGAGGTACCAGATGGCTCTACCCCATCTGTAGGGTTCATCTACCTTCCATACTCTTTCAAACACACCATCCTTTACAAGCCTGACTTCTCGCTTGGCGCAATCTAATACTCCCTTATAGAGTCTTAGCTAATCCATGCCGATTATGACATCAACTCCTAATCCGCACATGACCATTAGGTCGAAATAGAATCCTACTCTTTCCTTCCTTATTTCTACCCATTTGCAGGGACCTATAGGCCTTAAGTATCCCAACGGAGATCTAATGGTGAAGGGTTTATTAAGAGGAAAGGTTTGTAGCTGGTGCTTATCTCGTATTCTTGTGAAATAAAGGAATGTGATGTACCGAATCAAATAAAACTTGTAATTTGGGAGTCGTGAAGTCCAAACGCACCCACAAGTACTCCTTCATCTTCTTGTCTTTCGCGATGATATTGTTGAGTCTCCCACGCCCCATACCTTGAGCTTGATTCTGCGGTGGGCGACCTCGCCACGACCCCGCACAACATTCCTTGAGGTTTTGCGCGATTCGACTAGGGCGGTTGGCAGATAGTGTCCAGTGGTGGCATAGGTAGCGATTGCTGTCATCCTATTTTGGGTGCTCGGTGCATTATGGGTGCCATTGGTGCTTGGGTGCGAAAACCAGGATTCTAGCACCGCGCCCACCCTCATATCATATCCATGGTTGATCATGGAAGATTGTTGTCCAGCTCTCGAGGAGGTTGAGGTTTGAATTGTCCCAGACGGCTTGACCCGGCGATCGTGACGTTCACCATCTTGCGCTTACGCGAGAGATCCTCGCCTTCAAGTCCCTTTCTAACACCAAGGCCTTGTTGACTAGCCGGTGGAAGTTTTGGTACTCCAAAATCCTAAGGCGGATTTGTACCAAAATCCATCCCTTCTAGGAACCAATCTATCTTTTCGGCTTCATTGTGGATGTCTTGGGGGCATATCTTGCAAGCTCATTGAACTTAGTAAGATATTCAGAAATTGTCATCGTCCCTTGAGAGAGTCTCGGAACTCATACTTCTTCATCCCGGTGATTCCTATGGGTATGTGAAAATTTCAAAGCAATGGACAAATTCTTCCCATGGAATGAATCCTTGGACTGGGGAACATAAGGCGGCACTTCAGATTATCGGCTTGTTGAGCTTCAATCGGCATCTCCATCATCGCGAGTTTCATTTTCTTCCATTTCTTCTTCATCCACACTGCCGGGTGGCGACATAATTATCCCACCACACGCCGCAGTCCTACTAGCGGTGGGAGGCCAAGCGCACTTTTTCCATTTCGACATCTAATCAACTCCGTGTTCTTGGTTACAAGTCGTAACCGGTCTTCTGCTTCCATGGGATCGGTAGCTTGAGCGAAGGTAGGGGATTGGTCCGCATAAAGGCAGATGTTTGGATCCTCATTTCGATTCCCGTCACTCTCTTGGTTGAATAAAGACTTGACCCAACATCCGTGCTTGATAAGCTAAGACCGGGCCATGGTTGGGTCTCTGCCGAGGAGGAGGTAGATTACCTCGGCCTCGATCATGCCACGACCTCTAGTCTGCGCCAAGACCACGGGCTTGGCCAGCTCCTTGCCACGAAGCGGCACCATGCCTAGATCTGCCCCTTGGCCACGGGCAGCTCCACGACCACGCACCATCTCATGACGGTGATCCTAACATTATAGCTAAATATGCATGCATGAGGCCAATATCAAAGAATTCAAATAAATGCAGCAACGGAACGCTTGTCATTTAAGATACCCAAAAGCGGCAATAGTCAAATCAGTTTTACATCATACCACACAAGTACAATTATCCTGACAAGGATACAAGTCGCCAATCATCTACTATGGCGAAACAAAAGACACATATCCGATCTAGGTCAGTCTGCCAAGCTAACTAGCTACTCAAGGGCGGGGACGACGAGTGTAAACTATCACCGGTCTCCCAGCTGGGTAGCGGTTGGAAGTAGCCAGGAAGTCCTCTGGCGATCGCTGTGAAGGCACAACAGCAACAGCAGTAGGTGGCTCAACTGGGGGAACAAGTAGGTCCACGGAGGTCTCCGAGTCAGAAGAGTACTCCTGCAGTGACAAAGAGGTCAGTGGGGAAGCGTCGTGACGAGGAATCCCCACCAAGGCACTAGGAGGAAGACCCCGTTTCCGCATGGTAGTGCGGCGGTTAGGGTACTCAGGTGGAGGAAACTGAGGACCCGGAGGGGAAAGGGAAGGGTCCCTCGCCTGCTGTCGCGCCAACTGGGCAAGTGCGGAGTCCCTTTGGCGTCTACTCATCGTCAGACTGCTGACGTAGTGGTGAAGACGCCGACCGACCACCCGCAGGCGGTTGTCTGCTGTACGAAGAGAGTAGCGGAGGAAGCCGATCTCCTCAAGAGCGCTGTCACGGTCTGTCTCCGCGCCCTGGAGAAGGCGCGAACCCTCTCAAGTGGTCCTCGGTGAAGGCGGGGCACCGTAAAGCCCGGGAGAAGTGCGGCGTCTTTGAAAGGAAGGTCGGGCGAAAGAAGTGCCCTCCAAGTCGTCGTGGTACCTCTCTCAGCTCCGACGCCAATGCCGCCGCATCATCGATAGCAGGGTGCAAGTGGTCCCGGCCGTCTCCATCCTCAGAGTGGGCCATCGTGTGTCCAGTGGTGGTAGTAGACTCGAACCTCTACAATGTACCCTAAGCGGGCGAGGCACTAACGAGCCTCTAGAAGTAGCAGGGCGGTCGCAAAGCACAGAAGTCCGGCAACCGGCGGAGGACAAGAACCATCTGGTGGCGTGCAAAGGGTCGTCAGAATCAAGTAGGTAGCACGCTCCAGAGAAAAGCTGTGGGAAACCTGCTCATCCATCTACAAAAACGAAAGAAGAATTCCTTTAAGTAAGAAATAGTATAGTTGTGAAAGTTAAAAGACAGGATATACAAGAGCAGTTTTGGAAAAAATATTTTATATAAACTATACGCAATCCTTAGCTAGCGGCAGGGTTTAGGGTTCCTACAGTCGTATGCTCTGATACCAGCTCTTGTCGCGCCCATTCTCGGCTTACCTGGCGAGAACGGTCGGACCTGCACTAGGCCCTGGATCAAGAGGGCTAGTGCAAGAGTTACACAGCTGGAAGCATTGCATACATCGATGTCCAAATATTACATAACAGCGATCATCGGATCGCATTAGTAGCAAACGGCATTTAAGCCTTAGTTACAAACCAAAGTTCATCAGAGTAGCGGAAATCTCCCAAAAGGCAACTTGCAAGTTCAAAAGAACAACAAAATCACACCAGCAGCTGTGTAACCACACACGACTGGTGGAACGCACCAAACCCTATCTAAAGCATCTACTCCTGATCCTGGTACTGAGGATCTCCTTCCTCATGACAATCGTAGGCATCTTCCTCGACGGGCTCCTCCATGTCTAAAGATAGATATTTATGCGAGGTCAGTGTCATCCAAACACCGGCGGCTAACACACCAACCCAATGCATTTAGTGATAGAGGTTTCAAAGGAAAGGCTGGGTTTATTTATTTGCATGAAAGCCAGTTTTGGAAATGAAAGCCTATGACTTAGCAGTTTAACCAAATTCCATATCAAATTGATTATTTATCATATTTCATTTCAAGACACGACCAAACCCATGGCGCTTTCGGGCACTCGCCAAACGCGTTCTCTTCCCACTCCCGCCATCATCTTCCGAGTGTGGCGACTTTCGTTAGGATCACATTCCCGACAAAGTACCCGGTCTCGTCCTAGCCGGGTTGCCGACCCACGCTAGACTCACGGCTCTCTGAAGAATGGACCTAGATCATCCTCGAGATGACGACATGAAACCGCTTCACCTCAAGCATGGTGGCGGGCAGGGCACGCCCAGTCGTAACTACCCTGAATCCCCAATACTTGCACTACCGCGCGATGGCGGCGCGTTGTGGTGTTAGGAACTATCTCCATGCGGATAGTCAAGGCGTCTGCTGCATCCTCGATGCACCCGTCTCGAGGAATCCTTGATTCAGCCCACCCGATCCACTAAGGGCCTCACCCTTATGCACTTCCTTCTTGCTAACTTCGCACCCTCCGTGTGAATCACACGATGTGGCGGAACCCCTCCTTTTGGGGCAGCGCACGGCATTACGCGGATCTCGCCGCGCTCCTCTTCCATGCACTACGTATGTGGGCGATTAGCTCCTCAAATCACGTAGCCCAGCTACTTCTTCTCTTACCCAATGCCATACCCCGTCTGCATTGCAGTACATCACAACCATACACACACTGGCATGCCAGGCCCAAATTCCAGTTAACCATATTCAATGTGTGATCATGTCCGGTGAATGTCGGTTCACCGTTCCGAGGCAATTTTAAGCCTAAAATTAATAGTTGGACCTGAGCAATGTCTAAGCAAGATTTTAACCAAGACTTAGGAGTCTAAACCAGTTTATTTAAATTTAACCAGGCTACCAAGGGTGATCATCAAAGCGATCAATAGTAAACCAAATGACAGATGATTAATTCAAGGCAACATCATCATGGTAAATTGATAGCAAGTAAGTAAGTGGCATGATATATCATGATTGAACAAATAGGCATAAGTACTTAAAAGGGCATGCGCTTTAATCTTGTAAAACAAATACTTTAGAAATCTGGGATTCAATATGATATTATTGGATGTTAACTCAAGACTAGGAAAGCGATACTCTCCTAGTAAAAGCAACACTATTAAGGATAAGTATTAACTCGCCTTGGGAATTGAAGTCCGGGTCTTGTGCGGAGTCCTCGAACAGTGTTTCCGGATCCTCTACGTCTAAACGGAGAATCAACAATTCATCATAAACACGATGCGGCGAAGAAAAGAATGATGCATGAAATGCAATCGAGGTCGCTTCGATTCGCCATTTACGATTCCTATGTTTAACTATCTATATGAATCCATATATATATATATATCGAGAAAGTTCCATGATCCTTCTAAATAATGAATCATAGCGGAATAGCCGCGAAGTGCTCGTGAGATGATGCACATGATACATGTATATATATATATATGTAATGTAATTTCTACCCTAATTAACCCAATAGGACAAAATATGGGTTTATCGTCTTTTAAAGTACTTTAAATAGTTAGAATATGTTAACATGATACATGTAGCTAGTTATTCATGTTTCCTAATTATACCAATATTGAGTTAACATGTAATTAGGAAACATATTATAGGTTATACTATATTCACCTAGGTCCAAAAAGTCATTTATCGGCATCCATGATTTTCTTATGTTTAACTTAATTGTTAATCTATTTTTAATACACAACATTCTATTTTTGCTTATTTCTATATGAATTAATACCCTAAAATAAGCTTAATGGATTTAATCTAGGAACCGTGTTCTATTCTTGTGTGAGGTACTATTTTATTAAATCCAACACAAGCTCTAGTATTTACCCTAATTTTTCCAGAATTTTTAATGATATCTACCTATTTTAAATAAATCGTTTCTATTTACTGTCTTTGTTTTATTTATAAAATCTGGGAAAAATGGGTGAACAAGATCTTGGTCGCCCGCTATCTCGCTGCCGAGCCAACCACGCCGAAGACGTGCCGAAGGCGTAACTCGCGAGTGAAGGCGCTGGGGTCATAGGCGCCTCATTTCGACATGTGGGACCGAGGCCCACATGTCGGCAACGTGAAGAAGCCGCTGGAGTTTTAAATCCGGCGGCGGCAGATACCGGGCCCACTGTCGGCGACCACACACGGTGAAGCCGCACGGATCTTAAGCGCGGACGGACGGCTCGCCGTCATCGTCTTCCTCCGGCGGCCTTCGACGGCCGAGGCTAGCGAGCTAGGGTGCACCGTTTGGGGCGTTTTGGGTCGCGGTGGAACCAATGAGCTAACGCGTCTAGGGTGCCTCGTCGAGGCGAACGGCGGACGCGGCGAGCCATGCCCGGCGGCGAACCGCTACGGCGGACGTGAGTAAATGACCTAGGGTCGAGCTTATGGAAAAATAGTGCGCGCATGAGCTATCGCGGGGTTAGTGGGTGCTACCGAGCACAAAGGTGGTCGGGGCACGGTTGGATCGGCGCGGCCCACGTCGGGTCCGCGAGCAGGAAGGCGGCGCACGATGCTTTGGGAAGACCGTGAAGCCTGGGCCAAAGAGGGAGCACGGTGTGAGGGAAGACAGCGGCTCACCGAAAGCAAGGACTTGCCGCAAGCTCACCAGAGAGGAAGAAATCGGAAGGGGGAAAACCGGCGGCGGTCGGCGGTGGCGAGAGCGTTCCGACGAGCTCGGGATGACTCGCACCAATTCCTTGGCAGAGCTCCACGAGGTCATGGCGAAAAACGCGAGACAATATGGAGACTAGGGAGGACTGGGTTGGGCTGTCGACGGAGAGTGAAAAGAGGGAGAAAACGGCCGATGTGGTGCGGTGGCATATAAGCTCGGTCCGAGCTCGGCTATTGACCAGCGGTCGCGCGAAGATGTGAGATTGTCGCAGAGGAGCTCTAGCGCTCATTGGCTAGGCTGGGCGGTGGCTTGCTCACGCTGGCGAGTGTATGAGCCGGGCGGCGAGGTGGCTTGCGCGGCGCCATTTGCCACCGAGACGCGGCGGTGCGGGGCATCGATGGCGCGACCAAGTCGGCCATTGGGCAAGGTGGGCGGTGCACGCACGTCTGTCACGGCCATCCCGACAAGGTGGCTTGGTCGGCCACAGCGCCATGCAAGCGGCGGCGAACCGATGGCGAGTGTCACTGGCGCGTTATGGGCCCGCCAGAGCTAAGATGACATGCACAAGCAGCCAAAGAGCAGATCTCGGGTGATTTTGCACCATGGCTGGATTTTGCCGAGGGAGAGAAGCTAGAGGCAAAGACAAATGCCGTGAAATGCTCACAAGAGCAGGGTAAAAGAAGAGGTCGCCAAGTGGGTCCCACCGGGTTCCTTTTGGTCAACACTGAGTCAAACTCTCAATTAGAGTTTAAACTAATATATAGAATTTTCCTGGGATTTTTAGAGCAATTTATCATTTTTGGTTTTATGTGAATATGTGTGTACATATATACATATACATATATTCATATATATATATGTGTATGGATGTTTTATGAACATGAAAACATATTCCCCATTTAAGATCTATTTGAACTTTTATTCCAACATTTCCTAAATTTTGCTATAAATAATAAATTCCTAAGTAAGATTTGTTAATTAGTTATTTGGTGATTTTAAAATTTAATTAGAACCAATCAAATTTCTAATGGCCTTTGAAATCTAGAAATTTGTGTTTGTCACATAGAAATTTTACGGAAACGCCATAGCTTATGCAATGGTGCAGTAGTGTTTTCAAAATATTATCATAACTTTGGGTCATTACACCGCTCTCCTCGCTTGGTCGTGCCGCTTTGTGTCACGCCTCGTCATGCTTGCCCGAGCTCGCATTCATCGCCCCATGCTCTGCCGGCTGCACCTTGCCGAGGAGCGATGGAAGGAAGGAGAGAGGAGCAAAGGAGCACCTTGCTAGGGGGTCGCTTGAGGCGAGGAGACGGCAATGCTGGGGTCGCTTGGTGACGGGGGAGGACGGCGGCACGCTGGGGTCATCGGTGACGGAGGACGGCGGCCTTGTACTGGTCGTCGGAGGAGAGGAGGACGGCGGCGCCGTGGGTCGCCGACGGCGGGCCGGCGGCGTCGGCGAGAGGTTGGAGACAATAAAACAGCTTATGCCTCCAACCTCTCGCTTATAATTTATACGATGGTTGGTATCATCCACCGGGTCGATCAAGACATCGATCCGGTTGGTTACACCAACCGGGACCAACGCCCGCATCAGGTCGTGCCCTAGGAACCATGAGTCCCGGTTGGTATCACAAACCGGGATGGAATGCTCCCTTAGTCCCGGTTGAGGAGACCAACTGGGACGGAATCTCTCTTAGTCCCGCTTAATTACACCAACCGGGACTGATTTGCCAAAAAAAGGCGCGAGCTGGGAGCCCGCGTTCAGCGCCGCGCGCTAGCAAATTTCATTGACTTGTGGGCCCATCTCTTGTGGGTCCCAATCGTCGCTGGTACTAATTTGCTATTAATATCTCGAAAATTATAGAAAACTGTAATAAGGCTTGAAATTTCTCTTTAATTTTTCAAATTTTAGTATAAATTTTCACCTTTCATATAAATTCAATTATTGCTTCATTGTTTACTAAAAAATAATAAATCATACTTATTCCACACTAAACTGATTTCAAAAAATAAAATAAATTAATAATTCACATATTCTTTACAATTTAATTTTCCAACCATCTTAATACAGATTTTCACCTTTTTATATAAATTCAATTATTGCTTCCTTCCTTAATAAAAAATCATAATTCATACACGGGTTTAATTGCTAATATACTGTGTAATTTATGGCAAATTACTACCACTGACATGTGGGAACCACAAGTCCGTGATCTCCATTTTGGGGGATTTAATCCCGGTTGGTGTCTCCAACCGGGACTACGTAAATCCCGGTTGGTGTCTCTAACCAGGACTATGTGGGAATTCGAAACGATGCAATGTTGGCGCGAACCGAGGAGCCGCCTCTGCCTCTTCCTCTGCCTCTGCCAAGAGGCCTCTTCTATAAAACCGACGATCTTCCTCTGGCTAATTAACCGTCTTCCTCTGCCTCTTCGATCAATGGCGTCTTCCCCTGCCTCTTCCTGTTCCACTAACTCCACCCCACCACCATCACCGATGCCAGCGGGTCTGCCTCCACCGGCGCCGCCGTCTTCCGAGGACGAGAGTCCCCCTCGGAAGCGCATTCATCGCAACCGGCCGAGGAAGGAGTCCGTTTTCTACCCGGTGGAGTTGTTGATGTCAGACGAGTTGTCCGACGACGACGAGGACGAGGAGGACTTCGACAACGAGGACGTCGTCGCGGAGGAGGACGAGGACGAGGAGGAGGAGGACGACGAGCCGGAGGAGGAGGAGGAGGAGGAGGACGACGACGACGACGACGACGACGCCTCCGACGATGGCGCCGACGCCGACGAGAGGAGGAGGACGACGACGAAGACGACGATTAGTTATTAATAATAGAAATTAATTATTAGTTAATTAGTATATTATTAGAAATTAGCTTTTAGCATCTTTTGTGGTAACCCGTGGGACATTGTACAAGGTACCATTATTTGTAAATTATTATAATGGTATAATATATGTACATTTCCTATAATATATGTTGTTTTTGGACCCATAAGATTTGTCGTCACATTTTTTGAGCCTATTACTATTTTTCTACAAATTTTTATACATTTATTCACAAATACATTCGTGTACCATAAATTAAAAATCAAAAGTATAAAACATTCTGTATAAACTATAAATTCTGATACTAAAGAAAATCACATTGGAGGTTGTTGTAATACACCGGGACTTCTCCCTTTCGAATTTATATGATGAGGGAATCAGTCCCGGTTGGTGTCATACACCGGGACTAACATCACATCAGTCCCGGTTGGTTTATTACACTGGGATTGCTTGTTCATATCAATCCCGGTTGGTGTAACAAACCGAGACTGAATGCTCACTTAGTCCCGACAGATTACACCAAAAATAAAAGAATACAACTGCATGAAGTGGCTCGAACCCGTGATCGCACGGAGCCCACGCTCAGCGCACGCCGCTAGCTAGGGAGAGGAGGGGTTTTGATCGGTTCTTCTCGGCACGAATCTTTTTTGTACTCTTCTTAGGAGATAGGGATCGGCTCACTGACATGTGGGCCCATCTCTGGTGGGTCCCACATGTCATTGGTACTAATTTGCCATTAATTTCTCGAAAATTATAGAAAACTGTTGGGAGCCTTGAAATCTCTTTAATTTTTCAAATTTTATTATAAATTTTCACCTTTTATATAAATTCAATTATTGATTCATTGCTTACTAAAAAGTAATAACTCATACTTATTCCACACTAAAATGATTTTAAAAAAATAAAATAAATTAAAAATTCATATATTCTTTACATTATTATTTTCCAACAAATCATACTTATTAATACAAATTTTCACATTGTTATAGAAATTCAATTGTTGCTTCCTTGCTTAATAAAAAATCATAATTCATACACGGGTTTATATAACACGGTTCGACTTATTTGCTAACATACTTTGTTTTTCAAGTGATCCTTCATTATGATCGTGTCGCATAGGGGATTCCTCTATATCATTCAAGATAGTAATGTCTACGTCCACCATAAAAGGAGGTAGCTCGTCGAACTGATTGTACTCTTCTTCATCTGTGACTCCCTCAACTCCGACGATCCTTCTTTTACCTGGAAGAACCACGTGGCGCCTTGGCTGATCGCTAGTCTTCGCTTCGCTTGTTATCTTCTTGATGAGGCTTGTCCTTCTGCTTCTTGCTTTTAGTAGGCCTGTCCTTCTGCTTTTTCGGGCTGCTATTCATGTCCATCACGTAGAATACCTGTGTCACATCATTTGCGATCACGAACGGTTCGTCCCTATAGGCCACTTGCTTGAGGTCCACGGTTGTCATACCGTACTCGTCGATCTCAACGGCTGTCAATTTGACCCATTGGCACTGAAACAGAGGGATTTTTAAAGGTCCATACTCAAGCTCCCAGATATCTTCTATGTAACCATAGTAGGTGTCCATCTTTCCATTTTTGTCCAAGGCATCTATACAGATGCTGCTGTTTTGGTTGGTGCTCTTGCTATCCTGGGCAGTCGTGTAAAATGTGTACCCATTTATCTCATACCCATGGAATGATACGATTGTCATGGATGGTCCCCGAGACAAGAGTTTCAACTGTTCATTGTCTGTCCGGGAGCCTATCAGTTTCTTTTGTAACCAACCACCGAAACGATCCATTTGCTCTAGTGCAATCCACTTTTCTGACTTCTCTGGGTACTGGTCGCGTAGAATGATCTCATGTTCATGGATAAACTCAGCCACTACAGTTGCTTGTTTCAAAACTGTGAAATGTGCTTGTTTAAATGAAAGTAGATCGTCGCTAAAGAACTCTCTTCTCCCTAGAGTTCCTTTTCCCCGTAGCCTCCCCTCATGGCGTGAAACCCGGACGCCAATCGGATTTAGCTCATCAATGTAGTCAACACAGAACTCAATCACCTCCTCTGTGCCAACACCCTGTGCAATGCAGCCTTCTGGACGAGACCGGTTCCGAACATATTTCTTTAGGACACCCATGTACCTCTCGAAAGGGAACATACTATGCAGGAACACGGGTCCGAGAATTTCTATCTCTTTGACAATGTGGACCATGAGATGGACCATAATATCAAAAAATAACGGAGGGAAGATCATCTCAAGGCTGACCAGACTATCGACCACATCATCCTGCAGCTTAGATAAGTTCTGTGGTTCGATGACCTTCTGCGACACCGCGTTGAAGAACGAGCACAGCTTTATGATTGTCCCTCGTACCCAGTCCGGCAGAATACCTCTCAGCGCCCTTTGGGAGCAAGCTGTGTCATCAACATGTGACACCATGTGATTTCGTGTACTATCTTATTCTCTTTCGTGTTGATGAGTCTCCTTATGTTCGAGGAGTATCCAGAAGGGACCTTCACACTGTTCAAGAACTTAATCATGTTTTTTTTCTCTTCCTTGCTCAAAGTGTAGCTCGTAGGTGGAGGTAATGTTGTCCTTTCGCTCTCTTTTCTGGATGTAGGTCGTTCCTGAGTCCCAGTAGATGCAGGTCCTTTCGTGCTTGAAGTGTATCTTTTGATTTACCGTACATATCTAGGAAGCCTAGCAGGTTCACGCAGACATTCTTCGTGATATGTATGAAGTCCAGTGAGTGGCGGACCTCTAAGTCTTTCCAGTAAGGTAAATCCCAAAATATTGACTTCTTCTTCCAAATGGGCTTCGTATGACCTTGTTCAGTCGGGACAGATTTGCTACCAGGACCCTTTCCAAATACTACTTTCAGATCCTTTACCAGAGAAAATACAAGTGTCCCACTGCGATGCAGGGGTTTCTTACGTTTCTCTTCTGTCCCATCGAAATTCTCACCCTTCCGTCGTAACGGGTGCTTCAAATGGAGGAACCTACGGTGGCCCATGTACACGATCTTTCGGGAGTTTTTCAGATACTTGCTGTCCGTATCCTCTAAGCACTGGATGCAGGCTTTATATCCTTTGATAGATAGGCCTGACAGGTTACCAAATGCAGGCCAGTCGTTGATGGTTACGAATAGCAATGCACATAGGGTGAAGTGCTCTCTTTTGTACTCATCCATACACGTACACCATCGGTCCACAGCGTTAGCAGATCTTCCACCAACGGTTCGAGGTCGTTTCCAGGTTGCTTCGGCCCTTGGATAAGCAACGGCATCATAATGTACTTTCGCTTCATACACAGCCAAGGAGGAAGGTTGTAGATACATAGAGTCACGGGCCAAGTCTTTGGATCGCCGCTCATCTCGCCGAACGGGTTCATCCCATCCGTACTCAACCCAAACCTTATGTTTCTTGCGTCCTCAGCAAAGTCCGGGTATTTTCTATCGACTTTCCTCTACTGGGAGCCATCAGCGGGGTGCCTTAACCTTCTATCGTCCTTACGATCTTCTTTGTGCCAGTGTATCATCTGGGCATGCGCTTTGCTCGCAAATAAACGCTTCAACCAGGGGATTATAGGGAAATACCAGACCACCTTAACGGGGGGTCTCTTTTTCTGACGCTGCCCTCTTCCTCGCCTCGGTGATCACGCCTAGTTTTATACCTCAAAGTTCTGCACACCGGACAAGCTTCCAAATCCTCGTACTCATTGCGATATAGGATACAATCGTTCCGGCATGCATGCATCTTTTGTACCTTTAACCCCAAAGGGCAGACAACTTGCTTGGCCTCGTACGTAGTTTTAGGCAGCATGTTACCCTCTGGAAGCAACTTCTTTATGAGGCATAATAACTCATCAAATCCCTTATCAGACAATCCATTGGTCGCCTTCCACTGCATGAGTTCTAGCGTGGTACGCAATTTTTTGTGGCCCTGTCGGCAGTTTGGGTACAATAGTGTTCTGTGGTCCTCCCATAGGTGCTGAAACTTTTCGTAATGTCTTTCATCGGTGTATTCTCCTCTCCATCAAGCAAGATCTGTTCTAGGTCATCATCGCCAAACTCCCCAATGTATCTTGAAAGAACCGTCTTTGGCCAAAGATCGGGGATATTGTTGTCCCCGCTCTTCTTCTTCTTCAACATCTTCTCGTATAGTCTCTTCTTCACCATGCTTGGTCCAACAGGTATAGTTTGGCATGAAACCTCTTGAGAGCAAATGGAAGTGAATGTGGCTGGATTTTGGCCACTCCTTCTCATTCTTGTAGTCTATGCATGGACAACATATGTAGCCTGACTTCGTGTATGCATCGGCCGCACGAAGAAAAGCTTGCAAACCCTGCAAGAACTCCGGGGTGCGTCGGTCCATGTACATCCATCGCCGGTCCATCTATATTATGTTACATCAAGGCAGCTATTAGCTCATTTTTCAATAATGAATTTTTTAACATTTCGCAAATTTCAAATTAAACCAATATTAAATTTATTTGAAAATTCTGCATCGATCGATGGAACCAAAACCTAAATTTGAGCTAGATCCACACCTAACAAGAAAGACTTGGTAGATTAAAGTCTAGATTCAAAATTCTTCATCGATCGATGGAACCAAAACCTAAATTTGAGCTAGATCCACACATTCAACGCGAGCTACATCTAATCCAAGCAAATTTCAAACTTACACAACAAGTTATTGCAACCTACATGAAAAGATCGAGCTAGCTCTCTACATTCATAATCTTTCAGCAATCATGAGGAAAGCTCAAATTTTCTTCACATTTCAAGCAAAGAAGAAGCTCTATTTTACAACAAATGTAGTGAGAAACGATGTTACTAACCTTGGTTAACTTGGCTGGGAGTAAAATGACCAAAATTTTGGCAGCACCTCCCCCTTTCTTGAAGCTCTTGGCCGGCGCTGCACTGTTCTTGATCGATCATGAGAAAAGATCAAATTTTCTTCACATTTCAAGCAAAGAAGAAGCTCCATTTTACACCAAATGTATTGAGAAACGATGTTACTAATATTGGTTAACTTGGCTGGGAGTAAAATGACCAAATTTTGACAACACCTCCCCCTTTCTTGAAGCTCTTGGCCGGCGCTGCACTGTTCTTGATCGATCATAAGAAAAGATCAAATTTTCTTCACGTTTCAAGCAAAGAAGAAGCTCCATTTTACACCAAATATAGTGAGGAACCGTTACTAACCTTGGTTAACTTGGCTAGGAGTAAAATGACCAAAATTTTGGCAGCACCCCTCCCCCTTTCTTAAAGCTCTTGGCCGGCGATGTTCTTGATCTGGCAGTGTGTGGGGAGGAGGCGGGGAAGAGGACTGTTCAAATAAGGCTGCTTAGTACCGGTTTAAGATACCAACTGTCTTCGATGTCAGAACATCGGTCCGGTTCTTGTAACCAACCGGTATTAAGTAGGCCAAGTTTCGGTTGGTGTAACCAACCGGTACTGATGTTAGAGAATCAGTACCGGTTGGTTTCTTCAGCCCGTCCATGTTATGGAAGGCCTGTACTGATTCTCTAACATCGGTCCCGGTTCTTGTAACCAACCGATATTAAGCAGGCCGAGTTAGTTTCTTGAGCCGGTCCATTTCAATGCAAATCGGCATTTGCACATATATATCACCAATTCTTTGCACAAATCACAATTTCAAATTGAAAATAAAGACTTAACACCGAACCATAACTCATTTGATGCACATTTGCACAGATCACCAATTCATTGCACAGATCACTATTTCACAGATTCATACTTGTACTCATTTGTTGATGAATATTTTTGCACATATCAACAATTCATTGCACATATCACCATTTCACCATAACTCATTCCATTGCACAGATCCCATTTCACAGATTCATACTTGTACTCATTGATTCACAGATTCACAGATTCATGACATACATACATAATTAAACACTGATCTCATTGATTCCATCACAAAATAGTTCATCACATACTACATAATTAAACTACATACATACATAATAACTAAACTACATACATAATTAAACTAAACATCAACTATATTTTAGTCATCCTCCTCCGCCATCGCCCTCCTAGTCGATTTCGTCATAAATCGACACCGAGAGGACGAGGCGCAGGGGGGACGACGAGGCGGCGCACGCGGCGTGGGATCCCCACCTCCATGTGCATCCGATCCTGGAAGCTTGGCGGTGGCAACAGTGGCGGCAGCAGTGAGCCCAGTTCTTCCCAGCTGCGAGGTTGATATGGTGGCGCCCAGTAGATAGGGCGCCGGTGGCCGAAGGCCCTCCATGCCTCTTCCAGGTTGGTGCCGGCGCCGGAGGTTGTGGCGGAGGTGAGCGGGGCGGCGCGCGAGGTTGCGGCGGCGGAGGTGGGTGGGGCGGCGCGGCGGTTGCGGCGGAGGAGGTGGATCGCCTGCTCTGGCGGTGGAGGAGGATGGGCTCTTGTTGGGCGGGATGTTGCAATGGAGGATGGGGATTGCAAGTCGCCGGCAGTCTTGAGGCGGCGAACCATGGCGGAGGAAAAGCGGGCGGTTGCGCCAGAGGAGAGAAGATCGAAATGGTGCGGATCTTGTTCTCCATGTGGATGGAGGGGAAAATATAGGGAGGAAGATAGAAGGTCGGATCCATTAAACACACGGCAAATTCAATGCATGATCAAATGTGATCGATTAAACACACAAAGTAAATTCCAATGCGAATCGCAAAATCCAATGCGAAATCAATAAAACAAGTTATAATGAGCAGAAGGAAAACCAAGGAACCGCAAAAGTTTAGGAACCAAGAAAACCAGGGATGAACTGAAGCCGAGGTGGGAGCTAGGAAGAGGAAGAGTGTGGGGCTAGCCGCTAGCCGAGTAGACGGGGTTCAAATTAATACTGAGTTGGTTGCACCAACTCAGCATCGATGTTAGAGAGCATCGATGCGGGTTGGTGTAACCAACCGATACTAAGAACCGGCCAGCTAGCTTTGCTTAGTACCGGTTGGTTACACCAACCGTCTCGATGTTTAGAACATCGATGACAGTTGGTGTAAGCAACCGGTACTAAGCGAACCGCCAGCTAGCCTGCTTAGTACCGGTTGGTTACACCAACCGGCATGGACGTTAGAACATTAGTACCGGTTGGTGTCTTCAGCCCGTACTGATGTTTCCCTCGGACCAGTAGACCGTTGAACCGGGACTGATGTAACTGTCAGTCCCGATTCATGCATAACCAGCACTGATATGCCGGTATGAAATACCATTTCTGTAGTGGTTTAAACATTTCAAATTACCAACAGATAAAATATCAACTCGTTACTGTATCATGCAACCCTAGCAGGAAATCATGTAAATCTAACAGGAACTGTGTAAATCAAACGGGAAATTGCTATATTACTAGAAAAATTGATAATGACCAAGGTTCAATTATCGAAGGATGGGAATCACGAGATTTTGATGGGAAGTCGAGGCATTATCGTGAGAAATCATCACCGGTACGTCGGACCGCACTCATGGTTAGGGCTATACTCGTGGGCGATTCCTCAATTTCCCCTGGTTCCCGCTCGATTTCCCGTCTTTGTCTCACAATTTCACACTCACAACTGACGATTTCAACCTTTTCACCAGCTAGATCTGGCGGAGGAGGCTCCGATAGTGTCGGGGCTGCGGAGGGGGGGGGGGGGGCGGCGCGGAGAGGGTGTCGGTGGCCGGAGGCAGTATAGTGGGGCAATGGGGGGAGGACCAGGAGTGTTGCCTCTTTGTGGTCGTCAGATGGGTCAGCAGCAGGCCGAAACTTGGCTAGGGACGGTCCCAAGCAGCCAAGGCCAATCAACAGATTTTCTTTGATTTTGCGATTTTTTTGGCGATTTCAAATTCAAATTTCCACACGAAAGTCGGTTTGGAAAAAAACTCCTATCATATGGGTCCTACGTGTTTGTACTATTTTCAGTATTTCTTTTCGTATTTTCCAAAAATTTCAAAATTCAAATTATTTTAAATTTTTTAGGGGACTGCTGGATCATGCTGTGTCCCGATTCAACAATTTCCAGCGATTTTTGAAAGACTCAAGACTCTCCCCCACCCACCACGCCCCCCGCCGCCAACACCACCCCACCCAACCAGCCCCCCCCTTCTTTTTATTCCGGCCCGATACGTTCGCTTGGCCCAGGACAAGTGCGCCCTCTCGATCGAGTCCCTGGCTGAGCGCGCGCTGGAGGCGAGCCGTCCTGCACCCGTACGATCGAACCCTAGCGCCGCCGCCCCGGTGAGAAGATCAGATTTCTCGGCTTCCGTGCCTCGTGCGTGTCCCGGGAACGTATAAAACGGAGTCTTGTCGTTGTTCTCCGCCAAACCCTAGCAGCCGCCACCTTAGAACCGGCGCCATCCCCTCCGTCGCGCCGCCCGAGCCACAGCCGCGCAGCCGCCACGCCGCCGCCGGCTTGCTCTTGCGTTCCTCGCTGTTCCGGTGATCTACTAGTAGCGAACCCTCTCGCGTCACATCGTGTTCACGCTATCCAACTTCAACTCCACAATGTTATCTGGACTCTCGTTCCACTGAGCGTGGAGATACGCGTCGCTCAAGTCACTGCTGCCGCCGGCATTCAACGGAGAAGTTCGTCGCTGTCCGTCGCTATAAAGGTGAGAATTTCTCGTATTATTTCGAGTCATGATGTGTTCCTGATTATAACCTATCAATTTCTACGAGTTAAAGTGATTTTCATCTATAGAGCTGTAATCAATTTCTACGAGTTAAAGTGATTTTCATCTATAGAGCTGCAAGGTAGCCTCGCGCAATACCGTACTGCCGCCGGTCTTTGTTCTTAGATCTTGCTGATGCTCTTTAGTTGACACTGATTGGACCGATACATCTGAATTTGTGGTGCCACGTTCTACGACATGATCACCTCGATCAGCTGCCTTGCCGCTTCATGGCCAGATTCTGTTGGAGCCGCCACCATTGCCCCTTGCACCCTTTGCTGCTCGTCGTAGGAGCCTCTGCCGGAAAAACTGACCACGTCATCCTTTTCCTTCAGGCGATTCTGTTCCATTTTTGTGCATCCCAAGCCTAGACGCTGCTGTTTGTGCTGTCACCTATGCATAGCCACTTCTCTTCTTGTTTACGGCAATCAGGTTATCTTTTGATTGCATATAGCCACTTCTTTTCTTGTTTACGGCAATCAGGTTATCTTTTAATTGCCTTTGGTGTTGCCATTCAATGCGTCCGGTTGGCAAATTCATTTGCCCTGTGATCATAAGATATCTTGCCACACCATGCAAAACCTTTCCATACATATTTGAAATATTTTATTGCTGACCCTAATCCAAATCTAATCTATGGATTTAATTTGTGTTGAAGGAGTCAATGACATGAGAGCGCAGATGTCACACTTCACAATTATCCAAAATTCCATATTGTTTTCAAGTGGGCCCGTCTGTCATCCTTTTACTTGTTTAGATTTAAATTAATACTGATGGAATATTCATCTAGCTGTCTTATCATGAATTTCCTTTTCAATCAAACAACCGTAGCATAACTTTCTCACCCGAGCTCTTCCTAAATTCATATAAAATCATGAACTGGAATTCTTTGAATTTTATGTAATTTTTGCAGATTGTTTATGCCTATGTTTGGAATTTATTTGGTTTTAATTTGCTCTTCAGTCGCACAACCAATTATTGTATCAAGATTGCCGAGGAAGTAGGCTCCGCTCAAGGTCAAGAATCTCTGGGATGTTGTTGGAAGGCTAGTCACACAAAATCTCCTAGAACATGATGATTGCAAAATTTATAAATTGTTTTGATTTTAACCTTGCTTGTTGTGAGTAATTGTTTTATCCAATACATGCTATCTGTATTCTAGTTAATGTCTACTTGTGAATATCCATCCTTGTCACTTATATGTATCCATTTTAATTTGTCCATTGTTTTAGTTAGATAATGAACTATTTAACCATGTTATAGTGTTCATTATTATTAGAACTATTTAACCGTGTCACAGTATCATTTACAGGATATAATAATCTTAATTAATGCCTTAAAGTGTTGTAGAATGAAAGAGCATGTGTTGGCTTTTATCTAAAGTTGGCATGTGCTGCGACTTGATCATATATATCTGGGTGGTAAATGTTTTGGATTGAGACAAGTGCAAGAACACTGTGATATCGATGGAATCTGTGTGACATGGTTGTATGCTTGTCCATGTGACAAATTAATAAGTTATAGAAATAGAAGTTTTTTCCTTACTCACAACTAAGGACATATCTCATGAATTATTTTCTGAGACACAACAACACAAAGATTTGATTGATGACTACTAGCAAATTAATCAATTGACTTTTAACCACAGTTTTCATCTATATTTGTTTTATTATAAAAATAATTGTGGCGATTATTTCATTTGAATATACACTCAGTTAATATCATATATGTTACGATTGGTAGTTTAAAGATAAGTGAAGGTGATTTTCTAATCCAATAATATTTTTTTGTATGACATGTTTTTTTAATTATATTTGGTTCCAACATTGGAAAATGCAAAAGCCTTTTTGTTATTGCCAAACACAGAGTCAGATAGAGCATTCATGAGTATATATCAATTGAATTATTACAACCAGATGTTTTCTAGTTACATGAATGAATTCAAATTCTAATGGGTCTTACATTATTTGTAAACATGAATACCTACAATCCTAAATCATGTTAGGGTATTTTGTTTCAACAATAAAAAGAAGATAAGTTCTTAGGTACGCAATAAATAATTAGTTACAATGATAATAGAGATTCATTTTTTTTTGTCTAAATTAAGAGGAGCATCATCGGAAATTTACTAAGTGATTCGATAAAAATCTGTATTTCATTTTTTAAACAAGTATTAAGCTATAGTAGCATATACTATCTATGAACAGAATAGAGTGGACCTGAAGTTTAAGAATTATACCATATCAATCTCCTTGGAAAAGGGGTTTTTTGTGGGGAACATGGAAAGTGACTTACTTCACCTTGTGATCTTTCAGCAAAGGATGAGAAAAGGCAGGCTATCAGTTTATGTTGATGCAACAAATACATCACATCTTCGGTCTATTTACGAGTCGAAGAACCTGCTAAACAACATTATGTCGTTAAGATTGATAAAGAAATGACTTGTTGTATTGAATTGTTTTCTTTGACATCTCGATTGCTGTAATGTGATTCTTGGCTATCATTTTTTCCTTGTTCCGTATTTGTTTGTTCGTGTGCATCTATCACTAGAACAAAATATTGGAGGAAAATAGCCAGTCCAATCTCCATCAGTTGTTCCATTGTAGAATTTCAAGCAGCCATCTAAAAATTGGTTTCCAAATTTTAACACTGGTGTGTTAGGATACGGATTTCTAAATTTTATCATTGGTGTGTGAGGATACGGTAGAATTTTCTGAAAATTCAGGAATTTTTTTAGCCAATTTTGGCAAAAAAAATTAAAATCAAAATTTTGAAATCAAGAAAATTTGAAACAAATTCAAATGAACATTTTGTATTCAAACAAATTTCATGCGTTCAATTGTCCACAACCCTTGATGCTGATCCATCCCTTGGACAATGGCATCAAAGAAGAACATGGCATGGAAGTAGGCAAGGCGGCGAGCTCGATAGGGTCGCATGAAATCTTGATGGCATGGCAAGGTGGTGTACTCACTTGGCTAACACGCTAGTGGCAGGCTAGGACCATCTTGCACTCGCTAGAGGTTGAGCTGGCACAGAGCTTTCCTTTCTTGCCTCTTGTGAGAAATGTTGGATTGTGTTTTTTGATCATCTACACTAGTCTAGACCTCAATTTGGCAGGAATAGCTACTACTTTAAATAGCACTCCCTCCGTTCAAGAATATAAGGTGTATTTTGATTTTAAAAAGTCAAACTTTGTAAGTTTTGACCAACAATTAGTCAAATTATATAAATCTTTAGTGTACAAAAGTTGTATCAATAGATTTGTATTTTAAATAGCTTTTGATACATTATTACTTTATAGCAATTGACAATATATAATAAGAGAAACTTATGGTCAAAGTCTACCTTTAAAGACTTTTTCAAATCAAAATACGCCTTATATTCTTGAACGGAGGGAGTAGCTATTATTTAAAAATGTGGGTGACACCATACTAGAACCTTGTTGCTTATTAGAACGTGGAGCTCAACATAGTATTTGCACGAAGACTGAATTATGAACAACTCTGCTTGATTAAACTCATCGTTTTTGGAAGTCTACACTAGTCGAATCATATAATCCTTTTTCTTAAGCATCAGATGCTACATAGAATGATTACTTGTTAAAAAGTGTGACTAGCACCATAATATTGCTCCTTCTTATGAGGAGTGATGATGTTTCGGGGAGAACAAGCTACCTCTGGGTTCGAGTGGCATTTCACCCCTAACCACAACTCATCCGCTGACTCTTCAACATCAGTCGGTTCAGACCTCTGCTTAGTTTCATCCAAGCTTCATCCTAGTCATGGATAGATCACCCAGGTTTGGGTCCATAAGCAGTGACAATCGCCCTATGTAGACTCGCTTTCGCTACGGCTCCAGTGGGTTCCGTGCCCTTAACCAAGCCGGCAAGGAAGGGGGCTATTCACTACAAGTGTAATTATTCTTTTCTAACAAGCTAAAACTTAGGTGCAATATAGTTACGTGTGCATGTGTATGCGAAACAAAGCTAGAGGAAAAGAGAACAAGTAAAAATAAAAGGAAAATATCATAAAAAATGGTGCATACCTCATATTGTGTGGTATATAGTATTATCTATTCTTTTCCACATTATTATGGGTGCTTTCGGTGAGAGACAATGACAAGAAAGTGAGCACCTTTTCCTCTTCCTTTGTGATCTAATTTCTTGAAAGGCGGGAAGGCAAAACCAAGGACTCGATCATGTGCTAAAAAAATTCATCAATGATTCGAGGACAATTCTTGCGATATGTGGCCACGGCTTCTTCTTCTGCTCCTATCTCCCTATTGACTACCACAATTTTCACTTACACCATTTCTTGGCTTCTGTGGAGTTCCATTGGTTTGGTTTAAAAAAAATAGAAAAAAGGTTTTAGTCCTCGTCCTTTTGGGTTTGGTGTATTAATGGCAATCAAGTAGGTTTTGGTGGCAACATCTGCAGCTTTGTGGAGGCTGTAGCTTAATCTAGATGTAGAGGATGGTTCTTCGTTGTAACACCTTGTGTAGGGTGTGGTTTGTATGCAACGAGGGAGGTACATGTAATACACATTTGCTTTCCTTCCTTATGTGATTAGTTGTTGGAGGCATTTTCGATCACCATTGTCTTCATGTGTAGCTTGCTAGCATTAGCTATGACCTATAGGATGATCATTGGAGAACATGGTGGTCTTTATTGTTATGCATGGATTGGATATGATACTATTTTAGTTTTCATCTGTGATTGAAAGTACTAAGGGGGCAAAGAGTCTAGATTAAATTTTAAGTCTATGAACGGTATGCAATCATTAATTCGCTTGATGGCACAAGATACTTCTATTTTGGGTTGTTCATTGAATGTTTGTTCCAATTGCACTTGGCGGATGGTGTTAAAGCCTAGTAATGTATTATAAATGCAGAGTTTCATGTGAATGTTTGGTTTCGTGCTGCCTAGATGGGAATGTATCATAAATGTGGAGTTTAGTGTGAATGTTAGATTTAGTGCTGCCTAGATGGGTGCACGTGTGTTGTTAACAATATTTCATGTAACCGATTCATTGGAATTATGAACATCAATCTCCATAGTGTGTGAAGCAGCATGATCCATTTTTTCATTTTTTTAGTGTTGTAACTGTTTAAATAAAATATCTGGAACCTAAATAGGAATGATAATTCCATGCAGTTTGATGTTCATAATACTCTTCCTATTTTGGAGTGGACCTGTAAGATTCTTATATACGAAGTCATTGTGAACAATGCACTTGGCAGCACTAAAACAAGTGCACGTGCATAATCCAACATATATTATCTTTCAACGATCATAGTGTTTGGAAATGCAGTAGCCAGATCAGGATTTTGAGTATATTATAGTAGTTTTGAAGAGATTGGTTGGAACCTAAATATATAGAATGTTCATGACATTGAGTTTGATGTATTGGTATTTAGTAATGTTGTTGATTGATTCTTTTTGAGTATTATTGTTTGGTTTTGTTCAAATTACATTTGATGAGCAGTGTGAGAGCCTTGTATGTTCCTTTAATCAACTATATAGTTCCCTATTAATATTGGATTTGGTGCCATTGAAATACATATTGAACATTTTGTGCACTCTATCAAGGAAAGTGTTTGGAAAAGTGGTAGCCTATTTTGAAGTTAATTATAATTTATGGTTGCTTTATAAAATAAGACTAAAAAAATAAAAATTATCTACAGGAATGGAGTGCAACAAAGATGATGCGATCCGATCAAAGGAAATTGCTGAAAGGAAATTTATGGAGAATGATATTGCGGGTGCGAAGAAGTTTGCCTTGAAAGCAAAGGCACTTTTTGAGCCACTTGAAGGGATTTGTCAAATGATTTTAGCCTTGGATGTTTACCTACGGGCAGAAACAAAAATTGGACGGCAGGATGATTGGTATGGCATCCTAGAAGTACCAACATTGGCAAATGAGGAGACAATCAAAAGGCAATATAAGAAGTTGGCCTTGCAAACACATCCAAACAAGAACAACTTTATTGGCGCTGCTGGTGCCTTCAAGCTCGTCTCAGATGCTTGGAGTGTGTTGTCTGATAAAAGCCGGAGGATTGCATATGACCAAATGAGGTATATGGGTTCCATTGGAGTGCATCAGAACTCCCAAATAAATGCGAGCAGCACTTCGAATTTGACCATGTCAAGTATGAGTGGCTCTTCCACTATGTCCGGTATAAATGGTTTGCACAGCAAAAATTCTGCTCCGGCCGCTCCTTCCAAAGCGCCACCAATACCATGCACATTTTGGACGTACTGTGGTTCATGCAACATGGGTTTTCAGTACTCAAGGGAATATGTGGGCCGATATCTGAAGTGTTCTGTTTGCCAAAAAGGTTTTCTGGCTGTTGAAGTTCCAATTCCAGGTGCTCCAATATACACTAATGGACCAAGGACAATGGATGATAATATTAACATTGACGGCTCAGCAGTTCATAACACTGGCAGGTCAACGAAAATTGCAAAGAAGTCCGTTAATGATGACATGAATGCGGCGTGGCAATCAACAAGCTCTAGTCCTAATGGTGTACGGATGCAACCAGCAAAAAGAAAGTCCAGGTCTACAACAGGAACGTCAGGACCAAAAAGACGGAAAGTGTCTCATAGTGATCTTAACTTTGAATCTTCTAATTATGCTGAGATCAGCTTTCGTAAAGTACTCAAGCAGTTGGATGTTCGAGGAATACTAAAAGAGAAGACGAAACTTCAAATTCGGGACAAATTAGAAGGGTTCAACAACAAGAAGTCCAATGTGAAAAATAAAGGAAAGATTGAAGAAGAAGATAATGGTAAGGACCTGGCTAACAAAGGAGTTGATTCAGAAGAAAAATCGTGGGTACAGAGCAGTAAATATCTTGGTTCACAAGAACAAGAGAAGATATGGAATTGGAGGTCACCTGAAATACGTGTAGTATACACAAGGAGAAACAAGGTGAACAAGAAAGAATCTGAAGTGGCTCCAGTTGGTACCAGTTCTTCAAAGCAGCACCAAGAACCATCTTCTGATGAAGGCTCTAGTGAAATGCCTGTCCCAGATGCAAATTTCTACAATTTTGGTGATCATTCCGAAAGTTCTTTTGAGAATGGTCAAGTATGGGCCATATATGATGAAGAAGACGGTATGCCTCGCTACTATGCTTTGATCCAGAAAGTGGTCTCCACACACCCTTTTGAAGTTAGGCTGGCTTTCCTCAAAGCAAAGGATTGCAATGAATTTCGAACTTCAAATTGGATTTCATGTGGATACTCGAAGACCTGTGGCGATTTCATGGTTGGCGTGTCCGAAATTACTGACCGATTGAATGGATTCTCTCATGTAGTCGCATGGGAGAAAGGTCTAGGTAGTTTCATCAGAATTTTCCCTAAGAAAGGTGATATTTGGGCCCTATATCAGAACTGGTCGCCTGACTGGAATGAATTTACACCTGATGATATAATGTACAAGTATGAACTGGTTGAGGTTCTTGATAGCTACAACCCAAGTGAAGGCATTTCTGTTATTCCTATAATTAAAGTCCAGGGGCTTGTGTCAGTGTTTAAACCCCTTCTTGATCCAACAAAAAGTAGGAGGATTCCAAAGGAGGAGATGTTGCGGTTTTCGCACCAGGTGCCATTCCATGTCCTTACCGGTGAAGAAGCACAAAATTCTCCCAAGGGGTGCTATGAACTGGATCCAGGCTCAACTCCAAAGGAACTTCTTCAAGTGGTTCCACAGTCTGATGGCCCTGAATGATTTTTCCAGTTGAAAATGATGCTTGCTCTGAATTTTTTTTCTTTTGCGTCTTTTGCACCTGAACTTAGTTGGGTAATATTGGTTTCTTTAGAACTGTACATTACATACCCCAGTTGGCCAATATTGGTTTCTTTAGAAGTGTACAATATGTAACCCATGTTGTGTTCTTTTACCTGGCTCGCCATGTTGTGTTGATGTAGCACAATCCTGTTAAGAGTAAACATACCTTGGTCAATCTGAATATACCTGCTGAGTAAGTTATGTTGTTACTTCTTGATAGCTGTAGCAAGAGCAGTAGATGCGAAGAATATCTTTGACCTGTTGTTCTCTATGGATCTCTTCATGGTTACCAAAATATGCAATGCTTCCTTAATTTTAGTTGCATTTTTGGGGCTATAATTTGGTGGCCTTATTGAATGGACAAATTGACCTGCTCAGGTTTCATGACCCATGAGCTTCAAGTGATGGAGCATTTTATCTGACTGCCACCGGAAGTCATTGAGCCTTGTAAACGTCCCTGGCATGCTTGCTTGTAATTTTTTTTTGCACCTGAAAAAAGTCTATGCAATTCTATTGTTTTGTGGGTGGTTCTTGCGATTAAAATAAATTGACAGCAGAGTGTATACCTTGACGATAGAGCAGATAGTTTAGCTGGTACAGATGCTGAATTCATCTACGATAGTTCAATCATATGCTTAATTTCCCACTATTCCTATTTCTAAGTGGTCACTTCTGAGGAGTTGACTGGTTATTTTCCATGATCTTCAGCAAACTCCGTTTGCACCATTCAGTTCAGAATCAATTGGAGCAGCTGACTTCACGACTCGTATTCCATGGCAAGCTGACAGAATTTAGATAACAAACATATGCAAAATAGTGCAGATTATTGAACTTAGAAACTAGATTAGTATGGTAACACTTGACCACCAAAGACATGGTACCTTTTTAAAATAATACAGTTTAAAAACCACTCCGTTTCTGGTACTATTTGAACTATCGAACTGGATGTACTGTGCAGGCCTTTGCAGGCTACAATTAACCACACTTTTGTGGCATAAGTATGATGTACCACAATTTTTGTGGCAGCTAAAATAAGTGCCACACTTATGGTAAAACTTGGTTAGAAAATGGCTCTATAATATATGGGGTAAGAGGTTAAGTTTTTGTGACAAGGCTAAACCTTGATAGCAAAACAAGTAATAGGCCAACTACCTATGGTTGTCTAACTTGTGGTGTGATAAGTTATGTCTTTAAACCAAACAGGCCTTTCAATATTTAATCCGGTACGATTGTACACATGAAGCTTGAGGGCTTTGCAGCTGTGTTCGCAGATTTCACAAGTCAGAAACATGGGTATAAGGTTGATCAATTAGGTTTTTATAGTGATCAGGTTATTAGTCGAATTTACCATCACATTTAAGTCTTTCTAAAGTCTAGAAATAATCTTCATACAATTATTTTGTCATGTCACCTGGTAATTAGTAATTACATGGAGGTAATTAGTCGAGTACATGTTGTTTATTGTTCTAGTAATATTGAACATAACCAGACAACAGCAACTTCTCATAAACTAAACGGTTGTTAATTTCTGATATATAAACCCATACAAGTTACCAAATAGATGTTTAATATGCTGTTTGCAAAAATGCACGTCTTAACTATGCTAGTCGTTGAAGTAAGAAGGCACTTGATGTTTTGTAGCAAGGATAATGTCATCTACGAGGAGGTATGCGATGTCAGCTCCTCATTCTGCGAACCGATAATCTCTGTGCCTCCTACGCTAGCTCAGGATCTGTCTTGCTAGCACGACTTAGTTACATACATAAGTTGGATCATCTTATGCATAATGTCACAGATTTATTTATTACATAATAGGGAAATACATGGTGGCTCAGTTAGGATAGGCCTGATAGGCCAAATATAATAATACCAAAATGGATCTCTTATTAGAGTTCAATATGTGAAAACGAAAATAAATAGAGGGGTCGGATCTCGAGTCTATGCCCATGTCCCAATCTAGTAAGTGACTGGTGTTCTGCCTAACACCTATCCTGGTCGTTAGCCTCCTAGATGTCCTCGCCCTCGTAGTCGTTCAGTTCTTTGTCTTCTTCATTGCCTAAAAGAGTGAGTGGATGCGAGGGCGAGCACACAATCAAACCACGCTCGCAAGCTAATACCTAGTGCATTTTAATGATACATGTTATTTGGTGGGGGCCTATGATTCTTTTATTTGCATAAAGCGAGAGTTTGAAATATATCATATTTAGACTCCTAGGACTTAGCCATTTTACAAATTAAGTTAAAAGGCATAATGTGCTAATAATATGCAATGTTCATAGATCTGGGGGTTTCCATCATATTTATTCTAGGTCATTCATGGTATTCTTATTCAATTCATTTACTTTGCAACATTATCAAATGAAGCCCTTCATGGTATTGTTTCAAGTCCTTCCCGGTATGCTCGAGTCCTCCATGGTATTCATGTCCTTTGTGGTAGACATGTCCTTCACGTTATTCATGTTCTTCGTAGTATACTTCTAAAATATTGATTGATTGATTGATTTTAATTTCACACTTAGGCATAGCTAGCACCTAAATGCATAAGCCTTCTCTTGTCTATTTCCGCTCACATTGACAATCAAGATTATATGACCCAACCATGCCGTTGCATCGTTGATAGTAAGCTATATGCAATTTTTGAGAGGATCGATCCGTCATGCTATCACATGATATGCATAGAGGCAAGGTCGTGCCCATCCGTCTGGACTTAGATAAGATTACGCCAAAGATTGACTAGTCAAGGAAGTTTAGATAAACCTTAGGGTTCCAATTGTTGTAGGAAGTCATGTCAAGGATAAGGGTTATGATTAATAACACTATTAGCCAAGTGGTAATAACTAGACCAGCTCTATCAGCTTTGCATTTCAAATACAGTAATAATGGAAAAGTAAAGCACGCAAGTTGATAGAGTAAAACAATAAAATATTTGAATAAAACATGGGTTAGAAGCATGTCTATGAATATTGACTCGCCTGGACCATGTGTGTCAAAACCTGGATCTTGGTCTTCAAGCTAGTCTTTTGGAAATTTAGTATCTATAAGCGAGGGTCCAAATCACATATATAGACCCAGAGACAATACGAAGATCATGATGCATGAGATGCAATGCGTCTACTCACACTAGTGACACTTCGCACCGAGGCTATTCTAATGATAATCTATATATTATTATTCCCACATATTAAGGAAGTTCCGTGAAAAATCCTCATAAATGTGCTAGTGCAAGCAACATATGAGGTGATGCCTAAATTAGGTCCTCAATAATATAAAATATCCAAAATAACCCTATTTAGAAACTAATTCTTAATCCTCGAGAGGGTTTTAGATTTTTAATAATTTATTTCCTAATGTCCAATAAGGTTTATTATTTTTCATAGGTTAAATACCTTTTTTTTTTGGTATTTACAGAAAAATAATCATGATTTTTATAGGTCTAGTAGTATTTTTAATAAATAGAGAACCATTTCTAGAATTTCTTTATACAAGAAAATGCCCAAAGGTAGTTACTTTGATTTTTGAGGGGTAAAAGATTAATAATGCAAGTCATATTATATTTTTCTTAAGTCCAGTACATCATCTAGTATTTTACAGAATTTTATCAAAATTTATAGAAGTCATTTATTATTTATAATAAATGAATTTCATTTTCAGGAGTTATTTATATCAAAATATTCTAGAAAAACAGTTTAAACAATAATGCGGCGACATCTCCACTGTGCATCTGGCCCACATCCAAAATCAGCCCATCAGGGCCCAAGAAAGTCCAGGTCCAAGGGCGTTTTCCAAAGTATGCCACGGTTAGAGCTAGGAAGGCATATTATTGATGAATACATCTGTACTTAACCTTCAAGGTTAGACTGCAGGCCCACATTGTCAGCATCTTAGGGGAAGTGGTAGGTTATCAACCGGTTTAAACCTTGGTAGGTCCTACCAGTCAGAGTCACATTAGGTATAAATTGATTTAATTAGATTTCATTATCGTTGGTAGGGCCCAATGGTCAGCGATAGATATACACAATGATCTATCCATGACATGCCTTCTTCTTCTTCTGGCTATCTTGTTGCTATGTGAGAAAACATCGGATTGCCAGTGATTTCGGCCACGGCGGCACGAGGGCGTGCTACCTACGGTTTCCTTGTGACCTCTTGTACCCGTAGGTGCCGGTGTTGTGGTCAAAGGTGGCCAAACGCGGTGGTGCCATGGGCAGCGGCGGTGAGCTCGGCCTGATATGGCATAGGGTGAATTAGGGGTGCATTGCCACAGATAAGATATCTAGGACCATCTAGGGACTACAAGACGTGTTACCAAGCGATCGGCTATGGACGGGAAGACTGGAATGGGCTAGCGATGTGGATGTAGGAGGTAGCCAAAACAACGGAGTTGTTGCCCGCGAGTTCTAGTGGTCCCTCAGTCGATTGCGTCATAGGAGAGGTCGAGGGGGTCATTGGGATAGTGTAGATAGAAGTAGTGTCCCGGGGAAGTCACTACCGGCGAGCAATCAAAAGAGGCGTGGAAGTGGCTAGCAGCGGTGGAACAGCTCTCCGTGTGCTACACAGAAGAAAAACCCCGATTAAACTTGGTGAGAACTAGAGAAGAGGGAGGGGAATAGATGGAAGGTGATGGCTGGGTTTGGTTCTCACTAAGAGAACCCATCGATGGCGTGGGCTCTCGACTGATGGAAAGCCAAGAGTGGGGAGGAAAGGAGGGGATGGCTGCACTTAAATAGACTAAGAGGAAGGCGGTACCGTCTTGGGGAAGAGGTAGGGGATGTGTAGGGTGCGTGTAGCAAGGAGAAGCAAGAAATGGGGTCAAAAGTAGGAACCAAATCCATCTCTCAAATAGCATTTGAACTGGTGAGGAAATATACAGTTTTCACATATGAAATTATTTATTTTGCTCGTTGCCTACACTAAACACATTTGGCACTGAGTTCTACTTAGTGCAATTTAAAATCGTGTTTGCTTAATGCACAGTCGACTGATTTTATCCTATGATTTCAGTCACTCTAATCACCATGTGATCTAGTGCAGCCCCTCCCCTGCCTGCTCCGCGTGTAGCATGTTCTCACATGTTACGGAAGGGACGGACGTATGCATCTTGTGTTTAGGCAGCACAATATAATTCACTAATTGAAGGCCTAGCATAGCTTGAATTTATATAGCTATGTGTTATCCAGTTTTGCTAGCATGTTGTTATATTATAAAATTCCTTATGATACGGATACAAAACAAAGTGCTAATGCATAATTTTCTGATTTTTCAGCTCGCTATATGAAAAATGCATGCTAATAAGCCCAAAATTTTCCCGACTAATATGCAATTTTTGATATCATTATGCTATAATTTTTTTATATTAGTAGAGTTCATATTACTAGAGTTCATTATAACCCTTAGTATTGTGTAATTTTAGTACTGTTACACTGCAATTTTTAGTTTGTACGTTATTTTGGTAAATTATACGGTTTTAGAAAAGTCAAATCTCTTGTCTAGACTATATTTTTTTTATTTTGATTTTGAGCTACATAGTATTGACCTTCTTCTTGTAGTCTGTATTCAAGCAATAGAGTCCCGGCCGGCTAGACGGCCAGTCCTCGATAGGCACACGCAACTAACTAGCTGTCAGTGCATTGTAACCATCCTGACGCATGATCAAATGCAGCAAGAAAAAAGGATCAAGGTGGAAGATGTGCATGAAAGGCACAACGTCTTACATCTTGGCATCAAGCTCTAAAGTCTACGATGTTGCCTCGCTGATGACGTATAGTGATCGACTAAAATGTCTTTATGTTTTCAGTCGACTGCTCTCTAGACAGTCCCTTTAAAATTGTTGCTTACAAGAATAATCAATCATGGTTCCAGAATTATTTGCAGACGTCCATTTACCCCTGATTATTAAATAATTCACATTTCGGACATGTGTATGTAGAGAGGCAAGGAAACTGGCGAATGGCCTAATGCGATAGAGGTCTAGAAAAAAACATATCAAAAGTCTGATGGAACGTGGTCAATTCCAAATGGCGAAGAAACATTGGTATACTTCTATGCTTCTACCATAAAAAAAACTTGTCTCATGCTACACTTCTATATTACACCTTTTTCCTATGATAATGTCATTTCTTTATGGGAAAACCTTTATTTGCAAAACAAGAAAAGAATATGCTTTTAGGTTTCAGTTCAGATTATTTGAGCATGGCCATAGAGAATGAATTCTTGCACAATTGTATAATATTTCATGACTCCTAAATTGTTTCCATGCACAAAATATTCCACTATGTACAGCTAATAGCCACAATTTCTTTTTCATTCAGTTTCTATATTTCTTATTTACATTGTGCATGCAAAACTTTTATAGTGTTAAAAAATACATATTTATGCTGGCTAACCATTAATGTTGTTTTGTAATTTGTAGGCCGAACTATGCAGGGTTGCTGAGACTGAGGCAGAGCGGATCTCTTCTGCTCCTATCCCTTTGGTTGAGCATTTTGCACACGTTCTAGACAGAAAAGTGAATCACTCACGTGGTGTTGGCATTCGTGTAGTGAACCGAGTAGCCAAGGAAAGAATTCGCTTACATGCACAAATTCAAGAGGCAGAACAAAATGCACATGATGCTGAAGAGCGAGCTAATGCCACCGAAGAAGGTGCTGAAGCCACCGAAGAAGCAAACAGACGTCTGCATGAAGAACATCAGCGGCTTAGTAAAGCTAAGGCAATTTTGGGCATGTTTAAGCTTAGATTTTTGAATAAGGAGCTTCGGGAAACTATGAGGGTTCTTACCCGATGCTCAGTTGAGGTGAGACCGTGAGCAGGGCAAGCAGGGTATCAGTGATGGTCTTCCGCAATGGCCAAAAGCTCGAGCTTCTCCCGGGAGGAGCTTGGCGATGACCTGGAGTTGCTTCAGGCCGAAGGAGCAAGCTCGGGCGGCTTCGGTTGGCCGGAATTTGGAAAGGGGGTGAAATGGGCCGAAATGGGGAAAACGGCGAAATTGAGCATCGTGCTCCCTTTATAGGGTCGCCGAGGCGGCTAGGGCCATTCCAGACCTTTGCGCGATAAGGGCGGCGTTGGAAATTCACCGGACGTGGGCGGATTTGGCCGGGGTAACTCCCGATGTGGCCATTGTTACGGCGGCGAGACAGGGCTTGCGAACGCGAGCTCTGTAATGATGGCGAGAGAGGTAAGGTGGCGCGGCGTGGTGACTCCCCCATGTTAACTCATCAGCATGGGTCGGACCGGACCGGGCGGCGCCGGCTGGCTCGGGCGGCAGGTCGGGCACGCCAGTGAGGAGGACGGAGCCGAAGGAGGAAGAAAGGAGAGGAGAGCACCCGCGCCGGGTGGGCCTGGCTGGGCCGGTCCGGCCTGGGCTGGCTGATGCTGGCCCAGCTTGGCCTAGGAGGAGAAAAAAAAAGGGAAAGAAAAAGGAAAAAGAAAAAGAAAAAGGTTGGCCCATTTGGGCATTTGTTTAATTTATCCAGAGAATTAAATTTTTCTGGATATTTCTTTTTTGTCAAATATATACATATATTTAGTATTAATTTCTTCCTTGAACTCCTTTTAAGAAAAATCTTTTATCTTATATATTTGTTTTATCTTAAGTTTTTCCTATATGCTTATTTGAAACTTTTGAGTATTTACCCCTTTCTTTATTTTGATATTTGCTTAAATTCATTTCTTTATTCAAAGCTAAGTACTTATTTACACATTTTTAATATTATTTTTATGTCCATCACTTTCACATTATCTTTATTATTTTATTTTTCTTGTTTCTAAAGATTGGGGTGTTACAACGTCTACCCCGCTTAAAAAAATCTCGTCCTCGAGATTACTAACCTTGAAGTAAACAAGAAAGGGTATTTCTCTCGAAGTTGATCTTCGGGCTCCTAGGTGAGTTGATCTTCGGGCTCCCAGGTGAGTTGATCTCCAGTCTGGTGACTCCATAGTACCTTGCATTACCGGATTGTTTTGTATCTAGTTTGTTTTTCTTTGGTGTCGAGGATTTGCACCGGATGCTTAGGAAGAATGGGTTCTATTTGTTTTGGGATTCCTTGGGTTTCTGGTGGAGGTGTATGTTCTTTAGATTGTCATATGCACTTTCTGAGTTGGGATACATGGAATATATCATGTATTCTACCTAGTTTAGCTGGTAGATCTATCTGGTCAGCCAATTGGCCTTTGCGGTCTATGATTTGATATGGTCCAATATATCATGTAGCAAGTTTTCCTTTAATTTTGAATCTCTGAATTCCTCGGAGTAGGGAAACTTTAAGATATACCCAGTCGCCGATGTTAAAACTTAGTTCTCTACGCCGACAATCGGCATAACATTTCTGTCGTGACTGGGCTGCCAACAATCTTTCCTTTATTATGTTAACGTTTTCTTCTACATTTTGCAAAATCTCTATTCCAAATACTTTTCCTTCTCCAGTTTCTGACCAAGACAATGGGGTTCGGCATCTTCGCCCATATAGGGCCTCAAAGGGTGACATTTTCAAATTGGCCTGGTAACTATTGTTATATGCGAATACCGCATAGGGTAAACATATGCTCCAGTCCTTTGAAAATTCTAAAGCACAAGCTCTTAACATATCCTCTAGTACCTGATTTACTCTTTCGGTTTGCCCGTCTGTTTGGGGATGATAGGTAGTACTAAAGGTAAATTTGTTCCAAGAGCAGTGTGCAGCTTTTCCTAAATTGAGAGGTAAATTGACTGCCTCTACCAGAAACTATTATTTTGGGCACTCCATGCAAGCACACTATTCTGGATATATATAATTCTGCTAACTTGCTACCTTTATAGGTAGTTCGGACTGGTATAAAATAAGCCACTTTAATCAATCTGTCTATTATTACCCATATTGAATCATATCCGGTTCTGGTGCAGGGTAATCCCATTATAAAATGCATGGTCACTTCTTCTCATTTCCACTCTAGTATCTTTAATGGTTGTAACAATCTGGCAGGCTTTTGATGTTCAGCCTTTACTTGCCGGCAAATATGACATTTGGCTACAAATTCAGCCACATCTATTTTCAAGCGGGGCCACCAAAATTGGGCTTTGAGATCGATCCTGCTACATTTTGGTGCTACCCGGATGAATAGTATATGGAGTCTCATGAGCTTCTCTTAAGATTTGTTCTTTAAGAGCTAGATCATGAGGGACAAATATCCATTTTCCAAACCAAATTACTCCTTGATTGTCTTGTAAGAATCTTGACCCTTTATCCTTTGATATCATTTTCTTCATCCGTTCTGAACTTGGATGTCCTTTTTGCTTTTCTTTGATTTGATCTATTAGGGTTGGTTGCAACATTAATGTAGCAACCGTTCCTTGATTTACAAGACTCGTATTCAATTGATAAAACTCTTTGGTCAAGGGTATAGGTAATTGCCATTCATCTAAGGCATTACACTGTGGCTGTTGGCTTAAAGCATCAGCCACAACGTTAGCTTTGCCTGGATGATAATGGACAGTCAATTTATAATCCTTAATAAGTTCCAGCCATCGTCGTTGGTGCTGATTCAACTCAGGTTGAGTAAATATGTATCTCAAACTTTTGTGGTTGGTATAAATTTTACAATGAGTACCGACTAAATAGTGTCTCCAAAGTTTAAGAACATGGACAATAGCAGCTAATTCCAAATCATGGGCTGGGTAATTTTCTTTATGCTTCCGAAGTTGTCTAGAGGCGTAGGATACTACTCTTCCACTTTGCATCAATACACATCCAATTCCTTGTTTTGATGCATCACAATAAATTTCAAATTCTTTAGTGATATCAGGTGTTGCTAAGACTAGGGCTGAGGTTAGTTTGGTTTTGAGTTCCTGAAAACTCTTCTCCATAGCTTCAGTCCATTCAAACTTTTTATCTTTCTGAAGTAATTGGGTCATAGGCTTTGCAATTTTGGAAAAACCTTCTATGAACCTTCGGTAGTATCCAGCTAAACCAAAAAGCTTCTAACTTCTGTCACTAAAATTGGAGATTTCCAATTGGTAACAGCCACTACTTTAGCTGGATCCACCTTTATTCCTTCTGTTGATATGATATGTCCTAGAAAACTAATCTCGCTTAGCCAAAAGTCACACTTACTATATTTATGTTCTCGTAGCTTTTGCAAGACTAGATGTAAATGCTGGGCATTCTCTTCGGCACTTCGGGAATAGACGAGTATATCATCAATAAATACTACCACAAACTTGTCCAGATATTCCATATAGACTTTATTCATTATGTTCATGAAGTATGCAGGGGCATTGGTTAAACCAAAAGACATGACAGTGAATTCATAAAGTCCATATATTGTAGTCAAGGTTATCCGAGGCGCTAGGCGCTAGGAGGGCAGAAAGGGCCTAGCGCCTAGGCGGCCTAGGTGAGGCGCTAGGCACCGCCTAGGCGGCCAAACTGATTTACATGCTATATGTCGTATTTAAGATGTTAAAGGACAAATTATATTTTTTTAAATAAAATCTTTTACATAATCAAGCCACAATCATTAATCACCATTTAAACCATATATTCATCATCTAGACACCTCGTAGGGCAGCCTCTTGAACCGCCTACTTACTGTCTTGTACTACATAGGCGGGCTAGCAGCCTAGGCCACTGCCTAGGCCCTAGGCTAGGTGGAACGCCACTGCCTAGCGCCTAGGGGCTGCCTAGGGAACAATGCTTGTAGTGAAAGCAGTCTTTGGAATATCTTTCTCACTAATTTTGACTTGGTGGTAGCCTGAACGAAGATCTATTTTGGAGAAATGAGTAGCCCCTTTGAGTTGGTCAAACAGGTCGTCGATCCTGGGCAAGGGATATTTATTTGTCACTTCATTCAAGGCTCTGTAATCCAATACCAATCTTTTAGTTCCATCTTTTTTCCAACAAACATAGTTGGGAAACCCCAAGGAGAGGAACTAGGACGAATAAAACCTTTAGCTTGGAAACTCAGCTAATTGTTTTTTTAACTCATCTAGTTCTCAGGCATTCATCCGGTAGTAATTTTTAGATATCGGGGCTGTTCCAGGTATAAGGTCTATGACAAATTCCACATCTCGGTCTAGGGGCATTCCTAGTAGTTCTTCTGGAAAGACATCAGGATAATCTCGGATCACCGGAACTTCTTCCTTAGGAATTTCTTTTATGGAGTTTACAGAAAGATCACTAGACTTTAGGGTATCTACATGGATTTTGGTCTAATCATACGGCCATTTATTAATAGTTATAGTTCGATTAGCACAGTCAATCATTCCTTCTTGTTTGGCTAACCAATCCATTCCTAAAATTATGTCTATAGTTGGGTTATGTAAGATTAACAGATCAGCCTTAAGGGGTAAACAATCTAAGGTTAAGTCTACATCTAAACATGCTTGAGTAGCTAATAGGGATCCTCCTGGGGATGATAGAATCATTGGTTTCTTTAGTGTGAATCTAGGTAATTGATTCTTGTATGCCATATTTTCAGATATAAACGAGTGCGAAGCTCCAGAATCAAAAAGTATTTTAACGGGGATTGAGTTAAGGGAAAAGGTACCCATTAAGACTCCGTAGCTTCTCGAGCTTCCTCTTCAGCGATATGATTTACTCGACCACGCCCTTGAACTGTTGATGCTGTCTGTGGCATGGGGGTTCCTCGAGTCGGTCCCTGCTGAGCAGTATTGGATGGTTGAACTCCTCGGTTCTGAGTAGCTATCGTGTTAAGGTGAGTAGCTTTTTCAGGGCATGTGTTGGCAAAATGCCCTGGTTTTCCGCAATAAAAGCATGTAAAGCTAGGAGTGGTTCCAATGTTCCTTTGGCCAATTGTTGTGGCCGGGGAGCTTCTGGGTGAAAATCCCATGGGGCGTGACTTTTCATTGCTAACATAGCGTTTCTGGGCAAAGTTGGGTCTCCATTGGTTTGCTGCAGGTGCCGAAGGTTTAAAGGGCCTTCGTTGACTGGTACTGGCGAGCAATCCATTTTCTTTTCCAGAAATCTTCCAGTCCCTTCTTCTCATTTTCTAATATAAGGGCTTTATTAACTAAGTGCTGAAAACTGGAGAAATCATGAGCACTTAGCTGATATCTTATCTCAGGATGGAGACCATCTTGGAACTTCTCGATTTTATCTTCATCATTCTCCATATCCTTAATGGCATATCGGGCAAGATGAGTAAACTTTGTTAGGTAATCAGTCACTGTCATACTACCTTGTTTCAATTCCTTAAACTCAGCTTTCTTCATTTTCATTATTCCCTTTGGGATGAACGTGCTGCAAAAGGCTTTGACAAATTTATCCTAAGGGATTCCTGCTTGTGGAGCTTCTTCTTCAGGTATGCCCTAGTTTAGGGCATCATGTTGAACATTATCATTCTGATTATTTTGAATAACTCCTTGATTTTCGAGTTGCTCCTCATCTTCATTATCTGTTTCTTCAGCTTCTTCTTCCTCTTCCTCAGCTTCTTCCTCAGACTCTTCTTCTTCCTTCTCTTTTGTTCAGGTGGCCATATAATTATCCCACCAACTAGCTGCGGCTCCTTCCAACATGTGAGTTGCAAAGAGCACTTTATCTTCTTCATGAATCCTTACAAGGGCTAGCTTCTTTTCAATGGTACGAAGCTAGTCATCTGCTTTTAAAGATTCTGCTGCTTGAGAAAATGTGGGTGGATTTGTTCGAAGGAAGTCTCCAAGTTTGGATCCATGCCGACCAGGGTTTCCTATCTAGTGGGTTAATAGAGCTTGGAGAAGTCGGGTCTGATGAGCCATTACATCTGCCACAGTTGGATGAACTGGAGGGGGAGGAGGTATTGGGTTTTGGGCACGACCAGTTCCTCTACCTTCCGCCTCATGGTGACGAGGATGGACTCCGGCATTTACTCTAATTGTTTTACGGGTGCCATCTGAGAGAAAAGAAGATGAAATTTTGCTATTAATACTTTATTTAGTTATTATAATAAATAGTTATATATACATTTTTGTAACTACATAGTTTAATTCTCACAATCTTATTTAAATGGAAGAAACTAAAAAAGGAAAACCATCACACGTATATAATGGATATCAAATGTGGTATAGGATTGGAGTACAAAATCGATCACTGACCGTCTATGAAAAACCTGGTCTCAACCTGCGGGGTATCAACACCCGCCTCAGCTATCTCTACAGTTGAGTACAAGCCTAAAAGCTAAATCTACATAGAGGGCCTAAATACTGCTTTCCTACACAACTACTAAAGTATCCTAACCTTGGTTCCAACAAAGGTGCCTAGACACATCTCTCTACTGTAACCGAAACTGGAAGTACCACCCCTCCTCGTAGCCCGACTACAAGCTTCAAGGGGGTACAAAACTCTACAAGAGTAGTACTCAGGTAGTGCTAACCGTCTAAAAACTGCTACTAGTAGAAGCTCTGACACTGGTCGCAGAAGTGCAGGCTCCCTGTAGGAGTACTGGAAGACAGTCCCGGACTGGTAGCTCCTCGAGAAGTCATCGGCTAGGTGTCTCTGGTGGTAGTGACGCTCCTCGTCACTGGTCAGTGCTGGAGCGATGGGGTGTGTCGGCGCTTGCGCACTGGCAAGCCGCCTGCTAGAAGCACGTGGGAGGACCCTAGGCCTGAAGATCCAACCGTCGAAGTCCAAGTAGTGGGCGCGCTAACAGCAGCAACAGGGACTCCCTGAAGTGGGGGTGCCACAACCGGAGCAAGGGTCTGAGGTCCAAACTGTCCTGTAGCGGGTACGGGTACAACAGGGAGGGAACGAAGGGAATCCAGAGTACTCTGGCCGGGGAATAGTGGTAACATGTGGAGTCCAGGAGCTCAGAGCTGCAAGACGTGCTCCTAAGGAGTCCGGCACTCCGTGCCAAAGTGGAGGTGCAGGGGTAGAAAAGAGTGGCACCGGGGCAGTAGTAGTGGTGGTGATAGCTGGTGTGGAGACCAAGTCTGGTGCTGTGGCTGTGACAGAGTGTAGTGGTGGAGGCACTCCGACAGAGGGCTGGGCTGTAGTAGCAGGAGGAGGTACAGGACCTACAGTGTCGGTAAACCGCAAAGAGCGGTAAACTACAGCGAGCTGTGGAGAACCTGACTGCAGTAGAAAGTAAAGCTCAGCCACGCACAGGTCGGCGCTCTGCAGGGTGTGCTGAAGGGTACGGTACTCTACTACCGTGTCGGCAAGGTAAGCACAGGTGCCAGTAGAAAAGGACTGAAGGGCTACAAGGTAGGGGTTATTATCCCCGACCCTCCAGGCGACTAACGGTCCTGTGCCGTCTCTACGCGTGGGCCAAAAGTGTAAGACGGTCTCACGCAACTACGTGCGGTACCGTCCAGCCAAGTAAGCACTAGCCTCAAAGGCAGCCGCTTGCACTGCCAGCTCAGGAGTAAGGTAGGCCATATCGGTACTAAAGAGGAGTACACTATTGGTCTCCATAGCAACAGTGACCTCGGCGTGCCAAAAGTACAGGGCTCCTACCTCGATCCTCTGTCCTGTGGTCAGAGGCCCTAGAGGAAATCCTAAAACCTCACAGATCCTATGCAACATGCGGAGGGTCTCTCCGTGGGGTCCTGCTCGCTCACTCTCGAAAACAAAAGTGTCCCCAGTATCAGAGAAAGTAAACGCCATCTCTGAAAACCAAATTTTCGAGATATAGTAAGAATAAGAACAAACATAAATCCAAGAACAAAAATAGAATAAATCCTCCCATTAAAACATTCCCGCAAATATGTAGATATATATATATATACATATTTAGTATTGTTTGTATAACATATGTCTTATGTCTGCATTTATTATGTATTTTATGACGGTTAAATTTTAAATTTTGATTTATCGACTAAGGCTAAAGGCTTCTATAGTCACGAGGCTCTGATACCAGCTCTTGTGGGTCTCGGCTTCGAAGAAGAAAATTCAGAACCCATTTTTGTGTACATAGTGTTAGATCAGGATCATGCTAACACCACACATTAATAATACATTGAGCTAGAATCAAACTAGCCATTCTTTACAGGTATATTACATTTAAAGTCCAAGAGTATTTTCAAAAGCTCAGAGTACAAGGCCAAGTGGGGCTTGTGATTACAAACTGAGACCTAAAACTACCTAAGGACAGCTAAGCGGAAGTAGTGGGACGGCAGCAGGCATGTGGCTGGAGTTGACCTTTAGTCGTCATCTGGGTCTTCTTCTTCTAACCCATCTTCTCCACTAAAGCAATCGTATGGGTCCTCGCCGTCATCCTCCTCACCTAAAATGTGAGTGGGTGCGAGTGTGATTGCTCATTCAACCACGCTCGCGAACCAAAATCTTGCCAAATGCAAATCAGAGATGCAAAGCAAATTTTGGTGGAGGTTTGGATATCTTTTGTTTGCTCTAAATCATGCCATAACACTTTTAGAGTTAAAAACCCTAACTTATAGCATTTCCAAAATCAAAGACATATTGGGCCATATATGTATGCCAATTTCTTCAGATATTAATTTATCAAAATGGCGTTCACGTGTCCTTACATAAGGAACACGTGTCACACGTGGCAGACACATACAATAGCCATGGTCATGGTCTCCACAATCGGCAGACTAGCTCCCATCGCCATGGCGAGCTATCCCCGACAGTATGGCGAATCCGTGTCCATACTGCAACTGGCGCACGATTCCCATCTTCCGGCGAACCCGTGCCCATACAACAACTGGCGCACGGTTCCCAGGCAGTGGCGTAGACTCACCCTCTTCGCCAAGAGGCGTGATCCCCTTGAGCTCAACCATGGCCAGGATCCTCAGATCCAATCAGTAATATTTCAGATGGTTGAGACTTTGTTCACACTCAGGTTTTGCAGATACTCGAGTGTATGGATTGTTTCTTCGGTCTGTCGAGTGCAAGGAATACTCCGGAACGGGGCTCGACACATTCCCATAACCATGTATTCGGTACATGTCATGCAAATGATGGGACTGTACCATAGATGTACCTGCTCCATGTACGGTGTTTGTCGGGATCAAATTGTACCATTGATAGCGCGCTATATCGTTGCACTTGCACCGTTGATAGCGGGCTATGCCGTTACTTAGATTGACCCATCATCCTAAGACCGTACCGTTGACAGCTATGAAATTGATCCATGGACTCTAGACTTAAGCAGGTCTAAGCCATGTTCAAAAGCTTACTAGCCATAGAGTTTAGTTTTCTAAACCTTAGGTTTTCAATGGACAGGATAGGAAAGGTCAAGGAGAGGTTTATGCTTACTAGCACAATTTGTAAGAAGGAATAGCTAGACTGGCTCTATTAGCACTTTTTGAAATTATCATAAGGTATTAGAAAGTTCATTTGGCATGCAGACTATCATTGGAAATCAATAAAATTCAAATAGAAATTGGGCAAAAGGATGATCAAGAGATTTTGGCTCGCCTGTTTCTTCACAGTTCGGATCTTGTACTTGATCTTCGTCCAGCAGGTCGTTGGTAGTCTCGTTCTCTAAAGTATTGAACAATTCAAAGTAAATATTTTGTGATAGATGAATAGGGGTTGCTAGGGAAATGGGTTATTTAGAATCTCGCGCAGATTTTTCCTACCTGATTATCTATACAATTTATTTTTCTTATTATATAGGTTTTGGAGATGAGAAATGTATAAATTTTAAAATAAATTTTAATTTTAACTAACTTTATAAATATGTATATTTCACCCTTTTTGGTCAATTTCTTTTTAATATACATATTACTTTTAGGTATTTCTTATTTAGCTTATACTTACTTTACTTAGTTTTAAATTTTTATAGATACTAATTCTACTGTAGACCCCTTAAATTTATTTTTATTAAGTTTCTTGAATTTTATAGTATTTATAGAATTTTTGCATAATTTTTGGAGGGCATCTAAAATTTTTAGAAATTATGAGTCGTTATATGGTATTCCTTAATTACTAAATGGGTTAAAAACATCGAAACAAGAATCTGACTCACTTTCGCTTCGCGTTTGGTTTGATCCACGCGGAAGAAAACGGCCCAAGGCTGGACGGCCCACGCGGGTGAGCGCCCTTGCACGTGAGCTGTCTGCTCCACTGGTCGGCGACGGGACGGGGACTGACGCGTGGGCCATAAGGTCCCACGGGCCAGTGGCCGAACGCAGCCCGAGTGAAGGCGTACTTCGCCCGTGCGCTTTCCATGCTGGGAGGTGGGTCTGGCGTGAAGACGTGATCACTTGTACTGACGGGTGGGTCCTCGGGCCCACCTTTCGGTCTCGGGTGAGAGAGGGTCGCGGGGTTTTTAAATCCCACGCACGCGGGCGCTGGTCCCGCCGCGGCAGAGAGGAGAGGCGACGTCGGCCGACGCCGCCTTGTCGCCTCTCCTGGTTGAACTCCGGCGAGGTCTCCGGCGTCGATTCTAGGGCGCTAGAGGGTCGGTCTTAGCTGTTTTATGTCACCTATGGCTTTAGGGCATCTTGGCGCAGGTTGTCCTGCCAGGGATTTGGCCGGCGGCGAGCCGGGACGGCGGCGCCATGACCGGAGCGGCTATTTGCTATGGCCTAGTAAAGCTAAGGCAATTTTGGGCATGTTTAAGCTTAGATTTTTGAATAAGGAGCTTCGGGAAGCTATGAGGGTTCTTACCCGATGCTCAGTTGAGGTTGAAACTGTCCGGGTTGGGCTAGCGGCGATGAGACTGTGGGCAGGGCAATCAGGGTATCGGTGATGGTCTTCCGCAGTGGCCAAAAGCTCGAACTTCTCCCGGGAGGAGCTTGGCGATGACCTGGAGCTGCTTCAGGCCGAAGGAGCGAGCTCGGGTGGCTTCGGTTGGCCGGAATTTGGAAAGGGGGTGAAACGGGCCGAAATGGGGAAAGCGGCGAAATTGAGCATCGTGCTCCCTTTTATAGGGTCGCCGACGCGGCTCGGGGCATTCCAGACCTTCGCGCGACAAGGGCGGCGTTGGAAATTCACCGTACGGGGGCGGATTTGGCCGGGGTAACTCCCGATATGGCCATTGTTATGGCGGAGAGACAGGGCTTGCCAACGCGAGCTCTGTAATGATGGCGAGAGAGGTGAGGTGGCGCGGTGTGGCGACTCTCCCATGCTGACTCATCAGCATGGGTCGGACCGGACCGGGCTGCGCCGGCTGGCTTGGGCGGTAGGTCGGGCGCGCCGGTGAGGAGGACGGAGCCGAAGGAGGAAGAAAGGAGAGGAGAGCACTGGCGCCGGGTGGGCCTGGCTAGGCTGGTCTGGCCTGGGTTGGCTGAGGCTGGCCCAGCTCGTCCTAGGTGGAGAAAAAAAAGGGAAAGAAAAAGGAAAAAGAAAAAGAAAAAGGTTGGCCCATTTGGGCATTTGTTTAATTTATCTAGAGAATTAAATTTTTCTGGATATTTCTTTTTGTCAAATATATACATATATTTAGTATTAATTTCTTCCTTGAACTCCTTTTAAGAAAAATCTTTTATCTTATAGATTTTTTGTACGTTAAGTTTTCCTATATGCTTATTTGAAACTTTTGAGTATTTACCCCTTTCTTTATTTTGATATTTTGGTTAAATTTATTTCTTTATTCAAAGCTAAGTACTTATTTACACATTTTTTAAATATTATTTTTATGTCCATCACTTTTACATTATGTTTACTATCTTATTTTTCTTGCTTCTAAAAATTGGGGTGTTACAGTTATGCTGGCAATGTGGCTCTCGCTCCCCATGCAGCACGCACGGCGGCGGCGGCGGCTCCCCACGGTGGCACGGTGCGGCGGCAGCTCGTCCACCGCGGTGGTAAGCAGTGTGCATCCAGGTCTCCTCTCTAAGCTCTCTCTTTGACCTGCGCGCCCCTTCTATCTTCACCTCCGACCGCCCCCGACCCTCCATCTCCACCTCCGACCAATATGGCACCCTCCATCTCCACCTGTGGCCGCCCCTGTCCCCTCCCTCTCCACCTCTAGCCAGCACCGCCCCCTCCCTTCAGTCTTCCAGCCAACGAGCCACGAGCGCTCATGAGCTGCTCGCGAGCTTTTCCGAGCCCGAGCCGAGCAGGTTTTCTAGCTCGGCCATCCGAGCGAGCCGAGCCAGCTCGGCACGCAAAAATGTGCTCGAACCCGAACATGCTGGCTCGCTCAAGCTCGGCTCAGCTCCACCCCTATCCACACATATGGGGAGAGGAATACATCCACTTGACCTGGGAGATGACGGCTAGGGTTCGATGGAGGTGGAAAACATAAAAGCTAATTTGTCTCTCGAGCCTCCACTGCCTCCCTTTATATAGCTCTATAATGGGCCCCTAAGCTAGAGGCCCAAAAAGGTCCATGACCCACGTCCTACATGGCCCATAAAGCCCACATCATGCATGGCCTATTAACACTGAGCTCACATCTCATATGGCACATGATTGCTATTGGGCATAAAATCCAACATATATATAGTCAGAAATACGTATCTTTTTGGGCTAAGAGTAGTCTAACTTTTAAAACATCGGTTATCCATACCTTTCTAACAACATAGTGTCATCGGTTTAGATTAGCTTTCCAAATTTAATTACATAATATTATATTTTTAATAAATTAAAATAGTAATTAGTGCTAAAGTTACATTTTGTGTACTCAGCGATGTCAAAAGTGACCATGCTTTGGAACAAATGCTGTATAAAGTTCTTTACGCTGGAATATATAGGCATGGTCCATGATATTTGATAACAATTCTTGAAAAATCTCAAAGGCCCACCATATGGAAGCGGGTGTAAAACTCTTTAATATATGGAGAGACACCAACTTAAATAATGGAGTTTGCTCCGTGCCACTACCTCATATGGGAGACAGAAAGAGAAGACATGTAGCACGCTCGCTCGACTTGCCTCGCTAGGTGAGATAGGGCAGGCGCACGACATCTACATCAACTACCCAGCAACAAAGCTTCAATGTCATGGCCCCGCTCACGTCGTCACCACCCTCGGCCCTCCCTTGACCGTCCGGACCCGCTAACCTCCCCGTGCCATGGCATGTGCCCTCGACCCATCTTCAGGCCCTATAAAACCCGAGGTGCCTCCTCCTTTGTTTTCCCCAACTTGACCAATTCTGTCACCATGCTCCTGCACAACCTCCAATGTCCAATGGTGAGCCATCTAGCCCGGACATGAGCTTGGATCAAAGCCCTCCCTCTCCTCTCCAAAGCTCTCTCTCTCTAATTGGACCCTCTTGCCTTGCAGCTCACCAGAGTGTCCGTAGAGCGCCACCGGCAAGGAACAACCCCTTTTCCGATTTCATCATCGTCAGTGAGCCCTGCCCCAATCCCTTGGTCTCGGAGCATCCTTGCGATGCCTCCCTCATCTCCATACCTCACTCTTGACCTAGGTCTCGGCAGAGTTCGCTGCCGATGAGGACTCTATTTTGGGCGTCGTGGACCTTCATGATGCCAGGACAATCCAGTCTTCCTCCGTCCTTGTTGTCACCACAGGTAGCTCCCAAACCTTCCCTAGTAGCTTTTGCACCACTCGTGCGTGCTCCAGCACCTCTAGGTGGCTGATACCACGATGAACCGTGACAGCCACCACTCCTCCATGTTGCATCGCCGCTACAGGTCACCTCCCGCGACGCCATAATCGCCCATAGGATCATTGTAGAACCTAGGACCGTGGTTCCGGTGCTCGCGGGCTGCGAGGGCACCAGTCAGTGGCGTGCCATCGTTTCCTTCTGTGCAGTCGGGCTAGCCAGATGAGGAAGACGATGGCGCCAGCTGGCATCACGTTTTACTTTCGAGTCGCTAACAGGTAGGCCGCAACGTTTAGGTGTTAATTAATGGTTAGTTAGGTTGTCAGTCGCTGACAAGCGGGGCCTACTATGATTAATCTCGGAGTTAATCCGCCCGACGTAGCTTCGTCGTTGACAAATAGGCCAAGGATCTACCCGTCAGGTTTAGTAAAAGCGTAGTCCCACGAGTATGTTCCTTCTTGGTGCTGGTGCACTCGCGCCACAGCACCTCTCCGGGCCTCGCAGCGCTGGCCTGCTTCGCACATTAATAGGCCAGGCCTAGTGCTGTGCTAAGTATTTTTCCAGCCATTAGTTATTTTATAAACTTAGTAATTGCAAATAGATTTATTAAAAATATTAGATGAGTTCTAAAAATTGTAGAAATTTATGTGTTATAAAATTCTAGATACCTTTTTGAACCTAGAAAAAATATTATGTTCTTTGTTTCAGTAGGAATTTATGTGTTTAAAAATCTAAAGACATGCTGAAAGCTATTAAATAAATTCTAAAAATTGCAAATCCATTTATATTTTAATCTGTAAATTATAAAAATCTATTTTTATGCTATTTTTGATATTGTGATTGCTTTTTGTGTACGATTGTTGTGCGAAAGTACGACCGGGAGAGTTCGTAGAATGGCCGGTTGAGGAAGATTACCTGTACCCGGACTACGATCGAGGCAAATCCCTTGTCTAATTTAAAGATTTTAGTAAAATTTTTAAACATGCATGATACTTATAAAATAATTAATTTTTAGAGCTTAGCTACAACCTAAAAATAAAATATTGTTCATGACTTTAGTAATTTTGAACTCTAGGGATAAATATGAGTATCTTGAGTATGTGACTTCCTTGAAATAGGACAATAATGCTTTGCAAGGTTAGATGATTACACCATGATTGTGTATTGTGAAAATGGTTGTAAATGTGTGATTGGGTGAAATAAGGTATTTGGATATAATGCCGAAATTGGGATTTTCTATCTTCCCTCTTAAATGCTTCTAACTAGGGAGGCACTACACCATGACAATATTACCATCAGACATCCAATGGAAAAAGTCAATAATTACCAACAAATTGTTTGTCAGTATATGTCCGCAACAAACTATTAGCCATTAATAACACTTTTGGGGTCACCTTATCTATCACGAAAGTGTTATACTGACTGATAATCTGTCGCTGCATGGGGTCTTTGCCAACAAACAGTCTATCGTTGAATTTGTCTCATGGTGTAGTGAGGAACCGATTGTCGAGATGGTGTAGGCTATGCATGGTTTTGGGTTCATGCTAGTGCTCCTTCCTTAGTCTAAGGACTACTCATCCTATGAATCTACAAACTTAGCCATACAGTATAACCATGGGTTCTGTTATGGAATGGGTCTAGCCTGTTATGTCCTAGGCTCTAGGGGCAACTTGCTGGTGGAAATGCCCTTTGTAAACATCTGGCTTGCATGGCCATGGACTGTTCATCCATGACCATCGGTGCCTTGGACCATTCTTCCTAGGCTTTCCTATACAACGTGAGGATTAGGGTCGTTGGACCGATATTCCACGTGCCCAAGGATAACTCATAGAGCAATTGCTATTAGGTCTTATGGCCCGAACTACTTTATGATTTGCACTCCGGTGCGTAATTTCCTAAGGGTAAACTATACTTACTCTGCAAAGTTAAAACTATCATAATAGTCGTGCTCGCATTTAAGAGCATGCGACGAGAGTATTTAATGGTAGACTCTTCTTTTCTTAAACCCTGATTTTGGAAAAATGGTTTCAAAAAAGGGTGCTTGACAAAGGAAAAGTCGAAGCAAATTCGTTTACCGTTGAATGGTTTCGAAAACTGCTCTCGCTCAACTTAGGAAAAATCCTGAAAATTTGCTTTTCCACAAAATGACCTAAGCCTTCGCTTGTACTGTGCTACATACTGCATCATCTCCTAGACTTGCCGAGTATAGTTGTACTCACACTTGTTATTTTCCCCCTTTATTTTGGAACCCCAAGTTGAGGAGCAACAAGCCTATGCCCCACAGTTTGATGGCGTCAATGAAGACTTCGAGGATGGAGATCCCCGAGGACTTTTCCGAAGACTAGGGCACTTCCTACTGTTTTGTTGCCTCTGGGATTCGAGTATTAGTATTGTTGTGTTAGGCCTTATGTATTGTAAGCTGCCAGACTCTGTTTTATGACTTGAGTGCCGTCATTTGTGTACTGTATCAGGGTTATTCCCCACTTATGTAATAATTTATTTCTGCTGGTATCAATCTGCTTTCAAATGTGTGTACTAGCCGTGATCCTTAGCACTAGTACAGAAAACACAAAAGGGTTCGATCTATTCCGTCAGGTCCGGACAGAGAGCTTGTTATGGGCACATTGCCTAAGATGGAGAAGAAGGCTATAAAAGGTGGAGGGGTACCCCTATTGTAGACAGATATGAGAAAGAATAATAAAAAATCTTACCCCTTCATCTCTCCATCACTCTATGTCTTATAGTTCAATATACTATTTTGTTTGTGATTGCATTGAGGAACCCTTGAACTACACCTGATAGTAAGGGTTTCTTAACAATATTGACACCGCAGGTAGGTTTGGCATTCCAAAAATATCACGATGAGTTAAAAGGAAAGCACAAGATAAGTGATTAGTCAAGAATAACATGTCCTACTTTAAATACCTCACCACCTAACTGAAATTACCTTTGTCAACTTTTTTTTCGATGAGTTAAATTTAACCCAACGTAATTTCTATCTGTCATAATTCGACTTATCCAAACAATGGAGGTAATAGATATCACATCAAATATGTGCATCTTAAAAAATAATACATCATATTCTTTTAATTTTAATTATATTTACAGTTGGTATAGATGTTTCCAGAAAGTTACTTAATTGGCGAGGTAATGTGCTTACCCCACTATATACTGCCTCACATAGGTGGAGAATCCACAAACTAAAGAGCCACTGCCCCCTGACAAATGGAAATTAGAGGGGAAAAAATGAGAACCTTAACGCATATCAGTTGGCACAGCTCTGGCCTATAAATAACATATAGCCAGCTCTCCTGACTCAAGCTCCAAGGCAAAACTAAGCTCTAGACCATTAAATCAATTCTAGGGTTTCCCTTCCAATCATCTTGCTGTCGCACCATGAAGCTTCTTTCTCTGTTCTTCGTTGCCATGGTCATGGTTAACGTTTGCGTCGTCACTTCTCGCATGGCGACCAGAGACGAATTAGTAGATGGTATCGTGAAGACGACGACGGCAACAGCGGAGGGAACGTCGATTGATAACCACCATGCAATACCGAGGCCGGAGTACAACAGCTGGAGCAGCCCTGGAAACATGCCCGGAAATGGACATGACATTGGGAGCGAAGAAGCTATGCCTTGAGGAGCCCGATATGTGCCTTGTTCGTAGCAAGCTTGCATGGTAGGGTACGTATATATAAACATATGTATGGTTGGGCTATGTCATTGCATGTTGTGCACTTGTACTATTTCTATCAAAGTTAAACTGCATATTGTATACAAATGTTCCTTGAATATAGAATAAAACAACGCTATGTATTTGAATATATAAATGTATAAAGATTCTCTTTTCTCCCACGAATGCAGATGTGTCGGTTCTTCGATTTGTACACCTTATTTAATTAATTAATTGATCGTTAAGCCATAAGGCTTTGTTTACTCGGCCTACAAGGTAGATTAATTAAATAAGGACAAGATCTTTGAATTAATCGTTAATAGCGACCATCTTACAAAGGAAATACATATATACGAACTTTTAGTTATATTCAGTACGTACAACTGAAAGCGACGTACGTGTTATCTGTGAGCCTCGGATCTACGGTTACATATGAAAATAAAACCATACTTTTATAACCAACTTCATGTACGAACACTAGTACTGTTGACCGTACAAGATACGCGCTGCATCGCATGGTTAACGAAATGTAGCTAATCATAAGAAATCATAATATCTACCGTATTTTAGCAAAAAAGTGAAAAATGAATGTATGTTATTTGCGAACTAGCTAAGATGTAGCTATTTCTAGCAGGATACTTGTTGTTACCACTTCCTAGTGAGTAGAGAAAAAATATAAAGCAATTTTATGGCTAGCTCGATCGACACAGATTTGTCTTTCAATTACCCATACAAGTGATATACATTCTATAGAGAACATCATATTTTTAGTTGAAGTTGTCGTTGGGCCGCTCTGGATAGATAAACTAAGAGGCATGCACCTCTTCCCTCTAACGTACCCTCACGCCTAGCGATGGGTGAAATGGTTGAGAGACTTGACACTGACAATGTTTCTTGGGGATTTGCAGACTGGGCATGCCTATTTCCTTTTTCATATATATATATATATATATATATATATATTTACATGTACACATCCTCTATTTATAGAGGGTGCAGGATCTAAATGTCGACCTTCGCACCCTTGAACGGGTACTAAAGCCGGGGTGAAACTGCTTTTCTACAGTGCTATGGAGACGAAAGTATATAGTACCCTCCCGCCGTGATAATAATGCAGAGATAGTGGATTCCCTAAAAAAAGAAGAGATAGAGGAGGATTTTCAGGTCTCTGAGGCAATTACAACTTTTCGCATTGGGAATAATCCAATGATGTTTATTTTAACATATAGGTGAGTCCTACTGTATTATTTATCCCTTTGGGCTAACTTGACTGCCAAGTTGATCTCCATGCTCCAACTTAACAGGCAAGGTGGTTACTGGCGAACGCCGCGGACGCCGCAAACGGGTCCCCACAGTGCAAGTCATGCTTTGGTATAGACTTCTTTGTGAATGTCTAGCAGAGCTCTAGCGTTGCTTCGCTTCGACCCTATTGGCGAAGGTCATGCGAAGCTTCAGCATTGTTTTGCTTCCGCCCTTTTGGCGAAGGTTCCGTAAAGCTCGAGAATTGCTTTGGTCACCAGGTCGTAAGGTGGGTGTATATATCACCCCTATAACGGGATTAAAAGTTCATAGGAATATTAATTAATTTTATCCTGTATTCGAATATATTGCTCTTTTTAACATTTTAAATCTCAAACTTTCTTCTGACAACGAGACGGGAAAAAACAGCACATGCACGATACTAGGTATGCGTGTCATAAAACTTTTACAAGTACCCTTTTCTTTATAAGCTCCTATTGTATAATAGATTATATATAGCTGAACGGATATGAAATTTGAAGTTTGATGATTACATTTTTACATTTGACATATTTATAGCTTTTATTTTAGAATTTATTGTGAACTTGTGAAAGTAGTGTGAAAATATTAAACATATCTATATGATGAAACTAGTTCAAACTGGTTTAAACGACAATAACTTAATTATTTACAGAGATTATATACACAGAAATTAAAATATTTTTAACATATAATTGTTTTTAGCCTGCTTTATAGTTACAAAACAGGAACAACAATACTAGTTAAACTTCGTAATCTTGATCATTAATATAGAGAAATAAATAAATAATTACTTATATTGACCCCATAGAAACAACGATTGCTTGGAAGGACAGTGCATGAGTTCGTACGTTAGGAAATACCTCCGTACGTGTATAAAAAGTAGTATTATTTCATAAATCGTATGTTTGCATTCCACATCATATATGAATAGTAGTAAAGGCAAATTCTACGATAAATCATGTTTTTGCATGTTTTGATTATGGACAGATTATTCATAGATGACGGGTAATCCAATTTTAGGTGCTTAATTTCCTTAATGTCCTACGTGAATACTTATGGACAACTGATATCACACTATTTGTACATGCTATAGGTGAACGTGATTACAATGTTTTTATTGACTACGATGGGTTAGCATAGATTTGTTCCTTTGATCAGATAATTTTTCATTATTGTCTCAAATAATGGAAAACCTTGACAAAAACCAGAGACTTTTTTTCTTTGAAAGTGCCACTAACCTAACTGAATGGAACCCACTAGAACCGATTAGCTATCTATTCAGCTACATATTAATTCAGGAACCTCTTGGCAGCAGTAAAATTACTTGAAATGACATCTTCTATATTTAAATTTCAGCGAACGATATATCTGTCTAGAGCTAGACATATAGAAGGACCCTCTGTGATCTATAATCCATCTCAAAATCAAGGGGATGTAATTGATTCATTCTTAATAAATAACAATACTTTATATGATATATTTAGTCCGAGTGGCCATGAAACGGTCGAGTTAAAGTGTAGGCAATGTTATTCCCACCAGTAAATAAAATAACAAGTCGTTGTGATGTAAAGCATAAACCACTGTCTTAGTGGGAAATACTATCGGTAGTGTGGGATGATTTCTGCATAGTTTACTAGTAGTTTAGCAACGATTAGGCCACGTAAGCAGCATAATTATTTAAAATACGATATTAGACTTATTTATGTTGCTGTTCACATTAAAAGGCAAATCCGATCGAAATTTGCTGTCATTATGCACGGCATGAATGTACTGGTCCGAACGATCGAAACGAAAACCATTTCCCACACGATGGATTTTTAATGCTGATGTACCTTGGATGAATATTTTATTTGTAAGCTTTTCTCGCTATATAAACAGTGCCAGACCAAACCACAGCCTTCAAGAGACAGTATAAGCCAAACTTCGGATCTACAGTAGAGATTTTCCAGGTTTGACTCTCGTTCTTGTTCATACTTGCTTATGAGCATATTTCGTTCTTCTATATTGTTCATATCAGGTTTAAAACATTCAAATTTATTTACTGATATCATTCTCCCTCCCAAGTTATATCAACATGAAAGAGCAACTGCACATGAAGATTATGGTCTTCGCTATCATCCTCGTCTCTGCCTTCGTCACACGAGGATTGGCGATTAGCGATCGCAGCACGGGGACGGTGAAGATCAATGACAACTCCGGTGAGACCGTCAGAGTGAATCCCACCCTTGGAGTTGGCGGTGGCACCACTGTGGACAATCACCATGCAATCCCACGGGATCAGTACGGCAGTCATGGAGGAGACGGAGGTAGTGGTGGTGATACCAACAACTAGGCTCATTTCGGGATCTATCATCATGTTGATTTTCTGACTGGCTGTTTGTGTGTGAAAGATATATTTGTGTTAATTCCGATGTTATATTACTTGCGACTGTGGAACCAGCAGCCTGATCATCTCATCAAGCTGTAGCAAGGAAAGAGAATATACGTTTTCTAGATGTACTTCTATATATCAAGAATACTAAACACCAATTGTGTATCTAAAGTAGCATTACTCTTCTGTAATGTACAAGGGCGCCTCCATAAATAAAATTTAGACCAGCAGTAGTTTATCTAAATTCACGAACAACTAAACTCCGTCCTTAGCTTTCTATATCTAATCATTTTTGGAAGTAGAATGCAAAAAACTTGTTATGTATGTTTAAAGTTCACTTAGATTAAGATGTAGCTTCCATTGAAGGTATGGATCTAGCTCAAATTTAAAATTGGAGTTCCTTGATCGATGAAGGATTTAATTTAAAATTTTAAAACCTTTGATACATATTTGAATAACTTAATTGATTAATTTATGTACATGGTGAATAGTCTAGAAAGAGTTAGAGTTCAATTTAGTTCTAATTTTAAAGTATATTGAAATTAAATTGTGGTGTATGTAACTCAATTGGTAAATTAGTGTAAGTTTCCCTTTTTACAATTATTGATTTACATGAGATTCTAAAAATTGATAAATCATCATGTGAAAATTAGTTGAAAATTAGCTTGCTACCTCATATTGTAGATGGACCGGCAATGAATGTACAACACGGACCGATACTCGAAGGAGTACATTAAGTGTGTGCAAGGTTTTATTAGTGCAGCCATTGCATGCAAGTCATCAAGCTTCATATGTTGTCCATGCCTAGACTGAAAAAATAAGGAGTATTCAAACTCAAGGCCCCTTCACACCCATTTGCTCTAGAAAGGTTCCATGCCTAACTATATCTCTTGGACCAAGCACGGTGAAGAAGGGATTATACAGGAAGACGATGATGAAGAAGAGGGAGACAACATAAACCTGGACACTGCCCAATATGGTTCAATGGCAGATACATTGGGGGAGTTTGATGGGATGATTTACATCAGATGCTACGTGATGATAAGGGAGACTATGCTGATGAAAGACAATTCTAAAAGTTCTAGCGCTTGTTTGAGGACCACAGAACACTCTTGTACCCAGACTGCGAGCAGGGCCACAAAAAGTTGCATACTACACTTGACTTGATACAATGGAAGGCAACAAATGGTTTGTCCGATAAGGGAT